>CM057831.1:62855281-64285281 GCA_030068075.1 Paguma larvata | reverse complement strand
TTTGAAAAAAGAACTGTTTAACAGCCTGCCCTGTTCAGCAATGGGATGGGCTGGACACCCATCACTCAAGCCCGCCACAAATAAGACTTATGTGGAGAAAGCACAGACAGATTTATTAAATAGTCTCTCAGATTCTTTTTTTTTTTTTTTAACATTTATTTATTTTCGAGACATAGAGTGAGCAGGAGAAGGGCAGAGAGAGAAAGAGGCAGACGCAGAATCTGAAGCAGGCTCCAGGCTCTGAGCCATCAGCACAGAGGCCGACGCGGGGCTCGAACTCACAGACTGCGAGATCATGACCTGAGCCGAAGTCGGACGCTCAACCGACTGAGCCACCCAGGCGACACTCTCAGAATCTTTTTAAGTTTTTGTCTTTTTTTTAAAGAAATTCAGTTACCTAACTTATTTCTTCTTGTATTTTCAGGATAAAGAAGTACGTGCAGTTTTTCTTAGATTATTTGCCCAGCTTTTCCAAGGATATAGATCATGCCTGCAGCTTATAAGAATACATGCAGAACCGGTAATACATTTTCACAAGGTAAGATGATACAGAACCAAAATGTTGTATCTGTTCAAAATGTAGTCTCTAATTTAATGGAACAACTTGGTGGTCTTTTCTAGCCATGTATTTTGACCTTAGTTTATTAAATGTGGTTATTCTTAAAAATCTGCTTTGTGTGATTATAATTTTTAATAACGCTATGGAACTGACATGTTTTTCTTTAGAGTTTGTTAAGTTTAAATTGGTTTTTGTTTTAAAATTGAGTGTTTATTTTTTACTTCTCCTCCCGCTTTATACACAGACCCATTTTAATTTTTTCCAATACATATAGTATTTCTGGTATCAAAACCCCTTTTTGAGACAATGTACTTTATAACACATTTATATGTAAAGATACTTCCTCAGGTGTTGATTTTTCTGTTTTTGTTTTGACCATTCATCTATTACTAAGTTATAAAATATTCATTTCAGTTTTTCTTTCTTTACAGACAGCTTTCTTGGGGCAACGTGGTTTGGTTGAGAATGATTTTCTCACTAAAGTGCTCAATGGAATGGCATTTGCAGGTTTTGTTTCAGAAAGAGGTCCTCCCTATAGATCCTGTGATCTCTTTGATGAGGTATAGTTCTTATCAAATGAATGCATATATACAGACAAAATTAGACTGGTAGTTAGTTAAAAGTGGAGAAATATTTTAATCAAAATCCTAAATATATTATAAATTAAATATCAAATAATGCCAATGTTATTTTTTATTATGCTTATTAAATTTGGTATTTATAACGTGGATTGGAAAATTAGAAAAATATAGGATGTCACAGAAGTACATAAACATCTTGAGCAACTGAATTTAAATAGTCCATTAAAATCTTTTTGAAACTGTGACAGTGATGTATAAATAGAACTCTTATTTTTGTTTTTTTTAAGTTTGTTTATTTATTTTGAGAGAGAGAGAGAGAGAAAAAACACAAGCAGGGGAGGGGCAGATGGCCTGAGCCGAGATCAAGAGTCAGGTGCTTACTTTCGACAATAGCCAAATCATGGAAAGAGACCAAGCGTCCATCAACTGATGAATGGATAAAGAAGATGTGGTACATATATACAATGGACTACTACGTGGCAATGAGAAAAAATGAAATCTGGCTGTGTGTAGCAACATGGATGGAAGTATTATGTTAAGTGAAATAAGTCAGTCAGAAAAAGACAGATGCCATATGTTTCCACGAATAGGTGGACTTTGTGAGACTAAGCAAAAACCAGGGGGAGGGCTAGAGGGGAAAGGAAAAAAAGACACAGAGAAGGAGGGAGATAAAACATAAGAGACTCTCAAAGACTAAGAACAAACTGAGGGTGAGGGGGGTAAGGGAGGGGGGAGAGGGGGTGACGGGCATTAAGGAGGGCACGTGGTTGGATGAACACTGGGTGTTATATGTAAACAAATTTGAAAATAAACTATTATAAAATTTAAAAAAATTAAAAAAAGAGGTGCTTAAATAACTGAGCCATCCCAGCACCCCAAAAACTTATTTTTAAAGGCTATAATACAGTGATTCCTTTATCAGTTTCATAGAGAGAAAGGCCTGCATTTAATATATAGATATGTGATTTCAAACTACGGTTACATTTAGTCTATTAGTGTCATAGAGCCAGAGTTTGGCTTAGTGGCATTCTTAACAATCAGTAATCAACATTTGTCTGTCTCCTGTAGGAGATCTTAAATATATGGAAGACAGATTTTATCTCTGTCTTCAAGGAATTGGCCTTATAAAGGGAAAATTAGGACAAACGTGATTCAAAATAAGTATGCTACTTTGTGTTAGTTGTGATTTATTTTAGTACATTTTCCATTTATCATTTAGCTACATTTACAGCAGCTCATTCCGGTAGATAGAACAATGAATATTATTTCCATTTCAGTTTCCAAAAGAGCACCGTATTGGAACCAATAAATCTAGAGGTTCCTTGAAGTCTATAAAAGGAAAACACTCCTAGCACCCAAGATAGTGGAGAATTGTAATGGTGATTATATTTTGCTGCAGGTGGTTTTATTTTTAATAGATAAGAAAGGAATCAAGTTGTTAAAGATCCTCAGTTCAGAGAACAGAGCTTTTATTTTCTGTAAAGATAGTTAAGTAATCACAGATAAGAATGAAAGAAGAGGCACATGTTGTAGTTCTGAGTATGGAGACCTGCACCAAATACTTCAGTTAATAACACAAAGCATATGAAGACTTAAGAGAGATTGCCCTGTGGTGAGCAATTCTTTCTGATCATTTACTAATCACCGATTCCCTAATACCAACATTTAATATGATGAATCATTGACTATGTAATACTAATGTATATCACCTGTTAGATCCTGAGTTAAGTAATCAATACATAATGTTTTATGGAGTTAAATTAGTTAAATTAGATGCTCTCCAAGGTCCTTTCTAGTTCCCACATTTTATTAGTCTCTGAAGCATTCTGAATAGTAACGTTGGTTTATATATGCCCCCCCCCTTTTTTTTCCTATCCAGTTCTCTTAGTAATCCCTACAGGCGGTGTTATCACAGCTAGTAAGTCAGATGGATCACTTGCAGAAAACTTGCTTGCCACAGCCTCTGACTGTTTTGTAAATCCTTCCCTTGCCTGGAGTATCCTCCGTCTACTTTTCAATCTAACCATGACCTCCCATTTTTCATACTCTGCTCTTATCTCACCACCTCCTCCAAACTTTCCTAGAATAAATGACTCCGAGAGCCACTTAGTCTGCATTAAGCTTTCTTTTAGGTCTCTAACTTTATTTGGCAACTTATCTTTCATTATCTGCCTTTATATACATTGGAAATAATGGTAAGGCAAGGACTGATTCCTACTGAATTTCCCCTTAGTGATCATCCAGTTCTGTGTTCTGCTTACATTTATGATTTTTGGTATTTAATTGATGCTGTTACTTGAAACCCAGTTATTCTTATGTATATTTCAGTCAAAGGCATGAGATACCAACCTAAGTAATTTCTCCTTACCCCTCTTTTTTTTCTTCCTAGAGAGAGAAAGCGAGAAAGCATGTACCAGCAGGGGAAAGGGACGGGGGGGGAGAGAGAAAAAAAGAGAGAGAGAATCTTAAGCAGGCTCCATGCTCAGCTTGAAGCCCAGTGTGGGACTTGATCCCACAATCCTGGGATCACGACCAGAGCCAAAAAGAGTCGGACACTCAACCGAATGAGCCATCCACTCATCCCCTCCTCCGACCCCTCTTGGGCCATTTCATTTGCTTGAATGTGCTTTTAAAGGAAAATAGCATTTGCTCTTAGGAAAGGGATCCTTGTTTACATTTTACCCAGGGTAGCCTACCACACAGAAGATTTACGAGTCTTTGAGAGGCACCTTGCATTGTGTGTTGTTTGGTCCCCACACTCCCATCAAATAGTCCTGTTAGAAGGAAAGAAATGTTTGCCTTTGTTTGATAATCTTTCTGAATCCTGGCCTAGAATAGGTGAAGTCAGTGTTTTATGTTTGTCTGTTCCAATGAATCTGTTAGTTTCTAGAAGGAAAAATCTTATATTATGCCCTTTTGAAAAAAATTATTCATCTGTTCATCCTTCTTCCAATTTTTTTTTCCTTTTTGCACTCTTTTCTCCACTCCTAAGTAGATACACTCACATAGTTCTCCCAGGAAGTTAGTGTAGTAGGGAAATGGATTAGAGTTATATCATGTAAGAAGTAGAAGGAGTTTACAGATCATTTTGTTTTTCCATCTGATTTTAGAGACGAGGAGACTGAAGCTCAGGAGTTTTAATGACTTGTTTCAAATCACTGTCACTAGAGAGAGCTAGGACTCAAGTCTGAGTGACCTGACTTGAACATTTGGTTCATGTTTTGTGAGCTAGGGAAATGTTTGGAGACTTTCTGACTGTCTGAAATTCTCCGAGAGAACTCTCTTAATGAGGCCTGGATAATGGGAGGTTCTCTCTCAGTTTCTTCCCCAAGAAGAAATAAAGGCCTGAATCATCAGGGAGACACCACCAGACCATTCAAGGACTCAATTGACTCTGTAACTTTAGAATAGAGGTGAAACGCAGTAAAAATGTAAAATATTTCGTTTTAATAATAGCATATATTTTAGATGCTTTTTGGTTTGCATACTGTATGAAATTATCACACAGTTTTCTAATGTAGCATATTTTGGAGTTGATGTTTTGCCATTTGATTCTTTTTCCAAGTTGGTAGCTTTTGAAGTAGAGCGAATTAAAGTTGAAGAAAATAACCCATTGAAGATAATAAAGCATGTCAGAGAACTTGCCGAGCAACTATTCAAAAATGTAAGTAAGTATATTTATTTAGACAGTCATTAATTTTAAAAGCATGTAATTATTTTGTTTAAAAGACTAAAAAACTTCATCTTTCTAATAATCATCTTTTTGCTCTGACTTGAAACCTTTAGGATTATAAGATATGTGCATCAAAACAGACCTCATTTTTCAAAGTGATTTTCCCATTAATCAGCTATATTATGAAAACATCTTAGTCACCGTTTCCCAGTTTGTTATGTGCCCTCATCGGATTTTCATTTAGGTCCCTGTCTTCTTTAGAGCATATTGTGCATTTTTAAGACATAAAGATAAAACTCACTGGAGAGCAGAACTAGAATTCACCATTGTGCTCTGCTTTAGTGTGGTCCAGTAATTGTCAGCTGGATCAGGAAAATTGTTTGGGCTGTATTGTTTTGAGCAGAGAGGGAGTGAAAAGCTGAAAGGAAGAAAGCAAATTGTCAAGTGAGCACAGAAACTCAAGAGTGGAAATATTCCCTATATAAAAGAAATACAATAAGTTATAAAGATTGGAATGTGATAAAGTGTGAAGTAATCGTTTGGATGCCAAGACAGAAGAGAACCTAAGATGACAGGGTGATTACATGGATGCAGAAAAATGGATTTTATAATGATTACTAGTTATTCTTCCTACCCGTGAAGCTTTTCAGAGTTGAATCCTTTTACTAAGAAAAGGAAAGTGAATGGGAAGTGTGGTCTTCCCAGGGAAAGTCGAGGGAAGATACCTATTTTCAGGAAATACAGTTAAGAAGGATTTGGGGTTGATATCCTAGTATTGTTTAACTTAATTATTTGAATAGTTGGACTTTTTTGGACATTGGGTCATTAGTCAGTGCCTTGTCACATCCACTTGAAATCGGAGACCCAGTTGGATAAAAACAAGAATGCTAAATTGTGTTACTTTGTTTCATGTTATTCAGTTATTTATGAATTTTGTTTCTGAAGTTATTTTAAAATTTATCCCTAAACTCCACATGTAATTGTGTCCAATATACTAAATCTATTTCTTGATTAGTATGCTAAAATTAAAAAAAAAAGCATTCTGTCAGAAGGAAAATGTGTGTTCTGTGCTGGTGTTCACCATTTATGATGGCTGTATAGAACTAATATAGAGCATGACCACATGAGAAATTTCTGTTGATTGATTGTAATAATAATAGTAAATACTGAGTGCTTAGCACAGTGTTCCAGCCATGGAATTTAGCACTTTACATGCATCATCTCTGACCTTCATAATAACTGTGTTAAAATAGGTGTCATTATCCCCATTTTACTGAATTGGCTCAGAATCATATGGCTATATTAAGTGATTGAATCCAGATTTTAAATCCAGAAACTTTCAACTATCCTATTCCTAAGCCTATTTTCTTTCCCTCCATTAGACTGGCTCATCTCCAACTGGAAAAATAGTAATATTTCCAACGGCTGACTTTATACTTTGTCCTTTAAAAAGCACTTTAACATACTTTCTCATCTGATCTTGGAAATGCCTTGTGAGATAAATAGGGTAGTTGTTGATATGTGGGAAACCAAAGGTAGAAAATTCTTTTTTTTCTTGCCCACTAAGAGTGATTTATTGATGGATTTCAAAAAATAGCAAAACATCAAATGGAAATCAGTGTTTGAGATTTTGGAACTAATCCCTTGAATAATTGAATATTTATTTCTTAGATCTTTATAAGACTATTCCAAAACTGCAGAATTTTGTAGCCTGTAAGTGACCAAAACTGGGATTCTGACACGGGTTTGTCTCTATTATATGACTAACTACACGGTGTATATGTAAGGGAGTGTGCCAAGCCACTTTGGTGCAAAAACAAAGTAATTTCCCTTCTTGCCATCCTAGAACTTAAATTTTATGATACATAGCTTGTTCTAAGCTGACACAAAACTGAAAACTGCAATAAAATAAGTAATAATGATACATTCTTTTTTTTCTCTTTAAATAGACACTTTATTATATCCACAGGCAATAAAATCCCAGAGCTACTAATAGACACATAAATTCATACCCTGCTAAATATTTAGTGTTATCAAGCTTATGTGACTCCAGCATGGTTTTGAGCCGGTGACTTCAGTGTCTGTCTTCCTGCCTGTCTGGGTGACTGCTCTTTCTTGCTGGGCATGCAATGCCACCATCTCTGTCCTCGTTTCTAGCAGCTTCCTTTCATTTCAGTGAACACAGTTCTTTCACTCTGCTGTTTTCTAGAATGAAACCTAGTTTGGTTATCTGTTCAGACTTTGATCTCTTCATCCGTTACTTGGTGTTTTAACTGATGTAGCTCGAGATTTATTTTCTGATATTCTGCCCTGAGGGCTGAAAACTCACTGTCTCCAAAATAATCATCTGTTTTTTCACATTAGCAGTCTGGGACATTATTTGCTGAACAGTGATCTGCTGCATCTTGGTGACCATATCAGTGTAGACAGTATCCATGTTGGCATCCATGTTTTTGACCAATGCAGAAACAGTGATTTCTGCTTGCTGGGTGGTGAAACCATTTTTTTTTTTTTTTTTTTTTTGAGTAAACACACTGAGGCATGGGTGTCCAGTAGAGCTTCTTAATCCTGCAAGAGATGAAATCTGTCCTTTTTGTGCTCCACATCTCTCCAGTGCTCCAGCTGCAGGCTCCTCCCACCTGCCCACTGCTGCTACCATGGGGGTAGGACCCTGGGCACCAGCATACCCTGGCCTGGAGCACTCCCAGTCTGTGAGGGCCAGTGCAGGGTAGGCACAAGCAGCTAATATTTATACATTATTAAAGGTAAATGGAAAACACAAGCAACACCTGATGTGGTTTGGGTGTTGGGGTGCAGAGCCAAGGGCCAAGTAAAAATTCTTGAAACATCTTTGCTACAAAAAGGTGTTTTTATTAAAGCACGGGAACAACAGGATGCACGGACAGAAAGAGCTGCACTGAGGTTGTGACGGGTGACTGATTATATGCTTTTAGATCGGGAGAGGGTTAAGAACAGCACAGGCCTCCAAGGAATTTTGAAAACAAGGCTTCCAGGACTCTGTTGGGGGCTAGCTATTGTTAAGAAAAAGTCATTTATTACTGTTTAGTAAAAACTCAGTCATGAGACCTTTCAGATGTGTATCAGTAGGCCTTATGCTTTGAGTATGATTGCCAATATATATCGTGGTGGATAGAGATAAAGGAAGCTCCCAAAAGAATTTCTATCTGTTTAAAATAGATTCACAGAATCCTGAGAGATTGGGCTAAGTTTGCCTTTTGCCTTTAGCAAAGTGTCAACATAGAGACAACTGAGTTCCTAGAGGAAGGTTACTCTGCCTTTTTCAAGAACTTGTCAAATGGGCCATCAGTAGTAAGGAAATTTGTTTTCCTTTTGCTTTTGTTCCCCACATCAACATCTAAAACAATACTTTTAAAGTGATCATCATGAGGGACTGTATGACTAGGTCAGAGATGGAAATCACCCTTCAAATGTACTCTCCATTTCTTGGGCCTTAATTTGGGCTTTTTTTCCCCAATCTAGTCCTATTCCATTTAATTTAATCCATTCCATTCTTTCAGTACGTATTTATTAAGCATCTGCTAGCACCAGGCATTTTCTAGGTACACAATTCCCCTAATATCCTTTGAAAGTGGATACATGGACGTGATGAGTGAGAATTTCAGAGTATCTCCATGGATCATCCTCAGACTTTCTGAGATTTCTATCTAGTCATAAGATTCTAAACTCCACACGGTCCCAACATTCCTGAAGTAAATATATTACGAAGTTAGAAAGAAGAGCATGATAGTAAAGTTACTTTCTTGGGTCATCCAGGAGGTTGAGGGGAGAGAGGAAGGAGGGTCTCAATGCAAGGAAAATAATCCAGATGGTTCTATTTTTAACTAGTCAGTTCTTTTTTTTTTTTTTTTTTATCACATTCTAAATTCCCTTTTGGTCAGCAAGAACCAACCATATAATTTGACTGTTTCCTTATTATTGGGTTAGAATTGAGACCTGGTGATTCTACTTAGATGTTTGTAAATACTTTGCAGTGAAGTCTGGCTTGTGTGCCTAGTCTCTTTGCTTCATTTCCCTTCGAAGTACCTCAAAAATGAACCTTAATTTCTGTTTCTTCTCACTACTCCCTTGTATTGGTTTTTAGTGAGTGAGAATGTGAGGAGACGTGAGTAGAATGAATTGTAACTGGTTTTAGGTGCTCTTTTAACTTTCTGGAGCTTCCTAAATAATTAAGGAAATACTTTGGTGACTTAGGTAGAGGAGGGGAATGGGAAGGAGACATGAAAGAGAAGGAAGGAAATAACTCCTATTAGAGACATATTGTGTAAGCATTAGAAAGGTTTATACCATGAAGATTATTGGCCATTCACTATACAGCTTTTCTTTCCATTCCCAGTTGATAATACCTGGTCTGGGTCTGCTCACTTTGGCTTTCAGAATCTTCCATGTCTATATGACGGCACATTTATCTACTTACTGGCTCTATCTCTATGATTCTCATATATACTAATAAAGGACCACTAACTGTACACAAAACGAGAATATTAAGATAGGCCAAGACAAGAACTTTACAAAACCTCCATTCCAAGGCATCAAGAAATCAGTTGGACATGTGTTTTACTGTTTTACATAGTGCAATTTTTCTATTTTGTTTTGTATCTGCAATAGTATATAAATATTTGCCAGACTGTGTAATTTGTTTGACAGTTTTCTTAAAAGTTAAAGGAAAAATGAGAAGGAAAAGGAGATTTCAGTTTGTGCCTAATGGGTTTCATTGCCTGGCATCGGAGTGAATAGGTTTTAAAATCCTAGTGGGAGAACAAAGCCCAAATACAGGAACAGGCATTGTAAATCACGTAAAGTCTATATCCTTTACATTTCAGCATAAAGTAAATTTCACTGCCAGGCAAATTTAATCTACACTGATGTTATTTGTATTCTTTGCCAGCTGTGAATAAAAGAATTTTGTTGTTTTATATAGAAGGAAGTAAAATACTGTGATCATCTTTAGTCTTAAAGAGTCAAAAGATAAACAGCTTACTTAGATTATTGTGATGAACTGAGGTCCCCAAAGCATAAAAATCAGACCTTCTCCCCTATCCTGTCTGGTTTGTTTGTTCATTTTTAAGTCAGGTTTACTGTGTTACAATTTACATGTAGTAAGATGTACCTTTTTATGTATTCTAGATATTGACGAATGAAGCTATACAATCCATCACCACTACATGAGGATGTAGAACATTTTTGTCAACCCCCCTAAATTCCTTACCTCGTTATAATCACCTCCTCTTACCACCTCAAACTCTTAATAACTGATCTGTTTTTCTGTCTCTTTAGTTTTTACCTTTTCTGTAATGTCAGTATGTAGATTTTTGAGTTTGGTTTCTTTCACTTAGCATACTGTATTTCAGATTCCTTTATGCTGCATAGATCAGTTGCTTATTCCTTTTCATTGTTGAGTAGTAGTCCATTGCATGGATGCATCAAACTTCTATTTATCTGTTAACCAACTGAAGGGCAGTTGTGGCAATTATGAACAAAACCACTATAAACATTTGCACAGGTTTCATGTGAACATAAATTTTCACTTCTCTTGGGTAAATATTTAGAAGTAGGATGCAGGATCCTGAGATATTGTAACAAAATGTTAACTTTGTAAGAAACTGCCAGACTGTTTTCCCAAATGTCTATACCATTTTGCATTCCCACCGGACATATATGAGCTACATTTGTTCTGCGTCTTTACCAACATTTGTATCCTCAGTTGGTTTTTTGTCTTATTTTGTTTTTAGTCTTTCTCATAGGTGTGCAGTAGTATCTTATAGTTTTAATTTGCATGTCAACAAGTGAGCGAAAGTATAGTTCTCTTACCTAGTCGATGTGTCCTCCCTTGGCACTTGTGAAAAGAGTACTTGTCTTAGAGTATGAAACCATCATCTAGAATCATGAATTAGAGCAGTGGTTCTCAACAGGGGCAACCCCTCCCCTCTAGAAATTTGGCAACATCTGGAGACATTTCTGTTTGTTACAGCTGAGGACAGTGTGCTAGTGGCATCTAGTAGGTAGAAGCTAGGAATGCATCTAAACATCTTACAATTTACAAGACACCCACTACGTCCTCACCCAAACAAAGAATTATCTAGCTCAAAATGTTAGTATTGCCATGGTACAGAAACCCTGGATGAGGGGAACCAGTATATTAGATAGTCCTACACAAAACTTATTTGTATTAAGGATGCAGCTTTAATTCATTTGGGTGATCACTGAAAGTCCTATGAGGATAGAAAGTTGAGAATGTTTCCTTCCATCAATATTATATTCACAACTAGGCAACCCTAAAAAGTCCAATTGCATTTTGTCAGTGTTTAATGGCTTAGTCAAGTGATAGTATTGATTTCGGCTGTGTTCAAAAGGTTTTGTGTGACCTGCTATCCTACAAAGCTCTGTAATAATTGGTGTGCATTAATAATTATTAAATACCTAAATTAATATGGGAAACTTGGTAGCCAGTAACAGGGTCACATCGATTTGTCATTCACTGCTGAGACTAATGGGTAGAAAGAAAAAAAGAAAACCCCATTGTTGCCTACTTTGGATTTCTAGTAGAGTTTGGGGCTTTTTGTTTTATTTTGCTTGCTTTGCTTTTATTTGAAGTGCATTCTCAGCCTTGTTTTCCGTAAGCCCTAGGCATATTCTCATTTGGCTTGCCAAAAAAAAAAAGAAAAGTCCATGTTTCCAGACCAGATGGTATGTGTGTCATTTTTTCAAGTCTGAGAAAATCATTGTACCTCCCATTACTATCATACATTCTCAAAGCGGGATTACAGAGCCCATTTCTTGAAAACCATTATCTAATTTTAAAATTCCCTCTAAACAATAGTGCATTTTGCTGGCTTTTGTGGGCATTTCATCTTGGCTGCCTTCAACAAAATTGTTACCATGTTTACCATAGTGTTTAGTGGCCTGAATTCTTGGTTATTAATTTATATTTGTATTTCTCTGCAGTCAAAGATGAAAATTTGGCAGCTTCTTTATTCTGTTGAAAATAATGAATTTCCTTGTTTCCACAAGGATATTCAACCGCAAAATTAGGCTGCGGTTTTTAATGAGCTCAGTAATCTTCAAGGGACCAGTCCAAATGCAGCTGAAGTTCCAAGTAAGAGCAGATGTTTCTAAGAATATGCAGAGTTCAGTGAGCCTTAAACTTCCTCTCATTTCTTCTGTCTTCTTGAAAGCCATTATATGACCAAGTTGGGTGTAAAGTAGCAAATTTATTTCTTTATATTTACCACACTGCCCGTTAGAGGGCAGCAGTATACAGACACAGCATCCAGAAAGACCGAGCACTTTGATTCACAGGCATGAGCCTTTTTTGGACTTCTAAACACAGTTGAATATGTTATAATTTAGTAACTTTATCCCGTAATCTGAATTTTGTGTATAATATCTATACAACTACAGGATAGCCTCATCTTTGAACTTTGTTTTAATATGATTAAAAATGCTTTTTAATCTTAATTATGTGTAGATTTGGCTTATAATATTTCAAATTGCTTATGAGAATAAGCAATGACTAAGAGCAGTATCTTTTCTTTAATAAGTTATTTCTCTTTTAACCCTTATAGACTATAATTTTTGTTGTCATTGTTAAAATATAAGTAGCTGGTGATATGATGAGATTCATGGGAGAAAGACATGGTTTGAGTTTTAGAGGTATGGTGTCCTGCTATAGAATATGCAGTGCATAAATATTTTTTAAATTAACGTACTCTACATTTTTGGAAAACAGCTTTCATATTTTCTGCAGAAGTGTGTGTGTGTGTGTGCATGCGCACACACATGTGCACATGTGTGCATGCACGTACACATCAAAAGTTTTCCTGTAACACTCATTTTGTCCTCTCAAGAACCTTATGAAGTAGGTACTGTACTATTATCTAGATTACAGGTGAGGAAACTAAAACACAAGTGGTGAGTGAATTGACACTATCCGAGGTCACAGTACCAATAAGTGGCTAAGCTGGAATTTGACCCAGAAGGTCTGACGTCAGAGACCAGGCACTAAAAATACTTGGTTGTACTACCTCTCTTACTGAATTGTCTAACCTTTCCCTATGAATCGTAGTGTCACCTGTCTCTACCACGTTTTTACACATAGTCCTTATTTCTGGGCCTTTATTCCATTAGCCTTTTTAACCCTTCACTAATACCAGTTGCCAAACTCTATTTATTATTATAGGTTTATGTAAGTTTTGTTATCTGGGAACTTTGACTTCTACCCTTACTCTTCTTCAGAATTGCCTTGACTATTTTTGGATCCTTATTCTTCCTTATAAAGTTTAGGATGAACTTACCACATTGCAGAATTTTGAGTAGAAATAATATGTGTATCTTTACTTTTCTAATGACCTTAAGTTATTTTTGGAACAAAATAAAAGAATATATAGTAAGGGAGAGATATAAAATAAAGTTAGGAAAGATAACTAAGAAGATGTATTTTTTACTTTTATTTTTCCATGTTTTAAAATTCATTACAGTGAATATTATTTACATCATGGAAAATATATTTTAAGTTTTTCTTTTTAATATAAAGAAAATAAGTATAAATAGAAACAGAAGTAATGATTAATGTACTTTAAATGATTCTGATTCAGACCTCAAAATCCACATGAATTACCTTTCCAGCCTTAAAAAAAAAATCTGCCAATGAGTTTTAGAAAATTGATATTTGTAACTTTGAGAAGATATCTTAGACATTGTGCCTAAAGAACAGAAAAACAAGCATAGTACTTTTGAAAAGGACAGTTGCAGAAACTATAGACCAGTGGTATTGGTGTTAATCCAGGCATAATTTTAGAACAGTTTTTTCAACATATAGTTTAGAAAGTGGTGATCACGAAGACTTGGCATAGAAATTTATTTATTTATTTTCCTCTGCCTTGGCTAATGATGCAACAGGAAAATGCAAAGTGCAAAGAAGGGTTACTTTGGCAAGAACAGATTTTATATCTGATTTCATCTTCTCAGGAACCTTGTAAGAAGAGCATATGGATATCCCTCAGACAGAGTTATTTACTCAGTATCACACATGAGTCAAACAAAAACTAGAACTCAGACTTTTTTTTACACTTACAAGAGTATTAATATTGTATTGCTGAGGTCTGCTACCTATGTCATCTGCCATGGCTCAGCCTTTTCTGTATCTGAGTCTGGGCCACATAACCACAAAGAATTGTGGGGAGTAGCTCTAGCAGATGATGACAGATATCCATTTTAACTGTCTGGAGAAAGCGTAGGGTAGTATTGAGCTTAATCCACAACACAATTAACAGGTTCAGGGGGAAAAGGGAATTTTCTGGTTGCAAGGGATAATAAATGCTAGAATTGGTCTAAGAATGGCGGTAAAACAGCCTTCCCTAGAGAACATTATTAAAGGATGAGTTCTCGTCTACCTGTGGTGTTTGAAACATAATCCTCCTTAACTGGGTGGCTTGATAAAAATTTATGCCCCCCAAGGGTCTATGAAAATATTAGCCGACACATTTAATTCAGTTGTTGCAATCCTAGTAGAATGTGTTCAGCGTTGTGTCCCACTCATTAGGAATTAGTGGGAAGTAGTTTAAGGTGCCTGCTATGTACCAGGCGGTTCCTAGATGCAGCAGGTATACAGCAGAGGACAAAGATTATTTTTTTGTTTGGTTGAAATGTTGACCCTCATCAAGCTTCATTTTAGTAAGAGAAGAGTAGACAATAAGCAAGTTAAATAAAATTTATAGTATGTGAGAAGGTGGTAAGTGCTAAAGAGGGAAATAAAATAAGAGGAATAGGGAGTGTATTAAGGGGTATCATTTTAGATAGGGTGGCCAAGAAAGGTGGCATTTGAGCAATGAAATGCAGGAAGGAATAGAGGATGCTGTTCAGATTGTAAGGGAATAGGCAGAAGTAAGAGTTAAGTGCAAAGGCCTTGAGGCTGGAACGAGAAGGCCTGTGTGGCTAGAGCAGAATGAAGGGAAACAGTAGCACGACACAGTCCTATAGAAAAGCCAGATCTTAGGGGCCTTGCAAGTTATTTTAGGAATTTTGGATTTTGCTCTGAGTAAGATAAAGAGCTATTTGAATGAGCAGAGTATTGAGGTGATAGTTTGACATACTTTTAACTAGATCACTCTGTCTGCAGTATTAAGAATAGATGGAGGGAGGGAATGAGGGTGGAAGCAGAGAGACCAGTCAGGAGACTGTTGTTCTGTGATAATATAGAGGTGTTGGCTTGAACCACAGGCTTATTGAAAAGTGGTCAGATTATGAACATATTTGAAAAGCAAAGTCCACAAAGTTTGCAGAGGAATGAATAATTGAGTATTGGAGAAAGGCATTAAAGATAGCTAAACTTTTTACCTGAGTGGAAAAACAAATATGCTATTTACTGAGGTGGAGAAGACTATAGAAAGCAGATTTGGAGAAGAGGAAGAATAACTGTTCCATTTGGACATATATTTCACAAGTTATTTTATTTTAAAAAATTGGTTAAGTTTATTCACTCAGAGAGAGAGGAGAGAGCACAGGCAGGGGCAGGGGGTGGGGGGGAGAACTAGCAAACTCCGCGCTGTCAGCAATAAGCCTGATGTGGGGCTTGGACTCACAAACCCTGAGATCATGACCTGAGCCAAAGGCAGACGCTTAACCAACTGAGCCACCCAGGCGCCCCAAGAAGTTGTTTTAAATCCAAATGGAAATACTCTGTGCAGGCAGTTGAATATATGTGTATGGCATTCAGAAGAAATCTCAGTTGCAGGAAAGAATTTATGAATCATTGGTGTTTTTATGGTTTAACTATTGAGAATGGAAGTTGTCCCCAAGGAAATAAGTGTAAATAGAAAAGAGGCCTGAAGTCTGAGCCTTGGGGTTTTTACATAGTTAAGAGATTAGGCAGATAAAAAATAGACAGAGATGTAGCAAGAAGACCTAGAAACCAAGTGGAGAAAGCACTCATAGAAAAGGAGTAAGAGTGATCAGCTGTATTATCAGATGCTGCTGATAGATCCTTTCAGAAGATTCTGGTACTCTCTTTTATGGTATGTATCTGACTGTATACATAATCACTCATCTGTCTGATTTCAGTTTGTGTCCCTCTGAGCTCCCACTCTCTGCCTGGCAATCTGCCATTGTTATTTCAACTTTTGACTAATTTTACCTGTTTGATATTGCAGGAGAATCCTAACCCTCATATGGCATTCCAGAAAGTTCCACGCCCAACAGAAGGATCCCACTTGCGAGTTCATATTCTGCCTTTCCCAAAGATCAATGAAACTCGGGTACAGGAATTAATACAGGAAAATCTTGCAAAGAACCAGAATGCGCCTCCTGCTTCACGAGTGGAAAAGAAATGTGTTGTGCCAGCCGGTCCACCTGTTGGTATGTATTTGTCTGTCTGTCTGTTTGTTTTAAAAGTAAACCTTTTATCAAGATATAAGACACAAAAATGAAAGTGTACCACTTGACAAATTTTTACAAAGTAAACAAACTTGGGTAACCAGAATTAAAGAATTGTTAACACCCAGAAACACTGTTCCTTTCACTGTCTCTCATATAAACAGTGACCATTAACCTAAATGCCACACCATAGAATCTTTTCTTTTTAAAAAACATCTATATTGAGTTATAATTCACACACCATAAAACTCACTCATTTAAAGTGCACAATTCAGTGGTTTTTAGCATATCCACAGAGTTGTGCAACCATTTTCACTATCTAATTTCAGATGGTTTTCGTTATGCCAAATAGAAATACCCATTCCCATTAGTAGTCACTCCCCATTTTCCATCAAAACCACTCCTCCCTATCATTAGGCAATAATCTACTTTCTACCTTTATCAATTTACCTATTCTGGACATTTTATATAAATGGAATTATACAGTATGTGATCTTTTGTAACTGACTTCATTTAGCATAATATTTTCAAGGTTCATCCGTATAGCATGTAGCAGTACTTCATTGCTTTTTATAGCTGAATAATATTCCATTGTATGGAGATATACATGTATATATGTAGGTGTATTTATGTATATGTATATATAAGTACATATATTTACATTTTGTTATCCATTCAGTTGGTGGATGGTTTGGTTGTTTCTGCTTTATGACTACTATTAAAACTGCTGTGAGCATTCTTGTGTAAGTTTTTGTATGGATATATGTTTTCAGTTCTCTCAGGTATATAACTAGGTGTAGAATTTCTGGTAAGTCTGTGTTTAATGGTTTTAGAAACTGCCAGACTGTTTTCCAAAACAGCTGCACCATTTTACATTCCCATCAGCAATGTATGGGCATTCTGGTTTCTCTGTAAACACTGATGTTATAGAGCATCTTTTCATGTGCTTATTTACCATTTTTTAGACATTCTTTGGAGAAATGTGTATTTAGATCCTTTGTCCATTTTTAAATGGGCTACTGGTCTTTTTATTATTGATTCATAAAAGTTCTGTGTATATTTTGTATACAAGTCCCTTATCAGATATGTAATCTGCAAATATTTTTTCCCAGTCTGTGGGTTGTCTTTCTTTACTGATTTTTATCTTTTCTTCTTCTTCAGCTATTGAGGCAGATAGTTATAGTCTCCTGTGATAATAGTAGAATTTACCTGTTTCTCATTTTAATCCTATCCATATTTTCCTTCATATATTTTGGACATGATTCACTGGATCCAAATATGTTCATACATATTATAGCATCCTGGCAATTGATCCCTTTATCATTATGCAGTGTTCCTCTTTGTCTCTAGTAATGCTTCTTGCCTTAAAGTACACTTTGATGGCACATAGCTATACCAGCTTTCCTTTGCTTAATGTTTGTATGGTTTATCTTTTTTTGTTCTTTTATTTTCAAATTTTCTAGGCTTTATGTTTAATATACGCCTTTTGTAGGGCGCCTGGGTGGCTCAGTCGGTTGAGTGTCGACTTTGGCTCAGGTCATGAGCTCATGGCTCATGGGTTTGAACCCCACGTTGGGCTCTGTGCAGACAGCTCAGAGCCTGGACCCTGCTTCGGATTCTGTGTCTCCCTCCCTCCCAGCCTTTCCTCTGCTCATTCTCTCTCTCTCTCTCTGTCAAAACAAATAAACATAAAAAAAAAAATGTATGCCTCTTGTAAACAGCATGTGGTGGAGTTTTTTTAGCCAGGCTTTCTTCGTATATTATTTATATCACTTAATATGTTACTTATATTAATGTAAATATAATTACTGATATAATAATGGCTTTAATATAATTTACGGGGTTGTTTTTTTCTGTTTCATTTTCCTGTTTTATGTGTTCCCCCACTCGTTTTCTTTTGGATTAAAAACTATTTTTCTTATTCCATAATTTATCTCTGTTAATTTTTTATTTATACATTTGCTTATTGATCTTTTAGAGGTTTATCTATGGACCACAGCACGCATCTACTTTGTCAGTTCAGCTTTCACCAGAAACTTTGCTGGTCAGCCTAGCCAACTGCCAGATTCAAGCCTGGATTCTCAACAGTCTTCTCTCTGTACCCAATATTGGCAGATCGCCTAGGGAAAAATTGAATGTGTCTATTAACTCATCTCTCCAACTTTTTTTTTCCCTTCCCTGGAATTTTAGGTCCTCTAGTCCTTGTGCTTCTGTAGCAATCTGATACATTTAAATAGATCATTTTGCATTTTTTTCTGACTTTTGTAATTGTTCCTGGTAGGAATTTTAGTTTGCTACAAACTGTTCTATCAAACCTGGAAGTAGGTGTGGTTTTATTATTAATTAACCATATAGTCATTATATATTTACATAGTAAGCTTAATAGTTATGTATTGTTAACATTAATATTGTGTTACATATATAATGTTAACTCTACTTTTATTATTTATTTAGTAATGTTAATTTGCCATTATTTTCCTAAGAATACTTTTTACTCAAGTGTCGATTGGACTTTCACATAGAGAAGGAGAAGGTAGACACATTAGGCTGAATAGTTGTC
Source organism: Paguma larvata (assembly GCA_030068075.1). NCBI lineage: Eukaryota > Metazoa > Chordata > Mammalia > Carnivora > Viverridae > Paguma > Paguma larvata. Next base: position 64,266,499 of record CM057831.1, on the reverse strand, counting down.
TTTTGAAGGTATTAGTCAGGTAATTTTAATATTCATAAGATAGTTGAGTTCTTTCTTTAATGTTTATTTATTTTTGAGAGAGAGAGAGAAAGCACAAGTGGGGTAGGAGCAGAGAGAGGGAGACAGAGGATTGGAAGCAGGCTTCGAGCAGAGAGGGGAAAACCTGATGTGGGACTCTTAACTCCCAAACTGTGAGATAATGACCTGAACCGAAGTCAGACACTTAACCAACTAAGCCACCCAAGCACCCTAAGTTCTTTCTTTAAATACCCACGTGAAGTTTGATAAAGTTTAATTTGCTTGAATTGTAGCCTTAATTGTCTCAATATTATCTTAGTATAATCTCTTTACTTTCTTCATTTTTAATCTATATCAAATTCATTCTTTAGATGCATGTGAAGTATATCACTATAATCAATGAGAGAGGTACAGGTGTCTCAGTATTTGTCCCTGCATGTAAAACCTGAATGAACGAACAAATGAATGAATGAATGAATGCAGGGGTCTCTGTCCAACTTTATGGTTCATTTGGGTTGATAAGAATCAGGATTTCCCTTGTACTAAAATTAAAAGGTGTGTGTTTCATTGTACATGATACTCATTTCATGAGTATAAAATTGCTGTCACCTTAAAAGGCGTTCACTCTGTGAGAGGTTAATTAGTTTTGACCCATTCCTCATGGGAGCCAGAACTAGCTTTGGTAAGCCAAAGCCTTAGAAAGGGAGCCCTGGGAAGTCAAGTACCCACAAACCAGAGTTGTCATCAGATGTTAGAAAGCTAGTATTAGAACACCACAACTGGGGGTTGGCCAGTCTGAAGTATCAGTAACTCCAAGTGAAGAGCTTTCTTCTCGGAGTGAACTAAGTCATAATCTCAAAGGAAAACAATAATTCCCATATGGTAACAGACTTATTATCCGGAAATGTGGGATGTTTCTAATGGTTTGTCCTAAAGAAAATTTAACATGTCGCTGAAGAGATTTTAGAATTAAAAGTTTATGAACACAACTTAAAGATGTTGCTCAATAAAGTACATGGTATTATTTGGAGACTCTAAGAAGTTTCCTACTCTAAATATAGACCAATTTCTAGTTCAGTCTATTCCACTGACCTACACGGGTGGGAAGCACCAGAGCACTTAGTTAAGAATGAGCATGTCATAGAAGAGTCATGTGTAATAATCTGTTTAACCATCATGGTCATGCAGGGTGTCAGTGTTGTATGGTTAAAAATGAACTGAAGGAAACTAGTAAAATTTGAGTTTTATTGTCTATTATATGGTGCCAATTGATTTCCTGATTCCGATAAAGCACTCTAGTTAGGCAAGATGTCACCCCTTTGGGGGAAGCTGAGTGATGAGTGCATGAATCTTCTCTATACTATGTTGTAACTTTTTGTGAGCTTAAAATTATCACAAAAAGAAAGTTTAAAAAATGATTTGAAAGATAAAAGATTTTGTGTTGATGAAATGAAAGAGATGCTAATAAGTAAGATTTGATAGTCTTTCTTCTTAGGTATGAAGGGAAGTAAAGGGATTATGTCTTTCGATTCCAAGAGCAACCATAAAATATAAGGGCTCTTAAACAAAAAGCAGCGTCAGACCTATAAATGTAGAGAACAAACTGATGTTTGCCAGGGAAGTGGGGAGAGTTGGGCAGAATAGGTGAAGTCGAGTGGGAGATACATTCTTCCAGTTATGGAATGAATCAGTCATGGGAATAAGAGGCACAATGTAAGGAATGCAGTCATCGATTGTAATAGTGATATAATGGGACAGATGGTATCTACACTTGGAAACAAAGCATAATGAATAAACTTGTCATATCAAAATCACTAAGTTGTATACCTGAAACTAATGTAACATTGTGTGTCAACTATACTCAAACAAATAAAAAGAAAAATATACATAAGGGGTCTTTCTTTTTGGCTTAAGATTGGTTGATACTACATCATTTGTACCAGTGACATGGTACTTTGTGAAATCATACTTTTGCTTAACTAATACTACTTTCGTTTATATCCTTCTAATAGTCTTTTAATAAGGTAAATTTATTTTAAGTAATTTTAGCCTATGTAGTAGACTAGAATTATTCAATCTTATGATAAAGGTGACTAGTACATAGTTCATAGGAGTAAAAAGCTACTCCTAAGTTCTTATAGTAATTCTTGGGCCATAATCATTTCTCTTTTTGTGTAGTGCCTTTTCAATTTTCCTCTACTCAGATTTGTAGAATCTGATTTTTTATGGTATGTGGTTTTCCTTTGGTAATATCTTAGAAATATCAGCTCCTTTTTTTGTTAGTAGTCCTCTCACATATAAGTGTTAGCTACTTTTATCCTGATACTGTACCCCAAACATTTATCAGTTTGTTTAAATTTAAGTTAAAAATTGGGGCATTTAGTAGCTCAGTCAGTTGAGCATCCAACTCTTGACTTCAGCTCAAGTCATGATCTCATGGTTTTGTTGGTTTGAGCCCTGTGTCAGGCTCTGTGCACTGGCCACCTGGAGTCTGCCTAGGATCCTCTCTCTCCCCCTCACCTGCTGACACTCTCTCTGTCTCTCTCAAAATAAATAAATAAACTTAAAAAATAGATGTTCACTTTTGCTTAATGCAATTGTGCTGTGCAGTATGAATTAATTTGCATAATAGTTCAGTTTATCAGTTGGAAGCTATCCCGTGAAATTATCCTAAATAAGCCATTGTCTAGCCTGATACTTCAAAACCTAAATACGTAATCAGAGTAATAAAATGGAATACCTCCAATGCCATGTAACCAGGGAAAGTAATAAATTCTAAATGTTGGTCATGTAAATAGTTACAGTCATATAAACTGTAAATACTAATATTCCTCTTGCTTTTGTAATTGCCAAAGGGGTTTAATTTGTTTGTGTTGTCTTTATATTCCTCTACTAGTTTCCATAATGGATAAGGCGACAACAGTTTTCAACAGTGCACAGAGATTGGAAGTTGTTAGAAACTGCATCTCCTTCATATTCGAAAATAAAATGTTGGAGACTGAAAAGGTAATAAAGTTCCATCTTTCCCAAGTAAGCATTCATCATTTCCCATTCAGATTTACATGTGTAGCTTGCCAAATGACCTCTTCTATAATTCCATCTCTTTTCCTTATTGGGTGTCCTTTCATCATTTTGATCATTTTAAATGAATCAAGTTAAGATTTAAAATCTTAGCCAAGCCTAGTTATATGGCTACCAGAGAAATACTAATAGTCATTTTTTCCCTCAAACTTTTAAACATTCTTCATTAAATCCTATTTTGACATACTGCTTAGAGATTTAACATTTAAGTATAATTTTATTTATTGCAAAGAGTCTAGTGGAAATAAGTAAGGAATTATAGAAACAGTGGTATTCAACTTAAATGGGTCTTATTAAAGCACATTTTCTTGGAGCACCTGGGTGGCTGAGTCTGTTAAGCGTCTGACTTCGGCTCAGGTCATGACCTTATGGTTCGTGAGTTTGAGCCCCATATCAGGTTCCTTGCTGACAGCTCAGAGCCTGGAGCCTGCTTCAGACTCTTTGTCTCCCCAACTCTCTGCCCCTCCTCCACTCAGATTATCTCTGTCTCTGTCTCTCTCTCAAAATTAAACAGTAAAAAAAAAAAAAAACAAAAAACCATAGTGTTTACAGTGTTCCCACTATAATAATGTTAGAAGATAAAAAATCAGAGGCCCTATTGAAAAGAGTGTTTATAAAAAAAAACAAAACAAAACATTTTCTTGCCTTCTTTAATAAAACATGCTAAACATAATGTAATCTTTTCTTAGTGACTCGTTATAGTTCTGAACATCTATTACAGGGGGCTCAAGCATGAAAACAGTAACATTTTTACCCTATAGTAAATGACTCCAAGCTTTCTAGGTTTTGACTTTTTTGGTTTCCATTTTCTCTTATGCTTGAAGTGTTACAGACTTCCTTTTGCTTCTCTTCCTTTCAGGTTTCCATCCTGTTTCTTGTGCCTGCCTATAACAATAGTGTGCCCCCCTACTCGCAGACTTCTTCCCTTCCTTTTAATTTCTCCTTTGTTCTGTATTTTTTTGGTTTTCAAAGTTAAATAAGCTTATTATTATTTTATGTAAAACACATTAACTAGGCTCTAAATGGTGAACTGGAAGAGACATTCTTCTGGGTGATGAGATGAAAGAGTTTTAATGCATAAATCTGAACACTTCTATTTGTTGATCTGAGTCCTTTATTATGATATTGAAAAGATGAAGGGAGATGTAGAATTTTCTAGTCATACATTAAAACTGACTATTGTTTAAAGAACTGATTAATAACCTGTTTAAAAATATAAAATCACCTGTGTTCATTATCATTTTAATTTTTCCTTTTATTCTTGCCATGACAAGGTGGCCAGTTATTAAAAGAAGGTGGTGGTTAAGTGTCATGAGTGTTTTGGTAACACCAAAGTTTTGTTGAGCTTTTTTTTTTTAAGTGAAGTTAATATTTTTGTTTTTATTTTTGTTTTAACTTAATATATAAATTAGTTCTATTACTTTTGCATGCTGACTTATAAATAAAAATAATAATTAACCCATATATTTTATAATTGTTCTTAATAACAAAGCAACTCTTCTAGAAGCGAGAAGTTTAATTCTAATAACTTTGTTAAGTGGTTTATGGATAGGGTGCACTTGAATTTTTAGTGCGATTGAAAGTACTTGTTTCCATTGATACCTTTTGTTTACTTCTGCCTCTCTTGTTATCAGACCCTTCCAGCTGCACTGAGAGCCCTTAAAGGAAAGGCAGCAAGACAGTGTCTCACTGATGAGCTGGGTTTGCACGTCCAGCAAAACAGAGCTATATTAGACCACCAACAGTTTGACTACATAATAAGGATGATGAACTGTACTCTACAGGTAATTTTTACTTTTTTTAGATTATTCCTAATATTTAAGAATACTTTTTATATTCCCAGGAGATTCTGTAATTACTGATATGTCAAGTTCTTGAGCCTTCCACAGCAAATAGGATAAAGAACCAATATCTATACCATGTCGGTCAGGAGCACTTATTACTTGGCATAAATATTTTTGTTTTCTCTTGAAAAATAGTGGGTTATTTTACTTATTCTCTAAGGAAGTGTTCTGAAAAATGAAAAGTCATCTTTAAAACACTCACTTTTATATTACTTAATGTCATATTACTTATTAATTACTTAATAATTGTTCATGTCAGCCATTTTCAGTTAGGTTTTAGTTGTACTATTAAATTAGAGGGTAATGAATGTTGTATAATCCAAATTATAAATGAATTACTCAACTAAGTATTTGCTAAGCACTGTGCATATAAAGCCAAACATATTTCCGTTTGGCTTCAAAATATATATTATTTTATATTACAGAAATAAACTTCCCACAAAATAGTGACGACAATTTAGGAGAAGCAAATAATCTGCTTACCCCATCCTGTCTCACTTGTCAGAAATTTTATGACATTGGCATCATATTCTTTACAGGTGATACAAAAATTATTTCTCAAACTTTCTTTTTTCAAACTTTTTGGACAAGGAGAAAAATGTAATTAAATATTAAGAATTCAAAGATTATCTGTGAGACTCTAGAGAAACTAAACAAAATGCATGTTAAATTCTGTTACCCTGGAAAATGAGAATTACCAGGTATAATTAACAATAAAATTCATGGATTAAAGAAGGCCTAATTAAATGGAAGATATACCATGTCCATGAATTAGAAGACTCAGTATTATAAAGATAGCAGTTCTCCCCAAAATAATCAATACAGGCAATGCAATTTTCATCAGAATCCAAACTAGAAGAACAAAAGCCTAAGAATTACCAACACACTCCTGGAGCACCCGGGTGGCTTATCGGTTGAGCATTCTACTCTTGATTTCAGCTCTGGTCATAATCCCAGAGTTGTGGGATTGAGCCCTCTGTGGGGCTCCACGCTGAGCATGGAGCCTGCTTGGGATTCTCTCCCTCTCTCTCTCGCTGTCTTTATCTCTCTCCCTCCTGGCCCTTCTCTCCTGCTCTTGTGCTCTTTCTCTCTAAAAATTAAATAAAACAAGAATTACCAACATACTCCTAAAAACAACAACAGGAACTTGGGAATTGGTCCTGTCAGATCAAAAATTAGTTTAAAAGAAGACATACCAAAATAAATAATTAAAAGATGACATACAAATATCCAAAAGGTACCTGAAAATGTGTTCAACATTACTAATTGTCATGGAAATAGGAATCAAAATCACCATGAGATGTCACCTCATATTTGTTAGAATGGCTGTTATCAAAAAAGATAAGAGATAACAAGTGTTGATAAGGATGTGGGGAAAAGGGAACCCTTGTGCACTGTTGGAGGGAATGTAAATGGATACAGCCATTATGAAAAACACAAAATTAAAAGTAAAACTAGCATATGATCCAGCAGTCCCACTTCTGAGTATATCCAAAGGAAAACAGGATATTGAAGAGGTATCTGCACCCACATGTTCAGTGCAGCATTTTTAACAAGAGCTAAGTTATGAAAACAACCTAAGTGTCTATCAACAGATGAATAGAAAAAGAAGATGTGGTATATATAAGCAATGAAAGTATTCACCCATGAGAAAGAAGGAAATCCTGCCATTTGTGATAACATGGATAGACACTGAAGGCATCATGATAAGCAAAATAAGCCAGACAGACAAAAACAAATACTGCATGTTATCTCTGATAGGTAGAATCTTAAAAAAAAGTCAAACTCTTAGAGAGTAGGAAAATAGTTGCCAGGGCCTGAGGGGAGGGGAAATAGTGAGAAGTTGGTAAGAGGTGCAAACTTTTAGCTATTATATGGCTTAGGCCTGAGGATCTAATGTAAAGTGTGGTGACTATAATTGATAAAACTCTATTATACACATGAAATTTGCTAAGAAAGTAGAACTTAAATATTTGCACCAAACAACAATAAAACAGATAAATATGGAAGTTCTTTCATGATGTGTGTATATATCAAGTCATCACGATGTACACTTTAAATATTTTACCATTTTATTATCAATTATACCTCAAAACTTAGAACAATTTTGATTAAAGACTGTAGTAATTAAGACACTAGCAGTAGTTAGACAGATTGGCCCCTAGAACGGAATACAGAACAGAGTTCATAACAGATGATGACATATAATAAACAGAGGTGCACATATATGGAAATGTGACTTATGACAAAACTGGCATTTTAAGGGAGCCAGCGTGGCTCGGTGAGTTAAGCATCTGACTCTTGATTTCAGCTCACGTGATGATCTCACAGTTGTCAGATTGAGCCCCCATGTCAGGCTCTACACTTAGCGTGGAGCCTGCTAAAGATTCTCTCTCCCTGTCCCACTGCTCTGCCCCTGCTCACAAATACACTTTCACTCTCGCAAGAAAAAAAAATTGGCATTTCAGATCAGTGACAAAATGATGAAAAATTCAATGAATCGTGCTGGGACAATTAGGTGACTATGGACACGACAGATATTTCACTAGTGTATGAATACCCCACAACGCACTAAAAAAACTTTCATGTGGATTAAAGACTTAAATATGAAAAGTCAACCTGTCTAATTTTTCAAAGAATCTTTAAAGGAGATAGGCTTATGACTCTGGAGTAGGGACAGATAATGTTAAACCAGTCGCAAATCATCCAGATCTTAAAAGATTGGTAAATTTGACTACATTAAAATTAAGACCTTCTCTTAATCTAAAAATACCGTAGAGTAAAAATGCGTACCTCAGAGTCAGAGGTGTTTGCAACGAATATAACTGCCAACATATTACTGCTCAGAGTATAAAAACTTCTACACTGAGATACCACCTTACACCGGTACGAGTGGCTAAAATGAATAAATCAGGAAACTATAGATGCTGGCGGGGATGTGGAGAAGCAGGCACCCTCCTACACGGTTGGTGGGAATGCAAACTGGTACAGCCGCTCTGGAAAACGGCGTGGAGGTTCCTCAAAAAAATGAAAATAGAGCTACCGTATGACCCAGCAATAGCACTGCTAGGAATCTACCCAAGAGACACAGGAATGCTGATGCATAGGGGTACGTGTACCCCAATGTTCATAGCAGCACTTTCGACAATAGCCAAATCGTGGAAGCAAACCAAGTGCCCATCAACTGACGAATGGATAAAGAAGTTGTGGCACATATATACAATGGACTACTACATGGCAATGAGAAAAAATGAAATCTGGCCATGTGTAGCAACATGGATGGAACTGGAGGGTATTATGTTAAGTGAAATAAGTCAGTCAGAAAAAGACAGATACCATATGTTTCCACGAATAGGTGGACTTTGTGAGACTAAGCAAAAACCAGGGGGAGGGGAAGAGGGGAAAGGAAAAAAAGACACAGAGAGGGAGGGAGATAAAACATAAGAGACTCTCAAAGACTAAGAACAATCTGAGGGTGAGGGAGGTGAGGAAGGTGAGGGAGGGGGGAGAGGGGGTGACGGATATTAAAGAGGGCACGTGTTGGGATGAACACTGGGTGTTATATGTAAACCAATTTGAAAATAAACTATTATAATGAAAAAAAATAAAAAAAATAAACGTTAAAAATAAAAAAAAAAAAGAGAGAACTTAAAAAAAAAAAATCATGAGATTTTAACATAGAAAAAAAAAAAAAAAACTACAAATGGCTCAGTTGGTTGAGCATCCATTTCAGTTTCGTTTCGGGTTATGATAACCAGGGTCATGGGATCAAGCTCCACGTCGAGCTCCGTATGGAGCCCATGCTTACTCTCTCTCTCTAAAATAAAATAAAATAAAATAAAATCTCCTACAAATCAATAAGAAAAAGACAAATTTTTAATGGGCATGGACTTTAAAAAGTATCTCAGGAAAAAGGAAACCCCCTTGGCCAGTAAGTGTATAGAAAGATTATCTAGAAAAAAAGGACCTATGTCAATAATTGGAGAGTGTAAATTTAAACCATAATTCTACAGCTTTTTACATTCGCTATTTTGTAATAATTAAAAAATCAGAATAGCAAATATTGGTAAAGTTATGGAACAAATGGAAGTTGTAAACTTTGCTGGTTAGAATGTAAAATAGTGTATAATTCCTTTAGAAAATTTAGTAAGATATAAGATAGTAAGAAATAAGACAATTTGTCATTTATGTATAAAGCTGAATATGAACATATTCTCTGATCCAATGAGTCCACTCTCAGTTGAGCTCTTATCCGTATACACCAAGAGACACACACAAAATGTTCATAGGAGCGTTGTTTGAAATAGCAGAAAACAAAACAGCTAACATGCCAATCAGCAGTAGAATGAATAAATAAATTATGGCATTTAAAAAAAATTTTTTTAACATTCATTTTTGAGAGACAGAGACAGAATGCAAGCGGGGGAGGGGCAGAGAGAAAGGGAGACACAGAATCCAAAGCAGGCTCCAGGCTCTGAGCTGTCAGCACAGAGCCCAACACAAGACTCGAACCCACAAACTGCGAGATCATGACCTGAGGGAAGTCGGACGCTTAACCGACTGAACCACCCAAATGCCCCTTTTATATTAGAATATTTTTTAGTAGAGAAAATGAATTGTAGCTACAAGGAACAATGTGGGTGAATCTTAAAGAAGATAATTTTGTACAAAACTAAAAAGGCAATTCAATTATAATCTGGTTCCATTAGTATAAAATTAAAAGCATGTAATATGTTATTTAGAAATATGTAATTTAGGGATACAGCATATATGGTAAAACTATAAAGAAAAGCAAGGCAATATATATCTATATATCTGTATAATCATAACATCGTACACTACAATTTTGTTTGTCCATTATACCTCAATAAAACTGGGAAAAAAGGAAATCAAGGGAATAATAAACAAAATATTGAAGAAAGTTGCCTCGATGGAGAGAGAGGAAGGGCAGATGAACAAAGAGGATCTTCGATGGTAATGGTAATATTCTGTTTCCTAAACTAGTGTATGAGTGTTCGTTGTGTCATTATTCTTTATAACCTTATACCTTATACACATTAATATCTTAGAGTGACTGCTATTGGACTTTTTTACAGGGCATATTTTTCTCTTCAGATCCATTTCAAAGGATATCTTTCTCAGATATTCTAATTTAAAATTTAGCATCAAAATGTAATCATATCACAAAGACTTTGTAGTTTGTTTAAGCAAATTGATGAGATTACAGAGAATTCACCTTTACTGGAATACATTCTTACTTTAAAGTATAATAGACTAGCTATAATGGTTTATAATGGCAACAATTAAAGGCAACCTAAATGTTTACCATTTGGATATTGATTAATTTAATTATATACAAATATTTGGAATACTGCTCAGGTACCAACTAAAAAGAGGTAGATCTGTAATACTGCCCATATGGAAAACTTCTATTATATGTATGTTGGTAGTTGAAAAGTTACATAAAGTTGATATAATTCTATTTTTGACCTAAAATTACATGTATATATATCTAGAAAGATATTTGCAGTAAATCCTAAAAAATAGTCATTTCTGGGTTATGGATTAGACACACAGGCATTGCTAAATTATATAAAACATGACAAGCATGTATTATATAATTTTTAAAAAAGTTCTCATTTTGGTAGGAAGGAAATCATTGAACACCTTTATGAGAATAAAACATAATAAATTTGACTTTAAAAAAGCTACATCTTTTGTTAATTTGCTGCAGTTACTTTGATACTATCATTATAGAGAACAAAGGAATTTGATTAACAGGTGAAGGTCTCTGGAAGCCCTAAAGGTAGGTAATCTCTTGTGATACCCCATTATTGCTGATAAAACTACAAAAACTATTTTACAGAGCTTTTTTTTCCGTTGGTACTTTCTGTGCAATTATTAACTGAGGAATTAACTTTTAAGGCTTTCTTTCAGCTTAATTTTAGCATATTCCAAGTAGGCATTTATAGAATAGCGAGGTACCCTCAGGCTATGAATATTTCCTGTTTCATTCGAATAATCAAATTTCTGGGGAGAAAAAGGCATGGGCTTTTTTTTTTCCTGCTTTCGAATACACCTGGACTATGGCACTTAATATTTTATAATTCAGTATTTCATAAATACATAAAAATAGATCCTATCCTTATTCCAGCACACGATGTTGTTTAACTTTATATAGAGGTTCTTCTCAGATATAAATGGGCTCACATGTGAGAGTCTTATTTTAATGGGTTATTTATTCCTAACTTGGGATTTATTAGTATGTATATTCTTGTTGCAACAATGTTACTTGTGGGGATTTAACGTAACATTCTGAACATTTTTGACAAAAGTGTAGAGTTTCAAGGCAGAGAGGCCAAACATCTGTGTTGGTGTTTTAAGAAGGAAACCTTAACTAAATGAACTAATTTTAGCTAGCAATTCAAAAACTTTAGTTAAATTTGTACCTTTCGTGATTTTGAAGTTATTCTGTCTTTCCCCTTCCTCAAGGGAAAATTAAGTGGAACATGAGTACTGCAGGGGATTATTTTATTTATTGGGTTCTTTCAATGCCAAGGAAACTTTTTAAAGGACTAGTTCATAAAGGTTATAGATTATTCCTATGTATCATCTCATTTCAAATAACTAATCATATTTTATTTTTTTAATAAATAAGACTACTATAAATCTCTCCAAAACTGTCATGACCTTAATTCTTCATTTTTAGCAGATACATGATTAAAACTTTTTATGTGTCAAGATCATACCTAAAATTTTTAACAATAAATTATAATTTAAAAGCCCAGTGAAGTCCTCCATTTTCAGTATCAAACAACTGAATGTTATGAGGAACCCTCCCACTAATATAGTAGAAATAGGTCTTAGAAAATTGTAAAAAAAAATTTTTAAATACCCATGTGATCTTGGAACATTGTTTTTTTAAGAAGAGAAGAGAATTTCTAAAAGGCCCTTCTTCTATTTTCAAGAAAAGGACAACCATACATGTAATAGAAGCACAAGTTCACTCTTCTGTTCCATTGATCTGTGTGTCTGTCTTTGCGCCATACTGTCTTGATGATTACAGCTTTGTAATACAGCTTGAAGGTATGGAATTATGATGCCTCCAGGTTTGGTTTTCCTTTTCAGGACTGCTTTGGCTATTCAGGGTCTTTTCTGGTTCCGTACAAATTGTAGGATTGTTTGTTCTAGCTCTGTGAAGAATGCTGGTGTTATTTTGATAGGGATTGTGGCAATCCAACTGTATCTTAAGGAGTTTCTTTTTAAATGTTTATTTTAGGAGAGAGACCATGCACACAAGGAGGGGAGAGGCAGAGAGAGGGAAAAGAGAGAATCCTAGACAAGCTCCATGCTCAGTGTAGGGCTTGCCACAGGGCTTGATCCTGTGACTGTAAGATCATGACACTCAACCAACTGAGCTCCCCAGACACTCCTTAAGGAGACTTTCAATCAATCTTCTTTTTAATGTTTTAGCCCCACCTTAACTTTCTATTTTCAGAGATTACTTGATGTCCCCAATCCCTGAGCCTTTTGCAGTTCTGCAAATTCAGCTGCTTCAAGGCCTTTACAGCTGTGAGTTAGGAAAAGGCTGCCTTGAGTCTGCTGAATAAAGTCATTAACTCATCAGCTTTCCAATTTCCAAAATGCTTTTGTTCTTGTCTCCTCTCCTGTTTTGCCCGTGGGTTTCTGCATTAAAAGAAAGTCCTTTACTTATGATTTACTGGGGTTTTGGGTAGTAGCCGAGGTTAGATGTGCATATTCAGTCAGTTCACTTGAACCAGAAGTCACTCTGTCTACTTCTCTCATCTCCTACCACCTTTTTACCCTACATTTGACAGCATAGAAATATTTTCCATTTTCAAAAACATAGGCCCTTTCTATACTTTTTTTTCTACTAGCAACTTCCTCTATCTAGAGTATTCTCCCTTTGAATCCTTGTCTGACAAATGCCTTCTGTGACCACATTCTTCCCACTCAGAATCCAGTAATCCCCTAAAAGCGTTCATAGTACTTTTTCACGCATCTCTATCAGCACATATCCCACTACATTGTATATTTACTTGTGAGGTTTTTTCTTCTAGATTGTGAACTCCCTAAGAATCAGGACTATATCTTAATCACCTCATTATGAAGTGTACCTCAGTATCTAGTACAGAGACTCCTATACAGTAGAAATCAGTAAATGGAAAAAAAGCCAAGAGAGGAAAGAAGTAAACAATATACCCTGATTAAGGAAGAGACATTCTACTGACTAATAAATTCTTTTAAAAAAATTTTTTTAATGTTTATTTCTTGAGAGTGAGAGAAACAGAGTGTGAGTGAGGGAGGGGCAGAGAGAGAGGGAGACGCAGAATCCAAAGCAGACTCCAGGCTCCAAACTGTCAGCACAGAGCCCCACACGAGGCTTGAATCATGAACTGTGAGATCATGACCTGAGCCGAAATCGGACACTTTAAGCGACTGAGCCACCCAGGCGCCCCAAATTAATAAATTCTTAATGTGTTAGTCTTTTCTGGGCTGTCGTAACAAAATACCACAGACTAAGTGATTTATAAACAATAGAAATTTAGTTCTCATGGTTCAGGAGGTCGGAAGTTCAAGATCAGGGTGCCGGCATTATCAGCCGAGGGCCTTCTTTGGGGTTGTAGACTTCCTGTATCCTTATTCGGTGGAAGGGACTAAGGGAGCCCTGTTGGCTCTTTTTAAATAAGGGTATTGATCTTATTTATAAGGTTAATCACCTCCTACAAGCCCCATCTCCTAATACTATCACTTTAGAGGTTAAGTTTCCACCACAGGAATCTGGGAGAATACATTCAGACCACAGCTCTTAACAAAATGCCCAAATTTGCTACCTCATACATAGGAACAGTGTATGAGTGTCCTTAAAATTTTCTAGATTGCCCTTTTGGCCTCTGGCTACAGTAACGAGAGGAGCTGCTGCCATGTCCGCCCACTACAATGGATGTTGGCGGAGAACTGCTCCAGCTTCCTGATCAAGAGAGCAAGCAGACATACAGCACCAAGCCCAGTAACCTGAAGGCTTGCAACTCCTGCTACAGCTGACTGATTCACTGCAAGAGTGTGGGCCTGGAGCCAGTGGCTAAAGGCAGAGGGGTAGTGGTGGTCATAAAGTGGAGACTGGGCCAGTGAAAACCCGCCACCTCCCCTCCCCCGCCTCCAAATCAATATAGATGTCAACTGTCTTAAAAAAAAAAAAATCTAGATTAAGTCAATCTGATGTGCAAGTTTCTCATATTTAAAACCTGTATGCGGTTTCCTATTATAATTCAGAGTCGTCAGCCAAAGAAGCCTGATATAAGAATCTGCCCAGGAACCAAAGAAAGTTTATGAAAACATTTCCTTGGTGTCTGGAATTCTCAGTGTTAACAAAATCTGAGACGTAGACTTTGCAGCCTCTCCTCTTTAATAAGGCAGGATCCTTGGTTACTTTAGAAGATACCGTCCACTGCCAGCTGAAGTCACACTAAGCCCAATGTTTAGTAGCTTACTTTTTTTTTTTTTCCATAGTAAGACTTTTTCAGAAAGATCACTGATTTGCATTTTGGCACAAGTTTCTTATCTTGGCACAGACTACCACTTTGAACAGTATTGTATGAGACGACCTTACTATCTCCTCCTTATATTTTCTCCTGCGCGTTTTCCCTTTCCGGTTTCTCTCTGCTCCGTTATGTGTAGTTGTTCCACTTGTGTACCCAGTTCACTATAATTCTCTCTTTCACTATGTCTAGTCTGATGTTTGACCTATCCGTTGAGGTTTTGTAGTCATGTATTTATTTATTTACTTTTTTTATACCAAAAAATATCAAAGTTGAAAGAATTTTGCACTGAATACCTACATATTTCCCCCTAGATTGTATCATGAACATTTTACTAGGCTTGCTTTATTATTTATCCATCTAACTGTCCATTAATCCATATTGTTTTTAGTGCATTTCAAAGTAAATAGCAGGCAGTAATTATTATGAAATTGTTGGTTCACAGGATAGGTATGTGCTTAATTTTATAAGAATCTCTCAGGCTTTTTCTGAAGTGATTGGACCAGTTTACGTTCTCAACAATAAAGCATGCTTCTAGTTGTTTTACAATTTTGCCAACATTTGGCATTGTTAGTCTGATTTTGGCATATGGATGGGTTGTATAGTACTGTCTCATAGTGGTTTTAATTTGCATTTCTCTGATGACTAACAATATTGAGCCCTTCTTCACATGGTTATTCACTGTTCAGATACCATGTTGTGAACTATCTGTTCAAATTGCCCATTTTTAAAAATTGGTTGGTTTGGCTTCTTAAATTGTAGGAGTTCTTTATATAAACCTGATAGCAGTTTTTTGCCACATATATTTTGGGAATATTTTTTCCCAACTTTGCTATTCATTTTCATAATGGTGTCTTTTGATGAGCATAAGTTTTAATTTTAATAAACTATAATGATCTTTTTTTTTTCCTTTTTCGTTATTACTTTCTGTGATCGAAGAAACTGTTGCCCACTCCCAAGTTGTGAAACTGTTCCATGTTTTCCCCTAAAAGCTTTATGGTTTCATGTTTGATATTTGGGTCTATGCTCTACCTCAAAGTTATCCTTTTGTTTGATATAAGGTATCATAATTCCATACCTTCAAGTTGTATTACAAACCTATAATCATCAAGACGGTATGGCGTAAAAACAGACACATAGATCAGTGGAACAGAATAGAGAACCCAAAGATGGAACCACAAACGTATGGCCAACTACTATTTGACAAAGCAGGAAGGAATATCCAATGGAAAAAAGTCTCTTCAGCAAATGGTGTTGGGAAAACTGGACAGCGACATGCAGAAGAATGAACCTGGACCACTTTCTTACGCTACACACAAAAATAAACTCAAAATGGATGAAAGACTGAAAACGTAAGACAAAGAGCCTTTTCTGTCTTTGAGAAGAAAACAGACAACAACATCTTTGATCTCAGCTGCAACAACTTCTTACTTGACATGTCTCTGGAGGCAAGGGAAACAAAAGCAAATATGAACTATTGGAACCTCATCGAGATTAAAAAACTTCTGCACAGCAAAGGAAGCAGTCAGCAAAATTAAAAGGCAACTGATGGAATGGGAGAAGATTTTGCAAATGACATATCAGATAAATGGTTAGTATCCAAAATCTATGAAGAACTTACCAAACTTAACACCCAAAAAAAATAATCCAGTGAAGAAATGAGCAAAAGATATGAATCTTTTCCAAAGGTATCCAGATGACTAACAGACCCATGAAAAGATACTCAACATCACTAATCATCATTTGATTTGTATTTACAAATCAAAGCCACAATGAGCTATCACCTCATACTTGTCAGAATGGCTAAAATTAACAACACAGGCAACAACAGATGTTGAGGAGGATGCAGAGAAAGAGAAATCATTTTACACTGCTGGAGGGAATGCAAACTGGTGCAGCCATTCTGGAAAACAGTATGGAGGTTCCTCAAAAAATTAAAAATAGGACTACCCTACAACCCAGCTATTGCACTACTAAGTGTTTATCTAAAGGATACAGGAGTGCTGATTCGAAGAGGCCCAGGTACCCCAATGTTTATAGCAGCACTGTCAACAATAGACAAAGTATGGGAAGAGCCCAAATGTCCATCGACGGATGAACGGATAAAGGAAACGTGGTATAAGGGCACCTGGGTGGCTCAGTAGGTTAAGCGTCCAACTTCAGCTCAGGTCATGATCTCATGGTTTGTGAGTTCATGGTTGTGAGTTGTGAGTTTGTCACCTGTGCTGACAGCTTAGAGCCTGGAGCCCGCTTCGGATTCTATGTCTCCCTCTCTCTCTGCCCCTCACCAACTCGTGCACTGTCTTTCTCTCTTTCAAGAATAAATATAAACATTTAAAAAAATTCTTTTAAAGATACATATATATACATACCACATCTTTTTATATATATTTAAATACATAATACATACACACACACACACACACACACACACACACACACACAATGGAATATTACTTGGCAATCGAAAAGAATAAAATCTTGCCATTTGCAACAACGTGGATAGAACCAGGGTATATTATGCTAAGCAAGATAAGTCAGTCAGAGAAAGACAAATACCATATGATTTCATTCATCTTTGGAATTTAAGATACAAAACAGATGAACATAAGGGAAGGGAAGCAAAAATAATAATAAAAATGAAGAGGACAAAGCCATAGAGACTTTTAAATACAGAGAACAAACAGGGTTGCTGGAGGGGTGTTGAGTGCGGGGATGGGTTAAATGGGCAAGGGGCATTAAGGAGAACACTCGTTGGGATGAGCACTGGGTGTTATAAGTAAATGATGAATCACCGAATTCTATTCCTGAAATCATCATTAAACCATACGTTAACTAACTTGAATTAAAACAAAACAAAAACAAAGATACAGTTGGATTCCCCTCCCAAATCATGTTTCAATTCTGCGTAAACACCAGCTGCTTCTCCTTTACCCTCGTAGAAGATTAGAGGTTTGTTTGTTTGTTTGCGTATTTATTTTTAAGAGAGAAGACATCACTAGCCTGGGAGACACTAGGTCTAGCTGAGGGAAATTCTGTTTTGCTGCAAACAAGGGAGTTAAGTGAATGCCAAATATTGAGACTACCAGTAGACTTTCCCCATTCAGCTCCCTGACCTCTGGCAACCTGCCCTCAAGTCAGGAAATTGGAAAACAGTTCTTTGAGAAATATGACCAGCCAGAGAGAAAAAGATTTTACTAAAGATACTAAGATTAGAAGTTTGTCAACCGAAGAGCTCAACCAGATCATGCTATAGTGAAGCTTTCAGTCAGCAAGCTTCAACATGTACACATTCTTTTCGTTTTGTCATTCTTTGCTTTACTTTGTGTGGAGCATGACCTAAGCAAAAGGGGCCAACAAAGTCAGCTCCTACTCCCCACCATTGTTTCCCAGCTCTGCTTTCACTGCCCACTCTCCCTTGTGAGAGAACCATCTAGTGAGCATCCATAATTGTCCTGTCCTTTTCCTTCTTGGGTACAAGTATCATTCTGATGGCTTCAGACAACCTCAGCTTTCTTTTGGCTCTGAAACAGAGTTAGCCACAATCACTACTACCCTCTGGAAACTGGCCCAGAGAAATTAGTTTTCCCAAAACACAGAGCTCATAAATTGAGATGAGTTCTGAATCTAAATTTTGTCTTTTAAGTTTCCTTAGATCTGGAAACTTGTGGATCTTTATTTTCATTTTTTTAAGTAACAATTACTATTGAAAAACTGCAGCCTTAACTGAATAAAAACAAACCTTGTTTATATTGTTCATTATTGTACAGCCAATATCTAGAGCAGCACCTGGGGCATAGAAAGTATTCCCATGTGTTTGAATATGTGAATGATTATGTAATTATGTTTTTCTAGGTATAATTTTTTAATAAAGATAATTACAAAAGATGGAAAAATCACCTCAGAAAATACAATAACTTCTTTAATAGATCAGTTTTTTGTCATAATAAATCAGTTTTAAATGCTATCATATAAAGTATGGTGAAGAAAAGAAATTTTGCTTCATAATTAGAAGAATAAAACTTGCCAAGAAAAACAAAAACAAGCCATTTTGAAAATAAATACAGTTCATGCCAAAGTAGCATAAAATGAAGCCAGAAGTCTTCAAAAAGAAAAAAATTTTCTTCCTAATATTTTCTCACACTTTCATGGTTTCTGAGATTGGTGAAGGTTCAAGGGTTGAGATTCAAAGGTTGCTGAGCTATTCAGATTTAGTACCTTTGGTATCTGTTTTTTTCACTATTAGCCTTGGATTTGGAAGCAGTAATTATTGAAATAAAATTCCACTTTTCCAAGTTACTTATTAAGGAGCTAACTTGGTTGTCAACAATTTTGAGTTTCATATTTCGGAGAGAATTCATTAAGAAGTTAATTCTTTTTTTAAGTTTATTTTATTTATTTTGAGAGAGAGCGAGTGAACATGAGGGCAGAGAGAAAGGGAGAGAGAGAATGCCAAGCAGGCTCACACTGTCACCCCGACAAGGGGCTCGATCTCACGAACCATGAGATCATGACCTGAACTGAAATCAAGAGTCAGACACTTAACCAACTGAACCACTCATACATCCCAAGAAATTAATATTCTAACAGTTGTAAGATTTAGGCCAAATCTTTGGCTACCACTACTCAACCAAGATCATTGATGAGAACTTATTGATAAAGATAGTGGGACCTTTTCAGTTCTTATTTGACACTTGGTAGCATTTCATGATGCTCTTTACAAAACCTTCCTCCCTTATCTTTGATGACAGTTTCCCCTGGTTTTCTACTTCTTTTGAATTTCTTTTTCAATCATTTTGATATGGTTTCTCTTCCTTCAGCCTTGCAAATGGTGATGTTCATTTGCATCTTTAGGTCCATTTCTCGATTTTCTGCCTGTCTGAGATTCTCAGAGCCAGTCTCACTCTTCCCCGTTACAATCTTTTACTTATGCCGTCGAAATTTGTATCTCAAATCCAAATTTGCCTCTTCAGTTTCAAAGCTGAAAATCCTGCTAATTACTGTCCATCTGTGCTTGAATGTCCCAAAGCTACTTATAGATGTTATGTTCCAAACTGAAAAAATAATCTTTTACCCCCATTTTGAGCTACTACCCACAAACTCTCCTGTTGAGTTTCCTACTTCAACAAATGGCACCAATAAACCAAAAACATGAAATTAGTCTTTCTCTTAGCCTTATCCTCCTATCTGATCAGCCACTGAGTCCTAGAATTTACTTCCTAAATCTCTCTCAACTCCATTCACTTTTCTCTCTCCTTAAATTCCAATATCCTGATTTAAGTCACCAACATTTCTTATCTCTGTTACTGCACTGACTTAACTGGTCTCCCTCCCTCCATCGCGACCCATCCCCCTACCAGATCTATTTCCTTGCTTTACCAACATGTATCTATAATTCAAGTTGGATCTTATCACTTCCCAACTTAAAATCCTTCTCCTTTGCCTTCAGAGTAAATTCTAATCATATCTTCGCCCCTGCCTGCCTCTGTTATTTTATCTTTAACTGCTGTCAGTCTTCTGGCCTTTGCACATCTTATTGCCTTAGTTTGGAACACTATTTCTTTCTAATTGCTACTCCCTCATTCATCCCTTTCACCTGCTAACTCCTACTCATCCTTTAATCTCAGTGTAGATGTTGCTTCCTCCTGGAAGCCTTCCTCAGTCCATTAATTATGGATTGGTAGCTACTTTTATGTGCTTCCACTATATCTCATACTGACCCCATCCTATCCAACATGACCCTGCAATAGTGCTTATTACAAATAATGAAACTGCCTGTTTTATCTGTATTTTCTATTATGTCTGACATGAATTAGTTTCTGAATAAAAATTTGATGAATGACTAAATGAATAATTAAATGTAATGTAACTACTTACCTCAGCTAGTTTTAGTTTTAGTTTTATGCCGTTTCTATCTCTACACAGGTTTGGAGCTTTTACCCTTTCTTGGTTATACAGTAGGTTTCCCCTTACCTGCAGTTTCACTTTCCCATTTCAGTTACCAGTGGTCAGCCATAGTCGAAAACAGATGATCCTCCTTCTGACTCTTCATTGCCAGGTCAGTAGGTTAATAGTAGTGTTAGGCTACTATTAACCTAACACTACTATTAACCTGTAGTTGTGTTGTTCACCTCAATTTATCTCCTCACATAGGCATTTTATCATCTCATATCATCACAAGAAGAAGAATGAGTACAGTACAATATTTTGAGAAAGGGAGAGACCACATTAACATAATTTTTATTATAGTATATTGTTACAGTTGTTTTAAATTACTAATTGTTGCTAATCTCCTACAGTGCCTAACTTAGAAGTTAAACTATATACTATGTATGTATTGGAAAAAAAACATAGTATATATCGGGTTCAGTATTATCTACAGTTTCAGGCATTCGTTGGAGATCTTGGAACATACTCGCTGTGGATAAGAGAGGGACTACTGGTAATCTAATCCTCAACCAAAGCCAGCCTCTGTTCAATTTTATGTCTCACGTACAGGAATATCTTGGTAAGGGAATGTAGATTAATAGTTTAATTCATGACCTCTGCGTGAAAGTAAAACTTAAAGTTCACATACAGGTAGTCAGTACTGTTCCAGTAGGCAGTACTGTGACCGATGTATTTAAAGCTCACATGTTCATACCTGGTACATTAGTATCAGGATGGAACTTAAAATCTGTATTTTTTAAAGTTCCGCAGGTTAATTTGATAGCTAGAGTTGAAAAATTAATGTCCTATTTTTAGTGTAGTCATTTCCAAAACTTGTTCTTAAGTTCTTTAAATGTGCATTTCTGGCCCCCGTCATCAGACATTCTGATCTGGTAAGTCTGAGAAGGGGTAGATTGGAGCTATCACTTAAAACTTAACAATGAAAGAGTTTGCTTTATAGATATATATTCCCCATTGATAGAGTAGTTCATCAAAACTCTTTAGTCATTTTCAGGAAAGCTGACAAAGAGTTCCTACATTGTCAGGGGGGTTGGACCAGTTGCCCCCAAGATTCCTCTGACCGCTGAATTCCATGATCTTAGGATCTTTCTTTCTTTATTTCTTTTAAGTTTATTTATTTATTTTGAGAGAGAAAGAGAGCCTGAAAGGGGCATAGAGAGGGAGAAAGAGAAAGGAAGTAAAAGGGAAGAAAGAGGGGAAGAGTAAGGACAAATTGAAGCCCCTGTATATCTGTCACTGCCTTTAAACCTTCAACATTGATGACGCACTTGACTTGCAAAAAAAAGTTAATTCCCTTTAGTACAGAGTTGCACATACACTCAAAATGCAAAGAAACTGAAAGGAAATCCAGCGGGAGCTGGAGGAGCTGTAGACCTGACTGACAAGTTAAGTCAGGATTAGTGACACTACACCGACCTCTGAACATAAACATGGGTGCTGCTCCACTTCCTCCTTCCAAGTCTTTGGCAACTCTTACCTCAGAACCATCTGGAGAAGGGAATTCTGGTGAACTTAGTTCCAGCTTATTTAATTTGACATAGTACCAGTCACTACCCTCTTCTTTCTAGTCAGTACCCTAGTTTAACATGAGACTCTTTGAGGCTGTGAACTCCATTTATGTTGTAATTCAGTCACCTACAGAATTAGACTTTATTATGATATTTAGACATATCAACCCTGCAGCTACAGGATCTTATTTATTTTTTAAAGCAATCATAGAAACTGTCTGGTCCCTTACCTGAACCCTGTGATAGAAATTTAATGCCCTAAGCTTATTACGATCTTTCTCCAAATTCTCTAGTTCACTTTGAAACAATGAGCTAGCTTCATTGTTCCCCTTATTTGAATTAGAATATGTATGGCAACAGTTACTTGGTTATATATAGGCACTTGATTATAGTTGTTTATTAGTGATAATTTAATTATTTTGCCATTGAGTGCCGTGGACTACCAGTTTCTCATTAACTACTGGCAAAAGGCTAATAATGTTTTGGTTTTAATTACTAATTATACTTTTGTTTTAGAGCAGTTTTAGTTCCACAGCAAAATTAAGGGGAAAGTATAGAGAATTCTCATATATCCCCTGCCTCACACATGCATAGCCTCCCTCATCATCAGCATTCCCCACCTGAGTGGTACATTTGTCACAATTAATGAGCCTACATTGATACATCGTAATCACCTGGAGCCCATAGTTTACATTATGTTTCACTCTTGGTGTTGTCCATGCACTGGGTTTAGACAAATGTATAATGAGATGTACCCATCACTGTGGTATTATATGGAGTCTTTTTACTACACTGAAAATCCTCTGTGTTCTGCTTATTCATCCCCCCTTCCAATTATTAATGCTTTTGAATATCATCAGATTAAAAAAACAATTCCAGATTTCCATCCTTAAGTTTCTTTTCTTCTGAAACAGCTGTTAGTACAGGTCCCGAAAATCCTTAAGTAGCACCCTTCATTTTCTGTAAGTTTGTTGGATTATACTCATCTGTTACATCTGTCTAAATGTGTTGAAAAGACCAACAATAATTTCCAAATATTCTCAGCAATAACATAATTGCTTTTACAAATGGAATTTAAATTACTGTCTTACCTAGTTAAATCAGATTTCATTGAGTGTCTACTATAATATTTAATGGAAATTTAACAGACCGCTGACAGTCATGGATTTGACATTCTGTGTGTTGACCATTTAAGAGCAATTCATGATAAATAGTAATTTGTATTTTTGCTAAGGCAGAACTTCGAGCTGTGCATGTAATGCTATTATGTGCTAGTCAAACACTTAGCTAGTACGTAAACTCTGGTAATCATGATCCATTCTGCATCTCAACTTGACTTTGTTTTCAAGTAGTCGTTGTGTGACTCATGAAATTCTATTTGTGAAATATATAGCATTTATGAGATATGTATTGCTTAAAGAACAGTATTAAAATAGGGGTACCTAGGTGGTTTAGTTGGTTAAGCATCCGACTCTTGGTTTTGGCTCAGGTCATGATCTCACAGTTCATGAGTTTGAGCCCCACATCAGACTTTGCACTGACAGTGAGGAGCCTGCTTGGGATTCTCTCTCTCCTTCTCTCTCTGCCCCTCCTCTGCTCCTTCTCTCTATGTCTCTCTCTCTCAAAATAAATGACTTTAAAAAAAAAGAATAGTAATAAAATAAATACACATGTACCCAACACCCAGTTCAAGAAATATGGCATTAACACTAAAGTCTCTGGGAGCACCACCTCAACTGTCCTGCTCTTCCTCTCCCTTAGAGCCACTCTCCTATATTTGGTGTTATTCATTCCTTTCCTTTTCTTCATGGTTTTACCCCATATGTGTACTCTTAAAATATAATTCAGTTTGGTTTTGCCTGTTTTGACCTTCATATAATTGGAATCATCCTGTTCTTTCGTCAATACAATCAGTATTTGTTGAGCAACTGCTCGTAATGCTGATCCATGTTGACGTGTATAGTTATGGCTTATTTACATTCATTGCCATGTGAGTCCATCCTACTGGAGAAGGCTCTTTGCCCTTGATAGTGAAAACAGTGTTGTAACCAAAAACGTTGTTGCGGTGACCATTCTTATACACTGATGCACTCATGGAGGAATTTCTCTTGAATAAACACATACGAATGGAATTGCCGGCTCAAGAGTATGTGCAGCTTCAACTTTACTAGATTATGACAAATTGTTTTCTAAACTATCTTTACGCTCTTAAGACAGCGTATGAGAGTTTCTATGACTTTATTAATTTTAAATTCTACCAGTCTAGTGACTGTTAAAGGATATATCATTATATTTATAATTTTCATTTCCTTGATAACTAATAAAATGGAACAGTTTTCATGTTGATTGGCTTTGTGTATTTTCTATGTAAGGAAATGCCTATTTGCTTCTTTCTTCTTTTTTACTTTTGCATTATATTTTTCTTATTGATTTATAAGAGTTCTTAATATATTCTGAATGCCAGGCCTTTCATGTTGCAGGCATTGCTTCCTAGTTTGTGGTTCTCTTTTGCTTTTCTTTCTGATAACTTTGGTGAATACAAGCTTGTTATTTTAATGCAGTCAGTTTCATTAATCATTTCCTTTATGGTTTGTATTTTTTAATGTCTTGTGCAAGAAAACCTTCCCTATGGTGAGGTCATAAAGATATTTTCATATCCTCTTAAAAAGTTCAGTAATTTTGCCTCTTTTATTTAAGTCCTTAACCTATCTGAAATTGATATTTTTGTGGACTGTATGAAGTAGAGATCCAGTTTACTTTTTCCAAATGTATAATCAATTACCTGCAGAACTGTTTATATAATAGTATATCTTTTCTCCAATGATTTGCTCTCGCCCCATTTTCATACATCACATTTCTACAAATATCGGGTCTGTTCAGGATTTCTACTTTGTAAATCTATTTTCCTATTTTCACAAAAGCAGCACATAGTCTTACTTAAAGTTTTATAATGAGGAGCTCCTGGGCTGTTCAGTCGGTTAGGCACCTGACTACTGCTCAGGTCATGATCTCCTGGTCTGGAGTTTGAGCCCTGCATCGGGCTTATGCTGACAGCTCAAGCCCAGAGCCTGCTTTGGATTCTGTGTCTCCTTCTCTTTCTGCTCCTCCCCCACTCATGCCGTCTCTGTCTGTCTCTCAAAAATGAATAAACATTTAAAAAAATTTTTTTAATTTTATAATGAATTTTAGTATCTATGAAACAAGGCCTCGTGCTATATCTTCCTAAGGAATATCTTACCTATTCTTTACCCTTTGTTTTTCTAGTATAATTTTAAGACTCACCTTAAAAGAATTGCCTTGAATCCATAGACTAATTTTTGCAAGTCTTTCTGTCCATTAACATAGTATATTTCTTAATGTATATAGGCCTTTAATGTGTTTTAATAACTTTTTTTACATAGTCTATTTTTTTGTTAAATGTTTTAAGTCTTTATTTTAATCCATTTAGTTAGCATACAGTGTTATATTAGTTTCAGGTGTACAGTAACAGTGATTCAACAATCCCAGTGCTCATCACAACAAATGCCCTCTTTAATCCATCACCTGTTTAATCCATCCCCCTCCAACCTCTCCTCTGGTAACCAACACTTCTCTATAATTAAGGGTCTCTTTCTTGATTTCTCTCTCTCTCTCTCTCTCTCTCTCTTCCCTTTATTTGGTGGTTTCATTTCTTAAATCCCACATATAAGTGAAATCATATGGTATTTGCCTTTCTCTGACTTATTTCACTTAGCATTATACTCTCTAGCTCCATCCATGTTGTTGCAAATGGCAAGATTTCATTATTTAATGGCTGAATAATATTCTCTTGGACATGTATACCACATCTTCTTTATCCATTCATCTATCGATGGACACTTGGGCTGCCTCCATAACTTGGCTATTATAAATAATGCTGCTATAAAAATAGGGGTGCGTGTATCCCTTTGAATTAGTGTTTTTCTATTTTTTAGGTAAAAACCCAGTAGTGCAATTGCTGGATCATAGGGTAATTCTATTTTTGACTTTTTGAGGAAACTCTATACTGTTTTCCAGAGTGGCTGCACCAGTTTACATTCCTAGATGTAGTGCACAAGGTTCCCTTTTCTCCACATTCTTGCCAACACTTGTTATTGTGCTTTTGATTTTAGCCACACACCAGAATGGCAGGTGTGAGGTGATATCTCACTGTGGGTTTGATTTGCATTTTCCTGATAGAAAGTGATAATGAACATCTTTTTACATGTCTGTTGGCCATCTTTATGTCTTCTTTGGAGAAATGCCCATTCATGTCTTCTGCCCATTTTTTAATTGGATTATTTGTTTTGGGGGTTAAATTTTATAATTTATAAATAATTTTATAATTTATTTATATATTTTTGATGGTAACCCTTTATTGGATATATCATTTGCACATATATTCTCCCATTCTGTAGTTTTAATTGTTTTATTTTAATAACATTTTATGATTTTCTCCATAGAGCACTTACACATCTTTTATTAGATGTATTCCTGGTGACTCGATTATTTTGTTTTTACTGTTATTGCTATTATAAATAGTATCTTTAAAAATTACATATTCTAGGGGTACCTGGGTGGCTCAGTCGATTGAATGTCTGATTCTTGATTTCAGGTCAGGTCATAATTCCAGGGTTGTGGAATGGAGCCCCACATCAAGCTCTGTGCTGAGATGGAGCTTGCTTAAGATTCTCTCTCTCTCTCTCTCTCTTCTCTCTCTCTCTCCCTCCCCTCCCCTCCCCAACTCTGCCCCTCTTCCTTACGTATGTCCACTCTCTCTAAAACAAAAAATCACATATGCTAATTGCTTTTCTCTGTTACATAGAAATATAAGATTTTTAATGTTGCAGACTTCATTGTGTCTGATAATTTGGCTACATTTTCTTTTTAGTTCTTTATGTTGGCAATCATATCATCCAGTATCATCCATATTATCCAGTAATACTTTTTATCTTGTTTTCCACACTTTATTCATTTTATTTCTTTTTCTTATTGTTCGGGAAGGGTTTTGTAGTATAATATTAAATAGAAATGATAGCACCTTTCTTTTAAACTTTAATTACTGAACTTTGTATTTGCTAAAGTTTTTTTAACAGCATTTAATATTTTATTTTTTATTACTTTTTTGACAAACAGTGTTACAGTAGTTTCAGGTGTACAATATAGTGATTCTACTGTATGAATATATGTGTACAAGGACCATAAAACAACTGGTGCTCATTAGGTTTTGTTAGATGTCCTATATCAGGTTTAAAAGTCCTCTTCCAAAAAAGGAGATAGTTACAGATCATACAGCATGAAAAGAAAATGTCCTCTTCCATTCTTAGTTTGTTAAGAGTTTTTATCACTAATAGGTTTGAGTTTCACGAAATGCAAATATCAATTGTTTTCATGGATTATTAGACTTGATATGTTAAGAGTTTTTACCATGATTGTTTCCATCATTTGAGATTAGCCTATAATTTCTCTTGTGTTTTTTACTGGTATTGGAACAAACTTATACTTAGTGTCAGAAAATGAAGTAGGGATTTTTCCCGTTTCTCCTCTCTGAAGGAGTGGAAGTAACATGTTTCTTAAAAGTTTGTTAGAACTGACCAGTAAGGCCATCTGAAACTAGTGTTTTCATCGTAGGAATATTTTTAATTTCCAATTATAGAGTATTCAGATTAGTCATTTTTCCTGGGGTTTATTCGGGCAATTTTTCCCTAGGAATTTGTCTATTGTGGATTTCTTCTTTTTTCAAATTAGTTTTGCCAATTTTATTACTCTACAAATCCTTTGCTTTTTTTTTTTAAGATTTTTTAATTCCAGTATAGTTAACATACAGTGTTATATTAGTTTCAGGTGTACAGTATAGTGATTCATCAAGTCTATACATTACTCAGTGCTTTTCATGATAAGTGCACTCTTAATCTCCATCACCTATTTCACCCATCCCCTCATCCACCTCCCCTCTGATATGCTTTATTTTATTAATCTTCTTATAAATTTTTTTAATGTTTATTTTTGAGAGAGAGAGAGAAACAGAGCATGAGCAGAAAAGGGGCAAAGAGAGGGACACAGAATTTCAAGCAAGCTCCAGACTCTGAGCTGTCAGCACAGAACCCGATGCAGGACTGGAACTCATGAACTGTGAGATCATGACCTGAGCTGAAGTCAGATGCTTAACTGACCGAGTCACCCAGGCGCCCCACTTTATTTTAAATGAGTACTCTCAGTTAAAGTTATTATTTTTTTCAACAAGACTTTTTACTTGAAGCATATTCAGAATACGTGGTTCTAAAAGATATATGTAAAATAGTCCGTCCATGGGGGCCTGGGTGGCTCAGTTGGTTAAGCATCTGACTCTTGATTTTGGCTCAGGTCATGATCTCATAGTCTGAGATTGAGCCCCGTGTCCAGGTCTGTGCTGACAGCGCAGAGCCTGATTGGGATTCTCTCTCATGTTCTCTCTCCCTCAAAATAAATAAATTAACTTAAAAAGAATTCCATCCATGAAAAATAGAATACACATTTTCTTGAAGTATACATAGATGGATGCCCTGATTAAGTCACATAAAAAGATATATAAAAAATATTACAAATTTAGGAAGACTGAAATCATACCAAGTATATTTTCTGGCGAAAATGATCCAAAACTAAAGATCAACAATAAAACAAAGCTGGAAAATCTACAATGTGAATATTAAATATTTAATGTGTAAACATTGAACAACACACTACTACACAAACAATGGGCCAGATAAGAAATCAAACAGCAAATCAACATGTCAAAAACAAAAGAAAAAGAAAACACAATTTTCCAGAATGTACAAGATACAGCAAAAACAGATGTTAGAGTGAAATTCATGCTATAAATACTTGTATTAAGAAAAAAAGTTCAAAGAAACGTTAACACCACAAAGAGCTAGAAAAAGAAGAAACTTAACTGAAATTTAGTAGAGGAAGGAAATAACAAAGAAACCTCAAAAATTAGTAAAATAGAGACCAGAATAAACAATACCATTGAAAGTAATAACTAGTTTTTCCGAAAAAATAAATAAAATTGGCGATGCTTTAACTACATTAACTAAGAAAAAAGAGGACTCAAAAACCAAAATGAGAAATAGAAAATAATAAACAGATAACCACATAAATACATATAGTGTGATAAAAGATTCCTATAAATAATTAGATACTCACAAATCAGATAACTTAGGGAAAAAAACATAATTCCTAAAAACACACAAGTTACCAGGACTGAGTCATAAATCTTGAATCCAGGAAGTAAGAAATCTTCTTAGACCAATAACAAGAATGAAAGTTGAATTAGAAATCAAAAATCGGGGCGCCTGGGTGGCTCAGTTGGTTGGGCGCCGACTTCAGCTCAGGTTATGATCTCGCAGTCTGTGAGTTCGAGCCCCGCATCGGGCTCTGTGCTGACGGCTCGGAGCCTGGAGCCTGCTTCGGATTCTGTGTTTTCCTCTCTCTCTGCCCTTCCCCTGCTCACGCTCTGTCTCTGTGTCTCTCAAAAATGAATAAATGTTAAAAAAAAAAGAAAGAAAGAAATCAAAAATCTCCCAGCACAGAAAAGCCCAAGACCACATGATTTCAGTGGTAAATTCTACCAAACATTTAAAAAAATAATGACAATCGTTATTAAATCTTAAAAATAATGGAAAAGAGAAAATATATTCAGAATCATTCCATCAAGCCAGTACTACCCTGATACCAAAGCAATATAAAAACAATACAAGAACAAATGAGTCTAGTTTGTCCGATAGAAGTATTGCGACTCTGGCTTTCATTTGACATCCATTTGATAAATATTTCTCCACCACCTCACTTGCAATCTGCAGGTGTCTTTAGATCTAAATGAGTCTCTTGTTGGCAGCATACGGATAGGCCTTATTTATTTTTTATCCATTCTGACTCCCTATGTCTTTTGATTGGGGCATTCATTTAATCCATTTGCATTCAATGTAATTATTGATAGATATGTATGGATTGCCATTTTGTTACTGGTTTTGTAATTGTTTCTGGAGATTTTCTCTGATTCTTTCTTGTCTTTGTCACTTTGGTCTCTCCTTTGCCCTTTAATATTTCTTGCAGAGCTGGTTTAGTGGCCACAAAATTTAGATTTTGTTTGGGACACTCTTTATCTCTACTTCTGTTCTGAATGAATGCCTTGCTGGATAGAGTACTCATTTTTAAATAACTAATTGCTTACTAATGGTATGTGTGCTGCTGTTAAGTACTGCACATTTTTTCAAACCATGGATTGCCCTACCTCTGTTTCAGGTTCCACCTTGCTTTTAGCCTAGTACTTGATTTTACATCACAACCACTAAATCCCCAGTTTCACAGAGTTATGAGGTAGCACAGTCTAATGTTGGAACTGAATTACCTCAAATTAATTGTTTATGAAATGTTAAGAGATGTTGAAAGATGCTATGTTTCTCCTAAAAATTAAAATTATACCATGTAACTCCCGTGATTTTGATGTAGCACACCAGGGCAACTCATGCTACAGTTCACAACCAGGACTCTACGGCATTCTTTGTAATTACTGCATAATATTTCATGATACGGCTGCAACATTTTTTTTTTCCAAGCATTTATCTATTGATTTGAATTCACTTTCCAGTTTTTTTTTCCCACCTTAAACAAAGCTTCAATAAAGAGGCTTGTACATATGTCTTTATGCACGTATTGTTTTAGATTTCTGTGAGTTAGATTCCTAGGAATGAAATTGCTAGATCGAATAATAGGTGTATATTTAGTTTTAACAGGTATTGCCAGGTTGCTTTTCAAAAAAAAAAAAAAAAACCCGTTATGATTCATGTTTCTGCCAGCATTATTGAGACTGTCTTCTTCTTCTCCACATCTCTGCCAAAAGTAGATTCAAGGTGCAGTTGCTGTTTTCAATGTTTGTTGTTTTCCAGATGGGCAAAGATGATATGGCAGAAAATACATATAAAGGACTTTGTTTAGTTTACTTCTGATACACAGAGCCTGAAACAGTGCCTGGACCAAAGAAAAGTTCAAAGAATATTTAAGGAGTATATGAATCAGGAAAGAATGACTCAATCAGTCATCCAAACAACTAACCTCATTGTTTCTTTGATTTACAATTCTTTGACTATTAATAAATTTTAGTATAGTGGTGCCTAGGTGGCTCATTTGAGTGTATCTGACTCTTGATTTCAGCTCCTCACTAAGTGTGGAGCCTGCTTAGGATTCTCTCTCTCACTCTCTCTCTCTCTCTCTCTCTCTCTCTCTCATTGAAATAAACAAATAAATAATCAATATTAACATCAGTTTAGATGTTTGTTTGACCTTTCCAGAGTTGTTCTTTTGTTTCTCGCTTATGCTTACCTTTTGCCAGTTTTTCTTTTGGATCGTTTGGCTTTTTGTAGCCATTTTGTAAAAGCACTTTGCTTAATATAAATATTGCCCTCTTACAGTTTTTATTCCAAATGCATTATGTATCAGCGTTGTATTTTATCTTTTGCCATAGCAAAACTTTTAAATTTCCCCTCAGATTTTAGCTGTTATTTTTTTATAGCTTCTATATATTTTTCCTTTAATTATAAAGTAGATTTTCTTCATTTCCAAGATATATGTGTTCTTGTAAGATTCTTACTCCATCTGGAACCTGTTTTTATAATTGCATATTATAAGTGTCCAATTTTACTTTCTTCTAAAAGGATAGCTAGTTAATGTCAGCCCAATTTATTAAGTAATGTATAGCTTTCCCACTGAACTGAACTATCATATTTGTCATATACAGAATTCTCATACATACTATGATTTATTTCTGAATTTGTTATTCTACTCCATTGATATTTACATATATCTAAACTAATACTGATTTGAGTAAGGGACTTTATTATGTTCTGATACCTTATCAGGCACATTATCCTATGCTGATATTCTTTTTTGTACTTTTTTAGTAATTCCTGGCCATTGATTCTTTCATGTAAATATTAAGGATGATAATACTCAATTTTCAATAAAAATCAATTAGAATTAAGAATGCAAATCAATTAAAATTGCACTTATATGTTAATTTGGGGAGAATTACTATTTTACTATATTTAGTCTTTCTGCCCAATTACTGGTCCATATTTCAGTTTGTTTTTGCTTTTTAATAAGCTTTTAAAGTTTTCTTCTTATAAATGTTTTGCTTTGTTATATGTATTCCCTAGTATTTTATAGTTCATATTGCCATTCTGGATGGAGCACTTTCCCCATTTCCATTGCTAGTTGCTTTTGCCAAAATAAAGCTATTGATTTTTGTATATTTATTTCATATTTTACCAAGTTCTCATTAATTTTAGTTTTCTATTAATATCTGGGTTTTATAGGCATAGAGTAGTACCAGTCCCCCCAAAAGATAGTTTTATCCCTACTTTGTCAATGTTTATACCCCTTATTTCATTCTCATGGCTGATTGTATTTGCCAAAACCTCTAAGACAGTGTTAAATAAAAATCTCATAGAAGTCATCTCTCATTCCTAATTGAAATGGCTAGTGTTTTGTCATTTAGGATAATACTTATTTGGCTTTAGTGAATATTTAATGTTATTATATTAACCAACTTTCTTCTATTTTCATTTTGATCATTATATATCGGCAGATAAATATTTTGATAGATTTTCAGCATCTATTATAATATCTTTTTCTCTCCCTTAATATGTTGATAAAATGGATTAAATTGATAAATATCCCTCATTGAACCACACTTGCACTCTTTTACTCCACATATGAAACTTGTGAGTTTTTCCCAGTGGAAACTGGTAGGGTCTTATTTTTGACTCCAGTCTTATAAAATTTCACAGCGTTTTCCAATATCATTGGGTTATTTTCATATGTCTTGTGCTGGATACTTGATAGGCTTTTTCAGTCTGTCCTTAAATTAGGGGTTATTTTTCTCAGTTGTTTTCTTGGATTTCTTTTCCTTTATCTTTTCAATTTACTCTTCTGTGATATACTATTCAGATGTTGGCCTCCTGGAACAGTCTTCTAATTTTATTTTATTTTATCTACTATTCTCTGCCTCTGCTTTTTTATTTTGCTTACTGGGAGATTATCTCAGTATCTTTCAACCCTTCTATTGAATTTTACATTCTAGCTATCATATTTTTTTAGTGTCCAAGGACACTTTATTCTCTGAATGTCCCCCTTTTTAAAATAGTCTTATTTTGTTTCCTGAATGTAATAATTTCATATATGTCTCTGAGGATATTGATTGTGTATACGTATGTGTATGTGACAGAGAAAGAGAGAGAAATTTTCTCATCTTTGCATGATTCTATCTTTCCATAATTCCTTGTCTTTTATATTAGAAGCTTTGTTCATTTGTCTGGTAATCTTTGGTTGTCTGCTTATTTGGGAGCCTTCAATATCAATGTCTTTAATTCTTTTTCTTTCTTTCTTTTTGGGGGTGGGGCAAGGAGCTGTTCACATTTCTCAAAAAATAATCTAGTGTCCAACCTGGAATGTAAATACCTGGCTGCCAGAGTTCTAGCCCAGTAGAGTAAGAGAGGTAGGTGTCTTTAACATTCATTGTGTAATATTTTACTTAATTTTGCTTATTTTTAGTATGGCACACCAACTTGCAGTAGAGTCTGGTGTCCTTCAATTCAGTGCTCCTCTGTTGTACTTTCTCCAACCATCTGTTGGGGTAGGAGAGGGACAGTATCCAGCTATATATTAAGTGGATGAGACAATCTGGTGGTCCACCTTCTTTTAAAATGACTATAAATAGCTTTCCTTTTATATTCTTCCTTCACCTAATTTTGGAAGTAGCTAGTTGTTCCAGTTATGAGCCTTTGAAGATTTTTATGTATAAATTGGTTTGTTCTTGATTTTCCCCATTGTCAGTTTAGGATTTAGTGTTTCCGTTTCTATCATTTGTTCATTTGCTTTTCAGCTTTCCATTTCTTCCCATTCTTAGTGTATAGTTATACTGTATACCTTTCTTAAGGAAGTAAATCTTTATTTAAGTGGGGTTTAGGAGGACTCAAATTCAAATGTTTAGGAAGAGGCAAATTTGGATGTGTTTAAAATTTTCAACTTAGCTACAAAGTAAAGTCAAAATGTCTTACAATAGCATACAAAGCCATGCCTTCCTATCAAGCCTTATATTTATCACTACATCTCATCTTACTATACAGACTTTTTTAAATGTTTATTTTTGAGAGAGAGAGACAGAGTACAAGTGGAGGAGGGGCAGAGAGAGAGGAAGATACAGAAACCGAAGCAGGCTCCGGGCTCCGAGCTGTCAGCACAGAGCCTCATGCGGGACTCGAACCCATCAACTGTGAGCTCATGTCCTGAGCCAAAGTCAGATGCTTAACTGACTGAGCCACCCAGGCACCCCTTATCTTACTTTATAGTTTAAATTCCATTCAGCCACCTTTTGGCAGGAGGGTGCTATTTATTTATGACAGATATTCCACATCCATGATCATCTCCAGTCAGGAGTTCTTTGAAACAATGTCATTGGCCACTCAGCGAATGGAGTCATCTGATTCACCTATCCTGGGAATGGCCGTACAGATAGCGTAGGTTTTAAACTGGCTGTCGAACCTACCTGTCACCTTGTCAGCCTTGTCCACATTTATCTGGATGGACACATGGTCCTTGGCACCGATGATGCAGTTGCTGGCGGAGCATTCCCACAACACGTATAGGTTCATGAACCCACCGCATGTCAAGGGCACGCCTGCTGACACTGCCACAAGTGTGGACACAGAAAGTCAGCCACCTTTTTTACGGCATAGTACCCAAAGTATGTTTTGCCTTTGTACCTTTGTTCGTCCAGCATTCTTGTTCCGGAATGCTCATTACCCTCCAGTTTTTCCCAGATCTGGTTGAACATATCATTTAAGCCTCAGCTCGACTTTTATCTTTCATGCCGTGCTCAGATAGAAATGGCCACTATCCTCATGTCCTGTAAACTCTTGTTTTTTGGCAGATTTTTGATTACTGATTCCATTTCTTTACTGGGTATGGGTCTGTTCAAATTTTCTGTTTCTCCCTGTTTCAGTTTACGTAGTTTATATGTTTTAGGAATTTATCCATTTCTTCCAGATTGCCCCGTTTTTTGGCGTATAATTAATTGGTCATGATATTCTCTTATTATTGTTTGTATTTCTTTTTTTCTTTTTTTCTTTTTTTAATTTTTAATTTTTTTTTTTTTTTGAGAGAGAGAGAGCGAGAGAGAGAGCAGGGGAGGGGCAGAGAGAAAGGGAGACACACAATCTGAAGCAGGCTCCAGGCTCTGAGCTGTCAGCACAGAGCCCAACGCAGGGCTCAAACCCATGAGCCTTCAAGCTGGGAGATCATGACCTGAGCCAAAGTCGGCCGCTCAGTCACCTGAGCCACCCAGGCGCCCTTGTTTGTATTTCTGCAGTGTTGGTTGTGATCTCTCGTCTTTCATTTGTGATTTTATTTAAGTCTATGATCTGTTCTGGGTTTATTGTTTTATATGGTGCAAAATGTGGAGTCCAAATTCTGTTTATTTTGCAAATATCCAGTTGTAGGATCATTTTTGAAAACAGTACCCTTTTTTCATTGAATTGGCTTTGCACTTGTTCGTATATGTGTGGGTCTATTTCTGAACTCTTTATTCTGTTCCATTGATGTTTTTTTCTACTTTTTGTCAATATCACTCTGTTTTTAATCCTTGTAGCTTTATAATTCATGTTAAAATAGGTACAGTTAGTTCTCCAACTTTGTTCTTCTTTTACAAAATTGTTTTGGTTATGCTGTCTTTTACATTTTCATATGACATTTTTTCCTTGTTTCATACAACTTTTAAAATGAGATTTTCAATTTGTACAAAGAAAGCCTGCCCTGATTCTCATTTGAGATTTATTGAATCTTTATACTAACTTAGGTTGATGTTACAACATCAGTTTTCAATTCTTTCATAAAATTTATGATTTTTACAAGTCCTTTATCAAATATATGAATTTTGATATTAAGTCACTTATCGAGTGTATCATATATACAAGGACTTGTCTATTGAATTGAGTATTGAATTGTCCCATGAACTTGGATACCTATTTATTTAAAGTTTCTTTAATTTCTCTTAGCAGTATTTTATAGTTTCATTGTACAGGTCTTTCACATCTTTTATCAGATTTATTTCTAAGTATTTAATATTCTGTTGTAAGTGGTATTTTAAATATCAGTTTCTAATTGTTGATTGTATGTAAAATTGCAGTTCATTTTTTCACAATCAATGTATGTGTATTGATCATCTTATATAACCTTCTTAAACTCATTTAGTTCTATTAGGATTTTTAAAACAGATTTCAGTGGATTTTCTACATACATACATAATCATGTCTGAATAAAAACAATATTGCTTCTTCCTTTCCAATCTAAATGCTTTGACTTCTTTTTCTTACCTTATTGCACTGATTGGCTCTTCTATTAAAACATCAAATGAAAGTAAAAGCAGACTACTTTTGTTTATCCTCATCTTAGGGGAAGTGGCATTCAGTCTTATGCCATCAAGTATAGATGTAAGTATACATGTTAGGTATAGGTTTTTATAGATACTCTATCTGTTTCAGGAAGATTCCTTTGATTACTACAATGCTGAGCATTTTAATCAAGAATAGACATTGTATTATGTCAAATGCCTTTTTCTATATTGGTTAAGGTGATTAAATGTTTTTCTCTTTTAATTTTTTAACACGATGAATTATATTGGCTTTCTAATATGGAGACCAACTCTCCATTCTATTTGGTCATGGTATATTAACTTTTAAAATATATTGTTGGATTTGATTCACTAAAATTGTGTTTCGAAGTTTTCTTTTTATGTTTATGAGGGATGTTAATATACAGTTTTATTTTTCTATCTTTGTCTCATTTTGGAAACAGGGTATTGTCAGTCTTTTAAAGTGAGTGGGCAAGAGTATCCTCATATTCAGTTTTCTAGTAGAGGTTGTCTAGGATTGGTATTGTTTCTTACTTAAATATCTGGTAGAATTTACTAATTAATCCATCTAGCCCTGGATTTTTCTTTATGGGAAAGTTTTTAACTACAACCTTAATTATTTCATTGATGTAGGACTATTCAGATTATCTATTTCTTTAAAGAACTTTGGCAGCTTCTATCTTACAAGGAATTTGTTTCATCTAAGTTGTCCAATTTATAAGCACAAAGTTGATAATCACATTTTCTTATTCTAATATCTGTAGACTCTGTGGTAATGTTATTTCTCATTGCAGTATTATATTGTTTTCTATGTTTAGTCTGGCTAGAGATTGGTCTATTTTATTGAATTTCTCAATGAGCCAGTTTTGGGGATGTAGCAAAAGCTATTCTAAGAGGGAAGTTTATAGGCCTATCTCAAGAAGCAAGAAAAATCTTAAATAAACAACCTTACCTTACACCAAAGGAGCTAGGAAAAAATAACAAGCAAAACTGAAAACCGGTAGAGGGAAGAAAATAAAGATTAGAGCAGAAGTAAATGAAATAAAGACTGGAAAAAAAAAAAACCTATAGAACACAACAATGAAACAAGGAGCTAGTTCTTTAAAAAGATCAACAAAACTGATAAACCTTTGGTCAGACTCATCAAAAAAAGAAGAGAAGATTCAAATAAATAAGATCAGAAATGAATGAGGAGAACTAACAACCAACACCACAGAAATACGAAATATTCTAAAAGAGTATTATAAAAAGTTATATGCCACCAAATTGGACAACCAAGAAGAAATGTATAAATTCCTAGAAACTTACAACCTTCCAAAACCGAACCAGGAAGAAATAGGAAATTTGAACAGATCAATAACCAGCAAAGAAATTGAGTCAGTAATAATAATAAAAACTCCCAAAGGACAAAGTCCATGACCAGATGGCTTCACAGATGAATTCTACCAAACATTTAAAGAAGACTGAATATCTATTCTTCTCAAACTATTCCAAAAAATAGAAATGGAAGAAAAACTTCCATATTCATTTTGTGAGGCCAGCATTCCCCTGACAACAGAACCAGATAAAGACACTACAAAAAAAAGAGAACTACAGGCTAATATCCCTGATAAACACAGATACAAAATCCTCAACAAAATATTAGCAAATCAATCCAACAATGCATTTTATTTTTTTTAATTTTTTTTAATGTTTATTTATTTTTGAGACAGAGAGAGACAGAGCATGAGTGGGGGAGGGGCAGAGAGAGAGGGAGACA
The DNA here is from genome assembly GCA_030068075.1 of Paguma larvata. NCBI lineage: Eukaryota > Metazoa > Chordata > Mammalia > Carnivora > Viverridae > Paguma > Paguma larvata. The sequence continues at coordinate 64,228,340 of CM057831.1, read as the reverse complement.
CAGAATCCGAAGCAGGCTCCAGGCTCTGAGCTGTCAGCACAGAGCCCGACGCGGGGCTCGAACTCACAGACTGTGAGATCATGACCTGAGCCGAAGTCGGACGCTCAACCGACTGAACCACCCAGGCACCCCCAACAATGCATTTTTAAAAAAATCATTCACCATAATCACGTGGGATTTATTCTTGGGTTGCAAAAATGATTCAGTATTCTCAAATTAATCAACACATCACATCAATAAGAGAAAAGATAAGAACCATATGATCATTTCAGTAGATGTAGAAAAAGCATTTAACAAAGCACAACATCCATTCATGATAAAAATCCTCAACAAAGTAGGTTTAGAGGGAGCATACCTCAACATAATAAAGACCATATCTGAAAAACCCACAGCTAATATAATCCTCAGTGGTGAAAAACAGAACTTTTCCTTTACAGTTAGGAACAAGACAACAATGTCCTCTCTCACCACTTTTATTTAACATAGTACTGAATGTTTTAGCTACAGCAATCGGACAAAGAAAAGGAGTAAAAGGCATCCAAATTGCTAAGGAAGAAGTAAAAGTTTCACTATTGGCAGATGACATGATATCTATATAGAAAACTTGAAAGACTTCACCAAAAAATTATGAGAAACTTATAAACGAATTCAGTAAAGTCTCAGGATACAAAATCAATGTACATAAATCCATTGCATTTGTATACACTAATAATGAGGCAGTGGAAAGAGATATTAAGGAAGCAATCCCATTTATAGTTGCACCAAAGATAATAAAATGCCTAGGAATATCTAACCAAACAGATGAAAGAGCGATCTTCTGAAAACTCTAAGATATTGATGAAAGAAATTAAAGACAATACAAAGAAATGGAAAGATACTTCATATTTATAGATTGGAAGAACAAATATTGTTAAAATGTCTTTACTACCCAGGGCACCTGGGTGACTCAGGGAAGTGTCCTACCTACTCTTGATTCCTGCTCCGATCATGATTTCATGGCTCCTGAGATTGATCCCCACATCAAGCTCTCTGCTGACAGTGTGGAGCCTATTTGTGATTCTCTCTCTCCCTCTCTCTCTCTGCCCCTCCCCTGCTCTCTCTCTCTCTCTCTCTCTCTCTCAAAATAAACTTCAAAATATATATATATATATATACTAGCCAAAGCAATCTATGTATTTACTGCAATCCCTATCAAAATATAAACAGCATTTTTCACAGGACTAACAAGAACAAATTTAAAATTTGTATGGAAGCACAAAAGACTTTGAATAGCCAAAATAATCTTCAGAAAGAAAAACAAAGCTGGAAGTATCATAATTCCAGGCTTCACATTATACCACAAAGTTGTAGTGATCAAAACAATATGGTACCAGCACAAAAGCAGACACATAGATCAATGGAACAGAATATAGAGCCCAGAAATAAACCCACAATTATATGGTCATTTAATCTATGACAAAGGGGACAAGAATGTGCAATGGGAAAAAAAACAATTTCAATAAATGGTATGAAAACTGGACAGCTACATACAAAAGAATGAAACTGGATGACTTTATTATACCATACACAAAATTAAAAATGGATTAAGAACCTAAATGTGAGACCTAAACCATAAAAATCCTAGAAGAGAGCACAGGCAGTCATTTCTCTGACATAAGTTGTAACAACATTTTTCTGGTTATGTCTCCTGAGGCAAGGGAAACAAAAGCAAAAATAAACTATTGGGAGTACACCAAAATGAAAAGCTTCTGCACAGCAAAGGAAACAATCCACAAAACTAAAAGACAGCGTACTGAATGGGGGAAGATATTTGCAAATGACATATCTGAAAAAGGGCTAGTATCCAAAATATATAAAGAACTTACACAACTTAACACCAAAAACCAAATAATTCAGTTAAAAAATGGGCAGAAGACATGAACAGACATTTCTCCAGAGAAGACATACAGATGGCCAACAGATACATGAAACAGTGTTCAACATCACTCACCATCAGGGAAATGCAAATCAAAACTACTATGAGATATCACCTTACACCTGTCAGAATGGCTAAAATGAAATACTTAGGAAACAAGTTTTGGCAAGGGTATAGAGGAAAAGGAACCCTCGTGCATTGTTGGTTGGAATGCAAACTGCTGCAGGTACTGTGGAAAATAGCATAGAAGTTCCTCAAAAAATTAAAAATAGAACTACTATATGATTCAGTAATTGCACTACTGGGTATTTACCCAAAGAATATGAAAACCCTAATTCAGAAGGTTATATGCACGCTGTGTTTATTGCATCATTATTTACAATAGCCAAGTTATGGAAGCAGCTCATGTGTCCATTGATAGTGAATGGATAAAGAAAAGGTAGTATATATACAATGGAATATTATTATTCAGCCATAAAAAGGAGTGAAATCTTGCCATTTGCAACAACATGGTTGGAGCTAGAGACTATAATGCTAAGTGAATAAGCCAGTCAGGGAAAGACAAATACCATATGATTTCTTTTACATGTGGAGTTAAAGGAAAAAATGAACAAAGGAAAAAAAGAGAAACAAATCAAAAAACATACTCTTAACTGTAGAGAACAAACAGATGGTTATCAGAGGAGAGATGAGTGGGAGGATAGATTAAATAGGTGGAGATTAGGGTGCACTTACCTTGATGAGCATTGAGCAATATATAAAATTGTTAAATCACTCTGTTGTGTGCCTGAAACTAATTTAACACTGTATGTTAACTATACTGGAATTTAAATATAAATAAATAAATAAGAGTTAATACCTGTTCTTCTCAAACTATTCTAAAAAATAGAAGAGGAAGGAAAGCTTCCAAATTTGTTCTGCAAACCCAACGTTATCCTGATATGAAAACCAGACAAAGATACTGCAAAACAAAAAACAAAAACAAAAGTTTTCCAAGAACTAGTTTTAGGTTTCATTGATTTCTGTATTGCTTTTGTTTTCTATTATTGAATTCATATCTGGTATTTATACTTCATTCTACTGATTTTATGTTTAATTGACCCTTTTCAGTTTTTTTAAGGTTGAAGCTGAGGTGATTGATCCAACACCTTTCTTCTTTTCTGATGCAGTCCTTTAGTGCTATAAATTTCCCACTAAGTATTACCTTAGCAGCAGTCAACAAGTTTCAATATATTTTCATTTTCATTCAATTTAAAATACTTTCTCGGGGCTCCTGACTGGCTCACTTGGTAGAGCATGTGACTCTTGGTCTTGGGGTTGTGAGTTCGAACCTCTACATGTTGGGTGTGGAGATTACTTTAAAAATAAAAAATAAAAATAAAAAATAATAGTAAACAATTTTTTAAATACTGTCTCATTTCCCTTTGATTTCTTTTTGAACTCTTGGATTACTTAGAATTGTGTTATTTAGTTACCATATCTTAGTGGATTTTTCAGAAGTTTTTAGGTTAATACTTTCTTATTTAATTTTATGGTCAGACATTCATTCTCTTATTTGAATCCTTTTAAAATTATTGAGGCATGTTTTATGGTGTAGTATATTGTCTGTATTGGTAAATATTCCTTGTACACTTGAAAATAATGTATATTCTAGTACAGTCTCAGTAGATATAGCGTTGTGAAATTTTAAGTTGGACTATCCTTTTTTTTCCCTGTATAAGATCTTCGCAGTAATAATTTGCTTTTTTTAAAAAAGGAAAAACTTTCCTGATACTCAAGTCTACACTCTAATTCTGAAAGTTCATCAATGTCAAAAGAAGTTTATAAGTTCCTAATAGCTACAAGAGAATCAGACTCAATTTGCCTAAAAATATTTTTCTATTTATTCAGCACAGAAATGATGATATTTCACGGTGAACAGAGAAAAAAAGATTAAATACTTTTTTATAAGTACAACATAAGCGGGAGATAGCCAGATTATAGATAGTTTGCATCACAGATAACTCAGTTCAATAACAAGGTCAAAGGGAAAAGATTCACATCTCATTCTTTGAATCTGCCTGGTTTTCACACCTTTGAGTTTCAGACTGATCTCTTGACTCTTTTATCTGTGACTGATTTTATGAAAAACAGTTTCAAATCTCCTGTTCTTTAGCCTCAGACACTGACATTTTTTAGTTTCTCTAGAAGGAGTTTAGTGCACTGGCTTAATATTCCCTCCCATAAGTTTTCATAGTTCAATAATTGCAATCAAAAGCCAGGGGTGAAGCAGTTGTGGGAAGAAAATGGAGGGAAAATCAGTTTCCATAACTTTGGGTCTACAAGATCCAGATATTAAAGGTGTGCCCGTCTACTGCAGCATTAATTAATATGGCATGTAGAACTGGATACCAAGTACATGAAATGTAGCTAGTCCAAATTGGTGGGCTATACATGTGAAATACACACGAATTTTTGAAGACTTTATTTGAAAAGGGTGTGTAAAATGCCTCATTCATGGTTTTTATATTGATTACAAGTTGAAATTATTGTACTTTGGATATAACGGGTTGGATAAATTATTACATTTAGTTTTACCTGTTTCTTTTTACTTTTTAAAATCAGACTACTAGACAATTTTAAATTACGTAGTTCACATTGTTTTTGTCAGACATTGCTATAGAATCTCACACTCAATCCTCAGCCCAAGACATTGGCCCTGTTTCACTCTACTCATATTCATTTTCCTTTGACCTTGGCGATAGAAGACTGGTTTTAAAAAGAATAATTGAGGGGCGCCTGGGCCCCTGGGTGGCTCAGTCAATTGGGCATCTGACTTAGGCTCAGGTCATGATCTCATAACTTGTGAGTTCAAGCCCAGCATTTGGGTTTGTGCTGACAGCTCAGAGCCTGGAGCCTGCTTCAGATTTTGTGTCTTCCTCGCTCTCTGCCCCTCTCCCTCTCACACTTTGTCTCTCTCTCTCTCTCTCCTTCAAAAATATATAAGCATTAAAAAAATTTTTTAAACAATAATTGAGAACAGAAGTCTTCCAGATTTCTCAGTGATGCTTTTTAATAATGGAACTAGCACAAAACTCATCCCAAGCTACCAAACTCTCTGGTATGTAACTCTGTGTCTGCCTCACACTTCACACTTTAGTAAAATCCACATGGCTTGGATCTTACTGCAATATTTTGGCTGAATTTCAGGCAGGCGTTTAGGACCATGAGTTAAAGATGCACTCTTAAAAGGGTCAGGAAAATCAGTTAGGTACAGACACTTGGCCAGTAAGGTGGGATATTCCAGAAGCTCACTGCTAAATCCCTCCTTCTGAAGTTCACAGCATGAGCTCCTTGTTCCAGGAGCCAAACTAAAAAATAGTAAAGATTTATAGCCTGTTTTATAGTCAGGAAGATGTATCCCTTTTTATAATAATTCGTCATTCTTCAAAGTTACTTAGCTTTTAACAGGTTCAAAATTTCACAACCATAATAAACAGTTGCCATTATAATCCTGTGCATTAAGAATTATATTTGGACTGAAATATTCTAGCCATGTTCACAGAGAGTCTCATTTCCCCTTAAAATCTCACAGTTGCAAAACTTGTTCACTTGATTTAAACTTCCCAGGCTCTCCATTATAGAATGCAACTCTGGCTTTATCTGTGGTGTTGTTGTTGCTGCTGTTGCTGCTGTTGTTTTCAATTAGGATATATTTCAGAGCAAGTTTTGCAGTTTAAGGAATGACGTTTCTATCAGTAATGCATTGGAAGAATGTTCAGCCAAGGTTTTGACCACTGCCGTGGCCTCATGAGGCACTTCTTATAAGAGATGAAGTAATGTAATTTTAAAGGCACTCTTTCCTAATGTGGTCTGTCATGAGCACGTTTTGAGCCTAATATTGTGTTCTGTAAACTTCTGGAATCTACCCTTGTAGCCAAAATATTAACAGATGATATTTGTTTAGATATCCACAAAAAGAAGCGTTCCTTTTCCTGGCGAATATTTTAATAATTGAACCAGTTGAAATCATAAATGGCATAAAATGAAATAAAAATAAAAGTCATTAGAAGTCATTAAGTCCAAACTCTTTTCTAGGTGAAGAAACTTAAGGTCTACAGTGGTATGTGATTCATTCAAAATCCCGGCAAAGATTGTGACATACTATGGATAAGGATATGGTCTTTTTCCAGTATACTACACATGATCTTTAAACAATAAAATAGTATTTGATCTGTAATAACATTTCTTCAAATTTATTTAAGGACATTTTTAATTCATTTAAATAAACATAAACTAGCTCAATTTGGAAACTTCTCTTGAGGCAAAACATAATGCTTTTGATAAAATCAAAATCAGTTGGCCTCATTTCCAGTGCAGAATATATATATTGGTTGTCATGTTTAGCTTTATATTTAAAACACTGCCATTAATCCCATGTGCCATTAACTAATGGCATAGAGGAGCAAAAAATTAGAGGTGTGAAAGAAAAGAAATGAATCCAAAGAGCCTGTTCATTGTCCAATTCCGCTTAAATGCCTGCCCTTCATTCATAAAGCCTTCTCCGATGGCTGTTGCAGAACCACCCCCTCTTGTATGCTCCCATAACACCTTTTTCTACTTCTAGTATGGCATGTTAAATGCATTGATATGCATTAGCTCGCGCTGGGCCTGCCTATATGTTAGTTCCATTAGTTTGTAAGCCCTGAAGAAAGACTAACTCTAATGATAGGTCCCATATGTAACTTTTCATTTTGTAGCCTCTATTTATTGGTTGAAAACAGTGAAGACATAAGTATAAACTAAGTAAGATAAAATTTTTGTTTTTGAAACACTTAGATTTTAGTTTAAAGAATTTTGTGCCAGTTACTTTAAGCAAATGTAGAGTAATTTGAATAATACAATATATTTCACACATTTGCATGAGTCTAAAATTGAGTCAGATATAGCCCTATTTTTCTAGAGTGGTTCAAGGTCATATCAGAAAGGACAATATTGGTACATTATAGGCCAGTGATTTTCAAGGTTTTGCATGCATTAGGATAATTGGAGTGCTTGTTAAAAGGCAGATTGCTGGTCCCCACACCTAGATTTCTGATTCAGTAGATCTGGAGTGGAGCCTGAAAATTTTGATATTTAATAGGTTTTAGGGTCATACTGGCGCTGCTGTTCCAGAAACCACATTTTGTGAACTAGTATTGTAGGCAAATAGAAGGAAGAAAAGGAGAAAGGCAAACTGAAGCAGAGAAAGAGGGAAGCTGAAACAATGTACACATCAAGGCAGAAGAGTAAGGATAAGAATAAGAGCAGTTGTGAAACCCCGACCCAACACAAAAGCATTAGGAAGACATGGCTTCTTTCCACTTCCTACTTTCCTGACTAGGGTACCACTGTCCTGACAACTGGATATTCTTAAATAAAAGTACTGAGTGCCACAACCAGATTTATTCTTTACCAACCAGTCAGTTTTGTTTCATGAAATTGGCCTCTTTCTGCAGCTTGTCTTTTAAAACCAGTACTTTGAGGGACTACTTTTCCACACAGCACTAAAGTCTTAAGGTGAAAAAGATAAAATCTTAAAGAACTTTTAGATAATGTCTCTTTTCATGTGTAAAAGAAATATAAACTTTATTACTCAAGGAGAGGAGAATATAATTATCTTCATTCTGATTACAAAATCCCTTTAGGTTTATGTTGTAAAAGACAGATGAGGGCTTTTTGTTTGTTTTTATTTTTTATTGAGATGTAATTGATACAATGTTATATTAGTTTCAGATGTACCAAGTAACAATTCAATATTTGTATATATTGAAAAGTGATCACCACAAGAAGTCTAATTAACATCCCTCATCGTACCTTGTTACAAATTCTTTTTCTTAAGGTAAAAACTTCTAACATCTATTCTCTTAGAAACTTTCAGTTATACAATACATTATTAACTGTAATCACCATGCTGTATAATTAGATCCCATGACTTATTTTATAACTAGAAGTCTATACCTTTTGACTCCCTTCGTCCATTTAACCCACTCTACCATACCCAACTCTGGCAGCCACAGTCTGTTCTTTGTATCTATGAGTTTGGTTTTTTTCTTTTTAATGCTGCATATAAGTGAGATCATACAATATTTATCTTTCTCTGTCTAACTTATTTCACCTAACATAATAGCTTCTAGTTACATTCATGTTGTTACAGATGGGAAGACTTTCTTCTTTTTGGTGGCTGAATAATATTCCATTATCCATTTTCTTTATCCATTCATCCATTGATGGATACTTAGATTGCTTTCCTATTTTAGCTCTTGTAAATAACGGTGCACTAGAGATGGGGGTGCATAGATTTTTCATTTCCTTTGGATAAATACCCTGAAGTGAGTTGCTGCATCATATGGTACTTCTGTTTTTAATGTTTTTGGAAACCTCCATACTGTTTTCCATAGTGGCTGCACCAATTTACATTCCTAGCTCAGGTTTCCCTTTTCTCCATATCCTCACCAACATGTGATGTTTTTTGTCTTTTTGGTAATAAACATTCCGACAGGTGAGAGATGATACGTCATTGTGGTTTGGATTTGTACTTGATGATTAGTGATGTCGAGCATGTTTTCAGGTGACTCTTGGCTGTCTGCCTTACTTGCAAAAATGTCTATTCCAATCCTGTGCCCATTTTTAAATCAGATTTTTTGTGGGTTGTTTTTTTTTTTTGTTTTTTTTTTGCTGTTGAGTTATATGAATTCTTTTTACGTTTTTGGATATTAGGCCCTGACTGGATATATGATCTGTAAATACCTTCTCACATTTAGTAGGTAACCTTTCATATTGTTGATAGTTTTTCTTCCTTCTGTGTACAAAAGCTTTTTATTTTGATGTAGTCTCATTTGTTTATTTTGCTTTTGTTGCCTTTGCCTTTTTAGTTTGGTTTGGTTATTTTTTAAAGTTTTTATTTAAATTCCAGTTAGCTGAAATACAGTGTAATGTTAGTTTCAGGTGTACAGTATAGTGGTTTCAACACTTCCATGCAATACCCAGTGCTCATCACAGCAAGTGCATTCCTTAATACCCATCACCTATTTTTTTTATAAATTTTAAAAAAATTTTTTAGAGGGGCGCCTGGGTGGCTCAGTCGGTTGAGCGGCCGACTTCAGCTCAGGTCATGATCTCGCGGTCTGTGAGTTCGAGCCCCGCATCGGGCTCTGTGCTGACAGCTCAGAGTCTGGAGCCTGCTTCTGATTCTGTGTCTCCCTCTCTCTCTGCCCTTCCCCTGTTCACGCTGTGCCTCTTTGTCTCTCAAAGATAAATAAACATAAAAAAAAATTTTTTTTAGAGAGAGAGAGCACGAGCAGGGGAGAGGGGCAGAGGGGTAAAGAGAGAGTATTTTTTTAAAGTTTATTTATTTATTTTCAGAGAGAGAGAGACAGCACAAGTGGAGAAGGGGCAGAGAGAGAGAGAGGGAGAGCAAGAGAATCCCAAGTAGGCTCTGCACTGAACCATGAGATCATGACTTGAGCTGAAATCAAGAGTAGGACACTTAACCTACTGAGCTACCCAGATGCCCCTCCCCATCACCTATTTAACCCATTCCCCCATTCACCTCCCTTCTGGTGACCATCAGTTCTCTATAATTAAGAGTCTGTTTCTTGGTTTGCCTTCCTCTTTTTTTCCCCCTTTGCTCTTTTGTTTCTTAAATTCCATATATGAGTATTTGTCTTTCTCTGACCTATTTCACTTAGCATAATATTCTCTCCTTCCATCCATGTCATTGCAAATAGCAAGATTTCATTCCTTTTTATGGCTGAGTAATATTCCATTGTATACGTAAACCACAACTTCTTTATCTGTTCATCAGTTGATGGACTCTGTTGCCCTTGTCTTTGGAGTCAGGTCCTAAAAGTTATCACTTAGATCAGTGTCAAAGGACATACCACCTATGTTTTCTCCTAGGAGTTTTATGGTTTCAGGTCTTACATTCAAGTCTTTTATCCATTTTCAGTTGATTTTTGCATATGATGTAAGGTCCAGTTTCATTCTCCTGCATAAAGATGTCCAGTTTTCCCAACATCATTTATTGAAGGGACTGCCCTTTCCCTATTGTATATTCTTGGCTCCTTTGTCATAAATTAATTGACCATGTATGGGTAGCTTTATTTCTGGGCTTTCTAATCTGTTCCACTGATCTGTGTTTCTGTTTTTATACCAATACCATACTGTTTTGATTAGTATAGTTTTTTAATATACTTTGAAATCAAGAAGTGTAATGAGTCAACTTTATTCTTCTTTCTCAAGATTACTTTGGCTATTTGGGGTCTCTTGTGGTTCCATACAAATTTTAAGATTGTTCTATTTCTATTAAAAACATCATTGGAATTTTGGTAGGGATTGCATTGAATCTAGATTATTTTTGAGTAGTACGGACATGTTAACAAATCTAATTCTTTCAGTCAGTGAGCACAGAATATCTTTCCATTTATTTTTGTCTTCAGTTTTTTCATCAATACCTTATAGTTTGTGATATATATGTATTTAACCTCCTTCATAAAGTTTATTTTTAGGTATTTTATTCTTTCTCATGTACTTGTAAATGGCATTGTTTTATTTTATTTTTCCTGGTAGTTTGTTATTAGTGTATAAAAACGCAGTGATTTTTGTATATCAATCTTGTCTCCTGCAACTTTACTGAATTTGTTGAGTAGTTCTAACAGTTTTTGGTAGTCTTTAGGATTTGCTATATGTAATATGTCATCTACAAATAGTCACACTGTGTTCCCTTTTTCTTCTTTTTCTTGCCTAATTGCTCTGGCTAGGACTTCCAGTACTATGTTAAATATACATGTCAAGAGTAGGCATCCTTGTCTTGTTCTTGATCTTACGGGAAAAGCTTTCAGCCTTTTTAACCTTTGAGTGTGATGTGAACTGTAGTATTGTCATACATGGCCAGTATTCTGTTGAGGTACATTCTCTACCCACTTTGTTAAGGGTTTTTATCATGAACAAATGTTAAATTTTGTCAAATTTTTTTTGTATCTACTGAGATGATATGATTTTTATCCTTCATTTTTTTAATGTGGAGTGTCATACTGATTGGCATATGTTGAACCATCCTTGCATTTCTGGAATAAATCTGACTTGATCGTGGTGTATGATTGTTTTAATGTATTGTCAAATACAGTTTGCTAATATTTTGCTGAGGACTTTTCATCTGTGTTCATCAGGGATCTTAGCCTGTAATTTTCTTTTCTTGCTCTGTCCTTGTCCAGTTTTGATACCAGAGTAATGCTGGCCGTGTAAAATGACTTTGGAAGTGTTCCTATCCGTTCTATGTTTTGGAGGATTTTGAGAAGGATTAGTATTAATTTTTCTTTAAATGTTTGGTGGAATTGATCAGTGAAACTGTCTGGTCTTAGACTTTTGTTTGTTGAGAGATTTTTGATTACTCATTCATTTTCCTACTAGTCTGTTCAGATTTTCTATTTTTCATCATCCATTTTTGGTAGGGGTTATGTTTCTGGGAATGTATCCATTTCTTCTAGGTTTTAAATGACAGACTAGGTTTTATACAGCTATTTACTAAGGCATTTATGTGCTAATTAATATGTTTTCTTATGCAGGTTCTTATAGTGTCCGTAGTAGGTCTCATAAACAACACTCAAAGCTGATAGCCTAAAAGAGCTGGGCCTGGCTCTTGCCTTTCCCTCCTATACCCTCAGCCCCCTACTCCTATCCAAAGCTTGGTCACTTAACTTAGAATAAATTATTTTTCCTTCCCAATTCTTTTATTTTTTTTATGTTTTTTATTTTTGAGAGAGCTCAAGTTGGGGAGAGGCAGAGAGAGAGGGACAGAGGATCCAAAGCAGGCTCTGCACTGACAGAAGCAAGCCCAAGCCCATGTGGGGTTTGAACTTACGAACTGTGGGATTGTGACCTAAGCCGAAGTCAGATGCTCAACTCGCTGAGCCGCCCAGGTGCCCCCTTTCCTTCTCAATTCTGTCTGTCTTTTCAAAAAAAAAAAAAAAAATTCCTGATCTCTCTTATCAACAAGGATTCCTCTCTTTTCTTCTAGTAACTTTACCCCTTCCTTTCTCATGTCCAATACTTTGACAGTCCTTATAGTCCTTTGCCTTTTCTGGAGCAAATACCAACTGTATCTGTAACCAAATACCTTCTATTTTATGTTTCTGTGTTATTTAGAAAAATTACACCCAGAAAGAAAAGAGTTTGATTTTTTTTTTAATTTTTTTAAATGTTTATTTATTTTTGAGACAGAGAGAGACAGAGCATGAGTTGGGGAGGGGCAGAGAGAGAGAGGGAGACACAGAATCCGAGGCAGGCTCCAGGCTCTGAGCTGCCAGCACAGAGCCCGACGTGGGGCTCGAACTCACTGACCATGAGATCATGACCTGAGCCGAAGTCGGACACCCAACCGACTGAGCCACCCAGGCGCCCCAAGAGTTTGATTTTTTATAAGAATTCCAGCCAGTGGTGTAATTTTTTAACCTAAGATAGCAGTAGGAATTAAGTATCTTGATGATTGTTAGTTTCAAAGTTAACTCTTACATAAAAATATCGTGACTCGTGTGTGTGGGTGTGTGTGTACATATGTGTGTTCATTCAAGAAGTTTTGTGGAAAAAAACATACACAGTTTTCTAAAATGTTTAATTAAAATCAGAAAGAGAATTTGATAGGTTGTCATGCCAGTCATTTGACAAACTTTAGTGTTCTCAAATAAAAAAAATTAAACATAGTTTCTACCTGAGATTTAAGGCCCAAGGTATGTGTAACTAATATTTACACCATGTTGAGCCTAAAGAGCTATACATGATTGCTACACTCACCTAATACACCTGTCTACTTACTGAATTTTATTTCCTATTTCGTCATTAACTACAGGGCTATATAAGACACTAATTAGTTTTTTAAAAGGAATGAAAGAGAAGTTATTCCAAGTCTTGCTGGAAAACCATGTAGCTAGCAAATGTGAAGGAAAAGGTATTAAAATATTCAAATAGTGATGGCCTAGAGAAATTTCTAGAAATTTCTAAGCTCTAGAATGTCCCAATTATGAGTCTTGGTCATTTACCTCCACACATTTACTTATATTTCCCTCCTAAAACACAACTAAAAATGATAGTAGAGGGATTTTTTAAAGATTGACATAAATCCACAGGAACAAATAAAATAGGTAAAGAAATGTTAGCAACAACAACAACAAAAAAAGAAGGATTAGCAACAAAATTTTGGAAGACAGAAAGCAAATGGACAGTGGTTCAGTGACTTACCAGACATGAGAAAGCTGAAATTAGGAACATGAGGAAAAAGCAGAAAATCAATCTGGTTTATACAACACCCCCCCCAAACTCCAAAGTTGGTAGGAGTAAAGAAATTATGGCCATGGTGAAAGTCCAAATAAACGTAATGAGTATGAAGATGAAGGGAGAGATGACAAATGTGATGAAGACAGAATTAACAGTATTTGATTAAGCTTCAAGAGGGCAGTCATTATATAACTGTTCAATTCACAATCCCCAGCACAATACACCTAGTTCCACTAAAGATATTTGTTGGATGGATAGATGGAAGGAAGTTTGCATTGGAAGCATCAACTTGATATCTGATTGCATGTCAGAGTAGGACATGACAGAGGATTTCTGGTTAGGTGACTAAATAGATGCTGGTCATTTTTACCAAGTTGATATAGAATGGTATCAGGCTTGAAGGTGGCGGTGAGGGGTAGATCTAATTCAGTTTAAGATACATTGAGTTTGAGGTATTTGCATGATGTCAGATTGAAGGTGTCTTGTCAGCTGGAGATGAGGAGGGTTATCGAGGCTGGAAACATAAATTTCAGTGACACCTCATACACAGAAATGGCTGAGCCAGCCTAAGGAAAGTAGCTGCTGTACAAGAGGAGATCCAAGGATGAAAAAGAGTTGAGAGGAGCACCTGGGTGGCTCAGTTGATTAAGCGTCCAACTCTCGATTTTGGCTCAGGTCATGATCTCATGGTTTGTAAGTTCAAGCCCCGTATTGGGCTGTGTGCTGACAGTGTGGAGCCTGCTTGAAATTTTCTCTCTCTCCCCCACTCTCTCTGCTCCTCCCTGACACGAACTCACTGTCTCTCAAAATAAATAAATAAACTTTAAAAAAATAAAAAGAGAGGTGCCTGGGTGAATCAGCTGATTAAGTGTCTGACTTAGCTCAGTCATGATTTCACGGTTCGTGACTTCCAGCCCCCCGTCAGGCTCCGTGGGGAGAGCTCAGAGCCTGGAACCTGCTTCAGATTCTCTCTCTCCCTCTCTCTCTCCCTCTCTCTCTCTCTCTCTCTCTCCCCGCCCTTCCCCTGCTTGTGCGTGCTCTCTCTCTCTCAAATAAGTAAATAATCATTTTAAATAAACAAATAAAAATTAAAATATAAAGAAAAAGAAAAAAGGATCGAGAAATACAGACATTTAGAGGGTTAGCAGAATAATAAAAATCTATGAAGGATATTGAGACAAAAGGATCTTGGATGTCAGAGGACAGAAGTTGTAAAAGAAAAAGTAGAGTCATGAAGGTCAAGGAAGGAAATTAGTTCAGGAATAAAGTGACTCTTTACATTAGGAAAAATATGAGGTGTAGACACCAAATATTACATTGGTTGTTAAGGGTTGTGGGATTTGTCACAAGATGTTTTTCTTTCTTTTCACTTACCTATATTTTCTGTTTTTTATAATGAAATGGAAGTTGCGTGTTTTTGGTTTTTTTAAAGGGAAGCAGTTTCAAAAAAAGAAGAAGCATGTGTTTAATCTTAACAAATGGTATAGAGATTAAATTAAATGTCTAAACGTAATCCATTTGATTAGAAAGTAAGAGGTTATTGTTGGTGACCTTTGCCAGTTAAAGTGGGGGTGGGGGCTTCAGAAGGCCAAAGCCAGTGTAAAGGGGGATGAACTTCTGGCCAGGGTCTAGTTTTATTTGTTATTAAGACAAAAGTGCAGAATTTGCACATTGTTTCCTTAAGATTCTGAGGGCTGCTTTCATGTTACTATCTTAACCTTCTGTAACACTTCACATTTTACTGAATGAGTGTCTTTTTTATCAGTGCTTTAGGGGAAAAAATTAATCACAGAATTGATCATTCCTTGTCCATTTATCTTTAAGCATGGTTAGATGTAGTTAATTGAGTCTCACTTTCATGTATTTCATTCATTGTGTAGAATCTGCTTTTGACGTTCAAAAAGATTATCATAGTCTCGCTGAGCAATTAGAGTGTTACACATTCCAATATTTTTCTTGAAACCAAAAGCTAGGTAAAGTTTTTCTGATCTTATGTTATTATTATTTTTACAGTGTAGATCATGTAGAAAATTGTCCCTAGTTATTAATGATAATTAATTATTTTGTCTTTTGCTAATACTATTAAGGTAGCATAATGGTAACTTACAGATTTAAAATACTAAAAACAACTGTTAGTTTTTCTTTATAACCTCACATACATGAAGGCTTTTCTAATGTAGAAAGATACTTTTCTATAGATTTTATTTATTTATTAGCCATTCTAAATGTGGCAGATTTATAATTTGCTTTCTTTTCTCCTCACAGGAACTTACTTAAAATATGCTCTTTTGGGGGAGAGGTGGGGCAAAGGAAAGCAAACAAACAAACAAAAAATACAGTCTAAAAGTTACCTTGAAACTATGTAAACTGTATAAATTATTAATGTTATCTCTTCATAATTAAATCCACTGGCTTTGCCTTGCTTTGAAGATAGAGGAAGCGGTTTATCAATTAGAATTTCTTTTTGAAGCACTCTCTTTCCTTGGCTTACATGATGAAATATTTCCTACATATCTTCCTCCCTCTGGCCATTCCTTTTCCATCTTGGAAAGCTTATCCTTCTCCACTTGGCTTTTAATTTGTAGAGCTTCTTGTTCCCTTTTGTCTCACTCTGTATCCTCTTCAGGGATGCTCTCTTCCACACCCACAACTTAACTCGCAAGTTTGTTTCTCTACCCCAAACCTTTCCTCTGAGCTCTACACCCATATATCCAGCTGGCTACCTGATACCTCATTTTAATTCTTAAGGACACTTCAATTTCAGTTACAAACTGAACTAATGATGCCATTTTCTCTACTTCTCAACCCTCAAACCTGATCCCTTTTTTATTATTCCCAGTGTTGGCAAATGTACCACCATTGATCCAGTTACACAAACCAAAACCTGCATCATCCTTGACACCTTCTCCCTCATCCCCAGTGTCAAGTTATATTGATTTTTACTGCCTAAAAATCTTCTAACTCAATCTACTTCTCTCTGCCAAGACGATGAGTCTTTTCTTGTTTGCTGGTCCCCTGGGCGTTAGGAACCAAAGTACCTTGGTATAAACAGCTCCAGTTTATAGATTAATGAGATTCTTATTTTATCCCCTGGTAGAAATATTCCTCCTTTGGGGACTAGAACCCCTAACCTTGCAGAGCTCAGAGTTACATCAATGGAAAGTACAAATTCTCCAAGTGGGTCACTATATGTGATGAGAAGCGGATAGGGCTTTTGATTCCTGGATCTCCTACGGAGCCCTTTATTGCTCTGGACTCCGCTCAAAGCTACTGTCTCCTGGTATGAGCTAGAGCAGTAGTCCCAGATGTGGAATATGCTGCCTCCATAACTAGTATGGTGTCCACTTCTTGTTTATCCAGCCTGATTAGCACGATGTCATTAATGTAGTAGATCAAACGTAATGTTCTGTGTGGTGTTCAAATGGTCCAAATTTCTTCACAACTGAATTTGTATGGAAGGGGTTTTAGTTAACATAACCCCATTTTCCTTGTCCATTTCATATAAGTTCAGACTGTTTCAGATCCTCCTCTCTGATAGGGATAGAAAACATGTTTACCAAATCAGTGGTTGCCTACAACATACCTGAGGCCAGGATAATCTGCTGTAGCAAAGGCAACACATCTTTGTACATAACTGCATCTGGTTTCTGCAGACACCATACTGAAGAATAGAGATAAGACAGAGACCATTACTCCTGAATCCGTTAGCTCCATAAGAGGGGAACTAATTTTCATTATCAACACCAGGACTCCCTTAATCCTTTGACATCAAATTGTTTTCTTTTAAAGCATGTGTAACATCATCCTAACTGATTATTTTTTTCTTGATCTGACTTTGTTAGATTCTTCTTTGTTGGTACGATTTGATTTAAGCAGTTCTTTGGCATCACTATGGTAGGTTCCATGGCATCCTATCTTGTACTGGCACATGTTTACCTTGATGTGGTTTAGTTGGATAAGTGAAGATAAATGCCAATGTTAATCAAGAAGGTATGTTTCAGTAGAGACTAATTTGATAATGGTAATGATGATGGTGGTGATGATGTATTCTTTTTGTCTTGATCAAAAGAATGTATTTGGTAGAGTCATTGCGACATTGGATATACCTATAATTCTTTCATTTTCACTTTCATGTAGTATTCCTTTGTATCATTATACCACATTTTATTCATTTTTCCAAATACCTCTTTTTCGTTATATTTGGCACTCATCAGACTCCTTAGAGATGTAGAATAACTTCATTATTTATTGTACTTTCTCCTACCTACTTTCTCTGTTTTCTATGCCTGTTAGGCATATTTTAGGAACTTTGACTTGATCCCATGTATATCTTAATTGCTTTAAATTCCTGAAGATAAAGATGAAGTAAAAGGATACCATGACAAGAAATTATCTTCTAGCCCTTCTTTTATATCTTAATTTTAGCAAGCACATTTTGAATTTTCAGTTGCTTTTTAATAGATGCAATATAGTTTCGAACTCTCTTGAGGATATTATTTATAATTACTAGAAAATTTCTGAATTACATGTTTCCACAGATGCCATTTTTAGATTCCATTTCATACATTTTTGCTTTTGAAAGTTTTAAAGCACAAATCTTAGAGTGAGTCTACCTGGCTTTGAATTCTGACTCTACCATTCATAGCATTGTAACCTCCGAGAGGCTTAGTTCCTTCATCAACAAAATGGATGTATTTATAGTATCTAGCTTCTAGAGATGTGAAAATTAGGTGAAATAATTTATATAAATTCAAATTCAAAACATGTCTGGTACTTTGTAAGCACTCAGTAAATGTTAGCTATTATTACTATATGCCAGGTGCAGTGTTCTAGTTTCCAGGCACATAAAATTAAAGCGAACTTGGGCCATCCCCTAAAAACTTAAAACAAAGATTGATATTATTTGTCAAGCCTATCACTCATGTTCCATCCCACTGGCAGTCATGGTACGTATTAAATAACCATAGTGGTTCAAAATTATGATATACTCTCTGTTGTGATATAAATTAATTTAGCATTAAAATATGCCTGAGGCTGAAACTATAGTGGGAGGCCCTTTGCTTATTTTGTGCTTAGCACTGTACTTGGAAAGGGTAGGAACATATAGGGCATGCATATGGAAGTGCCAAGGGGCAAGAGTGTAAATGACAAAGCAAGGCATGGATGGTGTTCCTAGAGATATTACATGCTGTAGGAATTACTATGGTGTGGGATAGGTGGTAAATAAAGCAGACTGGCTAGAACTGCAGCTTGTTGTAAGAGGGCCACTTGGTTTGTTGGGTTTAAAATGGGTCCACACCATAGAGGGCTTACAAGCCTGGCTCAAGAGTTTGGTCATTATCCTGAAATGGTCAGAGGTTTTTGAACAGGAGAATAATATGATATAAAAAGGTATTTTTGGCTGTGGTAGTTCAATTTTTATCCCTATGTAGAAGATATAAATAAGTGTTCTCAATGTTTTGGACAATTCAAAAAAAACTTCTGAGTTATATCTAATCTCATCTCTAAAGAAAAGTCAATTCTGTAAGACATTATGTCTCTCAATCTTATTTTTTACTTTAATATTTTAATATTTATTTTTGAGAGATTCCCAGGTTTTGTGAAATAGGAATGCTGGCCATGACAGTTCAAAGGTACACAGATTAAAAGTATAAAATAATTGAGGGTAATGGGAAATTAAGATTGCAGGGCTCCCTCTTCAATTGTAGCAGGAAAATTAAAGGTAAACTACATAGCACACTTCAGAATAAAACATGTATAAGTATTCAAGTCCTTGCAAGTTTATAAATTGCCTGTTATGTCTGCAACTACATTGCTATTATGTGCCCAAAGCACATGGGACTTCAGGATGTGTATTTATGGACTGATTGCCCAACAGATAACTGCACTATTCCGGAATGCTGTTGCTAGCTATGTCAATAGTTTTAGACTTATTGTTTTAAAATTTTTCCATTTTTCAACCTAATTAACTTAGAATGTCTCTAACATGATTTGCAAAGAATTTTATATTTATATTTTGCAATCAGCATTTGACTGGCCCTCAGGTTTGAGACATGCACTACAATGTGTAAACATTTTGTACGATAATAAAGAGTTCCTAAATGTTTTATGATTGCCTGTTCCCTGCTAATTGGTCATGGATTGAAAATCCCCATTGTTTAATTTTTTTTAATTTGTGGGAAATTTTTATAAATGAGTGTGTGGGGCTTCATATCACAGCTGTTGTCATTTAAAGTTTGGACAGCATCATTACAAATGAAGCCCTGCTGTGAAATCAAAGTCAAAAGGCATCTTGGCATCCCAACCATTTCCTTAGGAGAAGATTACAGCTCAAGTCTGTTGAATTTTATTGCTTTGGGCCCCATGACAGTCTTCAGAAACATGCAAGGCATTTCTGTTAAAGAAACTCAGATGTGTTAGGACACAGGGGATGACATTCTTGTGCATAACAGTGTCTTAAGCAAGGGAATGAGGAATAAGGAAGAAAAAGATGATTCACACTTTTTGTTGTGTTCTGGGATTATTTTATAAAGTTCGTGAAAGTGATTGAGAACATAGAGTGAGTGATACCATATAGGAAAAAGGTGTGATATTTTCCTACATGGCTGACTATATATTTTTTCCAACTTTATTGAGGTATAATTGACAAAACTGTAATATATTTAAAATGTACAACATGACAGTTTATATAGTACACATTGTGAAAGGATTGCCACAATTGAGTTAATTAACATATCTGTCACTTCACATATTCATATATTTACCTTTTTGAAGGATAAGAATGCTTAAGTTCTGTTTTCTCAGCAAATTTCATTTATACCATACA
This sequence comes from Paguma larvata, assembly GCA_030068075.1. Classification (NCBI taxonomy): domain Eukaryota; kingdom Metazoa; phylum Chordata; class Mammalia; order Carnivora; family Viverridae; genus Paguma; species Paguma larvata. The sequence continues at coordinate 64,208,310 of CM057831.1, read as the reverse complement.
GTACTACCAACTATACTCGCCATGTTTTACACTAGATTCTCAGACCTTATCATATTACAATTAAAAATTTGTACCCTTTTAGTAACCTTTGCCCATTTCCCCCACACCCCAGCCCCTGGCAAACAACCCATTCTACTCTTTTACTGAATTCAACCTTTTTTTAAAGTTCCATCTATAGGTAATGTCATGCAGTATTTGTCTCTGTCCAGCTTAGTTCACTTACCATAATACCCTCTACATTCATCCACATTGTTGCAAATGGCAGGGTTTCCTTCTTTTTTTAAAGTATATATATATATATATATAGCACATTTTCTTTATCTAGTCATTCATTGATGGACACTTAGGTTGTTTCCATACCACGGTTATTGTAATGCTGCAGTGAACATGGGAATACAGATAATCTCTTCAAGATAAGATTTCATTTCTTTCAAATATATACCCAGAAGTGGGATTGCTGGATCATACGGTACTACTATTTTTAATTTCTTGAGGAACCTCCTTACTGTTTTCCATAGTGGCCGTCCCAACTTACATTTCCACCAATAGTATATTTCACATACTCACCAGAACCCATAATACGTGTCTTTTTTTGTCATTATTTTTTAAATGTTTATTTAGAGAAAGAGAGAGAGTGCAAGGGGGAAGGAACAAAGAGAGAGGGAAAAAGAGAGTCCCAAGCAGGCTCCATGCTCAATGCAGAGCCCAACGGGGACCTCCATCCCACAGCCATGAGGTCATGACCTGAGCCAAAATCAAGAGTTAGACGCTTAACTTACTGAGCCATCGAGGCCCCCATCTTGTCTTTTTGATAATAGCCATTCTAACAGTGATAAAGTGATATTTCATTGTGGTTTTGATATGCATTTCCCTGATGATTAACGACATTGAGTACCTTTTTATGTACCCATTGGTCATTTGTATGTCTTCTTAAGAAATATGTCTGTTACATTTAAAACAGAGTTAATACCTATCCTCCTGAAGCTGTTCCAGAAAATTGAAATGGAAGGAAAACTCCCAGACTCATTCTATGAAGCCAGCATTACTTTGATTCCCAAACCAGATAGAGACCTAGCAAAAAAAGAGAACTACAGGCCAATAACTGTGATGAATATGGATGCAAAAATTCTTAACAAGATATTAGCAAATCAAATCCAACAGCATATAAAAAGAATTATTCACCATGATCAAGTAGGATTCATTGCCTGGGTTGCAGGGATGGTTCAACATTTGCAAATCAATCAATGTAATAAATCACATTAACAAAAGAAAAGATAAGAACCATATGATCCCGTCAATAGATGCAGAAAAAGCATTTGACAAAATACAGCACCCTTTCCTAATAAAAACCCTCGAGAAAGTTGGTATAGAAGGAACATCCTTAAACATCACAAAAAGACATATATGAAAAGCCCACAGCTAATATCATCCTCAATGGGGAAAAATTGAGAGCCTTCCCCCTGAGATCAGGAACATGACAGGGGTGTCCACTCTTGCCACCCTATTTAACATAGTGTTGGAAGTCTTAGCATCAGCAATCAGACAACAAAACAAAATAAAAGGCATCAAGATTGGCAAGGAAGAAGTCAAACTTTCACTTTTTTCAGATGACATGATACTTTACATGGAAAACCCAGCAGAATCCACCAAAAGCCTACTAGAACTGATCTATGAGTTCAGCAAAGTTGATTGTACAAAATCAACGTACAGAAATCGGTTGCATTCCTTTACACCAACAAAGAAGTGATAGAAAGAGAAATAAAGAAGCAAATCCCATTCACAATTGCTCCAAAAACCATAAAACACCTAGGATAAACCTAACCAAAGATGTAAAAGATCTCTTTGCTGAAAACTATAAAAAACTTATGAAGGAAATAGGGAAAGACACAAGGAAATGGAAAAACATCTCATGCTCATGGATTGGAAGAATAAATATCGTTAAAAAGGCAATTCTACCCAAAGCAATCTACACATTCAATGCAGTCCCAATCAAAATTGCACCAGCATTCTTCTCAAAGCTAGAGCAAACAATCCTAAAATTTGTAGGGAACCACAAAAGACCCCGAATAGCCAAAGTAATATTGAAGAATAAAACCAAAGCAGGAGGCATCACAATCCCAGACTTTAACCTCTACTACAAAGTGGTAATCATCAAGACAGCATGGTATTGGTACAAGAACAGACACATAGACCAATGGAATAGAATAGAGAACCCAGAAATGGACTCACAAGCATATGGCCAACTAATCTTTGACAAAGCAGGAAAGAGTATCCAATGGAAAAAAAGACAGCCTCTTCAACAAATGGTGCTGGGGGAACTGGACAGCAACATGCAGAAGAATGAAACTCGACCACTTTCTTTCACCACTCACGAAAATAAACTCAAAATGGATGAAGGACCTGAATGTGAGACAGGAAACCATCACAATTCTAGAGAAGAAAGCAGGAAAAAACCTTTTTGACCTGAGCCGCAGCAATTTCCTATGTGACACATCTCCAAAGGCGAGGGAATTAAAAGCAAAAATGAACTCTTGGGATCTCATCAAGATAAAAAGCTTCTCCGCGGCAAAGGAAACAACCAACAAAACTGATAGGCAACCAATGGAATGGGAAAAGATAATCGCAAATGACATATCAGATAAAGGACTAGTATCTAAAAATCTATAAACTTACCAAACTCCACACCCATAAAACAAATAATCCAGTGAAGAAATGGGTGGAAGATATTAATAGACACTTCTCCAAAGATGACATCCAGATGGCCATCAGACACATGAAACAATGCTCAATGTCACTCATTATCAGGGAAATACAAATCAAAACCACACTGAGATACCACCTCGCACCAGTTAGAATGGCTAAAATGAACAAATCAGGAAACTATAGATGCTGGCGAGGATGTGGAGAAGCGGGCACCCTCCTACACTGCTGGTGGGAATGCAAACTAGTGCAGCTGCTCTAGAAAACAGTGTGGAGGTTCCTCAAAAAAATGAAAATGATTTACCCTATGTCCCAGCAATAGCACTGCTAGGAATCTACCCAAGAGACACAGGAGTGTTGATGCATAGGGGTACGCGTACCCCAATGTTCATAGCAGCACTTTCGACAATAGCCAAATCATGAAAAGAGACTAAGTGTCCATCAGTTGATGAATGGATAAAGAAGATGTGGTACATATATACAATGGAATACTACACAGCAATGAGAAAGAATGAAATCTGGCCATGTGTAGCAACATGGATGGAACTGGAGGGTATTATGCTAAGTGAAACAAGTCAGTCAGGGAAAGACAGATACCATGTTTGCACACATAGGTGGATTTTGAGAGACTTAGCAGAAAACCGCGGGGGAGGGGAAGAGGGGTAAAGAAAAAAGACAGAGAGAGGGAGACAAAACATAAGAGACTCTCAAAGACTAAGAACAAACTGAGGGTGAGGGGGGTGTGGGCGGGGGAAGAGTGGGTGATGGGCACAGAGGAGGGCACTTGTTGAGATGAGCACTGGATGTTACATGGAAACCAATTTGACAATAAATTATTTAAAAAAAAAGAAATATATTGCGTTCCTTTACATATTTTTAATTGGTTTATTGAGGGGCTTTTTTATTGTTTTCGAGGGGGGGTTGTTTGTTTTGCTATTGAGTTGTATAAGTTCCTTGATTTTCTTTGCCTTTTTTCCAAAATATTTGGTTTATTTCTGCTATTATAATTCTATTTATTCCTACCATCTTATATTCTTATTTTCTGATTGTTTCTCCTTGGGGATTTCTTTTCCTCTTTCTTGCTTTCCTTTGGGCTATCAGTTTTCGAGTTTGTTTTCCTCTCCATTTTTTTAATCATTAGATTGGAAGTAGTAACCCATTCTATATTCCTTTGGCAGTAATATTTTTTTCTTTTCAATTTTTTATTTAAATACCAGTTAGTTAACATACAGTAAGTAATTCATCACATATAGAACAGCCAGTGTTCATCATAACAAGAGCTCTGCTAATCTGCTAATACCCATCACCCATCTGACCCATTCCCCACCCACCTCCCTACATCAACCCTCAGTTTATTCTCTATCTTTAAGGTAGAGGGTTTGTTTCCCTCTCTCTTTTTTTCTTTTCTTCCCCCTCCTGTATGTTCATCTGTCTTGTTTCTTAAATTCCACAAATGAGTGCAAACATACAGTATTATGATAACATACAGTTCATGAGTTCGAGCCCCGCATCAGGCTCGCTGCTGTCAGCACATAGCCTGCTTCCAACCCACTGTCCCTCTCTCTCTCTCTCTGCCCCTCCCCATCCCATTCTCTGTCTGTCTCTGTCTCTCTCTCTCTGTCAAAATAAATAAACTTATAAAAAATAATAAAGAGTTAATACTTATTCTTCTCAAACTATTCCAAAAAATAGAAAAGGAAGGAAAATTTCTACATTCATTCTATGAGACCAGCATTACCAAAATCAGATAAAGACTTCACTAAAAAAGAGAACTATAGGCCAATATCCCTGATGAACATGGATGCAGAAATTCTCATTAAAATACTAGCAAACTGAATTCAACAATACGTTAAAAAAATCATTCACCATGATCAAGTGGGATTTATTCCTGAGCTGCAAGGATGAGTCAATATTTGCATATCAATCAATGTGATATTAATATTAATAAAAGAAAGGAAAAGAACCATTTGATCATTTCAATAGATGAAAAAACATTTGACAAAGTAGAGCATCCGTTCATGATAAATACTCTCAGAAAAGTAACTTCAGAGGGAACATACCTCCACTTAATGAAGGGCATATATGAAAAATCCACAATTAGTATCATCCTCAGTGGGGAAAAACTGAGAGCTTTTCCTGTGTGGTCAGAAACAAGAGAGGGATGTCCACTCTTACCACTTTTATTTAACATAGTTCTAGAAGTCCTAGCCACAGCAATTAGACAACAAAAAGAAATAAAGGCATCCAAATTGGCAAGGAAAAGTCAAAAACTTTCACTATTTTTTATTTCACTATTCACTATCACTATTCAACATGATACTCTGTATAGAAAACCTGAAAACCTCCACCAAAAAACTGCTAGAACTCATACACAAATTCAGTAAAGTCCCAGGATCCAAAATCAACACAGAAATCTGTTGCATTTCTATACACCAGTAATGAAGCAACAGAAAAATCAAGGAATCGATCCCATTTGCAATTGTACCAAAAACAGTAAGATACTTAGGAAGAACTCTAACCAAAGAGGTAAGGCCTGTACTCTGGAAACTATAAAACACTGATAAAAGAAATTGAAGATGGCACAAAGAAATGGAAAAACATTCCATGTTCATGGATTGGAAGAACAAATATTGTTAAAATCTCTATACTACCCAAAGCAGTCTACACATTTAATGCAATCCCTATCAAAAAAGCAACAGCATTTTTCACAGAGCTAGAACAAACAATCCTAAAATTTGTAGGGAACCACAAAGCAACCTTAAAGAAGAAAAGCAAACCTGGAGGCATCAGAATTCTGGACTTCAAGCTATAGTATAAAGTTATAGTGATCAAAACAATATGGTACTGGCACAAATATAGACACATAGATAAATAGAACAGAATACAAACCCCAGAAGCGGACCCACAAGTATATGGTCAATTAACATTTGACAAAGCAGAAAATAATATCCAATGGAAAAAAGTCTCTTCAACAAATGGTGTTGGGAAAACCAAACAATAACATGTAAAAGAATTAAATTGAACCACTGTCTCACACCATACACAGAAATATATTCAAAACAGATAAAGACCTAAATACGAGACTTGAAACCAAAAAATCCTAGAGGAGAAGAGAGGCAGTAACCTCTATGACATCAGCTGTAGCAACTTCTTACTAGATGTCTCTTGAGGTAAGGGAAACAAAAAGCAAATATAAACCTATGGGACTTCATCAAAATAAAATACTTCTGCACAGCAAAGGAAAGAGCCAACAAAATTAAAAGGCAACCTACAGAATGAGAGAAGATATTTGCAAGTGACATATCTGATCAAGGGTTAGTATCCAAAATAACAAAAATTTTATAAAACAAAAACCCAGAAATGAATAATCCAAGTAAAAAATGTTCAGAAGATATAAAGAGACATTTCTCCAAAAGACATACAGATGACCAACAGGCATGTGAAAAGATGCTCAGTATCACTTATCATCAGGGAAAATGTAAATCAAAACTACAATAAGATATCACCTCGCATCTATCAGAATAGCTAAAATCAAAACCACAAGAAACAACAGGTGCTGGGCAAGAATATAGAGAAAGGGGAACCTCCTTGCACTGTTGGTGTGAATGCAAACTGGTGCCTCCACTTTGGAAAATAGTATGGAATTTCCTCAAAAAGTGAAAAATAGGACTTACACTAAGATCCAGCAATTACACTAATAGGTATTTACCCAAAAAATACAAAAATACTAATTCAAAGGGATACATGCACCCTGATGTTTATAGCGTTATCTACAATAGCCAAACTATGGAAAGATCCCAAATTTCCAATCAACTGATGAATGAATAAAGAAAAAGTGATATATATACATATATATGTACATATATACATTGGAATATTACTCAGCCATCAAAAAGAATGAAATCTTGCCATTTGCAAAGATATCAGTAGAGCTAGAGAGTATTATGCTAAGTGAAATAAGTCAGTCAGAGAAGGATACCATATCATCTCATTTCTATGTGGAATTTAAGAAACAAAACAAAGGGGCAAACAGTGAGGGAGGCAAACCCATAAACAGACTCTTAGAGAAACAGAAACTACAGAGAACAAACTGATGGTCACCAGAGGGGAGGTGGGTGGGGGGATGGGTGAAATAGGTGATGGGGTTTAAGGAGTGCACTTGTGATGAGCACTGGGTGTTGTATATAAGTGATGAATCACTAAATTCTACACCTGAAACTAATATTACACTGTATATAAACTAAATGGAATTTAAATAAAAATTTAAAAGAAACTTTTTCCCAAATGTTTTATCTCTTTTCTAAAATAATGTGCTTCAAGGACAGTTTTTTTTTTCAACTTTACCTAAGTAATATTTATTGACAATTTGAAATTAAAGTAAAAACCCATTCAGACAGTAAACAGTGTGTCCTAGATTTTTGTTTCCATCTATTTGTGATTTCTTGTAAATGTCCTAATAAGTTCATTTCTCTTTGTTTTGTTTAAGGATTGTTCAAGTTTAGAAGAATATAACATTGCTGCAGCATTACTCCCTTTGACCAGTGCTTTCTACAGGGTAAGTTTCATTAGTCTATACATAAGCTCATTATGATTTATATAAATATATGTAGTTTGATTTATCATAGAACTACATGAATCTTGTCCCTTTGTACGTCTAACATATATCTGTAGCTCTATTTATTATAACATTTATTGCATACAGTTGACCCTTGAACAACAGAGATTTGAACTACATGGGTTCACTTATTTGTGGATTTTTTTCCAGTACAATACTGCAAATGTATTTTCTCTTCCTTATGATTTTCTTAATAACATTTTCTCTAATTTACTGTAAACATACAGTATATAATACATATAACATACAAAATATGTGTTAATCAACTGTTTGTGTTGTAATGCCTCCAATGAACACTCGGCTATTAGTAGTTAAGTTTTTGGGGAGTAACGGTTATGTGTGTATTTTTGATTACACAGGGGTCAGTGCCCCTAATCCCACATTGTTCAAGGACCAACTGTACTGTGTGTAGAAAATTTAATATATAGGGGTGCCTGGATGGCTCAATCAGTTAAGCGTCTTACTTCGGCTCAGGTCATGATCTCATGGTCCCTGGGTTCGAACCCCACATCAGCCTCTGTGCTGACAGCTCAGAGCCTGGAGCCTGCTTCGGATTCTGTGTCTCCCTCTCTCTCTGCTCCTCCCCCACTCACACTCTGTCCCTCTCTCTCTCTTCCTCAAAAATAAACATTAAAACAAAATTTAAAAAGAAATTTAATATATAATAATAAATCATCTCCTAAAATAGAATCCCACCCATTCCATCCCTGCTTTATTTTTCTTTATAGCATTTTATTGTATAATACTTGAAATTGTATTATGCATTGGTTTGTTTACATATGCGTATTTTCCCCTACCACAGAAAGTAAATTCCATGAGACTAGGATATTGTCTTATAAATATTTATTGATAAGGCCAAGTTTTGGGGTTTTTGTTTTTTTTTTTAACTTCAAACAGTTTGTCCACAGTCTCTGAGTTTCAGGTCTTAACCGAAAGGTTTTCCTCATCAGGAACTCTTTCTCTGCTGCTGTGTCACTGCATATCTCTCTTTCTTCTGTTTACCCTCCTTCTTTTAAAACTGAAAATGGAATTTATGACATTCACACTCCTGAGAACTGGCAAGTCATACTGAACATGCTCAGGAAACAAAGACGAATCTCAAAAATGTCAAACAAATGGATTTTAGGTTTAGAAACTAAAGACAACTGGCTGGAACTTGAGCGTCGTCTTTTGGTCTTCCCTCCCCAGCTTAACCCTACCTCCAGGCCCATTCCAGTTTTCCTTAAATGCATACATAGTAGCCTCCTCTGAACTCCCTCATCCTTCATCTCATTCCCCTGCTAGCATGGAGAACACTTTTATAAAAATAGGCCAGGCTGTCCTGGATCCTAAGCCACCTAGGAAATTTGTCTCTGTATCTCAGAGCAGCCAGGAAACTCGGTCCTCTGTCCAACTAGCCTTCATATAGGCCCTCACATGGCATTTGTTACAGAAAATGGCATTTTAAAGGGCTCTTGGCTGGATCACTTGGTTGAACATTCAACTTTAGCTCAGGTCATGATCTAGCGGTTTGTGAGTTTGAGCCCCGCGTCAGGCTGTGTGCTGCCAGCTCAGAGCCCGGAACCTGCTTCGGATTCTGTGTGTGTCTCTCTCTCTGCCCCTCCCCCGCTCACACTCTATTTCTCTCTCTTAAAAACAAACATTTTAAAAAAAATTTTTTAAAGAAAATGGCACTTTAAATCTTTCCTATCAACATTTAAGATAATTTTTAAACTTAAATATTAGAAAAAAATAAGAATTGACAGATGAAAGTCAATTGCTCAAATGACCCATTGCTTATAATTTTTTAAGCCAAAATTATTTAACCATTTTGCAGTGTGTATTAGGGTTTGATCATGATAGCAGAAGCACCAAGAGTGATATAATTAAGGACTTTATTATAAGGGACCAACCCTTATATTGTTATAGAAACTGGGGGAAAAGTTTATGGAAGACTTTGAATTAGGCTCTGCCTGTGGGCCTGAAGTCTCTTCAGGCCATGACACAGGGAAGAACCAGACAAATTGGAATCTGCGTATATCTCTGACTTCTTCTAACCTCAGTGATGCAGATGACCTACAACAGAAATGGCACTGTTGGCCATAGAGCTGCACATGCACCTGGCCCTGGGCTAGGAGAAGCTGAGGGAGATGTGGCCGGAACCAGAGGAACTGTGAGCTCAGTCCCTTCCCCATATCAACATGAGCCAGCAGATCAGGGACAGTGTATATGAGCTGTAACAGTACATACCATCTTTTATTGCCTTCAGAGTGTAACAACTGATGCTTCTTTTTTGGCCAAATCTTAGAGAAATTTCTCTTGTGGCCAACCCTAACCCTGGAAGGGAAAGACATTCCTGAGAAATGTTGTCTTAGCTTATTTTACACAGTGCAAAATCATCACACTGGTTTCAGTTTTGTGAGAGTTTTTAATTAGCTAATAAGTTGGGCTAAATGCCATACTATTTCTCTGTGTTATCAAACTTAATAATTCAAATTTATGTTTTAGAGGTGGGTTTATGGATTTAATTCTTTTTTGCTGGCTTGGTTTGATTTACTTTAGTTTGGGCATGGATTAGGAGCCAGTGACCAGACGAGTAATATGAGCAGGAAAAAGTTGACAAGTTATTAAGTAGTAACAGGGGATTGACTGCTAAGAAATAAAGAGAATTGTAAACAACACAGGAATATCAGATGTAGGGAGCAGCTACTACCTCTTGGGCTCAGGCAGAGTACCCAAGAAAAGGGCTTGGAAGAGAGCTCCTCCCCAACAAGACTTGTGATTCAAACCTTGTTGGAGAGGCATTGATTTGGCCACCGGATAGCATAGAAATTCACTGAGGTGCCACAGACCAGAGCTGGTAAGCAGGAAACTACCTGCTAGAGTTCCGGCAAGACTTGCTGGGAATCCCCCTTTCTAGAGTGCCAGTGAAACTTGATAGGAAGCGAAGCCACTGTCAGGAGTAATACTGAAACTCCGCAAATGGTCATCGCTTTGGCGTGTCCCACACACCACTAGCAGGTGCATGCGTTAGAAACTTAAGGACAAAGCACACCAGAACCAGGAAAGAAACTACTTTCTTTTCCTTCAGCACCCTGTACTGACAAACCTTAATATTGTGACAGATGGTAAAGAAGAAATGTTTACAAGTCCAGCTCCAATACCACAAAGCAGGGCAAAGAAAGGTAGATTTGGAGGAAAGAGATATTGCTTTGATAACTGACACAGAAGGCTTAGGGAGGGCGAGGGTAGATCATACCAGTTCTTAGATGCTTTCTAAATTTTTGACTTATGGGAAATTATTTCTGGTGTATAATTCAGGAAAATTCTGTAGATATAAATTGCATTATCCTGGCCACATATTGCAAATGAGCCATGCTCATACTGTTCAACCAGTATAAACTCCTTGGCCTTGTTAAGCATGCTTCAGAGAATGGACTCAGCTGTGTGTCTTACTTAAACTTATTTTGAAAATATTTTTAACAATATTTATTAGTCTTTTTTTAAATGCAACAAAAGTTTATTGAATGTCTCAGTTACTTTGCCAGGCAACAACACGGTCGGCCCCGTGAGCGAAACCTTGACATGCCACTAGAAGTTTCTATTAGTTTTTCTAATATAATAAATAATAAGCAAGAAATCAAACTGGTTCACATATCGATCAACTGGGTGGACATTTCCTTAAATAAAATATACAGCTGTGGTTAGAAAATTCAGATACTACAGAAATAAGTAAAGTACAAGACAAAAAGCAGCCTTTCCCACCTCTACCCCATATCCTCTGACCGTTGACTTCTGGGTTAAAAAAAAGTAAGGCATTATTGCCAGCAGGTAGAATACAGATAAAATTACCTTTTTAAACTAATCAAACCATTCACAGTGTTTTCTCATCTTGCTTTTTTCACTTAGTAGCATATCTCGGAGATCTTTCCATATACCTATTGTATAACACTACTACCTAATTATTTTTGGATGACTACACATATTTCTTTCTTTTTAATGAAAAGAGTGTGTGTGTGTGTGTGTGTGTGTGTGTATTTACCATAAGCATAGGAGCAGATTATTTCATTGACTCAGATGAAATGTGATATTTATCTTTTAGAGCTTTACTTTGTGTAAAAAATCCCACGATGTTTCACTTGTAACATTATCTATCTTAGATCCTTGGGAATTTTTTATGCTACAATCACCACAAGTTTGGGGGATTTTTCCCCCCTACAGTTCTCTCACTTTTCTCTACCTTTAATGAGTTGTATGTAACTCATGCTTCTTTAACTTATGAAGCCTTTCTTCAAGATGGTACTTTTACATCCAGGTTTAAATTGTTAAGACTCACTTAATGGTGAAAAATAATGTAATCATTTACATTCGTATTATGTTTAGCATTTATATAATGCTTTCCTTCTCAGTTCAGTAGGTAGATAGTAGATATGGCAAGCCCTGTCTGTGCTTGTGTTTGTTGCAGAGTTGCAGGTGAGTAGCACATAGTCCTTACCCGAAAGAAACATTTTGTCTAAAGGATTTCGTATTCATTACTCAGCTATGGACAGAGAAACATTTCACAGTTACATTTACTTACTAGGTCCTTTTTTTTTCAAAAATCATGTTTGTTAAAGTAAGAACCGGAACATATACTCAAAGTTTAAAATAGGGGTTCTTGTCTAAATGTCACTTTTTTGGAATAAAAAGAATTAAAGAGTAAGCTGAACTCCAATAGAGCAGAAATAGAACTAAGATAGGATACCCTTGTATTACTCTTTCCCAATGGTAGCAGTGAGCAACAGTGCAGGCCCTTCATCATGAGCCCCTGTGTAGTGCCCTCTCCTCCATGATCCATATATCTTAGAGTTACCCTACTGCGGTTCTTACTCACCCAGGTAATCTAGAGCGTGCCCTAGAATCTATCAAATTTCGACAGATCCCTTCTTTTTGCTCTTTGAGGCATATTGGTTGGTTACTGATGCTTAAAATGACTCCCAGAAGAACTGGCGCTTTCTTTCCTGGTACGTACTCATTGTAGTTTGTGTTTACCCTGGGAAGAAATAGCAATACCCTATTTATCTTAAATTCAAGCCTCCTTAGGTGATGCCTTCTCAAATTCCAAAATCTCCCATATGCAGATGGCGTTTAGAGGATGAGTTATTGATCAAGATAGGTCTTACTTTAGAAGAGTATTATTCAGTCTCTCATTCTCAATAGAAGTAGATTTATGTCCTCTCTAAAATTCGCATTTCATGGGGTGCCTGGGTGGCTCAGTCGGTTAAGCGGCTGACTTCAGTTCGGGTCATGATCTTATGGTCTGTGAGTTCGAGCCCCGCATCGGGCTCTGTGCTGACGGCTCGGAGCTTGGAGCCTGCTTCAGATTCTGTGTCTCCCTCTCTCTCTTCCCTTCCCCTGCTCATGCTCTGTCTCTCTGTCTCTCAAAAATAAATAAATGTTAAAATTCACATTTCATTCAACATGTAAAAAATCTTCCCTAGCATCCAGCCACATAGAAGGTGCATATTTATTAGCATGTTTATTGAAGTATAATTTATAGACCATAAAATTCACTCATTTTAAGTGTACATTTTAACAGTTTTTAGTATATTTACAGATTTGCACAACTATCACACCATCTAATTTTAAAATATTTCCATCATTTCAAAAAGAAACCTCCTGCCCTTTTCCAGTCATTCCTCATTCCCAGGCAACCACTAGTATACCTTGTGTTCCTATAAATTTGCCTTTTTTGGACATTTCATATAAACATAATAATATATGTTCCTTTATGTCTGGCTTCTCTCACTGAGTATAATGTATTTGAAGTTTGCCCATGTTGTTAGAAGATTTCTTTAGCACTGTTAATTATTAATTACGAATTCTCCATACCCAGAGTACTTAGGTCACCTTCTGTATTGTTTCAAATTGTATCTAGTTCAAGATGTAATATATGATTAAATTAATTCTCTTTTAATAAATAGGTCAGAAAAAATGTGAGATGTAAGACATAATTTTATAGCTATTTAGTCTTTTTGTTGCTAAATTGTAACTTTTGCTTAAATAGTCTAAATGAACATCGACTTAATCTGATGGTATGTAAATTTGAGATCTAGGTATTATTTCCACTTCAAAGTATAAAAGCTGAAGGCAGGGAGGTATATTCAGGGTGGTGTGATAGGAAAATCTGTTGATTACTACCTGAAAAAAGTTACTTATATAAACCTAGCTTACCTAGCTTTTAATATAATTTATCGTCAAGTTGGCTAACTTAGAGCACATTCAGTGTGCTCTTGGCTTCAGGAGTAGATTCCCGTGATTCGTCGCTTATATAGAACACGCAGTGCTCATCCCAACAAGTGCTCTCCTCAATGCCCATCACCCATTTTCTCCTCCCTGCCCCATCAATCCTCAGTTTGTTCTTTGTATTTAAGAGTTTCTTATGGTTTGCTCCCTCTCTTGTTTGAAACCATTTTTCCCCTTTCCCTCCCCCGTGGTCTTCTGTAAAGTTTCTCAAATTCCACATGAGTGAAAACATATGATATCTGTCTTTCTCTGACTGACTTATTTCACTTAGCATAATACCTAATGTTTCTTGTGTAAGCCTGTGCATTAATAGAATATGGTAAAGAACAGAAATCCAGAGGAAAATGATAGCAACGATAGTGACAGCTAATTCTTACTACTGAGTACAAGATGCTACATTTGACATGCAGTACCTAATCCAAATCAGTGAATACTATTCCCATTTCAAGATGAAGGAATCTATACCACTTAGCTAGTAAGTAGCAGAGCAAGGACTCAAATTCAGTTCTCTCTGACTCCAAAGTTCATATTCTTTAACTACAATAACATTCCCCAAATTAGTCCCAATTTATAGAGCATAATTCTAGCAACTTTTCATCTTTTTGCTTAGAAGTACTGAATTGACATCACTCCTGTCCCCTCATTTCTCCCACTAGTGTCATCTATGTATGCAGCAAGGATATATCATTAAGCTTTGACTTAGAGGGGGCAAAGTCAGGAAATGCTGATTAATTGTATGCTAAGTTTAATCAATAACTGTCACATGCCATTATGTGTAAGTCTCTAATTTCCACATATTTCTAGTAGAAAACATACTAAGTACTCAAAATCAAACCAGAATCACTTTTGTACTTCTCTGATGATTTAGAAGTTACTTGAAGGACTAATCATTAATATGGACCCTACTTGTCCTACTGTAGATGTGACAGCTTATAGATCATTCTGACTGAGGGAATCGAGATGAACCTACATTCATAGTATTAAGATTATTGCTAGAAAAAAATCTTATGATAATATAAAAAATAGATATTTCATCAGTCCTTTTTTTCCCCTCTGTTGGTAAATATTTGACAAGAGAGGTCCTTAAAAATTTACAAAATAGGAAAAGAATTTTGTTTTTCTTAAACTTCATTATCTGGATACATTGCATTTCCTACAATAGGTCTCAAAGGATTACATTTTTGGCAAAAAATGGGAGAGGGAGTGACCAAGGGTCTTTTTTCATCTTTTTTTTTTTTCTGTAAAATAAAATACTTCGCTTAAAATTAGCAGAGCGAGTGAAGACAGGCATCAACACTGGGCTGAATCCAAATTTGGCCTGGAAAAGATATGAATGTGCTTATTACAGCAGATGCTTCCAGTAGGGCAGAACTTTAGAATGGCCAGAGCGATAGTGTCTTGCTTTTATTTCCTCCCTTCATATTCTTCTTATTCTTTCAGACAACTTAGCATTCCTTCCTCCTCCCCTCTCAGCACAACCTCTTCTTGCCTCTCCCACTGTTTCTTTCCAGCTTTAGATGACTGCTCCTTTTCTCCTAGTCCTGGAAAACCCCTGCTTCTGAGAAGCTGTGAATTATTATAATACTTTGGAATTACTATTCTGTATTAATGTTAGTTTGTCTTCACTGTTTAAACTAGTGATATAAGGCAACTGCGGGGTTTGAAGATTTGAAGAAACATGGTTACTTATAACTGTAAAGTTACATTAACCACCTGGTAGAAAATTGTATTTCACCTGCCTCCTTTGTGTAAAACCCTGTACTAGGCATTGTATGAGTTGCGGTGATGCATAAGACATGATTTCTGCTATCTGGTACTTGATTATCATGTAGGATAGGCAGGCATGAAAATCACTAGTAGTAAGCAAATAGGACAGAACAAGGATTATCATTCTACTGAAGAACGTGCCAGCATGAAGGTAGTCTCCCTTAACATAATAACCCTGATTCATCATAATTGTTTCCCCTTTTTCCCTTTCCCTCCGAGTTCACGCCTTTATAAGTGTAAGCGTTGTTCTCTCCCTCATATGGGGGGCTTCTTGATTAGACTTTCTAATCAACTTTCCATGAATTCCTGGGCTTATTCTTCATTCTCTCCTCTTTTCCTTCTTTTCAGAACCCTCTTTCTGTTATTGCCTCTGCTTCAGCCAGTCTTAGAGCATCCTTAAACATTAGTATACATGAAAGCCACACTAATCAAGACACTTATTAATATTATAGAGAAACTTATTCACAAAGGATAATTTAGTACCAATAATTAACCTTCAACCTCAACAACTGTTATATCTTCTTTTGGATTGTCCCCTTTATTATGATATAATGCCCTTCTTTGTCTCTTGTTACAGTCTTTGTTTTAAAGTCTAGTTTGTCCAATGTAAGTAGTGCTGCTCTGGCTTTCATTTGACATCCATTGGCATGATAAATGTTTCTCCATCCCATCACTTTCAATATGCAGATGTCTTTAGGTTTAAAATTAGTCTCTTGTAGACAGTATATAGATGGATCTTGTTTTTTTATCCATTCTGTCACCCTTTGTCCATGATTGGATCATTTAGTCCTTTTACATTCACAGTAATTATTGATAGATATGTATTTATTGCCATTTTAGGACTTGTTTTGTGATTGTTTCTGAAGATTTTCTCTGATCCTTTCTTGTCTCTCTCTTTCATGACTTGCTGATTTTTCTTTAGCAATATATTTGGATTTCTTTCTCTTTATTCTTTGAATATTTATTAGTGGTTTTTGATTTGTGGTTACCATTACATTTGTATATAACTTCTTTTGCATAACAGTCTATATATTAAGTTGATGGTCATTTAAGGTTGAACCTATTGTTTGCTCCTGTCCTCCCTACATTTTAGGTATACGGAGTCATATTTTACATCCTTTTATTTTGTAAGTTCTTTGAATTTTTTATAGAAATACTCATTTTAACTGCTTTTGTGATTCCTGCTTTCATACTGTCACTTTTTATCTTTCTCTTCCGCTCACAGAATCTCTTTTAGTGTTTCTTCAGGGATAGTTTAGTGACCATGAACAACTTTAATTATACTTTGTCTGTGAATCTCCTTATTTCTCCTTCTATTTTGAATGTTAGCCTTGCTGGATAGAGTATTCTTGGCTGCAGATTTTTCCCACTCAGCACTTTGAATATATCATGCCAGACCCTTCTGGCTTCCCAGGTTTCTGCTGAAAACTATGCTGACAGCCTTATGGGTTTTCCCTTTTAAGTAACTGTCTTCGTTTTTCTTGCTGCTTTTAAAATTTTTTCCTTTTCACTATATTTTGCCAGTTTAATTACAATATATTTTGGTGTAGATCTGCTTTCGTTGGGCGTTCTCTGTGCCTCCTGGATCTGGATATCTGTTTCCTTCCCCAGATGAGAGAAGTTTTAAGCCATTGTTTCTTCAAGTAAATTTTTTGCCCTCTTTTCTCTCCTTCTGGGACTCCTATTGTACAAATGTTATTACAATTGATGGAGTCACTGAGTTCCCTAAGCCTATTCTTGTTTGTATAATTCTTCTTTCTCTCTTTTGTTCAGCTTCATTGCTTTCCTCTACTTTGTCATCTAGATCACTGACTTGTTCCCCTGCTTTTTCCTGTGGTTCATTCCATCAGTGGAATTTCATTTCTCTCATTTCATTTATTGAGACCTTTATCTCTGCTGTGTTATTCCTTATCTCTGTGTTAATGGCCTCACTGGTGTCTTTCACACTTTTCTCAAGTCTAGTGAATATCCTTATGAATATTGATTTAAATTCTCCATCAGGCATGTTACTGATATCTGTTTTGCTTAAATCTCTGGCCATGGCCTTATTTTGTTCTTTCATTGGGGATAAATTCCTCTGTTTTCTCATTTTGTCTGAGTCTCTCCCTGGTTCTGCGTGTTAGAAAACCCAGTTATGTCTCATGCTTCTGAAAGTAATGGCCTTATGAAGAAGCTGTCATGTAGTGCCCAGGGGCTGGTGCTTCAGGAAATGTCTGCACTGTGTGTTATGTGTCCTGCTGTTGTCACTCCGTCCTTCAGCCTAATCATCTACAGAGGCTCTCCTTGCATATTGTGAGCAGCATTTGATCCCTGGCCTGAACATGGCAAGTTTTAACAAGGTGTGCTCTGGTCTGCTTGTGAAATGAGACCTGACACCAGCTTCTCCAGAACTGAGTCCTGGCAGAACTCCCTGGTTAGGATACGTGGTATGGGCCTGCCACACTGGGACTGAGGTAAGCATGACTGAGAAAGGCAGTCCCACCAGAACGCAGACAGTCCCAACCAGGAGCTTAGTGTATAAGTGAGTTAGGCAGCCAGTGTGTGCACTGTGCTAGTTCCCACAGGTGGCCGATGCTTATGCTGAGAGGCAGGATGAGAATTTTGTGCCGGCTGGCTCCTTTGTTCCCATAGTGGTCTCTCTGTGAGTGCTGCATAGGACACACTCCATGAAAAGCAAATAATCTCCCTACTGTGTGCCCCAGGCACTCTTCTGATTACTATTTCCACTCCATCTGCCCCCAGGTTCTTTGTCTGCCTTCTTTCCAAGAGCAGCCCTAATGCTTTCACACTCTCCCAGAGCCCAGCCTGCTGACACTATAAACTTCAGGTGTTAAACCTCTCTGGTTGTAAGAACTCATGAAATACAGCCCCTCTCACCTTCCAAGCTAGTGGCCATAAGGAAATGTTCTCCTTGTGTGTTCCTCTGTGTGCCACTTTCTCTCCCACCCTTCTCCATGACCACAGCTCTCTCCCTCCCATCCGTAGGAGCCAGGATCCATTTCTCCCCTAAACCATGTCTTCACACTTCCTACCTTCTTTGATATGGCCTCTTCTCTACCTTTAGTTGTGGAGTTTGTTCTACCAGTCTTCACGTCAATTTTTGGGATATTTAGGATGATTTGATAGTTACCCAGTTGTATCTATAGAATGAGGCAAGTTTAAGGTCCTCCTAGTCTGACATCATCTTCTCCCAAGAATCTAGGAGGAATTACTGTGCTTCTGACCATCTCCTTGGGTTCCATTAATCTGCTTGAGTAGCTGACAGAACTCAGAGAAACATGTTACTTACTAGATCACCAGTTTAATATGAAAGGATATAACTTAGGAATAGCCAGATGAAAAGATGCAAAGGACAAGGTATCGGGAAAGGGTGCGTAGCTCCCATGCCCTCTCCAGGTGCACCTCTCTCCCCAAATCTCCACGTGTGCACCAACCCAGAAGAAGCTCTCCAAACCCCCAATATTCGATGTTTTAGATATAATTGTGCTACTTTTAAATTCTTCCTTAAGACATGGTCTGACTTCCTCTTATCTAAAATCTAGGCTTATCTAAAACTCAGATATCTGGGTTTTAGAAAACAGAGTGTAAACTCATGAAGTAATTTTTCCCTCATAAATTTTCTCATTTCTTTTTTTAAATGTTTTTAAAAATTTTTTTAATGTTTATTTTTGAGAGAGACAGAGACAGACAGAGCATGAGTAGGGGAGGAGCACAGAGTGAAGGAGACACAGAATCCAAAGCAGCCTCCAGGCTCAGAGCTTTCAGCACAGAGCCCTGATGCAGGGCTCGAACTCACAGACCACAAGATCATGACCTGAGCTGAATAGGACACTCAATCAACTGAGCTACCCAGGTGCCCCTCATGGATTTTCTAAATACTTGATAGTTCTGATTTGTATACAGAATTCACTATGAAGTAAAAAATATTTACCCATAAAAATATCAGAGTAAAATAATAAGCCATATTAAAAGCCATTTTAACTTCTTAAACCTTGGAAAAATATTTTTATTATTTTAGTAATATATATAACATATATGATGTAATATTTAATAATATGTTATATTATTAACATGTGCTGAGTTGTTCTTTGTAGGGAATGATGGGATGATGGATGGTACCCAGCTATCATAAATACCACAAGGACTGAGAGCTGATTTCAGGAGAGGAGTTGAGTTAGCTCTGAGCCAGCTGTTGTTTTATGCTAGATTCCCTTCATGATTAGTTCAGGTAATAAAATAAAATTTTTCTTTTAGTGGAAAGCCAACTGCTCTTAGTGAGACCAAATTTTCACCCACTTCTCTAGAATTACTTGCATTGACCAGACCAAATTGTGCCTGACTTGCAATTCAAGTAACATATATTTTATGGAAGAAAATTTAATTATACTCACTTTAAGGTAGAGATCACTTAAATTTTTGTGTGACAATATCTCATTTAAATAGCTAATGAATACAATAGAAAGAGGAAGCACTGAGCTTCCTCAGGGGAACCTAATGAAGAGCTTACTCGCTGCCACCAGTCAGCTGCAGGCCTCCTGAAGAAACACTGCCTGGAAGAAAAAAAGAACTAGCATCTCAGTGGGACCCACAAGTTACAAAGGAGAGATCCTACATTCTTTCCCTCTGTTTGCATAAACTGACTATTCTTGGAGGCGAGATTGTTAGGTCTGATATTTGGCTGCTTACCTTCCCTTCCACTGCTGGTCCTGGAGTAGTGGGAGGTGGCAGTAAACACAGCATGAGTATTTAACTGAAGACATTTAATGAATCACAGCTGTATGAGTACAGACCCTATCCATTTTTTTAAGGGAGTAGGTGGCAAGAGTTCTTGTAACATTTTTATGCAGTTGGCTCTGGTCATGATATACATTTAGAGACAAACCAGTGGGAAAAATGAACCTCTTTGTCACTAAGCACACTGCCGTTTGTAACTCATTTTCAACAGATCACTTTAGCAGTTATTCATTGAGTACCTTCTCTGCATGAAATGCTGCATGGGTGGTGATGATGAGCATGATAGGATAGTAAAAAGGTGTTTAGTATTTCCTATTTGCCATGCATTGTGGCTGAGTAGTTTATCTTCATAATAACCCCATGGTCTAAGTATTAATGTCTCAATTTCATATCTGAGGAAACTGGGTCTAGATAAATTGAAAGACCTTGCCATGGTCATACAACTAATAAATAGGAAAAGGTGAAATTCTGTGGACTTTCCAGTCTGGCAATATAGCATACTAAATATTCTGAAACACTCCTCCCCCCACAACACCACCACCAGCAGCAGCAATAGAACACTAAAAATGTAGGATAAATACACGTCTTATTAAGTGCATAACTAAATACAAGAAAGTCAGAGAATTCTTCCAGAGTGAAAGAGTGAAAAAAAAAAAGCAGGAATTTGAGGTGATCTGCCGTGGCTTAAGCTGCAGCTAACCTAAAGACATTTAGCAATATCTGGAACCTAGAGCCTTCACTATTGGGTGGGGAGACTGAAATTTGTAAACATATTTATAATCTAAGGAAACACTTTCTAAGCCGTGGTCATCTGTCCCCTGAATTATTATCCTCTTACTGATTTTCCTGCTTTCACCTTTGCCCCTTACATTCCATTGTCAACATGGCTGCCAGAGTTACCCTTTTAAAATGTAAGTCAAATCAGGTCATTCTTCTGCTCAGAACCCTCCAGTGGCCTCTCATCCTACTCAGAAGCACTTCCCCAAATTAACTCCATGATTTTGTCCCTCAATTTTCTCATGTCTTTGCCTAAATATCACTTTCAGTAAGACCTGTCCTGATAGCGCTGTTTAAAATTCTATCCATCCCTCTCCAGCACTCCTACTCTCCCTTCCCTGTGTGTATGCATCACATATGTTTATTACTTTATTTTCTGTGTCTTACCAATTGAATGTAGACTCCAGTAAAGCAGGAAATTTCATTCGTTCACTGATATATCCTCATGTAGATTGTATCTGGTACATAATTGGTCCTTAATAATGACTAAAGGAAGTTATTAAAATGTGAAAACAAATATGGTACAAAAGATCAACAAAGCCCAAAGTTATTTTTTGAAGATTAAAACTAGACTTCATACTCCATTTTGGCTAACTCCAGAGTCTATCCCTTTAACCACTACACAGTACACAGCTTCCAAAATACAGTTACCTTCCACCTTCACAAAATTTACTATCTAGTAATTGGACATCAGAGTCACACTGACAGGACTTTAATGGCTCTGTGACCTTGGACGTGTCACTTTACTTCTCTCTGCCCCAGTGTCATGAATTACAAATAAGGATGATAATTGTATCTAACTTGCTGGGTTATTATGAGCATTAAATGCAATATTATGTGTAAAGTGCTTACTGCCCACCACATGGTAAGCCTTCAGTAAATGTTAATGACTGCTACTGATATTTTTTGTTATTGCACCTTCTGCTCCTCTTTCTCCTCTTCCCCTCCTCTTGTCGAGTTAACTCCATTGTCCTGGGAGGTGATATGAATGTGATAAAAGCCAATCAAAAATGGTATAGGTGGAGCCTGGGTGGTTCAGTCAGTTAAGTGTCTGACAGTGTTAGTGTCATTCATGATCTCACCGTTAGTGAGTCCCAGCCTCGCATCACATCGGGCTCACTACTGTCAGCCCAGAGCCCACCTTGGATCCTCTGCCTCCATCTCTTTCTGCCTCTCCCCGTCCTGTGTGGTCTTGCACATACACTCTCTCTTTCAAATAAATAAACATTTTTAAAAAGTCCTATATGGGGCACCTGGGTGGCTCAGTCAGTTGAGCGTCCAACTTTGGCTCAGGTCATGATCTCACGGTTCATGAGTTCAAGCCCCGCATCAGGCTCTCTGCTTACAGCTCAGAGCCTGGAGCCTGCTTCAGATTCTCTCTCTGCCCCTTCCCCATGCATTCTCTCTCTCTCTCTCTATCTCTCTCTCAAAAATAAAACATTAAAAAAAAGTCCTATAGGTGGGCACATAGAGTGCCTAACATAAGAATTAACACTCAAACCAACTGTGCAATTAATTCTGATTGGCTCTGTGCTGAGTTTTGATGGCAAGAATAGTTCAATAATGTGGGGAAGGGATGGAGTCGAAGAATGAAGGACATGGTTTATGTATTGCTCTGGATCAAGAGAACTTTGGACAACCCTCTAACATAACAACAACTTTCTCTCCATATACACACACACTCCACCCTACCTGTCAGGCTATACACTCCCTACTAAAAGGTCATATGCTGATTACTTGAATGGAAAACAAACAAGATATCCGACTAATTCCCCAATGGTATGTCACATGTTTAGAAGCATGTTTAGTGTTTAGAAGCAGTCTGTCACTAAACATTTGACACTTGGGTAGAAGGAATCTAAAAGTTCTATTCAAGCCTGCTATCTATTCTTCCTGTCCTCTTTTACAAGATTGCAAACTCAAATGCTTAAAGAAACCAGGTAAGTAATGTAAGTGATTGAAGGGAAAATTGTTCAGAACTGTAGAATGCTCGTTTCATGTTAAAGGAACGTCTGTTTAGTTCCAGTCATTTCTTATAAGGTTAAAATGAGGGCATAGTGTTACCAGGACCCACACTTTTCAAAGAAGACATCTGCTTTTAAAATTTTTTTCCTAATTTTTAATAATAAAATTCAAAACAAAAGAAATTCAAGCTGCCAGTCTGTAGCCGCTGCTGTAGAACTTCTGTGTTGAGCTGTGCAGGAAACAATGAGAATTGCAGAATTTTAACTTGAAAAATAGGTCTGGCTAAAGACACGAATTTGAGAGTCTTGTAAAGAGAGAAGAGTACCAAGCCCAATTGGGAGGAGAAAGAAAAGAAAATAATAAAGGTCAGAAACTTGGAAAAAATCTGAGGAATGAGAAAAGGAAGAAAAGCCAAAGAATGAGGCAGCTTAATGACTTACATGTAGGAGATGAGGAGAAATTACTAAATTCCTACTTTGGAATAGAAGTTAAAAGAAAGTTGCTAATTTGAGCAGTGTTTTAGTAGGTTATAGAGTGCCATTAACTAATGGCACTAATAAGTGATGATTAGCTTAATCATTTATTTCACTAGAAAACAATGAGAAAGGAAATATAATTTTGACTGAAGTTAGGTTCTAATTAATTCTACATTAGCATGGAATTTGACATGTTCTGTTGGCTCCTCCAAGTGCATTTTCCTTACAGAAAATATACCAAAAATGCACCGAAGGAAGGCAGCGTCCCATCTCCTGAAAAGTCACACAAGGGCTGCAGAGTTGTGTCCTCTGTAAGTCTGTTTCTAATTCTTTCTCTGACTTACTATACTTAGCAACCTAGGTCCTGTGGCAGGATTTCAGGGCAATCAGGTAATTCCTGTTACACTAATTTAAAAATAAAATTTTACAACAGAATAACTTAAACCATGAAAATTTGTTTGAATGTTTTCAACTTCTAGAGAAAATGGACTTCTCTCGAAAGTATATCTCTTCTGGGGCACCTTGTGTGGCTTAGCTGGTTAAGCGTCTGACTTCGACTCAGGTCATGATCTCACATGAGTTTGAGCCCGCATCTAGCTGTATGCTGACAGCTCAGAGCCGGGAGCCTGCTTCGGATTCTGTGTCTCCCTCTCTCTCTGCCCTTCCTCTGCTCACGCTCTGTCTCTCTGTCAAAAAGTAAATAAATATTAAAAAAAATTTTTTTTTAATGTTTTTAAGTATCTCTCTTCTTACTTTGCTGTCATCCTGTGTAGAATACAGTGTAAGGTGGGGCGCCCGGATGGCTCAGTTGGTTAAGCGTCCAACTTCAGCGCAGGTCATGATCCTGCAGTTTGTGGATTCGAGTCCCACATCAGACTCTGAGCTAACAACTTAGAGCCTGGAGCCTGCTTTGGATTCTGTGTCTCCCTCTCTCTCTGCCCCTCCCCCATTTGTGCTCTCTCTCTCTCTCTCTCTCTCTCTCTCTCTCTCTCTCTCTCAAAAATAAATATTTAAAAAATAAAAGAAAAAATAAAAAAAGAATACAGAATAAACTGTTTATGTCCCCCAAATTGAGTGAGCCCCGAATCCTAACCACTAGACCACCAGGGAGCGACTATGTCCCCCAAATTGAGAAAGGAACTAGCCAGCCTTAACGTCCACTCTGATTTTGCTTGGAACCAGTAAGATCTCTGGTATTCCTACCCACTTCCCACCTATTATAAAACTTGGGGGAGAGGGTGCAGGGAAAATGCGCAGATAGAGACCCCGGGCCAGTATTCTTGTGCAGCCCACAGCTCTGCAACAATTGCTTGTCCTCATTTCAGTTGTGCCCAAGAAAAGTAAAATCTGCAACCTTGATGTAAGGAACAAGTGTGCTACCAAAACTGTAGGAGGAAAATGCAAGGTTAGAGAGTCAGCTTCCTACAAAGAAGAGCACTGGGAAGCCATATAGACAAAATCCTAACTCCAACCTACTTTTTTTGTGTGTCTCTTATATACATTGAACTTACAAATAAGATTTCATTTGAAGAAAAGCTTAAACTCCACTTTCGAAAAAGGTCCAAAACCTACTCCCATCTTTAAATGGGAGCATGTCACCAAAAGCTTTGTTGAATTGAATTGAATTAAACCGAATTGATTATCCAGTGTTTAATACAAGAACCCAAGTCCTCTGATTCCAGATTAATTCATTGCTCTGTATGAACTTTAGTCCTTTGGCCTGGATCCATGATTCTCATCCTTGCTGCATATTATTCACCTGGAGTGATTTTAAAGATAACTGATGCAAAACTCCCCTCAAAAACCAATTAAGGGGAGCCTGGGTGGCTCAGTCAGTTAAGCGCCCGACTTCGCCTCAGGTCATGATCTCACAGCTTGTGAATTCAAGCCCTGTGTCGGGCTCTGTGCTGACAGCTCAGAGCCTGGAGCCTGCTTCAGACTCGGTGTCTCCCTCTTTCCCTCTCTCTCTACCCCTTCCTGGCTTGCATTCTGTCTCTCTCTCTCAAAAATAAATAAACATTATAAAAAAATCAAAACAAAAAAAACCCAAAATCAATTAAAACCAAGATCTTTGGGGCCAAGGCCTGGACATCAGTGTCTTAAAAGTTGCACAGTTGACATGTTTAAGGGTCCTAAAACCCAGAGAGTCTGCCATTACCTTTGTGAAAATGCTGGTGATGTCTCATATAGCTTAATAACATACTTTACCAGTAGACATTATTGTAAAGATAGTACTGTCCAGACTTGGTGAGGAGGGGGAATGGTGCTTTTAGGGACCAAAAAATAACTTCATGCCTTTCTTCAAATCTGTAAGTTTAAAATTCTCCCCCAGATAGATTAATGAAAAATGAAGGATACCTATTTGAATTCATTGCACCTATTGATTTAAATCACAAAGTATATATTCAGCACTTTATGTTCAGAACCCTTTGGTAAGCTAAATGAGGAACCTTACCATAGAAGATGTAACATTTATCTTTGAGGAACTTGTGATTTATTATAATTGAGTTGGGGAAAAAGAACTTATAAAATGCAATAATAATAATAATAATAATACCACCTAGCATTGATTGAACACTTCCTGGGTACCAGACACTGTATGAAGCACCTTATATGTACCACGCCATTTAATCCTCACAGTCATAACCTTGAGAAGTATGGGATTAAAAACCCTACTTTTGGGACACCTGGGTGGTGCAGTCGGTTGAGCATCTGACTTCAGCTCAGGTCATGATCTCGCGGTCTGTGAGTTCGAGCCCCGCGTCGGGCTCTGTGCTGACGGCTCAGAGCCTGGAGCCTACTTCAGATTCTCTGTCTCCCTCTCTCTCTGCCCCTCACTCACTAATGCTCTATCTCTCTCTGTCTCAAAAATAAGTAAACATTAAAAAAAGAAAGAAAGAAACCCTACTTTTATCTTTATTTAACAGATGAAGAATATAAAGCACAAAAAACTAAGTAACTTACCCAAAGTTACTTAAACACAGATAGTCTGAGTCTAGAACTCATTCTCCTTAACCATCAGCCAACCTATAAAGTAGTAAGAGATAATGAAATGGTTTTTTTGATGTTTGTTTATTTTGAGAGAGAGAGAGTGTGTGAGCAGGGGAGAGGCAGAGAGAGGGAGACAGAATCTGCAGCAAGGTCTAGGCTCTGAGCTGTCAGCACAGAGCCTATCATGGGGCTCAAACTTATGAACTGTGAGATCATGAGCTGAATCAAAGTCAGATACTTAACCCAGGCACCCCTGAAATGGTTGTTTTTAAGCCACTGACTTTTGGGCTGTTGTTTTTACACAGCAATAGATAAGAGAAATACTGATTCACAGCAAGTGCTATGTAACTATTGGCTGATATCAATGTTATTATTTTTTTAAGTTTATTTATTTTGAAGGAGAGAAAGAGAGCATTCACGAGCTGGGGAGAGGCAGAGAAGGAAAGAAAGAATCTCAAGCAGACTCTGCACTGTCAGTGCAGAGCCCCACACAGGGCTTGATCTCATCAACCATGAGATCATGACCTGCGCCGAAACCAAGAGTCAGACACTTAACCAACTTGAGCCACAGAGGTACCCCTTGATGTTATTATTATGTGGATCTGTGATGCCAAGTTTTGACATCCAAATATGATCAATGAAGGGCTGTTATATGTGCTTAGGTGAAGGGAACAACATTAATTAAACAGTGTTTTATTAACTTTGCCGTGGAATATGGCTTAAAAGAAATATTGGTTGAATATTGACTTCAGCTCAGGTCATGATCTCACAGTATGTGAGTCCGAGCCCCATGTCAGGCTCTGAGCTATCACAGATCCTGCTTCGGATTCTGTGTCTCCCTGTCTTTCTACCCTTGCCCCATTCACGCTCTGTCTCTCTCTGTCTCTCAAAAATGAATAAACGTTAAAAAAATTTTTTAGTAAAAAAAATTGATTAGTGCAAGAGAAGTTTTTTTTAATATAATTTATTGTCAAATTGGCTAACATACAGTGTGTAAAGTGTGTTCTTAGTTTTTGGGGTAGATTCTCGTGGTTCATCGTTTACACACAACACCCAGTGTTCATCCCAGCTAGATCCCTCCTCAATGCCATCACCCATTTTCCCCTCTCCCCCATCCCCCCATCCACCCTCAGTTTGTTCTGTGTATTTAGAAGTCTCTTACGGCTTGCCTCCCTCCCTCTCTGTTTGTAACTATTTTTTTAACCTTCCCTTCCCCCATGGTCTTCTGTTAAGTTAAGAGAAGATTTTTTTAAGAACTGTTTTAGAAGTTTCACAAAAATAAAACACAGTATATTGACATGCTAATCAGTGGTCTTGTCATGCTAAATTACTTTATATTGCAAATATCTGCTGAAGTATGCAATTGTATACTTTCTGTGATTCAGGATATTAAGTCGCCAATAATAATTCTTGGTCTTCCTTATGGTTAAGTCAAAATTTTACTGGCTTCATCCCAATACCTGTGAAATTTGATAGCAGAATTTCTGTGGAATAACAATGAAAGCACTAGTCCATAATTCTCAAAGTTTAACAAGGAATGAAGAGGTTTGTTTTTGCTCAGACAAGCCCTAGAATGCTGTTTCCGTAGCCTCTCTGTCTGCTGTTTGCATTTTTGCTATCTCTTTCAAGTTAAGAAGCATTTGTATTAGACCAGAATTTTTATCTAATTACTAAATAATTGATTTCCCAATTGCATGTTTGATGGCTTGACTCATTGTGTTATAAAGATCTGTGGTTTTATAAGGAAAACTGTAGAAAAACAACACATTTTGCTTTACTGTTTTTCTTAGAAAATAAATTCATTTATTTAATTGGAGATGGGGGGATTGCAGGAACTATACTTGGCTAACACTAAAATCTGTTATCGTCTCCATCCAAGAAAGTTCAGGGAAGCTGACATGACTTCTGGGAAGTGCATTGTAACTGACATCTGGGTGTGCCCCATGCCAAAGTGTTATCATGAGAGATTGACTGGTACATCAGGAATGGAATTTGAATCCCCTCAAAGGACTGAGTAAAAAAAATTATCTGAACTTTATTACCTTTTTTGGAGTTAATAAACTTTACTTTTTTACAGCGTAACTCTCTCTGTTAGTGGGATGCTGTGTCAGTCACTTATCCTTCCTACCATAACTATACACTGTTCCAGTAGCTTCGTCCCAATGTTTTAAACCTTGTACATGACAGTACATTTTAGAATTACTATCATACCTCCGGCAGAGTGCTAAACACATCTTTGATGCTCTGAAAAATGTTCATAGCTACAGCATAATGTATCCTTAGGTATCTATGCTGTGCAGAGAGTCTTCTATCCAAATGCAAATCTAACTTTTTTAATCATTGCTTACTTCTTTTATCTGTCACCCTGTTTTTCCTTTGGGTCTTGAGAAAAAATGAGATTCTAATCCAAAAATGCTTTAAGAATGCTTACTGTGCTGTAAAAGGCAAAGAAACCCTAGTATCTTTACATTTCTGATTGACGTGTATATAATCTTAAAACACCATTGACTCCAGGTCCTTTTATTTTTCATGGTGAGCACTTGCCAAAGGTAGGAAAAAGATTAAGGCATGCATCTCATAGAATGAATGTAAATAATTGCAAATATTTCCTATTCCTTCTCTACTTAAATTTGAAAATCAAAGTTCTTGTTATCTAGTCATTGATAAAATTGTTGAAAAGGGCAGAACTTCATAGCAGGCTACTTGACACTTCCTTTTAGGATAGTGTCACTCAGTTGTTAGATGTGGAAAATGTAATGGGTAAGATGATTTGGGATCAAATGCCTAGAATTGTTGTCAAAAGCCAATCTCTGTGCTCAGGAGCTGAAATATAACATGAAAACAGAGTTTAGAGATAAAGAGGAATGATAGTTTTATTATTTTGCCAGGCAAAGGAAGTCGCAGCAGGCTAATGCCTTCAAAACTATAGACCCACTTCAGGTAAAAGACTTTAGGGGTTTTGTAGGAAAATACAGGATCTGGGAGGTTTGGATAGGAATCAGATTCGTGCTGCCAACCCTGTTAGTTGTGTCTTCAAGGTGGTTCCATGACTAGAGCCATCCAAGTCTTGTGACTAAGTTTTTCATTGAGGTCAGTGAGAAGTCAATATGAATATGGAGTTCATGGAACAAAGGATTCTAGAGAAAAACAAGTGAAGGGGAAGGAGAGGTTTCAAGAATGAGGAAGCAAAAATTTTGTTCACTTTGGTTCAGTCAAGCCTTACTGAAGCATTAATGTGTCCATTTCAATTTCCATCCATCTTTACTTTTTCTATGGCAGTTTCAAAATGTCATATTAAGGAGTTTAGACTAATATTATTCTCTAGTCACAAAGAAGTACACAGGAGCATACCCTTGAACAAGGCAGTGATGTGATTGTGTTTCAGAAACTTAAAAATGGCATGGAAAAAGTTCAGGAGGATTTAGAGGTTGGAGGATCAGAGGCCACATAGTAGGCTAGTATGACAGACATGTTGATTCCAATACGTAGGGAGAGATCCACATGGAAAGTTATATATAGCATGGTTTGCTTGTAGCAGAAGTTACAAACCAAATGCCTACGGAGGCTTACAAATAATGCAAATGAGTTAAACAGGTCAAAGAAAGAACAAGTCTAATGAGGGCAGCCACTCACTCAGCTCCATCAGTTGTCACCAGGCAGAAAGGCAGGAACGTTGTTAACCACATCTTTCAGTTTTTCAAGAGAAGCTGTAAGTTTTGCCTTTAAATAGAATCTCTTTATTTGTAAACGTTGGCTTAATTTTTTAAAAAATTCTAGAGGGCTAAAAAACAACAACAACAACAAACTCTACAGCCAGAAGCAGCTAGTAGGATGACAGCTTTTTTTTTTTTTTTTAATTTTTTAGTGTTTATTTTTGAGAGAGAGACAGTGAGAGCTAGGGAGGAGCAGAGAGAGAGAAAGGGAGACACAGAATCCAAAACAGGCTTCAAGCTCTGCGCTGTCAGCACAGAGCCCGACGTGGGGCTCGAGCTCACAAATTGTGAGATCATGCCCTGAGCCGAAGTCGGTCACTTAACCGACTGACCCACCCAAGGCGCCCCAGAATGACAGCTTTTACAGCCTGTAGCTTTTAGTTTCTTCTGGCTGTGATTCTTACTGTGTAGTATAGTAGGGAAAAGACCTAAGGATATGAATTGGAAAACTTCTGGTGAAGTAAGTACAGCCTGATAACATAACTGAGAAAAGAATGGAAAATGCAAAACTCATGACTCTCTTTGTGGGTAGCAAAAGCCAAGATTTTATTAACAACTTGTCCCTAAAGAGCACTTTATAAATAGATTGCTCATTTAGCTTAATTTTGCTTAGGTAGCATCGCTTCCTTCCTATTAGTCAGCATTGTTAGCATTTTTGAGAAATCATGGATTTGATGGAGACTTGTGGAGGAGCTGCTGAATTACAGAAGTTATTACAGCAGAAAATAAATTATGTGGTACTATAAATACTTGACTTAGTGACTCAGCAAATTCCCTTTATGTCCAGAGGGAAACATGTTGTACCTAACTCATGAGGTCTGTTTTTAATTTCTTCAGCTTTGCATTTGTCCCTGTTTGTCACTGATAGATTTTTACATGATGTGAGACACATAAGGATAAAGACAGACCACTTTCAGAGGGAGATTTAAGTATTGGGGAAATGAAAGCAGGAGCAGGAGGGAACCCTTAGTCATTGGAGTGCCTTTGTTTTGATGGCAGGGGATTACCAGGAAGAAGTCAGAGAATCATCTGGAATGGCTGTGAGAAACTGAATAGTTTTATTATACTCTTGGTGACATTCCAACTAATAAAATTAGAAGAAAAATGTTAATGTTAAAAGCAAAACCCTAGAAAATATGTCATTAACTTCTTTAGAATTCAACAAGCATTCTATTTATCTCTAACACTCCCATTTAAGATACTTTAACTGGACATTTGAGTTGATGCCAAGATGTGCCAGAGATGGTTTCTGCCTTCAAAGACTATTAGGAGAGAGACTATATGTACACAGAATTTTAAAATTATTTATGTTTAATTAAATAATAGTCCAGTACTTTGTTTATAAAACCTAGTAAATTGTTGGTCTTTTAGTAAATATTTATTATCATCTCTTAATGAGCAGACAAAAATAATACTATATAGGAGCTCCTTTCATACATTTTCTTATAAAACAGTGGAGGGGTGCCTGGGTGGCTCAGTCGGTTGAGCGGCCGACTTTGCCTCAGGTCATGATCTTATGGTGTGTGAGTTCGAGCCCCGCATCAGGCTCTGTGCTGATGGCTCAGAGCCTGGAGCCTGCTTCAGATTCTGTGTCTGCCTCTCTCTCTGCCTTTCCCCTGCTCACGCTCTGTCTCTCTATCTCTCAAAAATAAATAAATGTTAAAAAAGAATTTTTTTAAAAGTGGAGAATTATTTTTAAAACCCTTTGCATCTTGATTATTTTTTGTAATAAAAATACTGGCACTCCTTATTGCTATTAAATAAAGCATAATGGCAACTAAAATCTGTCAAAACCTCTTCCATCCTGTATAATTCCAAAAGAATTTCATTTCTAACATTTCATTTCAGCACATTCTTGAACAAAAATAGCTAAATGTAAAAATAGAATGAAATAATTACTAGAGAAGTATAAACAAAATTCCATATAAGACAGTGTCTTAGTCTCTTTGGGCTGCCATAACAAAATACTATAGACCATAGCTTAAACAACAGACATTTATTTTCTTAAGATTCTGGAGGCTAGATATCCAAGATCAAGGTTCTGGCCAATTCAGTTTCTGGGTAAGGAATTTCTTCTGGCTCACAGCCTTCTTGCGATGTCTTTACATGGTGTTTCCTTAGTGCATATATACAGTGAAAAAGAAAGGGAGAGGGGGAAGGTGGCAGAGAGGGAGAGAGAGCGCATGCACTCTCTGGTATCTCTTCTTAGAATGACACTAATTCTATCATGTCAGGATCCCCCTCCCTTAGGACCCCATTAAATTTTAATTCTTTCAAATACACCATACTGGGAGCTAGGGCTGCAACGTATGAATTTTAGGGGAACACAAACAGTCCATTTTTAACAGATAGGAAATAGAGAGGATGCAACCAGGGAAGGCATTTTTGGAAAGGGAGCTTTTGAATAGGCCCTTGGAGAATGGGTAGGATTTTAACTATTAGAGATTGGAAGGAGAGATTCCAAGTGGAAGAAATAGCTTAACTAGAATCATGGCCATGAGGAATCAAAGAGTATTCAGCACACAGAGGAGTCAGCTCTCTCACCTGCATGATGACAGCTACAGAAGTGACTCAGGAAGTGTGAAGAGGATGTGGCCAAATTATTTTGTACCTTATAAAACATCATTTTCTGGTTTCAGCACTGCTCTAACTAGTTGTGTGACTTAGGTTATGCCCCTCTACTTCTGTGTGTCTCAGCATCCCATTCGTCAATGGAAAAATTGTCTCTGGGGTTTCTTTTAATTTAATCTGTACTTCAGAAGAAGTAAGTGATTTAAGTGTAACAAGTATCGTGTGCTTGAGTTTGCCCGTATACTTCCATGTTTGTGCTCTTACACCAGCAGATGTGCACACTTGTGCAAGTGTTTTGATGATAGGCAGAAAAATCTGCTGCCACTTACCAGTGTTGGATCGAACTCCTCCCACCTCTGCATGAATTGGGAACCTTTTTCTGCATATTCCAGTGAGAGAAATGGACCTCCCAGGGAGAGTTGACCAGGCAAATTGGGCAAATATTTGGTTTCTCCAGCCTTGTTCCATGCCCTTTTTCAATTTCATTGGCTCTTTTCTTTTCCCCTGCTTTGGACTTCTGATTCTTTCATGACTGCCTTTTCTGCCTTATTAGGGAAACTTAATTTCAAAGCCATTTTTCAATTCAGTTGTAGGCACCTGGATAAGGAAGCCATAGACTCGCAGGGTTATTTCCTTTTTAGTAGGAACTAGGCCTTAAGCTATAGGAATGAAACATGAACAGTAAAATTCTATGCAATAAATGGACGTAGAGCCTGGGGATAGGGGTAGGGAGATGATTCTGTGGTGTTCCTAAAAGCCTGAGAAGTGGGAAATGATCCCCTGGAGCTTAAAGACCATCTTCAGTCCTAGAACACTTTAATCTAGCTTTACAGCTGTTTATTCTTAACTCTGGACTTGTCTTGGTTATTTTTAGCCAAATAATTTCTACTATTTACTTATTTCCTAGAATTCTAGGTTAGTCGTGGGCTTACCTATGCAAACTTGGATAACTTTGACCCAATCTGTATGATTCAGTAGATAATTCTTCTTTCTGTGAAATGGCTCCTAGGTCAACAGCTTGTTCCTCATTGTAGACACTTAGTTTTAATGAGTTTTTACAACTTAAATAAGAAGCAGTAGAACTAAAGTTGAAGAAGAATTGTTTTCCTCAACAACAGCGTATTTGTTTTCAAGAAATATATTTTCTTTCCCCACTATATATAGTCAGCTTATAATACTAAGTTTTGCTTCTCAAAAATAGGTTAGTCTACCTCTTTCACATACACATCCAAGTCAAGAAGGTGTTATCTTCATAATGATTTTAAGTTAGACCTTAGGTGACTCACCTGAGAATATTCTATCAGTCAGAAACTGTTCAAGGCCCAACCCCGGTATTTACTGCTCTGTGGCCTCCACTTTGCGGAGGCACCACCTTAATGAATCACACTGGCTGTCCGTCACTCATTCTCTCACGACCACAGTTTCAAAATAAAACCTTGGAAAATGGAGGCACTGAAGTAACAGTTGCA
Organism: Paguma larvata; assembly: GCA_030068075.1. Taxonomy (NCBI): domain Eukaryota; kingdom Metazoa; phylum Chordata; class Mammalia; order Carnivora; family Viverridae; genus Paguma; species Paguma larvata. Next base: position 64,174,268 of record CM057831.1, on the reverse strand, counting down.
GTTACTTCACCCACTGTTGACTGTTCTATGGATGCAACCTACAATTTGAGTCTTTATTTGGTCGTTGACAAAGGCCTTACATTTTTGAGTCAAAACTTCAGTGAAATTCAGAAATTAAGACCCCAAGATGTTGATTCTGTTGTTTATAGGAAATGCTTTCAAGACTTACTTTGCTTTTCATAGTTCTAACAAAATAACTTAATGTGTGTGTTTTGTTTTGGGGTGGGGTTTTTTTGGGGTGGTTTTTTTTGTGTGTTGTTTTTTTTTTTCTTGGTTTTTTGGGTGTTTTTTTTTTCTCTCTCTGGAAAAGTTGAGTAGATGGAAACTATGAAAGGAAAAGATGTACTACAAAATTGTAATTCAATAGTTCTGTGGTTTCTGCTTTCATCTAGTAAAAAGCAGAAAATAGTATAAGGAAGAAGTTCATTTTTCTTAAGTTATTGGTAATAAAATTCAAGTTAAAAACCAGAGTTTGCTAATTGTGTTTTTCCTCTAGATTCTCTTTCTCATCAGAATAATCTCTCAAGCATAGATAATATCTAATTTAATCAGAAGATTTAACTGTAAAGTTTAATCATGCAAGGAAAGAAATGTACCTTTCCAGGGGATACACCTTTGTAGTTTTATCCTAATACAGTAGTGACCTGTTATGTGCAGGTTAGAGTTGGATGGCCATAGCCAGATTTCTAGGTGCCTAGCCTGCCTTACTGCCTCTGCAGGTCACTAAAACTGCTTACTGTTGGGGCGCCTGGGTGGCTCAGTCGGTTAAGCCTTGATTCAGCTCAGGTCATGATCTCATGGTCTGTGAGTTCGAGCCCCACGTCGGGCTCTGTGCTGACAGCCCAGAGCCTGGAGCCTGCTTTGGATGCTATGTCTCCCTCCCCCTCTGCCTCTCCCTTGCTTGCTCTCTGTCTCTCTCTCTCTGTCAAAAATAACAAACGTTTAAAAAAACAAAAAAACTGCTTACCGTTCTATCCAAGGAGGTGCTTATATTTTTCCAAGATATCCATGACTTCCCACATAGGCTTTCAGCTACTGTATTATGTCCGTGTACAACTATGCTACTGTCCACGCCATGTCTTTGAGCCCCTGGTTTCTGCAGCTGCTATTTATAAAATAGATATGAAGTGTCAGGTGCTATGCTGTTTTACGTATTGAATCTTACCACTTCTGTGGGGCAGAGCTACCCTTAAATGAAGTTAGCACAGTATACCATAATCTTAGCTTTGCTTCCATAATGTATCTTCTGAATTACCAGACAGTGGTAAATGACTACAGCTACCATTCATGCCTATTTTTTTTCTTTTTTCTTTTTTATTGTGGTAAAACATGCATAACATAAAATTTACCATCCTGACCATTTTTAAGTGTACAGTTCAGTGGTATTAAATACATTCACCTTGCTGTGCAGCCACTGTCACCATACATCCCCATAACTTTCAAGTTGTAAAACTGAAACTGTAACTATTAAACAATAATTCCCCATTGTTCTTCCCCGGGTCCCTGGAAACCACCATTATACTTTTCGTCCTTATGATTTTTGACTACTCTAAGTACCTCATGTCAGTGGAATCATACAGTATTTGTCTTTCTGTCACTGGCTTATTTCACTAATCATAGTGTCTTTAAGGTTTATCCATATTACAGCATGCAGAATTTCCTTCCTTTTTAAGGCTGAGTAGTATTCCATCAGTATGTGTATATCACAGTTTGCTTACCCATTTACCAGTCGATGGTCACTTGCGTTTCTTCCACAGTTTAGCTATTGTGAATAATGCCACTATGAACATGAGTATACAAATACCGTTTTGAGACTCTGCTTTCAATTCTTTTGAGGTAGAAGTGCTAGATTGTATGGTAATTCTTTTTCTAATTTTTTTTGAAGAACCACGATATTGTCGACCACAGTAGTTATACCATTTTACATTCCCACCAGCAATGCAAAAGTTTTCCTCTTCTTTACATCCTCACCAGCACTTGTTATTTTCTGGGTTTTTTTTTCCGGCTTTATTGATAAACAATTGACATACTTCACTGTATCAGTTTAAGATATATAGCATGATTTATTTATGCATTTTTTTAAATTTATTTTTTAATGGTAGGATAGTTGAATAAATGTTACATTAGTGTCAGATGTACAACACACTGATTCAGCGAGTCTGTACATTATGCTGTGCGCACCACAAGTGTAGCTATCATCTGTCACCATGTAACACTATTTGACTACCATTGACTATATTCCTTATGCTGTATCTTTTATCCCCATGACTTACTCATTCCATAACTGGAATTCTCTATCTCCTATTCCCCTTCACCCATTTTACCCATCCCTCTCACCTTATTCTCTGGATTTTTTTTATAGTACCTATCCTAATGGGTGTGAGGTAGTGTTTCATTGTAGTTTTGATTTGCATTTATTTGCCTTATGATTAGTGATTTGAGCATCTTTTCATGTACTTATTGGCCATTTATTTATCTTCTGTGAAGAAATGTCCACTCAAGTCCTTTGTCCATTTTTGAATCAGGGTGGGGTTTATTATTTTTGAGTCTTGGAAGTTCTCTATATATTCTGAATATTAATCAGATACATGATTTATAATATTTATCAAAGTGTGTTATCATATATGATTTGCAAATACTTTCTTCCATTCTGTCAGTTGCCTTTTTACTCTGCAAATAGTATCTTCTGGTGCACAAAGTTTTTATTATTTCTTATTTTTTTAAGTTTATTTACTTTGAGAGGGAGAGAGCACGAGCAGGGAAGAGGCAGAGAGAGAAGGAGAGAGAGAGTATCTCAAGCAGGTTCCACACTGATAGTCCCAACACGGGACTCAAACACATGAACCACGAGATCATGACCTGAGCTGGAACCAGGAGCCAGACACTTAACTGACTGAGCCACCAGACACCCCTTTTAATGCAAAAAAATTTTAATTTTCATGAAGTATGATTTGTCTGTTTTTTCTTTTATTGTTATGCCTTTAGTATCATATCCAAGAAATCATTGCCAAATCCAATGTCCTAATATATTTATACTGTACTAATCCCCCCGCTTTAGCCCTTAGTGGCACACTATAAAAATTGCTTTATAGTGATTGCTTCAGATCACTGAAAATACACCCCAAGTCCTAGGAAGGTAGTTTTCCCTTAATCTCTGATAAAGAATCCAAGAAGTATGAGCTATTTTCAGAGTGGCCAACCTATTATTTTTATCTAGAAAAATATTCATTTTCATCAATGGATAAATAAAGGTTACTTTAGAACATGTGCTATTTGGGGTAAATGTATAGCCTCTTTGTATTTGTCACTTCATCTCTGGAATCTGCCAAGCCAAAAGGGCCTGGGCATTGGATCCATTAGTTAATGCCTCTTACACCCTCACTCATTACACCATTGCCTCATTTTGAATTTGCAGCTGTCCCACTTGCTGGTTATAATGTATTATCCTTTTCATATATGCTAGATTTGATTTGCTAAATTAGTGTTTTGAATTTTTACATCTATATTCACGCAGCATATTGATATAATTTTGTAATGTCGTCTGGTTTTGTCATCAGAGATAACACACTCATAGAATGGGTTGAGAGGTATTCTTCAATTATTTTGAAGAGTTTGTGTTGAATTGGTGCAGGTTCCTTCTCAGATGTTTGAGACAGTTTTTAGTGGAGTCATTTGTGTTGGGGCTTTCTTTGTGAGAAGACTTCTTACTACAGTTTCAATGTCTCTAATAGATAGGGGCCTACTCAAGTTATGTTTCCTCTTGAGTGAGGTTTGGTAGTTTATATCTTAGGGACTTTGTCCATTTCATCTAAGTAGTCAATATTATTGACATAAAGTTGTTCATGATATTTCTTTATGATTTTTTTAAATGTCTATAGAATCTTTAGTAATGTTACTTGTGACATTGGTAATTTTGTCTTTTTCTAATCAGTCTGGCTAAAGGTGTATTAATTTTATGAATCTCAAAGAACCAGCCTATGGTTGTATTGGTATTTTTTATTTTTCTATTTTCTGTTTCATTGATTATTGCTGTAATCTTAATTCCCTTTTGCTTGCTTTAACTTCAGTCGGCTTTTTTTTTTTTAATTTTTTTAAGTATAAGCTAAGGTCATTGATTTGAGAATATTCTTTTCTAACACAGGCTATAAATCTTCCCCAAAGAAATGGGTTAGTGCCATCCCACAAATTCTGATATGTTTTTACTTTCATTTAGTGCAGAGTACTTCCTAATTTCCCCTTTTTTTTCTTCTTTGATCAATGAATTATTTAGTTTCCAAATTTTCCAAATTTAGAGATTTTTCCAGCTAACTTTCTGTTAATGATTTCCTTTTTTTTTTTACCTTTTTAAAAATTTAAATTCAAGTTAGTTAACATACTAGTATTGGTTATGGGAGTAGAATCCAATGATTCATCACTTACATATGACACCCAGTGCTCATCCCAACAAGTGCCCTCCTTATGGCCCATCACCCAGTTAGCCCATCCCCCCACCTACCTCCCCTCTAACAACCCTCAGTTTGTTCTCTGTATTTAAGATCTTGTCTCCTATGATTTGTCTCCCTCTGATTTTATCTTATTTTTCCTTCCCTTCCCCTATGTTCATCTCTTATGTTTCTTAAATTCCACATATGAGTGAAATCATATGATATTTGTCTTTCTCTGCTTGATTTATTTCACTTAGCATAATACACTTCTAATTTCATTCCACTTCCATTAATTCCATTAATTCCATTTTAGAATATATTTTGTGTGGTTTGAATTCCCTTAATTATGTATATATGTATTTTTAAATTTATGTACTTTAAATCCAAGTTAGTTAACATATAGTGTAATAATTATTTCAGGAGTAGAATTTAGTGATACATCACTTACATATAGCACCCAGTGCTCATCCCAACAGGTGCCCTCCTTAAGACTTATTTTATCACCCACAATGCAGGTTTTCTTAGTAAATGTTTTGTATGCACTTGAAAGGCATGGATATGCTGCTATTGTACTATCGAAAAGTCACATCAGGTTAAGTTAGTTGATAGTATATCCTTCCTGATTTTTTGCTTACAATTCTAGTATTTAGAGAGATTAAAATTTCCAACTATAGTTGTGTATTTATTTCTCCTTGCATTCTATCAGATTTCATTCATGTATTCTAAAGCTTTCTTACTCGATATATAAATACTTTGGGTTTTATGTCTTCTTGATTAATTAATCCTTTATCATTAGAAAATTATCTTTATTTGCACTAATATTCTTTACTTTGAAATTTAAATAGTCTTCTATTAACATAGCCACCCCAGTTTTCTTTTGACTAGTGTCAGCATAGTATACCTACGCTGTCTTTACCATTTTTGTCTTTAAGTAAACTTGTATTTTAGAGTATTTGCACATTTACCAAAAGTTGCAAAGATAACAGATAGTTTCCACACATCCTCACCCAGCTCCTCTTGTGAGCAAACTTTCTCTAATGTGTTATTGAGATATAATTGACATGCCATATACAATTCATCCATTTAAACTATATAGTTTGGTGGTTTTTATATACTTTCTTCCATCACAGTCAATTTAAAAAAACTTTTTATTAGAGTATAGTTGACACACAGTGTTATTAGTTTCAGATGTACACCCCAATCCATTTTAAAACATTTTCATTACCACAAGAAATGCATAGCCATTAGTTGTCACTACCCATTCTACCATTCCCCGAGCCTTGTGCTGTCGCTAATCTACTTTACTGCCTCTGTGAATTTGCCTGTTCTGAACATTTCATTCGTATGAATGAAATTTTACAACATGTGATCTTTCATTTAGCATAATGTTATCAACTTTCATCCGTGATATAGCATGTATCAGTATCTCATATCTTTTATTGCCACATAATATTACATTGCAAGTATGTACCATACTTTATTCATCAATTGATGAATATTTGAGTTGTTTCCATTTTTTAATTAAGATATCATTGATATACCATAAAATTCACTTTTTTAAAGTGTGAAGGGGGCTTTTCCTTCTCTAAGTAGTATGGAGTTTCAGCTTATCAGTTCTTCAAAATTTGCTACTGCTTATAAATCCACTTTATGACTTTTAAAATTTTATTAACCTCACTGATCTCTTGTCTTTCTTCTCATTCTCTTTGCTCTTGTACGTTTTGCCATTTTTTTCTTTTGTTGTCATTTCAGTGGGGTTTGAGGAACAAGAGACTATTCAGTCTGCCACACTTACTTTTTTTTTTAATTTTTGAGAGACAGAGGGAGACAGAGCATGAGTCCAGGGATGAGGTCAGGGAAGAGGGAGACTCAGAATATGAAGCAGGCTCCAGGTGCCGAGCTGTCAGAACAGAGGCCAATGTGGGGCTCGAACCTCAGAACCGTGAGATCATGACCGAGCCAAAGTCGGACACTTAACCAACTGAGCCACCCAGGCTAATCTGGCCCTAATCTGCCATATTTGATAAAAAGATCCCTTAAAATTATTTTTGAAGAAGGAAAATAAATTGTCAAAATTCTACTACTTTTACTTCATTTTCATTTTGCCTTTTTCCTCCCAATCTTTGTGAACTTATGGATATAATCATAGCTTATTTGGCTGATTGTCTTAAATGTAGCATAAGTACTTCATTCATATGCACATCACCATATAACTACTTTAATGTTAGCTTAATATTCTTTTGTGTTAATAATGTTCTGTCATTTACCTCACCTTCCTTCTCCATTGTTAGACATTAAAACTGCTAACTTTGGAGAGGGTATAGCTATTAAAGATAATGCCATAATAAACATTTTTGTTGAGCTTTTGGGGCATTTGTAAGTACACATAGTGAGATCTGTGACTCATCAAATTCCTCAATTTCCTGTGCCAGGACCCGCGGATGCTTTTCTTCTTCGGTTCCTTTTGTAGTTACACTTCAGAAAAAACACCTTGATGTGTATCTACCGGCTTCTTTGCTGACCGTGTTCTCCCAATCAGGCCCTTAATCTTCCATGTTTACAGTGCTTTGTAAACAACATTACTACGTGTTTCAGTCATCACATGTGGAGTTCTTATCTCTCCATTTAGATTATAAGCACTTTGTAGACAGAGGTCCCATAGTGCTTGGTATTGAGTTAATGGAAAGCACAAGTTTACAGTAAACATTTGTGGATAGATTTTTTTGGTTTGTTCCTAAACAGATTTAACAATAGTTAAATATGTTTTAAAATCCATGAGTTCAGGGGCACCTGGGTGGCTCGGTCAGTTAAGTGTCCGACTCTTGATTTTAGCTCAGGTCATGATCTCGCAGTACACAGGTTCAAGCCTGCATCGGGCTCTGTGCAGACAGTGTGGAACCTGCATAGGATTCTCTTTCTCCCTGTCTTTCTGTCCTTCCTGTGCTCTCTCTCTCTCTCAGTCTCTCTCTCTCAGCCTCTCTCTCTCTCTCTTTCTCTCTCTCAAAAATAAATAAACTTTAAAATAAAAATAGAAACAAAGTTTAAAAACCTGGAAAAAAGAGGAGGAAGGAGATTTGGATCCTATCTTATATTCTTAAGAATGCCAAACCCAAGCAAAGGACTTGACAACAAGCTTGTATTTTGTTCCTACTGATTTTTGGACCACAAAGGAAAAAAATTGATTTGATATCTGATCTCTTAATATTTACTAAGTACCCTAATACAGAGATTCATTAGAAGGATAAGTGGTTAGGGGCACCTGGGTGGCCCAGTCAGTTAAGCATCCAGCTCTTGATTTTGGCTCAGGTCATGATCTCATGATTCATGAGATGGAGCTCCACATTGAACTCTGCACTGATAGCATAGAGCCTGCTTGGGATTCTTTCTCTGCCCCTCCCGGGTTTGTGTGTACATGCTCACACGCACACTCTCTTTCTTTCAAAATAAATAAATAGGGACACCTGGGTAATTCAGTCGGTTAAGCATCTGACTTCAGCTCAGGTCATGATCTTGTGGCTCGTGAGTTCGAGCCCCACACATCAGCTTGGAGCCTAGAGCCTGTTTGGGATTCTCTGTCTCTGCCCCTTCCCAGCTTGTGTGTGTGTGCTCACATGCACACTCTCTTTCAAAATAAATAAATTGGGATGCCTGGGTGGCTCAGTCAGTTAAGTATCCGACTTTGGCTCATGTCACGATCTCACAGCTTGTGATTTTGAGCCCCATATGTCAGCTCGGAGCCTGGAGCCTGCTTCAGATTCTGTGTCTCCCTCTCTCTTTCTGTCCCTCCTCCACTCGTATTCTGTCTCTCTCTCATAAATAAATAAATAAACAAACGTTTTTCTTAAAAAAGAAGGATAAATGGTTAAGGGCTTCAACCTTGTTCCAACCACTGAAATTGGCACATCAGATGAATATACTGGTGAATGAATGTACTTCTTACGCAGAAATTGTGTGCCTGGATCTTCTAAGTAATCCAGGTGAGGCTTAGACCATTATAGAATTGAGGTTACTTGCACTGTTCATTCTTAAGTGTATGAGGTGGTAGAACAGAAAAAATTATAGTAGAGTCTCACAATCACCTTTTTTTAACTATTTGGATTATTTACCATTCTGTAAGTTGCACTGACTAATGCTCACAGTATCCTGTATACTCATTATTTATAAGCCACTCTCTTTCTGCCCCTTCTGAGTTGTATGTTTACAAGGAGTTCGTTGTGTTTTTCTCAATTACATAGTTTAATTAAATATTGCATAAGTCAATGAAATATAAATTGTGTACTTTGAGAAGCATCAATAAGGGGTAAAATGAAACCTACAATATAATCTTGGTCAGGCCATATAAAAGGAGTGGTTGGCACCATCCCCAAACTGTGCAATGAAGTATACTTGTATTCCAGTATCAGAGGTAGATTGGAAATACCCAGCAACTTAAACAATGAATCTTTGTGTTCTGCATTATTCTTTAAGACCATTACATATTTATGGAATCAGTCCTACCAGCTACCTTTTTTTCCTGAAATCTGGTTTCCCTCTGCGCCCCTAATTGGGTTCTTGTGTCTGGAGAATAAGCATCTCTAGCCAGACAGACCTTACACTGGCCCCTCGTGCTGATATTTTAACCTTTCCCTTGACCAACTCGTCTCTGAGATGATTCGTGTCCATTTATTTAGATTCGAATCTGGCCTGCTGGTTGGTGAGCCTCGTAATTTTATTCTCCATACCCTATCCCATGCTGAGTTTCCTTTGAATGGTTTGTGGAAAACGAATGGCATTGTTTATTTAATCTAGGACCTTCAGGGCTATTGTTTTTTTCTAGATAAGGAAAGAAGTCAACAAACATCTCATAAAACTGCATGGCAAAACATCGCTTGTTTTTTTAGGACAGAATCATAAAAAATATTATGAAATGTAAAATTGATATTGTTGCCAAAATTGAAAGAAAAGAGAGCTGTCATTTGACAACAGCACTCTCTACCATGACCACCACCACTACCACCATTACACTCTCAGTGTGGATTGGGGCTCATCTTTGTACAAAACAAAAGGTCACAAAGTTGGTATATGGGCCAGTTTGAGAAACTATCTCAGAGAAGTTTTCTCTTCAAAGAAGTGATTAGAATCAGGAGATAGTTTCATAGATAGGTGCTTATTTTCTTTGTTTACAACTACTATTATCAAAGAAAATAGTGAATAGGAGACTCTAAACAATCTCATTGTATCCTTCTCTAGGTAATTATAATAGTTTTGTGGAATATCTTAATTTTTATATCTTACCAAATGATATTGAACAGTAGAAAGCCTTATTTCTCATCCCTGCTCTTCTACACATCTTGCCGTATGACCTCGAGGAAATCCATTTTCTTTGTAGGATCTCGCAAATATACCATGAAGACATGCAGTATTTGCCTTACCACCGAAGACTAGCTAGACTGCAAAGCTCCAGTTTTGCAGCTCCTATCTAAAGCCCTGGTGGAATGTAGGCAGAATAAGGTGCTACTGCCCTCTTCTGGTCCTAAGAACACACCTGCCCATCAGGGCATTGGCCCTGCCTGTCCTAACACTGAGGGACACAGTGCCCCTTGCCTGTGGTTGGGAAGACATTGCAGGAAACCACAAAGAAAGGAGGCAGGTTTCATATTTGTAAAAATAATAATGTTTGAAGTATTTGGAAATTAATAATTTATTATGCATATATCAGACACCATAGCCATGTGTGACTACCTTGCCACCAAAAAGTACCCTGTAATCACTTCCCCCTGCTACAGTTTCTCACCTGGTAAACAAGTTGTAGGTTCTGGCACTTTGAAGCCACTGTCACTCTGTTTTACACCAATTTTCTGTCTTGAAATGTATATAGACCACTTTTGTTGGGAAGATTTAGGAGAATTTTTGCATGTTTCATTTTTAGTTTATGAATAAATAGGAAGATAATAATTGATATGTGCCAAGGAAAGCAAATATGCAACATCAGTAAGAAAAAAAATGCTGAAAAAAGAAAGGCAGGGCTTCATTACACTCTCAGATCCCTCGGGAGCTCTGTCAAGTTGTAATAACAGATCTAAAATTAGTGTGTTGATGATCCTAAAAGTATTTTATGTGAGCAACTGATAAGGATTTGCTAAGAGCTCTGTTTTTCTGAGTTCATCTATATTAATTTCAGAAGTCTAAAATTTAAAAATTTTAAGAGCTGTTTATTACCTTGCATTTGTAAGAAATGGTGCTGTCTCTGACTCTACTTACAGGAAAGGCAACTGACAATTATGCTTTTATCTTGTTTGAATTTCATGCCTTTAAAATCCCTTTTTTTTTTAATGTTATTCATTTTTTTTGAGAGAGAGAGACAGAGTGTGAGCAGGGAAGGGGCAGAGAGAGAGGGAGACACGGAATCCGAAGCAGGCTCCAGGCTCTGAGCTGTCGTCAACACAGAGCCTGCTGTGGAGCTTGAATTCACAAACCACAAAATCATGACCTGAACTAAGTCAGATCCTTAATTAACTGAGCCACCCAGGCACCCCTAAAATCCCTTTGAAAATAGGTCTCTGCACTGCTACTGAGATCATTGTTAGTCCTTAGAGTGCTGCAGAGCAAAAAAAAAAAAAAAAGTGCAACCTACATCCCAAGTATCTACAAGCAGAGTGTAGGAGGAACATGGGATTCACATTGTCTGTGGCTTCTGCTTACATACTCGCAGAACCACACACATTTTGCCCATGATTCCCCATTGGTAGATGGTAACTGTGTTTTAAAGGAGTATATACGCATTATGAAGATTAACAGTGATCTTTATGAAGCTTCCCCTTGGAGAATTCTTGATTTTTGTTTTACAGCCAATCTCAACTCATAGCCACCCGATTGGGAGTTAAAGTCAATCACCTCAGCAGCAGTACATAGTCCTGTCTTGAAAGGGACTTACACATGCGAGGCAGAAATACATTAGACCTTCATAGGCAAAATCACAGCCATCCCACTTCCAGTTAAATAGGTACTACGTTTCATGGTGTGCATGGTGCCTATTCCAGTTCCAGGTTAGTCTGCTCTAGACCAAGAAGGAAATTAGCATGCATTGAGAATATCATTTTTACCAGATATCTTATTCATCTGTTATGCATCCCTAAGAAATGAACCAACTTTTGCTACATAACTGTTATATGTATAACCTTAATAGTAATCTTCAGTGTTCAACATTCCAAGAGAAGTCAACTTATTAAATTGCTTTAAAAGAAAACATATTATCAGAACTTTAGTTCTACTCACTGAAAACAGATGAACTCAATTCCAAAAAATAAAATGGACCAAAAAATAAATGCCTATTGAGAACATTATCTGTTGTTTGCTGAGAAATTATGGATTAAAAAATTTTTGAAACCTCTTTAACTTTTAGAGATGAAAGCTACTAGCTATGGAAAGATGATTTAAGTCATTAACTGGAACTGACAATATGAATCATATGTGAAAGTAAAAATACAATGTTAATTAAAATCATATCAGACCCTTCAAGGCAGAATATTACTTTGGGAAACAAAATCCTGAAGTGCAGGAAAAAATAGAGAGCAGTGCTAATTAGTATTTAACTTATTTTATGATGTTTTTTGCAAGATAGTTTGGTGTACAAAATAGAGCAGGGGCTTTGGAACCAAACAAACTTTGGGCTTGAAAACTGACTTTATTGCTTATGTAATTTGGTATTTTATTTGGCTTTAGGCAATCACTTAAACCTCCCTGAACTTCTGTTTCCTCTTCTTTAAATTGGCAATAATAAGGTGCATCTTATATTTAGTATTAAGTGAGATATGTAAATATTTATGAAGTGCCTCGAGTGCCTGCAGAGTTAGTTTTCCTTCCTTCTATTGTAAATCACAGTGTAAGGTTTACTCTTACTTTGAAGCCCAGCAGGAAGTCCTGGAAAGGAAGGTTTGGCTTGAGATTACCTTCCCATGACCAGTCTTGGTTACCAGATATTGCCCTTGAAGTGCAGGACATTCTGCTATGGAGTATATGAGGCAGGCAGCAGTCTTGGTGGGGAGGTAATGGGCTAGCGTGACCAGTAGGGAGGGTGTAATTCTTCTTGAGTCCCAAATGCATGATATGCCCTCATTCTGTGTGTAAGGCCACGCTGCAGGCTCACTCACATTTTAATCAATGCCCCCCCCAAATGTACTCTAAAACCAAGTAGAAAAAATTTTAAATTATCTGAAGCTTTATGCTTAGATTATGATGGATTTCATTCACGTATCTTAATTGTAATAAGAGCTACCAACTCCAAGGTGCCAGGTACTTTTCATACATTCTCTAATTCATATGATAACTTTGATTTCTAGCTGTTGCTAAAATGCCTGTGAAGTGACTGAGACCTTAAAGGATTTGATAACAAGCCCAAAGTTGCCAGTTAAAAATTAGTATGTTTAAAAAAAGAAAAAAGAAAAATGAGTAAGTTGCTGATTGCTAAGCTTGCACTACCATCAGGTATTGTTTAGGTAAACCCTTTGATAACAACTATATTCAACCATGACCCCTGTAATATTCTTAGCCTTCATGACTTTGTCAGCCCTGTGATGATATGTATTATGTGTTCTCACAGAAACTGGCCCCTGGAGTCAGCCAGTTTGCTTACACCTGTGTGCAGGACCACCCCATTTGGACGAATCAGCAATTTTGGGAGACAACCTTCTACAATGCAGTGCAGGAACAGGTTCGCTCCCTCTATCTCTCAGCCAAGGAAGACAATCATGCCCCGTATCTGAAGCAAAAGGTAAGAGAAGAAAGGTACTGGTGTGGGACTGGGATCCTGGCTTCAAGGAAAGCTTATTCAGGTATTCCCAGGGCAAAAGGAAACCCTGCCACTTTCTACCAGTGCGTTTAAGTTTCATTTTAGGGAATCCTGTGGTGAACGGCTTTCTTCTGTTGATTTCTGATAGTACATTTTTCCATAATAACTTCTTAATATAGTCCTTTAGCACTAGAATTGTTTTATTATATTTTAATAAATAAGAATTCTTTTAAAACAATTATAGGAGGCTGAACAGAAAAAAGAAACTGAAAATACCTGGGCAGATGTCTTTGTGCAATTAACTTTTTGAAGAAATGTCAAATAAAAGTTAAATGACTCTAAAATAAATGTAAAATTCAGTAATTCTTCTCAAAAGTATGTCAGCAATAAATCTAGTTCTCCTTTTAGGAATATTCTGTATGTTTCTATATATTCTATCAGCATCAATTATACTTCAGAAAATTATCAAAATATTTTTTTAAAAAATAAAATTGTCTTTAATTTGAAAGAGTAGTTTAAATTTTATGAAATTTTAAAGTGTCATTCACTCAGTGTCTGATCTTAGGCAATTCACTTTACTTCTCTATGCTTATTTCCACATTGGTAAAATGGGTAGATAAATTTTTGTAAGACTTTGATGTCTAATACAAGTAAAGGGCACTCAGAATTGCCTGACACATAGTAAATAATAAATGTTAGAAATTATCAATGGTATTAATTGAATTCAAATCAGGATTAATGGCTGATTAGTGTTGATTCACTTTAAGAGTAATTTAAAAAAATTTTTTTTATTAAGAGTAATTTTTAATTCTGCATCCTGGGCTAATCCATTACTGATGATCCTTCCCATCACCCTCCAGTTTATTTTTTTTTAGTTTCAGTATAATTAGCATACTTTGTTATATTAGTTCTAGTATACAATATAGTGATTCAGTAATTCTATATACATTACTCAGTGTTCATCGCATTAAGTGTACTCTTAATCTCCTTTACCTATTTCACCCATTCCCCCACCCACCTTTCCTCTGGAATCACCACATTTTTCTCTACAGTTAAAGTCAATTTTTTTCTCTGTCTCTTTTTTTTTATTTTGTTCATTTGTTTTGTTTCTTAAATTCCACATATAAGTGAAATCATATGGTATTTGTCTTTCTCTAATCAACTTATTTCACTTAGCATTATACCCTTTAGATCCATCCATGTTGTTGCAAATAGCAAGATTTCATTCTTTTTTACAGATGAATAATATTCCATTCTATATATGTGTATACATATCAGTGAACACTTGAGTTGCTTCCTAATTTGGCTCTTATAAATAATGCCACAATAAACATAGCAGTGCATGTATCTTTTCAAATTAGTGTTTTCCTATTCTTTAGGTGAATACCCAGTAGTGGAATTACTGGATCATATGGTAACTCTATTTTAAATTTTTTGGAGAACCTTCATTCTGTTTTCCACATTGGCTGCACTAGTTTGCGTTCCCACCTATAGTGCACAAGAGTTGCTTTTTCTCCACATCCTCGCCAACACTTGTTGTTTCTTACATCACCCCATATTTTACATTGACCTTGTTATTATGTGAGATAAATGAATTTAGATACTCAACAGGAACTACATAGTAGTATTGAAGTATTTTTGTATCTCATGTAATTTTAAACATTATTTGTCTATTTTTGAGTATGGTAAGAACAGAAACATTAATAAATGTTAATGTTTATTAACATTAATTAAACATTTAATGTTTATTAACTTTATTAAACATTAATAAAGAATAGCTGACATCTCACATTCAAATCTATTATTATACACTGCTAGTGTCAATTGTTTACTTAATTTAATGTAAAACTCAGATTTTTCTTTCAAAATACCAAATGTACTTGGGTAAGCGGTAACTATAGCAGATGCAGATTAGTTTGAGGTCATAGTCCAGAACTATTTGGGCTGGCATGGGGCTTTTGATAGTTTTTAAAAACAGATTTAATACAACATTGGTATATCTCAAAAGCATTTGTAGAACAAACACATGTCACTACTTCTCTGTCCTCTTTTCTAAAGAAATCTATGATACACAGATTACATTACAAGTGAGACTAGGGGCACCTGGGCAGCTCAGTCGGTTAAGCATCCGACTTCAGCTCCGGTCATGGTTTCACAATTCATGGGTTAAAGCCCCACATCAGGCTCTGTGCTGACAGCTTGGAGCCTGCTTCGGATTCTCCCTCTCTCTCTCTCTCTCTCTTCCCCCCTCCCCTGCTCACTTTCTGTCCCTCTCTGTCTTTCAAAAATAAATAAATGTTAAAAAAATTTTTTTAAATAAGTGGGACTAGATATACTAGCTCTTATTAACTTTTCAGCCTAGTAGGAAACTCTTCTTTGAAATCCCATTGTCAGACACATCAAAAAGAAAAAAAAGAAAGAATTTTGAGAAGATGGTGTCAGAGAACCATAGACTCACCTTGTCCCACAAATACAAGTAAATAACTATCAAATCATCTAAATACCTCAGAAATCAATCTGAAGGCAGAAAAACAAACTCCACAATTAAAGGTAGAAAAGAAGCCACAATGAAGAAGTTAGGAAGTACAGAGACATGGCTTAGGAAAGAAACACATCATGGCCACTGAGGTAGAGGTAGGCACAGTTGCACAGAAGAGTAAGAGACAAACTTGCATACCAGGAGTGCATAGGGAAATCATATCCTCATAGAATTGGCTTAGAAAGTAAGAGAGACCAAATTTCTTGAGTTCTTGCAACCATAAGGGCTTTAAAACATGAAGTTTTAAGGTCAGTGGGCTTGGCTCAGTGAGAACGCAGAGGACATTGGGACCGCTCTTGGAGAAAAGGCACGCCAAACAGCCCAAGGACATACTGCGTAGAAACAGTGATCTGAAGAACACCTGGGACACACAGTGGGGAGGTTAGTTGTTCATCTCAGAGATGTCCCAGAGCCAGCGTTCACAGAGACCCCTCCAGGAACAAAGGATCTGGCAGGTGCCATTTCCCTTCCCTGGCCCTCAGCATAAACACAGGGCCACCTGTGGGAACCAGTACAGCTACCTAATTTGCTTACTCCAAGCCCCACCTCCTGTACTCCGTGGAACTGCCTTCTCAATCCTAACATGTTAGGTCCCTTCCCCCAGAGGACCAGCCCAAATCCCTGCCTATACCACATCTCCCCATCTGGAAGTTTTGTGAGACCTCAGTTCCGGTGGCAGCAGCAACAAGTCTCATTTCACAAACAGACGAGAGCATACCTACTTGCAATGGGCCACATTCAGGTCGGGGACCAAACCTGCCCACGACAGGCAAAGAGAGCCTTTGCAGATGACTGGCCTGAAGGATAAAGCAGCCAGGACACAAGAGCAGACCACACATTGGAGAGGTATATGGAAGCACCAGGCCCAGGGAAATAGGGAACACTACACTGCGGAATACTACAGGACTTCATAAAGCCATTATCCTAAAAAACAGGAGGCAGAACTGACTTTTCTAACACCCAGAAACAGGCACAGAGACTTAGACAAAATGAAAAGACAGAGGAATTTGTCCCAAACGAAAAAACAGGACAAGGCCACAGCTGGAGATATAAGTGAAACATTTAAGTAACATGCCTGGTGGAGAAGTTAAAGCAGTGATCATAAGATGCTCACTAGACTGGAGAAAAGAGTGGAGGACATCAGTGAGATGATTAACACAGAGATAGGGAATAATATAGCAGAGATAAAAGTCTCAATAAATGAAATGAGAAACATACTTGATGGAAGAAACAAAGGAACAAATTAATGATCTAGAAGACAGAGTAATGGGAAGTAATCAAGGTCAACAAAAGAGAGAAAAAACAATCATCCAAATTAGAATAGACTTAAAGAACTCAGTGACTCCAACAAACATAATAAGATCCGTATTATACAAGTCCCAGGAGAAGAAGAGAGAGAAAAGGGATCACAGAGTTTACCTGAAGAAATGATAGCTGAAAACTTCCTAATCTGGGGAAGGAAACATCCAGCTCCAGAAGGAATAGAGAACCCCTCCTCCAAAACATGAACAGAAGCATATCCACGCCAAGACATCTTGTAATTAAAATGGAAAATATAGATATAAAGAAAAATATTAAAAAACACAAGACAAAAGAGGACAGTTACATACAAAGGAAACGTCATGAAGCCATCACCAGATTTTTTAGCAAAAACTTCCCAAGCCAGAAAGGAGAGGCATAACATATTCAAGGTGCTGTTTGGGAAAAGTCCCCATCCATGGATACTCTGTCCGGCAAAACTAACGTTCAGAATAGGAGGAGAAATAAAGAGATGGATAGACAAACAGTAGTTAAAGGAGTTCATGACTACTAAACCAGCCCTGCAAGAAATACTAAAGGGAACTCCATGAGAGGAAAAGAAATACCAAAAGTAACAGTATGAAAATAGGAATCGCAAAAGCCGTTAAAATGAATATTTCTGTAAAAAACCATTCAAGGAAATCACAAAATAAAAAGATGTAAAATATGACACCATATACCTAAAACAGGGGGAGGCCAGGAGTAAAGAATGAGTTCAACCTTAAATGACCATCAACTTAATATAGACTTTTGTATGCAGAAGAGGTTATATGCAAACCTAATGGTAACCATAAATCAAAATCACTAATAAATATTCAAAGAATAAAGAGAAATAAGTCCAAATATATCACTAAAGAAAACCAGCACACCACAAAAGAGAGAAAGATAAGAAAGGATCAGAGAGAATCTTCAGAAACAACAACAAAACAAGTAATAAAATGTCAGTAAGTGCATATCTATCAATAATTACTTTGATAGTAAATAGACTAAATGCTATGCATTTTTCATAGAACCGGAATACACAATCCTGTAACTTAAATAGAACCTCAAAACACCCTAAATAGCCAAAGCAATCTTGAAAAAGAAAAGCAAAACTGGAGGCATCACAATTCCAGACTTCAAGTCATATTACAAAGCTGTAGTAATCAAAACAGTATGGTACTGGCCCAAAAAATAGACACATAGGTCAATAGAACAGATTGAAAACCCACAAAGAAACCCACAGTTGTATGGTCAATTAATCTTCAATGGAAGAAAAAAGAATATCCAATAGGAAAAAATAGTCTCTTCAACAAATGGTCCGGAGAAAACTGGACAGCAACATGCAAAAGAGTGAAACCGGACCGCTGTCTTTCACCACACACAAAAGTAAACTCAAAATTGAGTAAAGACCTAAATGTGAGACCTGAAACTATAAAAATCCTAGAAGAGAGCACAGGCAGTAATTTCTCTGACATCAAGCCATAGCAATTTTTTTCTGGAAAGGTTCCCTGAGGCAAGGGAAACAAAAGCAAAAATAAACTATCAGGACTACATCAAAATAAAAAGCATTTGCACAATGAAGGAAACAGTCAACAAAACTAAAAGGCAGTCTAGGAAATAAGAGAGAATATTTTCAAATGACAGATCTATAAAGGGTTACTACCCAAAACATATAAAGACCTAAAACTCAGTACCCCAAAAGCAAATAATTCCATTAGTAAATGGGCAGAAGATATGAAAAGACATTTCTCCAAAGAAGACATACAGTTGCCAAGAGACACATGAGAACATGTTCATCATCACTTACCATCAGGTAAATGTAAATCAAAACTATAATGAGATACCACCTCATACCTGTCAGAATGGCTAAAATCAAAAACATAAGAAACAGCGAGTGTTGGCAAGGATGTGGGGAAACAGGAACCCTCATGCACTGTTGGTTAGAATGCAAACTGGTGTAAAACAGTATGGAGGTTCTTCAAAACATTCAAAATAGAACTAGCCTAGGATCCAGCAGTCACACTATGACACTACTGGGTACTTACCCAAAGAATACAAAAACACTATTTCAGAGGGATACCTGTATCCTGATGTTTATAGTGGATTATCAACAGTAGCCAAATTATGAAAGCAGCCCAAGTGTTCATTGATTGAAGATTAGACAAAGAAAACCTGATATAGGTATACAATGGACTATTATTCAGCCATAAAAAAGAATAAACTCTTGCCATTTGCAACTGCATGGATGGAGCTAAAGAGTGTAATGCTAGGGGCGCCTGGGTGGCTCAGTCGGTTGAGCATCCGACTTCGGCTCAGGTCATGATCTCATGGTCTGTGAGTTCAAGCCCCGTGTCGGGCTCTGTGCTGACAGCTCAGAGCCTGGAGCCTGCTTCAGATACTGTGTCTCCCTCTCTCTCTGCCCCTCCCCCACTCATGCTCTGTCTCTCCCTATCTCAAAAATAAAAACATTAAAAAAAAAAAAAAAGAGTGTAATGCTAGGGGCGCCTGGGTGGCTCAGTTGGTTAAGTGTCCAACTTAGGTTCAGGTCACAATCTCACGGTTTGTGGGTTCAAGCCCCATGTCGGGCTCTGTGCTGACAGCTCAGAGCCTGGGGCCTGCTTCAGATTCTGTGTTTCTCTCTGTCTCTCTGCCCTTCCCCTGCTTGTGCACTCTCACTCTGTCCCTCTCTCTCTCTCTTTCTCCCTCTCTCAAAAAATAAATAGTAAAAAAAAAAAAGAATGTAATGCTAAAAAAGTAAGTCAGACTGTTAAAGATAAATACCATGTTATTTCACTCATATTAATTTAAGAAACAAATGATCATGGGGAAAATAAGAGGGAAAAAAGAAATAGACTCTTTATAAAGAACAACCTGGTGGTTACCAAAGGGGAGGTGTGTGGGGGGAATGGGTGAAATAGGTGATGGGGTCAAAGAGTACAGTTATTGTGATAAGTACTCAGTACTTGTAGTATGTACTTGTTGAATCACTACATTATACACCTGAAACGACTATAACACTGTATGTTAACCAAACTGGAATTAAAATTAAAAACTTAATAAAAATTAAAATCCCATTATCACCTGTATACCTATGTCCTAATAAATATTTGACTCCTACATTTACAAGGAAATCTAGCTCTATTTTTTGTGACTTTGGTCATTCTGTCTCCTTCTCCCAAACAGTGGAAGAGAAGAAACATATCAGAGTACAGTAAAACCTCAGTTTGCAAGCATAATTCATTCCAGAAACGTGCTTGTAATCCAAAGCACTTGTATATCAAAGTGAATTTACCCAAAGAAATAATGGAAAATCAGATGATTCATTCTACAATCCAAAAATATTCATTTAAAAAATATTACAATACTATAATATAATATAAAATGATAAAATACAAAATATAAAGAAAAATAAATTAGGGTATGAGAACCAACATGGCGGAGAAGTAGGAATACTCGCCGCTGCTCTCCAGCGATTCTTAATCTGGGAGGACTGAGACTGAGAAACTCTCGATCGCAGAGATCTGCAGGAAGAGGAGTTGGAGGTTACAGGGAAGAGAATGCGAAATCCAGAAAATCCTGGGAGACTGAGGAGAAACAGGAAATAAACCAATACACACATTGCCAAAATGACCAAACGGAAGAACTCCCCTCAAAAGACTGTACAGGAAATAGTGACAGCACAAGAAATGATGAAAGCAGACATAAGCAACTTAACAGAGCAAGAATACAGAATGGTAAACATAAAAATACTCGCAGGGCTTGAAAAAAACATAGAAGAAAGCAGGGGGACCCTAGAGGCAGAAATCAAGGTCCTAAAAACCGATCTAGAGGAATTAAAAAATGCTTTAAATGAGGGGCAAAACAAATTGGAGGCGGCCACAGCGCGGACTGAAGAGGCAGAAGAGAGAATAGGGGAATTAGAAGATAAAATTATGGAAAAGGAGGAAGCAGAGAAAAAGGGAGAGAAACTGATTCAGGAACAGGAAAAGAAAATTCGAGAGCTGAGCGATGCAATCAAACGGAATAACATCCGTATTATAGGAATTCCAGAGGAAGAAGAGAGAGAGAAAGGAGTCGAAGGAGTACTTGAACAAATCATCGATGAGAACTTCCCCAACATGAAGAAGGAAATGGGCATTGAAGTCCAAGAGGCACAGAGCACTCCCCTCAGACGTAACCCGAATAGACCCTCAGCACGACACATCATAGTGAAGCTGGGAAAATACAAAGACAAAGAGAGAACCCTGAAAGCAGCTAGGGATAAACCGGCCTTGACTTACAAAGGCAGACACGTTCAGGGTAGTAGCGACTTATCCACAGAAACTTGGCAAGCCAGAAAGGAAAGGCAGGAAATCTTCGATGTGATGAACAGGAAGGATATGCAGCCAAGAATCCTTTACCCGGCCAGCCTGTCATTCAAAATGGATTGAGAGATAAAGGTCTTCCCAAACAAACAAAAACTGAAGGAATACATCACAAATAGACCAATCTTACAAGACCCTGAGGGGGACTCTATGAAGGAAAGTTTGCAAGGAACACAGAGAACCAGAGACATCCTTACAAACATGAAACCTACAGACAACACCTTGACTCTAAACCCATATTTTTCATTATTAACGCTGAATGTAAACAGACTAAATGCTCCAATTTAAAGACACAGGGTAACAGAATGGATTAAAAAACAAGACCCATCTATCTGCTGTCTTCAAGAGACCCATTTTAAACCTGAGGACACCTTCAGACTGAAAGTGACGGGATGGAGAACTATCTACCATGCTACAGGAACTCAGAAGAAAGCTGGAGTAGCCACACTTATATCAGACAAACTGGACTTTAAAGTAAAAGATGTAATAAGAGATGAAGAAGGGCATTATATAATAATCACAGGGACTATCCAGCAGGAAGAGCTAACAATTATAAATATCTACGTGCCGAATTCTGGGGCACCCAAATTTGTAAAGCAACTAATTACAAATGTAAACAATCTTATTGATAAAAATGTGCTTGTTGTAGGAGACCTTAATACCCCACTCACAGCGCTGCATAGATCCAATAAACAGAGAATCAGCATAGAAACAATGGACCTGAATGACACGTTGGAACAGATGGGCCTGACAGATATCTTCAGGGCCCTTCATCCAGAAGCAAAGGAATTTACATTCTTCTTAAATGCACATGGTACATTTTCCAAGATAGACCATATTTTGGGGCACAAGGAGGCACTGAATAAGTATAAAAAAAATGTGAGATCATACCATGCACACTTTCAGACCACAATGCTTTGAACCTTGAATTCAACCACAGGAAAAAGTCTGGGAAACCCCCAAAAACATGGAGGCTAAAGAACAACCTACTAAAAGACGAATATGTCAACCAAGCAATCAGAGAAGAAATTTAAAAATACATGGAAACAAATGAAAATGAAAATACGACAATCCAAACACTTTGGGATGCGGCAAAGGCAGTCCTGAGAGGGAAATATATTGCAATCCAGGCCCATCTCAAGAAACAAGAAAAATTCCTAACACAAATTCTAACAGCACGCCTAAAGGAACTAGAAGCAGACAGCCCAAACCCAGCAGAAAGAGAGAAATAACAAAGATCAGGGCACAAATTAATCATATGGAAACAGAAAAGAAGTGGAACAGATCAATGAAACCAAGAGCTGGTTCTTTGAAAAAATAAACAAAATAGACAAACCTCTAGCCAGGCTTCTCAAAAAGAAAAGAGAGAGAACTCAAATAGATAAAATCATGAATAAAAAGGGAGTAATTACAACCAATTCCTCAGAAATACAAGCAATCGTCATGGAATACTATGTAAAATTATATGCCACCAAACTCGGCAACCTGGAAGAAATGGACAAATTCCTAAATAGCCACACGCTACCAAAACTCAAACGGGAAGAAATAGAAAATTTGAACAGACCCATAACTAGTGAAGAAATTGAATCAGTTACAAAAATCTCCCATCAAATAAAAGCCCTGGACCAGATGGCTTCCCTGCGGAATTTTACCAGACATTTAAAACAGAGTTAATTCGTATCCTCCTCAAGCTGTTCCAAAAAACTGAAACGGAAGGAAAACTCCCGAACTCATTCTACGAAGCCAGCATCACGTTGATTCCCAAACCAGATAGAGACCCAGCAAAGAAAGAGAATTACAGGCCAATATCCCTATTGAATATGGATGCAAAAATTCTCAACAAGATACTATCAAATCAAATCCAACAGCATATAAAAAGAATTATTCACCACGATCGAGTAGGGTTCATCCCTGGGTTGCAGGGCTGGTTCAATATTCACAAATCAATCAATGTAATAAATCACATTAACAAAAGAAAAGAACCATATGATCCTGTCAATAGATGCAGAAAAAGCATTTGACAAAATACAGCACCCTTTCCTAATAAAAACCCTCGAGAAAGTTGGTATAGAAGGAACATCCTTAAACATCATAAAAGCCATATATGAAAAGCCCACAGCTAATATCATCCTCAATGGGGAAAAATTGAGAGCCTTCCCCCTGAGATCAGGAACATGACAGGGGTGTCCACTCTTGCCACTCCTATTTAACATAGTGTTGGAAGTCTTAGCATCAGCAATCAGACAACAAAACAAAATAAAAGGCATCAAGATTGGCAAGGAGGAAGTCAAACTTTCACTTTTTTCAGATGACATAATACTTTACATGGAAAACACGACAGAATCCACCAAAAGCCTACTAGAACTGATCCATGAGTTCAGCAAAGTTGATTGTACAAAATCAACGTACAGAAATCGGTTGCATTCCTTTACACCAACAATGAAGCAGCAGAAAGAGAAATAAAGAAGCGAATCCCATTCACAATTGCACCAAAAACCATCAAATACCTAGGAATAAACCTAACCAACGATGTAAAAGACGTTTACGCTGAAAACTATAAAAAGCTTACAAAGGAAATTGAAGAAGACACAAGGAAATGGAAAAACATCCCATGCTCATGGATTGGAAGAATAAATACCGTTAAAATGGCAATACTACCCAAAGCAATCTACACATTCAATGCAATCCCAAATTGCACCAGCATTCTTCTCAAAGCTAGAGCAAACAATCCTAAAATTTGTATGGAACCACAAAAGATCCCGAATAGCCAAAGTAATTCTGAAGAATAAAACCAAAGCAGGAGGATCACAATCCCAGATTTTAACCTCTACTACAAAGCGGTAGTCATCAAGACAGCATGGTATTGGCATAAGAACAGACACATAGACCAATGGAATAGAATAGAGAACCCAGAAATGGACCCACAAGCATATGGCCAACTAATCTTTGACAAAGCAGGAAAGAGTATCCAATGGAAAAAAGACAGCTTCTTTAACAAATAGTGCTGGGAGAACTGGACAGCAACATGCAGAAGAATGAAACTAGACCACTTCCTTACACCACTCACAAAAATAAACTCAAAATGGATGAAGAACCTGAATGTGAGACAGGAAACCATCAAAATCCTAGAGGAGAAAGCAGGAAAAAGCCTCTTTGACCTAAGACGCACCAATTTCTTACTGAACACGTCTCCAAAGGCAAGGGAATTAAAAGCAAAGATGAACTACTGGGACCTCATCAAGATAAAAAGCTTCTTTGTTGCAAAAGAAACAACCAACAAAACTAACAGACAACCGACGTAATGGGAAAGGATCATTGCAAATGACATATCGGATAAAGGACTAGTATCTAAAATCTAAAAAGAACTTACCAAACTCCATGCCCGAAAAACAAATAATCCAGTGAAGAAATGGGCGGAAGATATGAATAGACACTTCTCCAAAGAGGACATCCAGATGGCCATCAGACACATGAAACGATGCTCAAAGTCACTCATCATCAGGGAAACACAAATCAAAACCACACTGAGATACCACCTTACACCAGTTAGAGTGGCTAAAATGAACAAATCAGGAAACTATAGATGCTGGCGGGGATGTGGAGAAGCAGGCACCCTCCTACACTGTTGGTGGGAATGCAAACTAGTGCAGCCACTCTGGAAAACGGTGTGGAGTTTCCTCAAAAAAATGAAAATGATTTACCCTATGACCCAGCAATAGCACTGCTAGGAATCTACCCAAGAGACACAGGAATGCTGATGCATGGGGCACGTGTACCCCAAAGTTCATAGCAGCACTTTCGACAATAGCCAAATCATGGAAAGAGACCAAGTGCCCATCAACTGACGAATGGATAAAGAAGATGTGGTACATATATACAATGGACTACTACATGACAATGAGAAAAAATGAAATCTGGCCGTGTGTAGCAACATGGATGGAACTGGAGGGTATTATGTAAAGTGAAATAAGTCAGTTTCCACGCATAGGTGATATTGAGAAACTTAGAAAAAACCATGGGGGAGAGGAAGAGGGGAAAGGGAAAAAGAGACAGCGAGGGAGGGAGATAAAACATAAGAGACTCTCAAAGACTAAGAACAAACTGAGGGTGAGGGGGATAAAGGAGGGGGGAGAGGGGGTGACGGACATTAAAGAGGGCACATGTAGAGATGAACACTGGGTGTTATATGTAAACCAATTTGAAAATAAGCTATTAAAAAAAGAAAAATAAATAACCTGCACTTACCTTTGAAAACCTTTGTGGATGGTGTAAGGGAGACGAGAGAGGGAGAGTTATTGTGTAGGATGACTTTCACTGACACTAACAGAATCAGTGCTATCTTTTGGCTGCATGGAATTTTTTTCTTTTCATGCAACTTTCACAGGGAACTTATCCAATGACCCAGAATGAACCAAAGCATTCCTAATCTTACTCTTGTATGGAAAAGCAAAGGACTGTCCATAGGTGCTTTGAAGTGACAAAAAATACACTAGAGTCAGTTGTGGGCACTTCCAGCATTCTGAAAAATCACTGATTTCCGCCAAGCACCGTGACCTGAGACCAAGCATCTGAGCATGGGAGACAATCACCCACAATCCTGCAGCAAGAGAGAGGGAGAAGAACCACTGGCTCAGTTGTGATCATGTAACATTTAGTATCACGTACTACTAGTATTGCAAGGCGTTTCTCATGTATCAAGTTAAAATTTATTAAAAGTGTTTGCTTGCCTGTGGAACATTTACAGAACAAGTTACTGGCAATCCAAGGTTTTAACTGTGTTAGTAAATGCTACTGGAGCATTCGTTCATTTATAGCTATTTCACATCAACAATTTGTTATAACTGGCAGCTTGAAAGACATGGAGCCATAGAGATAAATTAATGCAATGAAATATTAGCAGTGAAAAATGTATCCATCTGTGCTTTGCTACTGCTTCCTTAGATTTATCACCTGGTTCCACTCAAGGTTGGCTGGAGCCAGGAGGAAAAAAAAGACTGGAAATTTGTTTTGTTGTTGCTATGTTTTATTTATATGTTTTTGGTTTTTTTTTTAGTGATACGGGTATTTATTTAATAGATGGATTATTGAAACATGTCTGATGCTTTTTGAAGCTTGTGTGATATCATCGATTTGCATTGTTTTTTTAGGATAAGCTTCCAGATGACCAATATCAGGAAAAGACAGCAATGGACCTGGCAGCTGAGCAGCTACGCCTTTGGCCTTCTCTGAGCAAATCAACTCAGCAGGAGCTGGTGCAACGTGAGGAAAGCACTGTCTTCAGTCAGGCCATTCATTTTGCAAACCTCATGGTCAACCTGCTAGTTCCATTGGATACAAGTAAGAATAAGCTCCTAAGAACATCAGCACCAGGCGACTGGGAGAGTGGGAGCAACAGCATTGTCACAAACAGGTACCAAAATGTGCACACACAGAGACCCTCCTATTCTTGTCTTAGCAGACAGTATAAACCATTTTAGGCAAATACTGCTGTACATATTTCAAAAATTTAAGCATTTTCCTTACCTTCAGACTTGCTCAACTTTTTTTTTCAACTCTTCTATATTAAAAGGCCTTCACTTCATCTGATTTTTTTTTTTTCCAATTTAGAGAGTAGGGGAAAGGGGCAGGAGAGAGGGAGAATCTTAAGCAGGCTCTACAATGAGTGCAGAGCCTCACATGGGGCAAGATCCCATTACCTAAGCTGAAATCAAGAGTCAAGACGTTCAACCAACTGAGCCACCCAGGCGCCCCTCATCTGAGTATTGTTAACCATCTCCCACATTCTCTTCTCTTTCATGACCTAATATTTCAAATGTCTAACCCACTACAGATCAAGCCCTTCAGTTAATTTCTGCAATTTACAGAAAGCAGTCTGGAAAATCACTAATGAACCTCTTGCCAAAGTGATTATTTGTTTCTCGGCCCTCCTTTTTTCAGTGTATGCATTGCATTTGTCTATAATCATGTCCCCAACCATGCCTTGCTCCCAATCCTACAATGACTTACAGGATCACTGAGAATAAACCCATGGGCTACAAGGCCTAACAGGATTTGGCCCTTGACAACTGCTCTGACCTTATTTCCTATCATTCTTCTGTCAGTAAAGCTGGTCTCCCTGCTAATGCTAATCTCAAACACTCTAAGCAGAATACTGCCTCAGGATCTTCGTACTTCTTCCCACAATCTGAAATACTCTCCCTGATATAGTCACAACAATCACTCCCTCACTTCATTTAATTCTGTACTCACATGTCATCATCTATCTAGAGAGGCCTTCCTGACTTCCTTATCTTAGTAGCATATCCATCACTCTGTCTCCTACCTTGCATTTTTTTTTCTTCATGACACTTTCTACAACCTGATTTATTTTCATATATTTGCTTATTGTATGTCTCATTCATTGCTGTACCCCCCAGTTCTTTGCATATAGTAAACACTCAATAAATATTTGGTTGAACATATGATTAAGTGAATGAATAAATGAACTGCATACCCAACAGTAGTGAAATTCTAACCTTTTAGGTCTTCAGTGATGAACTAACATCCTGGTAGTTCTTCTCTCGTAAATCCTTCTCAGGCTCTTTCAGGCAGCTTCTCTTCTCTTTCCATTCTCAATCCCTCTTCCAGGTTCTTCATACTCTCTTAGGAGCTCATCTACAAGCCTGCCTCTCTGGCCCCAACTTCTCAATCCCCCTATCCCAGATACTTCAGTTTTGTCAAGAATGCCTGAGAGCTTCTGGCCTTCCAGGCTAGACTACTTTTTGTTGTTTTGAGGTCAGTCTTTTGCACCATACAGTCAACTGCACAGATCCCTTATTTCTTCCCGCAGAGAGTTATTTTATGTGAACAATATAGCCTAGGCCTTCATCACTTCAAACTATAGATAACCATGCTCCTTGAAAGTCTGCCTAGTGCGTGGCTAAGGCACTCAAGTTCTTTAATGTTTGGGGATGATGTGAGGCCATATTCACTGTTTAGCTTTTCTTTAAAGCTGATTCAGCTAATGTGGTTGGATTTGGAGGAAAGAGAACTGAATAGGTTAGAATAGGCAAATGAGTCCTTCCCGTGATTAGCTGTCTAAAAGAAGGCATGGGAGGCAGGAGTAATTTTTGAATAGTAGGAACTGAATAAGCAGCAAGGACAGAGATGGAGCTTTCACATCGACCGTGTTTCAAATTTATTCTCTTCTGTTGCATGATTTTATCACCTACAGAAGATTGATGGCTTCACAGTGACTAAAAGGGTTGTGGTTCACTCAAAGAGATAAATATTGGCAAGAAAAGGGTTCACAGGGCAGTTTAGTTCTTCCATTTGGAAAAATATGCTATTTTCTGAGAAAAATTCCTTTACTTTGCCTACCAGGGAACATGTTCCCCAATTGTCAAAGGCCAAAGATAGCCATATTACTTTGTCTGGCTCTATGTGGTAATTAACTTGAGAGAACAGAATTTTTTTAAGAAGGGTCAAGTATCAGATAATAAATGAAAGAGTCTATTTTTGTTTTAGTTTCTGTGGTTCCTGAGTTCCTTTTTAGGAGAATGACAGGAGGTATTTGTTACAAAAACAAATCTGGGTCCAAAGGACAATGCCTGACAGTAGCTTTCAACTGCAGGCAAGTAGAATATCGTAATGTAAGCAAATTTAAATTGCTGTGGAAATCGACTATGATAGATTGGTCATTTGTTATATTTGAGTACTGACCATGATTTCTTTCCTTGACTTTCTCAGTATTGCAGGAAGTGTAGCTGAGAGCTATGATACAGAAAGTGGGTTTGAAGATTCAGAGAATAATGACATCGCCAATTCTGTTGTGCGATTCATTACCCGATTTATTGACAAAGTTTGCACCGAAAGTGGAGTTACTCAGGATCACATCAAGAGTCTTCATTGCATGATACCAGGTAAATCAATTTGCAGATTAAATTAGAGAACCAGAATATTGGAGATAGTTGGGTAAGAACTGTTTTTAGGGGTCTACTTTTTTCAGCCTAACACCTATAATACTTATCTTCAATGTAGTTTAGCCATGCTATTTATGTTCTAATTAAATGTTTTAATATTTCTAAATTGTGGTAAAATGTATGTAACATAAAATTTGCCACTTTAAACTATTTTAAGTATAAAATTCAGTGATACTAATTACATTCACAATGTTGTGCAATCATCACTACTATCTATTACCAGAACTTTTTCACCACCCAAATCACATCACACTCTGTACCCATTAGTCAGTAATTCCCCATTCTCCATCCCAATAGCCCTTGGTAATCTCTATACCTCTGTGAATTTTCCTATTCTAGATGTTGCGTATAAGTTAAATCATACAATATTAGTCCTATTTTGTCTGACTTCTTTCACTTAGCATAATATTTTCAAGGTTCATCCATGTTATAGCAGGTATCAGAATGTCATTCCTTTTTATGGCTGAATAATAGTCCATTGTGTGGATATACCACATTTTGTTTATCCATGCATCTGTTAATGGACATTTTGGTTATTGCTGCCTTCTGGCTACTGTGAATATCCACATACAAGTATCTGTTGGTAGTCCTTATTTTTTATCTTTTCGGTATATACCTAGGAGTGGAATTGCTGCATCATATGATAATTCTGTTTAACTTTTTTGAGGAGCCACCAAACTGTCATTAGTTTTTAATTCTAAAATATTCAGAATTTGTATTCTGCTTATTTTGTGCTCTTTCATTTTGAATCCTCTGACTTATCCTAGGAATTGTAGCTATGCACATTGAGACCCTCGAAGCAGTACATCGAGAGAGTAGAAGACTCCCACCGATACAGAAGGTAATTATTCTAGACTACATATTTTCAGGGTAAAACATCTCTTCTTAAAAGTAGTGACAATAGACTGGTGTGCCCCAGAAAATACCTTCCTCTAACCTTTTATAGAGATTAACTCCTGTTTTATTATATAGATCCTCTTAAAACAAATACTGAAGTAGAATAGGAGATTCAACAAAGAAGCAATAATAGCCTCTTGTTGAGTCTCTTTTTATAGGCAGGGCATAAATTATGAACATTTGAACTTCTAAGCCCAAGCCAAGATTTTATGCCCTGCCTACTTCCAGAAAAAAGGACTTAAGGGAGTTACCATAAAAATACCAGGTTCCTGAATCTGTATACATTACAAGCATACATCACAAGCATCTGGGAAGTCTTTTAAAAATGGAGAGCCCAGAATCCCACCCCAGCCTCCTGCATTGGAGTTCCCTGAGACTTGGCCTGGGAACATATACTTTAATAAGCCTCCCAGATGATTATTTTGCAGCTAGTCTGGCACCAGTCTGTAAACCAGTCAGGACCCTCTTACCTATATTCCAGAACTATTAAAAATAAATTCAAAGGAAAAATCAGAAGCCAAATGAATAAGAAAGATAATTCTATCAGAAATCTGAGACACAGTAATCATTATAACTTTGGCTTTACATTTAGCTCTGAGTTTCCTAGAGCCAACAAAAAAATAGTGCTGACTTATATAGTTTTTATTGCTTAGAAAAAAATAAACATATTAGATCTTCAGGAGTGGTGAATTATTCTTTCTAGCACTGGTATCTTCAGAGGAGTGTATCCTGTGGTTGTGTATTTCCCAAGATGTGCAAATGTTCATGATTTGGCCATTTATTGTGTTAATCTTCAATAAAGGCCTAGAAGGGCAGGTCCTTTTAAAGATGCATCTATTTTTCGAAGTATTTGTTTTTTATTTATTAAAAAAAATTTTTTTTTAATCTTTATTTATTTTTGAGAGAGAGAGATAGAGCGTGAACGGGGAAGGGGCAGAGAGAAAGGGAGACACAGAACCCAAGGCAGGCTCCAGGCTCTGAGCTGTCAGCACAGAGCCCGATGTGGGGCTCGAACCCACAAACTGTGAGATCGTGACCTGAGCTGAAGTCAGATGCTCAACCGACTGAGCCACCTAGGCGCCCCAGTATTTGTTTTTTAAATTTACAGAAGTAACAGTGTTCTTTGTGTAAAATTGAAGCATTAAAGAAATACACATTCTACAAAGTGAAAGTCCTCCATGGTTTTCTGGCCTCACCTCACCTTTGCCCTTAACCATGATAGTACCTACCACTTTAACAGTTAGATTCATATTCTCACAAATCTTTCTTTTTCCAGAAGAGGGACTTATAATATACATACTGGTTTGCAACTTGCTTTTTTTTTTAACTTAATGTATCCTTGATATCTTTCTATGTCAGTATGTATAGATCTATGTTATTTTTTTAATGCTTACAAAATTTTCCATTGAATAGATATTTTAAACATTTTAGTAATTTCCAATTATTTTAGTGCTAATAAGCAAAGAATCTTTTCACATTTGGATGCAAAAACATCATTTCTGCCTCTTCCCAAGTCTATTTTCTCATTTTGGCTATCTGACTCAGATTTTTTAGATATGCAACTGAAAAGATAACTTTGGCCTAAGTGTTGGAAACCGCCCCCCCCCAGATTTGTGTTTAAAATACTTTCTCTGTTGTTAGCCCAAGATTCTTAGACCTACTCTACTGCCAGGAGAAGAAATTGTCTGTGAAGGTCTTCGAGTCCTGCTAGACCCTGACGGAAGAGAAGAAGCCACTGGAGGCCTTCTTGGAGGCCCTCAGCTACTACCAGCAGAAGGAGCCTTGTTCCTCACCACATACAGAATTCTGTTCAGAGGGACTCCCCATGATCAGCTGGGTATGACTCATATTAATGCCATCAGAACATGGATATAGATGTGCTACTTGAGTTTTGATTCCATTTGTGTGCAGTAATTTGCAGATTATTTGAGATTCAAAGTAAGCCTTTTGTCACCAAGTATTTTTGGAATACTTTTGTCTGTCAAAGCTAATGATAATTTGAATTATAGAGTCTAATTTAAAGAACCAAGGGTATCTTCTAAACAGTAAATCAAGGGTTCAGTCCCTGAAACAATCATAATTTCATGAGGAAGCATATTGCGACTTAGAGATAGTCACAGTATGTAGCTGGTCACAATGTCTCCTGCCGATTTGTCCCACTAGAAAAGTCCTGCAGTTAACTGTAAGGCTCAGATCTTCCAGACCCATGATCCCTTTTTTGGAAGGATATGCTAAGCATCACAGGGCTGTATAAAACAAACTAACCCCATCTCCCTCTTGGCAAACAACTTCTGTCACTTCCTTCAATGTCTACTTCTCTTTTCTACTACTCTATGCAGTCTTCCATATTAGAAAGGAATAGCATGCCCTATCAAGTCTGAATTATGTTTTTTAAAATCACTATAATCTCTATGTAAACTACTATAGTTGATGGGAAAGCATGTAAGATTTGGGGTAAAACTGTTGGTCTCCAAATAAGAAGCTCAGATTTAGGTTTCTGATGACCAATCTTGGTATTTTAAGCTAAGTCTTAAGTTATAGTTATAAAAGTCCCCTTTTATAAAAGTAGGGAATTGGGCTTGATTGGTGATAATTCGGTGGTTCTCCCTCCACCTTGACCGCATATTTGAATTATCTGGGAAGCTCTAAAAAAAACTATCAAGTTGTGCCCGACCCTCACACAGTTGAATTAATACCCAAAATAGGATTTTCGGAATGGGAAGACCCAGGTATCTGTTCATTTTTAAGCCCCAGAAGTGACTATGATGCATAGTAAGGTTTGAGAACCAGGGATAAATAAATGGTCACTTAAAGTTCCTTCTTCATCTGAAATTATTCATTCAGTAACATTTGATGAGTATGCACTATATGTGCTGTGCATTTTGTTAGTGGAATTTAGATGTAGAAAATGTATCTTTGAAATCTCGTGATTGTGTAATTCCTTGCTTGAATAGAATCAAGATGGCTTATTATCTTGTTCATAAAAGAGCATTTACCATATAATAAGCAAAAAGCTCATAAAATTCAGTAAACACAATGAATCTATAGGAATAGTTATATTCATTTTGACAAAAGTGAAAATGAGCAACTTTTTTCAGTCCTCTCCTGTCATATTACTACACATAAATTTTATTTGTATTTGAAAGCAAACGTAATTTTAAAAGAAACTAAATATCCAGTACTTACAATTTTTTTTGTACTACAACTTGTGAGTTCAGTGGCCACAAACATACATTTGGGGCATATAAATATAAGATACTTGGTCACCTAAGTTATTCTAATTTATTTCTTTTAAAGAAAGAAAATATGAAAACCATATTTAGTGTGAAAATTTATTTTGTTCTCTTGTTTTTTCCTGTTAATTTTTGGGTTAATGTTGTAATTTAGGGAAATTATTTTTATCAGAGAAAACTTCTTATTTGTCTCTTTTATTTCTCTTTCAAGACTTCTAATATAAAATATCTCCTTTAATTACACACAGAAATCTGATAATTTTACATATGTTATAAAAGCATAGGTAAACAACCTATGTATTAAACAACCTATGTATTGAACAAATAATGTTCTAGAACTTAAATTCTTTTTTTACACACTTATAGAGTTTATTATGAATAATCTTACATTTTAGGAAAAGCATCAAAGTTATTAGAAATGAAATTATCCCTTAATGGAAATACATGACTTTGTGATCCTACTGACCTAGGTGGTTTTTTTTTAATAATTTATTGTCAAGTTAGCTAACATACACTGTAGTCTTCGCTTCAGGAGTAGATTCCCGTGATTCATCACTTACATATCACACCCAGTGCTATCACAACAAATGCCTTCCTCAGTGCCCATCACTGATTTTCCCTGTCCCCCCCAACTCCCATTAACCCTCAGTTTGTTCTCTGTATTTAAGAGTCTTGTTATGGTTTGCCTCCCTCTGTTTATAACTTATTTTTCCTTCCTTTCCCCTATGGTCTTCTGTTAAGTTTCTCAGATTCCACATATGAGTGAAAACACAATATCAACTCTTTCTCTGACTGACTTACTTCACTTAGCATAATACCCTCCAGTTCCATCCACGTTGTTGCAAATGGCAAGGTTTCATTCTTTTTCATCACTGAGTAGTATTCCATTGTGTGTGTGTGTGTGTGTGTGTGTGTATATATACACACCACATCTTCTTTATCCATTCATCACTCAGTGGAAATTTGGGCTCTTTCCATACCTTGGCTCTTGTTGATAGCACTGCTATAACATTGGGGTGATGTGCCCCTTAGAATCAGCACTCCTTTATCCTTTCAATAAATTCCTAGTAGTGCTATTGCTGGGTTGCAGAGTAATTCTATTTTTAATTTTTTGAGGAACTTCCACACTGTGTTCCATAGAAGCTGCATCAGTTTGCGTTCCCACCAACAGTGCAAGAGGTTTCCCATTTCTCATATGCTCACCAACATCTGTTGTTTCCTGAATTGTTAATTTTAGCCACTCTGAGAGTGAAGTGGTATCTCAGTATGGTTTTGATTTGTATTTCCCTGATGATGAGCAGTGTTGAGCATCTTTTCATCCGTCTGTTGGCCACCTGGATGTCTTCTTTGGAAAAGTGTCTATTCATGTCTTCTGCCCAATTCTTCACGGGACTGTTCATTTTTTGGGTGTTGAGTTTGGCAAGTTCTTTATAGATTTTTGATACTAACCCTTTATCAGATATGTCATTTGCAAATATCTTCTCCCATTCCTTCGGTTGCCTTTTAGTTTTGTTGTTTCCTTTGCTCTATAGAAGCTTTTTATCTTGATGAGGTCCCAATAGTTCATTTTTGTTTTTATTTCCCTTGTCTCCAGAGACATGTCAAGTAAGAAGTTATTGCAGCCTAGGTCAAAGAGATTGCTGCCTGTTTTATCCTCTAGGATTTTGATGGTTTCCTGTCTCACATTTAGGTTTTGCATCCATTTTGAATTCATTTTTGTGTATGGTGTAAGAAAGCGGTCCGGTTTAATTCTTCTGTATGTTGCTGTCCAGTTCTCCCAGCTCTGTTTGCTAAAGAGACTGTCTTTTTCAGTTGGATAGTCTTTCCTGCTTTGTCAGAGATTAGTTGGCCATACATTCGTGGGTCCATTTCTGGGTTCTCTATTCTATTCCATTGGTCTATGTGTCTGTTTTTGTGCCAATACCATACCGTTTTTATGATTACAGCTTTGTGGTATAGGCTAAAGTCCAGGATTGTGATGCCTCCAACTTTGTTGTTCTTTTCAGGATTGCTTTGGCTCTTTGGGGTCTTTTCTGGTTCATGAAAATTTTAGAATTGTTTGTTCTAGCTCTGTGAAGCTTACTCATATTATTTTGATTGGGATTGCATTGAATGTGTAGATTGCTTTGGGTAGTATCAACGCTTTCACAATATTTATTCTTCCATTCCATGAGGATGTAATATTTTTCCATTTCCTTGTGTCTTCTTCTATTTCTTTCCTAAGCTTTCTATAGTTTTGAACACACAGATCTTTTACCTCTTTAGTTAGGTTTATTCCTAGGTATTTTATGGTTCTTGATGCAGTTGTAAATGGGACTGATTCCTTGATACCTCTTTCTGTTGCTTTATTATTGGTGTATAGAAATGCAACCAATTTCTTTACATTGATTTTATATCCTGTGACTTTACTGAATTCATGTATCAGTTCTAGCAGGTTTTTGGTGGAGTCTTTTGGGTTTTCCATGTAGAGTATCATATCATCTACAAGTAGAATTTGACTTCTTCTTTGCCAATTTGGATGTATTTTATTTCATTTTGTTCTCTGATTGCTGAGGCTAGGGCTTCCAACGCTATGTTAAACAACATTGGTGAGAGTGGACATCCCTGTCGTGTTCCTGATCTCAGGAGGAAAGCTCTCAGTTTTTCCTCATTGAGGATGATATTATCTGTGAGCCTTTCATATATGAATGCTGTGGGCCAAATCATATACGGCTTTTATGATTTTAAGATATGTTCCTTATATCCCAACTTTCTTGAAGGTTTTTATCAAGAAAGGATGCTGTATTTTGTCAAATGCTTTTTCTGCATCTATTGACTGGATCGTATGGTTCTTATCCTTTCTTCTTTTAATGTGGTGTATCACATCGACTGATTTGCAGATATTGAAACAGCCTTGCAGCCCAGAAATGAATCCCACTTGATCGTGGTGAATAATTATTTTAATATACTGTTGAATTTGACTTGCTAGTATCTTGAGAATTTTTGCATCCATGTTCATCATGGGTATTGGCCTGTAATTCTCCTTTTTAGTGGGATCTTTGTCTGGTTTGGGAATCAAGGTAATGCTGGCTTCATAGAATGAGTCTGGAAGCTTTCCTTCCATTTCTTTATTTATTCTTTTTAATAAAGTTCATTTTTAAGAGAGAGAGAGCAAACACGTGCACAAGCAGGAGAGGGGCAGAGATAGGGAGACAGAGAGTCTAAAACAGGCTCCAGCCTCTCATCTGTCAGCACAGAGCCCCATGTAGGGCTCGAACTCGGGAACAGTGATCATGACCTGAGCTGAAGTTGGACACTTAACTACGTGAGCCACTCAGGCACCCCGCTTTCCTTCCATTTCTATTTTTTGGAACAGCTTGAGAAGAATAGGTATTAACTTTGCTTTAAGTATCTGGTAGAATTCCCTTGGGAAACCATCTGGCCCATAACTCTGATTTGTTGGGAGATTTTTTGTAACCAATTCAATTGCTTCTCTGGTTATGGGTCTGTTCAAATTTTCTATTTCTTCTCTTTTGAGTTTTGATAGTGTGTAGATGTCTAAGAATTTGTCCATTTCTTCCAGATTGTTCGGTTTGTTAGCATATAATTTTTCATGGTATTCTCTAATAATTGTTTGTATTTGCATGGTATTGGTTGTGATCTCTTCTCTTTCATTTGTGATTTTATCTATTTCGGTCCTCTCTCTTTTTCTTTTGAGAAGTCTGGCTAGGGGGTTATCAATTTTGTTTATTCTCTAAAAAAATCAGCTCTTAGGTTCATTGATCTGTTCTGTTTTTTGGGATTCTATATTCTATATTTTATGAGCCTGATTCCACAAGAAAGAGAAAAGGAAAAAGAAAAGAGGAGGGTAAAAAGAAAAAGAAAGGAAAAATGAAAAGAAGGAAAGAAAGGTGAAAAAAAAAAAAAGAATAACATACAAGACCACAGGACTGTTGTCTGTTGGCACCTGGGACTGGTGGCTGTGCCGGTCTGGAGGAAAGGCCGCCTGGTTCGCTCAGTGTCAGTTCTGCTTCAGTAGATAAGCAGTTACTGGGCACTGAGGAGCAGGATTTGGTGTAAGCAGGTCCCGCCTCAACTGGAGGCTGCTATTCTGTTCCCTGAAGCCCCACTGTGTTGGTGATGAGCAGAAAAATGGCAACCCACCAGTCTCTCCTCCCCAAACTGGGTGTCTCAAGCCTTGCTATTCAGACAGCCCTCACAGAATAATGTGGGCAGTCAGCGTGCCCTGCTCCACAGTCTCCTGTACCTCCAAGGCACTCGGCTGGGATTCAAAACCCGATGTCTTAAAGGACTCCACTCCAGGTAAACCTGGATCTGGGATAGTGCCAGTTGACCCAGCAGACAAAGGACCTCTGGCTGGTGCCCGCAGGATCTATCCTTGGGGTAGCAATAAACCCTCTTCCCACAATACACAAGGGAAGGGGCTGTTGTCTCCCAGCACACCCGTGAGATCCCTACCGCGCCCTGAGGCTGGCTCCCTCCCCACCAGGCACGTGCGCACAGGGGTGGCTCAGGTCTGGAGAAGGTTGCACACCCCTGAAAACTCCGATCTTTAGCTCCGAAGCCTGTTTGCAAAGTAGAAACCGGCTCTCTCCATATTTTTCGTTACTCACTCTGTGGTCCGGGGAGGTTTTTCTCTTGTCCAAATATAATCCCACTCTTCCGCAGCCTCTCTTTCCCTTCCTTTTGTCTCTCCACAGAAGGACATCCCCCTCTCCGTACCTACGCCACCCATTTTATCTCTCCCAATTTGCATACACACACCTCTGTCCCACCAAACTGCCTCTTTCCACCTGTGGAGATTTTTCTGTCACTCCGCAGCCTGTATTCCTGGGTGTTCCAAATGTTCCGACGTCAGTAGAGCTGTGTTTGAGGGACAAGGGAAATTCCAGTCCTTCTATTTCTCTGCCGTTTTAACTCCTCCCTAGAACTTAAGTTCTGTATACATCCTAATTTTGTTGAGCCTCTGGATATGAGCTTAGCATAAAAGAGTAATCAGAATTTTCCAGGTTAAGAATTGACAGATCCAGGGGCGCCTGAGTGGCTCAGTCGGTTGAGTGTCTGACTTTGACTCAGGTCATGATCTCACGGTCCGTGAGTTTGAGCCCCGCGTCGGGCTGTGTGCTGACAGCTCAGAGCCTGGAGCCTGCTTCGGATTCTGTGTCTCCCTCTCTCTCTGCC
Source organism: Paguma larvata (assembly GCA_030068075.1). Taxonomy (NCBI): domain Eukaryota; kingdom Metazoa; phylum Chordata; class Mammalia; order Carnivora; family Viverridae; genus Paguma; species Paguma larvata. The sequence continues at coordinate 64,135,621 of CM057831.1, read as the reverse complement.
CCTCCCCCACTCATGCTCTGTCTCTCCCTGTCTCAAAAATAAACATTAAAAAAAAAATTTAAAAAAAAAAGAATTGACAGATCCAGGGAGTGAGAAATTCTGACAATGAATCAAAGAAATACAATTTAAAACCACAATGAGATACCACCTCACACCAGTCAGAATGGCTAAAATTAACAACTCAAGCAACAGATGTTGGCGAGGATGTGGAGAAAGAGGATCTCTTTTGCACTGCTGGTGGGAATGTAACCTGCTGCAGCCACTCTGGAAAACAGTATGGAGATTCCTCAAAAAATTAAAAATAGAACTACCCTATGACCCAGCAATTGCACTGGTAGATATTTATCCAAGGGATACAGGTGTGCTGTTTTGAAAGGGCACATGCACCCTAATGTTTATAGTAGTGCTATCGACAATAGCCAAAGCATGGAAAGAGCCCAAATGTCAATCAACAGATGAATGGATAAAGAAGATCTGGTGTATATACAATGGAGTATTACTTGGCAATCAAAAAGAATGAAATCTGCCATTTGCAACTACGTGGATGAAACTAGAGGGTATTATGCTAAGTGAAATTAGTCAGAGAGAGACAAATATCATATGACTTCACTCATGGAATTTAAGATACAAAACAGATGGATATAAGGGAAGGGAAGCAAAAATAATAAAAACAAGGAAGGGGACAAAACATAAAAGACTCTTAAATGAAGAGAACAAACTGAGTGTTGCTGGAGGGGTTGTGAGTGGGGGGATGGGCTAAATGGGTGAGGGGCATTAAGGAAGACACTTGTTTGGATGAACAATGGGTGTTATACGTAGGGGATGAATCACTGGACTCTAATCCTGAAATCATTATTGCACTATATGCTAACTAACTTGGATGTAAATTAAAAAATAAGTAAATAAAAAAAATGATGATGATAAGTGGATGTATGTATGAACTCAGATAAACCCAGTTCACTTTCACCCCCTCTGGCTTACTAGACAAGGCTCTTTGCCGATTGCTGCTCCTGTTCTGTTACTTGTACCACTGCCTGACATTCCCTCCTCTTTCCCTCTGCAAGTCCAAACCTATACTCTTTTCAAAGCTCACCTTCCTCCCTCTCACTTCTTCCAGGAATCATTTTCTAGTCATCTAGCATACAGAAATCTTCTCCCTTTCTGAAATACTTAAAGCCTCTTATCCTCAAATCTGGGAGCTAATTACGTGTTGTTATATTCTGCATGTGAATCTCCTCTCCCATGGGGAACTTTGAACTCTCCAAGAGATACTTTGTGTGTGCTACTTATTTTCTAGACTCGTATCTTTGCAACCTCAGGTAGTTGATTAATAATTATTTATATTTTCCCTTCCTTGCTTTAATATTTAAATTCCTAAAACTCTTCAGCCTAAGCTTAGTCCTGTATCTTCTGAAGGTACAAATACATGGTACAACACCTTTTACCACATATGGAAACACATCTTAAAAACCTTTTCTGTTTTGCTTTATACTTATGTTAAATATCATGGATGTCTTTAAGATTAAGAGTCTTGAAAATTGCCGTAAGCCAGGCAGTCTTGTGTAGTACACAGCAGGTTGGGAAAATAGAAAGAATGAAGGCAGACAGACTATGACAGTTACTTCACTCCTGGAAAGAATCATGTCTCAGAAGTGAATTGCCATGCAATAAAATTAATGAATATGGTTCTAGAATCATGGCATTTTGTCTCACTCCATTCCTAGGACCTGTCCTTTCCAAATACATTTCTTTAGCAGAGGCTGATACAATGAGGAGCAGAGACTCTAAATAAGCTGTAAAGTGCTGTTGCTGAGTCTGTGTCCTGCTTTCCTGTAGTTGGGGAGCAGACAGTTGTGCGGAGTTTTCCCATTGCCTCCATCACCAAGGAAAAGAAGATTACGATGCAGAACCAGCTCCAGCAGAACATGCAAGAGGGACTGCAGATTACATCAGCATCCTTTCAGGTATTAAGAAAGGGAACCATTCTTCTACTGTTCAAAAGTTCTCCGGCACCTGGGCGGCTCAGTTGATTAAGCATCCGACTTCAGCTCAGGTCATGGTCTCATGGCTCGTGAGTTTGAGCCCTGTGTTGGGCTCTGTGCTGACAGCTCAGAGCGTGGAGCCTGCTTTGGATTCTGTGTCTCCCTCTCTGCCCGTCCCCCACTCGCTCGCGCACGCTCTCTCTCTCTCTCTCTCTCTCTCTCAAAAATAAATAAATGTTAAAAAATAATAATAATAAAATCAAAATAAAAGTTTTCTACAAATGATCTGACCACTTTCTGTGATCATGGGGTCAGAAGTTAGAAGATGAGGAGGATTAGGGGTCTGAGAGGGTAATCTTAAAGGAGTAAACCCATGAATCATATTGCACTTAATCCCTCACTTCCTGAACCCCTTGGCCAACTGAATACCAAAGATTATCTGTCAATATTTAGATCTGAGAAATTCAGACACACATAATTAACTCTTGTTCTCTGCCAACTCATACTTTTGTGTTAATAAAAGCTTTAGATAGAAAGCAATTCTCTTGGCATCTGTTGCAGAAGGAAATGCCATATGGCCCTTCTGTGGAAGAGAGAAAACTCTAAGAATTATACTCAGGGCTAAAGTACTATTGGTACTAACTAAATAACCTCTAATTAACCAGAGGATTTCCTAGGGGTTTTTGAACATATCAGGACTTATGGAATTATTGATGCAAAACACACTGGGGGCACCTAGGTGGCTCAGTCGGCTAACTGTCCAACTCTTGATTTCAGCTCAAATCGTGACCTTACAGTTCGTGAGATCCAGCCCACGCCTGGCTCTGTGCTACTTAGGATTCTCTCTCTCCCTCTCTCTCTCTGCCCCTCCCCTGCTTGCTTGCTCACTCTCTCTCTCTCAAAATAAAAATAAAAATAAAGTTTTAAACTCAGACACTGGAAGAGCAATCTTTTCTTAGTTTTTCCTTTTTACAGTTCTCAGTCTGTGATATTTTGCTCTTCTTATTTTTATCCTTTGTCTCTGACCTCTCAGATTTCCAAGCGCTCCAATTCTTGCCTCATTCCTTCCAGCCAGAAAGCCATTTCATTGTATGAAATGTGAGGCTGCTGACCTCTAAGCTCCAGGCCCTCTCCCATCACCTGGGGACTGAGGCCCCCCAGGGATTTCTTCACTGTTCCAACTGCCAAAGGACTTTAAACTAGAATATTGCTTGACTATACTGGTTACGATTCTAATCAAACGGACTTTTGCTTACTAGATTTATGGTATCTTGGGGTAAGAAGATACTTCCTGCAGCCAAATTCCCTGTCTAGAACCAACGGTTGAGAAAAAAAAAAAAGGAAGGACATGTTTCCTACTTTAGCCTCTACAAGTTAATTTCCCTATCCCTTCATAGAAAAGATAATCTTAAAGAAACCCAACTTCAGGATACCTGATTTTCCTTACCAGCAAACCATCTATGACAAGTGAACCTTTCTGAGCCTTTTTGAAAAAAATAAAACATTATATTCTATGATATCCAAGGTCCCCTCAACCTCTGGACTTCTGCCATTTAGTATTTTTTTTCTGTTATTTCAGTAATGTGGGGAGAAGTTATCTGGAAATCCTTAATGCCTCTAATGTATTTTATCTCTTTTGTCTCTAGTTGATCAAAGTAGCGTTTGATGAAGAAGTGAGTCCAGAAGTAGTAGAGATCTTTAAGAAACAGCTGATGAAGTTCCGTTATCCTCAGTCCATTTTTACCACTTTTGCTTTTGCTGCTGGACAGACTACCCCACAAATAATTTTACCCAAACAGAAGGAAAAGAACACCTCCTTCCGGTAAGAAGACAGTCAAGTTTCTTCATTTCAGCATTTTCATAGCTGACTGTCAGGGAAAGTGACCTTTCCTTTCGGTTAGTGTGTGCATGACTGCTCTTTTTATCTGCCATTCTGTCAAGCTCATTGGACCAAGCTCAAAAAGTTATGGAACAGCAGCACTGATGTATGTAACAAGTTTCAAAAACTAAAATCTACAAGAAGTTTTGACCAGTATGTCCATTGTTCATGATATATTTTGAGAGGGTGAAATTCTGTTTTCCCTTTTCCTCATATTAATCACTTTCTAACTGCCTTTGAGCAATCCCTTCAGTTTTCTTTGATATCCAGGTCTACTAGACAGTTTTGCTTTGACCTAGAGATGGGAGCCTTTATTTTTTCTTTTTCCATAACTTTTTGTTTTGATACAATTTAAATTTACAGGAAAGTTACAACATAATACAAAGAATTCCTTTATACCATTTACCAAGATTCACCAATTGTTCATGTTTTGTTCCATTTTCTTTATCATTCTATCTCATATGTATTTTTTTATAAACCATTTGAGTTATATGTATAATACCCCTTTAGCCTTAAATATATCAATATATATTTTCTAAGAACAAACCTTGGTATATAACCAGGAAACTTAATTGGTATAAAACTTTTATCTAACCCAGAGTCTTTATTCAAATTTTGCTGGCGATCGTTTATAGCTACTTTTTTCCTTCTGCCTAGTACAGGATCCAACCCAGGATCAGGAATTGCATTTAGTTACCATATTTCTTTAAAGGAACCCTCATTTTGTGATGAAATTTTTTAGTAATTTATGTTGAAACTTTTATATTTCAGTTATTACAAAATAACAATTGCATAAAAATTATCTTCAATTAGTGATAAAATGCAGGAGCCAAAAGTTGAGTTCATTCATCATTAATCACCTAGAATTTGGGCATCTGCCAGTACAAATTACATAGGGAGGAGCATGAAGACTTTGGAGAAAAGCCCTTTGCTTTGCCTGAAAAGGAGATGAGCTAGAGATTATATAAGAGTTGAGTTCCAGAGAGTGTCATTACTAAATGGCATAGCTGACCGCCTGTGCCACTGTTACCTGCCAAGTGAAGGAGACCATGCAGATACAGAAAGGATATACTGAAACATGAACAGCTTCCTAGGTATTTACAGCGGTGAGGCCAGCATCTTGTCTTAGCACTGCGGAATCACAGAGGAGCCTGTGATATCTATTATCCCAAAACAAAACTGTGTGGTGTTTATGTTTAGAACCTATGGACTGTGAGAGGGAATATATGCATACACACACACACACACACACACACACACACACACCTACATATAAAATCAACCCTATTGTATCAAGGTTATCCTATTCAGCTACAACAGAGACATAACAATTTTAAATTTTAAAACATCTTAGAATCATCTTGAGTATGTAAACATTTACAGGGTCAGAAGGCAGGACACTATGCATATACACTTAAACATGGTGCTTACTATGATTGTCATATGATCCAGAGAAAAGCCTGTGAGTTAGTAGAAAGAGGTTGAGTCAGTAGAGAAGGGGGCAGACTGGCTTCCATGCAGGAGGACTGCTACTGGCAGTTTGTGGGAGCCGGTGGGGGGCAGTGCCACGGATAACCAGAGTGCACTGAGGGGCATGTTTGACCGAAAAGCCAAACTGAGTTTAGATTTGGGAAAGTAGCTTATGTCCCACTCAAGGTTCTTGCACTTCTTGCCTACAGCTCTCCTGATGACAGCAGTGTTTTATAGGGAATTAGTTTGCTGCCATATAAAAAGCAATCTAAAGAAGGAGAGACTTACTGAAGGTCTGGAGAATACTAGTAGCTGTGGGGATGGAGAAGAAATAAGTTGAGCTGTGTAAATGGTGTCTTCATATTAAATTGATGTCGTCTTTGATTTTATGACTCATAGCACCTTCTCAAAAACAATCGTGAAAGGTGCCAAAAGGGCAGGAAAAATGACAATTGGGCGGCAGTATTTATTGAAGAGGAGGACAGGGACAATTGTGGAAGAGAGAGTGAATCGTCCTGGGTGGAATGAAGAAGATGACATATCAGGTATGTGAGAACTCCTTTTTCCTTCATGACTCAGTTTTATTCTTTCTTCTTATGTGAGTAAGAATAAGAGACTCAGATGTCCTTGCCCTTAAACCTTGACTCACAGGAACCTAGATCTCATAAGAAGATTGGAGGCACTTACCAGCTTCTCAGAATTGGAAAAAAATATTTTATTTTCCCAGTATACCATTGTTCAGCTAAGATTTTGCTAAATTATGTTTCTCTTTTACTAAATCCATAGAGCTGGTTGGCCATTGTTACATGGGTCTCATCAAAAGGAGAAAGAAAGAAACCCCAGTGCATAGAGAATTTAGGCATAAAGTAAACCCCTGTACCTTATCATTATGCAATAAGAATAAGGAAACAAGGACATTGGATATCCAAAATAAAGATTTGTGTTTAGAATAAGAACATTGGGGTACTCTTAATCAAAACAAGGGACCAAAGATGAAGGAATCCTTAGATGGTAAGAAAAAAATGCCTACTACATATTTAAAAGAACAGAATCTGAAAAGCTAAGATTCTTCTCGTTTGGGAAAATATTTTGAGGCAGAAAAACAGTTACAAAATGTCTGTTTTCTGTTCCTTAACCCACTATGGAGTATGCTTATAGAATTAACACTAGGGATAATCTGATCTAATCGGCAGAATGCCTTTGCACCCTTTTTATTTTCAGGATCTTAGAATCAATCACCAGTGACTACACCACTACTACTTCTACTACTAATAATAACAATAAGAACATTTTGAAGAAAGAAACCCCAGGTTTAGAGAGATCAGTGGCTAAAGGTCTCCATTTCAGTATATGTATCTACATACTCTGAGATCAGTGAACAGACCCACTACTACATTACTGAAACAACCATTTTTTGAAACTCTGGCCTCTTTACAGTCACATGGAAAGCCATAAAAAATTACCCATCACTACCAACTCTTCTAATTTGAAGTTTTAATGATTACACAGAAGAAAAACTATTATTCTATGATAATAACGCCACCAAAACACCAAATTATATAATGTTCTGTGCTCCTCTGAAAATAAAAGGCCAACACAAAGCTGATACCTGATGATATATTTGTATTATAAAGTTCACAAACTAAAATACAAAGTCTTATATTTGTAGGGATAAGCCTACAAATATAGTCGAGACGTTAGATCTTTGAGTACATATCCAAAAATTCTGAAACCTTAATTTGACTTCTCTCACTGTAGAAATAAATAAAAAAAAGTAAATTAGGACAGTTCTTAACATGAATTTTTTTTTTTAGTTAGAACATAACAGTACCAATTAGGAATGTTGGGGTTTTTTTTTAAATCCTCCCTAAAATGCTTGATTATTGGGTAAATCCTTCCACATCTAAAATCTCAAGAGATTCTGTAACCTGTGATTGCAACATTGTGAGGGAGTTTCCCATGTATACCACATCCTCTGACAAAAATACTTTCCACAAAAAAGTATAGCTTCTTGATACGCCTCCAAGAAAGGTCTTTTCCCACCAGTGAATTTCTGCTTAATCTAGAAATTTCTAATAAAATTTTATGTTCTGAAAAGTTAACTGTAATGTGAATGATGAAGTTTGTGTAGAGATTATATTAAAGATAAATTTTACTGATGAGTTAGCTTCTGACAGAGTTTGAGTGTTTATTTTATAGAGTCCTAAATAGAAACCACTATACTTTGGCATTAATAAACAAACCTGATTGAAACACAAAAATACGGCTAATGAATTCAAAATTATTTTGTTTTTAGAAACTTTGAGTTAATTTCCCTGGCATTTTTTTTAAAGTTTATTTATTTATTTAAGTCAGCTGTGCACCTGGGACACCTGCATGGATGGCTCAGTCAGTTGAGTGTCCAACTTCAGCTTAAGTCATAATCTCGTGGTTCGTGAATTCAAGCCCCACAGCAGGCTCGCTGCTGTCAGCGCAAAGCCTGCTTCAGATCCTCTGTCTCACTCTCTCTCTGCCCCTCCACCACTTGTGCTCACCATCTCTCTCTAAACTAAATAAAGCATTTAAAAAATTAAAAAAAAATGGGAATCTACATCCAAAACCAAGAGCACACTGTACACACTGTATATTAGCTAATTTGACAATAAATTATATATTTTTTAAAAAAATTTTTAATTAAAAAAAAAGAAAGCTCTATACCCAATGCGGGGCTCAAACTCACAACCCCAAGATGAAGAGTTGCATGCCCTTCCAAGTGAGCCAGCCAGGCGCCCCTTCTCTGGCATTTTGAGTTAATTTCCCTGATATTTGAGCTCCTGATATTTTATTTCTTGACTATCCATTACTGTTTTAATTTATGTTTGGATATAATGATTCTTGAAAGAATTAATATGATTTAAACTGTGATATACATAGTGCCCGTAGCCCTAATATAAACCTCTCTTGATTTAAGAATCCTCTTCAAAGGGAAGCTTCTAATCCTCTACTTTGAGCTATATCATTTTTTCAAAATTTGTTTCTGCATTCACAGTTTCAGATGATAGTGAACTCCCCACAAGTACGACTCTGAAGGCCTCAGAGAAGTCTACAATGGAACAGTTAGTGGAAAAAGCTTGTTTCAGAGACTATCAGCGTTTAGGTTTGGGAACCATAAGTGGCAGCTCTTCTCGCTCAAAACCAGAGTATTTTCGAATCACTGCCTCCAACAGGATGTATTCACTGTGCCGGAGGTAAGTCTGTTAGTGGACTCAAAAAAGACACCTTTCCATTCTTCCATTTGAGTCTTGAATGGGCTATTTGTCTCCATAGCCCACAGGAAGAAAAATGCCAGAAAATGGGGAGCCAGATCTCCAGGAATATGTGTGTTTAAGGGATACTTTTTATGCAGTATGAGTAAGCATCTCCTTGACATTCTCAGAAGTATAATTATATTACTGAACAGTGCCTAGATTAGATCAAAAAGTGAAAGGTAAAAGTTTTTGTCTCCTCTGTGATTTTTTATTTGTCTTTCTCTTCCCGTTAACATCTTTTCTAGCGTGCCTGAAGATAACTTGAACTAAAAATAGGATTTGCCCAGGCAGATAGGGGAGATGAAGGTCTGCTGTAGGCTAGGGGTCCACAAACTTTATTTCTTTAAAAGGCCAGATACTGCATAATTTCAGTTTTGCAGGCCATGTGGTCTCATTGCAGCTACTCAACTCTGCCAAAAATCAGGCATAGATGGTAAGTAAATGAATGGGCCCACGGGCTGTAATTTGTTGACCCAAGCTTAGACAGGGTTTTCTTATGCTGTCTAATTAGAATATTTCCAAGGGATAGTACTTAAAGAATGTCAATGAACATGTTTTCTTGTTTCTATTCTCTCTCTATTGTCATCTCTTGCTGTTTCCTATATCAGTAAGGCCCTATTTCATGCTGTATATATTTTAATGTTTTTTAATGTGAATTTATTTTTGAGAGAGAGAACAGAGAGAGAGGGAGTTGGGGAGGGGCAGAGAGAGGGAGACAGAATCCGAAGCAGGCTCCAGGCTCTGAGCCATAAGCACAGAGCCCAATGTGGGGCTCGAACCCACTAGCTGTGAGATCATGACCTGAGCCAAAGTCAGATGCTTCATGCTTTATATTTTTTAAAACTACATGTCTCCCATATACAAGTTTAATCATTTTCATCTCCAGGTAAGTTGTTTCCTTTACATTCATAAATTCCTGCTTTGATTAAACAGAATAATGCTGTGAAAGCACTTGGTACATATTTTAGAAAGTTGTCTTAATGTTACTATTAGTTTCAACTCCATTGTTATTAAAGAACTAATGATATCTCATTTTAAATGACAGTTTAAATTTACAAGTACCTGGCCAACAGATGAAAAGATACTCAACATCCTTCATTCAGAGAAATGCAAATCAAAACCACAATACACACTGGTGCAGCCACTCTGGAAAAGAGCATAGAGGTTTCTCAAAAAGTTAAGAACAGAACTACCATATGATCTAGTAATTGCACTATTCTATATTTACCCAAAGAATATGAAAACACTAATTCAAAAAGATATATGCACCCCTGTGTTTATAATAGCATTATTTACAATTACTGAATTATGAAAGCAGCCCAACTGATGAATGAATAAAGAAGTGTACACACACACACAAAATGGAATATTACTCATCCATAAAAAGGAATGAAATCTTGCCATTTGCAACATAGATAGTTCTAGAGAGTATAGAATGTATGGATCTGGAGAGTATAATGCTAAGTGAAATAAGGGAAAGACAATACCATATGATTTCACTTGTATGTAGAATTTAAGAAACAAAACAAATGAACAAAGGGGAAAAAAAAGAGAGAGACCAACCAAAAAAAAGACTCTTAACTATAAAGGACAGATGTTTACCAGAGGGAAGGTGGAGGAGAATGGGTGAGATAGGTGAAGGAGATTAAGAGTACACTTACCTTGATGAGCACTGTGTGATGTATACAGTCGCTGAATCACTATATTGTAACCTGAAACTGAACATATTTCAACTATACTGGAATTAAAATTAAAAAAAGAAAAAGACCAAAGACATGCAGGATTGAGTGAGAGGTTTAATGTGATTGGTGCTACAGTTGGAGATAATAGAGAAAAGGCAATATTAAAGAACTAACTGCAGGAAGTTTTTCAGAATTGCTGAGAGAAACCAGTCCTCAGGTCCAGGAAGCCAAAATGAATCCAAAGCAAACAAATAACAAATAAATCCTCATCTAGAGCTATTGAACTGAACCCACAGAACATCTAAGAAGAAGAGGACACCAAGCAGGCAGAGAGAAGAGAAAGATCACCAAAACAGGAATACCAATGATGAATGACATTTCAGTATCAACAAAGTGAGAAGGCAATGGAATCATATCTTCAATAGGCTAAAAGAAAATAATCATCAACCTAGGTTTTACACACAACAAAAGTATTTTTCAAAAATAAGGCAATTAAAAGTATTTCATAAAAACAAAAATAGATGTAATAAACAAATACCAATATGAAACTTGAGAAACAACTTGGAAATATAGTTTGAGATTTGGGCCAAATAAAAGTTTTGCATTAAATACTGAAAGATTGTGATTCTGTTGAGTATGCAATAATTTTCCTGGATACTCTGTCCTTCTAACTAAATTCTCTTTGTAGATAGTTTAAGTAGTGGTGTCAGGGTGTAATTCCTGCTGTTTGGGAAGCATGCTGTCCAAGTCCTGCGTGGCAGTGAGAAAACAGACTTCATTTCTCATTTTGATCTTTCAGAAACAAAGTAAAATAATAGACAACTTATTAGAACCCTTGTAATAAAGTGTTTATGGTGATATAAAATAATATATATCCCTCAAAGACTATATTAGGAAGAAAGGAATGGAATAATAAAAAATAATCCAAAAGAAGGCAGAAAGGAGAAAAAAGGGAACACAGAGCAGATGGAACAAATAGAAAACAAATGGTAAGATGGTAAATTTAAATTCAGATATATCAGTAATTATGTTACTTATCAATTGACTAAATGTTCCAATTAAAAAAAGAATATTACCAGAATTTTGTTAAAACTTTATGCTGCTTTTAAGGGAGATATGTAATATACAAGAATTCAAAAAAGTTGAAAGTAAAAGGATAGAACAAATATACCTTGCAAAACCGCCTTTAAAAAAAATCACACATGACAGTGTGATTATGGCCAAGTGAAGTTTATTCCAAGAATACAAAACTGGCTTGAAAATTGAATCAGTCAGTATAATTCACCATCTTAAAAGAATTGAAAAGAAAAAATATGTTTCATTCTGGGAGGGGAATCAAAGCAGAAATGGCTATTGCAAACCTGGTCCAAAGCATCCAGTGATGGAAGGTCCTAGAGACAATACATGATGGGATAGTCAGACAAAAGATTCCTGTAGGCCAGAGAGGCAAGGGAGACTGTAGGGGCTTGTGATCCTTAAGCCCACCTCTCCCTCCTCCTATGGAAATTTGTGCACAGAGTTTGAATATTTGCCTCTGGGGGATCTCAAACTCAAGCACAGAACTTCTAGAACAAGTGAACTGTGAAAATGGGGCAAAAAACATTTCCAAATTAATAATTTTTTTTATTCCAAGAAAAAAAGAAAAATATATTCATTATATACAGAAAAGCACTTTATAAAATATAATGTACATTTATTATTTTAAAAGAAGAATTCTTAGCAAATTAGAAATATAAGGGAAGCTCCCTATCTAGTGTCTAAAAAATCCTACAGCAAAAATTACTTTATGGGAAAATATTGAAAACGTTTACTCTGAGATCAGGACAAGGTGAGGATGCCCACTATCACCACTTCTACTCAGTGTCACATTAGAGGTCCTAAAAAGTGCCAAAAGACTAGAAAAAGAGACAATAAAAGGCATAAAGATTCAAAAGAAAGAAAACTATCATTACTCACAAATGATTTGATTGTATACTTAGAAAATCTGAAGGAATCTACAAGTAAACCTTGTAACACATGAATTTAGTTAGGTACTGGTACAAGATTATTATGTAAAAATTAGCATTTACATACCAAAAGTAAATAATTAAAAAAACAAAATTTTAAGTGATGTTATTTTGGCACAACTGACACTATTTACAGCAGCTCTAAAAAGCATTACTTAGGAATAAATCTAATGAAAGATGTACAAGACCTCTACATGGAACAGTCAGAACAATACTGAGGATCATTAAGGATATAAATAAATAGATATTTCATGTCCTTGGATTAGAATACGCAGTACTCCAAACTGTAATTTTTCAGGGCACCTGGGGTGGCTCAGTCAGCTGAGCGTTCAGTTGGGCTCAGGTCTCCATCTCACGGGTTGTGAGTTCGAGGCCCACATTGGGCTCTCTGCTGTCAGCATGGAGCCTGCTTTGGTTCCTGTCTCCCTCTCTTTCTGCCCCTCCCCAAATCATGCTTTCTCCCTGTCTCTAAATAAATAAATAAAAACATTAAAAAAAAAAAACCTTTAAAACTATAATCTTTCCAGAAATTTGTCTATAGATTCAGTGTCTATCCCAATCAAAATTCCAGCAAAATGTTTATGGAAATTAAAAAGATGATTCAAAGTATTATATAAAAATTCAGAAAATCAGGATAGTCAAGATAGTCTTATGGAATAATACTGTAGGATATTTAGATTTTTTATAGAGCTACAGTAATTAAAATAGTATGGGATTGACACAAGGATAGTCAAACAGACCATTGGGGCAAAATAGAGAATATAAAACAGCTCAACATATATGGACACTTGATTTAAGGAAAATATAGCACTTACAAGCAGTCAATAAAAGATGTTTTTTTCAATAAATGGTACTAGATATCCATATGAAAAAAATTTAATCTTGACTCCTGCCTTATATCATACACAAAATCAATTCCCGTTGGTCTGTGGGTCTACATAAAGGTTAAAATAATAACACTTCTGGAAGATAGGAGAATATCTTCATAACTGTGAAGCAGGAAAGGATTGCTCAGGACAGGAAAAGCACTATCCATAAAGTAAAAGATAAATTAAGACCTTCCGTAGGTATCAGAAGAACATCAGAAAACATCATTAAAATGTAAAAAGGCATTAAAAGATGGCAGGGGCCTTAAACAGGAACTTCACAAACGAAGACATCTTGGTGGCCAGTAAATATCTGAAAAGATGTTCAATGTTTTAGTCTTTAGATAAATACAAATTAAAGTCCCAATGAGACTACTTTATACCTGCATAAATGGCTAAAACTTAAAAGATTAACAACACAAAATGCTAGTAAAAATATCAAGCAATTGGAACTTTCATTTATTGCTTGTGGGACTGTAAATTGGTTAAACAACTTTGGAAAGCTGTCTGGCGGCATCTGCTAAACATCCATTGAACATATGCATAACCTGTTATTTGCCCAGAATTTCCAATAGAAATGTATATGTGCTCCCAAAAGACATCTACAGGAATGTTCATGGCAACATTTTTCTCACATGGTCAAAAACTAGAAACCACTCAAAACCAACAATAGAAGAAGAGAGAAATAGTGTAATCACATAGTGGGATACTATACAGCAATGAAAATAAACTACAGCTATATGTAGTAGCATGGATGGATTTCACAAACCTAAGGTTGAGTAAAAGAACCCAGATACAAAAGAATAAATTCTACTTGATCCTTTTATCTAAAATTCAGAAACAGGCAAAACTCATCCAGGTTTTAGCAGTCAAGGATAGTGATAAATTTTGAGAAGGAGAGAGAAATAGTGATTGGTAAGAGATACAGGAGATCTTCTTGGATTCTGGTAATGGTCAGTTTCCTTGATTTAAGGAAAATATAGCACTTACAAGCAGTCAATACCAGGTAGCAATGATATAGATATTTTTGTGTTAACTCATTTATGTTTCAAGCATTTGTATGTGTGTTATTCTTTAATTAAAAGGTTTCCACTGTAGCTCCTGAAGCCTTCCTGGTCTACCTCTTAAGCCCGGGGTTGATGGCTCTGGGTAATGAGAAAGGGTGGATATCAGGGTAAATGGATGTATCTTTCATTACTAAATAAGACTGGTACTGAGAGCAGTTTCTGCTGATCTTCATTCAACACTTTTTGCCCCAGCACCAGTGGCTATCCAACTGTCACTCAAGTTCATGCCTGGGAGCAGGAAAGTCTTTGATCTTGCTCTTGAAGAGCATGGTCTGTGGTGCTCATATTCCATGGGAGAAGGGAGAAGGGAGTGAAGGGATGTGGTGGTTCTTTTCCAGTTACCGAGGCAACACCCAAAGCCATTAAGTATCACTCCTTTATCTAATATATAAAAATCATTGTATCTAGAAGCAAGTGGGGAGAGAACAGACATTAAAATGGTATTAGAGATAGTAGGCCATACAGAAGACACAAATAGATATTTTTCCAATGAATATATACAGATGCTCAACAGACATATAAAAGGTGCTCAACATCACTCATCATCAGGGAAATGCAAATCAGAACTACAATAAGATACCACCTTACACCTGTCAGAATGGCTAAAATAACACAAGAGACAACAGGTGTTGGCAAGAGTGTGGAGAAAGGGGAACGCTCTTGCACTGTTGGTGGGAATGCAAACTTGTGCAGTCACTCTGGGAAATAGTGTGGAGTTTCCTCAAAAAGTTAAAAATACAGCTACCCTATGATCCAGTAATTGCACTGTTTAGGTACTTCCCCAAAGAATACAAAAATACTCATTCAAAAGGATACATGCGCCCCAGTGTTTATAACAGCATTATCTGCAGTAGCCAAATCATGGAAACAGTTCAGGTATCCAACGACTGAGGAATGGATAAAGAAGAAGTGATATGTGTATGTGTGTGTGTATATATCTGTATATACACACACACATATATACCCATACACATATGTACATACGTACACATACATATACACACATACATACACACAGACAATGGACTATTAGAGTGGAATCTTGCCATCTGCAATGACACGGATGGAGCTAGAGAGTATTATGCTAAGCAAAATAAGTCAGTCAGAGAAAGACAAATACCATATGATCTCACTCATATGTGGAATTTAAGAAACAAAACAAATGAGCAAAGGGAAAAAATACAGAAAGGCAAACCAAGAAACATACTCTTTACTGTAAAGAACAAACTGACGTTTACTAGAAGGGAGGTGGGAGGGGGGATGAGTAAAATATGTGATGGGGATTAAGGAGTGCGCTTGAGATAAGCACCGGATATTGTATGGAAGTTTTGAATCACTATTATTCTACTCCTGAAACTAATATTACACTGTACATTAACTAACTGGAATTTAAATTAAAAAAAAAAGAATGGGGGTGCCTGGGTGGCTCAGTCAGTTAAGCGGCCAACTCTTGATTTCAGCTCAAATGATGATCTCATGGTTGGTTTGTGAGTTCAAGCCCCACATCAGACTCTACGCACACAATGCTGAGCCTGCTTCGGATTCTCTGTCTCCCTCTCATGTGTGTGTGCTTTCCCTCTCTCAAAAATAAATATTAAAAAAAATTTTAATAAAATAAATTAAAAAAAAGA
This sequence comes from Paguma larvata, assembly GCA_030068075.1. NCBI lineage: Eukaryota > Metazoa > Chordata > Mammalia > Carnivora > Viverridae > Paguma > Paguma larvata. The sequence continues at coordinate 64,119,751 of CM057831.1, read as the reverse complement.
AATAGGGCTATAATAATGGAATTGCTTCTCTTATCAGTTTGTGATATTGGAAAAAAATACAGCCTATAACTTCCTAGGGCACCAAAGTGCTAGGCTTTCAGAATGCTTACAAGGTACCTCTGGTTAACTATGAAAAGTTAGTTTGGTGTTCACTAACATTAGTGAAGGTTATGATTTACATGACCAAAAACTGAATTGTCTCCCCCTCCTCTCAGCACTGGCTTACATCAAGATAAAGGACTGGAAATTCTAGATATGGATAGTTGTAATGGTTGCACAATATTGTGAATGTACCTAATGTCACTGATTTGTATAATTAAAAATGGTTAACATTAAATTTTATGGGGGCACCCGGGTGGCTCAGTCGGATAAGCAGCCGACTTCGGCTCAGGTCATGATCTTACGGTCTGTGAGTTCGAGCCCTGCGTCAGGTTCTGTGCTGATGGCTCGGAGCCTGGACCTGCTTCGGATTCTGTGTCTGCCTCTCTCTCTGCCCTTTCCCTGCTCACGCTCTGTCTCTCAAAAATAAATAAACGTTAAAAAAAATTTTTTTTAATTTTATGTTAGGTATATTTTAACCTCAAAAAGAAGATCAAACATGGGGTGCCTGGATGGCTCAACCTAAAGTAAAGTGTCCAGTTTCAGCTCAGGTCATGATCTTGCAGTTCTTGAGTTGGAGCCCTGTATCTACACTGTCAGTGCGGAGCCTGCTTGGGATTCCCTCTCTCTCCCTCTCTCTCTCTCTCTGCCTCTCCCCCAGTTGTGCACTTGCTTTCTCTCTCTCTCTCTCAAAATAAATAAATAAACTTTAAAAAAATATCAAACATACATGCACACAAATTTATGGGTTTAGAGGTTGTGAAGTTATTAATATGAAATCTCTTTAGGTTAATATTTCTAAATAAACTAAAGGAAAAGACTCTGAAACCTGCCTATCTTCTTGTGCTTCCTATTCTAAAAAACAAAGTACTTTGTTTTGTATTTTCCCAGCGTCATATCCTGTAACTTTATGAGCTAATCTTTTTTAAAAAATTATCAACATGTAGTGTCAATAAAATATTTAAACTTATTTTGACCTTTGAACATACTGTTCTCATACCAAAAATCATTTGGTTTTGATTTTTAGTTCTTTCACCATATCAAGCAGGCTAATATTAGTCTGCTCTATTCTCAGCTGTTACTTTAGCAGACTAATGAGTTGACAATTTGACTTGTCATCCTCATAAAGTTGCTATTAATCCAGTAATCTTACAATCTATATTTCGTGTTGACAAAAAGTAGTATATACGACAAGGAAATCATTAGTTTAACAGAGGCCATTTTAGTAATTCTACATAGCATTTTTCCTTTTTTTCTTTTTTTAATTTTTATGTATTGTGAGAGAGAGTGAGGGAGAGCAGAGAAGGGGCAGAGAGAGGGAGACAGAGAATCCAAAGCAGGCTCTGTGCTGTCCATGCAGATAATGACCTGAGCCAAAATCAAGAGTCAGACACTTAACTGACTGAGCCACCCAGGTGCCCCAACACAGCATTTTTCTTCCTTCCTTCCTTCCTTCCTCCCTCCCTCCCTCCCTCCCTCCCTCCCTCCTTCCTTCCTTCCTTCCTTTTTAATTTATTTTATTTTTGAGAGAGAGAGCACATCAGCTGAGTAGGAGCAGAGAGAAAAGGAGACTGAGGATCCGAAGCAGGCTCTGTGCTAAGAGCAGAGAGTCTGGTGCAGGGCTCCAACTCATGAACTGTGAGATCATGACCTGAGCCAAAGTCAACGCTTACCCAACTGAAACACCCAGGTGCCCCAGCATTTTTATTTTCTAGGCTTAGGTACGGGAGTCTGCAGTATCACTGAAGGGGGCTTATTTCAAAAAAGACTATAGATTAGTGGATGAGTTAGCTATTTTCACTATCTAGGCCTTTTCTTCTCAACCCCTGAAGAAATGAGTTAAAACTAAGTTCCATGTTTAAAATACATGTCTTAGGGCACCTGAGTGGCTCAGTCAGTTAAGCATCCGACTCTTGATTTTGGCTCAGGTCAAGATGCCATGGTCTCATGAGTTTGAGCCCCATATGGACTCTGTGCTGACAGCATGGAGCCTGCTTGAGATTCTCCCTCTGTCTCTGCCCCTCCCCCACTCGTACTCTCTCTGTCTCTCTCAAAATAAACTTCAAAAGTAAATAATTTTTTATTAAAAAAAATAAAAGAAAATAAATGTCTTACCCCTCAACCAGTATGTTTCTGAGTCTTAGAGAATTACTGTGATATTATGATATTCATGTTCTTATACTCTCTCTCTCCCTCTCTCTACATTTCTTTCCCCTTCTCTCTCCCACTTCCACTCTCCCTATCCATTCATTCTCTTTCTCCTTTCCGTGTCCTGAAGCTATCCTGGCCTTTTAGTTGTACCTCAAGCTGTACAAGACAGTAGTTTACCAAGAGTCGCCCGCTGCTATCGACACAATCGCCTGCCTGTTGTATGTTGGAAGAATTCAAGAAGTAGTACCCTGCTTCTCCGATCTGGAGGATTCCATGGGAAGGGAGTGGTTGGTCTTTTCAAATCTCAGAACTCCCCTCAGGCAGGTAAGCATCTCTGTACAGCACAGTCGTGATCCTTGCACATTAGAGAATTCCTAAAAATAAAGGAAGTAGCATCTGGGAGTGTCGATTGTGCCCTCATGTCAGGTCTTCTCTCATACACAGACTTTTCCACTGTGCAGTGCAAAACATGTACTACTTGACAATGTGGGTTTCCACCTTGAATTTGACATCTTGCTTAATATGTCTGTCTATATTTGGATTTTAATAGAAATTATCATAATAGTCTTTGATTTTAGGCTATTTTCATTTCAGCAAACCAGACTATCCACAGATGGAAACTAGAGTAAACTAATCTTTTCTTTCCTTCTAGGAAGCATCCAAATATATTTAACAGCTTCAGAGGCAAGCAGAGATTCTCTGTCCCACGTAATATGAGATATTTTATCTCATCCCTACAAGTCACATGCACACACACAAACAAGTTCACAAACTAATGACCAAAATTCTGCCTTAAAAGAAACTCTCAAGCAAAGAATATTTTAGATAGCTAGAAGGAGGCCAATTAAGAAAGCAGATAGTACTGCTGTCTCTTTTTCTGAGGATAGATTTAAGTAGTATGTCTGAGGTCTTGAAGTCAGTCAGAAGCTATATTTTGCAGACCTTTCTCATAATTTCTAGCTTATAATAAATGTTCAGTAAAATTAAACAATAGACCACCAAAATATCAGATCCAGTTTAGGGATGGCTGTGTTCTTAACTCTTTGGAAATGAGGTAAGTCACGTTCGGTGGTTCAGCAGGTAGAACCGTGTGCTTTTGTTATCTCTTCTTTATTCTCATCCATTTCCCTCCTGAAAGTTAAAAGTTGGCCAGTGTGTCTTTGATCATTCAGCTGAGGGCAGCACACACACAACATCATCATCATCATTATCATCATCATCATCTTGCCTGTCTTGGAGTCTCAACACTCCAAGTGTAATTAAAGGCAATTTGTTTTTAACTATTTTGACACTGAGGAATCCTCTCAAGCCACATAGTGGATATAATAGAATGCAGCATATGTAAGTTACATAAAGTGAGGGAATCATATCAGGAGCACTGATGAATATGTCACTGATAATTAATGATAATATTAATTTTTTCATTGAAAAAATGAAACTATTTTATTTCACTGGTTTCTGATTTTTCATCTAATATAAATTTGCTGTATTTCATATTTTTGAGCTGACACATTTTAATGTCTTTGAAATTGGAATGCATCTTAAAATTGATGTGATCAGAGAGAATTGTCATAGTTTAAATGGGAGAGTTTTTATTTTTTTTAAGTTAATTATTTTTGAGAGAGAAAGAGAGCAAGCACAGGCAGGGGAGGGGCAGAGAGAGAGAGGGAGACACAGAATCTAAGGCAGGCTCCAGGCTCTGAGCTGTCAATACAGAGCCTGACGCAGGGCTTGAACTCATGAACTGTGAGATCATGACCTGAACTGACGTCAGACCCTTAACCAACTGAGCCACCCAGGCACACATAAATGGAAGAGTTTTTAATTCTTAGTACATAAAATAATGGTGCATCTTATAATTGATGACATCTTAGAGTTCATAAAATATAATAATGGCATCATAAAGTTTATAAAATATAATTATGCGAATTTTTTTATTCAGATGTAAGAAAATTTATTAGTATCTGTTGTCCTTCTGATGAGTCCCTCATGACGCCTCTTTAGAAGTGCCTGGGCCAATTTCAGTGATTCTTTGCTCTACACAAACCAGCTCAGACTCCCTCCAACCCAGAATTGTTCTCACATCTGTTTCCCTCTGTGCATACACAGAGGCATTCCCTCTCTGCCCCTCTCTTAGAAGGACCAGGGAATCTGGCAGTAGCTGTTGCTACCTTCTCCCCATCTTCCTCCACTCTTCCTGCAACAGACTCCTGTAGGCTCATGTGCCCTTTTAGGCCTGTGTGGCAGCATTAGAAGAAAACTACTGGTATGGGTGCCATTCTGGGGTGCCGAGGGTACCCATTCCATCCTCTGCTCCCAAACAGTAGTATGCACAGGATTACTACACCAGTTCTTGTAAGGACAGCCCTGTGCTGGTTTTCCAGATCTGGGCTCTTTTTGGGAGGATGATGAGGCAAGCAAGAAGTAGGTATTGTGAAACCAGTATCATAGGAAGATGGTCATTTAATAGTTTACAGTTGTTAATGGGGCTGGTTTCTATACTTGGGTGTGGTAATTTGCAGATACACAGAAAGAATAAGATAGATAGGTAGGTGGGTAGATCTCTTAACATAGAGACAGTTTGTTTTATTCACTATCCTTTTCTTTTATAGCTCCTACCTCCTCTTTAGAATCTTCCAGTAGCATAGAACAAGAAAAATACTTGCAAGCCTTACTGAATGCAGTCTCTGTCCAACAGAAACTCAGTGGCAGTAACACCCTTACTGTCAGACCACCACTTGCTCTGTCTCCAGGTAAGATTTGATAACACTTCTCTTCTTGACAACTACGAAAGGTCGGACTCATTCCTTGGGTTAGTCTCTTTAGTTATGTATACTGTTCCTTCAGTATGACCCCTTAAGGTTTTACCCTAGGGGACTATAACTTTAGCTCCTTTTATCTAAAAATCAACGTACCACTGTTAATGTCTAGTAACATTACCCAAATGGAGAGATTCAATTATTTTCTTTTTAAAAGAATAATAGGAATGGGGAACATAAATAAAGTCATCTCTTGTTTTCTTACAATCTATTTTACATAGACTTTAAAGTATTGTTACAAAGTCGAACATATAAGTTGAACACCTGATTTTTAAATGCTTATGTAGTAAATCATCATGTATAAGTTTGAAATTCCTGAAATTTATGCAGCCTTTTATGCTTTGTAGTACAGTTTGTTTTCATTAGATTTGGATGAAGCCATTAAGACTTGTACTAATATTCTGTTTCAGTTATCATGTGATGGAACCCCAAAGGGTTCATGTAGAGGTAACCCTAATGTGTTAGACACAGGAGCATGTGACTTGAAAAGTTGGTCTCCTTGGCTTAATCAGCTATTTGAATTAGCTCAACATAAGCAGAAAGTGGCTTTTCTTGTAAAGTAACACCATGCATGCCTTGCTTCATTTATCATTAAATTCTCTGATTGCACTTGCCAAACCTAACTCTCTATAATCTTGCAAATGTGTGTATCTCTGAGGAAATAGTAACGGTGCCTTGTTATCTCTATTAAAGCTTTGGGTACTTAAAAAGTACAATGTTTGGCAGCAATTAGACATGCTACACATGAAGATAACTTTTTGTCATTTGAGTAATGTTAACCTGAACGACATGGTTTTTGTTCTTCTTTTTGGCTGACTTTCAGGGACTGAAAGGAGGACTTCAAGAATGTCCACTGTGCTTAAGCAGGTAGTGCCAGGACATTTGGATGTAAACCCATCCAATAGCTTTGCCCGAGGAGGTTAGTAAGATTGATTTTATAACTGAGCACTGATACAACTTTAAAATCAGAAAACTTTACTCTAGATAGTGATACTCTAAATCGACTAATTATGGTTCAAATTGTTCTTAATTATCCTTTTCTAAATAAATGATCTAATTTGTTACTGGTGTTGTGACAGATGAGTTTAGCTGCATGGGACAAGAAATATAATAATTGCTGAAATCTTAGCTATCGATGATTTTGGAAGCAGTGGGAGGTGAGGGGAGGATGTCTAAATGGTCAGTCCTGTGACTACTCCACAATGCTTCAGGTTTGTAGGTTAGAAAGGCTGATCACAGAAGCATAAGCAGCTACAGAGAAGTAATCCCAGACCCAAAGAGTTGTGCTTCCCCAATCCCTGTGATTTTTGCTCCTGTTCTCAGAAATGCTAATTTAGGGAACAGAAGAGAATGATATCCAGGTTACTCCTTTTTTTCCCCTCTGGGCTTTAGCTGCTGGCATAAGGGAATAGAGAAAAGGCCTGTATTTTCTCTTTTAGCCCCAAAGGTGGTCCACCTTGGTATCTGGAGATTATGTGAGATTCTTTTATTTTTCTGAGGTAATTCCAGAGCAGGTATCATGATTGTAAAACCTCCTATTTCACAATGGATTTATAGAATCTTAGGCTTTTTCTCTCATGTCCATATGATGCTGAATCTCCCTGAAAATGTACCAAGTGAATGATCCAAGCTCTGCTTGAACATCATCAGTAATGGTAAACTCATTTCTTCCTTAAAGCAGTCCCTTGCATTTGTAAGCAGCTGTATATTTGTTAGAAAATTCTTTCTCCTATCAATCTAAAAATCTGCCCCTATCTAACTTTATGTATTGACCGTAGCTCTGCCCTCTACAGTCAGAAAATTCTAAATCTTAATCTCCCACATGCCAGCCCTTCAGATTTAAAATCTTATCTTTTCACTCTGAGAGCTTCCATTAACTCCAAATATCCCTAATTGGAATGGTTGCATCCCACTCACCATCTTTGTCACTCAGTGAACTCTCCACAGATTTGAACTCATGCAGCCTAAGATTACATCAGATATGAGGATCGCCCCATCTTGTGGTTGACCCACACTGAGATTAATATCACTTGAAATCTCTTCCCATGTGCTATTGTTCTTAACAATATACAATACTACCCTTGAGGATTGGTTTTTGAACCTTCATGTACTATGTACTATACCTACAAAATTCCACCTTGTTTTACATGGACTAGTTTTAGACTTTGGATCCTAATTCTGTCTGCCTCTGTATTAGACATTTTCCCAAGCCTCTTGTCATGTATCAATTTGATCTCTGCTGTCATGTATTTGTTGTTTAAAAATATCGAACATCCAGAGCTAAGGGCAAAAGTCTTCATCAAAATAATATAGACTCTTCCCTGAAGAAAGAGATTGATCTGTTAATATATACCAGTTCAAAGTCCTACAGAAAACCTCACCTGACCCATATTTCTAAATCTCTGCCAATCTTTTTAATTTTGTGTTTTCCACTCTTTCCAGGTGTTAACTATATCAGAAGAGAGTATATGGTTAGTTTACCATGACTCGTTATAGGAATTAGTGATTTTTCCTAAGTAATCATAAATTATCCACTAGCATCCATTCTAGAATTTAGTTCAGAATCAACATAAAGGAAAACTTTATTTTACAAAATTCACTTTTTCCCCTTTTGAAAAACCAGATTACTATGCACATCTCCTGGCAGTCATATTGGTTCTTTAGATACTTTTTTCACACCTCATCAGAATGTTCTGTAATTACAGGATTTTCTAATAGCCTTCAGCCTTCTTTGTTCATCTTGTGAATTAGTGTTTCAGGCCTAAAGGTCATGGTGTTAGTTTCCAGGGCTACTGCAACAAAGTGCACAAACTGGTTGTCCTCAACAACTTTTGTCTCATGGTTCTTTGGAAGCTAGAAGTTCAAAATCAAGATGTTGGCAGGGTTGGTTCCTTCTAAGGGCAATGAGGCAGAATCTGTTCCATGCCTCCCCCTAGCTTTTGGTAGCTTGCTAGCCATCTTTGGCATTCCTTAGCTTGTAGAAACATCACCCAGGTATCAGCCTTCATCTTTTCATGATGTTCTCCTTCTGTATCTGTCTCCAAATTTTCCCTTTATATAAGGACACCGATCATATACAGTTAGGGTTCCATCCCCCTTCAGTATGACTTCATCTTAATCAATTACATCTGCAATAATCCTATTTCCAAATGAGGCAATTCTGAGGTGCTGGGGGTTGGGACATCAACATATGAATTGGGGTGGAGGCATACAGTCTAACCCATAACAGTCATATATAGCTTTCTTTGGAATTTTTTAAATACCATTGTTTTAAAGTTTAAGATATAGGCCTCATTCTTCTCATTTCTTTCATGGTGAATTTGAACTAAAAGATAGTACAGTGACTTTCTCCTAAGATTCCTGCCTGGTATTTCTGTTGCCAAGAGCTCCTATCGCAATTTGGCCCAATATTGCAGTTCCCCTTAGTGCTTTGTTTACCCTCTGAAAGTTTATATGGTCAGCAAGGCATATCAACACTTTTTCCATGCTCTGCTCTTGAGTTTTATCTTTGTCAACTTCATCAAGAACACATTATTTCTTTCTCCATTTGGCCAGATGACTAGTAATATGATTTTCAGATACAAAATGGTCTCATCTTCTCTGTTAGTACCTAAGGGTCATGGACATTTGCCAGTGTGTTTCACCAACTTTATCTTCTCTTTTTTAATAGTGGCCTCAGACTCAGCCTTTTTTATACAAGGGGATCCCCACTTGTGGTTACATTCTAATCATGAGTTCATTCTTTGCTACTCTCAAAAGTACCTAAAAAGCTATATTTACCTCTTAGGGTCAAAACCTCCTATTTGTTTCTGACCCATTCTATGCATATTGAGGTCATAATTATTATTTCTGACACCCTTCTCAAATATTTTCTTCTGAAAATTATTGTGAACTTAGTGTGTTTCTTCACGACAGTTTTTTTTTTCCTAACCAGATACTCATCGTTCTGGTGTCTTAAATTAGGATCCAGAAACGTAAATCTTACTCTTTTTTTCCATCTCTTAATTCTTCAATCCCAAAGCCTCCCAGGTCTTCCATGATCTCAGTGGTTAATTGAAAGATGATACTGCTGTTTCCCGGTGCCTTCACCTTCTTCTCTGATCCCTGGAGCCTCTTTCTTTGTCTCTTCCAACAGTGTAATTCCTCCTCACACTGAATACCAAGAACAGACTGGGCAAGCAACTTGGGAAGTCTTAGAAGATTCCCTATTACGTGACCATGCCAGGCAGACACACACTCACATGGGCCGGGGCCAGACTAGGTGTGGATGCTTGCACACGCTGCAAATAGTTCATTTCCTTTTTCCTACCCTCAAGAAGACTATCTTCATTTTTCCAGTTCGTGAGGCAACACTTCTTCAGAAGTTCCTCATCCACCCTTTATGGGAAGAACCTCCTAGTTCTAAATTTTCCTCCTAACCTTTTCCTTTTTCTCTTCTTTGTATCTTTACTGTCTTGTCATTCCTTTCATCGTCACAGAGTCTTTGGTCCTGGTCTTTTCCTTAGGTTATTTTCACTGTGTGCCTTTATCACTCTGCTAATGAGCCAGAGTTTATATAACTTCCACCTTCTCCTTTACCCTTTTCTCAGTCAGGGTGATCACTTTGCATTCTGTATGCACATTGATGAGTTCCTAAGGCAGGGGAAGCAACCTTTTTTACACAAGAACTAGTTAAGGAAAAGTGAGGATGTGAATAGAACACATTGCTTTTCATTTAAAATTAAAATTACTTTTGAACCCCATGGGAGAAATGTATATACTTACAACTTGGAAAATTTATTTTGTTGACTAAAAAAATGTCATGAGGAAATCAATACTACTACCTCTTAAATACAAAAGTATAGCAGCTCAGTATATTTGAGAAGTAGCCACATGGAGGCAGCCTTTTAATTTTTCATCCTTTACATTTCCACGACCCTTCAGTTTCTCCACATGTAATATTTATCCTTGTGATAATCTCTAGAATATATGTTTTAAGAGGCTCTGAGAAATGAAGTGACTTGGCCAAGATCACTTAGCAAATAACAGCATAACTGGTATTGGGATTGATTCAGTCCATTTCAGTACAGCATTCACTGAATATAGCTTGTACCTGATGCACATGGATAAATTCAGTACTCATCCCCACATCCCACCCAAGCATCTCTCCTCCCTCTTGGCCTGAACAGAGTAGAGGGAACAATACCAGTGCTTAGGAAACACTCGTGTTTTGAATACCAGTGCATTCCCACGGGTGGGGTGAGCTGCACCACTTCTTCCTTGAAGCGATCCCCTCAGCCAGCCCCTGCTGGACGGCCCCAGAGCCACTCAGTTCCTTATGTGACAAAACACTTACATTCAAATTCAAACTATAGCACTACCACTTAATGTGTGATATTAAGCAATTTAGGAAACCCCTTATGCTCAGGGTCCTCATCTGTAAAATGCAGACAATAAATAGTACCTAGCATTAGAGAGTATGAGGAATAAAGGAAATATCTGTAAAGCACTTAGCTTAGTAACTGGCTCATAGTAGGAACTCAGTAAATGTTAGTTCCATGATTTTTTTACAATATATAAGTATTATATCAGGTAACACTGTCACAAGACAAAATGTATATATACTGAAACAAAAGTTTCATGAAACAGTATGTATACCACATGCAATGCACTTAGTATTTTCAAATTCTAATCTCACTTTTTTTAGAATACCCTCTTAACCTAGTAAAGTGATTACTAAAACCACTAAGGGGGGACCCTATGGCTTGGAAAAAACGTGACTCCAGGCCAGCGGTATATGGTCAGGACAAGTATTTGACACCTACGAATCACTCAGGAAGCTAAGTAAACCTTACCACCAAAGCACTAGCATAATGCCCCATGGGATTACAGTTCTCAAAGCCCTCTGCTGGCCCCATATCCATAAGGCCATTTTCCCATTGCTGATCTTCTGCTATGTGATAAACACTTGGCAATTTTTCACTAAATGAGCCTCTATAATAATTATTATATTATTAATCAGAGCAAATAATCAGGGCAAATAATCACGGTTGAAGATACAGTAATAGGACCACAACAGCTCATAATGTATCAATTTTCAAAATGAAAATAATCAACAAATGTGTTTAGTACCTATATATTAGGTTTTCAGCATGAATACAAGAATCAATATGATTAGGGCCCTACCCTTTGGAGCACAAAATCTAGTAGAATAAAATGTGCTAATAATCACAATGCAATGTGATCACTGTTCAGGTAGAGCTCTCTGCAACTCTGGGGACAGTGAGGAATGCTCTTCCAAGGAATTCACATTGTTCCTGGATCTTAAGGGATAAGGAGCTTGTGAGCTAAAGAAATGTGAGAAGTAGTTCCAGGCAGAGAGACTAACATACAAAAGTGGTATATGTTCAGGGAACAGTATCTCAGCATCAGGAACCAACCACTCAGACTTCACTATAAGCATTTAGTGTCTCATATTCCAATAGGGAAGCTCAAAACCTTAGCAGAAAGGAGAGCAGGTGCCCAGCACACAGGAGGCCTTGCGCCCTTACTGTGTTGTGCCATGGTCTTCGTTCTGTCTTGCAGTAGAATTCCCTGTGTGCAGTCAGTCAGTGCCTCCACAACCCTTAGCTCTCTGATTCATTTGGCCACTAAAGCCATTAGTGCCCTTCATTTTCTGCTTCCAAAGGAGTGAGACAGAAATGAAAAAACACTGCTCATGATTTTTCTGTTACCAAATTATGTCATACGCAGCTTTGCAATATATAGCTTAATAATACTGCTGTTAAAGTTTTCAATCCTGAGTAAATACGGGATTGACTTGAACAGTTCCTTTGCTCAGGAAATAATGTAACTGTAACCTACTGCTCACTGCTTTTGTTACTACCAGGCAAAATTTGCCTTACTAACGAAACACTTTTTTTCTGTCGGGGGAAAAACAATATTACTCAAAGTACAAAAGTGTTATCTCTAATACTGCCTATCACTTTAGTGCAAGTAGGGATTTTAGGAGAGTCATTACTTCAATCATCACAAGCTGTATTTTTTAGTGGCATTGGGTATTGTCATGAGATCATGAATTTCTGTTGCTCATAACTATGTATCAAAAATAAGTGTAATTTCAAAGTGACAAGAAAACAAGAAGATAGTGTGGCAGTGCTTGATGCTTTACTGCAAGAATATGCCCTTAGTTATTCCAAATGGTTACTAGAGCTTCATTCCTGATGTGATGACCTTCCTCAAAGTACAAACGTGTTGAACAACACATAGCATTTGCCAATCAATCAGCCTCCTTAAATGCTAGGGCCAATCATTCCTAATATTTGCCCCTTCTAAATTCCTTAATTTTATTATATAAATTTGTTTCTTGCCAAATGACAATCTTCAAAAGCTTATTCCATTTGGTATAATTTGTTAGTGGCACTCTGCTGTGCTGTCCATTTCATTGTGCTTATAATACTTACAACCAGGTGCTGAAATTTCATTTAACAGGCGCTCAGTTCATCTATTTTGTGTGAGTGTGCAGCTTTTTATTTGTTAATCACATTTTCTACTTTTATTATATTTACATTTTCCTCCTATGTTAATTCAAGTTCAAAAATTAAATAACTTATTCTTCTCTTACTCAATTTGCTCTGATGTTTGCGGCTATCTACATTTCATTCCTCCTTCTGTCTTTAATCTTACTTACCAGTGCATGGGTACAGAAATAAATGTTTTACTCAGTCAAATCCCAAATCTTCAACTAAGGGAAGAGTCCATAATCAAGGTACTGTATTATCTGTCCTGATGTGTCACTCTTTTTAACCATCTTCATATGAAAGCATATTTGTCACAAGTGATTTTTTTCACATTTGTTTGTCAAGTTTTGTCCTTTATTTTCATCCATATTCTGAATTTGCTCTGTGATTCCATTTATAAACACTTGCCATGATATCTAAGGCAAACTCATAAGTTATATAGAAAGATTCATCCATGGTAAGCAAAAATCTGGAAAACAAATCCGTTAAACAAAACCTTTTTTGGGAACTGGTCTCCTGATCCTATAAATGCTTATAAAGAAAGAAAGCAGATGAGACAGGCATTATTATGGTGACTTTTAGTCACCTAGAAACATGGCTTGACTTGGCAAATATTAAAGCTTCTCAAAGAGCCTTTCTAAGTCTGGAGAAGGAACCCCACTGTAGAGAAGCAGTGACAGTGTCCTATACCCCAATGACCCTGTCACCAGCATGAACACCATAGTCTATAGGCATTTATAAAGGGCTCTCTTGTTTTGAAGGTACTGCCATGTTGGTCAAGTTTGAGGCTTAGTATTTGCCTTTGTGTTTGAATACTGAATAGTAGAAATATGATTTTTCTAATTAATATAATTAAGGTCCGTTTATAACATGAGATTCTTCTAGTAACTTCACTTTGGCCTTTCCCTTAGAAGACATCTGCTTTTGACTGTAAATTTTAAATAAAGCCTCCTACGTATCAGTGAAATGCGCATTACTAAATTTATAACTTCTCACTATTTTTCACAGATACTGGACAAAAAGAGTAGAATGTATCTTTACTAGTTTAAAATTATGTCATTTGGCATGACACACAAATATTCTAGATGCCTCAGATTTTAGTAGGTGTAGTGAAGTTCTAATTTATTACTTAATCTAGATTCCTTGTTGCATTGACTGACTAAAGCAGAAGAGTGTTCCTTACTTCTTTCATGAAACCCTGAGAAACTGAGTCATTCCATGTTTTCACATTGTTGCCTTCTGCCCACATTTTTTGTTTCCAAGTGTCCGTGTACTCTATTTATGATCTCAGCATTTACTTATAAATACTGACTTTACATCAAACTACAAAAAATAGGATTGACTTGGGTGACTGGTTATCTCCCTCTAACCCTAAGATTGTGTGATTTGGAAATGCTGTTTTGAATAATTCTTATACTTGCAAAAGTAAACAACAAATGACCAATATGATCTGTGATTACTTAGGTGAATTAACTTGCTCTTACCTCTAAAATTGTCCCTAAAGAGCATACATCTTTTTCCCTATTCAGTGGCATTCCCACATCAGATTATCTCACTCCATTATTTTGACTTTTGTGAAGGTGTATGGGCAAGTCTTCGCTCTAGCACTCGCCTCATCAGCTCTCCAACATCTTTCATTGATGTTGGCGCCCGGCTGGCGGGCAGGGACCACTCGGCCTCCTTTAGTAGCAGCACCTACCTGCAAAACCAGCTCTTGAAACGCCAAGCAGCTCTTTATATATTTGGTGAAAAGTCGCAACTAAGGGTAAGATTTCTTGTTCTCACTTAGAAACTTTATGGATACACAAAGGCAGTCTATAAAACTTCTCTCAAACAGTGGTCCTAGAAATTTCGTTTCACAGCATAGATTCTTAACCTGGAGTTAATAATTAATCTCAAAAATATTTTTAGCTCATACATATGTATGTATGTATACTTATGTAGAGATACATATGCACATATACATATTTATTAGCACAAAAATATACTTACACATAATCATGAAAAAAATCACCCTAAATATCAGGAATATTAGGAAGTATACATTCAAAAAAAAAAATAAGGCTTATTCAGGCTGTGTTTTTCCATTGTCTTAGTTCAGCCTCCATAGAAATCTGTGCCCCTGGCAAAATAGATCCCTATTGATAAAGAAGGCTACAGGAGGGTAGAAGAGTGAACTGAAGGCTGTGGCCCTGCATATGGAGACAAGGGAAGGCCACGATTGTTTTCTAAGTTCATTTTTTTAAACTTTGCAAGGCTAGAGACACATGTCCTAAGACATGTCAGAAATTTCTAAATATTAGAAGCTAATCAACTTTATTCTTACTTTTGTTTTTAAATGTTTATTTATTTATTTTGAGAGAGAGTGAGGGAGGGTTGGGAAGGGGAGAGAAAGAGAGAGAGAGAATCCACTGTCAGACTAGAGCCCAGCCTCACGAACCATGAAATCACGACCTGAGCCAAAATCAAAAGTCAGACGCTTAGCCAACAGAGCCACCCAGGCGACCCCTTTCTTACTCTTAAGTGATCGTGCTACAGAGCTTCACTATGCTGAGGTTCTATAAATTGTAAAGATAGTCTCTACCTCTAAAAGCAACAATTCCTTGGGGGTTTTTTTGCAATTCACACATTACAAAATAGATTTCATTACTACTGATAGGTTTGTGGGAAATAAAAGTATTGGTTAATTCAGAAATCCCCTCAAAATTTAGCCCAGTGCTCTAGTCAGCACTGGGCAATAGAGACAGACCTTCAGTTGAACTGTGGAGCAGAGGCTATGAGCAGGATCCCACATGCTTGGTTCTCAAGATGCCAATGACTGAGTCATCTCTTCTATGGCAGGCTGGCTTCGCTAGCTCCTCTCCCACTGCCAGGACTGCTGCAATCACTTAGTCACAACCTTTAGGGTAGAGGGCATGAAACTGCTGGGTAGTGCTCAATTTTTAAGTATGCACATGTGTCTTCTGATACAGCAGATAACTTTATATCCAGAAAATAGTTGGAACACTTTTCAACAGTAATCCAGGGTTGCCTGAACAGCCTCTTTGGCACCAGTGTCTTTCCCAGAGCACAGACTTTCCACACTTCAGCACACCACTTACTCATGACCTGAATCACTCTCCAAGGTCTGTCTCCTCAATTCTCACCTCCACCATTGCCTTTGCACATCAGCCCTGAGATTAGCTGTATGATCATGCATATATGAGTAAGAAAGACTGACTCCTTGGGACTCATCCTCCTTTTTCTCCCTCTCTCCCCTCCCCCACCAGCCCCCACCCATCTTCCTTCTTCCTTCTTTCTTTTTCTTTCTGCCTTCATGCCTTGCTTTTCTTTTCTTTTCTTTTCTTTTCTTTTCTTTTCTTTCTTTCTTTCCTTCTTTCTTTCTTTCCTTCTTTCTTTCTTTCTTTCTACCATTCTATTGGTCTCTCTTTTTTTGTTTCTTTCTTTTATCAATAAAGTATTATATTTTAAAATAATTCCACCAGGGCACCTGGGTGACTCAAGTTAGTTAAACGTCATGATCTTACAGTTCATGAGTTCGAGCCCTGCTTCGGGTTCTCTGCTGCCAGCATGGAGCCTGCTTCAGATCCTCTATCTCCTCTCTCTCTGTCCCTCCTCCACTTGTTCTCTCTCTCTCTCAAAATAAATAAATAAACTTAAATATATATATATACACATACATACATACATACATAATTTCACCATCCTGACACAGTAGTTATTAGCATTTTTGTATATTCCATTCTACTTTTCCTTTGTATTTATTGAATCATATCTGTATAGTCCTTACCTGTCTGACATGTGCCACATTCTGGCTAGCATAGTGCCATCTAGTTGCAGCCAGACACTTCCTCCCATAAAGGAGACATATAAAAAAGTAGAGAGTGACTTATTCTAAATAAATTTGAATTGCCTTTATATACCTTTTTCAGTTTATATACCTTAATACCTTATACCTAGTAACAAATTCATTATGACCTAGTGTGTATCAACACTATGGTTGATAGTTTCTGGTTTATAAGATAAGCAAACCTACCTCGTGTATAGTTGAGAAGTTGAAAGGAATCTGGTTTTCCTCGAAAGCAAACTATCTATTATAAGTTTTTGAAAAAACGAATAGAAAAGAACTCATGTTATACTACTAAGTTCTTTATCTCAAGAACTTGTTTCCACATTATATGGTAGTGGATTATATGGATTATTTTAATCACTACATACCATTCTGTACTGTTGGATGTTCACATTTCTTTATCTTCTATATGTAAAATTCCAGTCACATTTGCAAGCATATCGTTTTTTAGTTTTTTAATGTTTATTATTTTGAGAGAGAGAGAGCATGTGCTCACAAGCGGGGGAGGGGCAGAGAGAGAGAGAATCCCAAGCAGTCTCTACACTGACAGACTGTGAGATCATGACCTAAGCCAAAATCAAGAATTAAATGCTTAACCAACTGAGCCACCCAGGAGGCCCTATCATTTTTTATTTTTTTATTGAGATACAATTCAGTAGGGTTTTGTTTTTATGTTTTAGATTATTTCTTTAGGCTAGCTTCCTTTTTTAAAAGTGGAATTATGAAGACAAATTTTTTTCTTAATGCATATTAGAAATGCTCTTTTTAAAAAAAGAATTAGGAGTTGTTGCTTTGTAAACAGTGTTTTAAAACAGTGTTTTAAAATAGTAGTATTAAGTACATTCACATTGGTGTACACTCAATCTCCTGAAAGCAATTTTACTCCTAGAAAAGCAAATAATCCAGGGCACCTGGGCGTCTCAGTCGGTGAAGCGTCCGACTTCAGCTCAGGTCATGATCTCACAGTTTGTGGGTTCAAGGCCCACAGCGGACTGCTGACGGCTCAGAGCCTGGAGCCTGCTTTGGATCTTGTGTCTACCTCTCTTTCTCTCTCTCCTCCCTCCCTCTCTCTCTCTCTCTCTCTCTCTTTCTCTCTCTCTGCCCCTTCCCCGCTTGTGTGTGCTCTCTGTCTCTCTCAAAGATAATAAGTAAACATTAAAAAAATAAGAAAAATTAATACAATAGAGTACTTTGGGCAGAATGTGAAGAAAGTGCAAAGAGTATGAGAAAACTAATTCATTCTTTGGCATGAGAAGATTGAGAGTTTTTAAATCTTCAGAACTAGGCAACAAGATTATCAAAACAAAATAGATCAAAGGGCCATCAGTTTAGCATTTATAAATTACAAATGTAACCTCACATGGAATAAATTCCATATGGATTAAAGACATAAATGATAAAAGTATTCAAATAAATATAGATTTATACATGTGTCCTATTTAGTGAAAAAAAGTACCGTCCCAAAGCTGCAAGTCAGAAAGTTTTTCAGATTTTACTACATATAAAATTTTGTATTATTCACTTTAAAAGAGTAACTACAATATTAACAGTCTTAGAGTAGTGATAGGGTGATTTTTATTCCCTTCTCAAAGTTTATCTCTACTTTTTCACTTTTTACAATGACAATGTGTTACTTACATAGTAAAAAACAAATATGTGTATGTCCACAAACTTTAATTTGTAGAGTTCTGAAACTTCAACAGTATATTACCTTTTCATTACAGTGTATATCTTGGAAGATTTAGTTTTGGATTAATTATGCTGTCCACGTGTCATTGGTTCCTCTTTAGACTCCAGGTTCATGGCCTTATAATTGGCTTATATTTGGTGTTATAAGTTCCAGCAGGTTCCAGCCTACCAGTAGTCTCTCCAAATTCTCAGAATGACAGCAAGCCAAGTCAAACCACAGGACCTTACTGAATGGCTCTTTCCAGTAACACTGACACGCTAGCCACAAGATTGACTCTCTTGACCTCTGCAACCTCTGTAGCTACTTGGCCCCAGCTAACTGTACATTATCAAGTATTGCCATTAAAAATAGTGCTCTTTTACTTATAGCACTTCATATGCCTAATTCTCTGCATCTTTGCCCACAGAACTTCAAGTTAGAATTTGCTTTAAATTGTGAGTTTGTTCCTGTTGAATTTCATGACATCCGACAAGTAAAAGCCAGTTTTAAAAAATTGATGAGGGCTTGTGTTCCAAGCACCATCCCTACTGACTCAGAAGTGACCTTCCTGAAAGCACTGGGAGACTCTGAGTGGTTCCCACAGGTAATGTATGGAGCAGCATGTCTCATAATTTAAGGAAAGAGAGGTCCAAGTGGATATACAGAATTGATATTTGAGAAGGAAGTATTGTGTTCCCCCACTATCTGACATTCTCCCCTTATTGTATGCACTCCATAAAGGCTTTTCAGTTCTAGGAAACATGTGCTAGAGAAGATGAGGGGGTAGGATTCTTCATCCCTGGGTTTTCAGCCTCTCTGTAATTGAAAACTTTGTCTTCATAGGATGCTAAGGAGGAGATTTTTATTGTTAGATGGAAACTTTTTGATACGTAATAAATTTAATCAACAAATATTTATAGGACTCCTGCCCTTTTGTCAGCAGAGTGAGGATCCAGTACAGAATCTGATTTCCAGACGACTCCAAGAGCGCCTTTTCCTTCTTACTTTCTCACCTTCCATGTGTCTCTGCCTTTTCCACATCTCTATATTTTAGAATCACCCTCAAACCAGCCACCAAAGTCGTATTGGATGCCCCAAAGCCTACCTAAAGTTTAGGAAAAACCACATATCCTTTCTTCAGCTAAGTCAAGCTTGGGATGTTTTTAATTAAACTCTTATTGAGAAATTAAGGAGAAATAGGTATGCCAGCACACATAACCCACATTTCTTCCAAACCACATAAGAAAGGTATTTATGACATGCATGTTTTAGACACTGACGCAGATATTTGGCCAAGAGCATCTGTGCAATATACCCTTCAGCCTTGTTTCTAAGCCACTGATGCTATACCCATTATTCCTTTGCCCTCTGTAGGAGTTCCCAGCCCTTCTGACCCCCTGTTCCCATCTGCCTCCAAGCCTCCTGCCTCTCTTAAGAAGGAAAAAGAGGTGTTTTCCATAAGCCAAGAAATGATGGGAGTACCCAGGGCAGTGACTATTCTCAAGATACTTAAACTATTAAAAACAAACAAACAAACAAACAAACAGCCATGTATACAATTCGCTATAAATGTAGATCAGGATATGTGAATTATGCTTATGGCAGTTCAGGATACCTTGAGTACTCATGGAAGGAGCTGATCAAAACTCCCTTCTGTCCCTAAGCTATGAGCACCAGCCCCAAACTTCCCACCACCCAACCTATCTATCTGTGTTTGAGGTACATTCTGTGTCCTGCTTCTTACTCCAGAGTAGATTGATACCAGAAGTTGGTGACTGAAAACAGTGGGAAATATTGCCCCGCCTGGGATATTAGCATTTTAAAAGTTAACTTAGAGCAAATGCTAAGCCCAAGAGAATTCAGGCCTGGTAGTAGCTGTGTTACAGGAACAGTGAGGAACTTCTCGTTGCTGGAGAGGACATGTGCCTTGTTTCTGGGTTTAAAATAGGCTAGCTCTGTTTAAAATATGGGAGAGTTCATTTTGTTTTGTGTTAGTTGAAAGTTGGATTCATTCTACAAATTACATCAAGTGATACTGAAAATATAGTTTTAAACTACAGCATACATTTGGTTTTGAATCTCTGTGCTCTATTTACAATGTAATTGTTCATTAGGGACTTTGAGTCAGTTGGCTTGACTTAAAAAGCTGAACACAAATCCGAGTCTTCTTCCCATTTAATACACAGTACAGACAAGAGTGTCTTTCTTAAAATATAAAATTCATTTATCAGGAAATTCAGCCCTTTTTAAGTGTACAATTCAGTGCTTTTTAGTATATTCACAGAGTTGTGCAGCCATCCTCACTAATTACAGAAAAATTAAGAGTATCTGAAATAGAACTGACCACATCATAGAAAAACAAATTTTACATCCAATAACTGTTTTGGTGGGGCTACTTATAGAATCTCTATCTTTTCCACTCTATGGAATTATATAGCTCTTCTACTTTGAGGGGATCATGTAAGGTCAGTTTATTTCATGATATATCATCTGAACACATTATTTTAAAATGCGTCTGCTTTTAAATTATGTCATTGTTTCTTCTTGATTTTGACAAAAAACTTAAAGCATTTAAAACTTATGTGATTCTTTTGTCCAAATACTTTATCCCTAACTTGTTTCATTATCTAGGGTTGATAGTGTGTCTCTGTGTTCTTGGTGCTCAGAAAGTGCCTGCTCTAATTGTGGCCTCCATTCTTCTCTCTCAGCTTCACAGGATAATGCAGCTGGCTGTGGTTATATCAGAAGTACTCGAGAATGGTTCCTCAGTTTTGGTCTGTTTGGAGGAAGGCTGGGACATCACGGCACAAGTAAACTCTTAAAACATATTTTCAGATACTTAGTTTTATATTTGTATTCAAGTTCAGTTGTTTTTAAGTTCTGCAGATGAATCTTTTGTATAATGACTAATATAATTATGGAAAGAGAAAGTCCTGTGTTAAAAACACCCAGTATCCATCAGAAAGCTCTGTGTGCGCCCTGAGCTTCCCAGCACTACATAGCCTGGAGCTCGGGCTCAGGGCATCACATGACAGATACACCATGTGAGCATACAAATGGAGTACTTGATCATAGGGGCGGGCATGGACCATCCTTCCTGGGTTTTATCAGCCCTTTCCCTGGCTTTCAGTAAGCCCCTCCTTTCCCCACCCCATAGTGAAAAGGAAAAGTATAAATATGAACTACAGTAAGACATTAATTTATGCATGTCAAAAAGTAGATGTAGGTTTGAACTGATCCCTCTGGCCTTATTAATTAACTTAGGAGAGGGCCGCAGTCAGCAAACTGGCCAGCTGGAGATTAAAATCATAATTCCCTGAAAGAAAATATGTATCCAAAATGAATTTGAATTTTAATTTTTGCTGGTAGTTTGCAGAATTAATTTGATTGGCTGTCGTCAAGCAGTTCATAAACAAATTTGCTGTTGAGGTGTCTTGCTTGTCTTACAAAATTTTTTCAGGACTGAAAGTAATGAAGTGTCCATCCTGCTTGTGCCCTAGGTGACATCCTTGGTTCAGTTACTCAGTGATCCCTTTTATAGGACACTTGAAGGCTTCCAGATGTTGGTGGAAAAAGAGTGGCTCTCTTTTGGTCATAAATTCAGTCAGCGGAGCAGCTTGACTCTCAACTGTCAGGGTAGTGGTTTCGCTCCCATCTTCCTGCAGTTCTTAGACTGTGTACACCAGGTAAGTAGAGCAGGCTTAAATTAACTTGATATGAAGGAAAGAAAAGAACGAGCCTTTACCGAGCCATCGCAGTGCTGTGCCAGGCATCTTCATGGCATGACTCTGATGGACTCAGCCGTAAGACCTGCTGAAATCTTAGCGGTGGACTGCTGGGAATAGAGAAGAAAAAGAGCTAGTTGGTTTCTGAAACTAGGATAATTGAGTTGGCTGGCCACCGTGTGAAGTGGCCAGCACTCTAAATTATCATCTCCCAAGAAAAGGAGCAAACTTGGGTTTGTTGTCCAGAAAGCTTTGACCTATGGTAGAATAGCAAAAATCTCTAGGTGATGGCAGAGCCAGAAATGCAGCAGGTGGTCTTCCCAGCTTGAGAGGACCTTAGCTTATGCCTAGGAATATAGAAAGTAGAGTCTAACCCCTAGGGAAAGAACCAGGCCCAATCAGGCAAGCCTGTGAGGTTTAGAACACTGGCTTGGTTCTATGCAGTGATCTAATCAGGGCTAATAAACGGACCAGACAGAAACACAGGTATGTAATCCAGTCCAGCCCAGCAGAAGCAGGGGGATGGGGGAGATATGAATGCTTTAGGCTCCCTCCTGCCTTCATCTCAGGCATACCAAATATAAACTCCCTAATGGGACCTTAATCAGGATTGGGCTTGAGAATTGCATGACACTGGCTTTGCTAAATTGGCCTAAGAAAAGCAGGACTGACATTTCCAGCTTTGTTTTATCTGCACCACAACAATGAATGGGTTCTGGCTTGTCAAACGTATGTGTCAGAACAGTGAGCTTCCTTGAAATGGATTTGCCTCAGGTATCTATTGGAAGGAAAGGTGGAAATGTTTTCAGGAACCAAAACTGGAACTAGGTCTTCTAAAGAGGCCAAGTTGGTGTAGGGTTTTGTTTTGGTTTGGTGTTTTAGTCTACTAATAATTTGATCAGCTCTGTTCACTACATAATTTTTCATTTATTTAAAGTATATAATTCAATAGTTTTTAGTATATTCATGGATTTGTGTAATTGCCACAATTAATTTTAGAACATTTTATCACTCCAAAAAGAAACTCCATACTCATTAGCAGCAACTTTCCATCGCCCTGACCCCACTCCCCACATACACCCTCTGGTGGTCGTTTTTGATTGCTTTAATCAGCTTCTTAAAGAAAAGATCTATTGAATAATTTCAATTAATTAATTCTGTCCAAGCAGCATCTGGAGAAGCTAGTCACAAGGTTGAACTTACATTTTAAGTCTTTGCAGCAAATGGTATATTTGTTTACTATTTGAATATTAGTCTTTTTATTTCAGACTCCTTTTAGCAGATAGATGAGGAAGATTTGGAGCCCATTGTCTCTGAAACAGAAAGCTCAACTGAGACCAAAAGAGAGGAGCAAGCATCTTTTTTCTCACATCTCGATAGGTGGAAGCTTATGAGTTCCTCATGAAAGCACTTCTTATTATCTTGCTTATTGCCTTATCTTACTTACCATGCACTAGGCTATATACCTTAAACTTATGCAGTGATGTGTATATGTATAATAATATGTCAGTTATTTCTCAGTATAACTGACAGAGGTATGGGGAGGCAGGTAAACTACACACTATATGATTTCATTTCTAGAAAATTCTACAAAAAGCAAAACTGTAGTGACAGAAACCAGATCAGGGGTTGCTTGGGACCAGTGTTCAAGAACCATGAAAGGGCATAAGCAAACTTTTTACGATGAGGGAGCTATTCTGTCTTAATTGTGGTGGTGATTACACAAATGTGTACAGTGACCAAAATTAATCAATCAGCCTGTATGCTGAAAATATGGAAATTTTGTTAGATGTAAATTATACTTCAATGAACCTGAGAAACAAAATTTTAATTAGTAAGTCCAACATCATCTCAATTAACTGGAGTTCCAGAAAAAGGAAACAGCAGCTATCTGGTTTCTCCAGAGAAAAATATTTCTTTCTGGTGCCCAGAAAATACATATAAGCTTGGCTGCCTAATTTTTAGAAGTAAGGAAGAAATGGCTCCAGGGAGATTCCTCTTGAGTGTGCAGATTTTTCCTTTTTCCGTGTTATTTTCAGCTTCAAGCCTCATTACTAACCCAGTTGTGCCTGCTGTTCCCAAGTCCAGAGCTCATCATTTTGGTTTTTCCAGAGGACAAACCTCTAATCTCTTGCTTTCAAGGAGGTAGTCACGTGACTGCCTGGCGTAGGAGAGGACCCTGGAGATCTCACCACTTCCTCTATAAACTTAAAACTAGTCCCCTTTTGGGGCTCCCGTCTCACCCCTATATATGTTACTCAGCAGTTGGGCCTTTGAGTCCTGGGTCTTTCTGGCTTTACAGGGCAAACTGTTGCCTTCTCAAATCATTGTCATCCTTCACGCATCCCAGGCATCTTCTATCATTTACTGCTGTCCTTCCTTCTATTTTCCATCATTCACAAATGTAATGGATTTTCTTGACCTGTCTCCCCTCCCATTCTCCCTGCTTCCTTTTAGTTTTCCACCTTTTGAAACTTCCTTTCCTTTAATTAAGGGAGAGTTGCAGGAGACTGAGTTTGTATGGCTGTATCTGCTTAATTTAAATGCACTATATTAAATATGTTAAATATCCATGTTCAACTTGCAGAACTCTGCATACCTAAACATTAGAGTCAACTAAAGAATCTGCTTATAATCAGTAAGAGATGTGAGGTTCTCATTGAAGACATACCATCCCTGAAAATGAGCACATCATTGTATCCCAAGTATAGTAATAATTACTTGAAATGTAATGCTTATATTTATTGTTGGTGGTGTGTAGGAGTGTGAGTGTTCTAGAATGTTGGAAAGTAACCTGTATTTTGTGAGTACCTCTTAAGTGGTGTGAACAAAGTAACTTAACATAAAGTAAAATGAAGTATAAATTATATTCCTATTGTCTTCAGAATACATTATAATAGATGCTAAAACTATGTAATGTTAGGTTATATAAAACAACTTAAGGTGTATTTCTAGCAACTTTTTATCTTAAATAATAAGTTAAAATTCAAATGTTCTATACAAATTGAACTTTAATGAAAGTTCACTTATTTGCAGGTGAATGCTTCACAAACTGTAAAAAATAATATTGTTCAGGGTCTAAAGACTCCTTTAGTATTAATTCAAATCTGGTTGTATTACATTAAAATTTTTTAAATTAAAATATGAATTTTTAAAAATTTTCCTGAACTCTCGTTTGCCTTAGTACCCTCACACATAATAACTTGAGTGCAGGCAAGTCATGGCAAAGCGAGCATATGACCTTAATTGCAGTTTTTAAAGGATGTGTGGCTATGATAGGTATCAGCTTTGGTGAAGCAAATTACTTTGTGCTGAAAAGGGATTGTTTATTCATTCAAAAACAGAAGACTATAGAAGACTATAGTTAACAAATAGTGCTCTGACTCTTGCTGACTTAATTATAAGGTGGTGTTTCATCATCTCCTACATACTAGTTTTAGGCATTAGAAAACGCCTTCTTTGAATACCTTTCAAGTGAACACTAGTGCTTTACATGACTCTGACTTTTGCCAGACAATTCGAATTACTGCTGTCCTCAGTCTCTCCAGGACACAAAACAGAGACAGGCCCAACAACATTGAAAAAAAAAAGTGCAAAATTGCACAGCAGCAAGCGAAACTCCCAGGTGGAATGCGTTCACTGCTTATTAACCATTTCTAACATGCTGAATGCCAAAAGGCAGTCTACGGAAATTTGCCTAGACTTGTCCATTAGTACTAATAGAGTTACAAAGAAAACAGATGCAGTACTGATCTTAAATTAGAACTGCCTCATCATATAAAAAGCCATTGTTTACGCCAGTATATCCAGGTGTCAGATGAATTATAAATGCTAGATCACTGTTTCATAATAGCAACATCTGGCAAAATTTTTGTTGCTTCTAAAAGAAATTGGCTTAATTCAAATGATATCATTACAGGATGCTTCCTTTTCTTAAAATAGTTGAACCAAATTCAAAAAGAAATACATCCAAAATTGAAAATGAAAATTTTTACCTAAAATTCATTGTTAAAATACAATACCAAAAGAACAAACCTGTATGATATGAACGAAAACATGGAGGATAGGAAAGCGTCTTCTTAATGTCAACATTAGAGTAAATCTTTGAGTGTATCTTAGAACTTTTTCATTTTTTCCTACTTTGAGAAAAACATATTAATTATAACTTTGCTTTTGAAGTTTATTCAGATTGTAAGTTGACTGACTCTGGCCTGGCTCTAAGAGATAGTTGTCCTCACAGATACCATATGCCAGCACTATGCCAAAGAGAAAAACTATTTGCCTTTTGAAGATATGAACTTTCATGTGTAAGGAGCAAGGCTGCCCTCACACAGTTTCATTACTCTAAAATTTACCCATTAATATTGGCAAAATGACTGCAGTTAATGGATTAATGGCATATCCAAAGTTTCTGGTGTCTGCCTGCTTCTCATTCAACTGAAAACTGGCAGAAACTGACGTAATCTAAGCTGTTTTATAACAAACCAATTTTGCATTAAAGTTGTTAATATTTTAAGCCATAAACTGAGTTTAAGTATCAGTCTTACTAGTTTTTGATCTTTAATAAATTTTTCAACCTCTCTGCGCTTTGGTTTCTAGATAGATACATGGATAGACATAGCTATCAGAAGGATTACAAATTTTTTGTAATGTTTATTTTTGAGAGACAGAGAGCACACACAAGTTGGGGAGGGACAGAGACAGAGGGAGACACAGAATCTAAAGCAGGCTCCAGGTTCTGAGCTGTCAACACAGAGCCCAGCACGGGACTCGAACCCACGAACCATGAGATCATGACTTGAACCGAAGTCGAACACTTAACCAACTGAGCCACCCAGGCACCCCTGAAGATTTTACAAATCTTATGTAAAATCATTCGTACAGTAGAAACTGCAAAATGTTTATTAAATCTTAATCTTGAAATAACAAAAACTAACATTAGTTGCTTATTTTTCTGAGTGTGTCTACCATACCCACAGTTTTACCAATGTTGACACCATTCGATATAGGGTCTCTTGTAGCTTAACATTTCTAAATCTTGAAAGCAAAATCCAGTGTCAACCTACTATATTTTATTCCCAAAATGTTGATCTTTCCTGGAATTTGAATAATAACTTATTTTATGGGCCTTTAAATTTTATAAAGTACTTAATGGCACATGGGCAAAAAATAAGACCCTATAAATTCATGTTTCTCCAAATTCCATTTCAGATTCTCTTCTTATAAATAAGTGAAATTGGCAGGTTTCACTCCATAATGGAAAACAAAACTAAAATACCTCAAATAGCTTTTTGTCTTTTAAATTTGTATATTTTTGTCTTTCATCAAGATAAATATAAAATTATTTTGGACAACAGAATCCAGATGATGCCTGACAGAGGCCTAAAACTCTACTCATCAGCATATTTGGGGAAATGTTCATAAAGAATTCATTTATAGGCTGAGATGCCTATCATTTCCAATTCTGCATAATATAATAAGGCTAAATTTATTTGAAGCAGATTTGCCTTTAGGTCCCAAAAATCTTGTGGCCAGCAGTAAAGAATAAAATAATGAAACCAAATGCTCTTCTTTGAAAAGATCAATAGAATTGATAAACTTCTAGCCAGACTGATCAAAGAAAGACAGAAAATACCAATATTAGAAATTAGAAAGATGACATCATTACAGAGTCTACAGATATTAAAAGGACAGTAAAGGAATATTATAAACATTTTACACCAATAAAATAAACAATTTAAATGATATGGACAGATTCCTTGAAAGACACTACCACACTCACTCAAGAGGGAATACATAATTTGAATAAGTCTGTGTCTGTTAAGGAAATTGAAATTGTGGTTAAAATCTTTCCACACTGCAAACTTCAGACCCAGATGGATTCCCTAGTTAATTCTACCAAGTATTTAAGGAAGAAATAATAGCAATTCTACAAAAGTTCTTCCAGAAAATTGAAGCAAAGGGAATACTTCTCAACTCAGTCTATGAGACCAGCATTACCCTGGCCTGACAAAGTCAACAAAAGAAAACTATAGACTAGTATCTGTGATGATCGCACATTTGATGATCACACACGCAAATTTTCTAAACAAAATTTTAACACGTCTAATCCAACTATATATTTAAAAGATAATAGGGGTGCCTGGACAGCTCAGTAGGTCAAGCATCCAACTTTGGCTCAGGTCACGATCTCACTGCTCGTGAGTTCGAGCCCCACATCAGGCTCTGTGCTGACAGCTTGGAGCCTGGAGCCTGCTTCAGATTCTGTCTCCATCTCTCTGCCCCTCACCTGCTCACTCTCTTTCTCTCCTCAAATATAAAAAATAATTTTTTTAAATAAATAAAGATAGTGTACCATGGTCAAGTGGCATTTATCCCAGGAATGCACAGTTGGTTTCACATTTGAAATCAATCAATATAATTCACCATATTAAGAAACTAAAAAAGAAAAACCATATGGTCAAAAACCAATAGACTCAAACAACCATTTGACAAGATAGAACATCCATTCCTTGTAAAAGTATTCAGAAAACTAGGAATAGAAGAGAACTTCCTCAAACTATAGATAGTATTTATTTTTTTTAAACATACAGCTAACATCATACTTAATAGTGAAAGACTAAATGTTTTTCCCCTAAGATCAGTAATAAGATGTGGATGTATGCTTTACCACTTCTATTCAACATTGTACTAAATAAAAGTCCTAGTCATGCAATAAGTCAAGAAAATAATAATAATGAAGACATCCACATTAGAAAAGTGAAATTATCTTTATTCACAAACAACATGGTTATCTATGAAATCTACAGAAAAAAAAGCTAGTAGAATAATTGAATTCAGCAAGTCTACAGAACACATGATCAATATAGAAAACTCATTAGTATTTCCACAGACTAGCAATGAATCGTTGGAAAATTGAAATGTAAAAATTATTACCTTTATGATAGTATCAAAGAACATGAAAGAAATCTAACAAAATATGTTAAAGACCTAGACACTGAAAACTACAAAACATTACTGAGAGAAATTAAAGGCCTAACTAAAGCAAGAGATACCTCTTGTTCATGGGTCAGAAGACTCAATATTATTGAAATGTCAATCTCCACAAACTGATCTAAAGATTCAGTGCAATCACAATCAAACTCCCAGAAAGCTATTTTGTAGAAATTGGCAAGCTCATTCTAAAATCCATATGGAAATGCAAAAGTCTAGAATAGCCAAAACAACTTTGAAAAAGAACAAAATTGGAAGACTAGCACTACCTAGTTTTATTATAAGACTACAGTAATCCAGAGTGTGTGATAATTGATGTAAAGATAGATAGGTGAATGGAACAGAATGGAGAGTCCAGAAATAGTCCCACACATACAGGATATGCAGACAACTGATTTTCAATGAAGGTGCAAGCAACTGGTAGAGAAAGGATAGTTTTTTCAACATATAGTGCCAGATAATTGGACTTCTATATACAAAAACAAAGACAACAACAACAACAAAAACACTTTCATCCAAACCTAGCAACAATATAAAAATTAATTCAAAAGGGACCATAGACCTAAATGTAAGACCTAATATTATACAATTTCTAGAAGAAAATACAGGAAGAATTTTTGTGACCTTGGTTGAGGCAAGGATATCTTACATTCAACACCAAAAGCATGATTTATAAAGGAACAAATTCATAAATTAGACCTAGTCAAAATTAAAAATTTTTGTTCTTCAAAAATTACTGTTAATAAAATGAAAAGGCAAATCAGCGGGAGAGAAAATATTTGCAAATTATGTATCTACTTAAAGGACTTGTATCTAGAATAATGTAAGAATTCTTCAAACAACCAACCTATTTTCTTAAGAGCAAAATATTTGTACAGACTTTACCAAAGAGGTACAGATGGCAGATAAGCACATGAAAAGATACTTGACATCATTTGTCATTAGGAAATGAGAATTAAAATCACAATGAGATATCACTACATACCTATTTTAATGGATAAAATTTTTTAAACTGACTATCCCAAGCGTAGATGAGGATGTGGACGAACCAGAACTCTCTAACACTGCTGGTGGGAATACAGAATTGTACCACCATTTGGGAAAACAATTTGGCCATTTTTTAAAACGTTAAACATACCTGTACCTACAACATGATTCAGCATTCCATTCCTAGGTGGTTATGTAAGAGAATGAGAGTTTTTGCCCTTACAAAGTCTTATATACAACTGTTCAGAGTAGCTTTATAGGTAACAACCAGAAATCCAGAAGCAACTCAGTGCCCATCCATTGGCATATGAATAAACAAATTGCGGTATATCCATACAATGGAAAACTATCTAACTATAGAAAGAAATTACTGACAACCCAACAACATGTCTGCATCTCAAAGAATTATGCTTAGTGGAAGAAGGCAGACAAAAAAGAGTACATACTTATGATTCCATTTATATAAAACTCTAGTAAATGCAAATTAATCTATAGTGACAAAAAGCAAATCAGTGTTTGCTTGAAGAGAAGTGTCCAAGAAGAGGCAAAGGGAGCACAAGGCAGCTTTTAGGAGTTATGGATGATAAGTTCATTATCTTAATTGTGCTGACGATTTCAGGGCATATAGATATGTCAAAACTTATCAAATTGTACGCTTTACATATGTGCAGCTTATTGTACATCAATTATACCTCATTAAAGCTGTTAAAAAAATATCTCCTGGCTGACAAACCTCTAATCTCTCACTTATATTCCCCATTTCATAAGTCCTTAGATGAGGTCTCTTTGGCCTAACCCTATTTCTTCTATTAAAACAATACTTAACAGAAGAGGAAGGAAGCATGTGGATTGTGCTTTTTGGAGACCACTGTAGTATTTTACAGAGAAGAATCTAGATGTCCCATTGACAGGGAGGAAAACAAGCCGGTGAACTGGGCAAACTGGGTCTCTGGAAGATAGGACTAAATGGAGAAAGTATAATTTTTCTTTTTTACTGGAAATCTAAGCACCAGATTTTGCCATGTGAATATAATCAGGTCTTCATTTCTCATTATGGTAAAAAGACATTTCAGAAAACAGAATTGAGAGCCCAGATTAAACCCACACATATATGGATAATTAATTTACAACAGAGGAGCCAAGAACATAAAATGGAGACAGGGCAGTTTTCAACAAATGAAAAAACTGGACAACTACATGCAAACGAATGACACCAGACCACTATCATACACCGTACACAAAAATTAACTCAAAATGAATTAAAGACTTGAATACAAGACCTGAAACTATAAAATTCCTAGAAGAAAACATGGGCGGTAAGCTCCTTGACATCAGTCTTAGCGATGTTTTTATGGATCTGATTCCAAAGGCAAGGGAAACAAAAGCAAAAATAAACAAATGGGACTACATTGAACCAAAAAGCTTCTGCACAATGAAGGAAACCATCAAAGTGAAAAGGCAACCTACTGAATGGGAGATGATATTTGCAAATTATGTATCTGATAAGAGGTTAATATCCATAGTATATTAAAGAACTTCTATAACTCAGTGATAAAAAAAGAAAAGAAAAGAAAGAAAACATGGGCAGAGGATCTAAATAGACACTTTTCCTGAGTTTCTTAATGTCAGATTCCAGATGTGGTTATCTAAGTATTAATCAATCCTGCTTTCAGGTCAATCTGATTCTTTTTTTTTTTTTTTCATTGAAGAAATCCTCACATGCTTATTTCTTAAACTGTTGCTAAAGAGGAAAGGGAGGAAGGAAGGAGGGAGGGAGGGAAGGCGAGAGAGAGTAAAAGAGAAAAAGAAGAAGGAAGGAGGGAGGGAGGGAGGAAGGAAGGGAGGGAGGGAGGGAGGAAGGGAGGAAGGGAGGAAGGAAGGAAGGAAGGAAGGAAGGAAGGAAGGAAGGAAGAAGGAAGTTGCTCTACATTTTCTTTTCTACTTCCAGTAAACCTGATAATTAACCTCAGTTTGGGGCAGATTGTTTTTCAACCCCAAGCAGGTAGCAGCTGCAGGTGCCCTTTTGGCACACATAGGCACACGCACAGTGCCCCAAACACCCTTACCGTGATGCTATCTAAGCACCAATTCCAGTTCAAGCAGGGTGAGTGCCAGGGGCCTTGAGAAGTGTCTAACCTTTCCAGCATAATTGTAGGGTCTGGGATTTGTGGTGAGGCCAATCACTCAGTACAGTGGGCTGTGAAAGTATTTTTCTACTTGTAGAGGAGTTTTGCTTCTAGTCCTAGCATATGATCTCCCTGCAATGCCTGTAAGTTCAACTTAAGGTCATATTCATTATCATTTCCATTCTATTTTACCTCATAAGTGGGTCTTCAAAATTATATACTTAAGCATATTAAGTATCAGAGTAATCAAGGAAAGATACAGATATGTATGAAGCAAATGGTTTCTATGGAGAATAGTCATTGAGAGAAATGTTTTGTTATTTGACGCTTTGTTTAATAAAAAGTTTTTACAAGTTTTTAGAACCTATTATGGACTGGGTCAGTAGAAATAGCCCTGAACTCTCCTTCCCCTGTGAGTAACAAAGTGTATTCCAATGTCTGTTGGGGCAAAGTTATTCTTGGAGCTCACTATCCCTGAACACACTGCAGATTTCTCTTCCCTGACACTCAAGTGGAAGGGAACCAAGTTTCATCTCAGGCCTGTCTCCTTCTCCCGTCCTATCATCCACAACCTGAGTCACCCCCTCTCTATCGTGTGCACACTGGCTATTGGGGTGGTGCTATTGATTCTGAACCAGGAGCTCACACTAAAGAGTTTGCAGTTCTAAAACCCTGGAAGAGGGCATGTCCATGGAAAGCTCTCCTGTCTTATGGAAACCTGATGCAACAGGAGGTGGCTCAGATAAGGGAACCAACTCTACAGGATATAAGCCCATTGCATGAGAGTCGCACTCTTGTTTAATACGTTTTCCTAAAATCCATTTTATTTTGTATTACTTATGAACTAAAATTTTAGTTAATTTAAAAAAACGATAAGGAAATGTTATGGGGATTTACCTTTAATCACAGAAAACTAGGTTTCTAACCAAATGATAAACTTTGATAAATCAGATATCCAGGTTATGACTTTAAATTCTCACTGATCTGGAGCGCCTGGGTGGCTCCGTCAGTTAAGTGTCAGACTTTGGCTCGGGCCATGATCTCAGGATTTGTGGGCTTGAGCCCCGCGTTGGGCTCTGTGCTGACCGCTCAGAGCCTGGAGCCTGCTTCAGATTTGGTGTCTTCCTTTATCTCTGCCCCTCCCCCCCTCAAAAATAAATAAATGTAAAAAAATTAAAAAAGATAGATTCTCACTGATCCATTAGGCTGTAATATCAACATATTACACACATGCCTGCTCACTTTGGCTGACCAAGCGTGGGTCTACATTGCCAAATCAAACACGGAGAGAAAAACTGGCTTCTAGACAGCCTGCCTAAAGTGTTCATTTGAAACAGCTTTTTTTTTTTATTTAAATAATTTATTTTCAAATTGGTTTCCATATAACACCCAGTGTTCATCCCAACAAGTGCCCTCTTCAATGCCCGTCACCCACTCTCCCCCCTCCCACACCCCTCTCACCCTCAGTTTGTTCTTAGTCTTTGAGAGTCTCTTATGTTTGGTGTCCCTCCCTCTCTGTGTCTTTTTTTCTTTTCCCCTCTTCCCCTCCCCCATGGTTTTTGCTAAATCTCTCAAAATCCACCCATGCGTGGAAACATATGGTATCTGTCTTTTTCTGACTGACTTATTTCATTTAACATAATACCCTCCAGTTCCATCCATGTTGCTACACACGGCCAGATTTCATTTTTTCTCATTGCCACGTAGTAGTCCATCGTATATATGTACCACATCTTCTTTATCCATTTGTCAGTTGATGGACACTTGGTCTCTTTCCATGATTTGGCTGAAACAGCTTTTAAGCAAGTATAATTATGATTGGAACTTCTCTCAACCAAACAAAATTCTCTAACTGGCCATGAGAGATTGAGTTATAGAGAGGTGAGATTGCTAGGTGGGTTGGAGTATCACAAGGTCGTCAGCCTACCTTCTGCCACCGTAAGATCGCTCCACAGAGCCTGCACACAACTTGTCTAAGGTACACTATAGCTCATTGACCATTCCAAGTTCTGCCTTGGTTCCCTCCCTCCCATATCATGCTTTCATACTTATTCCTATGTCCAAGGACCTCATAGTCTAACTTCATGATGACAAATCAGGTTAAATGGCATAAGCTCCCCTTCCTTTGGCACTTGAACTTATTTTTCTTCTACTCATCTGTTCTTCCTCATTTCCAAAGCTGTTCCCTATATCTGGGCCCTTACCCTCATTCATTCTTGCTTTCCCGGGGCCTTATTCTCTTAGTTTCCAGGTGTTTTGCCACAATTTGTTCTCTCTCTACTGGCTTATCCTGCATTGTCTTCGGACAGGCACATACTTCTTTTGTCCAGAAAAGATCTCTTGCTCTCCCCTAAACCACCACCTCCTCTCTCATTCCTTTCACTGCCAAATTTCTTGTTTTATTACCCACTATTACACACAAACACTTGAAAAGCAAGTTATGACTTGTAATAATTTATGTCTGTCAAGTATCTAGCACAGTATAAAGCAGTGAATGAGGCACAGACATTGGAGCCTAACAAGCCGGATTCAAATTTGGCCTCACTGGTTACTGTCTAATGACCTTGGGAAGTTACTTAATCTCACTCATCCTCAGCTTCTTTGTTTCTAAATGGGGGGAAGGTGGTGGTGGGAATAACAATGCTTATCTTCAGAGGATCCGAATAAACATTTTTCCAAAGAAGACATGCAAATGGCCGGGCAATAGGTATATGGAAAGGTGGTCAGCATCACTAATACCAGAGAAATGCAAATCAAAACCACAATAAGATATCGCCTCACACCTATTAAGACGTAGAGAAAAGGGAGCCCTTGTGCATAACTGGTGGGAATGTAGATTGGTGCAGCCAGTGTGGAAAAGTGGTTCCTCAAAAAACTAAAACTAGAATGACCTTATGATCTGGCAGTCCCACTTCTGAGTATTTATCCAAGGGAGTGAAATATAGGAGCTATATGCACTGAAGCGTTATTCACAATAGCCAACATATGGAAACAACCTAACTGTCCATCTACAGATGAATGGATGAAGAAAATGTTATATATATAAACAATGGAATATTATTCAGACATGAGAAAAAAAAGAGAAATCTTGCCATTTGCAGCAACGTGGCTGGACCTTGAGGGCGTTATGCTAAGTGAAATAAATCAGAGAAAAATAAATTCAGTATGATCTCACCTATATGTGGAATCTAAAAAAGCCAAACTCATAGAAACAGTAGAATGGTGGTTGCCAGAGGCTGGGGTTGGGGGAAAATGGGGCAATACCAGTCAAGGAGTACAAACTTCCAGTTATAAGAGGAATCAGTTCTGGGAATCCAGTGTACAGCATGATGAGTATAGTTAACAATACTGTCTTATGTACTTGAAAGTTACTAAGAGACTAGTTCTTAAATGTTCTCACCAAGAAAGAAGTTAATTTTGTGAGGTGATAAATGTATTAACTAATCCTATTGTGGTAATCATTTCATAATAAATATGTGTATCAAATCATCACATTTTATACCTTAAATTTACACGTTATATGTCAGTCATATCTCAATAAAGCCAGATAAGAATGATGCCTATCTCGTAGTGTTGTTATGGAGAGTAAATGAAATTATGTTTCTAAAAACCCCTGTCATGGTGTCTGGTACATAGTAGTTGCTCAGAAAGGCTGGTTCCCTTCCCACCTCCATTCATGGTAGGGATTCAGTTGACTGAGTGACCAGATGGTCTCCTGCATATATCAGGTCACCATTCAGTGGCATAGCATCCAGTTTTTGTTAAGTTTGATTCTTACTCTTCTTTGCCTTGTGTGTTGCAGGTTCACAACCAGTATCCAACTGAGTTTGAATTCAATCTCTATTACTTGAAGTTCTTGGCTTTCCACTATGTGTCTAATCGCTTTAAAACATTTCTCCTGGATTCAGACTATGAAAGATTAGAGCATGGTATGTGTTTGCGTGCCCTTGTTTCGTCTTTTTTGTTAGTTTTGTATGTGTTTTTTTTTTTTAATGTTTATTTTTGAAGGAGAGAGAGAGAGAATAATTGGGGGAGGGGAAGAGAGAGAGGAAGACACGAATCTGAAGCAGGCCCCTGGCTCTGAGCTGTCAGCACAGAGCCCAACACAGGGCTTGAACTCATGAGCCATGAGATCATGACCTGAGCCGAAGTCAGAAGGTTAACGAACAGAGCCATGCAGGTGCTCCAGTTTTGTGTGTTTTTAATTGAAAACTCCGACAACATAACTACCCCCAAGCGTGGCAAGGCCATTTTAGGATTTGCAAAAGCAGAATAGGCAGGAATGAGTGCCCAGATTCTGAGATTATGTGCCGTGCTAGCTCTGAGGCACTGCAAGTGGTTATCCCTGTAGCACTTTTGAAAGGCAAAATCTGCTTACTATCTTCATATCTCAAAGTGGTATCACTGTTTGAAGAGGAACATTTGACTTAGTTTTTCCATCCCTGGTACACTCTGGTAGAAAAGGTGCCTGCCCTAGGAGGCAGTTTGCATAGCAGTAAAGGCCCTGGACCGAAAAGACCAGGATTAAATTCCACTATTTCCGGTATCAACTCAGTACTTTGGACAAGTTAGGTGCCTCTCTGAGTTTCTTAAGTTTCCTCACTTTAAAATGAGGACAAACAATAGCACCTACCCCTTTGGGCCATGATGATTTTTAAGAGAAATAATACTTGTAAAGAGTAGATTTTGAAAGTCATTCAGCCCCTATGAAAACATCCCCACAGGGATTTTACATTCTTCTGTTGTTATAGGGAGAGGGGAAGGGAGGATATACAGAGTCTTGTTAAGAAGACAACGAAGAAAAAAAAATCAGCTATTTTCAGTATGTATAGCTGGATATTCATAAAGAGGACTCTTCTAGTAGCTGCAAATCTTTACTGATGTTCTCAGTTTAAAACATGAAATCAGGAAATACTGCTTTCCAGTGTATGCTCATAAAATTGTCTAGTGTAATATTTCATACCTTTGGGAAGGGAGATAGCACTGGTTCTTGTTTATGCTTCCAGACCTTTGTTGACTCAGAATTGTCATTCCACACATCATTTAATCAGAAACTTTAATTTCTTAAGCACCCATGTGTTAGGAAGATATTAAGGAAAGCTGGTTACAAGGGACATTGGAGTCACTTGGAGAACTTTTAAAGTATCTGCTGGGACTCATCCTCAGAGAATGTGATTTAATTGGTCTGAGGCAAGACCTAAGCATTGGGGTTTTTTAAAGCCTTTGATTTTTCCAATGTGTGGCCAGAGTTGAGAACCACCATATTGGACTCTGTGGTTAAAAGGTAGACAAGAAACACTAATTGGTCTTGGGGGCCTCTTACAGGATTTCGTGCAGAGTTGGGCTTGAGACAGTCTTTTCTGATAAACTGGTAAGATGCTTGTTGACTTTTGACTGAGTCCTTTCATTCAAAGCAAGATAGCACTGCTAAGAGAGGCACCCTTCCTGGCCTTTTAAAGAAATAACCTCCGGGGGCGACTGGGTGGCTCAGTCAGTTGAACGTCTGAATCTTGATCTCAGGGTCTTGAGTTTAAGCCCAGAGTTAGGCTCCGCCCTGGGTGTGGAGCCTACTTAAAAAAAAAGAAGAAGAAGGGTGCCTAAGTGGCTCAGTCTGTTAAACATCTGACTCTTGATTTTGGCTCAGGTCATGATCTCACAGTTCATGAGATCGAGCCTCGCACTGGGTGCTACACTGATAGCACGGAGCCTGCTGGGGTTCTCTCTCTCTCTCCCCCTCTCTCTGCCCCTCCCTTGCTCATGCACACTCTCTCTCTCAAAACAAATAAACAAATAAACATTTTAAGAACGCTTATTTAAAATAAAAAGTGAGCTCATGTGAGTGACAGATTGACTGTTTGATGAGTATAAAGATAGGATTAGAAAATCCCTGAAACCCCCCTCCCCCGCTACATTTGGCTTTTGTTAAGTCACCAAGGATACAGACTGCACCTTTCTATCATCCAGAGTTTCCATGACCATGATTTATAGTATATATAAACTACTAAACAAGAAAATGCTTTAAATGGCTTCATAATGAATGGCCAACAACTGCAAAAAGAGACATAAAATTATGTTTTTAACTGAACTTCATCATATAACTCTAAGTCTTTCCCCACTTCTCCTGAAAAATGTGTAGAATGACTCCTGGCATAGAGCTCTGTGAATCTAGATACAGATGTAGGATACAGATTGGAAGAGAGTCACAATGTGCTGCTAAATACTTGGGAAAACCTTACCAGATGTTTTCCTTCCATTTGGGTTTGTTTCCATGTAGCTGTGCAGTCTATTCCTAACCTTAGCTTTGCAGTCACCTCCTAAGGTTTCTGCACATACATTGCTGTTCTGAGAACTTTAAAATATATTTCACTTATCATCTGCTACATGCATCATAGTTTTAGGCAAACCGTTGATTTATTTGACTTTTGTTGATTTTTTTTGGGTGGGGGGTTGATTTACAGGAACGTTGTTTGACGATAAAGGAGACAAGCATGCCAAAAAAGGAATTTGCATTTGGGAGTGTATTGATAGAATGCACAAGAGGAGTCCCATTTTCTTTAATTATTTATATTCACCAGTGGAAATAGAGGTACAGTAAGAAAGCATTTATGTTTCATTTTCTGAGTATTTGGTATTAAAGTTTTCCTTACTTTTAAGTATATATGAGCTGTTTAAGCTTTTTATAAACATTGGACTAGGAAGCTATATAAAATACCAGAAGCTATTTAAAAATTTGATACACTATGGGTTTGGGTTATGATGGAATAGAGACTGTTCATCATATTCTTGACCACAAAAATTAGGAACCGGTCCCTGAAATCTAGAAGGGATAACTTCAAGATAGTCAAAAAGAGGCGACTTTCTCCCGGAAGAAAGACCAAACAAAACTTCAAACCTCCACTGGTTGTCTAAGCTGAAAAAATCAAAAATACTTTAGAAAAGATTTCCCTAAGTCCATTTATACCAGAGCTGTGTAAGAACCCCCATGGGACGCAGGGGTGTTTGGAGCCCAGCCCAGTGGGGAGACGTCTCAGGAGCAACCATGCTCTGTGATGCACGTCTATGCGAAGTAAGCTCTGGGGTGGAACAGACTGGTTTGATGAGAAGTGAGAAGTACTACCTTACCCAGGGGCAAGAATGTATTAGGACCCCAGTCTGGCCCTTCTCCAGCTACCCCTCCTCATAAGATAAAGAGCACAAGAAACCAAGGCTGTGTGCTTAGATATCCATTCTTCATCTAAACCATGCTCTGGTACCCAAAATTTCTTGCCTAAATCCAAGTTACTCACAAGGCTACTTCTCCCAGTCTGTCTTCCAAGCTAGTGCATATACCCTTCAGCCCAGGGGTGTCTAAGAAGTAGCTGTTTGGCAGAGAGTAGACCAAGTTTAGCTGTGTGGGCTAGGGTATATACACCCATTCATAAAAGATGTCAGAATGTAGGACAGACCCAAAGTGAGAGGAACAGGGGATTAGGCCAAGGACTGGGAGCTGGGACCAGCTTCCCCAGTGCCACCACTTTCTGGTGTAGAATTCCAAGGAGTCCAAGAATTCTGTTTGAGCCTGGTCTTCCAGGTCATTAGGAAGTTGTATTTATCAAGGTAGGAGGAGAGATATATTTTATTTAATAGTTTATCTTGATGTACAACATTTAAATATTTACACATATGGTATTTGAATTTCCATTCATGTTCTTGCTCTGGACCCTGCAAATGTTAAGGGCTGACCTGCCAGGAAGCTTGGGGTACTTTGAGGTCAAGATGAAACTATATCTCAGAATTTTCTTTGAACAGGCCCTGAAGCCCAGTGTAAATGTCTCCAGCCTCAAGAAGTGGGATTACTACATAGAGGAGACCCTTTCCACAGGGCCTTCCTATGATTGGATGATGCTGACCCCCAAGCACTTCCCCTCTGAGGACTCTGAAGCTGCAGGAGGAGCTGGACCCCAGAGCCGGAGGAGAACAGTGTGGCCGTGCTATGATGATATCAGCTGTGCTCAGCCCGATGCTCTCACCAGCCTTTTCAGTGTAAGTCAGGCCTGTGTAGACACGCACAGAGGGCACCAGGGGCCCTGGCAGTACCCAGGGCCTCAGGAACCAGGCTAAGTTAAAACTGGTTTGCACACTTCTGGACACGGCTCTCCTCACTCTGGGCTAGTGTGATACGTAGCATTCCAGGAGGATGAGGAAACCAAATTTGCTCCCCAACAACAGTGGGGGCTTAGGCTCAACTACTGGAAAAGGGTCTCAAAAAAGTAAGTTTTCTGGCATTGTGAGGAAGCAATCAAGCAAATGGAGCAATTTGCAGCTTTCCAGCTGTTTTAGCTGCCCAACAGCCTGAGTCAGGCCTGGGTTATGGCTTTTGTGGGTGCTCTACTTCCTCTGGTCAGAAGTGTGGGTAGTCGATGACCTGATGGGAGTACCGCCAACATCTCTACAGGGAATATTCTGAAATGAAACGGTCCCAGCAGTAGCCACCCTGCTGAGAGCAGCAGTCCTGAGGGAAGGGTTTGAGCCCGGATATGGGCCAAGCAGTTCCTGAAGAGTCTTCATGCAGTCTAGTGACCGGGAGGAGTGCGCTGCAGTGAAGGCACCGTCACAGAGGCAGCTGCTCTGATCCCCAGCTTCCTTGTCTCAAGGAAATTCCAGTCTTTGGGCATTTTTTGGTTCATTCTTTCCACATCTGGATTTAAATCACAGAGTTGGGGGTTCCTCTGTCAAGGACAGACTCCTACCTCAGCTCTTAGGGTTTGGATGCCAGCCCAGTGCTTGGCCTTTTGCAGTGGCCATCAGATTTCCTCTGGGCTAGCCAAAGGTGAAAGTGTTTGGGATACATATTTTACCTCTTTATTTAAGCTATTCTGTACAAGCCTGATTACAGATCCTAATAAATCATCTTTGCCACAGTGCATCACCAGCTGGAGCTCACACCACTGCCCCTGGCTTGGGAGACCTCTGAGGCCATCGATTTCAGCTGCCCCCTCGCCACGATGTACATCGGGGCCACTACAGAGGAGACGTGGCTCTAGGGCACGTCCTGATTTCTATGAAATACTATCAGAAAACGCCTTTTAATTACTTTGCAGGAAATTGAAAGATTGGAGCATAAATTGAACCAAACCCCTGAGAAGTGGCGGCAGCTGTGGGAAAGAGTAACTGTGGACCTTAAGGAAGAGCCCAGAACAGACCGTGTGAGTTGGTAAAATCCTTTGAAGAGCTGCTTCTGAGCTTTTCGAGGGTGCTAGGTCAGGTAGGGCTGACTGCCACAGGTAACCCAGGTGAGTTTATGGCCAAAGGGGGAAGGGTGGAAAGGGAGGGGTCATGCCCTGGAGGTCCAGGGCAGAAAGTTCCAAATACTGAATACTTCCTGAGTGTCTCACTTCACCGCAGTGACATAATACTTGTGTGTCAGGGCCCCGCATCCACAGAAAATTACGGGTTCTTTTCTATCTGTGCTTCTGTGGTTTCAGCTGATTTTCTACCACATGAGTGGGGAGGGGAACACCAGGACTGTATTTGCTTCAGAGAAATAACCAGAGAAAAGAAAATATATTTAAAAGACAAATTATGCTACTTTCTGTTGCTCACACCCCCTTTTCTGTTTCTGAATTGAGATACATTTATCATAAAAATACTTTAAAAACAGGGCACCTAGGGTGCTCAGTCAGCTAAGCATCCGACTCTTGGTTTCAGCTCAAGTCATGATCTCACAGTTCTCGAGTTCGAGCCCAGTGTTGGGCACTGTGCTGACAGTGCGGAGCCTACTTGGGATTCTCTCTCTCTCTCTCTCTCTCTCTCTCTCTCTCTCTCTCTCTCACACCCTCTCTCTCTGGCCCTCCCCTGCTTGTACCCTCTCTCTCAAAATAAATAAATCAACATTAAAAATTTTTTAATAGTTTAAAAACACTCTGTTTTCTGTTTTTCACACTCCCTTCTCTGTTCTGACTTCAACTTTTATCCGGCATGTAGTATGTGCAAGAGACTGTGCTGGGCTGTATGCTTCAGCCTCCTACTCAACCCACCGGGAGGGAGTGGTATCCCTTCTCATATGCGAGGGAATGGGCACCATAAAATCCATATCACACTGGCTCCAGATGCAACAGAAGGGAAGTTAGGACAGATGTGAGTGTTCTTAAGAGCACTTTAGGAGGAGAGGTCAGCAGGGTCTGATGTCACAGAGGGGCAGGGAGCATGGGGTGTAGGAGAAAGCCTCTGGTGTGGTAAGGAAGGGTCCTCTGGGCACTAGCTCTTGCCTTCAAATGGAGCTGCTCTCAAATTCAAATTCAGGAGCTGCTATCAGGCCACAGGTGGGTGCTGTCTTACTGCTTTAATTCTCAGAAAAATGAAATAGTTTCTTGATATTTTTTCTGATTATGAAAGTGAGATATATTATTCTTTTAAGTAATACAATACACAAACAGTTATAAACAGAGGACAAAAATCACCCACAATTTATAACCTAGAAATAAACCACTAAGCTGTCAAACTTACTGTATCATTCGAAACATACATATAAAAGGGATTTACTTTTTCTTTAATTTATTTTATTTATTTTGAGAGAGAGAGAGAGCAAGCAGGGGAGGGGCAGAGAGAGAGAGGGAGAGAGAATCCCAAGAGGGCTTTGCGCTGTTATCACAGAGCCTAACTCAGGGCTGGATCCCACAGACTTGTGAGATCTACCTAAGCTGAAACTAAGAGTCAGACACTTAACCTACTGAGCCACCCAGGTGGCCCCTATAAGTACTATTTTAAAATTCTGCTTTCTTTTTTTCTTAATATGAGGCACATAGCATTCCATTGGTCACTGTCTATAAATCAGCACGGCAGTTTTAATGGTGTCTAGAATTCCATTGATGGAAATATTTTTTTAACCAGTCAGCTAATGATAAACATGTAGGTTGTTTCTGAATTTTTACTATTATAAACAATTTCAGGATAAACATCTTTGTACATATACTTTGTTTATTGCTCCAGTTTTCTCCTTGAGAAAAATTTTTATAAATGAAATTATTGGATTAGTTGCTCAATAAAATCTTGGTAAACCTTTCCTAGCTCTTTTTTTTTTTTTAACTAAAATGCAAATTTATTACCTTCTAGTTTCGGCGGGGGGGCGGGGAAGATGTGGTTTTTACTGAAGTATAGTTCTTTTTCAGCCCCAGAGACATCCTTCAGGCTCCCCACGAATTGTGTCTACCAACCTACCTTCCTATCAGAAGAGGTCTCTGCTGCACCTCCCAGACAGCAGCACAGGGGAGGAGCACAGTGCCAGCATCTCCCCATCCAATGGAGTGGACCGGAGAGCGGCCACACTGTACAGCCAGTACACGACCAAGAATGACGAGAACAGGTGAGCATGCCCAGCCCTGCCTGGCGGCTGCACCACAGGCCCTTCAATCAGCCAGGCCCATGCGGTGCTGCCTCCTATAAAGCTACAATGGGTTTGTCTCAATTCTTTCTTTGTTTCTGTTTTAAATGTGTCAGAGGGGTCTTTGAAGAGGGAAAATCAAATTACAGCTAAAATAATGCCAAGAGGGATAGCTATTTGCGGTTGAGCCCTGATTATCGTTATCTCATGTGGGTCAGACCTCTTGAGGGAACGTGTGTTAGTCAGCACTTTTGCAGTGGCACACATCAGAAGGCCAGCTCGTGCTAGCTCAAGCAAAAAGGAATTTACTCACGTAGGCTGGGAGGGCCAAGGATGTGCCAGTTCCTCACACAGTGTCTTCTGTTCATTTGCTGGCTCTGCTTTCCTCTAGGGGTTGCATCATTCCCAACATGTCACAAAAGATGGCTACCTAAGAGCTCCAAGCCTCACAAGTTTGATAGTACCAGCAGAAAGAGGCAGTCTTTTCCCCCAAAATTCTAGCAGAAAAATTCTGGAGAGAATTCTGATTGCTTTTGGGGGCCTGTCTGAGAGAAAGAGACTTGACAAACAAAAACAACAGACATCCCCTTCACAGCACTTTTTAAATGAAAACCAAAATTAACTGTCCTGTCATTGTTTCTTCTAGGTCCTTCGAAGGAACACTTTACAAAAGAGGGGCTCTGCTGAAAGGTTGGAAGCCCCGTTGGTTTGTGTTGGATGTAACAAAACATCAGGTAATACCGTCAAAGCCTACAGAAATCATTTCTCTCTAGGTTAGGCTCAGTCCCCGGCTATTGTAGGACTCTAAGCAGACAGACACATCCCTCGTGTTCAGACAAGGCCCCTCACGTGGTGCCTGTGGGCTCCTCCAAGGACCCAGCGTGTCC
This sequence comes from Paguma larvata, assembly GCA_030068075.1. Taxonomy (NCBI): domain Eukaryota; kingdom Metazoa; phylum Chordata; class Mammalia; order Carnivora; family Viverridae; genus Paguma; species Paguma larvata. The sequence goes on along the minus strand of CM057831.1, from coordinate 64,075,587 downwards.
CTGAGTGAGGGCAGTAGCCTTCTGAGCGAAGCTCCCAAGTTGCTCTGCCGGGTGTGTGCAGGCAGAGGCAGTGACACTTGAGCCCAGAGCAGTAGGAGCACTAGAACTTTGCTTTTCATGCTCAGATGTCTTCTGCTGCATGCTCCAAAAACCCAGGCCACGAGAGGGCCTGAGCTTTTCAGTGGGTTGCATTCCACATGCATATATAGAGCCTGTGCCTAGGAGCAGTCTCAGAATACAGATTACCTTCATTTTGGCAGCATAAAGCATCCATTCAAAACTGAGGGCATTAGTTTATTCAACAAACATTTATTGTTCATCATGTACTGGTTACTAAAGAAGGCATAATTTTCCCTCAAAATGAGAGCTACGATGGAGAGGGGGCCCTGAAATAGCCAGAAGGGGATATACCCACTCAAAGCGGGAATTCTCACTGAGCGAGTACGAGACTGGACCTCGCTGACCATTGTATGGTTCTTAGCTATTGCTACAGCAACCCCTGCAATCCTTAGTTTTATAATCTTTGCTCCAGTAATCTCAGGGGAGAGGGATCCCTACCCAAACCTCCAGCCCCTCCACACCCTTCCATGGTGAGAGTCTCATGGCCTCCAAATATTCTGACTGTGGGCCTCACTCTACCTTGGAGCTGACCAGTCAGCCTGGAGACAGCGGGGTATACATCTTGATTCTCAGTGCATTCATCTCGAAAATGGACTCTGTTGAGAAAGATACAAATTGGCACCCCTACCCAGTGCTCTGGTTGTACCTGCACCTAGAAGACTCTTTCCAGATACAGATTTGAAATGGGGACCGCATTTCCCTCTACTCAGGGCATTTCATAAAAGTTACACAGAGTCTTTGTGGAAGAATATAGAGAATTTATTTACAAATATGCGATGGAAGCCGTTTTTAGGGGGGTAGTGCTTTAAAATAACAATGTGTCTGAAATCATAGAGGCTACACTGTGGAGAACAGTTCCATTAAACCACTAAATATAGCATAGGACAGTGTCATCATTTTTTTTTGTAATTTACAGTTACATCAAATTATCCTTGCATTCTTACCAATCTTTTGGATTTGACACGAAAGGTATACAGTTTTTCCATTTAGACCTACTTATACCATGCTTGACTGGAGAAACAGAAAAGTCTGAGGCGAGAACCTCAGTCACAGGGGCATCAGACACTTTCCTACTGTGTGAGTTAGAGAGTGAAATCCAGATTCCGTTAGAGAGTGATATCCAGTCCCGGCACATAATAACCACTCAGTCAAATGTTGAGCTATTTATTCATTCTCAAAAATCATTTTAAATGTTTATTTATTTATCTTGAGAGAGAGAGAGTGAGTGCAAGCAGGGAAGAGGCAGAGAGAGAGGGAGAGAGAATACCAAGCAGGCTCCATGCTGTCAGCATAGAGCCCAGTGTTTGGCTTGACCCCACAAACCTGTGAGATCATGACTTGAGCTGAAATCAAGAGTCAGACGCTTAACTGACTGAGCCACCAGGTGCCCCTCAAAAATCATTTTAGATCTACATGCAGTTTGGCAACTTGTATTTTTATACAGTATATCTTGAACATATTTTCCTACCAGTTCATATAGATCTCCCCTATCATTTTTGAAAAGCTATATATAGTATTCTGTATCGTTGATATAATCAACCAACCATCATTTAATTAACCAACGCCCTACTGAAGACAGATACATCTTTTCAATTTTTACCTGATTAAAACAATGCTGAAAGAAACCTCTGTATGTGTGTCTCTGCATGCTTGTGGGATTGTTTCTATAAGATGCATTTCTAGAGGTGAGAAGGTATATGAATAGGCATAAACATTTTAAATTTTAGATGATATTGCCAAATTGTCCAAAAAGTTTCTAACAAATTATATTCCCACTAGCAATGTTTGAGAATACCTGGTGCCTTACCCTCACCCTGAATATTTCTTAACCTAAGTGAAAAGTGAAATCTTACTGATTCTATCCTTTTTCTTTCATTGGTGAATTTGCCCATCTTTTAAATGTTTATAGGTCATTTGTATTTCCTCCTGTGACTTGCCTGTTGAGATTTTTTTGACCATTTTTCTACTAGATTGTTTATCTTTTTCTTATCAATTTCTAGGAATTCTGCATATATTTTCTAACAACCTTTTATATGTTTCACATATTTTTATAACTGTTAGCTGACATTTAATTTTAGTTTTTAATATGTAATACTTTTATGAATTCAAATTTCAGAAAAAATATGTCTTTTTCCTCCTTTCTGTCAGCCACCTAGTCCTCCTTCCTAAAAGTAACCAGTGTTTTTATTTTCTTGTTTATTCTTCCAGACACAGTTTAGCAAGATAGAGAGGCAAATATTCAGGTACATTTTGAAAAGTCATGCCATTTTCCTTTTCTGTGTCCCTTATATCCCATCTGTTTCCTTTTGGTTCCAGCTGCGATACTATGACTCAGGTGAAGATACAAGCTGTAAAGGCCACATTGATCTGGCTGAAGTAGAAATGGTCATCCCTGCTGGCCCCAGCCTGGGAGCCCCAAAGCACACGAGTGACAAGGCTTTTTTTGATGTAAGTTGACCTCACTAGTCTTTTCCTGGCTCTGTCTGTACATGATTCCTTACAGTCCATCCACCTGCAAGAATTACGGGGCCTCAGAGCAATTGGTGCTGACAGCAGATAGCCCCCTTGGCTATGGGAATTGCTACAGAACTTGAACCCAGCACTTGATTCCCAAACCTGGCATTTCCAAGCTGTCCATCTCCGAGCTATGGCACACTGCTTTGCACAAAGGGCTCCTTCAGCGGGTGTCCAGCCACACATGGAAGCAGATGAAAATTCCTTGTTAAATGTTGTTAGTTATTTTACTTACCACTTACTGTCAAGAACAGACACTACTTCCCTTTGGACCCTGTGGTCTTCATGGTTGACCATCCATAAAAATTGTCCTTAGTCATATTCGATGACTGTTTGTCCTAACATCTTCAACAGCGCTTAGACGAGCCTTGGGGCATTTGCTGGGCCACATGATAGAGTTCTCATCTAGTTCCCATAGCCAAGGAGGGCTTCATAAAGAGCACAGCATACTCAAGGGCTCTGCTCTGGCTATGAGGCCATTTACCTGAGTCTGGGCTTCCAGTGTGGCCCCAACTTAAGCCTTTAGAGAAGGGAATGGAAAGAAGATAGGAAAGACAACTTCATGGTGGGGATGAATCTCAGGCTTCCCTAAGGAGCCCAGGGAGCTTCCATGCTGCACCAGTGCAGTGCATGGGAGATGCCAGAGGCTCCAGCCAGTCCTGACCCTCCTCCTTAGTCAAGGAAGGTCCCAGCAAAATGCAAAGTAAGGCCCTCCTAGTATATCTCCTTTTTCTCCCAGTGTCCTCCTATTAATATCTACTGTGATTCTGGGAACAAAAAAAAAAAAAAAATGACTATAATGGCAATGACAGAATGGTAGTGGAGGGGACAGAAAACATAGAGGTTCTGGGGCCGAATGGAAAGGGAAGTTCACTGAGATGTATTCACACACTTGCCTAAAGCCATAAAACAGGCCTGACCTTCATCTCTGTTCTCTTCATTTGGTTTTGTAGCTCAAGACCAGCAAGCGTGTGTATAACTTCTGTGCCCAGGATGGACAGAGCGCCCAGCAGTGGATGGACAGGATCCAGAGCTGTATCTCTGATGCCTGATGCCCATGGTCAACCCAAGCAAAAAGAGGGAGGAAGCACTCGTGCTGTCAGATAGAACAAAGCGCACGAATCCTCGAGGAGCTGACAGCTTCCTCTTTGTTTCTGAGGAGTCATCCCAGGCCTAAGGTTCTCCTGCCCAGTCTTACCCAGTGCCCTTTTCGAACAATTGCTTTGTCTGCTTAGCCTGAGTGAATATGTCACAGAGGTCTGGTCAAGAGCCCCAGGCACTCCCTGTATTATGCACTAGGTTGTTCTAACAGGGTCTTAGTGGTTAGGGATCAGAAGAATGCTTCCTGAGCCAACTGTCATCCATTCCCTAGATAAATGGTTTCTACTTACTTGAGTCCTTCTTGATGAAACTAGATCCTTTTTGTTCCCCGAGGTCGTAATTTCCTTGGAGAGCTTTCTGACAAGCAAAAATCAAAACCCCGCCAACACTATCTTATGTTCTGCACAGAACAGGTTTCCCAGCAGAATAGCTCCTACTCCTACTGCCTGACCTTAGAGACGCTCAGCTCTCTGGTGCTGCCAAAAGGTGCTTCCATAACCCCTGCTTGGCCACGGGAGATCACAGCAAGAACATCAGTGCTCACTGGCAGAGGGGGAGCACGCAGGATTCTCCTGAAGGAGAAAGACGGTCCAGGGAATGATGCAACAATGACCAGGCCAATGCAGGAAAATACTACTTTCAAAACACTGAATTTTCTAGGCCAAAGTTGCCCTGAGGATCCAGGACTTTGTGTTCCTGTGTATTCTTCTGTTCCCTGACAGCTCCTTACACAAAATAACATGCAAAAAGCCGAATGCACTAACTCACAAAGTAAACACTTGCACTGACCTCCTAATGAAGTGAAGACGTTGGGAAGACAGAAACCAGCTGTCTACGAGCACGTGACACCTGTGCCGGGGGCTGTGGAGACAGCGGCCGCTCCGTGGCACAATCAGATACCCAAACCGCACTGTGCACGTGAACAGTAAGAACTGTTTTTAGATTTTCTTTACTTTTGATAATGTTGTGTGTGTTCGGCTGAAGATCTGAGGAACGAATGCTGTTTGCTCGCGGCGAACAGCGGCAGCCTCTCTGCTACGGGCCCTGCAGCCAACTGGAGGCAAGGCAGCTAGATCGTCATTTTGAAATGTTAATATGTTAATACCAAGCTAATATTTCAAAAATAATGTATATACGATTTCTATATCCTTGTTTTTCAGATAGCCTACTTATAATTTAATATAAAATTAACCAATTCATGCATAAGATTTCAGTAATGAAAATAGTTCCCTTTTTAAAAAAATTAAAAAACCACTTTGGCTTTGTAGATGAAAAATAAATCAGATTTTCAAATTTAAAATATCTACACACTAGGAAATAGAACTGTGTTAATATATAAGAAATTGGGGATAATAAGAATGAAGGATTTTTCTATCATTTTCATTTTATAAATTGCCACCTGTGAAAATGATTTTTGCACATTATTTGTATTTTTCCTTTGTATATGAAATAATTTTTTGTACTTTGTAAAATACGGAGCCCATTGTACCTTCAGCGATTTGAGACTGTACACAGTGCTTCTTTTATAACTGGATTCTTTTAACTTTCATAAAGGTTACATGCCTTACACGCACTAACCACCCTGAATTAAATTTATTTCTTAAGAAAAAGCATCCCTCATTTACTGTGAAGTAAAATTCATTGTGTAGTGCATAGAACTAAGCAGGCAACATTCAGGATTTATATGAGACTAAAAGCTCCAGAGTAGAACAGCCCGTCTGGTGCCCTGGTTCCATTAATGCTGTCACTGCCGTTTGCTTAGAAGGTAACCAGAGACACTGGACAAACTGGCATGAGCTTCTGGCTTCTGGACACGCTGCTGCAGAGTTTAGGTAAGAGACCTGAAGCCACTAGTCCCACCCTGTGCCTCTGTTGAGCTGTGTAAAATTGGTGAAGTCCTTTACGTCTTCTGGGTCAGAATTTTACCACCTATGGTATGTGACAATCTGTGAGAATTTTAAGCAGGATGAATTGAACTCTGGGTGGCTGGTTTTTCTGCTTCAGAAAATTGTTCAGCAGCACAAATGGAGGATCGGTGATTTCAGTTCTGGACAACACTTCTTCTAGTTAAATCCTTGGCGTTTACCTTGGGGACCTTAGCTACATCTCAACATGCACCCAGCAGAATGCACGCTCTCCTCTCGGGCCTGAACTCTAAGTCTTTTGATATCCAGGAGCCCTCTCTGAGCCAGGGAAAAAGGGCCCCGTGAGGCTTTCAGATCTCCTCAGTCTAGAGGGCTCGTGTGATCCAGGCAAGTGTTGGTCCCAGGCCTCTCTCCTTAATGGCTGGTCCCGGGACCTGCCGTTCTGCCCCTGCTGTGTCCCTGAGTTTCAGTCACAAGGGAAACAACCGAGATTGGAGGTTGAGCACAAGAATGACCAGATGCCCTTCATGCCTCAGATCTTAGCTGTGAAGGGGAGAAGAGCACTGGACTCCCCCACGTGGGGCTCGAACTCACGAACCAAGAGATCATGACCTGAGCCAAAGTTGGACGTTTAACCGACCAAGCCACCCAGGCACCTCTATAATGTATCTTTTTTAAAGTAAAAAGAAATAGATGGAATTAATTTTAATAACATTTTATCTTATTTTTAAGATATTTTATTTAACCCAATGTATCAAAAATATTTCAGCATGTAATCAATACAAAAAAATTATCAACGCTCTGTTCTCATGCAGTTTACCCATTGGGCTTGGCCTCACTCGGGCTCAGTCCCAGAAGTGGTATTTCCATATTATGGATTGCTGCCAGGCCCATCCGTTTTTATGACGAGATGTATCCAACAGAAACCAAATCATAATGGGCGGTTTCAGATGTCCATCTCGGTGTAACTTGGTCGAGTGTTCTGTTTGTACCAGAGCCTAGTAACGTGCCAGAAACCGCTTCTCAAAACGCATGTAATCTACTGTCACTGAGAACGTGGCCCTGCTGTGGCATCCCAGAGGCCGATTTTGGGATTCTCCCACTGTCCTTGCCATAAGCTCCACGCTATTTCATCTTTCCTCTTCCCACTGCTGACACTTCCAACACCTCCAGCTTCCAGGCTACCATGCCTGGACCTTTTGCAGAGCCTTTTCCCGTCATGGGAGCCCCCTACAGCTGACGGATTTACAGGTCACCCAGAATAATGTGCTGCCCCTAACCCAAAGATGGTTGCCAGGCGCTGTGCTCTCTTCACCATGGCAAGAGATACAAAATTTCTCCTATTCTTTACATTTGCTTTCTTTTGCTGACCACTGAACCACTTAAAAAGCTCACTAAAGTGGCAGGTCCTTAAGTCTTCATAGGTTTTACATGCTGTACTCGGGGGTGCATGTGACTTACCCATGGCCTCCAGCTTAGGGACACCTCTTACTCATCTTGCCTCATCAGCGCGGGGTCATCAATGTAATGGATCAGTGTGATGTTCTGTGGGATAGCCACATGATCCCGACCTCTTGGGATTAAGACAGAGGGAAAGGCAGTTTACACAACCCTGAGGCAAAACTGTAAATGAATATTGTTGTCCAACCCATGTGAATATGAACTGCTTCTGATGTTTTCTAATTGGAATGGAAAAGAACACATGACCTAGTGACTGCAAACCGCATACCTATGGCCTTATTAATCTGCTCGAGCTATGATTCCATGTCTGACACACAGCAGGGCCCCTACTTGGTTAAGCCTGAGGCAATTGCTCCAAAATCCAGCCGATTCATGCAGAGGTCAGATGGGCAAATTTAATGGAGAAATGATGGGGACCACCACCCCTTCACCCTTCACATTGTTAATGTGGCATTAACTGCTGTCACATCCCCTGGTATGAGGTGAGTTTTGTTTTTTTTTTTCCTATCGTGGTAAAGGTGAAGGAGCAATTTCAGAAGTTTGTACTTGGCCTTCTCTGCTTTGATTGCTCCCACCCCCCACCTGAGGTGGGGGTCACTCCAGCTGTCAGAGCACATGACTTCTAACTAAGCACTCGGGTACAGGGAACTTATGGGCTGCTTTATGGACCCAGCAAGGCAGACCTTAGCCACGACTCCACTTTCTACCTGACCTCCACAGGCCTCCTCCTGAAAAAGGACCCACAATGATGCTTTGAGTCTCCAGATGTTAATGTCAACCAAAAACTCTGTGTCTGCTCGTACCCCTTTCTCTTGTGAACACTCACCCCAAATACATTTCCATGTTTGGAGAAAAACTTCAGGAACCATCACTATACATACTTCTGCAGTTTTGCAGGGTCCTTCCTTCTAGACACCTGGCCCCCTTTTCAGTCGATGGGTTCCATTGGCTCAGGTCTGGGAACTGAGCAAGAGACCAAGACTTTCCATTGTGCCTGCCTCCTGCACCTCCATTCCTGTCTGCTTTTTAAATTGCAGGTGTTCAGCAGAGCCTTATTGGCTGCCTGGTTGTCCCCTAGGGACATCATGCTCTGTTCACTTTCTCCGCAACTTTCTGTGGGCTGAGCCCCCTCGCCTGCCCCTCTGTCATTACTGGCCGTACACAATGTATACATTCCAGCACACCCACATTTGCCAGCTTTTGTTTCTTCTTTACCATCTCCCGGGAAAACTTGGGTATTTCCATTTCACTGAGTGTTGGCCCCTGCTTTTTCCAGACTTCTAAGAGCCACCCCAGCAGAATCTTCCTCATCCTCTGGTGGCCCATCTAGGGTATATTAAATCCCTGTCTAAAGAGAGTGCCCCCAAATCCATGAATGCTTGCTTTTCCAGTCTTACACCCCAGCCCTCTTAAGCATTCCCAAAATGCAATCCCAGGAGCATTCCCCTGGCTCCTGTCAGTGTCCGCGATGGTTACCATTCTTTCATGTAGAGTCTCTTTCCTTCATTATCAGGCCCAGTGTGTCCTCAGCTAGATTATTCTGGAATTCAAGCCTAATTACTGCCCTAGGCTACCAGGAGTGGAAGTGGGGGCAACTCCTGAGAGACTACCTGTTGCCCAACAAGGGTGAGCCTCTGTGGCATCTTGCAGCCCAGTAGAGGCGGGAGCTCTTAGGAGGAGGGATGGCCATCTCTGCAAGTGTCGAGGGTCAGGAAGGCTGCAGTACCAACATCTTCAGGGACATCCATCCTGATGTCTTTGGCTCGTGTTTCAGTGTTCCAGATTTTCCCCACCAGGGCCTGACCTTCACATAAGTACCTTGGCTGAGCATTCAGACTTATCTGTGCAACTCTTATCTCCAGCCTGCCACTCAGCTCTATCTGTTCTCCACTGCCAGAGATAAGGGCTTCTTTGTAAGCTACGTGGAGGCCTGTCGGCTCTCACACTTCCCTGTTAACTGCTTGTCAGTGGCTCACAGTCCCTCTTCATCCCTCTGCAGAACATCAATATGAGTTCACAGAAACCAGCCAACTTTTTGAGGGCATTGTTCCCAACCCCCTTATTTTTCAAATGCCTGGATTATCACACCTACCATAACATTCCTCTCCTCTAGGAAACTTTCCCAATGAAATATTCCCAGTGAAATATTTGAGCTGCTACCTTGCTCTAGGGACTGTCTGGGCCCCCATCAACCAGGACAGCATCTTCCTCCCCATCCCCTGAGACAGTCCCAGATCCCCATCTTGCCACTGTTTCCTCGGACCACTTATGTTAGTTCCCATGTTCCACTAAGACAGGACTCTGTGTGCAAGAGGCTATCAGAGCACAGCCACAAGGGGCGGTCTGAAATCGGAGAGGTGCATTTTCATGGCCACCACCCAAGGTCTAGGTGCTTCTCTTGGAGTTCTAGACCTAAAGAAACAAAGGTGTCAGCATTTTCTACCTGAGGGCAGTATATACTGAAGCTTCTGGCTCTGTCACATACTAGCTTTCTTGGCCTAACTTCTCTGAGCCTTAGTTTCACCTATAAAATGGGGATGAAAGCTGTATACCTGAATGAAAGTACCCAGGACAAATAGATTCTCGGTATATCATTAATTGAATCAGATTTATTCAAATATGTAATAAACACCTAGTACAGGCTGGCCATGGGCACTCTTTCACTCCCGGGGAGTCTCTGGATAAGTAAGATACAGCACAGGCCCAAAGAGCTCACATCCAAAAGAGACAGACTGTGGTGTGCAGAATAATGCCCCCCACGCCAGAAGACATCCTCATCCAAATCCCCAGGATCTGTGAATATGGTCCTTAATGTGGCAAAGGAGAATTAAGGTTGCAGATGAAATGAAGGCTGCTAATCAGCGGACCTCAAGAGGTCATCTTGGATGGGTCCAGTGTCATCACAAGGGTGCTTATGAGTTGAAGAAGGAGGCAGAAGTGAGTGGCAGAGAGATGCAACATGAGCGACACGGCCAGTCATTACAGGCTTTGAAGATGGAAGGGACCATGGGCCAAGGAATGTGGGCAGCCTTTGGAAGCTGGAAGAGGCAAGGAAACATTCTCTCTTGAAGCCTCTGGAAGGAATGCAGGCCTGCTGACACCTTGAGATTAGCCCAGTGAGACCCATTTGGACTTCAGACCTTCATAACTGTAAGATAATAAACTGTTTGTTTTGTTACATAAGTTAACCCATTTATTATAGGATAGCAGTGTTTCAAATGATGGAGCTTCTACTGGCCTCCCAACTCCTTCAGTCTTCTGATGTCTGACTTTACTGTGACAGGAGAGGTGTTGTAGGGTCGGGAACCACTAGCTACCGTTTTCATGCAGGCCAGATTCCCACAGCTTGCCTCTTCATCTTGGTTTTGCCACAGAAGGAGCAAGCGTACTTGGTGTGCTGGCTTATTTCTTATTTTCTTTGCCATTTTCCTGAGGGAGGCACCATAATAGGTCCTATATTTACCAATGATTCCAACCTTCTTGGTGCATTTAACCATGTCGCCACAAACTAGGTATGAGCCCAGAGAGCAATGAGTCTGTTGTTTTAAGCATTACTACTAAATGTGTAGTAATGTGTTACAACAGCAACAGGAAACTAATACAGCATTACACAAATGCCCCCCAGTGATGTGTGAAGTGACAGAAGTATGTGCAGGCCACAGGAGCCCAGGACAGGGATGCTGGATGTGGGATGGTCCAGGGAGAGGCAAGAGAGAGGCAGAGGGCCAAAGTGCCATGGGAAATGTAGGCTGAGCTTGCAGGGGGTTACTGCAAGACCCTGGCGGGGAGGCACTCACACATATATGCAAACACAGTCCTGACACACAAACAACAGACAAGGGCATGCATGTTCACCATGTACACTTGCACATGCACCCACCCTAGTGACACAGGCACTTTATGTGCAGACACTGAGAGACACAGGCCCATCTGTCACCTAGAGTCTACCAGTTTTTGGCATTCTCTCTCAACATCCATATTTCCTAGGGGCAGCTGAGTTTAGCAGGTGGGGCTAGAGGGTCCCTGCTGTGACCCTATTATTTGAGACCTCACCAGTGGGAGGCAGCTGGGAGTTATTTCTCTGCGGGGGCTTCAGTATGCAAGCCTGACCACGCACATGTTCCCCTCAAACCTCCCGCTGTAGGATGGAGCCTACTATGAATGAGCTAGTCACCCAAAATCACCGACTGTCCATCTTTCTGTGCATTTGTCTGCCCATTATTCATTCAGTCAACATACGTTTATTGGTACTTGCTATGTGCTGGTGCCCATTCTGACCAGTTTGGACCCCAAGTAAAATAAGCCATTATCCATACCTGCAAGGTGTCTAGCGTAATCAGAGCTGTGACCTGGTGGGGGCAGCTCGGGCCCTGCAGAAAAATGGGAAGAGATCCTGGTCCAGCCCTGGGTGGGCCTCCAGAGAAGACTTCCCAGTATGGAAAACCGACGTGACTGGAGTCATTTAAAATAGAGTCAGGGAGGCCACTATGGAGAAACGTCCTTACCTACCCTTGTTTGAACTGGGCGAAATGGCAGTTGTTTTAAGCAATTGTCCACTGAGTCAACAGGACAGCAGGCATCCTGGCCATAAAACTATTGGTTGTGGACTTTCTGAAGACATAGAGTAGTTAACTAGAGCATGCCAGGAATAGTTCTGGGTATTAACAGAATAGTCAGTCAGTACGCACCCAATAGCAGTGCAGCCTGTTTGTACCAAGTAATAGAATTGCCAGCCTTCCTCTCTCTCATAAACCTCCTTACTTTCACCTAAAGGCAGGACTCTCTGCTGATTACTGCCAGAATCTGTACTCCCCAAACTGCAATTCTTTGATCCCAAATACACATTCATTTGCCTCTTGTCATGACTATTTTCAGTTTGACACCTGAATAAATAAATGATAAACGAGTCTTAGGACAGGAAGGAGCTAGCTGGGTGAAGAAGGCTGCACGGTTTGGAGAGGTTAGAGGACCTGCCCAGGTCAGATAGTACTGTCCGATGGAGAAGGGTTCAAACCCAGGCCTGAGTGACTGTGTCCTGGTCTCACCCTCCCCAGCCATCATACCTCAACCAGGCTGGTTTGGAGCCAGAGAATGGACAGTACAGGAGACCCGAGACCTCTGTCTCCCACCCAGCCAGGCCGGGCCACTTAGAAGGCCATTCAAGGCCAAGAGTACACTTCTATGAGCTCACCCTCCTGGGGACTAGACCAGGACATAAAGTTTCCTCTGCTGGTGGAATGAGCTATGGCCTCCAAGGAGAGGACACAGGGGCCCACAGCTGACTCAGCACCTTTACACCCTCTCCACGTGGGCCGCCCACCCCATGGACCACCTGAGAAGCATATATCCCTGTCCGGAAGCAAAGGTTCCTGCCTCCCTGCCAAAAGGAGCACAGGCCTAGCCCAGCTTTTGCCCTGCTGTCACACAGCTCAGCAAAGCTGGGCCTTCCAGGAAATGCAGGCCTGGCCAGAAGAAACAGAGTTCAGGGCTTAGAACAGGGATGCTCATGTGATCCTGATGAGAGCTGGTCCTGTCTGAGCCTGTTTCCTCATCTGAAAGTGAGGTTGGGCTCGTTTATTTTAAAGCTTCAGCAGCTGTGATGCTTTTTTTGCGTCTGCTCTACAGTCTCTGGCCCCATTCCAGCCTAAGGGTTGGACACCAGATGCCTGGTCCCTGCAGAGAGTCCCCGACTCTGGCCTCAGAGATCCACCTCCCCACTCCCCGCAGGTCCCCCGAGGTTCGAGGTTCAGTGCAGCCCCAGCCAGAGGAATGTGAGCCATTCCCGGCATCTCCTCCCCTGTGGCCAGCCCAGAGAGGGGCTGGGGCCTCTGGGCTATTCTGACAGGAAATTAGCTGGGCCTGGCCTTCCCCACTACCAGCTGCTCTGCTGACCCTGACCCCATGTTTTCTGAAACCTGATACTGCAAATTTCAGAGCCTCTTCTCCATTCCCTAGGAGGCCTGGCTGAGCTGTGTCTAACCTCCAGCCAGCATGTGGGTTTGCCTTCCTGCCCTGGAAACTCCAGCCCTGCTATGACCCTAAGGAGGCCCTACTCTCTCTAGGAGAGTAGTGTTCTCATGTCTGAGGCTCAAGGCAGAACCTATGTGCAGAGTGGCTACAACATGGCTTGGAGGGAGGCAAGTGAAGGGATGTGGAAAGACCACTTAAGAGGCTGTTGTGGTCTGGGGACAGTGATGGTGGTTTGGATTAGGAAGGGACAGTGAAGATGTGAAGAACTGTACAGAGTCCAAAGTCATTGAGGAAGTAGGATGGAACAGGTGGTGGCCTGGCCATGGAGGCTGCAGGGAGACATGTCTGAGGCCCCCTGGGTTCCTGAGTTGCACAACCAGACACGTGGTGGTGCCTCTTGGAGAGCCAGTGATTACCAGGAGCTGAGCAGGGCTGCAAGAGAGGAGACTCAACCCCAGGCTTGGCCTTGCACCATGGAGGCTGAGGTGCCTTTCGGATGTCCTAGTGAGCAACTGGATACAGAGAGGCATGAGCTGGAGATGCACACTAGGAAGGCAGAAAAGTAGATGGTAACCCAAGCAGAGACACGGTCGGCAGGGCCACAGGTGAGAGTTCAGAGAAGAGGAGAGAGCCAGCCCTCGCCCAAGTACAGGAATGCTGGCTAGCCGGCGGACCTGGAGGGAGCAGCGAGGAGCAGCCTGAGATGTAGGAAGAACCCAAGAATGCTGTGCCCGAGAAAGGACCGGAGAAGGGTGGTGCTAGAAGCCAGTGCTGAAAGCTGCTGGACGACTAGGAAGAGGAAGACTGAAGAGTGTCCCGGGGTCACTGGCGACTTGAGGGCCTGCATTATAGGAGAGTGAGGGGCCCAGAAGGCAGGCTGCAGTGGGCTGGGAGGCCCTGAAAGGTGAGCAGCAGCAAGGCGTGGGGAGGAATTGCCCGGTGCGCGGGCGGGAGCTGGGGCAACGGCTAGAGGGCTGTGGAGTCAAAGACAGGATCTGGCTTGTTCACTTTTAGGGCGAGAGAGACGCGAGCGTGTTTAAATGCGAGCTGAGGAGGGCCCTGTCACCGGGTGGGTTCATAACAGCCTCGAAAGCAGGGATGACCACCAGAAAGATGGTTTGGAGCCCGTGGCGGGGCTGGAGAGGCCCACTCCGCGCCTCAAGGTTTGAGGTAGAGTGCCGCTGTCCTCCCTGCCCACGCCCCACGCCCCACGCTGCTGCCTGGAGGCACAAGGAGATGCCCCTTCCGCGCGCGCGCGCGCGCACGCACGCGCACGACCGGAAGTTTGGGTAACCTGGCTTGGAACTCTGCCCCAAAAAGGTCGTCTGTTTTGGAGATGACGGAGGTAGATAGGCACACGCTCTGTCCTCGTCGGAGAGCACGAATGTGAAGTATCCTTGAGAAGTCAGGTAGCGTCCAGCGCCAGCTTCCATCCTGAATGACGGCAAGCTACTGTTGCACTACTTTTCTACTTGCAGGTTTTCCAGGAAGCCTGTCATTCGCCTCCGCCTGCAAGGCGCCGGAGCCGGAGCCAGAGCCGCCGCGGCCGCCGCTCGCAATGCCGGCGTTCCGGCGTACCCGCGCTGAGCCCCGCTTCCCGAGACACACGCACGCGCCTGGGCTACAGGGCGGAGCCGGATGGCCACGTCGCACCCGTGGTCCTCCCTGCGCGCGGCGCGTCTGAGCAGACACTTCACCCGAGGCGAGCACGGGAACACCGGTCGTGAGCGGGAATGAGGAGTCACCCGCCTCGTCTTTCCCGAGCTCTCAGCAGCTCCTGCCATTTCACCTCTGGCTTCAGACATTTTCTCACCCCGTGTTTCGTGCTTTCCCCCCAACCTGTCGGCCACTCCGCCCAGGACGCCCGTGTTGCCTGTTTTCCCGAGCTGCCAGCCCTGGCCGGTAGCCCCGGACCCGATCTCTTCCCTGCCCCTCCCTAGATGGCTGGCGCGCAGTTTCGCGTTGTCTTTGCAACTCCGGCCTAAGGCTCTTCCCGAGCCCCACCTGTGCCTGACCGGAGAGTTTCGCAGGTGCACCTCCTCTCCCTGCACTCCCTGCCCGCCCGGAAAGAAACTTTGCTTCTGTTCCTCAGAAGCGGAAACTCCGGCCTTACGGCTTGCCCTGGCCACGGGCTGAGCTGTCTTTGATGGAATGTACCCTACTCTCAGCCACAGGTCACCCTGCCTTCAAAGTATATCCTAAACCGGACCTCTTATCACTTCGCCACTGCTGGCCTGGCCCGTCTCCCACCTAGACGTGCAGAAGCCTCTTAAGGGGTCTCCATGCTTCACAGCGCCCAGGGGACCCCTATAAAGTAAGCTCACGGCATCGTCTGGCCAGCATGCTTCAGTGCCGCTCCTTTTTCCTTGGACTGGAAGTCTCTAAGCCCTTACAACGGCTTACAAAACCCGTGGTGTTCCCTCCCTCTCCTGCCGTGGCTGCTTGCTCACCTGCATCAGCTCCCCACCGCAGCTGTCCTGCGCTCTTCCTAGGATACTCCTCCCCTGGACTTGGCTGAGCTCACCTCTGACTTGCCTCCGTTCTCCCCCAAAGACGGTCCCTGCACATCCCGTGCCTGACAGCACCCAGCCCTGGCCTTGCACCCTGCGCCTGCTCTGCTGCGTGGGCAGCATCACCTCCGCACACACGGCTGCCTCCTGCCTGTCCCCGTCAGAAAGACAGCTTCCTGAAGGCAGTAACTTCCAGTTTGCAGCCCACCTCTCAGCATATGGAAGCATGGTGGAGATACAAACATGCACATAACTAAGCACTTGGTAAAAACTTGTGGGAGGAAGGAGCCAGAGTAGCTGAGAGAATGGCCGCTGGGACCAGAAGAAGCAGCCCAAGCCTGCTGGGAGGACAGACTGAGAGATTCACCAAAGATGGGGAGAAGAGCCACCCTTCCTAACCAGCCATCTCCAGTCTGCAAGGGGCCTGAATGTCGGTGAGGTCTGCAAAGTTGCCTGTTTTATCCTTAACTGTCTCCCACCTCTTTCCTGATGATATGGGTTTCTGTTCCTTGCAACCAAAATAGCCTTGGCTCAAGCACTGCCCTTCCACCCACCTTCCACATCTCCATCCTACATCTAGCCTCCCAACCATCTAGACATCTCGTTATCTGTCTGCAAGTCAAACAGCCCACTGGGCCCTTCATCCCCAAGAGTGCCTACGTGCCCAGAGTCCACCCATGCACCTAACAAATAGAACCAACAGCTGTCCCTCTGCACATGAGCGCCTCAAAACACACATGGTAGCGTGGGGCCAGATTGTGAAGGGTCTTAAACACCAGGCTAAGGCAGTCTGACTCCGTTGATAAACAGTGGGGCCTGTGGAAGAATTTTGAGCAGAAAAGTTACATAATAAGATCTGTATTTTAGAAATATAACACTGGCAGAAATATAACAAGATGGATTAGAGGGGGAAGTCTAAAGGCAGGAAGACCAGTTGTGGTAAGATTACAATATTCCAGATGATGAAATAGGGTAGAAGTTGAGTGGCTAGGGAAAGGAAGCTTTGAGGAGCAGACGGGAGAGGAGCCGTGGGAGCTCCTCAGGCTGCCCAGGTGGGGAGCCATCTAATGGGCCTTGGCTTGGCAACCCCAGGTGGGTCCAGGCACTGTGCTTGCCCCAGCTCCCACTAAGCTGGGCCTTGCCTCCTGTATGTTTGGCCTCAGAAGTTCAGGACAGACAGTTCCCAGGGGCCTAGCCCAGAACCAGTTCTTTCTGGGACCATCTACAGAGAACTCTATCCTATAGCTCAAGCCCCTGAGCAAGTGATGTTTCCAGAGTACACTGTCACCCACCAACTCCCGAGTGTCACAGCTCAGCCCTGGCTTGCAGAAAGCTGGGGCCTCTTCTCTGTTCATTTTCTCCAGCTCCTCAGAGGCTGGGCTTTAGGCCCAGTGAAGTCACAGTTTGGGAGGCAGCCGTGGCTCCCTGCCGCCCACGGAGGCTATATTTGGAGCAAGACAACTCCCTACAGACATAGACTAGGGACCCACCCTACAGCTCTGCCCCAACCAATTTTACCTAGTAGCCAAACATTGTGGGTGTCACTCACATTTTCACTTGTTTGCTTACTCATTCATTCGTTTACTCATTTATTCACTCCACCTGTGGTTACTGATCCCCTAGTACGATGTGACAGGCACAACGATGTATGGTGGGCATGTATATGTGTGTGAGTATATATGGGTGTCTGTGTTGCAATGGGAAAGGCAGAACATACTTTCAGTACCCTTTCTTGGGGTTCAACAGTGTCAGTGACTCAGGATCAGGTGTAAATGGCGTCTGCGGGCACCTGCGTGCATGTGCATGCAGGCACGTGCTCTGAGAGGCAGCTATGACTCAGCTGCACATGGCGTCTGTGTGTACCTGTGCGGATAGGGCTGTGTGTGCAGGCACCAGCTCTTGCGCCCAGCGGGTGGGGGAAGTGGTTGAGACTGACTCAGCTGCGTATGGTGACTGGGTGCCCACAACCCAGCTGTGGCTTTACACCTTGCTCACTCGCCAAGCCACACAGCCAGTGTTGGGTGCAAATATTACGCACAGAGTACAGGGACGAAGTCCCAAGTCAGGAGCCTCTGGTAAGCAGTCTGAGTCCAGCTGCATCTGTCTCTCTACTGGTGTAGGGCCCCCATCTGAACCTCTCTGGCCTGGCCTCCGGGAGGCTCAGACTATGCCGCACATGGACTCCTCCATCACCCTCACCTACCACATTAGGAACCAGGCCCACAGGCTGCCAGCAGCCCAGTCCCTGTTTCTACCACATCTAAAACCCCTCCTGTTTCAGTCATGATCGCATCTTCCATCTGCGCCCAGTCGCAACCTTAGCAATACCAAGCACAACCCTGGAAGCATTTCCAGTCTCTGGGGCTCCAGACCCACTGCTTCAACTATGGCCCTGCCTGGTCCCTCCCTGTCTTCTTCCTCTGTGCTCCTTGCCCCGTCAGTCCCTGGCCGTCTCTCTCCTTATCTGGCCAATGGTCTATCTTTGTCTCTTTCTGAGGCCGACTGTCTGCAGCGGAGGCTTCACAGGAGTGGAGGTGCTGACAGAGTGGGGGTGTGGGGCCGCCTCTCAGTGTCCCTTCTTGAGCCTTATCAGGAAAACTGAAGTTACTGCTCCGGGCTCAGACTGGAATTTCGCCCTGGATGACCTTGCTTCGTGTGCTGGGGCCTCCCCGGGGACAGCCAGGGTCAGACCAGTCAGGAAACAGGCCCCTGCTTGTTGGCTGCTCCCCCTCCCTCCTAACCCACTCTCATCCCAGCCATGGCCCCCTGCCAGGACTGTCCACAAAGGACACAGAGGGGAGAGGACTGCCTCTTCCTAGGCTCTTACAGGAACAGGGCCCAGGCTGTGTGTGCCTACGGCAGTGGGGAGGGGTGAGTCATGACCAAAATGCCTCAAGCTACCCAGCAGGACACTCCTTAGGCCCCCAAAAGGAAACCTCAGGGCCTGAGGAGGAAGGGGGCTCCCCCACAGTCTCCCCTCATGGGCTTCCAGGCAGCCTGTGCTGCAGCCAGGTGGTACATGCCCAATGGCTAGGAGAGACTCTGGAGTCAGGACACCTGGTTTTTGTCCCCCATCCCTGCTGTCCCCTGGGGCAACTGCCTGAGTCTCTTTTTCCTCATCTGTAAAGTAGGGGGGAAAACGCCAGCTTTCTGGGCTATTGAAGACACAATGGCTCCAGTATGCTAAGCTTCCGTGGGTTTCCTCACTTCTTGGAGGGACTGCGACCCACCGGCACTCCCTCTCCCACCCCTCCTTCGCCAAAATGGACCAAGTTGAGAGTGGGACACCGGGTGGGCTGAGCGGGCAGGAGCGCAACAGCGGCGCACGCCTGCCACCTGGTGGCCCCCAGTGGCGGCGCCCAGGCCAGCGTCCGGGTCCCTGCTCAGACTCTGCAGCCCGTGCCTGTGCACGGGGTCATTTCCACAAAAGCGTGAACAGCTCACTACCCCTGGGTCTGGGCAGATTCACTTCCTGCTAGGGAGCCTGTGGATGGAGGGGTCAGGGTTGTCCCTTATAGGGTTGGGTGGGTCCCTCCTTCAAACCGAAACCTAGGCCTAGAAAATTGTATCACAACTCTGATCCATTGTCTCTGAGGGTGGGACTACAGCGAGGTATTTTACTCTCTGCATACCTGCTTTGTCTCCATTTTCCACAGTGGGTGTGTATTACTTTGTGAAGTACTACAAATGTTGTTGTTGTTTTTTTTAAATCACACAAAGAGGGAGAGAGGGTCCTAATTGGCCTGTTCATCAGAGAATTCTGGAAGTTTTGACTTTTTTTTTTTTTAATAATTTAGATCAAATTGGTTTCCATACAACACCCAGCGCTCTTCCCAATAAGTGCCCTCAATGCCCATCACCCACTCTCCCCTCTCCCATAACCCCCATCAACCCTCAGTTTGTTCTTAGTATTTAACAGTCTCTTATGTTTTGACTCCCTCCCTCTCTGTGGCTTTTTTCTTTACCTTCTTCCCCTCCCCCATGGTTTTCTGCTAATTCTCTCAAAATCCACTTATGCGTGAAAACATACGGTTTCTGTCTTTCTCTGACTCATTTATTTCACTTAGCATAATACCCTCCAGTGCCATCCACGTTGCTACACATGGCCAGATTTCATTCTTTCTCATTGCTGTGTAGTATTCCATTGTATATATACATGACATCTTCTTTATCCATTCATCCATTGATGGACACTTAGTCTCTTTCCATGATTTGGCTGTTGACAAAAGTGCTGTTATAAACATCGGGGTACTCGTGCCCCTATGCATCAGCACTCCTGTATCTCTTGGGTAAATTCCCAGCAGTGCTATTGCTGGGTCATAGGGTAGTTCTATTTCCATTTTTTTGAAGAACATCCACACTGTTTTCCAGAGCAGCTGCACCAGTTTGCCTTCCCACCAACAGTGTAGGAGGGTGCCTGCTTCTCCACATCCCCACCAGCATCTAAAGTTTCCTGATTTGTTCATTTTAGCCACTCTGACTGGTGTGACGGGGTATCTCAATATGGTTTTGATTTGTATTTCCCTGATGCTGAGTGATGTTGAGCATCATTTCATATGCTTGTTGGCCATCTGCTTGTCTTCTTTGGAGAAGTGTCTATTCATATATTCTACCCATTTCTTCACTAGATTATTCGTTTTTCAGGTGTGGAGTTTGGTAAGTTCTTTATAGATTTTGGACACTAGCCCTTTATCCGATGTCATTTGCAATTATCTTTTCCCATTCCGTTGGTTGCTATTAGTATTGTTGGTTATTTCCTTTGCCGTGCAGAAGCTTTTTATCTTGATGAGGCCCCAGTAGTTCATTTTTGCTTTTAATTCCCTTTAGGAGATATGTCGAGTAAGAAATTGGTGCAGCTCAGGTCAAAAAGGTTTTTTCCTGCTTTCTCCTCTAGGATTTTGATGGTTTCCTGTCTCACATTCAGGTCCATCATCCATTTTGAGTTTATTTTTTTGAGTGGTGTAAGAAAGTGGTCTAGTTTCATTCTTCTGCATGTTGCTGTCCAGTTCTCCCAGCCCCATTTGTTAAAGAGGCTGTCTTTTTTCCATTGGATACTCTTTCCTGCTTTGTCAAAGATTAGTTGGCCATATGCTTGTGGGTCCATTTCTGGGTTGTCTATTCTATTCCATTGGTCGATGTGTATGCTTTTGTGCCAATACCAAGTACTGTCTTGATGATTACCGCTTTGTAGTAGAGGTTTAAGTCTGGGATTATGATGCCTTGTGCTTTGGTTTTCTTCTTCAATATTGCTTCGGCTCTTCGGGGTCTTTTGTGGTTCCATACAAATTTTAGGATTGTTTGCTCTAGCTTTGAGAAGAATGCTGGTGCAATTTTGATTGGGATTGCATTGAATGTGTATATTGCTTTGGGTAGTATTGCCATTTTAATGATATTTATTCTTCCAGTCCTTGAGCATGGGATGTTTTTCCATTTACTTGTATCTTCCTCAATTTCCTTCGTAAGTTTTTTATAGTTTTCAGCATAGAGATCTTTTACATCTTTGGTTAGTTTTATTCCTAGGTATTTTATGGGTTTGGGTGCAACTGTGAATGGGATTCTTTATTTCTCTTTCTGCTGCTTCATTGTCAATGTATAGAAATGCAACCGATTTCTGTACGTTGATTTTGTACCTTGCAACTTTGCTGAATTCATGGATCAGTTCTAGTAGGCTTTTGGTGGATTCTGTTGGGTTTTCCATGTAGAGTATCATGTCATCTGCAAAAAGTGAAAGTTTTACTTCATCCTTGCCGATCCTGATGCCTTTTGTTTTGTTGTCTGAAGCTGATGCTAGGACTTCCAACACTATGTTAAATAGCAGTGGCAAGAGTGGACACTCCTGTCATGTTCCTGATCTCAGGGGGAAAGCTCTCAGTTTTTCCCCATTGAGGATGATATTAGCTGTACACGGCTTTTATGATGTTTAAGTATGTTCCCTCTATCCCAACTTTCTCGAGGGTTTTTAATAAAAAAGATGCTGTATTTTGTTAAATGCTTTTTCTGCATCTATTGACAGGATCATATGGTTCTTATCTTTTCTTTTATTAATGTGATGTATCACATTGATTGATTTGTGAATATTGAACCAGTCCTGCAACCCAGGGATGAATCCCACTTGATCATGGTGAATAATTCTTTTTATATGCTGTCGAATTCAATTTGCTAGTATCTTGTTGAGAATTTTTGCATCCATATTCATCAGGGATATTGGTCTGTAGTTCTCTTCTTTTGCTAGGTCTCTATCTGGTTTGGGAATCAAAGTGATGCTGGCTTCATAAAATGAGTCCGGGAGTTTTCCTTCCGTCTCAATTTTTTGGAACAGCTTGAGGAGGATAGGTATTGTTAGAATTTAGAATGGCATGGAAATGGAGAGAGAGAAAGAGAAAGGAGACGAAGATCAAGTGAGGGGAACAGCGAGAGATTTTATTGGGGGGACCAAAGTTCCCGGGCGAGGTTCCGTGACTCGAAGATAGGGGAGTCAGGGAAGTCGCGCCCAGAGAGGGCGAGGGCAGGTCTTTTAAGTTGTGGCAGTTCTGGGTTGGATTCTGGCTGGGGTTGGCGCCAAATATGGTGTTTCGCTGAGTTGGATCTTTGTGATTGGCTAGTGATGGTTCCTCTTGGGGTGCTGGATCCTCATGATTGGCTAGGGGTTGTTCTTTGAGGGGGTTTTTCTCATTGAGACATTTCGTGGTGTAATGGTGCAATCAGCAGGTAGGGGGTGGTGATTTGGGGCAAAGGCAGGGAAAAAACCTTCTGGGGCCAGGAGGAGGATAACATTCCAACCTCTTTTGTGTTATGGGGTGACGTGGCTGGTCTGGCTACTTCCTGCTGGCAAAGGGGCGATGTCGTAATGGCCGGGGCAGGAGGTTGGAATGGGAGAGTATTGGCGCATCAGTAGCGTATGGGTGGTGGCTCGGCTGGTAAGCCTAAGGACCCATTCCTGTAAGAAATTAGAGAAACAGCGGAAGAGGCAAGGCCCAAACAGGGCTAAGAGGAGTAGGCAGGTTAGTGGGCCTAGTAGTGGTAAAATCCAGGGCAGGATGGGTGAGAGAAAGGAAGAGGCCTGGGTATCCATTTGGATTTGTCATTTGTGAATTCTTTGAGTTCCTGAACCTTATCGAATATGATTCCTGGATGGTTAACAAAATAACAGCAGTCTTCCCCCAGCATTTGGCACATTCCCCCATGAGCCGTGATTAGTACATCCAGAGCTCTGCGATTTTGGAGTACTACTGCTGCCAGGGAATTTATTTGATGTTGAAGGGTTAAGAGGGAATCTGAAACCCTATGTCCTGATTTAGTTCTCGGGATAGGGATTGGCAAAAAAAAGTGGAGGTGGTTATGCCCGTCGCTTCAGTACCAATGTCCGACAGGATGCCGGCTCCCACAAGGACTGGGGCCAAGAGTGCTCGTTTTTGAATGCAGGAGGAGGAGGAAAGGGCCAGTGGAACCATTTCAGAGTCAGATAAAATGGTTAAGGGGGGGCAAGGAAGGCAACGTAACAGAATGTGGGGGTGAAATTGAGGCATTTGTAAGCCTTAGAGCCACAGATAAAGAACAGGCCAGACTGAAGGCCAGAGCAATTGAACAGGGTATAGTTCTAGACACAGGAGGCAGTTACATTTTAGGCTGCTTAGAGGTGGTGTTATTGATACATGTGAGGTTTGTTGACTCAATTATGGGGACGTCAGTGGCGTAGGTTTTAAAGGGGTCACGATGGAGCAGCAGACAGGAGAAAGTATGGCTCGGGGGTGAAGAAGAGGCATATCCAGCAAGGTGTGTCGTTGGAGGGAAGTGAATGTGTGGTGGTGTTGAGTAAGCACAAGACCTGGTCTTTGGGCCTGCGTGAGGAGCTTGCTTACGGTTAGGTTGAGACCCTTATAGATTGAGAGAGTTAGCGATTATTTAGTAAAGTTGATTAGGCTTTGGCAGACCGTCTGGACCTTGAGTTTTAATGCCTGATCTGAACCCCACCGGAATCAGAGAGTCCAATCTGGGGCAGATAGTTGAAACAGACATATTTGCCCCTGGGAACATAGCATTGTATTCCGCTATTGGAAGGAGTTTGGTAACTTTTACTTTGTGGAACATACAGTCAGCATAGGTGCACAGGGGTGGGGGTTGAAGATCTATAACATTCTTTGTTAATTGAAGAAAAGGCTCTAAAGGTATTAGGGCTAGATCCCTGACAATCAGGGAGGCAAGAAGGGAGTGTCTCAGTTGAGTGCAGAGGCAGCAGGAGGGGAAACAGGAGGAAGATTAGATATAGAGCATTTGAAGAGAGCATGGTTAGTCCTGGAGGACAATGAATAACAGTAAGAAGGAGAAGAGAGTGATTTCTTCGGGGGAAAAATCTGAAAGGGATCAGAGATCCAAGAAAGGAATGAAGGGAAAGAGAGGGGAGTTGAGGGGAAATAATGAAGTTCATTTAGGAGTATGTGAAAAGGCTAGGAGAATCTGCGGGGTGAGGGTGTCTTTTACCATCTGTCAGGGAAGTTTTTCGGGAGAGTCGAAGAGAAAGGGGCTTGTCTGTTGGGAGGTCCAGCTGTCTTCCGGTAGGGGGGCCCGTTTAAGGTTGGATGCATGGAACCAAGGCTTATGTTCAAGTAATTTGGCGGCTGTTGGAGTGGTGAGTATGATGGTGTAAGGCTCCTCCCAACGTGGGGAAAGGGAGGATTTGTGTCGGACCTTGAGGAGGACCAAATCTCCTGGGCTTATTGGGAGGGGTTTAAGGGGGGAGTTAGTGGGAGTAGGCAAATTGAGGTCCGCGTGTTGCCTGAGTAGGTGGTGAAGTAGAGTGAGGTATGGGAGGTAAGAAGTAAGGGGGAGGGGGCAGTACCTCTGGTAGGGGTTAGGGTAGCATAAAAGGTCGTCCATATAGAAGTTTGAATGAACTGAGGCCTGTGGGGTCTCGAGGAGTTGCCCGGAGCCTGGTAAGGGCTAGAGGCAGGAGTTGAGGCCACGAGAGCTGGGTCTCAATGGAGAGCTTTGTGAGGTGATCCTTAATCAGGCCGTCAGCCTGCTCTACCTTGCCCAAAGACTGGGGGTGGTATGGGATATGAAGCTTCCAGACTATACCCAAGCTCCTGGAGACCTGTTGAGTGACTGCGGAGATGAAGGCTGGTCCATTATCTGACTGGATGCACCTTGGCAGGCCAAATCGGAGGATGATGTTTCTGATTAGGGTTTCTGCCACTGTTGAGGCTCCCTCGGTGGAGGTGGGGAAGGCTTCTATCCAACCTGAAAAGGTGTCAACAGTTGTGAGGAGGTAGCGTAATTTTTTATGTCAAGACATGTGTGTGAAGTCGATTTGCCAATATTCGCCCAGGAGATGGCCCCGTAGCTGGTGAGTAGGGCCAGGGCGTTTAAGCGCTCCCTGAGGGCTTTCGGCGGCGCATATGGGGCATTGCTGAGAGATTTTTGTAACTAAATGTCGCAGGTTTGGGTGATACATAAGAGGTTCTAGGAAGTGTAATGTGGCTTCAGGGCCGATGTGGAGAGTTTTGTGGATGTCAGTAGTTATAGATGAGGCCAAATTATTGGGTAGAATTGTGCGGGTATCTAGTAGGATCCAGTTGGAATTAATATGGGCATTGGGGAGAGCAAGGTATTGGTCTCGTTTTTCCTGACTATAATTGGGAGTGTAATTACCCATAAGTAGGCAAGTGGGGCTGGGGTCAGAGGCCAGGGCCACTTGCCTAGCATTACAGTCAGCTTTGTCGTTACCCCGAGCTACCTCTGTAGTCAGGGGTTGATGACCTTTGCATCGGGCTATGACGACCTCTTGTGGGAGTTTAAGTGCCTCTAAAAGTTTGCCAATGAATGGCCCATTGACAATGGAGGTGCCTTTGGTTGTCAGAAAGCCCCATTCTTCTCAGAGGTGTGAATATGTGTGTGCGATGAGGAAAGCGTATTTGGAGTCAGTATATATGGTGGCCCTCTTGTGTTTGGAGTCTTGAACAGCCTTAGTAAGGGCAATGAGCTTGGCCTTTTGGGAGGTAGTGCCAATGGGGAGTGTGCCTGTCTCAATGACCTCATCAGTGGTAACTATGGCGTAAGCTGCTCGCCTGCGGCCCTGAGGATCTAGTAGCGAGCGGCCATCTGTTCATCACCTGAACAGAGTAAGGTCAGGTGAAGGAAGGGGCTGGTCCTTTAGGTTGGATGGGGGTTGGGAAAGGATATCTATGAGTTCAGGACATGAGTGAGTAACTGGCAGTGTTTCAGAGAGAGAGAGTTGGAAGCAGAGTGGCAGGGTTAAGCTTAGGGCAGGGTTAGAGAGAGACCTCCGGGTTTTCCATGAAAAGGAGGTGAAATAACTATATTCGGGAGGGAGAGAGATGGGCCAGGGCAAGTCAGATAGCCTATGCGGTGAGAAAACGGTTAAAGGACAGTGTAGGGTGAGTTTAAGTGCCTCCTTAGTTACAGTGGTAGCCGCCGCCAAGGCCTGGAGGCAAGGCTGCCATCCCTGGATAGTGGGATCTGTCTGGAAAGGTAGGCGATGGCCTGTAGTTTTGGGCCGCAAGCTTGTGCTAATAGCCCTGTGGCGATGCCTGTCTGTTCTTCAGCCTACAGTAGAAAGGGTTTCGAATTATTTGGGAGGGAGAGAGCTGGTCGGGTCGTGAGGGATCTAGTAAGGCGTCGGAAGGCCTGGGCTACTAAGCCTGGATTGGTAAGAGGGCCCTGGGGGGTTTCTTTAACGGCCTTGTATAATGGGGCGGCCCAGATGGCGAAATTTGGAATCCAATGTCTGAAAAATCCCACTAGTCCTAAGAAGGAGAGAATTTTGTCTGCATCGTTAGGCAAGGTAAGGTTGTGGAGGGCCTGTAGCCAGTTGGGTGTTAAGGCCTTGGTGGTGGGTGTGAGGGAAACACCTCGGAAGGTGACCTTAGTCTTGGGTATCTGGGCCTTATTGGGGGAGACCCGATAGCCCAGGCCGGCTTGAAATTTAGTAGGTGGATTGTATTTCTTTTTGTGTCTTCCAGGGAAGTTCCGCATAGGAGAAGGTCATCCACATAAATTATTACTTTATTGTAATAAAGTAGATTGATCCGAAAGGGGGGCCTTAAGGAGGTCTTTGGCCAAGGCCTGTCCAAACAAGTGAGGGCTGTCCCAGAACCCCTGTGGGAGGACTAAGCTGGCAGGCCAAGGAGGTTATCGGGTCTTCCCAGGTAAAGACAAAAAGAAATCGAGAGTCTGGGTGTAGAGGTATGGTGAAAGAGGCATCTTTAACATCTAGGACTGTGAAATGGGTTGTGGACAGGGGAATCCGAGAGAGGAGGGTAGAGGGGTTGGGGACCACCGCGGATGGATAGGGACTACGGCGTCATTGATTATCTGGAGGTCCTGGACCAGTCGATAGGAGCCATTGGGCTTTTTTACTGGTAGGATGGGGGTGTTGCAGGGGGAGTGACAGGGGATTAGGAGGCCCTCCTTCATTAGTCAGTCAATGATGGGCTTGAGGCCCAACCGATGGGTATAGGAGTTTGGGTATTGGGGTGTAGAGGGGAATGACAATGGATTTTTTAATTTAATGAGAACAGGGTGGTGAAAGGAGCCCACGGTGGGGGTGGAGGTATCCCAGATGGTGGGATTAACGGGGAGATTAGGATAGGGGTTGGGTTTAGAGTCTGTCATATCAGAAATGGCGGCTAGGAGAAGGTAGGTAGGGGAAGAGGGAAAGGGGGCCGACGTGTATAGATGCCCCCAGCTTGTAAAGGATGTCTCGGCCTATGAGGGGAACGGGGCAAGAGGGCATTACTAAAAAGAAGTGGAAGCCGTCCAGGCAGCAAGTGAGTGGTGGTGTGCATGGAGGAACAGAGGGTGTGCCATCAATGCCCATGACGGAGATGGTGGATGGTTGAGTGGGGCATGAGAAATTTGGTAAGATGGAGTAGGTAGCCCCTGTGTCCAGCAGAAAGGAGATGGACATACCCGCTGCCGGGAGGTTTACCCTGGGCTCAGCGTAGGTCACTGAGGTAACCGAGTCTGGGCCGCGTCAGTCGTCATTGTCCATCCCCAAAAGTTGGAAGGTGGTGTCCAATTCTAGGAGAAGACTTGCCATGGGGAGGCTCTGCGAGTCTGTCGTCCCCTACATTAGGACAATCAGATTTCCAATGACTCGTTTGTTGGCAGAGCGGGCAAGGCCTAGTAGGCATTTTTGGGTGAGGGCATTGCTGGGACCAGTGGCCTTCCTGGCCACATTTGAAGCAGGGGCGGGGGGGGGGGTTGGGGGGGACACGGTCTGGTGGCTTTTACTGGGGCTGGCCTCAGGACTGCCACCAGGGCTTGGGTTTGCATCTGGACTTTTTGCTGGAGCCGGGCCTACCGCTGCTGTTCCTGGGCCTCCTCTCAGCTATGAAAAATTTTAAAGGCCATCTTTACTAAGTCAGCCATGGGGGTTTGAGGCCCGTCTTTGGCCTTTTTTAGTTTTTTTCTGGATATCTGGGGCTGACTGGGAGACAAAATAGGTAGCCAATACTGTGGCCCCTGCAGGGTTGTCGGATTTAATCTAGTGTACTGGGTGAGGGCCTCGGTGAGGCGGTTGAGGAAGGCCACAGGATTTTCGTTAGGATCTTGTATTACTTCGCGGAGCTTGTTAAAATTTACGGACTTGTTGGAGGCGGTCCGCATGCCAGCTAGGAGGCATTGGATCATTTGATCCCTGCGTCAGTGGCCATTTCCTGCCTGTTGATAGTTCCAGTTGGGGTCCACCACTGGGACGGCTTCGGCCCTGACTGGCATAGCGGGGTCAGTCATGTGGATTTGGTCCGCGTGTTCTCGGGCAGCTGCCTGGATGCGCTCCCTCTCCTCAGGGGTTAGGGTAGAGGTGAGGATTGCACGTATCTCATGCCAGGTAAGATTGTAGGCTTGTGCTAGATATTGGAACTCCTTAATGTATTGGGAAGGGTCTGTGGAAAATGAACCCAGCCGCTTGTTGAGGTGGACAGGTCTTGTAGGGAAAAGGCAACATGGACCCAGACTCGGCCTTCTGCTCCAGCCATCTCTCGCAGGGGCAAGATGGCCGCCGGGGCCTGTTCCATGGGTGGAGCATGTGCGCGAGTCCAAGAGGCGATGGGCAGGGTGGGCGGTGGGGCTGGAGGAGGGATGTATGGACGGGGTGGGGGGGGAGTCCTTCGGGAGGTCGGTGAGCAGAGGGAGGGTTTAGCCAGGTCATCTAGAGGATCGGAAACAGGGGAAGGGAAGGAGGGATGTGGGGCAGGATCCTTGTGAGGCTGAGGGCGGGCCAAGAGCATTTGAGCGGAGGGGCAGGAGGAACATAGGTCTGGTCGGGATCTGAGGTCCCAAAAGGCCATAACATAATTTATCTCACTCCATTTTCCCAGCCGGTGACAAAAATTGTCCAAATCAACCAAAATTTGGTATTGTAGAGACCCTTCGGGTGGCCATTGAGATTGATTATCTAGCTTATATTGAGGCCAGACCGTGGTGCAAAGGCGAATCAGCCTGTTATTGCAGAGATCGCCCTGGAGGCCCAGGAGGCAGAAGTTTTTAATAGGCATTGTAAGGGAGTAAGCGGGCGTTGGGATTTGGACTCGTTACTTCCCATTTTGAGCAGGGTAAAGCGTCCTTTACTGTGCGGTGGGTCAGGCCTTTCGGTGTGCAGCCGAGGTAGGAAATTGGCCTGCGAGTCGTCTCTCGTTTAGGCCAACGTTTCCTGAAGGAAGGGGAGGAGGAGGAATGCCCTACTTACTGGCTCTTCCAGGTGGTCTGGATGGCTGTCCCTGGGTCAGCTGGGTGGAGAAAGGAGCTCAGCCAGCAGCTGCAAGCTACTACCTCACCCCCGGGTTTCGGCACCAAATGTTAGAATTTAGAATGGCACAGAAATGGGGAGAGAGAGAGAAAAAGGAGATGAAGATCAAGTGAGGGGAACAGCAAGAGATTTTATTGGGGGGACTAAAGTTCCTGGGCGAGGTTCCATGACTCGAAGGTAGGGGAGTCAGGGAAGTCGCGCCCAGAGAGGGCGAGGGCAGGTCTTTTAAGTTGTGGCAGTTCTGGGTTGGATTCTGGCTGGGGTTGGCCCCATATATGGTGTTTAGCTGAGTTAGATCCTTGTGATTGGCTAGTGATGGTTCCTCTTGGGGTGCTGGATCCTCGTGATTGGCTAGGGGTTGTTCTTCGCGGGGGGTTTTCTCGTTGAGACATTTCGTGGTGTAATGGTGCAATCAGCAGGTAGGGGGTGGTGATTTGGGGCAAAGGCAGGGAAAAAACCTTCTGGGGCCAGGAGGAGGCTAACAGGTATTAACTCGGTTTTAAATGTCTGGTAGAATTCCCTAGGGAAGCCATCTGGTCCAGGGCCTTTATTTGTTGGGAGATTTTTGATAATGGATTCAATTCCTTCACTAGTTAAGGGTCTGTTCAGGTTTTCTATTTCTTCCCGTTTGAGTTTTGGTAGCGTGTGGCTGTTTAGGAATTTGTCCATTTCTTCCAGGTTGTCGAGTTTGGTGGCATATAACTTTTCATAGTATTCTCTGATAATTGCTTGTATTTCTGAGGGATTGGTTGTAATCACTTCCTTTTCGTTCATGATTTTATCTTTTTGGGTTCTCTCTCTTTTCTTTTTGAGAAGCCTGGCTAGAGGTTTAACAATTTTGTGTATTTTTTCAAAGAACCAGCTCTTGGTTTCATTGATCTGTTCCATTACTTTTTCAGTTTCCATGTTATTAATTTCTTCCCTGATTTTTTTTATTCCTCTTTCTGCTGGGTTTGGGGTGTCTTAGCTGTTCTGCTTCTAGTACCTTTAGGCGTGTTGTTCGAATTTGTGTTAGTGGTTTTTCTTGTTTCTTGATATGGGCATGGATTGCAATATATTTCCCTCTCAGGACTGTCTTTGCTGCATCCCAAAGCGTTTGGATTGTTATATTTTCATTTTCACTTGTTTCCATGTATTTTTTTAATTTCTTCTATGATCGCTTGGTTAATCCATTCATTTTTTAGTAGGTTGTTCTTTAGTCCCCATGTTTTGGGGGATTTTCAAGACTTTTTCCTGTGGTTGATTTCAAGTTTCAAAGCATTGTGGTCTGAAAGTGTGCATGGTATGATCTCAATATTTATTGACATTTTCCTTATGCCCCAGAAGGTGGTCTATCTTAAATGTACCGTGTGCTGTTGAGAAGAACGTAAATTCCTTTGCTTCTGGATGAAGGACCCTGAAGATGTCAGTTAGGCCCATCTGTTCCAATGTGTCATTCAGGGCCATTGTTTATGTAGTGATTTTCTGATTAGTGGATCTATCCAATGCTGAGAGTAGGGTGTTAAGGTCCCCTACAATTAGGACATTTTTATCAATAAGGTTGCTTATGTTTGTAATTGTTTTACAAATTTGGGTGCCCCTGAATTCAGTGCATAGATATTTATAATTGTTAGCTTTCCTGCTGGATGGTCCCTGTGATTATTATATAATCCCCTTCTTCATTTCTTATTACATCCTTTACTTTAAAGTCTAGTTTGTCTGATATAAGTGTGGCTACTTCAGCTTTCTTCTGACTTCCAGTAGCATGGTAGATAGTTCTCCATCCCCTCACCTTCAATCTGAAAGTGTCCTCAGGTCTAAAATGAGTCTCTTGAAGACAGCACATAGAGGGGTCTTGTTTTTTTTTTTTTAATCCATTCTGTTATCCTATGTCTTTTGATTGAAGCATTTAGTCCATTTACATTCAGTGTTAATATTGAAAAATATGGGTTTAGAGTCACTGTGTTATCTGTAGGTTTCATGCTTATAAGGATATCTCTGGTAGTTTGTGTTCTTTGCAACCTTTCCTTCATAGAGTGCCCCTCAGGATCTCTTGTAATGCTGGCTTTTTTGTGATGAATTCCTTCAGTTTTTGTTTGTTGGGGAAAACCTTGATCTCTCCTTCTATTCTGAATGACCGGCTGGCCAGATAAAGGATTCTTGGTTGCATGTCCTTCCTGCTCATCACATTGAAGATATCTTGCCATTCCTTACTGGCTTGCCAAGTTTCTGTGGATAAGTCTGCTACTACCCTAATGTGTCTCCCTTTGTATGTTAAGGCCTGTTTTTCCCTAACTGCTCTCAGAATATTCTCTCTGTCCTTATATTTTGCCAGTTTCACTAGGATGTGTCGTGCAGAAGGTCTATTCGACTTACGTCTGAGGGGAGTTCTCTGTGCCTCTTGGAATTTCATGCCCGTTTCCTTCCTCATGTAGGGGAATTTCTCAGCAACGATTTGTTCAAGTACGCCTTCGACTCTTTTCTCTCTCCTCTTCCTCTGGAATTCCTATGATACAGATATTGTTCTGTTTGAATGCATCGCTCAGCCCTCAGATTCTCCTTTCCTGTTCCTGAATCAGCTTCTCTCTTTCTCTGCTTCCTCTTTTTCCATAATTTTATCTTCTAATTCATTTATTCTCTCATCTGCCTCTTCAATTCGTGCTGTGGCCACCTCTTATTGTTTTGCACCTCATTTAAAGCATTTTTTAATTCCTCTTGACCGTTTTTAAGGTCATTGATCTCTTTGCAGCGATGGACTCCCTGCAGTCTTCTATGCTTTTTTCAAGCCCAGCGATTAGTTTTATGTTTATCGTTCTATATTCATGTTCTGTTATGTTGTTTACATCTGTTTTCATCAATTCTTGAGCTGTCACTACTTCCTGGAATTTCTTTTGCGGAGAATTCTTCCGTTTTGTCATTTTGGCTAGGTGTGTTTTGATTTGTTTCCTGAGGTCACCCTGGAAAGGAAAACAGACAGACAGACAAATAGAAATCAGAAAAACTCAAACGTACTGACAAATGATACAGACAAGCGGGTCACTATAGAAAAAAGAAGAATGACAAACAACACTCTGAGGGCATACGACCTGATGTACCAGCTACACGTTAAGGAGAGGGCATTCACTGTGCTGATGGCAGAGTATATACAGAGAGAGTAATGACAGGTGCGGGGGGAGGAAGAAAATGATCTTTGACCAGGTAGACAGACTGAAGGGCTTAATCCAGAAAGAGAGAAATCAGAATAAGGAAGGATGTGAAGAAGAAGAAATGAAGATAGCTGTTATCCAGATGAACTATGTGGCCTGGTTATTCCAGAGAGAGAGATAAGAAAGTACACAGGGAGGTGTGGAACATGCGTTGAGAGAGTGGGTTAAATGTCTATTTTATGCCAGTCAATACCCCGGATGACTGGCTCAGGGGTGGTGATCAGTAAGAAGGAGAAAGGGGAGCCGATATTTAAAAAAGAAGAAATGACCTGGAGTTACTCCAGGCAGCAGTTTGATCTCTGCATCTATCACTCCACAGAAAAGGCGTTTCTCCTGTGAGGAGGGGCATGGTTTGGTATAGGTGGGTCCTGCCTCCACTGCTGCGCAGATATTCCTGGGGCTGGTTTTTGTGGGTTTGAGAGACAACAGTGGCATCCCCACCCCACCCCCGTCCTTTCTTCCCAATCCCGGAATCTCAAGTCACCCCTTCGTTTCCGTCCGCACTCTACCCGGGACGCAGGCGTAGTGCCACTTGTTGGGCGGTTGCACGCCCCACACTTAACTAAGTTCTTGACTCTCTTTGCCTGCTACACCCAGTTTTGCTGCAAATTGTGTCCCCGGGTTAGAATGAACCGGAGGCAGCTCTGCGCCTCTGCGTGACGCAGGCTGATTTGGCCGCCGGCCCCAGTATGAGGAGAGTTCAGAATTTCTCTTCAAGAGCCACTACTGGATGATGGTCTCTCTTTGTCCCGTTTTTCTCTCATTCGGCTGTGGTCCCCTCTGCACTTTCCCAGATTTCTCTTCCCTTTGTCTTTCCTCCCCTCCACCCTGTATCCCCGTGGTTCGTTTTATCTACTCCAGATTACACTCACGTTTTCCTTGGGGCGCTTTCTGGATTTCACTTTCTATTCCTTGTAGACTGCAACACCTTTCCTCCCAGACTCTTGGGGCTGAGTCCTTTGGTTTCGGTCCTTCTTCGTTTGAAAGACACGGGGAATACCAGGTCCCCCTATTCCTCCGCCATGTTGGCCCCTCCTTTTTCATCAATTCTTGAGCTGTCACTACTTCCTGTGATTTTCTTTGAGGAGAATTTTTCCATTTCATCATTTTGGCTATATTTCTGCCCCTTATAAGTTTTAAAAGCTTGTTATGTGCTCTGCCTCTGCAGATACTGCTATATTAAGGGCGACTCCTATACTGTCCAGGGCCTAGCCTTTTTGGAGAGTGTTACTTGCTCTGTTGTTGACTTTGGTTATCCCCTACAAGGTGTGCTTTGGTTTGTTTCCTGAGGTAGTCCTGGAAAGGAAAACAGACAGACAGACAAACTGGAAACAAAAACACAAACGTACAGACAAAACAGGCAAGCAGATCACAACAGAAAAAAAGGATCACAAACGACACTCTAAAGGCATACAACCTGAAATACCAGCTACAAGTTAAGGACAGTGTATGCGCTGTGCTGTTAAAAGAGCATATACAGAGAGAGTAATGACAGGTGTCGGGAGAAAGAGAAAATGAGCTTTGACCTGGTAGAGAGACTGAAAGGCTTAATCCAAAGAGAGAGAAACCAGAATAAGGAAGGAGGTGAGGAAAAAGAAATGAAGATAAAGTTACCCAGAGGAACTTTGTGGCCTGATTATTCCGGAGAGAGCAATAGGAAAATAGAGATATTGAACATGCATTGAGAGAATGGGTTAAATGTCTGTTTAAGCAAACCAATACCCTGAGTAACCAGCCTAGTGGAGGGGAGAGAGAAGAAGGAGAAAAGGGAGAATGTATCTAAATAACAAGAACTGACCTGGAGTTCATCCAGGCAATGCTGCAGTGCTTGTTTCACAGCGTCTATCCGGCTCTGGTAGAAAAGCGGCTCTCCTGCGAGGAGGGGCGTGGCTTGGTGTAGGCGGGTCCCGCCTCCACTGCGAGCCAGCGGACCGATCCCTGAGGTCCTGCCTTAGCGCTTTTGGGGAGAAAAATGGCATCCCCCCCAGTCCCTTCTTCACGGACCCGGAGTCCCATTTCACCCTTTTGTTCCATCTTCATTCTGTGAGGGACGCAGTGCAGTGGGATTTGTCATTACGCAGTCCCGTGTCCCATGCTTATCTGAGTTTTAAACTCACTCAGACCGCTATGCCTGGTTTCCCTCCTGTAGATTGCATCCCTGGCATAACACCGATCCCGAGGTGACTCCCCGCCTCCCAGTTATGCGGTCTGGACCGCCGTGGGCCCCAGTCCGAAGAAAGCTCCACTGTTAGAAACAGGACTTCTCTTCTAAAGCCCTGTGGTTAGGGACTGGATGGTAGGTTCCCTCTGTGTCCCTGTCTGAAGTTTTTCTCTTGTTCAGATACGGTCCTACGCTTCCCCAGCCGCTATTTCTCTTCCCTTTGTCTTTCCACAGAAGGGGCTCCCTCCCCTCCGTACCTCCGCGGTCCGCTTTATCTCCCCCAGTTTGCACTCACAATTTAGATGCTTCCTTCCTGGACTTCGCATTTTCTTCCTTGTAGACTCTAACTCCTTTCCTTCCAGACTCTTGGGGTTGAGAGTCCTTTGGCTTCAGTCCTTTGAGAGACGCAGGAAGACCGGGTCCCCCTACTTTTCTGCCATGTTGGCCCCTCCTCCCAGTTTTGACTTTCTAGTATCTTTATTTGCATAAATCTCCCATGGTTCACTGAGAGAAACGGAGACTAGGACTTGCGGCCCTGGGATTGATGATCCATCCTTCGCATATGCTAGCGTTAACTCTCTTAAGAGTATCCCCAGCCTCAAGACAGGGTGTGGTAAATGCTCTAAACAGACCAGAAATTCTGTAGAAAAGAGTCGTTTGCAGGTCAGTCACTTGTGTCTTGCTAGCCCAGGGGACTATATCCAGGACATATTTGAGGATAAGGATGTCTTTTCAAAAGTAGTCATTAAAAAGCCAGCCTTTACTAAGGAGCTACTAGATGCCATGTGCTGGCAATACAGCCATGAGGGGGCCGTCCTGCCCTGAAGGAGCTTTGGGCTCATCTCTGAGAAAGAGCAGGAGTGCAGTGGGGAGAAAAACTCAGCAAAAACATCAGAAGTGGCCGGAGGAGTAGCTGCTGATGAGGCCCTGGGAGGAGTGTGGAGAACAGCTCTGGCTTCCACAGGAGCCCTCACCCTAGGACCTCAGCCATTCAAACATCTGCCAAGTACCTGCCTTTGCATGACACCTCAGAAGTGACACCCGCCCATAGGAAATGCAGAGAGCATTCAAGGTGTTCCCAGACTCTCCAGTAGCTCTGCATGGTCACCTACCTCAGTTACCTGCAGAATTTTCTCAGAACTTGCCAGTTCATCAACAAAAGCCCCATTATGTGGCCTGGCCCAGCCAAGACGGAAAGCCCCCTCACCACATGACTTTGAAAATGCACTAAGATGAAATCTGGCAGGCAGGGGGTTCCGGAGAACAGTTTGTCTCTGTGATGTGAAGAAATCTGAGCTGGTTGTTGTTCTCTCACCAGTTAAGGACAGATGATTATCATGGGCCTCCAGATGTGACACTCGGGAGAACACATTACCTGTGCAGGACTCCCTCTGAGAATACAGAATCTAACTCAAGATGACACAGTAAGGTAGAGTAGAACCCAGGTCTGTCGTCACTATGAAATCCAGCCTCTTTCCAACTCAGTACTTGGAGGCCAAGCACTGACTACTTGTAATCTCAGGCTGAGGGCAGCCACTCTAGAAAGAACCCATCTACCCTGTCCCTTTAGCCATCTTACAGCTAACTGTGCTATGGGGAGTACAGGGTCTTAGGACTCAGGGATGAAATCTTCCACTTCTACATACCTTTTTGGATTCCCTGTGTGTTCCTGGCAAACAAACATTTCAGACACAAATGGCCTACAAATAGGAACAGCAAGTACAGTTTGGCAGCACTGGACAGGGGCTGAGCCTGACTTCTGAGGGTAGCAAAGCAACAGATGAGTGTAGAGGTGACAGCAGTCCCAACACCCCTGATACTGGCCTATGGGCTCACAGTGCGTCTTCCTGGGGAGCTGGCCCAGGATGGCCCAATAAGAGAGCAGAGTGACTGAGATGAGGGGGCGGGAAACACAAACTGTGGCCCAGGGAAGCCTGCTCTCAGAGACCCAGTGTGAGCGGCAGATCAAAGCAGTGTGGGCAGCGGAGGGGAAGAGGCAGGGTGACCTGGGACAGGAAATGAGGCCTTTAGATAAGGAGGAACAGTCAGCCGCTAGCCTCAGGTGCTGCTAGACAAGCTTGAGTCTCCCCACTCCTCATGCCTTGCTGGCTCTCATCCGGGCCTGTGGACTGCTGTTGAGGAGGTGGATGTAAACAGAGAGGGAAGCCTGTATTCCTGCGGGCACACGACCCTAGGAAATGGTGTGCGGCATCTGCACGGTATGGATGGAGAGGAATCTGAGGCTAGCTCTGGTTGGAACCCAGCATCTACCACTGCTTAGCACTGGCACAGGGTCAAACCCTTGGCAACCTCAGGCCAACAGAAGCCAAGCATAGGACAAGAGTGGTCAGGGCCCTCCCTCCATGTAAAGGTGAAGCCCGGACATGCAACTTGGTCGGGTGATGGAGGACAGAAACACATGGAGATAAACATGTTTGATGTACAAACGTAAGGAGCGGCAGGGGGGTAATGAACTGCATCCTAGAAGAGAGGCGTTCCAGTGTGGATTTGACTCATCCCCTTTCTACGTCCTTCTCTGCAAAGTGAGGGGTTTGGACCCACTGACCCCTGGGCACCAGCCAGTTCTAGCATTCTAGAGGCACTACAGTGACTAATCTGCATGTCAAGGTGATATATTTTACTTATTTAACAGCTTCCCATTTTCAGCATCACTTATGATGGTCTTCTGCAATCAACAACCACCCCTACCTAGATCACAATTCTGGCTTAAAAATCCACAGATTACCATTGCCTGTTCTGGAAATTAACGTAATTATGCCGACTGTTCTCTGGTTTCTTTGCTCAACATGATGTCTGTGAGATTCATTCGTGTTGTTGCATCTCTCAGCGAAGTGTTCTAATTAAAATGTAGTATCCTTTGAATATAGCACAATTCATCTACTCCCTGATGATAGGCATTTGAGTTGTTTCTGGTTTGGGGCCATCCGAAGCATATCTGCTGTGAACGAACCTCCTTGTAGGGTCTTGGTGGACGTGCCTCATTTCTCCTGGAGTGGAACTGCTGTGCACACATGGTCTTTAGCTGTAGTAGATATTACCAAATAGCTTCCCAAAGTTGAGATGTGCCTTTAACAGACCTCAAAATGACCATATAAATAAACAAGGAAATAGTCGGGAAGAAAAAAGAAACCTATTCCTTAAACTATTTCCAAGACTGATCCTTTCAGTAAACTCTGAGCACCTACTATGAACTGGTGAAAGCCGGGCAGTGCTTCTTCCTCATGTCCACGTGGCCTCATGTTAACCTGATCCTCCCTCCACAAGGCAGCTGTGCTTTGCTGACACTCCTCTGAAGGTACAAGAGGCCCTACCAAGTGGAACAGGCACCAGTACAAGGTGTGACAGCAGCTGGGCAGTAAATCTGAATACTCATGTCTCAGCAGCCGCTGAATATTTCGGACGGACACTCCCTCTTGTGGAAAGAAAATCAAGGTCATGACAGCCTTGCTATTTTACACTTCAGCAACCTGCCTCACAGAAAGACTTTAAAACATACTCAAAGCGACTCCCTTTCGATCTGTGTTTAAAAATTTTATAATTTCTGAAGCACAGTGCCCCACACTGGCTGTACCAAAGCTCCTGTCCTCGTCTCTCCACCAGTTCACAAAGCAAGCGGCCTCTCTCCCTGCCATTTCTACCAAAGAGGTCAACTCCTGGGACTCTGTAAGGGGAAACCCTGACTCCTACTATTGTGTTCTGGACAGCAGAACTTACCTTTCCTAAGCAGGCTTTCTCAACCTTGACACCACAGACATCTCTGTCCAGATGACTCTTGGTTACAGGAGACTGTTCCATGTTGCAGGATGTTCGACAGCATCTCTGGCCTCTATCCACTAGATGCCAGTAGCACTCCCAGTTGTAACAACCAAAAATGTGTCCAGATGTTGCCAAATGCCCCTGAGGAGGGCCAAGTCTTCTCCTGTTGAGAACCACTACAGTAGAGAAAGATGTTTTAAAAACACCAGCCAGTGTGTTCTCTCCCTCTAGAAGGGACAGATCATGGGCTGCCTTAGTCCACCATAGACTTTTTATTAATCTTGGCAACCATGTGAGACCAAAACAAAAAACTACACTGTTTACTCTGGTAAAACTGAAACAAAAACTAAAGGGCATAAAAAGAAAATTCGGGAAAGCAGAGTTAAGAGGATTCAGAGGTAACAACAACAATGAGGGAGAAATCAGCATTGTCATTTCCCGCTTGTGAACGCACAGACATCTGCCACGGTTTCCCACATGAGTGACTCAAGCACCAAACACAAAGCCATAGCTAACGTCATCATGGCACTGGTTTGGGAATCCAAGCTCTAAACCCAATGTTTGCAGTAAGTATCCCTAAACTCAAGTCCATCTCATTATATGAAAATACACAACTGTACCCTACTGTTCTATTAAATCAGACAGTTAAAAACGCATGCTGTTCTGGTATTTTTATTTTCTTATGGAGTCCATTTTACTTTAAAAAAAAACAAAACCCAAACATACAAAACATTTTTAATATATCTTAGAAAATTAGCAAAAAATTAAAGTTCAGCATCTTACATTGTACAATATTTAGGTAAAGAATATTTAAGTAAGAATGTTTGAAAATTATAAATATTTGTTCCCTCTCAACATAGGACATCATAAAAATACATTCTTAAAACTTTTTTCATGTATAATTCCTATAAATGATCATATCCGTATTAAGGAGAAGGCCTGCTCATGACAAGCAATCACACACTCCTGAAGTTTTCTGTACAGTAACTAACAAAAGTAAAAGCAAGGGGTCTGGCAGCACGTTGACCCTTAAAACCTTTTTAAATATTAGGAAGAATTCAGTTAGTATCAAATTATCATTCCAAATGGGATTTCCTCAGTTGATCTCTGTGCTGATTCCTAAGTATCTTAGCCAAAGCCTGTTTAACAAGGTGTCTGCCTCCTTAAGCTTAGTGCCACTGGAGCCAGAAGTAACTCGGCAGCACTGCATTCAGCAGAAACTTCTACACAACTGCGTCCATGGACTGCGCCCTCTTAGCAGAGGCGAGATCCATGTGTGGCCAGAGACCACTCTGTGGGAGCAGCTGGTCAAAAGAATCCATGGCAACCGGCATGCCAAGCCACACACTCGGAGGAGAAGGAAACACGCTGCCACAGGAAAGGAATGACCCCAATCAGGTTCTGATTATCCAGCGATCCTGACCCCACGCCCCTTGACATCGACAGCTGATGGTGCCCACGGCTCGGTTTGCAGTCTGCCTCGTTCCCACAAGGACCTGAGAGGGCTAAAGGAAATTTTCAGAAGCTGAAGTTTTCAAAGAAAGAGTAAATAAAAAGCTTGATAGTGTTGACTTTTTTTTTTTTTTTTCAGGTGAGCCCTTATTTTCAGGAAGATAAATAAGAAGGCTTCCTTAGCATACTGGCCTGATAGAAGGCACTGAAGGAAGAATGGTTAGAAGCAGCAAAGCCATTTCCTTTGTCTTTAGCATCAAGCTTTC
Source organism: Paguma larvata (assembly GCA_030068075.1). Lineage (NCBI taxonomy): Eukaryota > Metazoa > Chordata > Mammalia > Carnivora > Viverridae > Paguma > Paguma larvata. The sequence continues at coordinate 64,035,437 of CM057831.1, read as the reverse complement.
CAGCCACACCCAGAATCTGCACATCAGATGGGACACCTCCCATCTCATCAATCAGTGTTCTTCTTTCCTTTCCAGTTCTTCTCTCTCTCTTCCAGTTCCGCCTGGGTGAAAGCCGCGGGGCCCCAGTTAGTGATCAGGTGAGGGTTTTTTGAACCTAAAGAACACACATTAAATATTCTTCATATTCTTAACATTACCATTTTTCCACAGATAAAAGTAACTTTCTACTTATTTCTTCTCTAAAGCGTATCCATACATGTCACACCAGCCAAAAACTACAAGATGTATGCAAGAGAATTAATTGAGCCTTCTTATCTAGTACAGAGCAAGTTATTCAAGAGAAATGGACCCTAAACATTACGGTTTCTGTACATTTGGGCTAAAGAAGATTTTTAGCACTATTTAAACACGCAAATAAAAAAGAATAAATTGAATAAATATCTGATTACTTCAAAGAGCATGTTACCTGGCTCTATCAATCGAATTAATCCTTCATGCTGAGCCACTTTGTCCTTCCAGCTCTTAGTCTTACTAGTTGCCATCTCCAGCTTCTTTTTAACTCCCTGCAAAAAAGTAGATGTTGGACTATGCAAACACACAGGCAGCTTAAGACCAAATAAAAATGCTTGGGCACTTACTCTATGCTTGTGGATTATCCCATGAAATCCAGCCACTCAATGAGGCAGGAACTATTAATCACCCCCATTTTATAGATATGGAAACCAGGATGCAGAGAGCTTGAGTAACCTGCCCAAGGTCACCCAGAGGACCTAATGACACGGCTACACATGAATGTGTAAGATCCTTGTGTAATATTACAGCCACACCTGTAGCCCCAAGTCCAGCCTTCCCTGTCCTGCACATGACACCAGGGTGACTCTCCTTGCCAACTGGCACTTTAGCTTTGTCAGTAAAGGGCACTTGAAGGGTCACTGGAAGAAGGGACTCTGCTCCCAGGTCCCACCGTACTCTTCTCAGCAGCTCCTGTGGCATGTGGGGCACCCACGGTGTTCATGCCAGTGGGTTTTAGTGTCATCGCCCCGTGGGCTGCTTTCTCCAGTGCCCAGAAGACAGCTTCCAAGTCCACGCTTTTCTGCTGTCCACAAGGCCAAGGCCACCCTTCTCCAAGGTCTAGATCACAGCGCTGGGCAGAAGGGGTGAAGAACAGATGTGTTTGCTTCCTGGGTGCTCTGCCTCAGTCTCAGAGGCAGGGGGTGCTTCCTGTACGTGCCGTTCCTGTATTCTTAGAGTCTTACTGCTTGGTAGGTAATCCCCTGTTAAATAACTGTTTATATTAAACTTTCCCCGTTCAAATTACTGTGTGCCTCTTGACTGGACTTTACCTGATACACCTCACCACCTGTAAAAACTACTTCTTCCAGCTAAGCAAATACTGTTATTTCTAAATGTTTTTTTAAGTTTTTATTTTAATTCCAGTTAGTTAACAGTGTTATATTAGTTTCAGGTGCTTAAATGTTTGTTTTTAAAATTTTAAGTGCATGTCTGCAGGGATCAGCTGGATTACCTCATACTGCTCAAGCGCTTGTTTCCGCTCCAGCTCGAGCTGCTCCAGCTGTTCCATGGCTTCCTGAAGGGCCCGCTCTTTCAGGACACGCTGATTCTCCAGCTCCTGCTTCTCCGCTTCGGTTGTCTGAATGGCCTGCTGCTGCTCCAGGTGCCACTTTTCCAGTTCAGCCCTCTTAGAAGACTCTTCCTCCAGCAACCTGCAATGTGGAGAGCTCAGGACCAAACCTGCCCGGGCTCCTGTGCCCGACCAGCCGATGACAGAGCCACCGAGAGCAGCAGACAAGACCTGACGTCCCTCAATTTGCAAGGAAGAAACCAGGGGCCACAGAGGCCCATATTCACAGCACTGGCAAGGTCCCCCATGTGTCCTGTCCTGCTCCTCTCTGTTTCACCCTTTTCTTCAAAAAAAAATAAAACGACATTTATGAAAGGTTTAATGTGACGCAACTGGGCCAAGAGCTAAGTGTATTTTCCCAATCAATCCTCACAGTACACTTAAGGGCTATCAACATGCACATTTCAACGATGAAGAAAGTGAGGCACAAAGGTTAAGTGACCTGTACTAGGTCATTTGTCTGGCAGGTTGTAGGGCCAAGTTATGAAATTTGCCCGGTTGCTACAACATTGAAACACTTCTCATCTAGTACAAACATGTTACCAAGGGAAAAGTTAACAAACTAATGATAATGAAAGTGAGGGAAAAGGAGCCAAAAAACAGCAGACTAAAACAGATACCACTTAGTGAAATTACTCCATGTCAGACACTTAACTTCATTACTGTAACCCCCCATCAATTCTATAAGGTACTATCATCCCTCCAGATGAAGCATAAAAATTCAGGATATTGAAAAGTACGTCGCACAGGTCGTAGTGAATTTTAACCAAGGTTTGTGTGACTCTCTGTGGGACGAGCCACTCACTGCTTCACAAATCAAGTGAGTTCAAAGTGGGTTCACAATGAGTTCACGAACAGGCGACCTCAATCCTTAGAAGGTTCTTCTCAATTATGAAGAGCTTTCCCACCCACTATCCCTAGTTCTACACAGGGCCATCCGCTCCCTCCTTAGATGTCTCCTGGGAGTGTGATATCCACAACCAAACACAACACTGCCAACGTGGTCTTACCAGTGCTTTTTCACTCACTGTGTGTATATGACGCACCTTCTGTGTGCGTTTCTAGACACTGCAGTGAATGAGACTGGAAAGGCCTATTCATCCATGGGGTGAGTGTATGAAGGGGGAATGGACGTCTGCAGGTGTTCAAACTGCCCAGTTGGAATCCGCTCCATGTGTCCAAGGAATCTGCCACAGTAGGTGTCCTGACAGGAAGTAGGACCCGCTTCCCACTACATAAGCCACACGCCCGACCCCTGCCCTCCTGCCCTTTGGCAGCCAGGGCACAGTGGAAGCCTGAGGTGGGCCTGGCTAAGCAGATGCCCTTCCTGAAACTCTGACTCAAGCAACTGACGCAAAGCAGAGATGGTGGAGAATTTATTTTGATGGTGGCAGTAACATCCAGTGCTGCCTGACAGCAAGAGCAATGGGACCAACACATGGCGCCACTGCTGACATCAGTGGCAACTTCAGGGGACTCTCCCCTTGGCCTGCTTTGGGCTGTAGTTTGGGCTGCTCAGCCTCCCCTGGTCCATGCCTGTGTTCAGGCCTGGCCACCTGCCTTTCTTTGGAATTGGTGAACTACTCATGAAACTTCCAATGAACTCTTTTATTCCTCTAGCAAATCCAAGTTGGTTTCTGTAGTTTCCAAATAAGACCCCTTAACAAAGACTTTAACCACTCTGTACCTCAGTTTCCTCATTTATTAAAAAAAAAAAAAAAAAAAAGGTATAGAAACTACATCCACCAAAGGTTTGTGGATGCATCAATTGTGATAATGCATTTAAGGTACCTAGAACAGTGCTGACTACATCTAGGTGCTGGATAAATATCAGCTCATGTTATTACGGGCGGCCTGATACCTCATTTGCTCTGACTACTTCATATTCACTAACACTACCTGAGAGTGTATGAGGTTTTTGGCAATCATATCACAGGAAAATAAAACCTGAATCTTTTCAAATGAATTGCTATTAAGCCAAGTTCTCCTGGACCCAAGTCTCCTGTTCTGTAGTTACTTTAAAACTATCTCCTGGGGCACCTGGATGGCTCAGCTGGTTAAGGGTCTGACTTTGACTCAGGTCATGATCTCATGGTTCATGAGTTCAAGCCCTGCCTTGGGCTCTGTGCTGACAGCTCAGAGCCTGGAGCCTGCTTTGGATTCTGTGTGTGTCTCTCTCCCCACCCCTCCCCTGCTCATGTTCTGTTGCTCTGGCTCTCTCAAAAAATAAGTATTAAAAAAGCTTTTTAAAACTACCTCCTTAGTCTAAAATCTTCAGTCCAACCTGTCAATAGATCTTTTTGAATGTTTATTTTGACATTCTATACATTATACATCTTCCTTGTCTGCAAAGACGACAAAGGAACAGAAACCAGCACACTGAGTGACTACCAAATACCAGATGTTACACTAAATACTGTGCACGCAGTACTTCCTCTAATCTTCACAGCAACTCTGCAAGGTAGGCAAGTATCCATAGTTCCACAGATAAGGAACTCAAGGCTCCAAGTAGTGAGGTGACTTTTTAAAAATTACAGCTAGAAAGTACCAGAGCTAAGAATCAAACTCAGACCTCACTCCACAGCTTGGTCCCTAATTGCTCTCGAATACATGAAAAAGTAGTATGGTGTAGAAGAGTGACTACTGTTTCATGTGGCCCCCATTAGTAGAACTTGGATCCATTCATTCATTCAAAAAATATCACTTGGGCACTCACTATGTTCCAGGCACTGCATTAGTTCCTGGGAATTAACTAAGGTAGTGTCCTAGGACATACAGATCCAAAAATGTAGCGGGTAAAAGTTATAATGGGACAGAGTAAGGCTAAGTCTCAAGAACTTTCCAATTATTGAGTTGTCTAAATATTAAACAGTTTTCATCCAAGGTCCCAATTAGAAGACACAAGACAACCTTCAAGATTACACATCAAAATAACAACAACTTCAATTTTAATTAAAAAATATATTTACAGAATGCTTGAGTGGCTCAGTCAGTTAAGCGTCTGACTCTTGATCTCAACTCAGGTCATGATCTCACGGTTTGTGGGATCGAGCCCCACATCGGGCTCTGCACAGACAGCACAGAGGCTGCTTGGGATTCTCTCTCTGCCTGTCTCTCAAAATAAATAATAAACTTTAAAAAAAAAATCCTAAGACCTAGATGGCTCAAGTCAAAGTTCTTGTATTTAAAAATTTACTATAAAAAGTATCTCTGAGGAAACTTCAAAAACATAGAGAAAGGACTGTCTTCTGGACAGATACCAAATATTCTGAAAATGATTTGCTACTGCTTAAAGAAAGGGCAGGAAAGTTAATTAAAAAGCCCTCTACAAACACCCTCAACCTAAGATTATGAGTCAGTTCAGCAGTGCTGGACGTAAATGTATTTCACTCGGCTCCATGATGCCTTCCCTTGATTTTCAACCCAGGAAGGCCTAAGCAGAGGAGTGGGAGCAAGGAGAAAAGCCCCCTCTGACAATCTGACAAAATGTCCCTCTGAATCAGGTACAGCTTCTGTGACTTCATGAAAGAGACAAATTCACCTCACCTAAAAATGACCAAATTTTATTCATCTCAAGTTCCAAAAACTGAGATGAAAAACAAATTCAGAATTTAGTAAATTTAGTAAAATTCACAAAATGGACTTTGCACACCAAGTCCTCTAATTTCAACTTACTGGAACAGAGCTACATTTATTGGTTATATTTGTGTTCCAAAAGTTGAAACCATTTTGCTATTTACTTAAATCGGACCGTACAAGATAATTAGCCCAAGTTTTTTAAATAACAATTCTCATGCCTGGCTCCTATCCAAAGATATTTTAATTCAACAAATCCAGGACACTGATTAAAAACTACTATACTAGCTTCAATGACCCAAAATTGTCTCTCATTCAAAACATCACTCATTCTGTAAACTCAGAATAATAATTTAATAAATTTCCAGAACAGGGGCACCTGGGTGGTTCAGTTAGTTAAGCATCCCACTCTTGATTTCTGCTCAGGTTGTGATCTCACGGTTCCTGAGTTCGAGCCCCACCTTGGGCTCTGCACTGACCGTACAGAGCTCTCTCTCCGCCTCTCCCTCCTTCTTTCTCTCCCTCCCTCCCTCCCTCCCTCTCTCTCTCTCAAAATAAACAACAACAAAAAAAAGACCTGAGGTGCCTGGGTGGCTCAGTGGGTTGAGCATCCAACTTTGGCTCAGGTCATGATCTCACAGTTTGTGGGTTCGAGCCCCACTCAGAACTGAGATGAATTCTCAGACACCATACTAGTATTGTGGGGGTTAAGGGGAACCCTTCATCCCCATCACATGAAAATTAGGCACCAAAAGACACATCCCCTGAAAAGACATCTTAAAGAAAGCAAATGGGGAAGCAAGTTAGATACTGGAAGAGGGTGGCTCGAATTTTCCCTTTGGGGTCTTTATTCTACTTTGTCCTCTCTGCTGCCATCAAGACCACAGACTGAGTTCTCACCTGAGATCATGGCTATCATAAATAGTAAATCTGACTTTTTAAGCTCTAAGGAAAAGAAGGATCTAGCTTTCAAGAACTTCTAAAACAGAGGTGCCTGGCTGGCTCAGTCAGTAGAGTATGGGATTCTTCATCTCAGGGTACTGAGTTCAAGCTCCGTATTAGGCACAGAGCTTAACAAAAAAACAAACTTCTAAAACTAAGATTTCAAGTAATAATTATTTAAGGAATGTCACCAATCCTGAATGACCAATGGAAACTGCTTAATTCCTCATTATCCCTGGAAAGTGACTGTAATTCTGGCCTGAAACAGGCCCCTGCCTCCACATGGTGGCCCTCTCTGGTCTGGAGCATGTTGAGGAAGGTTCTCACCAGTGCTGCTCCTGGGTCCATGGACATTCTAGACATGGACATTCTCACCAAACAGATCGACCAGACTGCTCTAAAACAGAAGGCCTGTCGATAGCCCCAGAAGCAGGGCCTTCCAGTGCCATAGACAGAGAATAAACAACTCAGCCAGCCAAGCCTCCAAGGTCTCTCCAATCTAGCAGAGACACTCCTCCCTCTTCACCAGAATGTTAGTCATTCCTAGAAATTCTTAGAGAAGTACATAAAGGCACAGTATACGAACTGATCCGGCACCTGGCCTGAAGCTTCCGCACAGTCTCTTCATCTTGCCGGGCCTGTCTCTCATCCTCGAGAGCCTCCTGCAGCTTTAGGTACATGTCTTCCAGCTCCCGTACTCGCTGCAAATACTGTTCCAATTCAGAGGACTTCTGGGCAACCTGTTCTTCCATCTGCTGTCTGATCTGATGGTATAAAAGGGTCATGTTTAAACTCCGGATGACTTCACCCTCAGGGAAACTCTCCCGCTCCTAGCGCCACAGCCTACCTGGGCAGCTCGGCAGGGTGGGCAGGCCCTGTCCTTCACTCCTAGAACTGAAGACGGAGGAAGGAGGGTACCACACCCCATACCAACACTAAGACCACACCCCCAAGTCCAGGACACAAAGTACAACTCAAATGCTGTATTCCTGCACTGGCAGAGTTTCTGTCCCTTCCACTCTACACTTTCAGATTCACAAGTCAAGAAAAAAAAACATTTCTCTGAATAATTTTCCTTAAATTCCTTTTATTATAAAGTGACAACCTCTTTACCCACAATCTTCTCTAAAAGAAATGAACCTCTGCCCAGTCAGCAGAGCCCAAGGGTTATGATAAAGGAGAAAGGAAAGACAGACCTGCAGAGAGTCTTTTCGGTGCTTACCTGGCTGCCTTGAGGCCCCTCCACTCCTGCCCTAGGGCACCTCCAGTCCTGGGGGGCCTCACGCAGCTACCATTAGTGCCCTAACAACTCAATGGCTTCTCCCTTCTGTATTAAAGTTTCGAATCTCTGCCTTCAAAATTGAAAGACAAAGACATCCAAATGTAATAGCACATACATTAGTGTATGTGTCTGCGGTTTATAAAATATTCACACTTGCTCACATCATCCTCATAAGGGTCATGAGAGATCACATGACAATGCCTCCAATTTAAAAACTAATGCTCCAAAGAAGGAGCAGAGAGGAAACAAACCCAGATGTTCTGCTGTGAGCACAGCAACTCCTTCATATCACACCTACCTGCTTGTTTGTGTACTTTCTCCCATAAAATGAACATGTCTGTTTCAACTCTAAGCAACCAAAAGTTACTAAAAAACAGTCATAAGCATCTATTTAATGGGCACTGGGCTCAGTACTCTCCCACACGTTACGACTCTGTGTAAGAAGACCTGTGTATTAACTACCTAACCACCTAAAGCAATCTGGCTTTTGGATAGGTCTTGGGTGATGGAAACCTCTAAGATGAATCAGAGCTATCAAGAGCACCAGACAAGAAGTCCTATGTTGTCACGATTTTAGAACCCCCCACTTTGCTCATTACAGAAGGGAAAGGTCATGGAACCCATGCTTACTTTTTTCCATAGCTATTTATTTTCCAAGCCAGCCCTTTGTGAGAAGGAAAATGGGATGCTGTTAATAATTATATCAGGATACCAAAGACTGTCCCAGGCAAACCAAGAGATACAGTCACCCTAACCACAGCAGTTATCACCCTATTCCATGAATCTCTATTCTGGGGTCCTAAAAGATTCATGTCTTTTACCTTTATATCCTTGGCATGGTGCCTCGCACATAGAAGGTGCTCAATGAAACCACAATGAACAAACACAGAACTTCCCCCAATAGCCCACTGCACATCTGTAGCATAGTCCGGCTGACAAGATGGCCTCATTCCAGCCTCCCAGGCCTTGGCCCCTCCCCCTTCCCCTAGACAGAGCCACTGGGAACTAATGCGGCAGGTTCCCAGGTTCCCAGCTGTAGCACTCACAAGCTTCTCTCGCTCCAGCTCTGTGCTGAATCTCGCCTGTAGTTCCACTTGAGTCTGAAGGCGTTTCTTTTCTTCTTCTGCTGCACGAGATGCCGCTTCTTCCAGTTTCTATCCAATCAAAACCCACCCACAGAAAAGCAATAAATATTAGAGTGGAGGTGGATTAGGAAAGAGAAATGGCTACACCTGGGAAAAGCCAAACATTCAAAAAAACTTTTAGATCCACTGGAGAATTCCACTCCCAACAATTTTTCCAGTCAACATACAAAATGAATGAGGTAAATGAATGACTTGTTAAGTCTGAACATTTTGCAAAGAAAATTTTGTATAGTCATGGAGTTAAATTCACTTGCAAATGCATTCATGAAGTTCAGCATCTATTTCTTGAGTTCCTTCTATATAGTTTTGTCATCTCACATGTTATTCCTTAAAACTTTACCAGAGCCTGACTTCCAGAGGGTGGCAGAGAGGAGCTCCATGGACCCACTCCCCAGCAAAACACCCGTAACAGGTGAAAATAATTTCAAAAAAACCCAAAAACAAACAAAAATCCACCATTTTTAAAGTCTCCGGAAATTAAACCAAGGGCATATGGCAAATGGAGAAGATTTATCTGAAAAACTGAGGCAAGCCTAGAAGACCAGAGGCTACCACCTCCACCTAGTGATGGGCCCAGAAAGCAGGGGTATCACACCCAGAGAAGCCGACCACTAGTTTCTGCCACCAGCTCCGGAGCATTGGCACACAAAGGTTTGCCCAGGCAGAGAAGCAAGATCTGGAACTCTCCTCAAAAGAGATGACATTATTTAAAACACAGTGTGTGGAAATTCAAACTTACAGATGCTCTTGAAAGCAATGGAGATTTTAAGGAATTAAGAGGAGTCTCATAGCTCCAGGAGACCAAGAAACTATAAACCACATACCAGTTAGAAGTTTAACAGAGAGAACCAGATACAGACAGTAAAGAGCCCTCGTGTAATAGGAACAAGTCTCAAAGACTACATGTGAGTTTGAATTCAAATAATATCGACTATGGGGGAAGTTAGGCCCCAGGCCACTGTTGAAAACAAGAGAGCTCTAACAGCTGGATAGGATACCAACAGAGGCATACAGCTTAACAGAGAGATTAGAGAAAGAAACGCACAAAGAGAACCCTAACATCACAGCCACCCCAGGGTACCTTGTACATGCCCAAGGCTGTGTCTCTGAAGAAGAAGACAGTCAGTCTTCACAGTGAGAAGAAACAGACCTCAATGAAACAGCTTAGCCAAGTCAGGAGACAAATGAGTAAGCAACAACCCCTTGGGGGAGGGGAGAAATCCATATCCAGAGTTGCTACAATATATTGTTTAAAACATCCATAACACCCAGAACAATCTATAAATTTAATGTAGTCCCTATCAAAATTCCAACAGCATTTTTCACAATACTACAAGAAATAATGTTAAAGTTTTATGGAATCACAAAAAGAAGGTTTGAAAAAGAACTGGAGGTATCACAATCCCAGATTTCAGAATATACTACACAAAGCTGTAGTAATCAAAACAGTATGGTATTGGCATTAAAAACAGACACAGAGATCAACAGAACAGGAAACCCAGAAATAAACCCACAATTATATGGTCAATTAATCTACAACAAAGGAGGCAAGACTATGCAATGGGAAAAAAGAGTCTCTTCGACAAACGGTGTTCAGAAAACTGGACAGCAACATGCAAAAGAATGAAACTGGACCACTTTCTTATGCCATACACAATAATAAACACAAAATGGATTAAAGACCTAAATGTGAAACCTGAAACCATAAAAATCCTAGAAAATAGAGCACAGACGGTAATTTATCTGACATTAGCTGTAGCAACATTTTTTTAGATGCGTCCGTCTCCTGAAGCAAGGGAAACAAAAGCAAAAATAAATTATTGGGACTACATCAAAATAGAAAGCTTCTCACAGCACAGAAAACAATCCACAAAACTAAACAAGAGCCTACTGAATGGGAGAAGATAGTTGCAAGTGATATAACTGATAAGCAGCAAGTATCCAAAATATATAAAGAACTGATAAACTCAACACCAAAAAAATAAAACCAAATAATTAATTAAAAATGGGCAGAAGACATGAACAGACATTTCTCCAATGAAAACATACAGATGGCCAACAGACAGATGCTCAACATTACTCATCATCAGAGAAGTGAAATCAAAACCAAAATGAGACATCACCTGACACTTGTCAGAATGGCTAAAATTGCAATCACAAGAAACAACAAGTATTGGCAAGGATGTGGAGGAAAAGGAACTCTTGTGCACTCTTGGTGGGAATGCAAACTGGCACAGCCAGAATACTCTGGAAAAGAGTATACGGCTTCCTCGGAAACCTAAGCAAAGAATTACCATGTGATCCTATAATCATACTACTGGGTAATTACCCAAAGAATACAAAAAACACTATGTCAAAAATATATATGCACTTCTGTGTTTATTGCAGCATTATTTACAATAGCAAGATATGGAAACAACCCAAATGCCCATCAACAGATGAACGGATAAAGAAGTGGTATGTGTGTATGTACACGCATGCACACACACACACACACACACACACAATAGTACTCAGCCATGAAAAAGAATGAAATCTTGCCATTTACAACAATGTGGATGGATCCAGAGGACCCAGTACAATGGTAGGTAAAATAAAGACTAATAACATATGATTTCAGTTATATGTGAAATTTAAGAAACAAACAATGAAAATAAGAGAGGAAAAAAAAAAGACTTAAATATAGAGAATTGATGGTTACCAGAGAGGAGGTGGGTGGGGAATGGGTGAAATAGGTAGAAGAGATTAAGATTACACTTATTCTGATGAGCACTGAGTAAAGCGTAAAATTGTTGTTGAATCACTACACTCAACACTTGAAACTAATATCCCACTGTATGTTAATTACACTGGAACTTAAAAAATAAAAATTTTAAAATAAATATAAAAAATAATAAAATAAATAAAATGTCCAGTTTTCAAACAAAAAAATAAAATGTATAAAGAAAGAAATATGTGACTCATACATGGGGAAAAAAGCAGGTAATAGACTGCCCCTGAAGGGGCACTGATGGTGGAATTAGCAAAGATTTCACAGAAGTTATATGTTCAAAGAACTGAAGGAAAGCATGCTTAGAGGTAATAGAAGGTATAACAATACCCTATCAGATAGAGATTATCAATAAAAAGATATCAATTATAAAAATAACCAAATGGAAATTCTGGAGTTGAAAAGCACGGTAACTAAAATGAAAACTTCACTAGGTGTTCTCACCTTATATATGTGGGCTGCAAGAAGAATCAAAGATCAATTGATAGAAATACAATTTGAAGAACAGAGAGAAAAAAGAATGAAGAAAAATAAAGAGAGCCTCAGAGAAATGTGGGACACCATTAAGTGTATCAACATTCACAAAAGAGTTACAGAAGAGGAAAGAAAAGAATAGAAAAAATGTTTAAAGAAATAATGATTAAAAACTTTCCCGATTTGATGGAAAACATTAATCAACACATCCAAGAATCCAACAAATTCTGGATAAACACAAAGAGAGATACACCCACACACATCGTAATAAAACTGTAGAAAGACAAAGTCAAAAAGAAAATCCTGAAAGCCACAGGAAAAAAATGATTCATCACACATAAGAAAACATCAATAAAATTAAGATATGACTTTTCGTCAGAAACACGTAACTAGTTCTGGGTTAAGTATCGTAAACAGAAGTGACATTTCTGAGCTGGAGTATTTAACTGCCAAAACCTTGAACACTTTTTCCTCTGGTACAGTGACTAGCAAGATTTGAAATAGTAGCTGTTGCATCAGCCTGGATTTCATAATTATAAATGTATATACTCTGCTCCAGCAATCCCATTTCTGAGAATTTATTCTATAGACATACAGTAAAACGTTGGATTGTGAGTAACTTGTTCTGTGGTATTCCGCAAGACGAGCAAACATTTCTAATAAATTTATTGATAAATGAGCGATGTTTTGCAATACAAGTAGTACGTGATGCCGAACATCACATGATCACAAATGAGCCAATGGTTCTTGAAATTTGCTTTGATATACAAGCATGTTTGTGCTTTGTATTACAAGCATGTTTCTAGAACAAATTATGCTCACCAACTAAGGTTTTACTGAATTATTAGAACATGTATAAAATGATACAGGTACAAAACAATTCCCTGCAGCATTGCCTATTTAATCAAAATGGTAAAAATAACCCAAATGTTCAACAGAGGACTGGCAATGTTTTCTTAATTTTTCTTTCTGACAGTCCATTATTAGTGTATAGATGTAACAGAATTTTGCATATTGAGTTTTTATTCCACAACTTTACTGAATTTATTAGTTCTAACAGTTTTTTGATGGAGTTGATAGTTTTTCCTATATATAAAAAATCATGTCATCTGCAAATAGTGACAATTTTACTTCTTCCTTTCCAATTTGGAGGTCTTTTCTTCTTTTTCTTGTCTAATTGCTCTGGCTAGGCCTTCGACTACTATATTGAATAAAAGTGGTGAGAGTAGGTGTCTTTCTCTTATTCCTGATCTTAGAGGAAAAGCTTATGATGTTAGGTATAGGCTTTGTATGCATTTGTTTGAGATATATTCTCTCCACACCTGCTTTGTGGAGAGGTTTTATCATAAATCAATGTTGAATTTTGTCAAATGCTTTTTTGCAACTATTGAGACAATCATATGATTTTTTATAATGAGTGTATCATCCTGATTAGCAAACAAGATTAAAAATGTAAAATGAGACATCAAAAAATAAAATATTGGGGAGGGGAAGATAAAAGTGTTGAGCTTTAGAATGGGATCAAACTTATCAACTTAAAATAGTGTTACAGATATAAGTTGTTACATGTAAGCTTCATGGTACTCAAGGCAAAAACCTATTTTAAATATGTAAAAGATAAAGAGAAGGGATATAAGCACAGCACTAAAGGAAGTCATCAAACCATAAAGGAGGAGAGCAAGATAAAAAAGGAACAGTGAAGAACTACAAAAACAGCCAGAGAACAATTAATAAAATGGCAGCAAGTAGGTACCTATCAATAATTACTTTAAACATAAATGAACTAAACCCTCCAATCAAAGGACAGAGTGGTTGAATAGAGTCTTTAAATTCTTTTTTTAAATGTTTATTTCTGAGAGAGAAAGAGAGACAGAGTGTGAGCAGGGGAGAAGCAGAGAGAGAGGGAGACACAGAATCTGAATACAAAGCAGGCTGTCAGCTCTGAGAGGTCAAAACAGAGCCCGACCTGGGGCTCGAACTAATGAACCACGAGATCATGACCTGAGCCGAAGTTGGACGCTTAACCGACTGAGCCACCCAGGTGCCCCACAAGTATTAAAAAAATTCTTTGTGAGTCTACTCAGAGGATGTCAGCACAAAGTGTGACATTTCTATGGACTGCAAAGGGAGAACCCCACCAGAAATGTGGGGGCTAATACTGTGAGCATCTTCCATACTCTAGGGCATAGGTGCTACATAGGAAGACACAAAAGGGTCTTTGATCTTGTAGTTAGCAGGTACTCACTGATGGAAGGCAGACAGGCTCAACCCAGAAGTGTCCCAAATAAGGACACTGCCCATACATTAGGGACCCACTACCACCCCAGAACTATGATATAACTGAGCAACAAGGTTTTCCAATGAACGTCAATTATTCTTGTTGTTTTCTGGTCAATGAAATGTCTTGCTGACATGAGACCCTCATACTTTCAAGGCTGGAAAAACCAGGATATCTCACTCAGTAACCTAGATACACTTCCTAAGAAAACAATTTATAAAAAAAATATCTCTACAATTGCATGAACCTGGTCCTGTAAATAAGACCAGGTAGGACCAAAGCTTGTAAATAAGGTAGCTGTGGCTCCTGCAGTGAAACAGAGAGCCCTCCCCCGGCCCAGTGTCCATTCCCACCTTCCTCACGGTCTCCAGCTCCTGCTGCTTATTTTCATTGGCAGCCTGGAGCTCCTTCATCTGTCGCTCCAGCTCCTCCTGTTCAGCCAGCAGCTTCTTCCGGAGTTCTTTCCGACGTTGGCGGGCTTCTTTATGTGGTGGGGGGCTGCCCAACTTCAACAGATGGATAGTAGAATGAATGGCTATAAAAGGTATAAGATAAAAAATGGAATATACTGTTTATTCTTTGTAAGCCTAACATGAACATGGCACACTGGGAAGAAAACCAGAGACCAATGTAGATTCTGATTCTGCCACTGAGAAATGGTGTGACCTTGAACAAGCCACATAACCTTCTGCAGAATCAGTTTCCTCATCTCTAAAATCAAAGAGATGATCCCTCGAGTCCCTTCCAGCTCCAAAATTCCATAACTGTACATCTGTGGTTCAACAGATACTTGATTTGGGAATATCACACACATTTGAATAACTTAAAGCACTTTCAATTCCCTTCTCTATATTTCTCAAAAGACTAAATAAGAATAAGACATAGTTAGGGTTGAGATTATTAGTTCCTGATATCTGATTTGCTACCTGCTGGGATTAGTCTGCCCCTTACCTATGCCTTATGAAGCCATCTCCTTATACACTCCCTTCCTGAGATGTTAATAATACCTACCAGTTATTGAATACTTGCTATATGTATACCCTTTACATGCATTATCTAATTTTTTTTATTTTCCTGATTTAATTATTTAAGTTTAATTTTTTGAACAGCTAATACTCTCACATTGTTCAAATTCAAAAACATGAGAAGACATACAGGAAAAGTCTCCCTCCTATTCCTATCCCCAAGTACTGGGTTCCCCTCTCCACTACCAACTAAGGTTAACAGTTTCTTATGCATCTTTCCAGAGATATTTTAAGCATATACAAATAAGGATGTACATACACCTTCCATCTTCTTTTGACATAATACACCCTTCTAAGCCTTGATTTTTTTCACTTAATTTATCTTGGAGAGCTTTCCATATCAGTACATCAAGCATTAAACATAAAGTACCTAACTCCATTGTGTTACTGTACCATAATTTATTCAACCATTTCACAGTTAATGGATATTTAGGCTGTTTGCAATCTATCACAAACATTTCTGCAATGATGTGTCTTTTTGAAAATGTGCAAGTATAGGAGCGCCTGGGTGGCTCAGTCAGTTAAGCATCCAACTTCAGCTCAGGTCATCATCTCACAGTTTGTGAGGTTGAGCACCGTGTCAGGCTCTGTGCTGACGGCTCGGAGCCTGGACTTCAGATTCTGTGTCTCCCTCTCTCTGCCCCTCCTCCGCTCTCACTCTCTCTCTCTCAAAAATAATATTTAAAAAAATTTTTTTAAGTGTGCAAGTATATCTTCATTATGTAATCATTAACTCTCACAAAAACTTGAGAGATAGGTACTATTATCCCTACTCTATAAAAGAGGAAAAAACAGCTACAAAATTCATAACTCAAGTGACCCAGGAAAGAGGTGTTAAACCTAGGTACACTTGCCTCAAACCTTTTTTTTGTTTTAATTTTCTTTGACGTTTATTTTATTTTTGAGAGAGACAGCGCAAGCTGGGAGAGGCAGAGAGAGATGGAGTCACAGAACCCTAAAGCAGGCTCCAGGCTCCAAGCTGTCAGCACAGAACTGGACATGGGGCTCGAACTCACGAATTATGAGATCATGACCTGGGCTGAAGTCAGACGCCCAACTTACTGAGCCACCCAGGTGCCCCTACTTGCCTCAAACTCTTAATCCACATCAAAATGACCACAGTTTTCAGCATAATGAAATGTCCAAGAATATCATATTCGGAATCTCTTTTCACAATTAAAAAAAAAAATCTCATTTGGAGGCCTTGGGGACTCAGTCAGTTAAGCATCCAACTCTCGGTTTGAGCTCAGGTCATGATCTCATGGTTTGTGAGTTCGAGCTCCATATCGGGCAATATGCTGACAGCGTGGAGGGATTCTCTCTCTCCCTCTCTCTCTGCCCATCTCCCACTTGTGCAATATATCTCTCAAAATAAATAAATGAATAAACTTTTAAAAAAGTTATTAAATCAAAAGTTTGTGTTCTTGAGATAATTATTTGAAACTAGTGATTTCTTGTGAAAATAACAAATCTTGAAAATCACTGGAAATATTCAAAAGCGATTGTATTATTCCTCTGTTTCCTGTATTACTAAAAATTCAAGATGGTCACTCTAAAATTCTTCATAATAGTTAAAAGGGGAAATTCCAATATCTTTAAATAGTAAAAGCAAAAAAGAACCTAAAATGTCTAGTTTATAATTTTCCCACAAGTTCATTATCCCAAAAAAATTGATGAAAAATTTAGGACTTCCTTTCAATTTGTTTTTCTTTCAGTTACTATGCTGCATGTAGAAAAAATTACAATGAGGGAACAATGCCTCATGAGATTAAAATGAGATTTAAAAATACAAAGTCAGAGCTCTTAAGTTATATCATGACAAATAATATAAATTGCCTTACCCTGAATCCACTCCTGTTTCTTCTTCTTATCTGAGGCACTGATTTCAAAAGTTTTATCAAAACATTTTATGAGAAAAAGGCATTTCTTCCCATCTTTGTCAGGCAAGGACTAACAAGGAAAGCAAAATTAGTTATTTTTTAATTTTATTTTTAAGCATTTAAATTAAGTTCAATCTTATTTACACAAATCTGCTGAAATTCAGTATCAGTAAAAAATGTCTATAAGAGCATATTTCTATTTTACAAAATGCCGTCCTCTAGGCAACACCGCCCATGGGAATAAATAACCCTGACTAGCATACTTTATCTGGTCTGGGAGAGCCACCAATACCTGATAGGGACACCAAGCTTTGGTTTTCCTAAGCACAATGACTCTTGTACGTGAGCACATCCCTTACAGGAACCCTGGAAGGTATATCCACGCATTGACTCCAATGGGCTAGGAGACTTTTGAGCCACAGTGATTCCCAAATCTGCCTGATGCAGGTCCGCTCTCTTGCACCTGGAATGTTACTGCTGGCAAGCTGTAGCTCCTCTCCTATACCCTTGTAAGTAGACTGGTATGGCCTCTGATAACCTCGTGAGTATCCATGTTTTGTTGAATTTAAGAAGAGCACTTAGTGAACAGTGCACACCAAGAGGCATTAATATATCTACACCATTCATCCGTCAAAATACACTGTCAATTTTCAGTGAGATTTAGGTATTTTAAATGTTCTTCAACAAATATAGTATGTGATAGTTCAGATATAAATTAAAAGCTCAAAATTTATGTTCTTAAAGACTTCACTTCTTTACCCAATAGCTGGAAATAAAGTGTGCTGAAAGTCACCCAAAATACTCAAAGCTAATGCTCCCATTTTTACTATACTCAAAATGGCCCAGGTTTCCTGGTATACTCATGATTTCAAACACTGTCTTACTGAATAATTTTTTGCTTTCCTTTTTACGACTCCACTGTATTCAGTAAATGATTCCTTAAATGTACAAACAAATCTGATTTAATCCCTATACTTTTTTCATAAGACAGAAAATAAATTCACATTACAAAAAACTTTCGTCAGGTATCTCTGGTTTTCAGTTCAGAAACTATGGCAACTGTATGCCTATGTTATTTTAGAAATGTAAATTTTAAGATTCTAAGACTCTAAGTCTAGAAGGAATATAAAATACTTGGGCAGCAGGGGGCAGCATCAGAGAGACGTAACATAGACTCACCTCCACACAGCAGTTTTCATCCAAGAGAATGTCTCCTTTCTTATCTTTCAGATCTTCACTCACATAATAAGAAATTATGTTAGGTTTTAGTACAAACCAGCGTTCAGTCCAGTTTTTCCGTCTATGGCCCTTTTTCATCATGTAACCCTGTGAAAATTTAAATATTATATAAATACCTATTCTTTTACTTATAAGAGCTGATTTCTCTTCCTGAATACATGGGTATCAGTGGTTCTTGACCTTTGTGGATCATGAACCCACTGAGGATCTATGAAGGCCAGGGGCACTATACCCAGTCAAATTCATGCTAATACATGCACACAAAAGTTTACACAGAATTCTGGACATGCAGAGACAACCCCTATAACTCCACTCCATGCTACATACAGATAGCAGCCTTAGAATTCCTGGTGCTAAAAACATTGTGATTGTTTAGAATTCCTTATCTTTTAGGGATACCTATTGAAATATTTATAGATAAAATGAAATGACTGGGATTTGTTTCAAGATATAGGAGAGGCAAAAGGGTAGGATTAACAATCACTACAGAAGCTTAAAAACATTGGAAAGACATACATAACTGCTCACAAAACTGCTCACAATTATCTTTAGGGGTGATAGCACAATTTTTTTTATCATCTAAAATAAACATACATTTCTCTTGCATCATTAAAAAACAAACGGCAACAAAACTCAGCATACGAGCTCAGTATTTTCAGAGTTCCCTCTACTCTGGATATCACTTTCCGTGTTACTAATATACAGTTGAGTTCTGGAGGCCTGGTGTGGTATGGGACTGAGATTTGGGCTGAGCATGAACTCAGTGTTGGTGGTTACTGGGGGTAGGTGAATGGTATATGGGGGTTCATTATACTATTCTGACTGACACACACACACACACACACACACACTCTCTCTCTCTCTCTCTCTCTCTCTCTCTCTCTCTCTCTCTCTCTAACAGTGATTCTCAGCAAACTAAAACCTCAGTCAATGAAAATGTTAAACTTGGCCAAATATACCTTTCAACCAATCACCTTCTGGCACCAACTTACCCTTCCTACCTGACCTCTCGCCATTCTGGAGGATGAACTCTTCTCCAGATGAGCAGAAAAGGAACTGGACCAGTGGTTAGGATTCTGGCTTCTACACTCACACTTCTATACTTTCTTCCCACAAATCAGTCACACAAGTGTATAATTCATATTTTTACTTCAGCAAAAGTACAATTATAGGCCAAAGCCCTTCAGCGTTGTCTGAGAATAGCTGAATTTTAAATATTAAATGTACAAGTACTGATACCCTATAGTAGAGATTATCATTATATAATACTAGCTTGATTGTATCATTTGGTTATTATACCAAGTTCTCTTTTTTAAATTTTTTTAATGTTTATTATTGAGAGAGCGAGAGAGATAGAGACAGAGACAGAGCATGAGCAGGGGAGGGGCAGAGAGAGAGGGAGACACAGATTCTGAAGCAGGCTCCAGGCTCTGAGCTATCAGCACAGAGCCGACGCAGGGCTCTAACTCATGGATGGTGAGATCATGACCTGAGTTGAAGTCAGATGCTTAACTGACTGAGCCACCCAGGTGCCCCTATTATACCAAGTTCTAATCATATTACTTGTTCAGCTTCCTCATCGCTGGACATTTAAGCAACAGCTATCTCATACTGAAATTCATCTGTAGACCAATTATCCTGCCATCCTGGTGGGCCTAGAAGTCCAGAACAGAGACCATGTCTCACACCTCTTTGTAGCACCAAAAACCTATACAAATGAAATCTCAATTAATGTTTATTGATAGGCTCAATTAGGGGAAAAGAGTAAAGACAACTTCACCTACTGAGCAAATAAAGGACCAAAGTAAGGAAATCCCAAATCAGAATTATTATTCAGTATAATAATGTAAAAAATTTGAAAAAGCCACTTAAGAATATATAAATTCCACTTAACAAGCATTAAGCATCCCATATTTATATGAGATGCTATGTAGGTCATAACCTAACAAGATAAATGCAACATTGCTATATAAAGGTATTTTCTCCCCAAAATAAGGGCATTTTTCTTATTTTATAAAAATATATAGGGGCGCCTGGGTGGTTGGGTCAGTTAAGCGTCTGACTTCAGCTCAGGTCATGATTTCACGGTCTGTGAGCTCAAGCCCTGCATCAGGCTCTGTGCTGTAAGTACAGAGCCCACTTCAGACCCCCTGTCTCCCTCTTTCTCTGCCCTTACCAAGCTAGCTGGTTCTCTCTCCCTCAAAATAAGTACACTTTAAAAAAATAAAATAAAAAATAAAAATATATAATGACATGCATACATTCATGTATAGAATCTAATAGTATATCCAATCAACAAGAAAGGAATAAAGAAGAAAATAAAATTTACAGGAATCCCACAATCCAGGAGCAAACACTGTTAACATTTTGGTGAGCATCCTTCCAGATAGCCCTACACACATATATCACATTACATGAAAGT
The DNA here is from genome assembly GCA_030068075.1 of Paguma larvata. NCBI lineage: Eukaryota > Metazoa > Chordata > Mammalia > Carnivora > Viverridae > Paguma > Paguma larvata. The sequence continues at coordinate 64,014,762 of CM057831.1, read as the reverse complement.
GATTACTAGATACTTCCTGTTCAACAACCTGTTTTTTCCTCTGAACAAAATGCCATGAGGATCTTTCAGACCAACAAGTATGGACATACACTTTATTCTTGTTCTAAATCAGTATAAGAGTATAAATGACTTATATTCAAATGAAAATGTCTTATTTCAAACATGTCAAATTCTAAGGGTGAGGAGAAACACAGTGTTCCAAGACTCTTACCTGTTTCAACACATCTAATATAAGCTCATTAAAGACTTCATTAATTGCCATGGACACCGTCTGCCGATCCATGCCTTTGCTAAACTGTCCATTTCCAATAAGCTCAATCAGTTCCCACACAGAAAGGCCATCTTTACCATCATCAAAGTTGATTTTATAATGTTCAAATTGTTGCTGTTGCCAACCTCCTCCCATAGCTTCTGTAAGTTTCTTAAGCAGGTATTCAATCTATAAAAAGAAAAATTTTTAATTATTAATTCCTAGTTAAAAAAATAGCTTTTAAACTTAGGTATGTATCTATGTTATTTACACTGATAAGGTCAACTTAAGAAATATTCCATTTTAGTTTCAAAATTATATCTTTCAAGAATCATCAGAGGAAAGGTACAGGCAAAATGCCACTCGTCTTACATTAACCTTATAGAATAAGGAACCAAAAACTGAAGGGCACCTGGGTGGCTTAGTTGGTTAAGCATCCAACTTCAACTCAGTTCGTGATCTCGTGGTTCATTAGTTCGAGCCCCAGGTCAGGCTCTGTGCTGACCTCTCAGAGGTGACAGGAGTTTGAGCCCCCAGTCAGGCTGTGTGCTGACAGCTCAGAGCCCAGAGCCTGCTTCAGATTCTGTCTCCCTCTCTCTCTGCCCCTCCCCAACTGATGCTCTGTCTCTCTTGCTCTCTCAAAAAGAAACATTAAAAAACATTTTTTTAAAGGAATCAAAACTGATAACCCTCTAACAGTATATGTATTCAGAACTAAAGCAAACTGTACACATATACTACCATACACAAACTAAATGATGTGGTTAAATTATTCTCTGTTGAATATTTAAATATATCAGAATATTGATACTTACTGAATTAATATGTAAGTACTAATTAAATAAGCATCTCAAAGTAGTATGTATGACTTAGACCCCAATTTATAAATTTCCCATGTAAGCCAATTATTTGAAATTTATGATGCTTCCTCCCATTATAACATTGACAATGTTGGAAACAATGGCCAAATTCCTAGCCTGGGCTGGAAAAGCTTATAAAATCCTGAAAAATATACCTTTGTGTAGAAAATACTGCTATTCAAATAACAGCAGATAAACAAAACAGTGAGGCAGTGATACTGAATGAGAAGCTGCTATCTTCTGGAAAGACTGGGTTTCCTACAATGCTCTCAAATTCAACACGTCCAAAAATGTATGAATCACCTCTACCTTCCAAATGGCTTTCCTTTCTATTATTGATGTCAGTTGGGAACACCACCATTCACCCATGCTAATCCTTGTTTCCCATTCCTTTATACCAAACGGGTGATAAAATCCTACTATTCCCACTTCCCTAGATTAGTGCTTTTCAAACTGTAGGTTATAATCCAACATGAAATTAACTTAGTATGTAGTCACCAGCTACATTTCAGTGGAATGAAAATATTTGAGTTTATTTATGGTAAAGACAAATGTTTTGTTGTAAATCTGGTGTTGTGGGTGTGCCTATGTGTGCTGGTCATGAAGTAATATCTTGCTATGGGTTACAATCAAGAGAAAATGAAAACCTTTGTCCCAGACAATTCTCAAGCCACCCCCTCCTACTGCATCTACCTTGTTCAAGCCTCCCAGTTGGCATCCTTGCCTCCAGCATTGCTCCCTTGTATCTATATTCTGCCAGAGAGATTTTTTCAAAACATAACCTGAGCCTGTCACCTCCCTCTATTTTTTTTTTTTAATGTTGATAAAGGCCAAGCTCTTTTGTGTCCCTTGGTCACCACCATCCCTCCCTCCCACTTACTATCTCTAACATGTCTTCCACTATGCCCACTGCAGATTTTAAACACTTCACTAATACCACAGATCAGGGGTCTCGAGCTTATTCTGTAAAGGGTTAGGTAGTAAATATTTTAGACTTTGTGCCTCTCTATTATAAGTTACTCTTTGTTTGGGTTTGTTTTTTTACAATGCTTTAAAAATGTAAAAACTCTTTGTAGCACATGGGCTAAACAAAAACAGGCTATGGGCTACATTCAGCAGGGAGCCATAGTTTGCCAATACCTGTCATAGATTATAAGGAGTTTACCCACTTAATATATTTTTATGCTTCTATGTCGTTCCCCACTCTTGTCCTCTCTGTCATGAACACCTCTCCTCATTTCTATATCCAGCTAAACGGTATTCGTACAAATTCTGTATCATCTAGGCTATTCCTACTAAAAGTGAGGTACGAACAGCAGTATCAGCATCACTTAGAAGGCTGTAAGAAATGAAGAATCTTGGACCCCACCCAAGATCCAAAAATCAAAATCAGCATTTTAACAAGAACCAGGTACTTCCATATGCACATTAAAGTTTGAGAAAGCACTACTCTAAGTAAAACTGCTCTTACTAACTCTGATCCAGGTCAGGTGTTCTGGTTTTTTGTTTGTTTTTGAGGGGGAGGGGGTACACACAAGCAGGGGAGAGGAAGAGAGAGAGAATCTCAAGCAGGCTCCATGCTGTCAGTGCAGAACCCAATATGGGGCTTGAACTCACGAACTATGAGATCATGACCTGAGTCGAAACCAAGGGTCAGATGCTTAACCACCCAGGCAACTTAGCCACCCAGGCACCCCCAGGTCAGGTGTTCTATGTCACTCCACTTAGCATACTGTACAAAAATTATTCCTTAATCATTTGGATCCCCACCATTTCCTGAATTCCTTATAGAAGGGACCATGTACCACCCATCTTTGAATATCCAAAACTCAGCAGCATACCTAGAATGTGGTAGAGCTCAATTAATGTTTACTAAACTGAAATAAACTAAGCTAACCCTCAATTTTCTACATTATGAAATGGGCATAGTAACACTTACCATATAGAATTATTATGGGGATAAAATGAGACAAATACTAATTATTTTGCACAGTGTCTGACAAAGTAAGTACTCCATCAACGTTACTACCTCCTTTTATACTGAGTGGTGTATTATTCAAACATTTAAAATTACATTTTATTTTATTTAAAAAAATTTTTAAATAATTTATTGTCAAATTGGTTTCCACACAACACCCAGTGCTCATCCCAACAAGTGCCCTCCTCTATGCCCGTCGCCCACTCTCCCCCCCTCCCACACTCCCCTCTCCCCTCAGTTTGTTGTTAGTCTTTGAGAGTCTCTTATGTTTTGTTTCCCTCCCGCTCTGTGACTTTTTCCCTTCCCCTCTTTCCCTCCCCTCTGGTTTTCTGTTAAGTCTCGCAAAGCCCACCTACGCGTGGAAACATATGGCATCTGTCTTTCTCTGCCTGATTTATTTCACTCAGCATAATATCCTCCAGTTCCATCCATGTTGCCACACATGGCCAGATTTCATTCTTTCTCATTGCTGCGTAGTATTCCATTGTATATATATACCACTTCTTCTTTATCCATTCATCAGTTGATGGACATTTAGTCTTTTTCCATGATTTGGCTATTGTCGAAAGTGCTGCTATAAACATCAGCATACACGTGCCCCTATGCATCAGCATTCCTGTGTCTCTTGGGTAGATTCCTAACAGTGCTATTGCTGGGTCATAGGGTAGTTCTATTTCCTTTTTTTTTTTTTTTTTTTGATGAACTTCCACACAGTTCTCCAGAGTGGCTGTACCAGTTTGCATTCCCACCAACAATGTAAGGGGGTGCCTGTTTCTCCACATCCTTGCCAGCATCTATAGTTTCCTGATTAGTTCATTTTAGCCACTCTGATTGGTGTGAGGTGGTATCTCAGTGTGGTTTTGATTTGTATTTCCCTGACAATGAGTGACATTGAGCATCATTTCACATGTCTGTTTGCCATTTGGATGTCTTCTTTGGAGAAGTGTCTATTCATATCCTCTGCCCATTTTTTCACTGGATTATTCATTTTTTGGGTGTGAAGTTTGGTAAGTTCTTTATAGATTTTAGATACTAGTCCTTTATCCGGTGTATCATTTATAATTATCTTTTCCCATTCCGTTGGTTGCCTGTTGGTTTTGTTGGTTGTTTCCTTTGCCATGCAGAAGCTTTTAATCTTGATGAGTTATTTTTTTAAGTTTATATCCAAGTTCATTAACGTGTAGTGTAATAATAATTTCAGGAAGAGAATTCAGTGATTCACCACTTACATATAACACCCAGTGCTCATCCAACAAGTATCCTCCTTAATGCCCCTCACCCATTTAGCCCTTCCCCCGACCCAACACCCCACTGACAACCTTCGATTTGTTCTCTGTATTCAAGAGTCTCTTATAGTTTGTCTCCCTCTCTGGTTTGTATTACTTTTGCTTCCCTTCTCTTATGTTCATCTGTTTTATTTCTTAAATTCTGCATATGAATGAAATCATATTCTATTTGTCTTTGTCTGACTTATACACTCTAGTTCCATCAACGTTGTTGCAAATGGCAAGATTTCATTCTTTTTCATCACCGAGTAATAGTCCACTGTATATATAAACCACATCTTCTATATCCATTCATCAGTTGATGGACATTTTGGCTCTTTCCATACTTTGGCTATTGTCGACAGTGCTGCTATAAACACTGGGGTGCATGTGTCCCTTCGAATCAGTACTCCTGTATCGTATGGATAAATACTATTAGTGTAATTGCTAGGTCATAGGGTAGTCCTATTTTTAATTTTTTGAGGAACCTCCATATTGTTTTCCAGAATGGCTTCAACAGTTTGCAGCCCCACCAGCACTGCAAAAGGATTCCTCTTTCTCTGCATCCTCACCAACATCGGTCATTACCTGAGTTGTTAATTTCAGCCATTCTGACAGGTGTGGGGTGGTATCTCATGGTGGTTTTGGTTTGTATTTCCCTGATGATGAGTGATGCTGAGCATTTTTTCATGTGTCTGTTAGTCATCTGGATGTCTTCTTTGGATAAGTGTCTATTCAAGTCTTCTGCCCATATCTTCATCAGATTATTTGTATTTTCAGCATTGAGTTTGATAAGTTCTTCATAGATTTTGGTTACTAATCCTTTATCCAATGTCATTTGCAAGTATCTTCTCCTACTCTGTTGGTTCCCTTTTAGTTTTGCTGATTGTTTCCTTAGCTGTGCAGAAGATTTTTATCTTAATGAGGTCCCAATAGTTCATTTTTGCTTTTGCTTCCCTTGCCTTTGGAGACATGTCAAGTAAGAAGTTGCTGCAGCCAAGGTCAAAGAGGTTGTTTGTTGCCTGTTCTCTCCGCTAGGATTTTGATGGTTTCCTGTCTTACATTTAAGTCTTTCATACACTTTTGAGTTTATTTTTGTATATGTTGTAAGAAGTGGTACAGGTTCATGCTTCCGCATGTTGCTGTCCAGTTTTCCCAACACCATTTGCTGAAAAGACTGTCTTTTTCCCATTGGATATTCTTTCCTGTTTTGTCAAAGATTACTTGTCCATATGTTTGTGGGTCCATTTCTGGGTTCTCTGTTCTGTTCCATTGATCTATGTGTCTATTCTTGTGCCAATACCATACTGTCTTGATGATTACAACTTTGTAATACAGCTTGAAGTCTGGGATTGTGATGCCTCCAGCTGTGGTTTTCTTTTTCAGGACTGCTTTGGCTATTCAGGGTCTTTTCTGGTTCTATACAAATTTTAGGATTGTTTGTCCTACCTTTGTGAAGAATTCTGGTGTTATTTTGACAGATTGCTAAAATTACATTTTAGTGGAGCACCTGGGTGGTTCAGTTAAGTATCCAACTCTTGGCTTCGGCTCGAGTCATGATCCTAGAGTCTTGGGATTAAGCCCCACATCAGGCTCTGAACTGCTTAAGATTCTCTCCCCGTGCTCCGCCACACGCCCCCAATGCCTGGGTGGCTCAGTCGGTTAAGTGTCCAGCTTCAGTTCAGGTCATGATTTCATGGTTTGTGAGTTTCAATCTTGTATTAGGCTCTCTGCTGTCAATACCAAGCCTACTCTGGATCCTCTGTCCCCCTGTCTCCTCCTCTCCACCGCTAAAAACATAAACATAAAAAAAGATTCTCTCCTCACTCTGCCTCTCTCCTCCATTCACTCTCTCTCCCTCAAATAAAAAAATATATATTTAAAAATAAAATAATGCATAATTAAATTTACCTATAATTTCCACTGTATAAGGACTGGGTAAATATTTTGACAAATACTAGAGCAAAACAGAAATAGTAAGTCTAACTTGTTACAGATAAGATTGTGAGTTAATTTTTCTTTCTCTCCTTTGCACTTCCACCAATTTGGTTATAAAGCTGTTTGTGAAATAATATATTTTAGCAGAAAAAAATGCCAACAATAGGAAAAACATGCTTGCAAAGAAATATACATTCACAAAATATCACAAAGTCAAAAAATATCAAGAGTTCTACTAATTAAATTTGATGAGACTATAAAGTCCTCTAGTATGGAAATTGTCTTATCTCCTAAATCTAGCATATAGTAGGTAGTCAACAAATATTTACTTGTTGGAGAAAAACACACTTAGGTCTTCCTTTTCCCTTGTTGGAGATATAATGTCTACTGTTAAGTTTATTATTATTTTCTTGGCTTTTAAATAGTAAATAACAAGGATCGGGAGGTGCCTGGGTGGTTCAGTCAGTTAAGTGTCTGACTTTAGCTCAGATCATGATCTCAGGGTTTGTGAGTTCAAGTCCCACGTCGGGCTGTGCTGACAGCTTGGAGCCTGGAGTCTGCTTCAGATTCTGCATCTCCCTCTCTCTCTCTGCCCCTTCCCTGCTCACACTCTGTCTCTCAAGAATAAAGAAAAATTTTTTAAAAATTTAAAAAAAATTTTTTTAAGGGCGCCTGAGTGGCTCGTCAATTGAGTGTCTAACCTTGGCTCAGGTCATGATCTCGCAGTTCGTGAGTTTGAGCCCTACATCAGGCTCGGTGCTGACAGCTCAGAGCCTGGAGCCTGCTTTGGATTCTGTGTCTCCCCCGCTCTCTGCCCCTCCCCCACTCATACTCGGTCTCTCTCTGGCTCTCAAAAAATGAATAAAAGTTAAAAAAAATTTTTTTCTAATTTTTTTTAAACAAAAAAGAAGTAATAAGGATCAAGGCACCTGACTGGCTCAGTTGGTACAGCATGTGACTCCTGATATCAGGGTCGTGAGTTTAAAGCCCCATACTGGACACAGAGCTTACTTTAAAAAACAAAAACATAGGGTGCTTGCATGTCTCCATTGGTTGAATGTGTCTCAGTTGTTCTGAGCATCGGATTCTCGACTTCAGCTCAGGTCATGATCTCACAGAGCCTTCTTGGAATTCTCTTCTCCCCCGCCCCATCCCCCCATCTCTCTCTCTGTCCCTCCTGTTCTTGTGCCCGCTCTCTCTCAAAATAAATAAACTTTAAAAACAAAAACAAAAAAACAATTTCATTTGTGCTAGATGGCTCAGTCAGTACAGCATGCAACTTTTAATCTTGAGGTTTTAAATTCAAGCCCCAAGTTGGGTGTAGAGATTACTTAAAATCTTTAAAAAAGAAAAAAGACATAGTAACAGGGATAGTTAGTGGAGGAGAGAGAAAGAAAATGGTCAAGATGAAAGAGAAAGAAGAGAAAAAGAGAGAATGGGCCAAAAAAGAAAAGGAAAAAAAATTAAAGCAAGAAGAGATTAAAGAGAGACGAGAGAAAAAGTTAAAATGGACATTAAGATGAATAATTGCCCAAAGTAAAATAACTTAGAGGCATTAACATGTACAGAAGTTCAATCTCCCTAATGCGGTAAAAAGACAGGCTGTGCTGTCTGATCACAAGGTGGTGGGATGAAGGTAGTACAAGCAAAACGAAGTTTTAGTAGTGAGCCCAACAGAAGCATATGCATATGGTCACATGGAAAGGCATGACAAAATGATGCATCTGACTGACCATTCATACTATAAATCAGGAAATAGCCTTAGCTTTTCCTCATCTACCACTACGAATATACCCAAGTCTCTCCCACTCCAAGCTTCAGTTTCTCTTACATATCCAATCGTCTTTTTATAATGTTAGTAACTCAGAGTACCTGTTAGTAGCAAACTCAGCTCTAGAGGCAGCTTCCTAGTTTCATCCTGAACCTTTCTAAAGGTGCACTCCCAAACCCTCCTGAGTTTGTCATCTCCACCCAGCGTCTGCTCCGCATTCCCAGTAATTGTCCCAAATAATCTAGACTCAGTTCCTGCTACTTTCCACACAATCATATACTTATCATTACCAAATAATTTAAGGACCTCTTAATTCATTATATTGGGCCAGGGAGAGACAAACATTCCCACTCTCAACTATTCAATTATACTAAATAATAAATCACGTGCTGCCGTGTTAGTCTCGAATGGCCTGCATCAATTCTAAGAGCTCATTCAGTTTCAGGAAGCAGCTTACTTCCTCCTTCCAAGCAAGTTTCACCAAAAATAACAAAGAAAAAACTTTCAAGCTGCATGTGATTTTCAAGGCCTTTGGCTCCAAATATCATGTTGTTAAAAGTTCTTTCCCTGTCATCATTAAAAAGGGCCTTTACTGGCTTAACAATTCAGGTTTTATTTCACTAACAGTCTCTTAAAACTATTTCATTTTTGATATTTAATTGCATCAAAGCAATTCTTCCAAATAAGTCCACAACAGACACATCCTGTTTTGTTCTTGGCTCTGTGGAAAAGGAATACTAATCAAAAAACTATCCTTTATAGACACACGTTTCCAGGAATATCGTTTGACAAAAATTACAGAACCATCTTAAATAGGAACATACTATTTCTTGAATTCTGCATGGTGTAAGTCACTTAAACATTTATTAATATTTTTGACACTAATTTCTGGGTAATGGGAAACTGAATCAAAAGCCAACATTTATTTATACCACTTATGTCACTCATAAAACTACCACTGTTACTTATATCTTACATAGCATTAATCAAAACTAGAGAATAAAATCTTAGTTAAATACATTCTGGACTTAAACACAATACAAATAATCATTATGGTAGATGGATGACAGAAAACATAAAAATCACCTTAAACTTATAAAGCCTAAAAACTGTTGGTGAAATCACAAATTAAACTCACATATGGACTTGTGACAAATTAAGACATTACAATTCAAAATTTATTTTTTAAATGTATCTATCTTTACATTAAATTTTATTAAAATCTTGAAGTCTAAAACTAGTTCAAAATATTGGGATTTTTTTTAATGTTATTAAAGTAGTAAGGAAAAAAGCAAAATGTAACAGGGAATGACCACCTGAAGAAATATTATGACTCTAGTATTTTCCGTAAAATAGTGTGATCTTGAGTTTACACTGCTTCTTTACCCAGGGACAGGAGATGTGCTAAGAGCTTAATAACTACAAAGCCGTATTTTAAACCTCAGGAGGCTGGTTTAGGAGCCAAAGTAATTCCACATAAATCTCCGATGATTCCTTCTTTCTCCACGTAAGTACTCCTGGCCACAGAGAAATGATCTATAAAACTAACTCTAATTCTAAATCTAAGCAGAAGAAATATTGAGGGAGTTAAGGATGTCAAAACAGAGTAAGTCCGAACAATACCATGATGAGATATGCTGCATGGCTGTTCTAAACAGAGGCTATTCACTTCTCAAATGAGATTAATTTGTTTTAGAGAGACAACCAAAGACATTCCTATCAGCCCACAGAGTCTTGGCGGGGCTCTGGGGTACAGAAAAAGATAGAGTTATGGCACACCTCGAGGCTTACGTGAGTCCCAGTTCTTCAGGCCACCTGGAGCAGAAACCTTTTGAGTGTCTTAGAGCAGTCAGGAAGCTACTGCTGACCAGCTCCCTTCACAGCACAAGGCTCAACAATGATTTAAAGCCAATGACAAGTCCTCCATATCAAGCAAGTGCTGCCTTGAAGAATAAGGTAAGTTTCCTTAGTTACTAATGTCTAACGCTAAAATCAAGACAAGATCACTTTCAAGTCCACCATGAATATTTTAGTGATAGTAAGAACCCAAAGATCACAGGTAAGAGCCCCAATCCACCTCCAATTCCAAAGAAAACACAAATAAACTTAGAACACTAAGCATAACTACAAAATGTTTTAAAAGACAACATTGGAGATTTTATTAGCATAATTCTTCCAAGCAACAGCTAGGTTTTTAGAACACCACCAGGAGGTATGTCGGGAGTCAATCAGTTAAGCATCCGAATTCAGCTCAGGTCATGATTTCAAGGTTTGTGAGTTCGAGACCTGTGTAGGGCTCTGTGATGACAGCTCAGAGCCTGGAGCCTGCTGCAGATTCTGTGTCTGCCTCTCTGCACCTCCTGGATGAGCATCTGACTTCAGCTCAGGTCATGATCTTGCAGTTTTTGAGTTTGAGTCTCGCACTGGGCTCTGCTGACAGCTCAGAGCCTGGAACCTGCTTCAGATTCTTTGTTCCCCCCGCCCCCGCCCCGACCCTCTACTGCTCCTGCTCTGTATCTGTCTCTCAAAAATAAACAAACACTAAAAAAAAAACTTTTTTTTAATTTTAAATACCATCAATACATCTTTTTCAACACTTATCAATATTTTTTTTAACGTTTATTTATTTTTTTAGAGAGAGAGTCAGAACGTGAGCTGGAGAGGGTCAGAGAGAGAGAGGGAGACACAGAATCCGAAGCAGACTCCAGGCTCTGAGCTGTCAGCACAGAGCCCAACACGGGGCTCGAACTCACGAACCATGAGATCATTACCTGAGCCGAAGTGGGACACTTAACCAACTGAGCCACCCAGGTGCCCCAACACTTATCAATATTCTATTCCTTCTATATGTCTCTGTATAAAGCTAGACAATTTTCATGGACAAGACTCCATAGCACATTTTATTCTTCATCTCTCCTTTAACATTGATGCACTATTACATCATTATTGTTACTAAAGTAATAAGAAATTGTTCCCACCACTACATAAAACTATATTCTTACCTGATGTCCAATGACCACCTAATTGGTAAATCCAAGGGCAACTTCTCACTTATCACCCTTTAATTTTTCCGTAGCACCTAATGCTAGTAACCACTTTTCTGCTTCTTAGAACTTTTTCTTTCTATGGCACTCATGATTCAATATTCTCCCAGTTCTCTTCCTACCTTACAGACTAATCAATTCAGCTTCCTGTACTAAAACTACTTCCTCTTCCTGCTACAGAAACAGTCCCTCAGGCCTCACTTCTCTCACAGTGGTTTCTTCCTCCCTGATCTAACCTACTCCCATAGCTTCCCCATCTCTGTCTCCAGCCCTAGCTTCTCACAAACTCTAGATGTGTACTTCTAGTTGAATACAGGACAGCTCCACAAGTATGTTCCACCTAAAATACCAATGTACCCAACCCATCATCAGATACCATATCTCCAACTTACTCATCATCCTGTTGTTCACTCACTCACACACACACACACACACACACACACACACACACACCCCATTTAGTGAGTACTCATCACGGGGCCAGACATTATGTTAAATGCTTCACATACATCAACTATTTTCGTCCTCACAACAGTCCAACGAATGAAGTAGTTGTCCCCATTTTACAGTTGTTCCCATTTTGGGAAACCCAAACAAAGAGACGAATTAATCTCCTCAAGGTCACATAGTTAAAATGTGGTAGAGTCAGGATTTAAAGCAGACAGTCTGATTTCAAAGATCATTCTTTAAACAATTACACTCTATTACCTCCCGACTGCCCAGGCCTGAAACCTGTCTATAGACTAGACCTACACAGCCAGGCACTATGAACTTTTAGTCCTGTCATCTCCCGATCCCTCCCATCTGACCTTCTTTTCCATTCTCACTGACATTATTATATTTCAGTCCTCATATGTCACTCACCTTCTCTCAACTTCCCATCTCCCATTTCTCCCTATTTCATCTATTTATTTGACACTCTTGCTTAAAATCATCAATGGCTCAGGGCACCTGGGTGGCTCAGTCAGTTAAACATCCAACTCATGATTTCGGCTCAGGTCATGATATCATGGTTGTAGGATCGAGCCCCATATTGGGCTCTGCAATGAGTATACAGCCCACTTGAGATTCTCTTTCTCCCTCTCTCTCTCTCTCTGCTCCTGCCCCACGCTCGCTCTCTCTTTCTCTCTCAAAATAAACAAATAAACATTAAAAAAAATCATCAGTGGCTCACAGCTTCCCACTGCCTACAGGATAAAGTCAAAACTCCTTCTAGCCTTATCTGCCACCACTCTTCTTCACAGCTAGCATGTCCCAGTTAGACAGACATGTGTCATTCTTTCTGAATGCCTAGCATCTAACCCCCTTCTTATGTCTAGGCAATTCCCTACCTCTCAATACATATGCTAAAAATGCAAATGGACCCTTTACAGGCCTCTTTTGCAATTACCTCATTGCACCTGACATAGGCCATACCAATTAATTAGATGTGTTATTCCTGTGAACTGGAGAGTGGGCAGAGAGAATTCTCTCTAGTACAAAGAACAGTTGCTAGAAGGTCGAAGTTCCTGGGCTGCACCAAATGGGCAGGGCCAGAGGTTTTCCATGGACCAAGTACAATACCTACCCTCTGGTGGCAGCAGCATTTTCCCTGTGGTTCCAGAATGATAGCATGCAAACCTGGTCTCAGCCATCATGACAGTTCTGTGAGCTACCCAGTATTCTTTTTAAAAATTTCTTTTTGGGGGCGCCTGGGTGGCTCAGTCGGTTGAGTGTCCAACTTCAGCTCAGGTCATGATCTCGTGGTTCATGAGTTTGGCTCTGTGCTGTTCATCAGGCTCTGTGCTGACAGCTTGGAGCCTGGATCCTGTTTCAGTATCTGTGTCTCCCTATCTCTCTGCCCCTCATTCCGCTTGTGCATGCTCTCTCTCCCTCGAAAATAAATAAAACATTAAAAAAAATACTTTTTAATTAAAAATTCCTTTATGGCTTAAATCAGTCAGCCCAGCTGTTTCTAAGTAAGCATCCTGACTAGCTATTCAGACAAGCTGACTATCTCACTCATCTTAGAACATGCCCTTTGCGGGACACCTGGGTGGCTCAGTCAGTTAAGTGTCCAATTTCGGCTCAGGTCATGATCTCACCGTTTGTGAGTTAAGGGCTCTGCACTGACAGCTCCGGAGCCTGGAGCCTGCTTTGGATTCTGTGCCTCCCACTCTCTCTGCCCCTCCCCAACTCACACTCTGTCTTTCTCTCTCTCAAAAATAAACATTAAAAAAAATTTTTCTCAGGCGCCTGGGTGGCTCAGTCGGTTGGGCGGCCAACCTCAGCTCAGGTCATGATCTTGCAGTCTGTGAGTTCGAGCCCCGCGTCGGGCTCTGTGCTGACAGCTCAGAGCCTGGAGCCTGCTTCCGATTCTGTGTCTCCCTCTCTCTCTGTCCTTCCCCTGTTCACGCTGTGCCTCTATGTTTCTCAAAAATAAATAAACATTAAAAAAAAAATTTTTTTTTAATTTTTTTTCTGAAGAACATGCCCTTTGCTTTCCTCGCTCATATAACCTTGCCCACTGTTTCTTCCACCCAGAATTCTTCTCCATCAGTCAAAATTCTTCCCATCTTTTAAGGCCCAGCACAAGTGCTACTTTCCCCTATAAACTTAAGAGCTAATATTAAATGAGCACTTTCTAAGGCCCGGGCATTCTCATCTGATCTTCACAAGAAGAATAAGAGGTAGATACTATCATTGGCCCTATTTTATAGCTGAGGAAACTGAAGCAAAACCAATGAAGTATACTGCCCAAAGTCATACAGCTAATGAACAGTAGAATAGAGGTAGAATTCAAATCCAGGAAATCTGACTCCAGGCCCCTGCCCTTAACCATGCAACAACAAAAGACAGTCCATGAGTTAACTCTAGCCCAGCAGCCAAATCTGGCTCATGGCATGTTTGTATACATCCATGATCCAAGAACAGTTTCTGCATTTTTAAGTAGATGGAAGGAAAAAATATATTTCATGATCCATGAACATGATATAAAATTCACACTTCAAAGTCCAGCAACATTTGAAGTCCAGCAACATATTGTCTGTGGCTGCTTTCATGCCATAACAGCAGATTTCAGGATGCCCCAAAGGACCACAAAGACTCAAATATTTCTTGTCTGGCCCTTTATGGAAAAAGTATAAGACCCTACTTTTAACCACTACGTTGCCTCTTAAAAAACTTTCCTTGATCCCTTACTTCCCCCAAGCTAGACTAAATCTTTCCCTTCTCTATTTGTATGCCCTCTGCATCTCTCTTATAACAGGTAGTCTATTTTGCTTTGAACTACATTTGACTTATTTTTTTCCTTGAGAAGATTGCAAATTCCTCGAAGGCAGGAAGTAATCTTTCACACTTTGCATTCCTCTTGGTGCCTCGCTTATTATTGGCAGTCAATAAATGCTTGCTGGCTTTAAATAAAATATTTTGGTATGAACTTTTAAGCAGATTTTCCTAGCATGAATATGATTCATGGAAATCGCACACTAGATTCTGTACTGGCAGGGTGGGTAATAACAGGCCTCAATCACTGCTGGTAGGTGTATAAATTACCCTTTCTGAAGAGGAATTCTGCCTGTCCCTCGAATACCCTGAGAGTGTGTTTCTTAGGACCCAGAATTCCACTGGTGGAAATTTGTCCTAGGGAAATAAGCAGACTTATGTGAAAAAATGCAATAATAGTAGTCATAGGAGCTAACACATTTACTGAGTACATATTACATGCCAGGTACTGAGCTAAGTCCTTTAAATGCATAACCTCTATTTAGCCCTATTTTATTTTTTAAAGATTTTTGGCTTGATTTTTCGGTTTGTTTGTTTGTTTGTTTGTTCAGAGAGAGCAGGGAATAGGCAGAAAGGGAAGGAAAGAATCCCTAGCTGGCTCCATCCTGTCAGTGTAGAGCTCCATGCAGGGCTCGATCTCACAAATTGTGAGATCATGACCTGAGCCGAAATCAAGAGTCAGATGCTTAACCTACCAAGCCAGCCAGGTGCCCCCGCCCTATTTTATAGATAGGAAATTAAAATTCAAAAGGTTAAATAATTTGCCAAAAGTTAAGGAATGACAGGTTGGTTGTTTTTTTTTTTTTAAGGGGAGAACTATAGCTAATTATAATTCGGTATATTAGTCTTTTTTGTATTTAGTACTGTAATAAGCATTATTACATATATAATTTTTTAAGGCAGTAAGATACCACAGAAACCTTACTCCCGTATTTTTTTTTTCCCTTTGGAAGCTAGAGAAAGTCAGAACAGAACAAGCAAATATTCTTTTTCATTTACTTTGAAAAGTAGAATAAAAAGTCACCACCCTGGACTTCTGAAATAAGGACAGAATTTCCTCACATAAAAACAGCCTTGAGAACAACATTGGGGATCCTATGTGTTTCCCATATAGCATCACTCAGGCAATTTTGCCCTGCATTCCTAAAATGCCATACTGGTGTTGCCAATATGTAAGTAGACAAAAAATTATGTTGTGACTTGTACTGAATAAAGACTCTTTGGATAGGGGGGTGGATACATCCATAACTATAGCAATTTGGAGAGGAAAAGTCCCACTCTGTCCACAAATCTCCAGGGCTATTACATGACCCCAAATCACTAAGTTTTGGACTTTTTTGGATTCAAGCTATTTTGCCTCTAATTCAAAAACATTAGTCCAAGATCTCCCTCTGTATCTACACAATTTGAATTAACACAATACTTCTAAAGTAGATCTATTAAATGCTACAATGGTCATGTAAGAACTTCCTAGAGCCACACCTTACCTCTTCTGGCACAATAATTAACGGATACTTGTCCTCAGATAAAAAGTTGAAAATAACCCATACTTTAAATGCATCTTCTTCTGTAATGAGCAAGGGGCTCTTGGTGAGGTTTTTTTTGACACAGAGGGTCCAACACATCCTGTTGAACTCAATCTTGTCAAAGTTGTCTTGGACCTAGAAAAGAATGAGTTAAAATTTCAGTGAAAAATGTCCAATGAAGGAGGAAAATTTCAAAAATAAGCGGAATATAACCCAAGTAAAACACAGGCTTCCATTCTAATCAATCCAATTAACTAATAATCCAATTAACTAATAGACATTTTCTGAGTATTTGCTTGTGTAAAGCCACACTTTCAAAGGCCTAATTAAGAACGTTATAGTTAGCCTGACACTAAAGCAACTTCTATCTGCCCATATCACTCACTTGCCACATAAAATACTAGCTTGTTGAATAGTTATTCCTTCATATGTGCACATTATCTTCTAAATAAAACTACCAACCCTGGTACAGAGGAGTGGAGAGTGTCAATTGCTCTGTATGAGCCACATGCAGATAAATCTCATCTTTACCCATATAGTCAAAGAAGATATTTTCTTTTGGAAAAAAATTAAACTGAAATTCTAAAAAGACAGCCTGCCCTTCAGTCGTTCAGTCATGCGTTTGACATCCCTCCGCACCTACTATGAGCCAAGGACCATGCTACAAATTAAGGATATAAAGATGAAGAAGAACTTGGTCTCTGCTCACGAAACATTCACAGGTTATTAGGGAAAACAGATATGCAAATAGATAAATTCTAATATAACACCATGTGTAATTCAATAGTTTTTCACTTGTTCAAAAGATAAAGTTTAGATAGTAATTATGATCTGCCACAGACAATGCAAAGGTACTCAATATAATAGTAGCCCATGTCTCCAAGGAATGCCAAGACAATTACAATACAGTGTGATAAGTACTGTAACAGGAATAAGCAGAGGGTTCTGTGGAAACACTGAGGAGCTAACCCATCTTAAGAACTAGGGGAAGAGTTGCAGAAAAAGTGACACCACAACATGTCATGGAATTCAAAGGATCATTAAAAGTCAGTTTATAGTCACTATGGAAAACTGTATGGAGAATCCTCAAAGAATTAAAAATAGGACTGCCATTCGATCCAGCAATTCCACTTCTGGGAATATAAAAATATATATACTATAATATACATACTAATAATCCAAAGGTAACAAAAACAGTAACTCAGATAAATATCTGTACTCCCATGTTCACAGCAGCATTATTTACAATAGCCAAGACATGGAAACAAACTAAGTGTCCATGAACAGATGAATGGATCAAGACGCTGTGCCATATATATATTATATGTTATATATATAATGGAATATTATTTAGCCATAAAAATGAGGAAATCCTACAATTTGCGACAACATGGATGGAACTTGAAGGCACTATGCTAAGTGAAATAAGTCAGACAGAGAAAGACAAATACTGTATGATCTCACTTATACGTGGAATCTAAAAAAAGAAAAAAAAAACTCACAGAAAAAGAGATCAGACTTGTGGTTACCAGAAGCAGAGGGTTGGGGGAGGGGGAACTGTAATAAGGTGGGCTAAAGATACAAACTTCCAGTTATAAAATAAACAAGTTCAAGGGAGGTTGTACAGTATGACGACTATAGCTAACACCGCTATAGGACACAGAAAAGTTGTTAAGAGTATAATACATCCTAAAAGTTCTCACCATAAGGAGAAAATGTTTCCCCTTTATTTTTTTCTTCTTTCTTTTCTTTTCATCTATATTAAATGATGGATGTTAGCTGAACCTATTACGGTTAATTATTTCACAATACATGTAAATCAAACCATCCTTGGAGCCTTAAACTTATACTGTGATGCAAGTCAATTATTTCTCAATAAAACTGAGGGAAAACAAAAAGTAAACAGTTCAAGAATGGGAGTGTTCTAGGTAGAACAATGTGAGAAAGCCCAGAGGTGGAGACAACTATGGTCAGTTCAGAAGTACTGCAGAAGTTTAGTGTAAATGGAGCAGTTGGTGCTAAGGAGTGGTATGAGTCAAGGCTTTTTTGTCCGTGCAAGTAACAGAAAACACCCTGGGTTCCTTTAAACAGAAAAATAATTTATTGGAAAAACAATGGGTAACCTCAAAGATCCAACACAAGGGCTGCAAAATCTAGGCTCTGAAACTAAGCCATTACCAATCAATGGAGGCCAGTCGGTCCGACTCGCAGCTGAAACCATGCATGGGAAGAGTACAGTACAGACACCACTGGCAATATAACAAGAGGCCATCACTATTGCCACATACCCAGTCTCTGATCCTCTGTCTCACTCATGAGTATCTGAACTTTTCAGTATCTGAGATGTGAGACAGGTCCTTCCCCCACCAAAGTACTTGCAATTTCCTAAACATAAGAGTTCAGATACTGGGCAGACAAAAAAATGACAAATGGCCACTGCATGAGGCAAGTAAAAGATGAGGCTAGAGAGGTAGGTAAAGGCCAGATCATAAAGAGTCTCATAATCCATATTAAGGAGCTAGGATTTATCTGTACGGAAAGAGTAGACAGGAATACCTAGCAAAGCATTTCTGTTTAGAGAGACAGAAACAAAGTGTTACATGTACCACAGGGAAGAAGTCACTAGCTGACAGCACAGAGAAATTTCTCTTGATCCCTGACTAGAATGTGTGGTTGGCACACCAGTTCCCCAGGAGTAGGACGATATCCTTTGTGCTCTGCCTACAGTACCCTATCTCAGTCTCCCACATCCCGGTCACACGTAACTGATCCCATGAAGGGAAAGCAGGAGTTGCCGCTGCAGCTTCTTTTTTTTCCTTTTGCTTTTTTCTTTACCGCCATTTATGAGGACTTAGTGTATGCCTGGCATTTTATATGCAGTTTCTTAAACTTCATCTTAGCCTTTTAAGGCTAAATATTGCCTCTATTTTACAGATCAGGAAATAGAGGTTCAGAAATATTGAGTGCTTTTGCCAAGTTCACATGGCTTATAAATATCAAGAAACAAAAGTTCCAAAAAATTGAATACCAAGTTCACGTGGCTGGTAAATATCGAAACTAGAGTTTAAATCAAATTCAAGTGCTGTCTCTTTCCACTATGCTAAACTGCTTATAGAACTCAGTGGATGGAAGACATCTATGTAATGGAAGACACCTCTTTAGGACTAGTTTCACAGGCCACCACCAATCAACTCTATCTGCCTGCACCCCTAAAAAACACTAAGAGGAAATGACCTTTACACAAAAACATACAGCCTTACCTGAGGAACAGGATGTGTTTTCTATGTGGATTATGTGACGAATTATAGGATTCCGGGGCGGGGGGGGGGGGGGCTAGATTTATGGCTAGAAAAGCAAACAGACCAAATCACAAACAGCTTCATAATTTTAAGAAATAGCCTATAAGAAACTTCCAACTGAAGGGTTTTAGAGCAGAGAATAAGCAGGTCATCTACTGCACAGATTAATACTTTACAGAAAAGATGGAAAACATACAGAAAAGTATGTTGAAAAGTGACAGGAAAAGTAATACAAAAGACAGGGGAAAAAATGGCATGAACAAAGGAATGGCAGAAACATCACACCAACCAAGTCTGGAGAACAAACACAGGATGAAGGAGACAAAAGCAAGTTAGAAGGAAAGATAAAGTTTTCAATTATGTGCATCTTCAACCTGAAGGTCTGGTAAGACATTTAGATGGAGGTGCCCAAAGACAAAGTGAAATCATAGCTAATGAGGAGAGGCAGACTTGTGAGCGAAATGCATGCTGATGATGACTGAAGCCATGATGGTCAAGTGAGATCACGGACAGAAAACATAAATAGAGAAAAGAGATGAGATTAAAAAAAAAAAAAGAACCTCAGGATATACAAAGAGATGAGATCAAAAAAAAAAAAAAAAAGAACCTCAGGAGATTTACCAAACAAGAGGAAGAAGAGGAATTATGATGACCGAAAGAACAAAGTGGCAGGAGAACCACAAAAATATGAAAATTGAGGAAACGGTTAAGAAAGCTTGATCAATAGTGCCACATGCCACAGAGATTAAAAAGGAGTTAAGAACAGACCACTGGTTTTCCAATTTAGTGGTTACTAGTAACCTTCAAAAGAGCCAAGGAGTTTGGGTAAAAATCAGATTGCAATGACATGGGAAACCAAGAAAATTTTCCATAAATTTTCCCAGGAAATAAGTAGTGGCTTTTTTTAAATCAAGTTTACTTGTATATTACTTAATTTTAATAAGTTGTCTGTTTGGCTTATTCCTCTTCTAAAATGTAATGCCTACTCTGTACTTTAATCATGCTCAATGGTAAAAGCATACTGAAAGATGGCATTTACATCTTAAAAAAAATACAAAATGAGATCATGTATGTAAAGCACACAGATAATATCATACTCAACACTGAAAAACTGAATTTTTCTTCTAGGAGCTGAACAAGGCAAAGATGCCCACTCTCACCACTTCTATTCAACAAAATACTGATAGTCCTAGCCAGAGCAATTAGACAAAAAAGGAAAAAAAAATATAAAGCATCCAAATTAGAAAGGAAGAAGTAAAACTGTTTGCCAATAACATTCTCTTTCTTTTATGTAGAAAGCTCTAAGGATTCCAGAAAGAAAACCTTTTAAAACTAAGAAACAAATCTGGCAAAGTTGCAGGATACTGAAAAATCAGTTGTGTTTCTATACACTAACAATAAACAATCTAAAAAAGAAATTTTAAAAATCTCATTTAGCAAAGCATCAAAAAGAATAAAACACTTAGGAATAAACTTAACCAAGAAGGCAAAAGACTCATACATTGAAAACTACAAAACGTTACTGAAAAAAATTAAAGATGATATATATAAATGGAAAGACCTCCACTGTTGATGGGCTGGAAGACTTAATATTGTTAAAACGTCCATACTACCCAAAGGAATGTACAGATTCAGTACATGAAATCCCCATCAAATCCTTGTGACTTTTTTTTTTTTGCAAAAACATCATCCTATAATTCATATGGAATCTCAAAGGACCATGAAGAACCAAAGTAATCTTAAGAAGAATAAAACTGGAGACTTTATACTTCCTAAAAGTATGTTCCGTTCAAAACATATTACAAAGCTACAGTAATTAAAACAATATGGTACTTAGCATAAAGACAGACATATAGACCAATAAAACAGAGAGCCCAGAAATAAACCCTCATGTATGTGGTCAAATGATCTTTAACAAGCATGCCAAGACTACACAATAAGGATCAGATAGTCTCTTCAACAAATGGTGCTAGGAAAACTGACTATCCATATGCAGTAAAGAAAATGGACCCTTATCTTACACCATATATAAAAATTAATGCAAAAGGGAGTAAAAATCTAAATGTAAAACCTGAAACCATAAAACTAGAAGAAAACCTAGGGGAAGAGTTTCATGGCATTGGAATGGGCAATCATCTCTTAGGACAGTAAAAGCCACAGGCAACAAAGCAAAAATAGACGATCAACTACTTTGAACTTAAAAATTTCTGCATACAATGACAACAATCAACAGAGTTGGACAATGGTGAACCAGTCCTTACCACCGACAGAAGTTACTCTCTAGGAGGGGTATCAGGTATCAAACAATAGAGCAATAAGACAACCATCTATATGATGAAAATGTGGTAAATGCTGCAAAGGGAAAAACACATTACAGGACAGCAAGTTAGCTCTAGGAAAGGAACGGGGTGACCTGGAGAAACCTCCCTGAGGAAGTAACAATCAAGCTGAGACCTAAAGGATGAACAGGAATTAGATGCATGTTACTGGTAGAGGAAGCCTTACAACAGAGGAGGCGACATGTCTGAAGGCTCTGTGGCAGGAAGGGTCTTGGTAATATGAGGAACAGAGAGAAGGCCAACATAACTGCAGAGAAGGGGGCAAGAAGGGGAGAGGAAGAAAAGGAGGCCAGAGAGGTTGGCAGAGGCCAAATCGAACACGGCCCTGCATACCATGAGAAGGATGTTACACTTTACCTAGAAACAACAGCAAGCCACTAAAGGTATGAGTTCAATATTTAGTGCTTGCTAAATTAAAATAGGTCTATAAATTGAGAAGATCTCAAGATCTGTTCTACCTACAAAAGGTCTAAAAATCTATGACTCTATACTCTATCCTATCTAAGATTACAAACTGTGCTCCAAAATCCCAGTTTATATCATACATCATAAATTGTCTCACGTCTTTTGGAAAACTAATAATGGCTGCCAATGGTTTCAAGGTGTCCAAATGGAAGATAGTATCCTAGAAAGAAATGTGTAGAGTTGTTCTTATTTTCAACATATATTTTCTTTTCACTAAAATCCATACAAGATAGCAATACTATTTACAGACCTCAATTCTGACTCAAAGCACTGAAAGTATTTACAAAACTAAAATCGCATGTTCTCTAAACTAGAATTTTCATCCAAACTAGCTCAAGACTAAAGTTCCTATGGCACAGAGTCACTTCACAGAAGACAGAGAAATTGGCCAATTTGATGCTTTAGAAATTGATTAAAGAATTTGTTTTCTCAGAAAGCATTCATACTCTTCAATCAATAATTCTACTAATAATAATCTAACCTAAAAAGGAAATCAGAGTCAGATAAAGATTTACCTAGGAGAGTCACTATTATTTATAAGAGTGGAAAAAATAAAAACAAAATATAAGCCTACCAAAAAGCGAATAGTTACGAAGCCATAGTACAAAATGATTACACAGTCCCTGAATACCACTTAGTGGCTGGGTGACCTCGGACAAGCAATTTAACCCAAAGCCTAGTCTCTTCATCTTTAAAATGGTATTAATGATGGTACTTAACCCATGGAGTTAATATAAAGAATTAATTAGAACATTTGTTTAAAATATTTAGCCGAATTTTGGATACACAGTAGACTCTGAATGTTACCATTTTTATCTTTATATTCATATTTTCAAAAAGTTTAATTGCATGGAACAGGCAATATTTATGTTTTCAATATGATCCAAATTTGAAAAACAATATATACAAACACGACTAAAATAATAGACTCGAACAGATCAAAATAATAATACTGACTGCCTTCAGATGGTAAAGTTATGGTGATACATGTTTTCTTAATAAATTCCTCTTTTTTCTTAATTTCTAACAATAGAAACCACTTTTATTACAATATTTCACACTAATCATCAAGATTCAAATCAAAACACAGTAAGATACTACACACTTACTAGGACGGCTATAATCAAAATGACAGAAAATAACAAGCATTGTGAGGATATGAAGAAATTGGAACCCTCATATATTGCTGGTAGGAAAGTAAAATGTGCATCTGCTTTGGAAAACAGTTTGACAGTTCCCTGAAACATTAAACACAGAGTTGCCAGAGGGCCTGGCTGGCTCAGTTGGTGAAGCATGCACCTCCTGATCTCAGGGTTATGAGTTCAAGTCCCCCATGGGGCGCTGAGCTTACTTAAAATGAATAAATAAAATAAAACCAACATAGAGTTGCCATATGACCCAAGAATTCCATTCCTAGGTAGAAAACCCAAGGGTTAAATACCATCACCAACCATTTTAAAGAGAATTGAAAATGTATATCCACACAAAAACCTGAACATGAACACTCCCAGCAAATTTACAATAACCAAAAAGTAGAACCAACACAAATGTCCGTAACTGGATAAATGTGCAAACAAAAGGTAGTATAGTTAAAATGAAATATTCAGCCATCAAAAGAAATGAAGTGCCATGACATGCTATGATGTAGAATTTTGAAGACATTATGCTAAATGAAAGAAGGCAGACACTCAAGGCCTCATATTATAGGAGTCCAGAATAGGCAAATCCATAGAGACAGAAAGTAGATTAGTGGTTTCCTAGGAGTGTGCGGAAGGAGAGAGTAAGTGCTAATGGGTATAGTTTTTTTGAAAGAAGGTGGGAAAATATTCTAAAATTGGCTGTGATGATGGCTGCACAAAAAAGATGACTACACCAAGAACCACTAAACTATACACTTTAAACAGTTAAATTACATGACATGGGAATATTCAGTAAGACTGGTTATTTTTAAAAATCAGTATTTCTTTAAAACTATATCACTCTTAGACTTATATTGCTGGCCACAGTACTCAAGGGCATAAAGTCATCCATAGTTTTTGCCATTTAGCCTCTTCATTCACTCAGAAGTTTTTAGTGCTATGTAACTTCACTAATATGATGAAAATGTAGAGTCCAACTTGGCCATTGTGCCAAATAATACTATATAACTCTCAAGCAACAATCAAAGAAGAAATGACATGGCTAAAGGACAGTAAGAAGAACTGCTCAAAAACATGGCCTGCGGTATGTAAGAGCAATATGACTTCCTACTAAATGATAGTTGTTAGGCACACATTTGAAAACATTTTGATTGCTGAAGGTATACTCATTCAAGTAACAGAAAACTGAAACCTCATTTTATGGAAGAACTGTAACTGACATGAACAGCAAGCATCTGATATGTCAGCCTAGGAAAACAATGCAGAGGCTACTAACCTCTACAGAAGGGACATTGTATTGAACTGAAAGGTTTCTTTTTGTTTTTCTTTTACGTGTACGTATGTTTCCCAAAACCCAAAAGCCAGAAAAGAAACAGATGTTAGAAAAGCAGCAGATTCCCCAATGAGGACTTGGTATCTTGCCAATGGATTACTGGTTTAAATCATAATAGCCCAGATCAACTTTTAACATGTGGAATCAGGGAAAAGAATTGACAATGATTCGGACCCAAAGCCTAACAGGCTATTAAATTTCACGCAAGAATTCAATTGCCACATAAATATGCTAAAGCAGACTAGCTTTTGATGTAGTCTATTGGGGATCAGTAGTAAAAAGGTAACAATATACTGCTTTCTTCAATTATTCACTGTCAGATAATCCAGGTATAATGTCTCTTTGCAAAAAAAGAGGGGTAAGTTCCCAAAACATTCTTCCTAGATGTTTACAGAATTTCATTCTTTACTAAAGAAGGAATTTAACAAACAAGCAAAAAAATAAAAAAGCTAACACCCAGGGAAGGCAAAGTATCTGATACAAGAACATAAGCATATTAATCATTTGATGTCTCAGGAAAGCTGAAAATCAATTCTATCAATGTGAAGAACAGGAATGATTATCTCTGAACAAGCAGATACAGAAATCAAATGGAAAAATTACATTTTAGAAAGTGAATTTCAACGTAATTTACCCCTTGGTCTGGTCCCAACCCCTTCAGAATAATTCTCCTAGGCAATGGCAGAAAACCTCTAAAATAACCTGGGCGAAAATTGAGAATGAACCCTAAAGAACACCAGATACTAATCACAAGAAAAGAATCATCTTAAAACACTTAAGGGGGCACCTGGCTGCCTCAGTTGGTAGCATATGCAACTCTTGATCTCAGAGTTGTGAGTTCGAGCCCCATGTTGGATATAGAAATTACTTAAAAAATAAAATAGGGGCGCCTGGGTGGCTCAGTCGGTTAGGCGGCCGACTTCGGCTCAGGTCATGATCTCACCGTCTGTGAGTTCGAGGCCCGCGTTGGGCTCTGTGCTAATGGCTCAGAGCCTAGAGCTACAGCCTGCTTCAGATTCTGTGTCTGCCTCTCTCTCTGCCCTTCTCCTGCTCACACTCTGTCTCTCAAAAATAAATAAACGTAAAAAAAAATTTTTTTAAATAAATAAAATTGGGGTGCCTGGATGGCTCAGTTAAGCAAAATTAAATGGCTTAGGTCTAAAATCTATCTAATCCTTGGGGCTCCTGGTGACTCAGTCAGTCAAGCATCTGATTCTTGATCTCAGCTGAGGTCTTGATCTCACAGTCCATGGGTTCGAACCCCCCACTGGGCTCTGTGCTGATGGCACAGAGCCTGCTTGGGATTCTGTCTTTCCCTCTCTCTGCCCCTTCCCTACTTGTGCCAAGACTCTCTTTCTCTCAAAATAAACAAACAAACAAACAAAATCTACCTAACCCTTATTAGTTAGGCAACCTTATGCTCTGTTTCCTCCTAATTTAATTGGGAATAAGAATTCCAGTTATGCATTGCAGGATTAATATGAGGATTAAATAAGAGTATTCCTGTGTGTCATACATATGTATATACGACACACAGATAAATATACATTATATACATATAATATACATACCTCACATCTTGCAAATGTTTAATCATTACTTTCTATTTTCTTTGCATAACTGATGACAATCTCTAACTTTTATGTTAACATTCTCCAGTTACTATTGGCATTTTTTCAACAAAGTTTCAAAACAAGGCACTAATCTGCTCAATTTAAACCCACACCATGGAAACCCTGGCTGCTTTATTTGGATTGAAAGTCTGGCAAAATTCCACTCCAGGTGGCTAAGCAATAATAAACAAGAACTTACTGTTTCATCACATCCTCACTCATTTTGTGAGTAAGGTTTTCTCCAAATTTAGTGGCTAATTTTGAGCTTTTAAAATACGGCTATATTTTCTTCCCCAGTTTAAAAAACCTAAATATGGGTGCCTGGGTGGCTCAGCTGGTTAAGTATCCAACTCTTGATTTCAGCTCAGGTCATGATCTCATAGTCCTGAGATCAAAATTAGGATTCTCCTGTTCCGTCCCCAGCTGCCCCTCCCCTGCTCCCACTAGCTCAAAAATAAGTAAATAAATAAAATACCTAAATACTAAAACAAAAAACATTTTACAACTTAAAATTCAAGATATTTAAAGAAATTTACACCAAGGAGAACAAAATGCAGTATTAGAGTACAGCACTTCTATCTACTGGCCCATCCCACGCAAATTCTAGCACTAAAAAGGCAATTTTCAGATTTCTGAGAATGTCCAAATATGTGGTTTTTTTTTTTACTTTATTTTTTCATTTTAGACAGCATTCACGAGTGGAGATCATGACCTGAGCCAAAATTAAGAGTTGGACACTCAACCGACTGAGCCACCCAGGTGCCCCATTCTATATTTTAATAACAGGCATAATTTTTAAGATTGAACACATGCACCCAGGTCATCAAATATTTGCAGAATTTAAGACATATTTACTGGGGCACCTGGGTGCCTCAGTTGACTGAGCATCTAACTTGAGTTCAGGTCATGATCTCGATCTTGCAGTTCATGAGTTGAAGCCCCACAACAGGCTTGCTACTTTCAGCCTGTCAGCACAAAGCTTGCTTCTGATCCTCTGTCCCTTCTTCTCTCCTCGTCCCCTGCTTGGGCTCTCTCAAAAGTAAACATATAAAAAAAAAAAAAAAAAAAAGACGTATTTACTTATAATACAACTAGAGAACATAAATGAGCTGCCTGATCAATAAACAGAACAGCAGCCAGGAAAAGCTCCAGAAAATAGTACAGTATCATACTATGAAGTTTTGAGACCTCACAAATCAGTTTCTGTACAATTTGATTAAAAGATTTTTTTACTGAGATATAATTCACATAACATAAAACTTGTATACTTAAAGTATACAATTCGGTAGTTTTTAATATATTCACAAAGTTGTGCAGCCATTATCACTATCTAACTCTGGAACATTTTCATCATCCCAAAAAGAAAGCCCACGCCCATCAGTAGTTACTCGCCATTCCCACTGCCCATCAGCCTCTGTCAACTGCTAATCTACTTTGTATCTCCATGTGTTTGCCTATTTTGGACACATCATATAAATGGAATCACATCATTTGAGGCTTTTGTGAATGTGATTAAATCTTTCATTATGATATGGTTCTCTTTTTCCTAATTATTAGGCACGATCAAAGCAATGTTACCATCTCTACAGGAGAAAAACTTTAAAAACATAACACAGATACATATAAAACAAACAAAGAAAGCAGAAAATTGTATTGTGAGATTGATATGGAATAAAAGATACAGGCACAATGAATACTACATAAATGAATGCACTGTAATCTTGACGACCTTTGCTATAAAATTTCTGAAAAACATGTA
Organism: Paguma larvata; assembly: GCA_030068075.1. Lineage (NCBI taxonomy): Eukaryota > Metazoa > Chordata > Mammalia > Carnivora > Viverridae > Paguma > Paguma larvata. The sequence goes on along the minus strand of CM057831.1, from coordinate 63,986,919 downwards.
ATTTTTAAAAAGAATCCTCACCAATATTTTAGCATTTTCCCAAACTACTAATTTAACTTATTATCATAAATTTTAATTACTGCACTTTACTATTATAAAAAAAACACTAAACTACAAAAAATGTATACATATAATACAGCAATAAAAATACAAAGAAGCTATAGAAAAAATACACAAATAGCTGTGATATTTAGGTGATGGGAAAGTATATTTTAAATGTTTTTAAGGTTTGTTGTTTGTTTAAGTAATCTCTACATCCAGCATGGGGCTCTATCCCCTGACCCCAAGACTAAGAGTCGCATACTCCTCTAAGTCAGCCAGGCACCCCAAACATACTTTATTTTTAATTTGAATGTATTATCATTGTCACTTTTTGAAAGGCATTTTTTGGGGCACCTGGGTGGCTCAGTCAGTTAAGCATCCGACTTCAGCTCAGGTCATGATCTCACAGCTCGTGAGTTTGAGCCCCATGTCAGACTTCTGTGCTGACAGACTCAGAGCCTGGAGCCTGCTTCAGATTCTGTCTCCCTCTCTCTCTGCCCCTCCCCCGCTCATGCTGTCTTTCTCTGTCTCAAAATAAACAAACACTTTAAAAAGGCATTTTTTCAAATATATCCAAAATTTTCATGCTCAAAGTTATATATGAGCAAAAGCAGGAATTTCCCAATCGTTCATGTGAAAAGATGACTACTTTCATATCCAAACTATTACAATATGCAAAGATGACACTAATACACTGTTCAATTAAAAAAGTAATTTGAAGAACTATATGTATAGCATGATCTTAGCCATATGGAAACAAAGTACTATGGATTATGTAGGTGTGTGTTTGCATGTATGTATTTAAAAAGGTCTGCAAAGGTATTCGCCGAACTGTTAACAGTGGTTACTCCTGGAGAATGAGTTTAAAAAGAATAAAGGGACATGCATTTTTTATTTCACATATTTTTGTATTTATTGCCTATTTAATCATAAGAATATGCTACCTTTCAAAATTTTGTAATCACTAATTTTTTTAATTACTTGAAGGAGCCAACAGTTTATTTTCTTCTAAAAAGAAATAAAAGTGCATTAAATTCAACACATTTATGTCAATTTTCTTTTTTGAGAGAGAGAGTAGAGAAGGGGCAGAGGAAGAGAGTGAGAATCTTAAGCAGGCTTAATGCCTGCCCAGCACAAATCCAGTATGGGTCTCAATCTCAAGAATGGGTGTCAATAGCCAAATCATGGAAGCAGACCAAGTGCCCATCAACTGACGAATGGATAAAGAAGATGTGGTACATATATACAATGGACTACTACATGGCAATGAGAAAAAATGAAATCTGGCCATGTGTAGCAACATGGATGGAACTGGAGGATATTATGTTAAGTGAAATAAGTCAGTCAGAAAAAGACAGATACCATATGTTTCCACGAATAGGTGGACTTTGTGAGACTAAGCAAAAACCAGGGGGAGGGCTAGAGGGGAAAGGAAAAAAAGACATAGAGAGGGAGGGAGATAAAACATAAGAGACTCTCAAAGACTAAGAACAATCTGAGGGTGAGGGAGGTGAGGGGGGGGAGAGGGGGTGACGGATATTAAAGAGGGCACATGTTGGGATGAACACTGGGTGTTATATGTAAACCAATTTGAAAATAAACTATTATAATAATAAAAAAAATCAAAATATATAAGGAATTCAACCAAAAAAAAAAAGAATGGGTGTCAATCTCACAACCGTGGGATCATGACCTGAGCCCAAATCAAGAGTCAGACATTCAACTGACTGAGCCACCCAGACACCCCTTTTTGTGTCAGTTTTTAATTACCCAAACCAAGGGAGAAACTGAGCATGGCAGCAAATGCCAATAGGTTATATTTGGCTTCTAAACATATAATAGGGTTTCGTAGATCTTCGCTCATTATATACCCCAGAAGAAATATCTGAATGGTAACCTGAAAAGTCTATGATAAGAACTTGGCTGTACAATAGCTAGTTAGTAAAGGTAATTAACATCACATCTAGTATTCGGTTTACCCTAACATACCCATGCTTTAACAATCATTGCCAATATATGTGGAACCAGAACTTAATTAACACTCTGAGAGAAGACAGTTACACAGACTAAAAGAAAATACACGTAGCTCTGAATTTTCAAAAAAATGTGCCAAGTTGGAAAACATCAAACCAAGTTTTAGAAGAGTGGAGAAGAGGAAGAAACAGGAAGCAATGTCAGTCTCTCATTCTTTCTTTCCTTTCTGATTTATCTCGTGATGCCTCACACCTGAACTCCTCAGTGAACTCACCAAAAAGGGGCTCTGGGACCTACTTGAAATGTGCAAATCGAACAAAGCTGTAAGCAGGAAGACAACAGAAGCATACCTTTTCCAAAATGAACTTGTTTAAATACGGCATGTAGCCCTGATTGGAGACGGGCCCCTCATCATCATCCCTGAAGTGCTCTTCGAGGGCAACAGGGTCATGTGGAACCTTGAGCACCGTGCACAGGTTATGAGAAAGAACCTAAGGGGGAAAGAAAGTAGTTTAAAGGCATCCGCTAACCAGCACATGGCAGCTTCACTGAACAGAACTGGCTGCTTCCTGCCCTAGGGACAGAAAAATGGAGAATAAGCCAGCAAGTGTGGGGTGAGTACTGTTTGGCTGCCAGCTCCTCACTTGGTTGTTACCTCATTCCCTCCCCAGCTGGTTCACGTCAAACAAGCTCTTTTACATACCTATGATGAGCCGACTCCAAGCAAGCTGTGTGACAATACATGGGAATAAAAGTCACAGCATAGGGAATACACTCAATGATACTGTAATAGCATTGTATGGCGACAGATGGTGGCAACACTTGTGGTAAGCACAGCGTAACATACGGCGAAGTTGAATCGCTATTTTGTACACCTGAAATTAATGTACATTGTGTATTGACTCTACTCAAATTAAAACCAAAATTTTGATCTGTGACTATAATATTCCTTATAACTTTTTATTAATTGGCCCACATTAGAAAGAAAAAGGGGGTTAAAGAGCAAGAGGATGTTTTCAAAATTAAACTTCTCCTCAAGTAGAGCAGTGTCAGCCAGAACCGTAAGAGAAAGAACGTGGCACAAGGCAGCTGCAGCTGAGAGTTCACACTTCTCTGGACTTCAGTGTTCTCCCTTGTTCAACACCAAGGGCCAAGTTAATACAAAAATATACCAAATATTAATTAGCAATCTCTAAGTGTCTACTAAATATCTCTAAAATTCTACAATATTGGGCTAAGTTTTCAGCATAAGTATAAAAGAGCATGAATATAAAGAGAAAAGAAATCAAGGGCCTAGTTTAGAAAGGAGAAAAATCAATTGCAAAATATCTCAGAAGTCACCAAAATGGTTGAAATCTTTTGTAGAAAATCTGCATTCCATATATAAAGCATTACTGGTCTCGGCATAACTGAAGTGTATACTGTAACATTCAGGTAGTTGAATTAGCAGTTTGGGCTATCTCAATACTAACCTCATTTCATATTAAATGAAAATTTCAAAATAAAACTTAAATCCCTCCCATTTCATTTGTGCATTCTAAACAGATCAAAATACATAGCTAAGGCTACACTTCCTTCAAAAGAGAATATTATCAGATGGTAAATCCCACGTTAAAATATTCCGTATTTTTCTAGCTCTGTGCATTTAATCACTTGAAGAACCACATTCATCTCACTGAAGGCTTTCAATGCCATCAAGCAAGTCATTTTTTTCTACGTACACGTATTTCAGTTAGGATTTTTTTAAGATGAAAGAAATGTAACTTATAAAAAGAATATTTTCATATCTTCTCTCTATATTTGTTTTGTTTCTCAAAGCTTCATTTATGTGGAGATCCTTTTCTACATGCTCCGCTGGTTTTAAGGAAGTAAGTAAAGTAAAGGAAGTAAATTCACAAATGGTTATAAATGAAGTAATGAAGACTTTTATCAGCCCCTACAAAGCAGGCTGTGTTTCTCAAGCAAAACCTCTATTTGCCAACAGTAGAGCACATGAAAAGAGCACGGTAGCGCTTTTGCTGAAGAATCTTGCACCACAGTCAGCAAAGACCCAAATAGATATTTCCTTTCACTATTTACCTAATAAAACCAAGGGAGTAATTATCTATTCCCAAAGAGGTTCTGTGAGGATCAATTTCAAGAACACAAAGTGCTTATACATTTTTTTAATATTTTTCTTTACTTTTGAGAGACAGAACGTGAATGGCAGAGGGACAGAGAGAGGGAGACACAGAATCCGAAGCAGGCTCCAGGCTCTAAGCAGTCCGTACGCAGCCCGACGCAGGGCTTGAACCCACAAAGAGTCAGATCATGACCTGAGCCAAAGTCAGATTATTATTGTGTGTTCATAAAATAACAATAAGGAAGCTCCCTGTGTAGTGATACGAAAAGATATCCAAAATAAACTAAGTGAAAAAAGCAATATGCTTAAGACTACGTACAGCATGCCATCTTTTATGTAAAAGAAAGAAAAAATGAGACTCTTAGAGGATATTTAAGAAACTAATAAGAGTAGGGGAAAGACTAGCTTGATGGTAGACCAAGGGTAGAAGACTTTTCACTGTACAACTCTTTTTCTTAAATTTGAAAAAATTTTTGCCTATTCAAAAGTGTTCTACCTATTTAAAAATTACACATGTATTTTTAAAAAGTGGCTGATCTAAGGGGCTCCCGGGTGGCTCAGTCAGTTGAGCGTCCAATTTCGGCTCAGTCACGATCTCATGGTTTGTGGATTCAAGCCCTACAGCACAGGCTCTGTGCTGACAGTTCAGAACCTGGAGCCTGCTTCTGATTCTGTGTCTCCCTCTCTCTCTGCTCCTCTCCCACTCACCTCTGCTTCTCTCTCTCAAAAATAAATAAACATAAAAAAAATTTCTTTTAAAAAGTGGCTGCCCTAAGATCATACACCTAAATCTACTTATCTTTGAAGTCTATATTTTTTCTTCTACATTAACCTATTCTCTAGAGATTAGGTATAAAAGGAAGACATATTCCACGGCAATGTGCCATGATTAACAAATGAGTGAGAAGTAAGGGCAATCGATGAGTTCAGAAAGGAAAAATGATGTGTGCTAAAGTGACTTCACAGAGGACATGAAATGTAACCTAGGCCTTTGGGGCTCCTGGGCGGCTCAGTCAGCTGAGCAACCAACCTGAGCTCAGCTCCTGACCTCATGGTTCATGAATTCAAGCCCCATGTCAGGTTTGCTGCTGTCCGTGCAGAGCCTGCTTTAGATCTTCTGTCCCCTCTCTCTCTGCCCCTCCCTCACTCACACTGTCTCCCAAAGTAAATTTTAAAAATATTAAAAACAAAACAAAACAAAACACCTTTGTATTTGGAAAAAAAACAAAGAAAGCTTTTTGGATAGGAAAGGGCAATTGGAAGGCTTTCAGATAGGGGAATAACATGAGAAAAGTAGATGATTAATGCAAACTCCTCAGGGTACAAAAAAAGACACCAACCTTTCCCACACCTCCCTCGCTCCTTTGGGATTCATAGATCTTCAGGGTCTTTCTATGTCATATTGTCATCCTTCTCATCTGATAGATGATGAGTACTGGCTCAAAGAGATAAAATGTGTTATCTTTTTTTAACTAAGGTTGTTTAGCAGAACTGAGACTAGAACTAAGGTTTTGTAATACCTGGTCCAACACTCTCTAGTTATAAGGAACATCATGGTTTTAGTTCTCTAAAGTCAACAATGTTCTTTGTATGTACAGGTGCTTGGTTCAAATCATTAGTGATCTCACTAAAATTCAGATTTGAACTCTAGACTTCAGCTTTGGACAATTAAACAGCACTTTCATGAAAAAGAGGGATAGCTGAATTCAATGACAATTTTCTTAACTGCCTTTATCTTTATTTAAACAAATCGTGAGGAAGACAGGACTTAGTAATAATAAGGACTCTAGAGAAGACCTGAGCACCAGCCCTGCTCGTGCAGTGTGTTCCTGCTCAGTGGTTTCCCACTTGCTGTTTTATAATGGTTTAATGTTTCGCTGCTTATTTGCTCAGTCTTAGTATCCTCACTGCAGAATAAGATGTTAAACTTGCTTCTAACAAAAAAATTTTTAAAGCCCAATCCTTAACTGTCAACCCAAACTCATTTTATGAATTTAGCAAAAGAGCTATAATTTGATCAGAAATTCAGGTTTTTTTCATTGTTAATTGGGCCTAGAATAGGGAAGTCTTCTTCAAACAAAATAACAAACTGGATAATAGATAAATGAAACGATTGTGTCCTATCTTTAAACATTTTAAAAAAAAATTTTATCAGCAAGTTTTTAAAAGCCTAGACAGTATCTCAAATTTTTTTAAACCAAAACTAAAATGTATAAAGAAACCATAATCTTGAAGGCCAGAATATAAACTACTAATAAGTACATGCTCCATAAGCTTGTACAGTAGTTTATTATGCTTTTTAGAGTAGACTCATATCATCCATCAGTTGGTTTTAGTCTTGCCCCTGAGAAAGTAGATATTACTGCTATTTTACAGATGAAGAGGCTGAGTCAGAGATTACGAGATGTGCCCAAATCAGAGTTTTATGTGCCATAAAACTAGGACTAGAACCTAAGCCTCCTGCTTGGTGCCCTTTTCTCCCTTGTCACTTTCCCTCTCTTTCTGGAAAAATAGAGAGCCGCATGACTGTGTGGCTGTGCATGCATGTTGTAGCTGAGGTGCAGGGATGGACTGACTGGTGCCCCCGCCCAGCCCTAACTAGTCAGCTCTCCAGAATCCAACAAGATGGCTGGCACTACTTTGTGGAGCAGAGTTAAATCCAGTGGTGAAGAATATATGCCTAGAACTCTGGAACCATTCTCTCTCAGGGAGCCCCCATCTCCTAGCATCCACCTTTGGGGGAACCGGTTCCAAGAGGGACTAGTCCCCTCTGCAGATGAGGAAGCTGGAAAGCAGATCAGAACATAAGCAATCAGGAGGAAACAGGACTGCAAGTTTTCAATTTGTATAAGGACTGCCCCTGAATCACTCTAATCAGAGTGCTGGCAAGTTTCTCAAAAAAGCTGAATTTATCCCACTTGAAATGCCAGCTCCTCCAAAGGTCATTCTTTTAGTACCCACATGATTGCTAAGCAACTTTGCTCTCATTCCCCTAATTTGAAGAATAAACTATTGTCACTACAATAAAAGATCCATGGCCATGCCAGAAACCCATCTCTCCAGTTCTTTCATAGCTATCTACTATTGCCTCTGCAGGGCCTTTGCTGACAAGAGATGACTAATTAACTGCATGAGTCCTCTTGGTTGGTCTGTTCCTGTTCAGTGGTTTGCCATTTACCCTTTTTAAGCACTTTGCTCCAACTATCATGAAAACGAAATCAAGGATGATGAACGACTAAACGGTGTTTTAACACACGAGTACATGTTTACCCTCCTCCCTCCCAAAGATGTAGAGATTACAAAGGTTCTCTGAAATGTGCCCCCCCACAAGTCACACAGCTTCCCTTTACAGGATGTGCGTAATGGGCAAACTTCAACACTGAAGAAAAGGGGGGTGGGGATCTCCATTCCAACAAGCTTATCTGAACCAACACAATCATAGAATTATAACTCATAATAAGCAATCTTTTTTTAAAACATGAAAATTCCTGTCTGATTTATAAAATTTCATGCTAATGGCGAATTACCAGAAAACTCTTCCTAACAATGAACCAGAATGACCAATTTCCTACCGGTGCTATGCCCTGCCTTAAGAGCATTGTCTTAATAGAGGTCCTGCCCCTTACCACATAGAGTCATTTTCCCTTTCCTGACAATATCCTTTCATCCTGCTTATCACTGTTTAAGTCTTGCTTGCTTTCTCTTAAATTATCTTCATTGTATTCAGCCTCAGAAATCTCAAAGTCAATGTTGACAGTCTCTAAATGCAATCACCATCCTAGACACTTTTACCAAATTAATTTTAAAATAAGGCTTCTACATTATCCCCTCATCTAAAATTCATTAAAAGCCTACAGAAGCAAAACCCAGGTAAGTACCTCGGCCCTGTATTTAAGTCACTGGACAAGTCAGGCCCTCTTTAATCTTTCTAGCATTTTTTTCCTACTGTTATGTACCAAGTGTACAAACCCCACCAAACAAGTTTACTCACTGTACCCCACCCAAACCCTGTACCACCCCGTGTCTCCCAAGGCCTTTGCTCCAACCACCCCTACACCTCCATTTCTACCTAACATAAATGCCATCCTTTTCAGAAGCCTCCACCACCCAAAATCAAGATGGTCTTTCCTCACTTTGCATTTCCCAAGCACTCTGTATTTCTTACCTTACACTACCACACATGATTTTGCTCTCCCATAAAGATGGTAAATTCTGAAAGGCCCATGTCTTACCTATCCTTGCATTCCCACAGCACATAACATGCTATCCAAAAGGCAGAAGGCTTTCAATAAATTGAAATAAATTTCGATAAATACTGAACACATTGCTTCTAAAAATTCTTTCAACAGTAAAACCATATTATTTTAATAATGACAACAATCTTAGGAAATACCCTACTCCTATCTCCTTATTTCACAGATAAGAACACTGGGGTCTGAGGCTTAGCCTAAGTCAAACATTGATTAGTAACAAAACAAGGATGAGAACCTCAGTCTATCTGCCTGTCCCACAATGGCGTGCTACTAATTCCCTTCTGTCTAGTTACTGGGTCATTCTCCACAGTCTCTAGGAAACCTTTACCGGCCCTCCTGTCCACTGAACTATTCAGCATTTAAATGAATGATTTCACATGCTAGTAGTATCTCGAACACCTAATTGCAGCTCAGTGAGGGAAGGAACCTTGCCTAATAGTTATATCCACGTCCTTCACAGAGACTACTAGTAAGAGCATAACACTTATGAACAGATTATGGCAGCATATCTAACTCAAAACCACCTGTTGTGATGTTGTCCATAGACTATATGCCACTAAACTACCTAAGTAAATGCTACCGGTTTGCATTCTAAATGAACCACCTTTAATAAGTTATTTCAGATACTTCATTAACTTATTCCTCTTCAGAAATCAAACTGACAGTATCAGTAAATTTGACCACATAAAAAGTGTTTTAATTTCCTTTTAAAAAGAGACACCACAGGGGTGCCTGGGTGGCTCAGTTGGTTAAGTGGCTAACTCTTGATTTCAGCTCGGGTCATGATCTCCCAGGTCATGATCTCCCAGTTCGGGTCATGATCTCCCAGTTCGGGTCATGATCTCCCAGTTCATGAGATCAAGCCCTGCATCGGGCTCCACCCTGCTTGGGATTCTCTAGGTCTTTCTCTGCCCCTCCTCTGCTCTCTTTCTCTCTAAATAAAAAAGTAAATAAATAAATATTAAAAAAAAAGAGAGACACCATAAAGAAACAAACAAAAAAGGTTGATACCTCCAATATTCAAATTACTCTTAGAGATTAAGTAAAAGATGAAAATTTATTAAATAATGGACAATGGAAATGTATGGAAAATTCACAAAAGATACTAATGACTAATAAATATAGGAAAAGATGCTTAACCTCACTAGTAATCAAAACAATGCAAATTAAAAGAGCTATTACTTGTTGCCTGTGTAACAATACCTGGTATTTATAAAGATATAAGGGAGTAAGGATTGCCACCATTCCGACACTGGAGAAGAACAGAGAAGGTGTTCTCCATCACTACTGACATTTTGGACCAGATAATTCTTTGTTCAGGGAGCAGGGGGAGGTGTGTCCTATGCATTGTGGGATGTTTAGCAGCATCCCTGGCTGAAAGCATCTAAACATCTCAAATATCTATGAACAGGAAAGTGGTTAAATAAAACGTGATGCATCAAAACAATGAAAGAGTTTACAGCCATTATTAAGAATAGTTGTCTGTATCTATGTCCAGTGGTAATGGAAAGGTGACCCTGGGGTGCCCAAGGTGGCTCAGTCAGTTAAGTATTCGACTCTTGATTTTGGCTCAAGTCATGATTTTACATTTCTTGACATCAAGCCTTGCCCTGCGCCAGGATCCACGCTGACAGCACGAGTCTGCTTGGGATTCTCTCTCCTTCTCTATGTGCCTCTCCCTCTCCCTCTCAAAATAAATAAATAAACTTAGAAAGAAAGAAAGAGAGAGAGAGAGAAAGAGAGAGAGAGAAAGAAAGAGAGACAGACAGAGAGAGAGAGAGAGAGAGAGAGAGAGAGAAAGAAAGAAAGAAAGAAAGAAAGAAAGAAAGAAAGAAAAAGAAAGATGACCCTAACAACATTTGTTCAATAAATTACAGAGGCATATGAAATATAGCCCCATGTATACAAAAGGATATATATATGTGTGTATATGCATATATATGTGTATGCATGTGTGTATGTGTACAAAGCAAGAAAGGGGAGGAAAAAGGGGGGAGGAGACAGAGATGTTAGAAAGATATTCACTGAGAAGTCAATTGCATCTCCCTTTGGTCATGGAATTTCAGGGTATTTTACCTTTGCCACTAGACTTCAATGTGTTGTCTGAATATTCTATGTATTTATAATCAGAAAAAGTTAAATTTTGTGGAAAATTTTAAAATGAAATATGTCTAGGGGTTCCAGCTAGAGAATACCAATAAAATTACAAAATATAAAGAGACAGATCATCGTAGTGCTATACAATTGACAAAATTAACTCAGTTCAGTCATCCACAGAGAACTATCCTTTGCTATGCCTCTTGAAGAAGCCACTTAATGGGCAACAAACAAAGTCTCCCAATCTGGGACAGTTTCCTTAGATTCCAGTCTCCCACTGGACTACAGTATAAACAAATGTCTTTAAGAAGATCAATCACTGATAATAGGGCACCTGGGTGGCTCAGTCGATTAAGAGTCTGACTCTTGATTTCAGCTCAGGTCATGACTCAGTCATGGGATCAAGCCCTGCATCGGGCTCAGCCTACTTGGGATTCTCTCTCTCCACCCCTCCCCTGTTTGTGCTCTCTCTCTCTCAACATAAATAAACTGAAAAAGAAAAAAGAGTTTTAAAGATTTAACTCCAATAAGTGTCTGTCTCTGTCCCACCATTCTGTAAGTTCTGTAAGGGGAAGGTCTATATTTTATGCATCCATGCTGTATCAAAACCTAATAAAGTGGCTGATGAGAGGTACCTGATATTCAACAAATGTTTGCTAAAGGAGCCCCATTTAAGAATTTTCTTTTCTCTCTTTTCTTTTTTTTCTTTTTTTGGTTTAGTTTGCTTCCTATCATCTTTACCTAGATCTGGGTCTTTGAATTTATCTCACTATACTACAACTATATTCCGCCAGAGAGAATTTTTGTTTAATTGAATCTCTAATTCGGATCAGTTTTAGATTTAAAAAAACAAAAAAACAAAAACACCCATGCCTCCGTTAGTTATTAACACCACCAAAACTAGCAGGCATAACTCATCTGACTGAGGTCTAGTAAAGCAATCCAGTTCCTCAAAATTTGAGTAGAGATTTTTGAGGAAATGATTCAATAAGAATTAATAAGTGTAAGAGAGAACTCTACAACAGAAGAGAGAAAAATTAGTACAATAGTTCAATATAGTACACTCTTCTCCAAAAGAAAATGTCAAGCCACAATGTACACCCAAGATAATGATAAATATCACAAATCTGAGGTTTAACTTCGCTGCCCTCTCTTCTAACTATTCTCTTTATGGTCTCCATAAAATGACTCCATCCCTATCAATCTCATGAAATTGTTTTTTCAAAAGGATTCTGTGGCAGACATAGAGATGTACCACTCCGGTCTCTCAAGAAAGGGACTGCTGCTCAGCTACAAGGACTGTGGTTAGCGGACAGCCTCCAGCCATTAGTACCTTCAGGGTCCCCCTCAGCCAATGGACTGAGCAAGATGGTGGCATCACCTGCTCCCAGTTCTGTCAAGTCCATATATCCGTTTGACAGTTCCTTTTCCCAATCCTGCTTCCTCTTCTTTTTTCCATAGGTGTTTCTCCCCAATAACCCTTTTGCACTCCCAACTCTGTCTCAGCATCTGCTTCCTGGAGAACCCAACAGGGGACAGATATCTTCTGAACAAGTCACTCTACCAAGTCTCTGCCACTTGGCAATCTGGATCATCTCCCTCCTCTTAGACTTATTTTGGTTCTTCTCCTTCCTCTACAAAGGTGCCTTTATGGGATCACCTCCCTCACCCCTCATTCTCCCAATATTGACATTTCTCAGAGCTCAATTTTCAGTCCTGAGTTCTTCTTTCTCCTTATTCCCTTCTTCAAAAGTGCTTTTATTCTGACAACGCTAAGTCACCTCTATTCTAATAACTCTCAGATCTCCTTCTGGTTTTGCCCTCTCAACTGAACTCTGATTTATACCCCCAACTAATACTAGATCTGCCTCATATCCAAAAAATCCAAAGGAGAACTCATCATCTTTCTCCCCAAAACAGGTTTCCCATCCTGATTCTGATGTTCCTTTAACATTCCTTTAACTACCATTCCTTTAACAACAAAATTATGGACTCTCCTCTTCTTGTACTTCTTTTACGTACAGCTTATCCTATTGCTAAATCTAATTCAGCACCCTCAATGTCAACTCCTCTCCCCACTGAGTGAGGTGCTCTATCAGCTTAAGGCTAACCAGAGAACGTAGTGCTGGGGAAACGGGCTCCTTGCCCCCAGTAGCAGGCCCCATTCTCCCTTGTGAGACCCCAACAAAGAGCTGCTGCATAGCAAACACTCAACAGGATATGACTGCGGTAAACACATCAAGCTAACATAGTTAAATTAGAAGGCTAACCTTCAAAGATCTCATCTGGGACTCCACATTTTACAAATGAGAAAACAAGCCCAGCAAGAAGTGACTTCCCATGGCCACACAAATATCAGAGCACAGGCAGGTTTCCTGACTCCCCAACTAGTGCTCTTTCTTGACACTTTTTCCTCTATTTCCAGGGGATTACATCCCAAATCTTTCACCACAGATGTTCTTATGGACCAGTGTGACACATCCCTTAAGGTCAGTAAAAAATGTTTCTTCTTCTAGAAGCATTCTCTGGCCTAACTTCTGCAATCCTCACCATAGACTAGGTAGGTTCACCTCTTCTGTGCTCCCAGCACTTTTTTTTTAGGTGAAAGTTTAAACAGAGCTGGAAAATTAACACTTGTCTTTACACAGGAATGACAATAAATAGACAAAAATTATAGAATTGATCTTAAAAATCACTACCTTGTAGCCACCAATGAGATGATTGATTATAGGCCAGTGTCATGAATAGATTCCACAAGTATTAGGTGAAATGTATACTTACTTTATCTCACTATATTTGAATTACCAGTTTGCTAGTCTGTATCATTCATAAGACTAAAATCTCTATAAGGGTATGGAGCATATCTGTTTTGATTCCTACTGCCACCATCCCAGTCTGGCACACATCAACTTACTCATCAACTTTCACAGAAGCTCCCCAATTGGTCTCCCCATCTTCAGCCTCTCACCTCTAATTACCACACCTACATCACAGGAATAATCTCAAAACTCTACCATTTTCATATCTACCCAAAAGTTTTAGTAACTTCTCTACTTTACAGGATCAGTTCTGAACTACTGGTTATAGTCCGCCAACAAATACATGTTAACCGTTTATTCTGTCCAAGAACAAAAACATCTAAAATGTAACCCCACATCCATCTGGCAAAGGCAGATAATGTTCCGTCCTCCCAGAGCTCCTTATGCAATGAGCACTGTCCATCTAGCCAGAACAACTTTTGTCCTAACTAGTACCACTCTTCCGGCTAGTACACCATATTCACATATACCACTCTCCTGATCCGAATCAAACATAATTGATTACCAAACAAAGCTAATTATTCCTAAAGAAGTAAAAGGTTTAGAAGGCACAGAAGAATCCTAAGATGAAAACATTAGTTCCTCCAAAATTGTAGAAATGTCTCCCTATTCACAAGTTCTCATTATATATGAAATTCAACTATATGCAGATTGACTCCCAAATACCTTTCCACAATTAATTCTGAGAATTGAAGTTTCGACACAGAGTTTAAATTAAAAAACAAAAAAGGAACCTAAAGGTACAACAAGACGAAGGAAATAAACCATAAAGAAGAGCAGAAAAATAGATTTATGAAATGAATGTCTGGGGAAGATAAAGGAAGCCGAGACAAACCTAAGACTAACCTTAGACTTAGGTTATAGGAAAGGAACAGGGACATAAGGAAAGGAACATAAGAGAGACTGTGTAGGCAAGCTGGAATACCTCGAGTTCCAATTGCTAATTATCCGCTGAGGGGATTATATAATAATAACCTCCTGTTGGGAGGGAATGAGAACATAGCTACTCAGTGATGGCACAGGGTAAGTGAGAAAAGTCACCTAAAACCTCTTCTGTCTCTAGCTTCCAGGTACTATGTACCTCAAGACTATAGTGAGACCTCAAAGGAAATACAAAATGGTGATCAAGAACTCTGGGTCATAAGATTAGAAACGCATGCTGACTCTTTTTTTTTTTTTTACTTTTTTTTTTTTTTAACATTTATTTAATTTTGAGAGACATAGAGACAGAGTGTGAGCAAGGGAGGGGCAGAGAGAGAGGGAGACACAGAATCACAAGCAGGCTCCAGGCTCTGAGCCATCAGCAAAGAGCCCGACGCAGGGCTCGAACTCACAGACCGTGAGATCATGACCTGAGCTGAAGTTGGACGCTTAACCGACTGAGCCACCCAGGCGCCCCTACATGCTGACTCTTAGCATGGAGGGCCATACACATACACAGAGTGCCCCACGGTTTGTATATTACCTTCAATTAAGCAGAAGTTTACGTGTTATTTAAAAAAAAAAAAAAACAAAATTTCCAAGTTATCTCACTGAAAAGTTATTAGCAAATAAGGAATGAAGAAAGGAAATAACCCATTATTTGGATAATATATCCAAATATATAATGGATAATAATCCGTTATTACCATTTTAAGATTTTTAAATGTCTTGTTACATGCTCTTTATTTGGAGAGCTGTCTTTACTCTTTTGTTTTGGTGAAATATAAAAAATATTTACAAAGACTTTTATAGGCTCACTCCTGAATCCAATCCCCTAATGCCATGTTTTGTAATCAGATTTTTAGTTCCTCAACAGAAACAACTTCTACCACAGAGACTAATAGAAACATAACACTAAAGATTAGGGACAAAATATTATACATGCCAAGTTTACAAGAATTAACAATATTTCTACATTGTGTTTCACACAATAAAAGCCCTTTACTACAATCTGCTTCCTTTATACAGTTGTCCTACTTATGAACAGGAGATATTCCAAGACTCCCAGTTGATGTCTGACACCATGGATAATACTGAACCCCAGATATATGTTTTTTCTGATACATACATACTGCTTCCAGATCACGGAAGCCTGCAGGTAACTGAAACCATAAAATTCAAAACTGCAGGTAAGTGCGGACTACTGTGTTTTCAACTGACACTCTGACCGGGCTAAATTACTTTTGTAACTAGTAAGGTTAAAAATTTTTGAGGCTAAATGCCTACATGGGAATAGGACATACGACCTTATTCATAAGATACATAAACCAATCGGAAAGCAAAAAATTAAAGATATTTCGTTGAGGGGTGCCTGGTGGCTCAACCAGTTGAGCGCCCGACAGCGTCTCAAGTCATGATTTCATGGTTTGTGGATTGGAGCCCCACATCGGGCTTGCTGCTGTCAGCACAGAGCCTGCCTTGGATCCTCTGTCCTCTCTCTGCCCCTCTCCCATTTGCACTCTCACTTAAACATTTTTAAAAATTATTTTTTAGAAGATATTTAGTTTAAAATCTATCATTGAGAAACAAGTAAAGATTCAAACTACCCATGTTGTTGGGGCAACTGAGTGGCTCAGTCAGTTAAGTGTCTGACTGCAGCTCAGGTCATGATCTCACACCTCATGAGTTCAAGCCCCGTGACACTCTCTGTGCTGACAGCTCAGGGCTTGGAGCCTGCTTCGGATTCTGTGTCTCCTTCTCTCTCTGCCCCTCTCCACTCACGCTCAGTCTCTCTCTCTCTCTCAAAAATAAATAAACATTAAAAAAAACTTTTTTTTTTCAAACTACCCATGCTGTTTCCCCAAAATTTTTTTCCACTTAATCCTCTTTTACTTCAAAAGGGCACAATTTAAAACAAAACACAGTTTCTAAAAACAGGATAAGAGTGCATAGCCAATAAGCTTATTTCAAGACATTTCCAGGACTGATGTGTAATTCACACTGCAACCATAATTGCAAAGTAAAGTTATAATAAAGGTTGCAAAAAAACATCGCAACACTTTGCTATATTTAAAAGAACAACACTGGGGCGCCTGGGTGGCTCAGTCGGTTCAGTGTCCAACTTCAGCTCAGGCCATGATCTCACAGTTCGTGAGTTCAAATCCCTTGTAGAGCTCTCTGCCGATAGCTCCAAGTCAGATTCTGTGACTCCCTCCCTCTCTGCTCCTCTCTGGCTCACACTCTGTCTCTGTGTCTCAAAAAATAAATAAACGTTAAAAATTTTTAAAAAACAAAAAGAACATTTACTATACAATAAGAGTATTAATTTTAAGGTACACTTTGATCTCTGGAAAGAACATAACAAACTAGTAATAATGGTTACCTCCAAGGCAGGAAAATAGTATAGGCCAAGGGTGGGAGAAAAATTACTTTTCACTTTTGTAAATGCCCTTTTGAACTTTATGAATTGTATACCATGTGTATATATGAACTATTTCAAAGCTTCTCTTTGATGTGCAAGTATTTAAATAACAGCCTTCATCATCTGATCTTCTTGGAATCACATGTATTTTTAATTTTTATCTTCTTTTAATCCCAGTAAGATTAATATACAGTGTTATATTAGCTTCTGGTGTACAATATAGTGATACCACAATTCTGTATTCAGTGCTCATCCCAATACATGTACTCTTAATGCCCCTCACTTATTTCACCCATCCCCTCCACCCACCTCCCCTCTGGTAACCACCAGTTTGTTCTCTATATGTAAGAGTCTGGTTTGTTTTTCTCTTTGTTCATTTGTTGTTTCTTAAATAGCACATATGAGTGAAATCATATGGTATGTCATTCTCTGACTGATTTATTTCACTTAGCATTATGCCCTCTAGACCCATCATGTTGTTGCAAATGCCAAGATTTCACTCTTTTTCATGACTAATATTCCATTGTGTGTGTGTATATATATACACACACACGCATACATACACCACATTTTCTTTATCCATTCATCTATCAAAGGACGCTTGGGTTGCCTTCCTATCTTGGTTCTTATAAATAATGCTGCAACAGAGGGGTGAATATATATATATTTTGAATTAGCGTTTTCATATTTCGTAAATACCCAGTTGTGGAATTACTGGATCATATGGTGTTTCTATTTTTAATTTTTTGAGGATCCTCCATACTGTTTTCGAGAGTGGCTGCACCAGTTTGCATTCCCGCCAACAGTACATGAGGGTTCCTTTCTCTCTACATCCTGGCCAACACTTGCTGTTTCTTGTAGGGTTTTTTGTTTGTTTGTTTGCTTAAAGATTTTATTTTTTTAAGCTTATTTATTTTGAGGAGAGAAGGCATACACTACTGCAAACAGGGGAAGAACAAAGAGAGAGGGAAAGAGAGAGAATCCCAAACAGGCTCCAAGCTGTCAATGCAGAGCCCAGCACAGGGCTCAAACTCACGAATCGTGAGATCATGACCTGAGCCAAAATCAAGAGCTGAACATGCTTAACCGGCTGAGCCACTCAGGCGTCCCTTAAAGATTTTATTTTTAAGTAATCTCTGCACCCAACTTAGGGTTCGAACCTACAAGATCAAGAATTGCACGCTCCACTGACTGAGCCAGTCAGGGACCCTTTGTTTTTTAACTTTAGCCATTCTGACAGGTGTGAGGTGATATCTTATGTGGTTTTGATTTGCATTTCCCTGATGATGAGTGATGCTGAGCATCTTTTCAAGTGTCTGTTGGCCATCTGGATGTCTTCTTTGGAGAACTGTCTTCTACCCACTTTTTAGTTGAATTATTTGGGGTTTGGGTGTTGAGCTATATAAGTTCTTTATATATTTTGGATACTAACTCTCTATCAGATATGTTATTTGCAAGTATCTTCTCCCATTTAGTAGACTGCCTTTTATTTTTGTTGTTTCCTTCACTATGCAGAAACCTTTTATTTTGATGTAGTCTCAACTGTTTATTTTTGCTTTTGTTCTCTTTGTTTTAGGAAATATACTTTTAAAAAAGGTTGCTATGGCTAATGTCAGAGAAATTACTGCCTGGGCTCTCTTCTAGGATTATTATGGTTTCAGGTCAGAATTGCATGTATGTCTAAGTAACACTAGAGATTTATTACTTTACAGCAAGACCACTGAAATTCTAAATAATCTGAAGATCATTTTAAAACATAAGTAGAGAAGAAAACAACTACTGCCTCTACTTCAACTAATATGCCCTATACCTATTTCTATTGACTTCTGCAAATTTACATCATACCCTAAACATAACAATATCTACTTCAGATGGCCTATAAATAACATACAGAATCCACATACAAATGTCCCTCATTAAAAATATATATGCAACAGGGTCGCCTGGCTGGCTTAGTCAGTTGAGCGTGTGACTCTTGATCTCGGGGTCATGAATCCAAGCCCCACATTAGGTATAGAAGTTAATTAAAAATAAAATTTTAAATACACGCAGACACAAAACAAGGGCATAAACACCAAAACCAAACCAAGGAAAAGATGAGTGGAAAGAAAATTGTAACATTCAACTCAATGATATTTACTTAGCTATCTATATGTACCTAGTAGTACATGCCTACAGATACAAAGGAAAAGTTTCCATCAATATCTTAGTAGTTTAATTTTCTTTTAGAGTTTATTTTTATTTATTTTGAGAGAGAGAGAGAAAGTGCACACCAGCGGGGGAGGGGCAGAGAGAGAAGGGGACAGAATCCCAAGCAGGCCCCGCGCTGTTAGTGTGCAGAGCCCAGTGCGGGACTCAAATTCACAAACTGTGAAATTGTGACCTGAGCCAAAGTCAAGAGTGAGACACTCAAGTGACTGAGCCACCCAGGCACCCCAATCTCTCAATGGTTTTTAATCTCACGTCAGTTATAGCGTATACTAAAATTTCATTCAAAACAAAAAACAGTCTTACAGTTTGTTCTAAGGAAAGGCTAGTCATAAATACAAGTTTTAAAAGCAAGTGAGAATGTGTTTCTGAAGATTTTTTTTCCCCACATTAGCCTACTGATTTCTACTTCAGCAGCCACCAAGTAGATCAGTACACAATTAGGAAAAACTTAATTTAAAATAATTCAGGGGCTCCTGGGTGGCTCAGTCAGGTTAAGTGTCCCACTTCAGCTCAGGTCATGATCTCACAGCTCATTGGGTTCAAACCCCACATCAAGCGCTGTGCTGACAGCTCAGAGCCTGGAGACTGCTTTGCATTCTGTGTGTGTGTGTGTCTCTCTCTGTCCCTCTCTCAAAAATAAACATTAAAAAATTGTTTTCAAAAAAATAAATAATAATTCAGGGGCACCTGTGTGGCTTAGTCAGTTAAGCTTCTGGCTCTTGATTTCAGCTCAGGTCATGACCTCATGGTTCGTGAGTTCAAGCCTTGCATCAGGCTCTTCACTGACAGTGCGAAGCCTGCTTGGGATTCTCTATCTCCATCTCTCTCTGCCCCTCCACTCACTCTCTCAAAAAATAAGCAAACATTTAAAAAAATAAAATAATTCAGCTTAATGTCTCTCTGTATCCAGCCTGAAAAACAGAGTAACACCAAATCAATACGACAACTTAAAAAATGAGTCCCCTTCTAACAATCCAATGGCAAATTAATATAGCTGATGAACTCTATGGGGGTACTCAGGCAGAGGGTCGGAGGGGTAAAGACCTGTATAGCTGCAACTCAGGTGGGGAGCCAGAAAGGCCACAAGTAGAGCCAGAAGAGACAAAGGTCTCCTGTAGAGGGTGCAAGGATTCTAAGAAGCAGCCCAAGGAGGGCACAGGGAATGCAGAAGAGGGAGAAAGAATCAAGGTTCACACAAAAGTGAGGCAGAAGTGGTCCCCCTTTTTTTGGAGGGTGCAGCAAACAGGGGGTTGGGGAGTACCTTAATGAAGATCAATAAGATACAGACCTACACTGACCTCATGTCAAATTGTCTCAACAAGGAAGCACCACTGTGACTAAACAACTCCATCTTGCCTCTATAGTAGCTTATACAGGTCACAGATGGCTTTCAAATTCTGTGTTCCATATTTTTATCTTATTGGTAAGTTTAACGAAAGTCTATGTTTGCATCAACAAAATAACAACTTATATAGTTAATTTATTCTTTTGGTTTCAAGTTTCAAAATTTCGTGAGGTAGTAATTTTTGTTTTACTTTAAAATATGCTATTAATTAATAAAAATTAGATATAAAACATAAGCTTTTTTGTACTATACTCAAGACCCTAAATGAAAATATTTACTTTATTTACACGATAGCAGTGACTTGAACATACATTTATCTAAGTGATTACCATATGCATAGTAATCTCCTTAAAAGTAAAAAATAAGGGCACCTGGGTGGCTCAGTCAGTTAAGCTCAGGTCATGATCTCACAGTTCATGAGTTCGAGCCCTGCTTCAGGAGAGCCTGAGTCCCTCATCAGGTGAGCTCAAGCCCTGCACTGGGTGAGCACTAGCCCCGCTTTGGGTGAGCCCTGTCTGTCTGTCTGTCTCTCTCTCTCTGCCCTCACTCACTTGCACCCTCTCTCTCTCAAAAACAAAAAAGTAAAAACTAAATTTATTCCCAAGATGATGCCAATACTCCAAACTTTTCACAACTTCTCTTTAGAAAAGAAATATGTAGTTTATAAGCTATGGCAGGGAAGAATCAATCTCATTACCTTACGATCTCCAAAATACAAGTACAGAAGAAGAAGAATAACTCTCAAAGATAAGAGACCACATATTCCTTGAAATCTCTTCTGAAGCTCCAGGGTTGCCCCAAAGTGGTTCTTGTTCTCATTTCTGGTCCCTTGGCTTCTATTCTTCCTCTCACCACCTACTCTAGCCATTCCCCAAGACCATCAATTAATCTCTTTTTCAAGCTTCAACTACCAGATCCTGTACAGACAGCCCCACCCTTGCCAAGGACATCACCTCCGACAATGACCTCAAAAATAAAACAAAATAAACAAAACCTTGCATGTTCAAGTTAACTTTCGTTTCTTTTCTAAACAGTTCCTTTTCATAACTTTCCTGTTTCTATTAAAAACCACTACTACCCATTGGTCATCCACAGCTGAAATGTGAAACATTTCTCACCCTGTCCTTTTCATTCTCTTCATACCCAGTAATGAGGCCAGGCAAGTAGACAGCAAAATTCCTTCACCCCCCACCCCCTACTTATCTATCCTCACAACCTCCAGCCTCTGTTACCTCTCATCTGGGCTACTGCAATAGTTTCCTAATTCAGTATGCCCAATCCACTATAACCCAGTACACATGCTACAGCCCAAGTGACTTCTTAAAGTGTACTGCTGATCATGGCCCATCACTGCTCAGAAAACTTGGAGGATCTATGGCACCTACCTAACTAGTCTGGTACTCAGTCTTCTGTGCATTAACTGCAATCTTGCTATAGCTTTACCGCCAGCAATAACTCTTTCTTACATATACATACATACACACTTACATTCTACACTGCAATAAAAATAATTAGACAGGAGAGCCTGGGTGGCTCAGTCAGTTAAGCCTCTCACTTGGTTAAGCACCTCACTTGATTTCGGCTCAGGTCATGATCTCACAATTGTGAGATGGAGCCCCTGCATCAGGCTTCATGCAGACAGCATGGAGCCTGTTTAGGATTCTCTCTCTCCCCCTCTGTCTGCCCCTCCCCCACTCATGGGTGGGCTCAGGAGCTCACTCTCTAAACTTTAAATAATTAATTAATTGTACAGAAGTCACCATAAATACCTGATTAATTCCTGTCAGCTGCCATACTCTACAGGGCTGCCTTGGAGCTAAGAGCAGTTAACATATATCCACTGAATGAATAAATCAATGAATAGAATGGGTTTACCCCTCCTTCCCACATTTCTATATAATCACATCCCACCTGTCATCAGTAGTTCATTTCAAAGAAGTGTTTTTCATAAAATAATCCAATCAGTAAGAAGTAATCACCTCTTCCTCTAAAATTTAATGGCCCCTCATCTTCTAATCCACTCAACAATCTCTATCCAACAATACTTATTTCTTATCTGTATCACCACACTTTACATTGCTTAAGGATAAGGTAACTGAGTAATATAATCAAGGAAGGAAGAAAAGAAAAAGGGAGAGAAAGAGAGGACCAACCTTCTCTAATGGTTATTTTCTTAATTTACCCACAAAAATTTAAACTCTTCGAAGGCAAAGATTTGTATTTGACTTTTTTCCCCCACCTTTACTATCACCCTTAGCATTGGTCACAGTATCTAACACATGAATTGTCTATTACCTAGTTAGTAAATATCCATTCACTGTGTCAAATATTGTGAAGGTAATTCAAAAAGACAAATGTCAAAAATATTTTAGAATGCCCAGTTTTACAAAATGAAAAATTTTAACACTTGTCTTGGATATATAATTTTTAATCTGTATTTAATAAACCAATTATATGATATCTCCTCCAAGGAGATATTAACTCTTAAGAGCCTAAAAATTCGAATCTTGATAGGAAATTAATATGGTACCTTACACAGAGTAAATACACAAAAGGTTATTGTAGGAATGAATGTATTGTAATGAATGAATAAATGAATGTAGGCAAAAACTCTACTCCTAGCCAATAAACCAGTGTACATCAAACTTCAAAGTCAAAACAAAAAGGAAAGACCTAAATAGAATTGTTTTTAATATTTTCCATTCCAGAAACACTGGCAAGATGGACAGAACTAAATCAATTCCAAAGTCTCTCAGTTAAGTAAGTAGACAAGGGACAGACAAAATACAGTTGCATAGTTGCCTTATTAATACCTTGTGGGTGAAAGGTATGTACTGGGATTTAACACTTCTTGCCAAGGCTTTCAGTCAAGAATTCTCTTTGTCTATAAGCAGCCATAAGGACAATTTTGAATGGAGAGCAACAAAAGGAACAGAAAACATCTCATTTATGTCATCAATTAAAAGAGGAAAAATAAGGGCACCTGGATGGCTCAGTCAGAGGAGCATGTGACTCTTGGTCTTGGGATCATGAGTTCAAGCCTCATGTTGGGTGTAGAGATTACTTAGATAAATAAAACTTTAGGGGCACCTGGGTCACTTGGTCAGTTAAGTGTCTGACTTCACTCAGGTCATAGTCTAATGGTTCATGAGTTCAAGCACCACATTGGGCTCTCTGCTGTCAGCTCAGAGCTCACTTTGGATTCTGTCTCCCGCTTTCTTCTCTCTCTGCCCCTCCCCTGCTCACACATCCATACACCTTCACTCTCTCAAAAATAAAAAAAACATTTAAAAATAAATAAATAGGGTGCCTGGATGGCTCAGTAGGTTAAGCACCCGACTCTTGGTTTTTGGTTCAGGTCATGATCTCATGGTTCATGGGTTCAAACTCCAGGTGAGTGTGCAGAGCTGCTCGGGATACTCTCCTTCTCTCTCTGCCTCTCCCCTGCGCATGCTCTCTCTCTCTCTCAAAATAAATACATTAACATTAAAAATATATATAAAATTAAATTAAAATTAAATAAAAGTGATGGTTCAAAGCAAAAAATTTTTAACATTGATAACATTTTCAATGTGTGTAAATTAATAAATATGACAACTACAACATAAAACAAGGAGGTTAAAAGGACCTAAATGGTGATATAGTTTCCACATTCCTCTTAAAGTTGTAAAATATTAATTTTAAGTAGACTGAAGTTAGGTATATATTATAATCTCTAGAATAAGCATTTAAAAAACTACAGAAAGAAATATACTCAAAAACTCAGTATTAAAGTGAAATACTAAAATATATTCAAATAATCTAAAAGAAAGGAGAAAGAGAACAAAAAATTGGAAAACAGAAACCAAATTATAAAATTAATAGCCCTAAATCTAACCATATCGATAATTACATTAAATGTAAATGGTCTAACCACAATTAAGAGACAGAGATTGTCACTATGGATTAAAAAACAAGACCCAACTACATGCTATCTATAAGAAATCCATTTTAAATATAGTGGTATAGGTAAATTAAAAGTAAAAACAGTAGGTGCACCTGGATGGCTCAGTAGGTTAATCTTCTGACTCCTGGTTTTGGCTCAGGTCATTATCTCAGTTTGTGGGATTGAGTTCAGCATTGAGCTCTGCACTAACAGCATGGAGCCTGCTTGAAATTCCTTCCTTCCTTCCTCCCCTCCCTCCCCCCCTCTCTCTCTCTTTCTCTCTCTCTGCCCCTCCCCTGCTCATGCCCCTCCTTCAAATAAGTAAACTTAAAAAAAAAAGTAAACACAGCTGAACCCATAATCACCAAAAAGTGGAAATAACACAAATGTTCAAGGATGAATGAATTAACTTGGGTACAACCATACAATGGATTACTTAATAAAAAAGAATTATTAATATATTCAATAACAGGATGAACCTCTAAAGCATTATCCTGAGTAAAAGAAGCCAGTATTAAAAGGTTACATACTGAATGACTCCATTTACATGACACTGTGGAAAAGACAAAACTTCAGCAATTAAGAACACACCAGACTCCTGGTTGACCCAAACTGGGGGTGAGAGGGCAACATGAAGCTTTCTGGGATGACAGAATTGATGGAAAACTGATTTGGGTAGTAGTTATAGAAATTTATACATGTGTTAAAACTCACAGAACTGTACACCAAAAAGTCAACTTTACTGAATGTTAATTTAAAAGTAAAATAAAGATTAGGAGAATGATCTCTGTGAACCCTTCCAGACTGCTTTTATGAACGAGAAGGAGAGAAAAGGAAGATGGGGAAGGGGGGAGGGAGAGCAAATGCTAAATCCTACTGGCCTAAAAACCATTACTCACAAGAACCTCCTGATTACTGCACAAAATAAACAAAGCAAACCCAATCTTCAAAAATTCATTCCCAGAAGAGGCTAAGAAAACCAGACATTCAGATCCAAAATGTGGATATTAGAAAATGCCCGTGAATGGCTCTTCTTGTCTGTTTCTATATTTTATACTTCCAAGACGCTGCCAATTTCTCCTGGCGAAGTGCCACTTTCCCTGCTTGGGGTTACTCAATTTACAAGCATTCCTTTATTTATACCTTATACTCTCAATGATGGGGTCTTTGGCAGTCAACATAAAGACTCTGCCAGAAAGATCAGTGCTCCTCACCCGGAACTAAGGGCACACGCGTGACTGACCTGAGGACGCTAGGCAGGAAGGTCTTCCTCACTAGTCAGAAAGCGTCCCCAACCACCAAAGCCCCCAAAGGAGGAGATCTGGCTCTGGGAACTTCTCCCTCCTCTGAACAGCCAGACTCCTTGGAGTGCAGCTGGCAGTTTCAAGGGCTGCCCTGGTGTGGAGCGTGCGCTCCACAGAAGGCTCTGCCCAGTGACCTTGGGTAAATCCCTTCCTCTTCCAGAGTGCAGCGGTAATCTGGGTATGTTGTCTAAGGGAACTTCCCACCGCCCTGTCCGAGTCTGAGGTTTTCTGGATCGCCCCCCTGGCCGACAAGAGCCGAGCTAGCCCAGACGCCAACTCCGCCTAATCTCCCTCATCCCGCCCAACTCACGAGAAGCCTTGAGAGGACTAACTACCCGCCCGAGGACACGGCCTGAAGGCAAGAGGAAAGCAGAACCGCCAAATCCCAGTTTCTGGCCTCTCTGCCCGGAGCAGGCCGCCCGGCCGCATTCCTGCCAGCCTCTCGGTGGGGTCACCACCAGCCGGGGCCGGCTTCCATCCCGGTGCAGTGGAGCGCGCACTGGAGCGGGGTGGGGGACTCCGGCGAAGAGGGGGTGGGGCGCCCACCTTGAGCTGGGACTTGGAGACCTTGCCGCTGTGGTCCAGGTCCAGCGCGGTGAAGGCATGCCATATGGCCTTGAGCAGCTCGTCCTTCAAGCCTCCCATGGCCGCGGCGTGTCTACCCAGACTGCCAGCCCGCCTCTCCGACCCTGGGGCAAGTCTGACGCCCCTTGACTGCGGCTGCCGCCGCCGCCCGCCCTGCAGTCACCTGACCGTGGCAGGCCCCGCCTCCAATAGGCCCCGCCCACCCGGTGCTCGCCTACAACCGCGCGCAGTAGGGTGGGAGCTGCGGGGTGGACTGGACTTTCCATTCCTGCGGGTGGGAATACAGGCCTTCTCTGCCGGCTTGGACGCGGAGCACGACTCCTCATGCCTCTCGAGCTCCCCAGACCGCCTCTGGCCACTGAGCCCCTAAACAAGACCCGCATTCCGAGTTAAAATACAAGAATCGGGGTGAGCAGCCTCCCCGCTCCAGTCTGCCCTGCGCAGTGAAAACAGGGAGCCCTAGACCTGTCCCGCCGACGCGCCACTGTCTGAGGAAAACTAACAAGAGCTGGAAAAGTCCCCGAGCAGGAGCTCCAGTGCTAACGCAGTTCCTAGCCAGAGAGGATGTGGAGGGGGAGGGGAGGCAGGGCAGGGCTCCTGAGGGAAGATTTATATTCATTTTTCAAACGTTTCTTGATGCCTACAATGTAGTGGGCTCTGGGGGCACAGAGACGAGGTTTAAGGTTGGTTTAGAAGCCACGCAGTCAGGCAACCTTTCCTTCCTAATCCTCTGCTGTTGGGAGTCAATTAGACCCAAACTTAGAAAGGGTTTGACCCTGGTTATTCTGCTGTTCCTGGTGTTTCTGTGCTGGCACAATAGGAGTTATGAGAGAATCCCAGCAAATCACCCCACCCATTTTACTAGTCAGAATGGGTGGACCATTTAAAAGAACACATCCAAGCCTTTAAGAGCGTCCTCCTCATTGTAAATATTCAATTAATATCCGTTAACAATGATCACCTGAGCTCCGTGGGCTTCAAGTTCTCCACATAAAAATGAGCCTGTTGTACTAGATGTTCTGGGGGGATTCTTCTAGGGGTCACATTCTAGGGTAATAAGGATTGCTGGCTGACTCCAATCTGATTAAGTCATCAGGCATCGTGCCTTGACTCTCCAATCCAAGACTAAATCTGAACCATATTAAGAGAACAAATACCAAGAGTTTTCAAAAGGAGAGCATTCTCAGATCGAGTTTGGCTTTGTTTTCCTTTTTTATCTTCCTAAATGCACATACATATACCTTATAAAAAAGGAAAAGTTCATATAAAGAGGGATTTGGAAAAACCAAAAACGAAGAAATTGCTCAATGAACTTGAGACCAAAGGAAAGTTGGTGGCACAGAGGAAAGAATAGCCTAGGTGAAGGGAAGGAACAGAAGCAAAAGGTCTGCTAGTCCCTCACTGTGAGGGCTCTTGAGCCTACCCTACTTCATCACCATTTGTCAGGACTTTTCTTGCCGTACCAGTATGGTTTCTATCATTTATCTTCCCCAGTTCCAATCCAAACCTGCCAGTCAGCAAAAACACACGATTCAACCGTTAATTTCTGAATGCAAACTCAGCTTTCCCTGGTTAGTGACAAAAAAAATAAACTCTCCTAATTCTCAGGGTTCAGCTTAACCACTAGATGGTTCTCTCAGTATCTGTTAGCACCAAATAAATATATGTGATTATTTAAAAATAAGCATTTTTTTAATAACCACATGAATAGGATGCTCTGAACTTCCACATTCTCATTTCTTCCACAATCCCAATTCTCATAATCCAAACAAATCTTGAAAGCAGAATGATGTCATGAAAAGAGCTGTGCTTTGGAACCTAACAGATTATATTAGATATCTATGGCCGTGTAACCAAGTAACCCAAAATTTGGCTTAAAACAATAATAAATCTTATCTCAAAAAAAATAAATAAACATCATCTCATATTTTTTTCAGTGACAGGGATGGGACATATAACTTGTCTCTTTAATTCATAGTTGTTCCGATGAAGAAGAGCTCCAATCAAGGACCTTCATACACCTGAACCTGACTTTGATGCGATCCTAGACTTCAAGCCAATACCATGAAAGGGACGTGAATTGTAGTGTCCAGAATGAGCTGAGGACTATGGTGAATAATCTCCAAGATGGCAGCAATTAACTCTGTCCCTCTCTATGGATCCTACTGCTTTAAATATCAAAAGACAAATCTAATTCCTCTCCCCTCAGATATGAGCTGGACTAAGCGGCTTATTTGACCAACAGAATGTGGCAGAAGTAACAGCCTGGGACTTCTAAACCAGGTCATAAAAAGCCTTTCACCCTTCAACTGGATTTCTTGGAATTCTTACTCTTGGAATGCTCCCTCTTAGAACCTTGCTGCCATGCTGTGAGAAGCTAAGGTCACAAGGAAAAGCCACAAAGAGAGAGAACAATGCTGGCCAGATCCCAGCTATTTCAACCAAACCAGCCTAGACATCAGATATATGAATGAAGGAGCCATCTTAGACATTCTAGTCCCAGCAGACAGTACAGGGAAAAGAACCCAAACCTGAGACATATGACCCCAGGCAAGCTGTCCCTGACATCTCCAGCCATTCTTGAGCCAATGCAGCTGAGGTTCCAGACATTGAGAAGCAAAGACAAACCATTCCTCTGTACCCTGCCCAAACTTCTGACCACTGAATCATGAGCATAATGAAGTGGTAGCTACTTCGTGCCACTAAGTTTTGAGTGGTTTGTTATGTAGTATTAGATGACTGAACAACAGTGAAAAGATAATGTTCCCAAGATAATGTTTCCTTCCCCTGCCCACCAAAGAAGATTCTGGCTTGGCCTACTCGTTCCTCCCCTCTCCTGCCTTCCAGGAGAGTCCTACCTTCCCTGACTAATTCTTGAGTTGTTCCTTGTCATGGAGAATTAGGAAGAAAGGAAGAGAGAAAGACTACAATGCAGAACTTTGCAGGGGAAGGGACAGGTGTTGAGAAGAAAGAAAAAGCAGCCAGTGTGTGAAGGCAATGGATGAGAAAAGGGGGATTCTAACAGGTCTCATGGAAGACTACATAGCTCCATAGTGTTTGAGAGGTATAGAGGTATAGATAAAGGATTTGAAATCTATTCAAATTTTTTTGACTAGATAGACTTTGTTCTTTCATTTAAGGCTAGTATTCGTGGCTTTCTAAGCGTTACAAACAATTAGCATGCCCTCCCCTTGGACTGCTTTCTAGACCATCCTGTGTTTTTCTGCTGAGTCCTATGAAGGGAAAGTATGGGTTGATATGAAGGTGTACACAGGTGAATATGCTGCTCTGTCGGGAACAGGAAGAGCTGCAAATGAGGAATGACAATGAGGCTGAGTCCTGAAGGGTGAGTTGTAGCTAACTGGGCAAAAGTGAGAGAAGAAACTTCCAGACAAATAACAGCCTAGACAAAGCACAGTTTAGACAAGAAACTCAAGTGAAAGCAAGTGTGGAGAACAAAGGCGAGAGGAGAGATGTGAAAAGACATTGGAGAGGTTGGCATCTGAGGTCAAATAAGCCAAGAGCAGCAGGACTGTCAGTTAGGTCTGTAGAGCTCTTATCTTCCCCAGGGGTCTGAAATACCCTGAAATCAGTGGCACAATCTGGCAGCAAGAAGCAGAAATGCTGAATGACTGTGCCTGAAGTTGGAGATGTGGGAGCGGTGTCCAGCCTCTGGCCACTCGGCTGCTGATAGCATCTTCATGACTGCCATTACCCCCCAGCTTTCCTGGGGATGCGGGGAAGCTTCTGGTTCCATGGGAAATTTCATAAACCAGTCCCGGAATCTCAGTAGCACCTGTGGGGAGTCAGGTCTGCCCCACATCCTCAGAGCCAGGTGAAACTGCAGTCCCCTCACCTGGGAAAAACAACGGCCCTCTCTGCCTCATGGGGGTGAGTTATTGTGAGGAACAAATAAGATACCATCTGTGAAAGCACACATAATCACTAAAGCCTATCCGAACGGGAGGGGCAATAGTGATGAACAAGAAGGAAGAGAATAATAATAGAGTTCTGATGCCAAGGACAAAAGCCTCTGAGGTTTTAGGGCTGGGTGGTTTGCTCAAGATGCAAAAGCAGCAAAATTTGACCTTTTAATGATAACTGTGTGACAAGACTAATTCCGAAAACCCTTCAGATAACATTAGCTGGAGTTTAAGCCCAGCCCAGTATTCTATGGAATATCCTGATTTAATGATCTCCTACTGAGAACAAGGCCAGAACTACTGACTCACCGAATACATGAAAATCAACTGTATACATGAAAATCAATCAGTATTACCCACTGATGATAGGGATGAGGGTAGGCTTCTCAAAGGTGAAGACTGAGTCTTGAAAATTAGTTGGGGCACCTGGGTGGCTCAGTCAGTTAAGCATCCAACTCCTGGTTTGGGCTCAGGTCATGATCTTACAGTTTATAGGATCAAGCCCCACACTGACAGCTGAAACCTGCTTAGGATTTTCCCTCTGTCCCTTCTCTGCTCACATGCTCGTGTGCACGGTCGCTCTCTCTCTCAAAATAAATAAACAATTTTTTTCAAATATAAAAAATAGCAATAGAATTAGTAAAAGTTTACAAACTGCTGTAGAGGAGAAGGAAGAGGATTCTAGAAAGAGGTAGCCGAATGTGCAGAAGTATGAAAGTTCCCCCCCACACAAAAAAAATAGCATGTGGGAGATGAAGGGATGAGGGAGAAAGAGGAATGTAGAATGCTATTTTGGCTTGAGGCATCTGGGTGGCTCAGTCGTAAGTATCCAACCCTTGATTTCTTTCAGCTCAGGTCATGATCTCACAGTTCACGAGATCTAGCCCAGCGGGATTTTTCTCTCTCCTTCTCTTTCTGCCCCTCCCCTGCTCTTGCACATGTGCTCTCTCTCCCAAATAAATAAATAAACTTTAAAAAAAATGGTATTTTGACTACATGATATTGTGATTTATAATAAGAAATATATACAGTTGGCCGTTAAATAATGTAGAGATTAGGAGCACCAACCACCTCACAGCCGTAAATCTGCATATAACTTTTGACTTCCTCAAAACTTAACTGTTGACTGGAAGCCTTACTGATAACATAAACAGCCAACATACACTTTGTATATGTATTATATACTGTTTTCTTACAATAAAGTAAGATAGAGAAAAAAAAATGCAGTTCAAGCCTGTGCTGTTTAAAGGTCAACTGTATTTGGCCTTCATCCAATCCCTAGCGAGGAGCTCCTAAAACCCATGAATAATCCTAAGTGATAAGAGTGATTAAATTGTCTTTTGTTGTCATTAGTGAACAGCTTTTGGAAAACACCTATGGAGGAGGACTGGTTTCCAGTGGAGCCAACCATATTATTAGAAGGTTGGAACTTTCACCAATGTTCATAGCAGCACTTTCAACAATAGCCAAATCATGGAAGGAGACCAAGTGCCCATCAACTGACGAATGGATAAAGAAGTTGTGGTACATATATACAATGGACTACTACGTGGCAATGAGAAAAAATGAAATCTGGCCGTGTGTAGCAACATGGATGGAACTGGAGGGTATTATTTTAAGTGAAATAAGTCAGTCAGAAAAAGACAGATACCATATGTTTCCACGAATAGGTGGACTTTGTGAGACTAAGCAAAAACCAGGGGGAGAGGAAGAGGGGAAAGGAAAAAAAGACACAGAGAGGGAGGGAGATAAAACATAAGAGACTCTCAAAGACTGAGAACAATCTGAGGGTGAGGGAGGGGGGAGAGAGGGTGACGGGCATTAAAGAGGGCACGTGTGGGGATGAACACTGGGTGTTATATGTAAACCAATTTGAAAATAAACTATTATAATAAAAAAATATAAATAAATAAATAAATAAATAAATAAGAAAGGTTGGAACTTTCAGTCCACTCCTCTGACTGAGAAGGGGAGAGGCGCTAGAGGTATAATCGATCACCAATGGCCAGTAATTTAATCATCTGTGTCTATGTAATGAAACCTTCATAAAAGCCCAAAAAGACAAGGTTTGGAGAGCTTCTGGGTTGGTGACCAAGAACACACCCATGTGCCAGGCCCCAGACACCACAGAAACAGAGCTTCTGTGTGCAGGACCTCACCCTACATGTCTCTTCACCTGGCTACACATTGACATTTTTAAAAATCTTCTGTAATATACTAGGAATCTAGTAAGTAAACTGGTTTCCTGAGTTTTGTGAGCCACATTCGCAAATCAATTTGACTCGAGGAGGGGTACAGGAACCTCTGATTTCTAACTAGTCTGTCAGAAACCCCGGTAATAACCCAGGCTTGGACTCGGGATTGGCATCTGATCTGTGGGACTGAGACCTTAGCCCATGGCATCTGATGCTATCTCCAGGTATATCATGGCAGAATTGATACGCGCTGGTGTTGGAGAATTGCTTGGTGTAGGGAAAGAACCCATGAAGAGAAGCGAGTTGAAAGAAGCTATGAAGCCCCTCTGGAGTCCTAATTTAGTGACATTCATGTGGTTCCCTCCTACTCATGCCCCGTTTATAATGGGGAGCGTCCATGTTTTGAATCTGCTGGAAACCTCTGACAGCCATGCATACCTAGAAATTCTGGGAACTCGTACAAGCCAAATACTGGTGCCCTAGGTGTGGTTCAGTTTCAGATTGAATATCCTTCTTTCTTCTTCCTCTTTATTGCCTCTCAGCAAGGACGGAACAAGTTTGGCCCTCAGACTCCATACAGGAAACTGATGGAGAGAGTAGAAGAGAAGAAGGTATCTCTCTCCATCCATCTTTTCCCTCTGGGAGTGCCATCAAACATCTTTTCTTCTGATAGACCCATTATAAAAAACAGTTGAGAGTTTCCTCAAAAAATTAAAAATACAATGATCTTATGATCCAGAAATCTCACTCTGGGTATATAACTGGAGGAAATGAAATCAATATCTCGGAGAGATATCTGCATACCCATGTTCACTACATCATTGTTGACAGCAGCCACAGTACAGAAACAACCTAAAAATTCATTGACAGGTGAATGGATAAATGAAATGTGATATATATATATTATATAATAGATTATTCAACCTTTGCAAAGAAGAAAATCTTGACATTTGTGACTATATGGGTGAACCTGGAAGATATTTTATGAAATGTAAGAATTCAGACTCAGAAAGGTAAATACTGCATGATCTCACTTATATGTGAATCTAATATGGTCAAACTCATAAAAGCAGAGAGTAGAATGGTGGTTACCAGGAGTTAGGGGGAGGGGAAAGTAGGGAGATGCTGATCAAGGGGTACAAAGTTTTACAAGATGAACAAGTTCTGGAGATCAAATGTATAGCAATGCAAATATAGTTTTCACTACTGTATTGTACACTTGAAACTTGACAAAAGGGTAGATCTTAAAAGTTCTCAACACCAAAAAAAAAAAAAGCGGCAGGGTAAGATGATGTATATGTTAATTAGCTTTGACTGTGGCAATTATATTTAAGCATATTTTTATTTATTTAAGTAATCTCTACCCCCAATGTGGGGCTTGAACCCATGACCCCAAGATCAAGAGTTGCATGCCCTTCTGAACGAGCCAGTCAGGCTCCCCAGCAATTATTTTTTAATGTATTTGTATATCAAAACATCAAATCATACACCTTAAATATATGCAATTTTTATTTGTCAATTATACCTCAATAAAAGTAGGGAGAAAACCAGCAATATCCAGAAAAAAGAAAAGAAAACAAACAAATCACATCTTTTCTTCCTTTCTTCACTCTTTCCTTTCTCCCTCCATGCCTGCCTTCCTTTCCTTCGTTCTTCCATCCTTCCACAAATAAGCATTGAGCATCTTCTCTATATCAGGTATTGTGCCAGGCACGAGAATCCAACAGTGATCATGCAGGCCGACTTTCCCCTCATAGACTCACAGTTAGGAGGAAGTTCTGTCCCTTTGACTGGTGACTCGAAGGGCCCTATGTGGGTGCCACTTAGTTACCATCCCAGAACTACTCTGTAGGCCCTCCTGCTCCTTCCCATATTTCCAATCTTTCTACATCTCTCCATCATCTAATTTTCATTATATTAGTAGAGTCATCCAAAGGTTTTACCTCCCAGGAAGCAAAGGATTAAGTTTGCAGTCAACTTTCTTTCTTTATGACATTTGATTAATACCCCATCTTGTAACACATTATCGGACACCTTTTTTTTTTTTTTTTTTTTGGAGAGAGAGAAAGAGAGAGCAAGCTAGAGCACAAGCAGGGAGAGGCAGAGAGAAAGAATCCTAAGCAGGATCCATGCTCACAACTGTGAGATCATGACCTGAGCCAAAATCAAGAGTCAGACATTGAACCATCTGAGCCACCCAGGCACCCTTTTTAAATAAAAAGACTCTTTTTTTTTAACCTGGTACTTATATGACCATGACGTTAATCATTTTTTTCCTGCTCTTTGTACAATCCCTGCTTTTTTCATAAATTTTGGCTTACTCACAGTCCACTGCATACACTCCTCCCTTCTTACACAGAGAGAAGTATTTATTTATACTTTATATGCAAAATATACAAACAGAAGAAATAAGACAACCAGAAATATTAACATCTACTTTAAAAATTAATAAAAATTTGGATGCATTTTATTATATGTATCATTTTGTATTATAGTTACTTTTTAAATACTTCTTTTAAACTTTCACTTTGACTCAGAGACTTTTACAAATTTATCATTAATTGTAATTATTCTTTTTGATGCTCAAAAGAATCACCATGTGGCCAGAGGGAACCCTCTTATATTGGCTTTATTGCCCAATCGGTATGATTTCAAAAATTTTTGGAAGCATCCTTTTCTTGAGTGTTACAAGCGCCTCTTGATTTTCCTCTGCTCCAAGACATGGAATTGGCAATGCTTCAAAAAGCCTCGGTTTCTTCTTAGGAGCAGAACAAAATCCAAAATCTGGATGTTGGACGTGTAAATCAATTTGGTAGTGAGTAAAGTTGTTTCCAGGTAACAAACCTGAAGATTTTTCTTTTTAAATCCATCAGTTTGCATTAAAACTTTCCATTTTGGGGGCGCCCGGGTGGCTCAGTCAGTTAAGCGTCTGACTTTGGCTCAGGTCACAATCTCACGGCTTATGAGTTCAAGCCCCACATTGGACTCTCTGCTGTCAGTGCAAAGCCTGCTTCCAAAACTCTGTCTCCCTCTCTCCCTGCCCCTTCCCCGCTCTCTCTGATTCTCTCTCTCTGTCTCTCTCAAAAATAAAACATTTAAAAAATAAAATAAAATAAAATAAAATGAAACTTTCCTTTTTTATCCAACTGGAAATTACTTTTGTTCTAACATAAAAATATACTTCCTTAATTTACCATATACTTCCTTTTTTAACCTCTAACTAAATCTATAATTATAACCTCTTCTTCTTTATAATTTTTATTTGAATCACCTATCACCATTCAGAAGTCTCCCAATTGATGCAAATTTGTTTGCCTTCTTTTTTTGGTCCAGAATAAATTTAGTAAGAAAGATTTTCCAGTTAACTGTTATTATCTATACCCTGGTTATTTATAAATGACCTGTGTTCTGCTTAATTCTAATCGTTTTTGGGGGCACCTGGATGGCTCAGTCAGTTGAACATCTGACTCTTGATTTCAGCTCAGGTCATAATTCCAGGGGTGTGGGATTGAGCCCTGCATCAGGCTCTGTGCTAAGCTTGGAGCCTGCTTAAGATTTTCTGTTTCTCCCTCTGCCCCTCTCCCCTGCTGTGCTCCCTCTCTCTCTTTCTTTCTCTAAAAATAATAATAATGATAACTATAATAAATAATCTTCTTTGCAAGAATCTTGGCATAAATATAAAATAAATGATTAGGTTAGTCTTGTAGTCAAGTAAAACTTGATAACAAAGCAACTGATACATATTTCATGATTTGTTATTGTGGTAACAAGATAATCCAGCATGCATGGAAAAGTTTATATAAATGATAATTACACATGAAGATGGTATGTTAAGGGTCAGATGGTAAAAGAGATGGAGAAATACGGGAAGGAACAAGAAGTTACTCTGAGGGTCCACTGAACACTTTTGGAATGGTAACTCAGCAACACCAACATAGTGCCCTCCAGGTCATCAGCAGAAGGGCCAGGGCCTCCTCGCGACTAGAAGTCCAGGAGGGAAGGGCCTACCTTCCTGCTCATTGTTAGATCTCCTGTGCCTGGCACAATATCTGATACAGAGAAAATGCTCAACACATATTGTGGAAGGAGGGAAAGAAGGAAGGCATGGAGAGGTGCACTTGGGTGACTCAGTTGGTTAAGCCACCAACTTCCACTCAGGTCATGATCTCACAGTTCATGAGTTTGAGCCCCACGTCCAGCTCTGTGCTAACAGCTCAGAGCCTGGAGCCTGCTTCGGATTCTGTGTGTCTCTCTCTCCTTTTGCCCCTCCCCCGCTCATACTCTGTTTCTCTCTCTCAAAAATAAATAGACATTTAAAAA
The DNA here is from genome assembly GCA_030068075.1 of Paguma larvata. NCBI lineage: Eukaryota > Metazoa > Chordata > Mammalia > Carnivora > Viverridae > Paguma > Paguma larvata. The sequence goes on along the minus strand of CM057831.1, from coordinate 63,950,461 downwards.
AAATAATTTAAAAAAAAAAGAAGGAAGGCATGGAGAAAGGAAGGAAAATGAGTGAGTGACTAATATACATGGCATGTTTGTATTTCTAGTTATTCCAAACAACGGGGTCAATACATAACAAAAGACAATACATACAATTATATAATACTAAGTAAAGCTTTAAAAATACATACTTTCAGGAAATCCCCTATGAAAGGTGTAGGCATGACAAGTAACACTGACAGAGCAAATAAAGTTTTTAATTTTTAATTTAATTTCATTTTAGACAGAGAGAGAGACTGAGTGGGGAAGAGGGGCAGAGGGAGGGGGGGGAGAGAGAGAGAGAGAGAGAGAGAGAGAGAGAGAGAGAATGTTAAGCAGGCTTTGTGCTCAGCATGGAGCCCAACTCTGGGCTCCATCTCAGTACCGTGAGACCATGACCTGAGCCAAAATCAAGAGTCAGACACTTAACTGACTGAGCCACCCAGTAACCCCAAAGGTTAATGATTTAAAGGAGTCAAGCTTCTATGTAGTGTTCCATTTGTATGAAATGTCCAGAATAGGCAAAGTCACACAGACAGAAAGTTGATTAGTCGTTGCATAGGGCTTGGAAGAGGGGGAAATTGAGAATGACTGCTAATGGATTTCTTAGCGTAGCAATGAAAATATTCTAACATTGATTGTGGCAATGGTGGCACATCTCCGAAGATATTGAAAACCATTGAACTGTATGCTTTAAATGGTGAATTGTATGATATGTGAATTTTATCTCAATAGGTTTGTTATGAAGGTGGGAGCAGCCTGATGTCTGCCAGTTCAGATTTAGAAGGCGCCAATAGCCCCCTGCCCTAGCTAAGAATCAACTATAAAGAACTCCAACCTATTAAAATAACTGAACATAAATAATCTATAACCTTGGCCTGTGTGAGGTGGTATTATTTTAATTTGGGATTTAGTGGTATTATTTTAATTTGGGATCTAGTAAAATTACTGTAACCATAGAAAAGTATCAAAATAAATATTACTTACAAATATAGAGATAACGAAAAAATAAATCTATGGTTTTAATACTTTAACATTCGATTTAAATGTAGTTCTATGCTTTGTGATTATTTGACTTTTGGGTGTCTGTCCACCCTTTGGTGTGTTAGGATGTTTGAAATGTTCGGAGAATTGATCATGTTGGGTTTATGAATGTAATTTAAATTGTTTAAAGGAATTTAATTTATGCAGTGATCATGAAGATGGACTCCCCGACACTCATTTGCTCTGGGATAATTAGTAAAAGCCAACTGGCAGTCCCATTCTCCTTTCCAGTGATTGGCATAGGAATAGATACATGGCACAACTCTGACCAATGAGTTATAAGTCAAAGTCCACCATGGTATTTCAGGGAGAGCTTTCCACAGTCTTGCCCCCCTCCCCACATCTCCCTAAGAGGAAATAAGAGTCCTACTTCCTCCTCTGAACTGTTGTGTCTGGATATGATAATGTCATCACAGCAGCCACATTGTGACAAGCCTGAGGGTGCTGCCAATATATGGAGAAGGGCAAAACCCAAGAGAATCACAACAAAATGTAGCTGGAGCCCAGCTGTACCACATCTACAGCCCGCCCCACCTCAGAGTTTCACGTTATGTGAAATAATACGTTCCTTGTTATTTAAGCCACTTTGAGTTAGGGTTTTCTGTTACTGTCACCCCCAAATAAATACAAGCATGACCCAGCAATAGCACTAGTAGGAATTTATCCAAAGCGTATACAGGAGTACTGACTCACAGGGGGCACATGTACCCCAATGTTTATAGCAGCACTTTCAACAATAGCCAAATTATATAAAGAATCCAAATGTCCACCAACTGATGAATGGATAAAGAAGATGTGGTTTATATATACCTTGGAATATTACTTGGCAATGAGAAATAATGAAATTCTGCCATTCGCAACAACACAGATGGAACTAGAGTGTATTATGCTGAGTGAAATAAGTCGGTCAGAGAAAGACAGATACCATATGTTTTCACTCATATGTGGAACTTGAGAAACTTAACAGAGGACTATGATGGGGGGGAGGGGAAAAATAGTTTCAAAGAGAGAGGGAGGCAAACCATAAGAGACTCTTGAATGTGGAGAACAAACTGAGGGTTGATGGGGGGGGAGGGGGACGTTGGGCAATGGGCATTGAGGAGGGCACTTGCTGGGATGAGCACTGGGTGTTGTATGTAAGCGATGAACCACAGGAATCTACCCCCAAAACCAAAAGCACACTGTATACACCGTATGTTAGCTAACTTGACAATAAATTAAAAAAAAAAATCAATGACTTAAAAAAAATCCGGAAAGCACAGAACTCCTAGAAGTAAACATGAAAGAAACTTCCTTGACAAAAAAATGATTAGTTAATAATAATTAATAATAATTAATAAAGTTGTAATCAGGATTTAAATGTAAAAATGTAGTTAAAGAAATTTTTATTTTCTAAGTTTTATTAAGCTTGTAAATTTGATAAATTGAGCATCAGTTACTGGAAGCTGCAGAGTGTTCCTCTGCACACACAGAAGCCCTTGGACTTTAAAGAACTTAGAAATAGTGGCAAGAGATAAATTTCAAAGACGGATTCATCCCCTGGGGGCACCTGGGTGGCTCAGTTGGTTAAGCATCTGACTGTTGATTTCAGCTCAGGTCATGGTCTCATAGTTGTGGAATCGAGCCCCTGTGGAACTCCGTGCTGAGCATGGAAACTGCTTGGGATTCTCTCTCTCCCTCTCTTTCTGCCCCTCTCCTGCTTGTGGTTTCTCTCTCTCTCTCTCTCTAAGTAAAATAAGCATTTAAAAAAAATTTTTTTAAAGAGAGAGATTCATCCCCTTAATCCTCATATGAAGACCTGCTGGTAACACGACACATGTATTCAACTGTAGCGCTAAATATAAACTCAGAGAAGACATATCAGCAGGAGTCACAAATACCGACTTCTTCTGGTATCATTTCTGGTGGAGAAGAGAGGTTATAGGAAACACAAAGGGACAAAACACTAGTAGTCATGCACTCCATCAATGACCAAAGAGGATTTCACAATCCAAGAGTCCCCAACTCAAATACTTTTAGGGTTCAGGCAATTTCCGTGACTGAAATTGAGTGGAAGTGAGGCACAAGGAAATGGCGGTCCCATCTACAGGGAGCGCCTCCCCACTCAGACTGATGACGCTACTATGAGAAAAAGCTACAGCTTCAGTGTTGCCAGATCTTCCCTTTTCCAGGAAAAGCCAGAAACCTGGATCATGTGAATTCTTAGATCAGGGCAACCAATTCAAAAACAAAACCTTGTGTGGCCAAACCAAGCATACCTATAGGCTGTCCACAGGCTGCCAGTTTGCAACCTCACCCCATAAATTTACAGCATGTCCATAGAGTAGACAAGTGCAAAAGTTGAGACATCTGCCCTGTGCTGCCAGGGAGAGCAAACGTTTCCCTCCCACGGGTGCTTCTTAGACATTTACATTTAGGGCCCCATAGCTGGAAAGATGTGATTCATACCAACAGCCCAGCGAGAAGGAGTAGCAGCAAAATGCACCTACAGAGAGATCTGTTTATATGGGGCTGTTTAAATGTTGTCCTCTGCTTAAATGTTGAAGACCGACAGGACGCATGATTTGCATTTCAATCTTTGCCAGAGCCGCATTGCATAACAGTGATTAGCCACCACTCTGATCAATCCTGCTTAACTCCTTTCTGTGTTTCTAGGCTTTCTAAACTAGGAGCAACCATTCATTCGCAAATGAAAAACTGAGAGAGAGAGAGAGAGACTGAGACTGCTAGTCCCGTTGAGACAGGAGTCTCAAGAGAGCTGGAGTCTCATCACAGAGCTCTAGAGCTTCCCAGCATAACCCAGCACAGTCCGTGGTCTGCAGGGGTCACACAACAAATATTCTCTGGTTTCTTGAAGATAAGAGTAAACCCAAGGCCTGTGAATCTCTCATAGAAAAGTGTGTCATTTTCATGGGTCTATTTATGTATTATTTTAAAATACGTGTGATATGACACATTATAGCAGGAGGAACTTAGGTTAGATATTAAGAACAATTTCCTGACTAACAGGTTGTGAAACATAAGAGCAGGTTACGAATGAGGAAGTAGAGGCTCCATCTATGCTGGACATTTCCGCTAGGGTAAACGCCTGATTCTGTTGGTCAGATGCTATCACTGAAGTCAGTAGTGTTTGTGTGATATGTCTCCTCTAATATGCTCTTCACTCTTTTTTTTTTTTTTTGTAAAGATTTTAAAGTAATTTCTATACCCAACTTAGGGCTCAAACTCACAACCCTGAGATCAGGAGTCACATGTTCTACCGACTGAGCTATCCAGGCACCCCCAGCTTATCACTCTTTTTTTTTTAATGTTTATTTATTTTTGAGAGAGACAGAGACAGAGCGCCAGTGGGGGAGGGGCAGAGAGAGAGGGAGACACAGAATTGGAAGCAGGCTCCAGGCTCTGAGCTGTCAGCAGAGAGCCCGTTGCTGGGCTCAAATCCACGAACCATGAGATCATGGCCTGAGCCAAAATCAGGTGCTTAACGGACTGAGTCACCGAGGCGCCCCCCTGCTCTTCACTCTTAGTAAGAGCTGCCATTTATAAAGGGTTAACATACTCACTCTTGTGAGTTCTTTGTCTTACTAAGCACTCTTAGAAATTCAGTAAGATAAATTATCCCCATTTTACAGATGAAGAAGCTGAACCTCGAGAGATGAAATAACTTGGTGAAGTTTACCTTGGAAGGGCTAGGATTAGAACCCTTTTTTTTTTTTTAATGTTTATTTATGAGAGAGAGAGAGAGAGAGACAGTGTGTGAGCAGGGGGGCAGAGACAGAGGGAGACGCAGAATCCAAAGCAGGCTTCAGGTTCTGAGCTGTCAGCACAGAGCCCGACGTGGGGCTGGAACTCACGAACTATGAGATCACAACCTGAGCTGAAGTCAGACGCTTAACCAACTGAGCTACTCAAGCGCCCCTCCAGGCCCTTTCTATAAGGCCAGGTTGCTGCAGGTCTTTTGGCAGAGCAGCTATGACTACCTGGGAGGAAAAGAGACCAAAGCATAGGTTCGGGCAAAGAAAATATTATCCGAAACAGTTCTGAGAGCACTGCTGACGTCCAAAGAGGAAGCCAGTGTCAGGAAGAAAGATAAGATGCCAACTAAGGAGGAGATAGAGACACAAAGGGGAGGCAAATTCAGAACCTGGAAGTCAAGGGATATCCTTCTAGAAATGAGTTTGCACTGACTTGGACAGTCCAGGAAGTGAATTAGTGAACAAGGAGTTCCTTTTAAGCAACACCCAGCTTGTGCTGCCAAGCCTGTCAAGCACGGGCTGGGTGCTGCTGACCCGCCCAGCTCAGATTTTCCTTCGGTGACTCTTGACTTGCTAACAATGCCCTTGGACAATTCTCTTTCCCACTGTCCCACCCACCAGCAATTGTCTTTGATGCACAGGAGCTGAAACACTGTTTCCAACAATGACTCTGCAAGTTAGTTAGGTGTTTATGTTCACCTTCAGAATACCTATAATGGGGAAACTTCCCTTCTCTAAAATATTGTCCCTTTTGTTTCTGCCCTGCTAGGGCCCGGGTTCCCCGAATAGCATCGTTGCTACAACGTAAGAGAGGACAGGCTGAACATTAGTGGGTCCTTACAGCCCCAATGTCTTACACGTTAAGCCACACTGCCTTTCCTACATAACACTTGTGGCTGAAAAGAGTTTCTCTATCGTAAAATCAGCCAAAGTGCAGCTTCAAGACAACTCTGGAGGAGGTACGTTAGTTCAAGAGATAATCTGAGTCCCTTTTTTGTTTTACCGAAGTATAATTAACATACAGTGTTACATTAGTTTCAGATGCCCAACATAGTGATTTGACAATTCTGTACATTATTCAGTGCTCGCCACCAGCGTGACTACCATCTGTCACCATACAACGTTATTACAATCTTCTCGACTGTGTTTCCCATGCCGTACTTTTCATCTCTGTGACTTATTTTATAACTGAAAATTTGTAGCTCTTTTGTTTTCCCAAACTCCAGTTGGCCTTAGCAGCTCCAGACTCTGTGCTCAAACAGGAAACCTAAGGAAATGAGCACAACCACAGAGACACAGGGGAACAGAGTCACTGGGCTGCGCTTCCAGCGGCTCAACTAGAACTCATAGCCACTTCCTTTCATTAAACTCAAAAGTTCCTGAAGGTCAGGCTTCCAGGAGCAGGGGGCAGGCCCAAACCTGCCCTGCTGGTCAGTGTCTTTGGGAAGTTTCTTCATTCAGGCTGCTTTCCTGAAGCACATTGCTCTGTAATAAGGGCAGGGGGAGAAAATTCAAGCAGAAATCAAATAAATAAATAAGTAAATAAATACATAAATACATAAATAAAAATAACTTATCTTTTTTCTAAATGGTCTTAGCTTGACCAGGTCTGTAAATCAATACAAGGACACAACTGCCCAAAACTTCTCTCACCCCACTCTCCACTCACTGTGAAGAAAGCCAGAGCTGACTTATCTATGACTCCAGTGGAAGGCTAAAGGTCTCCAAAGCCTTCTGAGAATTGACCAGGAATTGACAGAATTCAGGGGAATGCTTTGGATTTTAGGTTCATTCCGTTATCCCACCGTCATTTACTGGGTAGCACCTATTTTCTAGCTGCTGAGTTAGGAGCGGTGAGTGCTCCAGAGATGACCAGAGCAAGCCCCTGCTCTCTAGCTGCTGAGAGTGTAGAGGGGAGACAAAGCACAAATTAGACAAGTGTAGATGGAAGAGAGAACAGTAAGTGCCACAAGAGAGCGAGAACCACATACTAATCATTATTTATATTTGAATGGGACTTTCTGAAGTTAGTTTCCTTCTATCGGCTCATTTTTTCCTCGGCACGCCTGTGGAGGACAACTGCAGTGATTTTGTTCAGCGTCCTCTCACCATCCTGATAAGCGCAATCCAACTTCTCACTGGACAACCTCCGTCCACCCACTGTCATCCCATGTACTGCTGCCAGGATTGCCCCCAACATCTGAGGTAGGACTATCTCCTGGGTCACAGCCAGTCCGAACATCCAATTCTTCTGACCGTAGTGACCACCTCAGAGACGGGAACATGACCTAATGAAAGCAACAAGAATATGTTGAAACTTCCGCAAAAGAAGTTCTCAGGCTTGTCTGCTAGAGTTGAAGCAGAAAGACTCTGGGTTCTGGGACTGCTGCCAACCATCTTGTCACTCTTTGAACTTGAGCCTGACGGCGGCAGTAAAGGCAGAGCTGAGGGAAGAATGTAAAAAAAGTCCTGATGATATCATTTGAGCTTTGAATTCACCCATGCCTGAAGCCATCTCTGCCCCTAGACCTACGTAAACCATTAAGTGCACTTTTGTTACAAGCGATTTGGTTTGGGTTTTCTGTCACTCCAAAGAGTCATAAAAAGGCTCTAACTCCGTGAGATAAATATTTCCATCTCTGTGCTATAAATGAAAAGTTGAAGATCACATAGGTAAAAAAGGAAAAGCTAAGAAGTAGCAGAGCCCTGTCTCGAGCTCAAAAGTCTTGGTATCAATTTGCAAGACTTTGAAAGACAGGTTGGGGGCACCTGGGTGGCTCAGTCAGTTAAGCTGCTGACTTCCCCTCAGGTCATGATCTCATGATTCGCGAGGTGGAGCCCCACATCAGACTCTGCTGTCTGTGAGGAGCCTGCTTCAGATCCTTTGTCCCCTGCTCTCTCTGCCCCTAACCAGCTCGTGCTCTCTGTGTCCCAAAAATAAATAAAACATGAAAGAAAGAAAGAAAGAAAGAAAGAAAGAAAGAAAGAAAGAAGAAAGAAAGAAAGAAAGAAAGAAAGAAGAAAGAAAGAAAGAAGGAAAGAAAGAAAGAAAGAAGAAAGGAAGGTTGGATTTCACCAGAGCTAATGGCAAAACTGCTATGGGTAAAGGGAGACTTACATGCAAGATTGTGGATACGAGAAACTCAGGGGTAGCTGGACAATAGCAAGTACTTCAATTTCTCAAATGCATTGGGCGTATAAGAAAAGATAACAGAAAATATATTTATGCACAGAATGTTTGGAGAACTTGTAATTTATTCTGAAGCTCAATAATTTCCAAATTGACCCTACTGTATTTTTTTAATTTAAAATGTTTTTATTTATTTGTTTGTTTATTTATTTACTTTGTTTTTATTTTTGAAAGAGAGACAGAGGGCAAGTGGGGGAGAGGCAGAGAGAGAGGGAGACACAGAATCCAAAGCAGACTCCAGGCTCTGAGCTGTCAACACAGAGTCTGACATGGAGCTGGAACTCACAGACCACAAGATCATGACCTGAGCTGAAGTTGGACGCTTAACCAACTGAGCCACCCAGGCGCCCTAAATGTTTTTATTTATCTTTGAGAGAGAGAGAGAGACAGACAGACAGAGACAGAGCATGAGTGGGGAAGGGACAGAGAGAGAGGGAGACACAGAATCCGAAGCAGGCTCCAGGCTCTGAGCTGTCAGCACAGAGCCTGTTATGGAGCTCGAACTTACGAACTTGGAGATCATGACCTGAGCTGAAACTGTACCCTTAACTGACTGAGCCACCCAGGCGCCCCTCCAAACTCCACTGTATTAAAGATTGAATTCAAGTGACCAGAACTCAATTTTGGCTAGCTTAGTTGTACAAGATCTTGAGGATGAGGTTTATCAGCCCAGGAAAGAAGACTCAAAAGAACTCATTAAGGAGAAAGCATCAAACTCTTTGCTTTGAGTTCCAAAATGGTATCTTGAAACCAGGACAAGAACTCTCTGAGACCGAAAGCAAGAAAAGGGAAATTCTCAGGAAGCAGAAATCAGAGTCAAAGCTAGCATGGTAAGCAGAATCTGAAGCTGGAACAGAATAGGCCTTAGAAATGAAGGATGAGATTTTAACATTGATGTGGCAACAGAAGATGAGGACTTGTGCCCTGACAAGTCTTGGACCTGTAACAAAGGTCATACCTGCTCCCCACAGGAGGATAGAAAAACCCTGTTTATCACCCAGGGGAAGGAGCAAGAAAGCTTGCCATTGGCCTGATCACAGGTAGAAAAAAAATTATCTGTGATAAATTGGAAGCCCGGGGCTGTTTTTGCGCCAGCATGGGACTTGCCCTCACAGGTACATCAGGTTCTGTGCATTCCCCATCAGGTGCAGGTCACAAGATGTTGAGCAATAAACACATTCACACTTAGATAGCATAATAAAATTGGAGAACATCAATTACAAGAAACAACAATCTATACTCTATGAAAAAAGACAAGAGTACCTACAAAAGCCTAAGGAACTGAATGTAGCAGCCTACTTATCAGCAACAGTTATTGCCAGAAGACAAAGAGAGAACTTAAAACTGCTAATCTATTGAGCTGCAAAGGACAACAAGAATGAGAATCAGGACAGTGTCAGGTTAATCAAGCAGAGAGTGATGTTTTAAGAATCAGGCAGTAATGCAACATTATTTACCATAACCAAGACATGGAAATAACCTAAGCGTCCATCAATAAATAATTAGATAAAGAAAATGTGATACACAGACACACACACATATACATACAGTGGAATATCATTCAGCCATAGAAAAGGAAATCCCACCATTTGTGACAACATGGATGGATCTTAAGGACACTATGCTAAATGAAATAGGCAGAGAAAGACAAATACTGTGTGATTTCACTTATGTGTGGAGTCTAAAAAGAATAATAACTCAAATTCATAGATATAGAAAACAGATTAGTGCCTACCAAGGTGAGGGCTGGAGGAGTGGGCAAAGTGGGTGAAGGTAGTCAAAAGGTACAAACTTCCAGTTATAAGATAAATAAGCCATGGCGATACAACATACAGCATGGCGACCAGTTAACAATACGGCATCATATATTTGAAAGTTGCTAAGATAATAGATTTTAAAAGTTCTCATTACAAGGAAATATTGTAAATATGTGTGGAAATGGATGTTAACTAAACCTATTGTGGTATTCATTTGCAATGTATACATACATCGAGTCATTATGTTGTACCTCTAAAACTTACATGATGTGATACGTCAATTATATCACAATTAAAAAAAAAATAGGCAGTGACTTATGTCAAAACCTGCCGAATAGTCAAGAACATCAGGACAGAGAAATGTCCATTGGAGTTGACAACGTAGAGATCATGAGTGAACCTGACTTAATGGTTTCAGTAGAGGGGTGAAGGACAGAAAGCAGGTGTGAGGAGGCTGAAGTCAATATAAGGAAGTACATTTATATCTCCAAAACCTCTTTGCCTCAAACCCCTTTGCTTCACATAGCCATGACATTTAAAATGTAAAACATTTTAAAAAATTAAAAATAAAAATTATTTTTTAAAAACACATAGATAACTCTTACATATACCCATGAACCAAAAATGGAATAGAAGCACTGTACAACGAGTGGGGTGAAGTCTCAGGCTTAGGGGCTCTCAGTCTAGAAGCTGGACAATGGCAGTTGGGCAAGAGTTCAGCTCCCCTGAACTCTTGAGGATAAAGTGCTCCCCTCAGTGTGGGAGACTGATCCTCAAAACTCGAGACCAGAGGCTGATGTGGGTTCCATAGCTTATTAAAAAAAAAAAAAAAAAAAAAAGCTGAAGAAAATAGCTGTCAATCTGTGGGCGCTGACTTTATTTGAGTCCAAGGAGGTAAGGAATAAAGAGACTGTCAAGTCGTCTACTGGCCCCGTAACTAGATCTGCCATATCCCTAATATCCAGGGGCAGAGAATCATGAGCAGAGGCCCCAGCTCTGGGTTGATGATCAGACGGTCAGGTAAAGGCATTCTGGGAAGGGATGAGAGGAAAGTAAGAGAAGAGAAAAATCTAGCAAAAATAAATACTTTCTCACTCAAAAGCTTATGAACCATAGTTCCAAAACATATGAAAGAGAAATGCTAGTGAGAAAGCTAGCCTTTGAAATTAACAAACTGCTGACTAGTGAGAAAGCTAGCCTTTGAAATTAACAATCTGATCAGAAATTTTCTCGAATTTCCTCTGGAAATTTGGAAAAGAGTATAAAAAGACTTTAAAATAGTAAGTTGAAAATGTTCAGAGATGAATGTACACCATTTCAAAAAGGAAAGTGTGAAGCAAAAATAAGCAGAAATGAAACATATAAATGATAACCAATTAGAAATCCTTGAAATGAAAAATACCCTAGGAGTGCCTGGCTGTCTGGGTCAGTGGAGCATGTGACTCTTGATCCTGGGGTTGTGAGTTAGAGCCCCATGCTGGGGGTAGAGATTACTTAAAAAATAAAATACGAAGAGAAAAATACCCTAACTGAAATCTAAGAGGACATAAACAGGAGAAATTCTACTCTAGAGATTATATTAGGAAATTGGAAGAGAGAACTGAGGAACCCACTCAGAATGTAGTATGAGATAAACAAAAAAAGAAACAGCAGTTAAAAACATGAAGGGAGTGCCTGGGAGGCTCAGTCAGTTAAGTGTCCGACTCTTGATTTTGGCTCAAGTCATGATCTCATGGTTCATAGGATCCAGCCCTGAGTTGGGCTCTGTACTGACAGCATGGAGCCTGCTTAGGCTTCTCTTTGTCCCTCCCCCATCCCTCAAAATAAATAAATATATATATTTTTTTTAATGGAGAATAGGGGCACCTGGATTAAGCATCTGACTCTTGATTTCTGCTCAGATCATCATCTCAAGGTCATAAGATCCAGCTCCCAAGTTGGGCTCTGCACTGGGCGTGGAGCCTGCTTGAGATTGTCTATCTCCTTCTACCTCTCTCTCTCTCTCTCTCTCAAAATATGGAGAATAGATTAAAAGGCTTAAATATGCATATAATAGGAGTTCCAGAGAAAGAGAATTGAGAGGAATGATAGAAAAAAAACAAAATTTGAAGAGAAAATTACTGAGGGATTTTTTCCCCCCAAAATTGAAGAAAAAGCCCTAGGAATCAAAGAAATTTACACTCAGCCAAATTATTATTCACGAGTGTTGGGGGAGAGGATATCTCAGCATATAAAACTAAGAAATGTTTGCTACTCACAGGCCCTTACTAGTTTCTTATTCTAACACATATGTCTGTTCATATGTTAAGATCTCCAAAATCATAGTGGGTATTAAAATCAATCGGCTGCTTTTATTCTTAGTTTTGTTTTCTCTTTAAAAAGTTTACATTTTTATTTGCTTAGTTTTCGGTGTACTTATCCTAACGTGCCATTGGACATTCCATCAGCTGTGCAAATCTCCTCTCCATGATATTTGTTCCCATTAGGCACTCTATCTGTTCCATCTACTTAAAGAAGTCTCCCTTGGAGCCTTCTGACTTGCTCCAGAATGCACTGGCTGTTCGCAAAGGCTGTGCCATCATCGTCACCTTAGGTTTTCCATTCAGCATCATTTTTGAGATTTCCTTCACTTCTCTCTTGTGATGAAGACCGGTCTCCTGGTTCTCATTATTCCTCCCTCTTGGTTTATCTCCTTGCTCTGGTGGAGCTAATTCTCCTGCTATGTCCCAACAATGCACTAGAAATAACGTTTTTTGAGACTTTGCACATCTGAAAGTATTTTTTTCGTACTCTCGCCTGACAGCTTGGAAGGGTTAGAAGTGTAAGTTGGAAATTATTTTTTCGTCAGTATTTTGAAGGCATTTCCCCAATGTCTCATAGTTTTCCATGAGAAAACTGACAATTCAGAGGCATCCGGATCCTTGAGCCTTTGTCGAAAACTGTTCTGTCTCTCTAAAAAGGTTTTGGAAACATCTCCTTGACCACACTGTTCTGGAATTTCTCCATAGAGTACCAATTTTTATTCATTGATTTCTGGCACCTGGGGATTTCCCTTTCTTGCTCCCAAGCTGCCTTGCTGATATCGTTGCATCTCATGGCTTTAAATATCATCTATAATGACAACTAGCAAGTTCTACACCCACACCAGACTTCTCCAAACCGGCATAGTCAGCTGCTCCTTGACATCTCCCTGGCTACGTCCAAGAGAAACCTCAAACTTACAATGTCACATCCGAACTCCTGATATTCCCCCTAAACCTGCCTCTTCCTCAGGCTTCGATTCTCAATAAATGTCATTTTTCCACGTGCTCCACCTAAAAACCTCAGAGTTACCCTCAACTCTCCCTTGTGGCACACTAGCATTCAATGCTGTCAGCAAATCCTCTCAATCCTACCTTCAAAACATACCCAGAAACCAGTGAATTCTCATCATCTCCATTGCCAATACCTGGTCCAAACCAGCATTGCATCTTGCCTCAGTAATCAGCTTTCAATTCAGTGGTATTAGATTGTTACTGTGGTTGCCCTCAGTAAATTCAGCTGCTATATTCATGTTCTTGAGGGGTCCGTCCCCTCAAATCTGGGCTGGCCCTGAACCCTGCATTTTTTTTTATAAGAAAGTTCACTTTTAAAAAAAAATTTTTTTTTTAATGTACATTTATTTTTGAGACGAGAGACAGAGCAGGAGCAGGGGAGGGGCAGAGAGAGAGGGAGACACAGAATCCGAAGCAGGCTCCAGGCTCTGAGCTGTCAGCCCAGAGCCTGACTCGGGATTCAAACCCACAAACCGTGAGATCATGACCTGAGCTGAAGTCAGACGCTTAACTGACGGAGCCACCCAGGCGCCCCTGAACCTTGCATTAAGTAAGAGAATGTGGGAGCGCCTGGGCAGCTCAGTCTGATAAGCGTCCCACTCTTGATTTCAGCTCAGATCATGACTTGAGCCAAAGTCAGATGTTTAACCAGCTGAGACACCCAGGCACCCCCAGACCTTTAGATTTTTAACAGGCTGTTAAAAAATAAAAAATGAGAGGAAGAGTACATGACAGAGAACATGTGTGGCCTGCAATGCCTAAAATATTTACTATCTGGCATGTTACAGAAAAAGTTTGCCAACCTCTGTCCCGCACAGTCTGGCCCCTTGATGGCTCTGGGCTTATCTCCCCTTGATCACTCATCCCTCTGTTCACCTAGCTCCAGGCAGACTGGCCACCTGCTCATTCCTTGAGGTTTCTTGCAGTTACTCCAAACAGCCAGGTACGCCTTTGCCCTGAGGTCTTTGCTCCTGCTTTTTTCTCTGTCTGGAATGTTCTTCCCCAAGTTAGCTGCCCAAACTCCTCTTCCCTCAGATCTTTACTTGAATGAACCTTCTGGGTGAGGCCTTATTTGACCATCTTATTGAAAATTACTATCCCCCTGAATCTATAATTCTCTCTGCTTTATTTTTCTCTGTATCACGTCACTATCGAATATATACTTTTTACTTTTTGTTGTCATTGCTTATTTTCACATCCGTCTGTTTTCTGCACAGCACTTGTCACCAGCTGCAAATGCCATATTTAGTGGTCTGTCCATGAACTCCATGAAAGTGGGAACTGCAGAGCAGTGCTTAACAAATATCAAGTATCCAAAGTAGTATTTATTCCATAAATAAATACATGTTCCACACAACTTTTTTTTTTTTAAGAGTATTTATTTTGAGAGAGAGAGAGCGTAAGCAGGGGAGGGGCAAAGAGGAAGGGAGAGAGAATCCCAGGCAGGCTCTTGCGCTGTCAGCATGGAGCCTGAAACAGGGCTTGATCCCAGGAACTGTCAATCTCAAAAGCTACCCAGGCACCCCATCCCACACGTCTTTTAAAAGAGTGAATGGGAAGTAAGGAGGTAAAAACACAGTACATTAACAACTTTTTTTTAACTTTTTTTTTGAAATGTATTTATTTATTCTGAGAGAGCATGTTGGGGGGGGGCAGGTGCAGAGAAAGAAACAGAGACAGAGAGAGAAACCCAAAGCAGGCTCTGTTCTGTCAGTACAGAGCTCAATCTCACAAACCATGAGACCAGGACCTGAGCCGAAATCAAGAATCAGTTGTTCAACCAACTGAGCCATCCAGGCATTCCAAGTCAACAACCTTTTCAAGAATTTTGCTGTGAATGGAAGTAGAGAAATGGAATGGTGACTGGAAAAGGATATAGAGTCAAGGGAGGGCTACAAATGGGGATACAAGGAATAATCCAGATTGACATATACATTATTAGCATAGGAAAAAGAAGGCGATCAAAGAAATGGTTCTTGGAGAGGTAAGAGTAACAGGATGCAGAGCCTAGGAGGAGAGGTTGGCTCATGATGGGCAGAGATCTATTCTTCCCTTGAACCGACATAGGGGGACGTGAAATTAACAGGTGGGCAGGAGATTGGAGATTTGAGAAGACAGGACAGAAGAGGGAGGGGACAGAGATCTTCCTAGGGAAATGTGAAGGGACAGCGAGGCAGTTATCGAGGGCTCATTTGGGGTCAATAATCATGAATTTTAACAAAAGCGGTCACCCTATTCAGTAATTTTTCTTGAGCAGCATCCAGCTACTTGGTTGCAGGTACAGAGAAGACAGAGTTGAGTTCAGTCAGGGTGTTTGCAGCAAAGCAACGATTCTCATTGCATGGTCTCCAGACCAGCAGCGTCAGAATCACTGAAAGCTGGTAAGAAATGCACATTCTCAGACCTCGCCCCAGACCTCCTGATTCAGAAACTCTTCAATAGGGCCCAGCAATCTGTATTTTTACAAGCCTTTCGGATGATCCTAATGCTATACCCAGTTGAGGCTGATCAGCAGTGCAATAAAAGGAAAGAAGAATGAGAGAGCTAAAGATTCTTATAAGGGAATAATTATAATGGCAGGCTAGAGAGTCTAAATTGTGAAAGAAGTAGAGGCATGAGGAGGCTAATCAATAATGATAAAGTGGTGACATCAATGTCTTAAAATATAATAAGATAAATACAGTATGGTGGATTCATATTCTATTGCTGCCATAGCAAATTACCACAAATTAAGTGGCTTAAAACAACGGCCATGGTGGGGCACCTGGGTGGCTCAGTCGGTTAAGTATTTGACTCTTGATTTAGGCTCAAGTCATGATCCCAGGGTTTTAGGATCAAGCCCCGAGGTGGGCTCTTTGCTGAGCAAGGAGCCTGCTTGCAATTCTCTCTCTCTCCTCTTCCCCTCTGCCCCACTCTCGAACACACTCTCTCTCTCAAATTAAAAAAAAAAGATAAAAGCATTTTATTTTTAAATTTTTAAATGTTTATTTTTGCCAGAGAGAGAGAGACAGAGCATGAGCAGGGGAGGGACAGAGAGAGAGAGACACACACACACACACACACAGAGAATCCCAAGCAGGCTCCAGGCTCCGAGTGTCAGCACAGAGCCTGATGTGGGGCTCAAATTCATGAACCAGGAGATCATGACCCAAGCTGAAGTTGGACGCTTAACCAACTGAGTCACCCAGGGGCCCCAAAGCATTTTATTTTTACAAATTTGGGGCACCTGGG
This sequence comes from Paguma larvata, assembly GCA_030068075.1. Lineage (NCBI taxonomy): Eukaryota > Metazoa > Chordata > Mammalia > Carnivora > Viverridae > Paguma > Paguma larvata. The sequence goes on along the minus strand of CM057831.1, from coordinate 63,934,149 downwards.
TTGCCCAGTTGGTAGGGCGTCTGACTTTGGCTCAGATCGTGATCTCTCAGTCCAAGGGTTCGAGCCCCACGTCGGGCTCTGTGCTGACAGCTCAGAGCCTGGAGCCTGCTTCTGATTCTGTGGCTCCCTCTCTCTCTCTGCCCACCCCCACTCTCTCTCTCTCAAAAATAAATAAACATTAAAAATATTTAAAAATATATATATTGGCTGGACACCCGAGTGGCTCAGTGGTTAAGCCGCCGACTTTGGCTCAGGTAATGATCTCATGGTTTATGAGATCAAGCCTCACATCGGGAACTGTGCTGACATAGCCTGTTTGGGATTCTTTCTCTCCCTCTCTCACTCTCTCTCTCTCTCTAAATAAAAATAAACTTAAAAGTTACATTGTCAAGGCTTATTAAAATTAATATTTTTATGTTTCCAATTCTTTCTGAGTATATTGGGTTAAATAAGGTGCCTCTATGAAAGAATAAAAGACACAAGTAACATTAATTTGTTAAGTCTTGATAAAGCCTTTGTTGGTATGTTTCCCCAAAATTGAAAAGTGAATGAGTCTAACTGGGTAACAAATCTTTTTGAAAGTCAGGTGGTTTCCAATTCCTTTGCTTTCAACAAAACTGAAAATTGAGTTATCAGCTGATAAATTATTAAAATTAATTTTTGATACAGGTTGCCTTGTGATTATTGGCATGTAACTCAAAAGGGGCTCAAACAATCAAGAAAGACTGCAATAACAAAACTTCCAATCTCATTTAATTATTTTTTTTAATGTTTATTTAGTATTAGAGAGAGAGACAGCATGAGCAGGGGAGGGGCAGGGAGAGAGGTAGACCCAGAATCTGAAGCAGGCTCCAAGCTCTGAGCTGTCAGAACAGAGCCTAATGCAGGGCTCGAACTCACGAACCATAAGATCATGACCTAAGCCAAAGTTGGATGCTCAACCTAGGTGCCCCCCATTTACTTATTTAGTAAACAAGGTAATATTTAACCACCAATATGTGGACTAATAAAAACACAAGACCAAGGAAGACATTTTCACTAAAATTTTGTTTTCATGTTTAGTAATTATTTATAATTTATAACATATTTATATTGTCTTGATAAATCATGTACTAATAATAATTGTAATACTAGTCCATCCAGAAGAAATTTAGCACCCAAAAAAAAGAAATTTAGCACCTGTAACCTAATGATCATAGGAAATTTTTAAATTTCAATTCCTGTACATTTTGTTATTACAGACAAGAATAATAAGGTAACCAATCAAAGACTTTCAAGGATAAGAATATGTTGCATCAAGATAAAATATTGTGAGGAAAAGGGCAATGGATTTTACAAGTTAAAGAAGAAAATGGCATAAGATAAAAGTCCAACTTTAAAGAAGACCTTGTTTGTCTGTTTTTTTTTAAAAAATGGATAATGGTAGGCATTGAGTTGCCATGGTATTTAGAGTCTTTTTTTTTTTTAAGTAGGCTCCGTGCTCAACATCAGGCTCCAACTCACGACCCTGAGATCAAGAGTCACATGCCCTACCAACTGAGCCAGCCAGGCATCCCTACCATGGTATTTAGTTTCTACTGGATCCATTTTTTAAAGGTGTTACAGCAATTTTAAATGTCAGTATATGAAATAAGCCATAAGTTAGTATATCCTTTAAAATTACTTACGCTTATAATACAAATTCTAAAACCGATTTTGGAGAACACAGAAACTCAAAAGTTCAAAAACTGCTGGTTGAAGACGATAGCAAGAAATACCTGGCTTATAGGTGCATCAGTGTATCTTTGCTGAATTTAATTAGCAGCAAAGGGAAGACTAGGGGCAGGGAGACCACTAGGAGATTGTTGCCATAGTCCATTCACTCTGAATATTAATTGATGGACTGACTGGCCACTCTGTGCTGAGAGCTGTACTATACTCCGGAGATCAAATAGTAACCATGGCCTTGTCCTCAGGAGTTTACAGGCCTGGAGAAAAAGAATGAGGGCTAAACATGGCAGGACCATCGAGGGTAGAGGTGAGCAGACAGAAGTCAGCAATACTGACACTGGCTTATCTGCATGTCTGTGTTTTTATCCATATTTTCCTTTTTTTTTAAGTTTAGTTACTTATTTTTGAGAAAGAGAGAATGCATGCAAGTGGGGCAGAAGAGAGAAAGAGAGAGAGAACCACAAGCAGTTTCCAAGCTGTCAGCACAGAGCCTGATGCGGGGCTCTGAGATCATGACCTGAGCTGAAATCAAGAGTACAACTGAGCCACCCAGGCGCCCAGTCATCATTTTTTTAAAAAAACAAAAATAAGTCCTGCTCATTTTAAGAATTAAAACAACACCAAATATAAAAAGTGAAAGACCATCTTTGTCCTACGCCATCTTTCTTCTGCAACCACAGTTACATAATGGGATGATTTTTATGACACCACACCCCAAGTAGGAAAGGATGTAGAGTAAGTTATGCACACAGGCACACTCTCAGGTTAGGTTAAGGATGAAACTGCTATACCCTTTGTGTGTCCAGTTGCTTCTGGATCCCCAGGCCCAGTGAACTTTGTGCATAAACCCCTGCAGGCAAATTCTTTTCCTGGCATAATGCTAACCTTAGTTCCATTTCGTCTCACTCCTTTCAGAAACTTGCATGCTTGAAACCCCTGCTGGTTAACCCAGCCGAATCTCTAAATGGTCTAATTAGTAGGTCTTCCCAGCACCCCCTCCAGAGGGCCAGCACGTCCTGTCCCAGAACTTGACGGGCCTCAGTTCACAGGAGGTGAGGGAGCAAAGGAAGGCTGAGTAAGCTCTCAGTCTACACAGCTACACTACAGAGCTGTTTGGGAAGCTTTGAAGCTCAGAGCCCACATCTGCTCCCCTCTTGGGCAGGAAGAGAGCAAGCTGTATTGGCCAGGGGAGCACCAGCCAATTGCTTCACTCTTCTTTCACTTTTCCCACTTCTGAGATGTTTGGCAGCTCATACAACAAAGGCAGATGATGAAGTGTGCCTGTAGAGTGGAAAAATATGCAGCCATTAAAAATACGGATTATGGGGGCGCCTGGGTAGCTCAGGCAGTTTAAGCAGTCGACTTCGGCTCAGGTCATGATCTCACGGTTTCTGAGTTCGAGTTCCGTGTCAGGCCCTTTGCTGACAGCTCAGAGCATGGAGCCTGCTTTGGATTCTGTGTCTCCCTCTCTCTGCCCCTCCCCAGCTCTCTCCCTCTCAAAAATAACAAAAAAAGAAATAAAAAAAAAAAACACAGATTATGAAGACAGTAAAATGTTTATGGTATGCTAAGGAAAAGTAGTAAATTGTAAGAACAGTTCTTAATATACTATAATTACTATACTGCTACAATCACATAATCCTATGTGTACACACAGGAGAGCTGATATTAAAAACAAAATTAGTTATTGTTGTTAGGCTTATTAGTGGGATTATGAGTGGTTTTGTAGTTTTTTTTCTTCACACACACACACACACACACATACACACACACACATCTTGCATTCTTTTTTTTCCTTAAAAGGAACCTGTTTTAACTTCCTGGGCACATTGGCTGAGGAAAATCCCAGCCCAGCGAGGTCGGCACCTAAGTTCCCCCAGAGACTCCCGTGCCTGGAGGGACAGGTCCTGGGCCAGGCATGTGCAGAGGGCTGCCCCAGAGGCCGAAACCAAGTGTAAATGAGACATACGGTATTTGCATGACTAACCCAGGGAAAAAACCCACCAGAGTTATTTCTATTTAAGCTCAGAGAAATGCAGAAGTAAATCTCCTTGAACCTAACTTGCCTTTAAAAGGAAACCAAACTTGCCCCTGAAGTTTTTGCTAAGTGGGGGGTTGGGTGGACCTTCTGTAAGGAGGGAGAGTCAAGTTCAGGCTCCAGCGACCCTCACCAAAGAACCAAACTCTTTCAGGGGAGGTCCAGATTCCTAGGTTAGTGCAAACGGTTCTGAGTCCATAAACTCACTGAACCTTCACTTTAGACCAGCCCTGCTTCACCAAGCTAAGGTTGTGAACTCTTTGGTAATATTAAAGCTACAGAACTTCTTCCAGAGAAATATACATCGGTCTCAAAATTTGAAACAATTTCAGGGTTTTCATTGATCCCACTCCCCAGAATCCTAGACAACCCTACTTGTCCCACAGATTAAGAACCCCTACTGGGCAGAATAAATACAATGTCTCACAAGTTTCCGACGTAAACGCTATATTTTAAGCCTGTTGATAGGATTGTAATGAATAAATACAAATTCATTTAGAAGAAATACTGGATTCAGAGATTTGTTGTTGTGTTTGTTTTCCAGAGAGACAGTAAGTGCCCGTGCAGGTAAGGAGCATGTTGAAAGTGTTCTACCCCAGGTGTCCCTCGTCCTGCAGAAAGGCTGTCTCTTGCCGGCCAGTCCCCTGCCCCAATGGCCCAGGCATTGGAAGGCGCGGGGCTCCGGATCTCAACCCTGGAGGCTCTGCTAAAGCAGACCCGGTTTTTCGGGGTTTTTTCACGGAAATGCTGCAGCCGCTGGTTGGTTCACATGTATTTAAGATTTATTCTCCAGTTATGACCGGGTTTTCCGGACGTGGACTGTCAGCCCGTGTCCAAAGAGCGCAAGGTGCAGCCACTGAGGTCGCTGCGGGCGAGCACCCCTGGGTGAGCCGCTAGGGGCCCTGGCGTGGGCGGCAAGTCCCGCCCGCGAGCTCCCTCCCCTGGGCGCGCCGAGGCACCAGGCCCGGTGACCCGGGGAGCTCACCGCCTTCTTGCCGGATGGGCGCGCATGGGTGGCGGCAGGGGCAAAGAGGGCTCTGGCCTCAGACTCGCCATGGCCTTGCGCTGGACCGCGCGGGGCCGGAGGCTATGCAGTCCCTGAACATCCTCTGTCTCCGCGGCTGGCGGATTAATGGGAAGAAGAAGGGGAAGAGGGAGGAGAAGGGTCCGTAGCTCAGCCTATTCCCCATTGCTGCCAGCTCTAGGACCATCGCCCCTCCCGGCTCTGCACTCATTTCCGGAGATGTTCAAAGACCTGATTTCGACATTGGCAACCAAATCAGGTTGGTTCTAGGCGCCCAGGGCTGGCTTAGTGCGAGGCTCATCTGACAACAGTATCTGGCACACAGTAGGTGTGTGCATCTGTTGAATAAATCAGGTATTTTATTTTCCATGCGTGAACCGTGTTTGTTTCAACAGCACTTCCAACAGCTAGCCCCCGGTTAGGGGTGGGTATAATCAGTGATGTGCGAAGAAGGGTGAGGAAACAGCTAGGGATGGGGAGGGAAATGTGCGGCCCCAGAGCGGCAGCTACTCAGTGCGCCCGAAAGTCAGCGTCCACAACCTGTCCGGGCGTTGCGCCTCGGTGTCTCGGCCTTCCGCGCGGAAGGTCAGAACAGCAGGCCGCCTGTCCTGGGGTCAGGGGGGTGTAAAGATGCAAAGAAAAGAGGCCCAGGGCGACACTCGTCACTCGACAGCAGACTACAGGTCCGGCTCTCCTGGGTACTAAAGACGTGGGATCGGAGAAGCTCAAGGCCCCAGGAGTCCTGGACAGAAGGAGGTCTCGAATCTTCCCGCGGGGTGCAGAGCGACACCTCCCCGGGGTTGGGAAGGCAGATACCAGAGTGGTGAGCGCCCCTGCCGCCCTGCCTCTTCCCTAGTCCTGGAGGACAACTGCCGCCTCCAGGGGGCGAAATGTTCCTTCTGCTCTTCCCCGCCGAGGTTGAGATCTGAGTTAAAAATAGAAGCTGAGCTCAACAGAAAAGAATGAGACTGAACCAACATAACGTGTATATACAGAATCCTGTTGGGACAAAGAATAAAGTAGCACTCCCAAACACGGCAATAAGGAAGGATTACTTAGTAAGGAGTGAAAATTTGGGAGGGAAAAATCTAAGTTCCACATTATACATCAAAATAAACTCTAAGAGGATTAAAATGCGAAATATTTTACAGAACATAGAAATACTATATTAAGTGGGAAAAACAGTTATGTTTGTGGCTAAATGTCAGCGTTCTCAAAGCTTTGAAACAATAGAAGAAACTGCTAAAGATGAGAACATTTACAAACTTAAAACTGAATTTTAAAAAGACAAAAGCTTGAGGAAAAAAATGTTTGTGCCAAATAATAATCAGAAAATGCCAAAAATGTATAAAAGTTTGTTTGAATATGTAGAAACAATTAAGATACAATAACTAAATAGACAAAGAAGGTAAATAATGTAATTCACAAGGAGAAATAGAATTACTACCCAAGAGCATGGGGAAATGTCTGTGGTCCTTGACAATCAAAAATTTTAAATTTGAGGGGCACCTCGGGGGCTCAGTTGGTTAAGCATCTGACTTCCGCTCAGGTCATGATCTGGGTTGGTGAGTTTGAGGCCTGCATCAGGCTCTGTGCTGACAGCTCAGAGCCTCAAGCCTGGTTCCGGTTCTGTGTCTCCCTCCTTCTCTGTCCCTCCCTGACTCACAGTCTGTCTCTCTCTCTCCCTCTCTCAAAAATAAATAAATATTTAAAAAATTTTTTTAATTTCAAGTTTAAATTTTAAGCTTAAAACAACCTTGACATAGTACCTTACATCTACTAAAATAGCAAAGATGTTTGACTATAATGCACAATATTACCAAAGTGGTAAAATTAAATAAAGTCACGATCACTTCATACAGTTCTTTTGAACAGCAATATGATGATCTTCATTCATCCAGCAAAGAGCTATTGAGTAGTAATGGAGAACACACAAGAAACACCTCGTGAAGTGGTGATCACTTTAAGAAGAAAAATAGCCAGTGATGGGACGTGCTGTTTGAATCTGGTGAGGGTTAGCTTCTCTGATAAGATAGCATTTGAACAGAGACATGAACAAAGGAAAAGAACAAATCTCCCTCATATTTGTGGGAAGAAGTGCTCCAGGTTAGAGGGAGCGGAAAGTACAAAGCCCCTGAGGCAAGAGCATATGACTGGTAGAACACCATTTGATTCCTTTTCAATCATGCATAAGTACTTGAAATATTTTAAAGATTGCTTTACTATATATACATATTACAGCAACGATGAATTCATTATGCTGAAATGATGATATAGTAACTAACAAAACCTTAGCCTCCATGGAAGGTGACATTACAAAAAGATTGCTTCACCCCCATCCTCTTCCAAAAAATACTACTCTTTGATTTTCAGTACACTCAGCAGTTTTCTAAATGAAGTATCCAAAGATATGAGTATCACCACAGTTCAGGGAAAGGCTCTTCAAAGTAAAAGCAAAACAAGTGTTTTGGGTTGGTTTGGTTTGTTTTTTTTCTGGTGTTTATCCTCTGCTCTGAATTCCAGACTCAAACATCTGTCTGTCTACTTGACCTCACCAAATGGATGTCAAACTGAAATGTCCAAAACTGACCACCTGTTCTCCTTCCCCCTACCATACATACCTCCCCCCACCCACACCACAAAGAAGACTCTAACAGTCTTCAAGTCTTTATCTCAGTTAATAGCAAGTTAATTCTTTCATTTGCTCAGACCAAAAACATGGAGTTATCCTTGACTCTTCTTTCCTTTAAAATTAAGTCAGGTCATGTCAGTCCTCTACTTAAACCTGTTCTTGTCTCCATCAGATGTAAAAGCCGAAGTGCTCACTATGCCCTAAAGACCCAGTCACCTTTCTGTCCTTTTCACCTAGTACTCTCTAGCCTTTCCATCACTCCTCTCTGTCAGACCAGCCTCCTTGCTGCTCCTCAGACACACTAGGTACATGCCTACCTCAAGTCCTTTGGACTTTTCCCTCTATCAGGAATGCTTTTCCCCTCCATTATTGTGTGATCAATGCCTCACTTCCTTCAGATCTTTACTCAGAAGCCAAAGCAACTTTCTCAGTGAGGTAAGCATACAAAAAACTCCCTTCTTTGGATTTTCCACTTATCAGAATCTAAAGATCTATCTATCTATATCTATATCTGTATCTGTATCTGTTTGTTCACTGATGTATCCCCAGTGCCCAGAACAGTGCCTGCCACATGGTAGGTGCTTGATAAATATTCACTGAATAAATTAGAGGGGGAAGGGAAAAAAGTTAATAATAGCGTGGTAGAGATAAGAGACAAGGAGAAACATTAACAGAAAAGTAACTTAGGGAGACTGCTTAAGAATACAGACTTTTGATAGTGCAAAAGATTCTGCAAAATATAAATAAATTCCTGGGTCACCAAGATAGAAGCTGCCAGCCATATATTCACTGACAACGATTGGCTCTTTCCCTGGCTCCTAGTTTATTTACATCCAGCTCCGTCTTCAGAATTACAGTCTTCTGAGGGGTAAGAACACCAGAATCTACACCATGTCCTGCCCCACAGACACACGTTGGCCCTGAAAGATCATGTGGCAGAGCTGATGGGACAAAGGGAATGCCCAAGATGTGTAACAGAAAACTCAACTCAAATCAGTTTAAATCCTAAAAGGCCTTTATTGTCTCAGAAGCAACAAGTACTTGACTAATGGTTTGATCCAGAAGTTACCAACATCTTCAGGGGCTTGGACTTTCTTGAGACTCCCTCAGCTCTGCCCTCCTCTGTGTGTTGGCCTTGTCCTTACTCTGTTTTTCCTACAGGTGCAGAAATGGCTGCAGTTCTTTCAGATTGTATATCCTTACATCCATACAGATTACTGGGCTTCAATCTCGTTGGGTCAATGTCTGTCATGTGCCCATCCCAAAGCAACTGCTGTGGCCAAAGAAAAGCCAACATGCAGAGGAGGGCAAGGCTAGCTTAGGTCCTTCCCTGCACCAGTCAGCTGGGCAAGGAGAATGGGGTCTTTCTAACTGGTTAAGGACATACCACTGGGGCTGGATCCTACTTAAAGAGCATGGCTCTTCTATAGAGGGGAGAAAGTGGCATGGATGAGGGACCAGCCACAGGATCCACAACAAAGGCATATCCATCCAGAGCTGGAGGTGTTGGACACCACTGTCTATTTCTATTCTTACTGGAGTCTAATTACCCATCCCTTCACCAGGGCCAAGCCCTGCAAAGGCTCCCAAATAATGTCACTAAATTTCTGTTGGGAAACTGGTACAAATCCCTAAATAATACAGCATGGAGGCCATTTCAGTCACGGTCTCCTTTGGTTCCCGGTCAATTGGTCCCACTGTGCCCCCTCCTTCCCTGTCATCCCAGGCGAACTCTCCAAATGCAAGTGAGTTCAGTAACCTAGCTTCTCCTGCACTCTTGGGCTGATGCTGCTCCCTGCCCTGCCTGCCACTACTCCCAACCTCCTGAGCCTGTCACCTGGAACTTTTGTTCACCTATGGAAAGGAGTTCCTTCCACTTTCTGCCTTAACTGAAATCTGGCTGAAGGCATGGCTTCCCTTGCTGACCTCTTGAGACATCCCAACTCATTCCAATAGCCCACCTTCCATGGGACAAGGAGGAAGGTGGTCAGCATCTTTCCACCCCTTACTGCCTCTCCTGGACCACCACTCTTTTTCGAGACTGCCATCTCTTCCTTGGCACTGCCATCTACCTACCTCCCGACATTCACCGAGGACTTGGGCCCCCGGCTCTCAGAATTCTCAGGGGAAATATTGCCACCATCTTAGATGACTTAGTGTCTCTGTGGATAACACATTCTACCTCTTAATTTTATTTTATTTTTTTTAATTTAAAATAGTTTATTTTCAAATTGGTTTACATAAAACACCCAGTGTTCATCCCAACATGTGCCCTTTTTTAATGCCCATCACCCCCTCTCCCCCCCCATCTCCCTCACCCTCAGTTTGTTCTTAGTCTTTGAGAGTCTCTTATGTTTTATCTCCCTCCCTCTCTGTGTCTTTTTTTTCTTTCCCCTCTTCCCCTCCCGCTGGTTTTTGCTTAGTCTCACCAAGTCCACCTATTCGTGGAAACATATGGTATCTGTCTTTTTCTGACTGACTTATTTCACTTAACATAATACCCTCCAGTTCCATCCATGTTGCTACGCATGGCCAGATTTCATTTTTTCTCATTGCCACATAGTAGTCCACTGTATATATGTACCACATCTTCTTTATCCACTTGTCAGTTGATGGGCACTTAGTTTCTTTCCATGATTTGGCTATTGTCGAAAGTGCTGCTATGAACATTGGGGTACACGTGCTCCTATGCATCAGCAATCCTGTGTCTCTTGGGTAGATTCCTAGCAGGGCTATTGCTGGATCATAGGGTAGCTCTATTTTCAATTTTGAGGAACCTCCACACCGTTTTCCAAAGTGGCTGCACCAGTTTGCATTCCCACCAACAATGTAGGTACCTCTTAATTTTAAACTCTCTGACTCCCTTGTCTTCAATGACCTTTGCCCTTCTTTCCACTCGGGCCACTTATCCCCCTGGCCACACTCTGAGCCCTGTCATCATTTAGAAGTGCTACACTCTCTGACAAAATCCCATTCTCCAAACATAGCTGCTCTCGCAGCTCTCCCTTCATTACTTCACTGCCTCATTTGTTTCCTTTCCTTCCAACTTCTTCTTTTTTTTTTTTTCCTTCCAACTTCTTGTCATCACATACCACTGAGCAATAGTGAGGAAAATTTTATCTGCCTCTGAACTGGGGCCAGTTTCAGCCCACTCACATTTGGATTCTCTCTTTACTATATTCCTGAAGCTGCTCTTTCCAATGTCACCAGAGACTTCATACTGTTTAGAGGGACACATACTGATAGAGGGACACTTCGGGCCTTGTCTTTCTAGTCTTCTCTACATTGACCACTTCCTCCTCATTCTTGAAATTCTCCTCTCCTGCACGAATGAGACACCAATCTCCCCTCATTTTCTTTTATCTCCTTAAAGGCTCTTTCTCCATCTTCCCCACTAATTCCTTTTCCTCCATCAACCCCATAAATATAGCTGTTCCCAGGATGTTGCCTTAGGTTTACTTCTCTCATTTTACAAATCTTTCTCAGCTTATCTCACTCACACCCAAGGTTTCAATAACCACTCACTCAAATACCAATAATGCCCAAGTCTACACCTTTGGCCTTGCTCCATAGATTGTCCTTTGGATATTGCTACCAGGGTGCCCCTCAAAGGACCTTAAACTCAACATGTCCAAAATTGAACTTTCTATTCCATAACCTCACCTCCCTGTTCTCTTCACTAAAACATCAGACTCTGTGTGAAATAGCAGAGTCTACGTTAAGACCGGCAGATGTGGCCTCTCCCCTGGATAGAAAAGGAAACTTGGACCATCTTCATTACTATGAATTTAAGATGCAATAAAATGTCCCAAACATTCCTTTTAGTCAGCAGGTCGGTGAATATAAACATGCATAATCCTGAGTTGATCGACTGTGAATTCTTCTCCCACAAATAATTTCAGGAAGAAATGTTCTGCCTTGGCCTGCTGCCCATCTTGGGTTGGCAGTTGACCCAAGTCATGGAATGTGGAAGAGGATCTAGGTGAGCAGGTGCAATGCAGTTGTCTGCATGTTCACAAATAAGTTTTGCTTTATAGCAAATATTAAACTTTCTATGAGAAGAGACTGGGTCACACATAAAATTAAAAATAGATGGACACTCCAGGAAGGTGCCTAGGTTTCTGGGTTTCATATCCTCTCCTGAACTGTGACTCTTAGAGTCCACATAAGTGGACTTACATAAGTGAAGTTTCCTAGAAAAGCAGAAGCCGGCTCTGGTAATGGAGCTCCCCAAAATGGCTGGGGGGGGCAGTCCCTATTGACACTGGTCCTCTGATGGATGCAGAGTAATCTGACAGATGAACAAAGTTTTGGACAACATTAATTTAACCTATTTAATTTGTCATCTGTGTGAGAACTCTTGGTGCATGACACAAGAAACCAAAAGCTAACTAAAAGCTGCTTTAAGACAGAAAAACAGGATCATTGAGTGTTTCAAGCATCAACTAAACTAGAGGAATGGGAGTTTGACCTTGGTCAGATACAACTGGCACTGAAGATTCAACATCTGGTTCTCTTCATATCTGTCTTCAACTTTCCTCACTATAGATTGGATTCCTTGATGTGGCTGAGTGCCAAAAGCCCCCAGGCCTCTCTCACATCCCACCTGTCCCTAGCAGAGAGGGACTGGACTATTCTCTCTTTGCTCTGAGGAGGGATTCTGGCCTGGCTTGGATTGGGGGCTGACTCCCAAAAAACCAGTGGCTGAGCTGTGAAGAGATCTTATTAGCCCTCTTGATTCAAGTTTCTGCCATTGGACCAATCATCTGTGCCATAGGGATACAGTCACATAGCATAGTCCTGACTGTTAGGCAGCTACTTTAGGTGACAAGGACATTTTCCATGGTAGAAGGAAGTATTATAATGTCAGAGTGAGAATATTGGAATTGGAATACAGACAGCCACTCCCAGTAGAGATTACTACATCATTGCTAAATAAGTGTTTCTTAATCCTCCCACAAACAGTCAAATAGCCTTAAAGGTGTTGCCCATACTAAGTGCATGGGCCAGGCACAAGGGGACATTACTGAGCCCTCTCTTCTTCCTCTGTCCTCCCCTATTAGTCCCCTGAGCCACCCTCCCTCTGCTGTACTTCTCAGGCTTCAGCCTGTGGCCTCTCTCCCAAGCTGCCTAAGCATCCACACCTACGCTGCCCTCTATGTTTTCCTCCCTCTCACCATCCTACCTCTGAGTTGCTCTTTTTATTATGCCCAAAGGGAGAGCCTTGAAATCTTCCTGAGAAGGAAAAATGCATACAGATAGAAATCTGCATGTGCTCCAGTTTCACGTAAGGAGCCCAGGAGTTGAGGAGGATTTCCTTTCAAGGCCAGGTGCAGAAGAAAGAGTAATGGAGGGAGCATTAGTGGTGGAGACTCACATTTGCGTGCGAGCAAGTGTGTGAACCAGTATGCTCCATTAACTGTACATGGCTGACAACCTATGAAAGAGCAGGTAGGGATTGTGCCAATCCCTTCTCACTTATTCCAGACCCACACCAGGATCCAAGCCTTCTGCCTCCGGCTTGCAATTGAATTTGGTTTTCTGCCCTGGCTCTTGTGTTATCCCCTAAGATTTTAGCTCTTATTTACCCTCTGGCTACTTTGGTTAGGATCTCTAATTTCTAATTTCAGCCTTTACACAGAAACCACCAACCCAGCTGACTTGGCAGGTACTTCAGCCAAGCTTATAAAAGTAACAGCATTGAGGCTCACCAGAAGGTATGCTGTCTTTAGGGATGGGAGGCAGTTAGATTCTTGGTCCTCTCTGGGCACTGAGGAATAAGAAAGGAAGAAAAGAAGCTCTCTACCAAAGAGGAAGAGATGCTCAGCTCCCAAATACGACCCTGCCATCCACCACCAGCCTGCAGTCCTGTCTCTGCTGGGGCAGCTGAGCATTCAGAGAACAGGAGATAGGAGTGGGCACGGAGAGGCAGCACTCAAGGCTCAGGCACCAGGGTCCAGACACAGAGGAGATAGCACCAGGAACACTGGGGACAGAGGGGACTGTGCCCAGAATTGGCCTGCTGTAGGAGCAGATAGCAGTGCTGATGTTGTGGTAGGACCAGATTCTCTGGGCCCATCCCAGGAGAAGATGGAACTTGGAAGAGCCCAAAGTTGCCATGGTGACAGGAGCTTTTCTCTCCTTTTCCTCTTAGAGCTGTTACGACTCATATTCTTTGACAAGACCTACACACTTTTCTTTCATTTGCTCATTCATCATTGTTTTCAACACTTCTCTGCACAAGAATAGACAGAAATCTGTATTTCTCAACAGTTTATCACAGAACTGACACCTAGAAATGGAAAGCATGAACCTGGCAAAATAAAGTTGAGTTCCCAATATCATTGTGCAAAACTAGCTCACTTCTTCTCCAACACACACAATATGCGTTCACCATCCTAATACCCCATGCAGTTTCACTCTTTGTGCTTTGTTCAGGCTAATTCCTCCACCTAGGAAACCCTTCTACCTTATCCACCTAGCAAACTTTTACTCATCTTTTAAGACCTAGATGAAGTGTCACTTCTCCTGGCAACAGCAATATCCACCCCTTCATCCACTGGATTAATTGTTTATTATTTGGTCCCCAAAGCGACCTAGGCAAGCCCTAAAAAGAGCACTTAATTCACTGTATATAGTTGTTTCTGCCTAATACCTCCATGTAATGGAGAGTGGGGAATTACCTTGTTTGAATTTGTAACTGAGTGACTAACATGATCTACTAATCCCTAGTACAGAGCAGATTCTTAAAATACATTTGATTGAAAAAATGAACCAAAGAATGCAATCAACAAAGCAACATGAGTGCAATTCCACTCTACATTTCAACCTATTTTTTTTTAACGTTTATTTATTTTTGAGAGAGAGAGAGAGAGCATGCTAGCTGGGGAGGAGGGACAGAGAGAGAAGGAGACACAGAATCCAAAACAGGCTCCAGGCTCTGAGCTGTCAGCATGGAGCCCGATGTGAGGCTCAAACCCACAAATCATAAGACACTTAACCGACTGCGACACCCAGGGGCCCCTACACTTCAATTTCTTCAGTGTTAGAGCCAGAACTCTGGGAAGCACATGGTGGATCTAAGTCCTCTGCCTTTCCCAGTACTTTCACGCCTCAGAATGAAGAGGCTTAAAATATCACCTTTTTTCAAATTCATATGTCAAATCCAAATCCAAATTCAAGACTCTTTACTGGCTTTTATCTCCAGCTTCTTTCTTTAAGAATAGCATCTTTGGGGGGGGCGCCCGGGTGGCTCAGCTGATTAAGCTTCCAATTCTTGGCTTCTGTTCAGGTCACAATCTCACTGTTCATGAGTTAAAGCCACGCCTCAGGATCTGTGCTGACAGTGCAGAGCCTGCTTGGGATTCTTTCTCCCTCTCTCTCTGCCCCTCCCCTGCTTGTTCTCTCTCTCTAAATAAATAAACTTGTAAAAACAAAAAACAACAACAACAAAAAAACAAAGAATTTGGGGTGCCTGGGTGGCTCAATAAGTTAAGCGGCCGACTTTGTCTCAGGTCATGATCTCACGGTCTGTGAGTTTGAGCCCCGTGTCGGGCTCTGTGCTAATGGCTCGGAGCCTGGAGCCTGCTTAGAATTCTGTGTCTCCCTCTCTCTCTGCCCTTCCCCTGTTCACGCTCTGTCTCTGTGTCTCTCGAAAATAAATAAATGTTAAAAGATTAAAAAAAAAACAACAACCAAAGAATAACATCTTTGACAGGGCAGTAGTGTGTGGCAGGCAGGCAAACAAGCAGCACATTATAATTATTGTCCAAATCACCTGGCTGCATAAGTCCCTTTAGTTCTTAAAGGAACCATGTGATGTAATCCTGTTCAGTAGAGGTCAAGCTCTGTCAGGAGAATTCTTTCTGTGATAGTGCTTTGCACAAAGTAGTCATTAGAAAGTTGATGTTCTCGGGGTGCCTGGGTGGCTCAGTTGGTTAAGTTTCTCAGTTCAGTTCAAGTCATGATCTCACGGTTTGTGGGTTCAAGCCCCACATCAGGCTTTATGGTGACAGCTTGGAGCCTGGAGCCTGCTTTGGATTCTGTGTCTCCCTCTCTCTCTCTGCCCCTCCCCCACTCATACTCTGTCTCTCTCCCTCTCTCTCTCTCTCTCTCCCAAAAATAAATAAACATTAAGAAAATTCTAAAAAATAATAAAATAAAAAAAAAGTTGATGTTCTCACCATAAGTAACCAAGAAAATGAGGCAGGCCAGGAGGGGATGCTGGGGAGTCTGCTGGTGCTGCTGTCATAGTCAGTCTTGACACAGCAGGAACCTCAACAAAGGGATTAATCCAGGGACCCTAGGATATTTGGCATACATTTCTCAGTCACACAACACCTAGAATATTTATGGCTGCCAGTTTGGAGAAAAATGTTGCACCAAACTCTTAATTGCAACCAACACCTCAAACTCATCTCAAAATAGCTTACTATTTTACAAAATTGCAAACTTACCTCAAAATACCTTGGAATCAAACCAAGATTGGCATCAGGGATTGATACACTGTCAGAGCTTGCTGTCCTTCTTTCTCAATTCTACTTCCATGTTGATCCACTCTCTTCTCCTGTAGATAGGCCTTTTCCAAGCAGGGGAAAGCTTGGCCAACATAACAACAGGAGCATCTGCAAAGTTCCAGGGAAAACTGCATTTGGCCTCGCCCAGATCACATAAATGCCCCTGTATTCAACGGAGCGGTCTTCATTACTAGAAATGTACAGGGATGATCACTGGACAAATCTTTGCTAGGTAGGTGACTTTCCAATTTGTATTTAATGCATGTTATCAGATATCTTTTAAGTTTATTTTTCTGATTATAAAATAAAGGCTCATTGTTTAAAATATATAAAGTTCTGGGGTGCCTGGGTGGCTCAGTCGGTTAAGCATCCAACTTTAGCTCAGGTCATGATCTTGCAGTTTGTAAGTTGGAGCCCTGTGCTCTATATCTTAAAAATAAATAAACATTAACATTTTTTTTTAAATACATAAAGTTCAGGAAGGAAAAGGGAGTGGGAAATATCCCATAATTCCACCACTCAAATGACAGCCATTGTTGGCCTTCTGTTCTTTTTTAATGCTTTAAATAAAAAGAAAAAAAATCCCTTATATTTTTTTTGCTTCCTGATTTTTCATTTTAACATTATAACACATGCATTTCCCTAAATCATAAAAATTTCAGTACTCTGAAAACTTTTTAACCACCTAATTCAGAAGGAAAGAAGGCAGCAATGAGTCAGCATTCCTCTGCCATACATGAGCTCTGTCCTCGGGCACTTCAGTTCACAAGATTCAGTTCCAGCTTCAGAAAAGGGGCCATCACGCTGGAATTCCCCTCCCCCATTTCCTGCATTCCTCAAAACACTTTTAAACTTGTCTCATCCACATCCATCCATCCTTTGCTCTAGGCTTAGAGGATTTGCTATGAATTTGGCTAGTGGTTCTGTCAAACACTCTTTCTTTTTCTTTGTTTATTTTGAAAGAGAGAGAGTGTGCGTGTGCAAGTGGGGGAGGGGCAGAGATAGAGAATCCCAAACAGGTTCTGAGCTGTTAGCACAGGGCTCCATCTCAGGAACCATGCGATCATGACAAGAGCGGAGATCAAAAGTCAGGCACTTAACTGAGCCACCAGGTGCCCCAGACACTTTATTTTTAATGTTTATTTTTGAGAGAGAGAGGGAGACAGAATCCAAAGCAGGCTTTGCACCGTCAGCACAGAGCCTGACCCAGAGCGCAAACTCACAGACCATGAGATCATGACCTGAGCCAAAGTCAGATGCTTAACCAACTGAGCCACTTAGGCTCTCCTTTTCTTTTTTTTTTATGATGCTTTATGTTTTTTTAAGGTTTATTTATTTTGAGAGAAAGTGTGTGAGCAGGGGAGGGGCAGAGAGAGGGAGAGAGAATCCCAAGCAAGGTTTGAGCTATTAGCACAGAGCTCAATGTGGGGCTTGATTCCATGAACCATGAGATCTTGACCTGAGGTGAGATCAAGAGTCGGAGGCTTAACAGACTGAGCCACCTATGTCCCATCCCCCTTCCTCCCTCCCTCCCCAAGGCAAACACTTTAAATTGAAATCTGAAACTTAACTCTGTAGCAATATAATCTGGGAAATTCCTTTTACCTCTCTAAACATCATGTGCAAAATGGGGATTTTGTCACAGAGTTTTTATGAGGATTAAATTATGTATGTAAAACACTTAGCACATAATAGATGATCAAGAAGTGGTAGTGAAAATAGCAACACCCAGTTCTCCTCTAACTATAGCCCTCTCCTCCCTTGCCCTTCTCTCTCAAGCCATGTTCCTTGAAAATGATTTATACTTGCTGTCTCTCTTTGCTCATCTCCCTTTTATACCCCAATTTACTGTAATCTGGCTTTTGTTTACCCCTCTACTGAAACTGCTCACCAAAGATCTCCACTCTAGATGCCTTCATGGAGTTTTGAGTCACTCAATCTTTTCTGTATATAGCCAGACTTAATTTTTCCTTCAAACTTCTCTCTTGGTTTCCATGACACCAGACTTCCCAATTTTCCCAATATTCAGACTGCCCTTTCTTACTCTTTGTTGCCTGCACTTTTTCCCTTAAATAGTATCTATCAACTTTCACGTGTCTGGAAAAAGCAGGATTCTTTGCTATAACATCTGAGTCAGAATTCCGTCTTTCCAATTACCAAGTTCCTAAGTTATTTAACTTACCTCAGCCTCTTCATCTGCAAAAAGGTGACCCCTCTCTGTAATCATCCTAAATGGAGTCATTGTACACTGAATTTCCCACTGGCATAATGGGTTGGTAGGCATAAATTGGAATTCCAGACCTGGAAACCCGTTTCATAAGAATGTCAAAACTCAAAACAAATATAATGCTCTTCAAAATATTTATTAACCATATAAAACTAAACAATATGAACTATGATATAAATGTTCCTTGAGGTATTTTTCTTCTTGGGCTGGACTGGCTGAGGTTTCTTAGACTCTTAGTTTAATGAAGTTTGGACAGAACATGTCATCTTTTCCTGGTAAATCTTCCTAGAGCATACATAGATATTTTTCCTTACTCCAGAGACCTTTGAACTGCATTGAAAATTAGGGTAATCTGCCACAAAGAAAAAAAAAGTTCAATGATGTTCAGATGAATGCTTCTCAAAGTTTTTAAAAGCTTAACGTTGGGAAAGGGGAAGTTTCAATGATGTCTTACTCGTCCATTTTTATAAAAATCTACCTTGCTGGGCTTCTGAGAGATTTCTAACAATACAACCAGTTTTGCAGAAACTTCTAGATCCACTCACTCTGCAATGTCACATCAGTTCATTGATGCTTTTTACAGTTCTACAAATGCCTTCAAAATACTGAATGAGGCAGGTTCCTCCAAACTCCTAGTTTCAGGCTTCACTTAGGATTTTCACAATATCCAAAACACTTCCAAAATGCTCTTTTGATCCATCCTCCTTGTCGATCGCTTTCATTGGCCTTTAAAAATTTCACAAATAAAAATATCTTAAGGATGCAATGACTTATTTTATCTGTTGGCTAAAAGTCAGAGAGATGCTTTGTGGAGATGAACTGGAGAGGAAAACTACTCTAATGTCAGGATGCTAGTGCTGCTTTAAGAATTAGAAGACAGCTTAAAGCATTACCTAATCCAGCTGTTAAGAATATTTTAAATGCCATTATTTCTTGACCTCTGGAACAGAGTGAAAATGAAAACCAAAGCTTCAGAATTGGCCCTTCAAAATATATGAGCTCACTAATTAAAGGGGACTTGCCTTGGATTCGTGGCAATCTAAAGGTAAGGCAACAATTTCATTTGCACTCAACTGCAATGTAGGATTTGTCCTACCCAACTGCATAGTCAATATTAAAACTTTTTCTTCCTTACTAGTCAGCTTTCCAAAACAGTAGTTTTATCAGTGTTAAATATCTCAAACAATAACAAGTATTTAACTTTGCATTCCAGTTAACTTTTTTGGAAAATTCTTCAATGCTTCAATATTAGCAGTTGTAGCTTCCTCCTGGTGTTACGCTAGCAAGTTCTCATTCTGTTATAAAAACAAACAAAACCTGTTCAGTGTGCAGTGTTCCCATCTAATGAAAACCCTATTCCCATGTGTCCATCCACCGGGGTCCTAGTTCAGGCCCTCTTTCCTCTTGCCCTGGGTCAGAACAATAGCCATGAAACCAGTCTACAGATAATTTCACTGCTCTACCACCAGCATCTTCCCAAGCTATGTAATTGTCCTCTATCACTCTACCTGTAGAATCTCTCCAACACAGCACTTACCACATTTTATTGTCATTTTAGCTTTACCTGGGTCTCCTCTATTTTATCCTGAGTACTGAGGGGCAAAGGCTATTTCTTACTGGTCTTTGGCCTACCAATTAGCACATAGAAGGCACTCAGTTTAAGTATCCTGTTGTAAGTGAATATAAGCCCAACTCTTCTCAGCTTTCAGATGGCTTAAGAATTCCTTCTAAGAAAACCAGATATTTTTCCTACTTAATCTAATATTCTTAAACAATATGTGAAAAATTTACTGCAAATTATCAACTTGATGAAAAACACCTGATTTTTTTTCTTTGAAGCTAGTGCACTTGAAAAATGCACCTTGACTTTGAGTGATCTGAATATACACCAATTATACTTTTTATAGATTTGTCTTCAGTGACTACTGAAATGTTATCTACTCCGGGCTGCAGCTTTTTAGGTTGTCTGTCACCCACACCAATCAGCTTTCTTATCTAATGTTTCTGTCTATACTAATTCCTTTCACACCTCTAAAATGTGCTTTTTAGCATGCCATAGGGCTTAAAAGCTGAATTAAGGTTATTAGAAATGTTTATAGTGGGAAGAAATAGACCCTAATCAAACAAATTGTTTATCCATGATCAAAAACCATAAGGATCTTGTGACATCTTTGTTTGTGTGTGTGTGTGACCTTATTCTGGTACTAATACACATCAGAAAAAGATGTCACATAGAATTAGCACTGTTCATCACTTAAATCTAAGCTTTCAATTCTTAAATCCAGCCTAGTTCAACTGAGTTACCTCATTTTAAAGCTCTCTTCTGTGACTCAGCTCAAATTAGAAAATTATGAGTCATTACATCCACTTAATAATCTAAAGCTTTTTTTAACTAAATTATATTACATTTCTAGCAGATCAAATGTGTAATATACAATGTGATGAACAAATATTAAATATAATGACAAATGAAAAACATTTATGATTGATGGGACAAATTTTTTTCAATCACAAAATCTAACTAATGTAGACTAAAACTCATCATTAAATAAAAATTTTTCATATTCTATCAAAAATGTGCCCTCTGCTTTTAGTACTTTATATGCATTATACTCTAAATGTTAAAATGTGATAAAATAGTAGAAAACAGGCATCACAAAGATTTAGACAATTACGGTAAGCTCAGAGTGACTTTTAATATGCCAATCGATGTTAGTAAAACACAAGTCAAGCAGACATGTGCAAACATGTTTTAAACCAAAATTAATAGGCAAACAAACAATAGACAAACTCTATGTTGTTTTTGTTTTTGCAATGTCTGGTTAGCCAGTATTATTAGTCAAATGGCTAATCACTGATAAAAGATATTTTGTGAAAAGCTTGGAATAGTCAGAAGTCATTCTGGCACTTCAAAACAGCTATGTACACTATCGCCAAGATTAGTTTATATACACAAATATTGAAGAGAAACTAGGGAAAACATTTAAAAACAGACTAACAATACAATCAAGTACAAAACTTGGGTGGAGGGAGGGAACATTTTAAAAAAGGGAAAGGGAAGGGCATTATCAGGAAAAATTACAAAACCAGTAATAATTATACTACATTAATACAGCAATCCAAAAGGGAAAAAAAAAAGGTGCATTACTCCAATGCACTAGCTTCAAAGTTCAAAGAAAAAAAAGGCAAATAGCTGCTTGTCATCAAGAGCAGCTATATATTTCACATAATTGTTTTCCAAAAGAGCCTGTTAACAACAATGATTGTTTAATGCTACAATTTTACAGCAAGGACAAAACTAAAATAGCAGCAAATTCACAAGGCAATACTTCCACAGAATTATCATTCCATGGCTCATGCAGTGCCTACAAAGTGCTCCCAGTTGGATATACAAGTATAATTCACAATTAAAAAAAAAAAAAGAAATAGAAGATTGACACACAGGTACATTGAAGGCTGAGTAGTACTGAGTCTCTTAGCATTTCCCTTTTCAAAGGGAGAAGAATATGTTTGTAATAAAGCCCTTGAGTCCTTTTTACAGGTCACTACAGGGAAAGTCACCTTTTATTACAATGCAACAGCAAACTATAAGCAGCACACCACCACAGTGGTTAACCCTGGAAAGGCTGGTGTAACATCCAACAGTGACTGACATCCTACAGAAGACAGACTAATAAGACTAGACGAAAGCCTGATATAGCACTGGTCAAAATACAGCTTTCAACTGTAATTCACAAGTAAAAGTCCTAAAGGTATTTCAGTAAAACTACTGACACCGATTGAGAAAGTAATTGCAAATTGGATTCTAGCAGTGATTTCAACCTAGCTTCCTCTTGTCACAGTTTTTTGGGGGAGGTGGGAAATGAGTAGTTCAGTATATGGTAAGGCTGACAGAGCGGTTCATTTTCTTTCCAATAAGTCGAGATGTTCTATTACTCTGGGTGGTGGACCTAGTGGTCATCCGATCAGTGAAGAGTGCTCTTTCCTCAGCTGCAGCTTTTGCCATCTGGGCTTTCTTGAGTTCTCTAAGAACATAAAAACCGAAAATAAGACTTTTCACCTATTGTATTAATCCTAGGAAGGGATCTTAAGAGGCCAAACATAGAACTATATTATCAGCTGGGAGATCTTAGCATGTCATCATTATTCTAAAGACATAACTGAGGAAAAAAATTACAGTATTAACTTTGCTTTTGCTCAAATAACTTAAATTTATGATTTTATTTTGTGCTCTCAAAATTAAAATATCATATACACTTGAACAAAAGTAATAAAGATGCTAATAATGACTGAGTCTTAAATAATTTCAAACTCTAATTCATATTGTGAAAATATGTTTAAATAGAGATAAAAGGAAAATACAATTTCCTATTTGTATGAACTAGATGGCTACCATACTAGTGGCAAATAAACCTTTTAATATTTCAAGACAGTTTTATTAGATTAAAATCAGCAATAAAGCAAATAAATTAGAATTAGCATTCCAATCATTTTAGTGAAAATGTCAAAGGTCATTCAGATCAAATATGAGACTCATCTACCAACTTAATTGACATTAATTTAACCCTTTCATAAAAATAAATAGAAAGAATGAAGGAAAATGTTAATTTATGGTGAGTGTTACGGGTGGAAAAAACCTGTACAGGCTCATTTAGTTTTTGCCAAAGGGATTGGGGATTATTACCACTTGCAAATACATGCCAGTTTTAAAAATTTTTTAAGTCCAGGGGTGCCTGGATGGCTCAGTTGGTTAAGCGTCTGACTTCAGCTCAGGTTATGATCTCGCGGGTCCTGAGTTTGAGCCCCACGTCGGACTCTGTACTGATGGCTCAGAGCCTGAAGCCTGCTTCAGAGTCTGTCTCCTCTCTCTCTCTGACTCTCCCCCACTCATGCTCTGTCTCTCTCTCTCTCTCAAAAATAATAAAATAAAAAAATTAAAAATAAATTTAAAAAATTTCTTAAGTCCATAATTTCAGAGTTAAAGAACAATACAAATAGGTCACAAACACTAATTAAGGCAGAAATCCCCAAATTTTAACTGTATAGCATACCAAACCACCACAGCCTTCACTGACAAAAAGCCTAAGTCATCTCTCATTAAAATTTGAAAATGAAAATGAAAAAGTTAAAATAAAACATTCCAAAAATCCTCACTTACTTCTGCAAAAGTGAATTTTTGAATTTTTCAGCATTCAGTTCTATTCGTAATTGTTCTGCACTTTTTCTAGAAGCAGAGAGCAATACTGAATGCTTTACCAGTGCCATTGCTGAAGGTCTTTTCTCTGGGTCTGGATGAATCATAACCTTATAAAGATAAGTAAAATTAAGGTAAAGACAGGTAGTTTAATAAAACATTAAACCATAACAATAAAAAGTGCTTTATATACAAAAAAATGCTCACTTTTAGCAACTCTGTAAACTCTTGGGAAAGCACTTGTGGAATCCGAGGTAATCTACCCTGTCTGATTTCATGCCATTGGTCTCCATTTCTAGGAAGAGGTTCAGCACCAGCAGCACATACCACTGTGAGGGCAAGGGCAAAAATATCCGCTTTTGGTAGATGGGTATAGTTCTGTAAAATTAAAAAAAAAATTTTAAGGGAATATAAAAAAATGCCCAAAATAAAGTAAAATTACAGTGATGACTTAAGTGAGAAATGGAACTAAACTGAAATATCCAATGCCACGTTTATCTTTAAGGCCTATTCAGAGAAAAAGCTGAATTTGAAGAGTTTTTTTAAATTACAAAGTAAAACACACTCTGGAGGGGAGTGGTAAATAAGTTTCTAAAAGTAAATGCCTTCTCTTTTTCAGTAGTCTTGATTCAACTCTTAGAAGAAACTCCTATCCTTCTGGGGGCATTCATATGAAAACACAAAACACATACACATCAACAAGTTACAAATATACATACACATATAAAAAAGAACAATGAGATAGTACAATTTATTTGTTCTATGTGTTCTACTTTCACTCAAAACTCTTATCATGAAATATTTTGTCACACTTTTTTTTTTGGTGACACTCTTTTTAAAACAGTACTATTAACTATAGGTCATTATTTATTTTTGTTCCCTTATTGGTAAACACTTATTTACATTGTTCTCAAATGGGAATTCTGGGGGAAGGGTACAGGATTTTAAAACATTGTTAGATACAAATACTTTGATCTCCAGAAAGGCTATGTCATTTTACAGTTCCACTAGAAGTGTATGAGAACTTTTCTTTTACCACAACTCCATCATTGTTGAATACTCTAAATCTTTTTTACTTAATTTTGCTAGATTAAATACTCCAGCTGATGGTTTAGACTTTTTAAAAAACATTTTACTAATTATTAGCTTAAAAATGTAATATCTGCATTGTTATAAAGCAAACAGGATAATTAAAGAAAAAAACTACCTCCTGCAAAACTTCATTCGCAAGAAAACGGCTATCACCTTCTTCAACTTGTGGACTAGAGATCCTTGTTACATGCCCAAGATCACCTATAAGTATTGAAAAAAATAGAGTCAAGAGTTAAACAGCTTCTTACTTTATTTTAAGTTAATAATCTGGTCATCTTTCTCTCTTACCTATTTTAAACATAACTTTGTTGGATGCCCAGTCATCTTCATCTCCTTCTTCAGAGGCAGCATTTGGGATTGAGGTTCGAGATATGAAAATATTACCTGTCAAACAATTATTTAGGTAAGCTGCACTAACAATTAATACTGTAACCCAAATTCACAAACAAGGCCATGCAAACCCATGCATCAAAATCCCAAAAGCTTTCAAATATATAGATTCTCATATGTTCTACACCAAAAACCAATGAGAGTAAGAATCTCAGGGGATAGGAACTGGGATTGTTATTTTCTAGGAACATACTTTCTTGCTTAGTACTTTTCTTTGAACGTTTGGAAACTACTACATTAGACCCTTGTCATCTACACATTCATCTTCAGTTTTAACTTTGTACTTAGAAACAATACGAAAAACAAACCAGTACAAAAATACAAAAAACAATACAAAAAGTAATAACGTAGAAATTTATGATGCTACCAAATTATAAATTTTAACCTAATGCTACAGGCTGGTACAAAACGTACAAATAATGGAACTTGAGTTTGACTAACCATTTGACTAACTGTATAGCATCTACATCCCGAGGTCGCTTTGTCGTTCATTTCTGCTGTACACATACTTTTCTTAAAAAAATTATTTTTAACATTTTTATTTATTATTGAGAGACAGCATGAGCCTGGGAGGGGCGGAGGTGCGGGGGAGACACAGAATCTGAAGGAGGTTCCAGGCTCTGAGCTGTCAGCACGGAGCCCGATGCGGGGCTCGGACACTTAACCGACAGAGTCGCCCAGGCGCCCCTGTACACATACTTTTCTTCTTCAAATTCTAGTAAGTTCAAGATTGATGTAAGTTTCAGTGACAGTTTTTACTTTAATAGTTCTACCAATGTAATACTGAGTTTATATACATTACATTCAGTGAAGTCCTCTTTCCAATTTCACTTTATTTATAGGACAACTTATTTTATGATGGCATTTGTAAATTTGAAATTTAAAAATTCACATGCCTTAATATTTTCAACTTTTGGTACTTATAAGGGTCCACTGTGTTTGTCTGACACTCAATAGAAGGTATGAGTGAGTACAGACAAACCTTACTAATTCATATTTACTGCCTCCAGTCCAAATATTAGATTTTCCCTTTTGAAAATAAAAATTTAGTGTTTTACACATAGGTAAAAAATTCTTCACATAACTTACAGAATTAAAGTAGGTTGTATAAAATGATTTAATGTCTCATGAATCACACATTTCCATAGACCAAAATCCGAACAAACTAACAAAAAAAACTTCATTAAACTCAACTTAAAAACATCTAGCGATGGGGTGCCTTGGTGGCTCAGTCAGTTAAGCGTCAGACTTCAGCTCAGGTCATAGGTTCATGAGTTCTGTGCTGACAACTTGGAGCCTGCCTCGGATTCTGGGTCTCCCTCTCTCTGCTCGTCCCCAGCTTGTGCTCTCTCAAAAATAAACAAACATTGCGGGTGCCTGGGTGGCTCAGCCGTTTAAGTGTCCGACTGTGGCTTAGGTCATGATCTCACGGTTCGTGGGTTCAAGCCCCTCACTGGGCTCTGTGTTGACAGCTCAGAGTCTGGAGCCCGCTTCCGATTCTGTGTCTCCCTCTCCCTCTGCCCTCCCCTGTTCACATGCTCTCTCTCAAAAATAAACATTAAAAAAAAAAAAAGAATAGAAGTAGATGCAATGCATAGTTCTGAAATGGATACTAGTATAGAGAAATCAACCATTAAGAAGTTGGGACACCTGGGAAAAATTTAAGGATGATCTGGCTATTAGAGGAGATGAAAATTTACTGAAACGAAAGGCTGGAGTTGACATATGACAAGTTTTAAAACAGTTTGTACATTATGAAGTTATTTTAATAAAATGAGAGGGATTTGCGCTATAATGTTATAGTATTCACTTGCATCTTTTTAACGTAAGATAATCATACTGCATGTGCCATTATTTTCTGAATAATACAGTAACACTTTCATGGTATATAGGCTAGAAATACCACCATGTTTGTATAGTACTTAAGTTTCCAAAACATTTTCACATTATCTCATTTTATTCTAACAACTCCATTACCAGTACCAGCATTATTTTATGATTATGGTTCTACAGCCTAGCAGAAGAGAGGTTTTAAACAATAGGTTCTCAGTCTCCCCATCAGAGTCCTAGTTCATGATTATGTGGTTCCCATAAGATGTAGCAAACTTTTCCAATTTTTAATAGAAATTAGTTTATTGTCTCAAGTATTTTGGGATAACAAGGGAAAAGGTGACTGGAAATCATAAGACAATACTAACATGTGGCTCAAAGGCCTTTTAAAACTAACAAAGAAAAAACACAGTAAGATGTATATATATATATATATATTTTTTTTAAGTTTATTTGTTTATTTTGAGAAAGAGAGAGTGTGAGCTGGGAGGGGGCAGAGAGATGAGGAGAGAATCCCAAGCAGGCTCTGCGATGACAGTGCAGAGTTTGTTGCGGGGCTCAAACTGACAAACCATGAGATCATGACCTGAGCTGGAATCAAGAGTCAGATACTTAACCAACTGAGCCACTCAGGCACCCCATGGATGTGTATGTTTTCATATTGTTTTAATGAAATCATTTATTCTCTATAACACTAAAGAACATAGATCAGAGAATTTGTAATACTTACTAGGCTTTATATCCATGTGAACCAAGGACATTGAATGAATATACCTCAAGCCCCGGCCAACTTGTAAAAGGAGATCCTTCAACTCTGGTTCTGTAAAGTAACTCATGCTTCTATAGTTTTCACTTATGGCATCAGCTAAACTTCCACCTAACAAACATGGGAAAAATTAGTAACTTCTTTCTGAAAATATTTTCTCCCTTCCATCTTTACTGAATGGTCACAAATTCTACAAAGCAAGTGACATTTTATAGGACCTATTCCCTCCTTCTTGTTTGTGAAATCAACATCTTAATTCTTTCAATAGGTAATATACTCACATGGGTAAATACAATGTAAAGTCTCTGTTTCATCCAGGTACCCCAGCAACCTACCTGATTCTTTTTCCCAGAACAAACCAATGTTATTGGTTTCTTATATATCCTTTTCAACTTCTTTTTATACAAATGGTAACATTTTCGTCATCTTAAAGATCATTCTTTACTAATACATAAAGACTACCTTGTTCTCTCTTAAGTCTCTACAGAATTCCACTGTATAACTGAATGGTAATGAATTAACCAATCTCCTAACTGAGGAACATTTTATTTTATTTGTTTTTTTTAACTGAGGAACATTTTAAAATAATTTCTAAGACTTTCCTACTATATACTATGGTCTGAAGAATAACTTTGTACATTGGTCATATCACACACATTTAATATATCTCATAGAAAAAAACTACCAGTTTTTAGAGTATGTAGAATCATAAAACAATACTATCTAGTATGTGGCTCAAAGTGTGTGTGTGTGTGTGTGTGTGCAATAGTATCTTATATGTAGGATCATTTCTATAGCTGAGAGGGACATATCTATAGCTGAGAGGGTTTTGGAAGACATATCTGGGGCAATTTTACTTGCACGTACACAATCCCTCATAGAGAAGTCTGTACATTAGTATAGACTCCATCATTAATGTATAAGAATACTTGTTTTCCAACACCCTTGACAAAAGTCTATAAATTTTATAGGTAAAATCCAGTATCTTACTATAGTTTTAACTTGTTTTTATGTAATCAAACAAACCAGCTATTTCTTTACACTTTTAAAAAACTCTTAAGTTTATACAAGTTTTATTAAAAACATTTTAAGTTTATAACTTATCTCAAAGGAAAAGAGGAGTTATAGTAAGCAAAACAAAACAAAAACCAAAACAAACCACATATGTTTAAAGCTTAGTTAGGAATAATGAAATCAGAGCCAGGTAATAAAATCAAGAAGGTATACTGATATAGGATATGTTAGTCAGGAAAGGCTAAGTAGCAAAATGTCCAATGTATTTTAAAAATAAAAATAAATCACACACCTCAAAATTTTAGGCTTAAGTATGTTCTCCGTACTTGTACAAATTTTGAACTTCAGGAAAAAGAGGGCTTAGAAGGGAGGTCAATAAGCTTGTCAGACAAGTGGGCTTGAAGTCCTAGACCAAGTTTAATAAGATAGAATACGGCTTTTTAGTGGGTCCAGCAACTATAGCTAGGCCAGTTCCTTCTATCTCATTGCTGAAACGAAGAGAAAGATGAGAAGAGCAAGACACTCAATGGATATTTCAGGTTCTCTTCCCCTATCCATCAACATTTTTCCACACTTGTTTCCCAGGTGTAAAAATTTCTTATCACCAAACCAAGACAAAAGACTTAAAATGCAAATGAGTGAGATAATAAAGAAACTTAGTCATGATAAAGGATACCAGTTAATCACCATGTACAAATGAAATGATAACAGAATCATTTCCCTGTGAAACTATGGAAAAGGATCTGAAGATCAGGTCTATTATCAGAACATTCATGGCTTTATGTGGAAAGAATGGTGGCAACAGGACACAAAAGAAGAGTTCACAAATGTATCTAGATGGCCTTATTTCCTCTCATCTACACAGAATGAAAAATTATACTGAGGCAACCCTGTTTCACACAGGTCTATTTATTTTTTAAAGATCTGTATTATTCTTTGCTTTATACTGTTCTAAAATAATAAAGTGTTTCGAAAAACTATTTTATAATTTAAGTTTATTACAGGACAAGGTTTTGCTTTGTTAGGACAAAATCTTCATAATGAGAGGGTAGCAAGACAACTCACTCCTTCCTATCCCTCCAGGACCAAGAGTTTTCTCAAAATCATTTGAATTACACCACCACATATTTATTTGGTAGACTGTTACAACTTTGTGATCTTGGACTACCACGGAAATACTTGTTAAGAGGTCCAGCCACATCAACAAGGTGAGAAGGAGAAAGAAACTAGAAGATGGCGTCTAGCAAACATGGAGTGGAGAAGACATGATCGGACTGCCCTATGTCAAGTACAGTAACTGGGAAATGAAGGTTAAAAACCAGAAGAGTCCACAAGGTCATGGGAGATAGCTACATACATATTTTGATGACATGAATAGAAACGTTTCAAGAAATGTATGAAACAAATTAGCAGCAGTGCTGTATACTGAGCACTTAGTCCTTTCAAGTGTAGAGAATTAGTAAAATGACAACTTAGGAAGAAGTTAGGTGTGAGAAATGGCTCTTTTACTTCTGTTTTGTACAATGCTTTTAAATACTGAAAATTTGAATCCACTACCTACACCACTTACTTATTCACAAGCTATGAGATGGCTGGTCTTATTTAAGGAAAAAATAATGAAAATCAACAAATATATGTAACACAAACATAAATCATTACTATCACCTCTCAAATGTTCACTAAATTCTAAATTCTCTAATATTCAAAGATTAACAGAAATGGAAATCCAGTGTAAAGATTTACCTATTCAATAATGGGTATTTACAAGATTCGTAATTGAGACCACGGTTTTGATAAAGGTTTAATGAAAAAAGGTGGGAACCAAGTTGGTCCTTGAAAGACTTGCTGAAATTGAAAGTCTTTAAACCTCTGTAGATGCTTGTTTTGTTGATTTCTGGAGGGGAAATGAGGGAGAGAGGCGCGGCTGGAGAATTAAGAGTGTAACATAATAAAAATGTCTGAGTAGATTCTGGTGGTAAACTAGGTTGGAAAAACAGGAATGAGGGCAAGATTATAGAATACTTTGAACAAACGGCTGAAGTTAGAAAAATGGAGTTACTGTCACTCTATGAGTAACCAGTATCCATTTTAACAAAATATAAAATGAAATGGAAAAGGAAGACTAGATGCATTGAACCCATATTCCACATAAACTATGCTTGCTATGTGCTAGGGATTCTAAAATACATATGGCAAGTCCACTGTCCTCTCAAGATCAATGTGACTAACAGGCACACAAACAATATGCATAATTCTACTACTGAGGTAAATGGGACAAGCTTTTCAGTCTTTACGTAACATCAAGGTAGGCAATGAACTTGAAATTCACGTTAGGCTTCTTGATCTTTGAATTTTAAGAAATAAAAGAGACACAGAGTTAGAGCAGGATTTCAGATAAAATAAGTATTTCCTCGGTGTTCATTTTTTTGAGCTCACAAGTGTCAAAGAGAACAATTACTCACCATTACAATACTCATTCTGTATAAGCATATGGTCATCTTCTGCCCATGCAGAGAAATATCGAACTACATGAGAATGTTGTCCAAGCACTGCATGGGCATATACTTCCCTCAAAGCGTTCTGCCTAGGAGAAATTTGAGATTGACAGAATGGTACATCATTTTCATTCAAGCCTAAACTGAATTAATTTATCTGAAAATTCATAAAAGAAACTTGACTTGTTATCTATCATTATCCTGAAGAATAACCTGCTTAAGAGGGAGGGGGTTAAGACTCTGTACCAGATTTTTCTAGAAGATTTATTAAAGAAGAATATTAGTTACAAAGAAGGAACCTTGCTGGCCCTAGGACTCGGGAAAAATAAAACTCCATTTTACTGTGAATTCATAGATGCTACCAGAAAAAAGAAATTTAAGTTAGGCTTCAAAATGAGATTATTCATATTATTTTACCAAGTTCAGTAAGAATCAACGGCACAAAATGAAAAGGATCTGATTAAATTATTATGGCTTCTCAAAAGTGAGAGAATTAATTTCAGTGCTTGTTTATGTAAAACCTTAACGTTTGCAACACTATAGGGAACAAAAGAGCAAAAGACAAAAATTTTAATACATACTCATCAACGGAGCCAGCCAATGGCTTTTTCGATCGCTTAATGGCATAAACGCATCCATCCAGCCTCTTCACACACTTAAACACAGAACCAAATTCTCCAGAGCCAATTTTCTCTAGCTCATGAAATTCTGTTGTATACCGTGACTTCATATTGCTTTCAGTAATTGTGATTCTCTGTAATAAGAGGTTTATCCATATATACAAAGACATGAAAATGATGTTTTGCTATAATGATAGCCCTGTGTGAAATTTAAAAATCATTACATTTTATGTTTGAATGTATACTTAACATGTATATATGGTTACTCGTTAAGTAAGAAGTAGAAAATGAAAATGCAAAAACAATAAAAAAATATAAAGCTATTTACTTTGGCAGGTCTTGTTTCATCTTCAAACTCATAATCACTGGCTTCCATGTCTTCACCACAAGAACTGGAAAACATTATATGTTTCCATCAATAGATCTGACAGACACATCAACTAGAGACCCAAAACTTTAAAGGATGTACAGTGAAAATTCATTTTAATGAATAAAAACAGACAAGAAAGCACTTAATTTTGAAATCACAAGATATACCTCAGCTGATTAAAATGCTGTCCCTACTGAAAAATACAGATTAACTACAAGCCAATACCACTGCACATATCTATAAAATTAAAGTCTTTCTAAATAATTCTCTCTGCCCGCCTCATTTTGACACCAGATTTCCTACAAGCTACCTCGGCTTTTTATTTTTCCTTTCTTACACCACTACTTCTCTACAGCTGATTACTTCCCATCTGCCTCTCCTTAGTAAGCAAGTGCTAGTAACAGAAAAATTTCAGAGCATAAACTTCCAGGTCTTTTAGATGAAATTAAATTTTGATAAGTACCACAAACCAACCTTGGATGGTTGGAGAAACAAACTAAATAACTTACTCATTCCAATGTGTTCGTTTTCTTCTACGACACTGTCCTGAGGAATGAAGTAACACAGAATCTGGGGTAAAAGGATTAATATTCACTTGAGGAGTCTGTCGCATGTCAAATTCCCTTTTTCCTGATTTTTCTGTATCCATGAACAGAGAACCACCTCGGAGTTTAACAGAGCTGGAATCGATTCCTCGAGCTTTGGAGAGCAAACTCTAGGACAGGAAAATAAAATTTTAGTATCTAAATCCTACAGACAGCCTTCTCAAGCCGACCTTCAACAAGCCTTTCATATGGCTGATAGTGTAGGTCAAAGCAACACACAATTCACCTCATCTCAAGCAAAATAAACTGGTTAACCTGAGCTCCTGAAAGGTGGATACCAATCACCTTTTCTGAAAAAGATAGCCATATGAAATAGGTCTCTAACACTAAAAAGAGTAGAAATGCAGACTACAATTAAGTTTTCTCTAGAAAGTTTTTTCTTTCAATCCATCTGAAAATACAAAGCACTCAGGGAGCCCCATAAAAGCTCCCTTCCCCCCATCCAAATAGGGCTTTCAAAACCACCTCCGCTGGACTCCTCCCCTCGCTTCCAGAGGGATCTTGCCTTGGGCATGTCTCTAACACACAAGAACACTCAAAAAAACATACTTCTTCCCGAGGTCTAGGACTAAGAGTACTGAACCGGACTCACTTAAAAGGACATTTTCCATATTACTCTTATAAACGCGATGCCTGTCTTAATCCCGTGAAGGGTCCGTTTTAATATCCCCAGTTACTTGTAAAGTTCCACAAGTGGCAGTCTGCGTACTCACTTGCCACTCAACAACAGGTGCGGAACACCTTCATTGTGATAGGTTATCAGCAGTATGAAAGCACAAGGTCCAAGCAACACCACCACTGCTGGCTTTTAACAACAGTTGGATGTCCCTAATCATTAGTCAGTTGACCACACAGAGGCACTGCAAACCCAGCGGTGTAAACAAACGCTTACCCGATAAATATGCACGGATAGACGCTTAAAAGCTACCCTGAATTCAGGAGTCTTTACGACTGGAAATGCTTGGAAGACCAGCCTTTCCTCTCAAGTCGAAGCGCAGTCTCCCTCCATACCTCCAACTTTTAACCCCTTTTAAGGCCACATGACATGAAACGATAAGCGCATGAAAAAAATTTTTAACCGAACTCCTGCGTGTGCCGCCCAAATTACAGGGCCCATCACTGCGTTTAAAAGGCACCATATGGCTGCGGCGCTCGGGAGTGTCAGGTGGCCGCGCCAGCACCACTCCACATCCTTCCAAACCACGTTATCAGTGCCACACTCCGGGCTGACACCCTCGGCACGGTCCCGACTCGACCGGCGTGAAATCGTCAGCCACCTGGACGGCGCCGATCAGCCCCTTTGAAAGATGAAGAAGTTCCAGAAGAGGCCCATTGTTCAGTTACATAATCTTAACGGACAACTTCTGGGCAGGGCCAAAAAGAGGGGCTGCCAACTTTTTGTTGCGGCTCAGGCGAGCGAGTGGGGGTGCGGCCGGGCGGGTTATGTAACCGAACCCGGGGAGCGCCGCGCTCGGCTCCAGGCGCCGCGGCCTTTTTAAAAGGCTGGGCGGGCGCGGGCTCGGGGCGCCCGGCCCCCGCGTCTTCTCACCTTGGGCGTGTGCGGCGTGTCGAAGAGCCGCAGTTTGCGGAAGGTCTTGTGCGGCGGGGTGCCGGGGTGGTCCGGCAGCGGCGAGCAGGGGCCCTCGCTAGCCCGGCGCGCCCCGCAGCCGCGCGGGGACGCGTCCCCCGGGCCGCCGCAGCGCACCGGCGAGAACGAGCTGCCCAGGAAGTAGGCGGCTGCCGGCGACTTGACCGGCGACGAGGAGCCGAAGCCCTCCTCCTCCCACGAGTCGCCCTCGGCCCCGCCGCCCGCCGCGTCCGCGCCGGGACAGGCGCCCCGCAGCAACATGTCCTCCTCCAGCTCCCCGGGGCTACCGGGGGCCGGGCCGGGCGAGCGGCGGCGCTCCGGCCCGGGCTCTGTGGGGCTCCGCGCGGGCGGCAGTGGAGAGTCAGGCTCTTGAAAGGCCGAGTCCTCCCCGGTGCTGTGGCCGCTGCCCTCCTCCTCTTCCTCCTCCTCCTCTTCCTCACAGTCGCTACAGGGCGAGAAGATCAGCTTCTGCCGCAAAGTGCAAGAAGCCCCGGGGCGGCGGGGCGGCGGCGGCTGCTGCCGGCTTAGGAAGCTCATTGCGCCCCTGGAGCCGGAGCCGAGGACCGGAGAGCCGGAGCCCGCGGAGCCTGGACACGGACGGCCCAGGGGGCGGGTCCGCCACGTGCGACTGGGCGCGCCTGGTCGCCGCGGCGGCGGACTTGCGCGGCGGCGGGCTGCGGCTCCGGAGCGCTCGGGACTGCGGACGGCGGTGGCGGGGGGCGACAGCGGCAGCGCGGACTGTCCAGCGGAGGCGGGGCGGCCCAGGCGCCGAGGCTGGTGTCTCCGCAGGTCCAGCCGCAGGTTCGGGCTCCGCGGCTTCCCGCGACCGTTAACCACGTGAGTGCCCAGCCCACCAATCCCCGCCCAGCCCGGGGTTTGAAAAAAAAGGAGGGCGCGACGTAGCCCGCGGGGGAGGGATCAGCTACGCGATTTTGGCGCGAACCCGCTGGCTCCGCCCGCCCACGGCGGCCGGGCCTGGGCGGGCGCGGCGCCTCGGCCCTATGAGGGAAGCCCGACCTCCAGGAACGAGCCGGGCGCCGCCTCCAGGAACGGCCGGACGGGGCAGCCGAGGCAGCTTTCTGGGAGGGGCGAAGGGTGCTAGGCTCGACTGGGCCCAGCCGAACGCCAGCCTGGAGGCAGCCTGCTCGCGGTCCCTCAGGCGCTCTAGGCTCTGAGGTGGGGGCCAGGGAACACTTCTGGGTTCCCTCGGGTCGGGGCAAGCAGGGAACTACCGTGGCTCTCCTGCCCGTCCCGCGTCCCTTCGGTGCGAGCCACTGGGGCGTTGTAGGCGTGGCTGTAGGCAGTCACGTTCCCGGGTTGAGGTTTGAGCCGGAAATGGTGACTCGGGCCTCTGGAGCTTTGCGAAATGAGCTGGTTGCTTAGGCCTGACCCAGAAATCAGCAGGAAGGCCAACACACGAAAGCCTGAGGCGAGGAAACCAGCTGTGGGGAAGGACTGTGGAGCCTTAGCTTCCCACCAGGGTGGCTGTTAGGGTCGGGGGTGCCCCCAGCGAGGTGAGCTCCTCCAGGCCGTGGCAGTCCACCCGAGACTTGTCCAGAGTAAATACCAGCGGCACCACAGTCAGCCCCCGCACGAAACCAAGTGCCCACCGCGCGGCCACGGGTGTTTATATTTGTTTGCCAGCACGTGGGCAAGTGTTGGCAAAACGGGTTGGCCCACCTCACTGCAAACTTAAATGCACCTTGAGAAAAAATTCCTCTAGTAGCCCGTCAAATTGTGATTTCATCTGCCCTTTAGAGTCGCACAGGAAAGTTTCTGGAATTTTTGAGTTGTAAATAACCCCGTGACGAATATTGTAACTCCTCGCGTGGTTTTTTTTCCCCCCTCTGTGTTGTTTGAGGGTTTTTAAAATTTTTTTTAAAGATAGATTCATAGAAGTGAGTTACTGGGTTAAAGGATATAAACTGCCAAACTGACCTCCAGAAGAAAACCATTTACGTTCTCACTAACGGTGGATTAGAGTACGCTGCTCATGAATTCTGGACATTAAGCGGGTATTTAATGTTTGCTAATGTAATTTTTTTTAATATTTTGTTTTTTGAGAGAGAGAGAGCAGGGGAGGAGCAGAGAAGGGAGAGGATCTGAAGCGGGCTTCAGCATGACAGCAGAGAGCAGGACTCTGGGCTTGAGCTCAAAAACCGTTAGATCATGACCTGAGCGAAGTCCATGGTTTAACTGAGCCATCCAAGCCCCCCCCTAATTTTGTTGTTTTGACTTATGTGTTTGGATAGTTTTCATGTGCCAGTGGCCATTTATATTTATTTCTATTGCCTGTTTTCTTAGTGTAGCACTTTTTGAGTATTAACACTTTACCATATATGTTGTTCTAACACTTTTCAAAGACTGAACTCAAGCTGAATTTTTAATAATGGAAACACATTTTAATACCACATGGACCAAGAGCACACTCGTATACATTGTATGTTAGCCAACTTGACAATTATATTAAAAAAACTTATCAGGTGGGAAATTCCCTGATACCACACAACTGAAGATGCAGTGAAGGGTAAACAGGGTAAGCACCTGGGGCTCAGTTGGTTCAGCGTCCACTTGGCTCAGGTCACGATCTCACAGTTCATGAGTTCAAGCCCCACATTGGGCTCTCTACTGTCAGCACAGAGCCTGCTTCAAATCTTCTATCCCCCTCTCTCTGCATCTCCCCCACTTGCACTCTCTCAAAAATAAAATAAAACATTTTAAAAAATTAAATAACTTTAAAATAAACTACTCTTTGTTGATCTTTAACATGAGTTGTATGTAAAAAATAGTATTTTCTAAGTAAACTTTAAAGCCCAGTAGATAACCCTCTCCCCGACTCAAATGTTGCTCCTAAGCTCCTTCTATGTAGGATACTGTATCCTCTGTTGCCATCCATGCAAGCTCACTTCCCCTCCCCCCTCAGTTTTTCACAACACCCTGCTAATAGGCTTATATCTATCTCAAAGTGTGTTGATTGTTTATTTGTTTATTAGTATCCCCTTCTAGAAAATGAATTCCTGGTATAGGCACCTTTTCTATTTTGTTTATTGCAGTAATCTAACATAGCTTACGTGCTCAATATCTTCTGAGTGATAATAGAGCCCTTATTTAAATATTTGTTGATTGGTTTATTTTTCTATCTCAATATAAATTCAAATGGTACAGAAGTATCCCAGCTACCCTTTCTTGGAGGTAAATACTCTTTTAACATTTTTTTTTTTTCAACTCTTAACCATGCCACCTGTCTGCTTCCCTAAACTAGGAGGTCCTTGAAGTAGATTAGAGCAAAGGGGCCTGGCTTCCAAACAGGAAGGGAAGAGTTCTTGGTCCATAGCCCCAGTACTTTGAATTCTTGGCACCAAGGTCTGCCTACAGAATAGGAGAGGTAAATTTCCATTGAACGTATAGAATGATTGAAGGAAAGAAGGAATTTCTTTAAAAGTTGGAAACAAGATTCAGTGGGAGAACCATTTCTTCTCTAAAGTCTTTCCTTAATTTCTCCACTTCTAGGTAAAAGAGACACTCCGTGAACCAGGTTTTCCACCACACCTGGCATGGACTCTGTAATAGTCTTTGTTTACTTGTCTGGCTTGCCTTCCACCCAGGGCTGAGATCAAGTTTTATTTGTCTTTAGAGCTCCAGTGACCAGCAGTGTGCCTTGGCCCCTGAGAAGGTACTTAATAAATGTTTCTGGAATAATTGAATAAAAAGCTAGTGTTCTTTAAAACAAAAGTGCCAAAATGAGTACTAAACCCAGGCCCTACCTCCTCTAGCTGAGAACGTGGCACAGTGTTCTGGTTTAACTGCAGCAATGTCCTAACTGAAATTCTAAATGATTGTTCTGATTTTTTAAATTTCATGCTTCTCTGAGTACAGCACTCACTGTACTGGAGGGATGGAGTTACGCCCACCTGCCCGGGGCATATCTAATTCAAATTTCCTGTTCTTTCTCCACCCAGTGTTGTTCCTAACTGTAATGTTGCTAGGCAACTTTTGCAGAATCCACAAGTTTGTGGTAATGTTGTAATAACTGAGTAAAAATCTTGCCTCTAGGTGTTGGGAGAGCAACCAACCTGTTTATCCCCTTTAGACAGATGACTTAGCAAGTATAAGGCTTTAATACCACTATTATCAACCCATTCACCTTCCTTAGCAGCAAGATAAGCAAGATTCCTGCCCTGAAGATTTATAATTGAGATTCCCAAATCACCCTCTCAATTACTTATTTTTAAGTTTATTTATTTATTTTGAGGGAGAGAGAGAAAGCACGAGTCCTGGAGGGCAGAGAGAGAGGGGATCCCAAGAAGGCTCTGCACTGTCAGCACAATTTAGGGCTCAGATCCACGAACCATGAGATCATGACTTGAGCTTAACCAGCTGAGCCACCCAGTTGCCCCTCAAATTCTTTTAATATATACAGGTACCTAAATATATGTTCATATTCTTATTAACATAAGTCTTACACTTTTGAATGAAATATCCTTCCATAGTAGGGACTAGTTTTTCAGTCCGTAGGCGTGTTTCATGAGAATAGCTAGGCTTTACCCAAATCTGAATCTTTTCTAGTTTATGCTTTTGATTCTGGAGAACTAATAACTCTCTCTAAATAGGATCCTATTCTGATAGATTTCTGTTTTTTTTTTTTTTTTTTTAAAAGAAGTCATGTTGGTCAAATGTGTTTTTCACTTAACCAAATACTAGGGGGGTGCCTGGGTGGCTCAGTCAGTTAAGTATCTGACTCTTGATTTCAGCTCAGGTCATGATCTTGAGGTTTGTGAGTTTCAGCCCCACACTGGGGGCTCTCGGATTCTCCCTCCTTCTCTCCCTGCCTCCTCCCCCTGTCTGCATCTGTGTCTCAAGGTAAATAAATAAAATTTAAAATATATATATTAGGGACATGCCTGGCTGACTCATTCGGTAGAGCATGTAACTCTTGATCTTGGGGTCATGAGTTTGATCCTCACATTGGGTGTGGAGCCAACTCAAAAAAAAAAAAAAAAAAAGAGTCAACCAGGCATTCCCCTGCCCAAATCTTTAAAAACAAAACAAGAACAAATACTATGCTAATAAAGTCCAACTGTCTTTCTTCATCTTCCTTGTTATCTTTACTTTTTCCCTTCTGCTGATTCTCTCAGCAGAATTCACCTTATTTCCACCCAGCTCTAACCGCCAGTTGGCCTTGGCAGTCCAGATCTCAGGCTAGAATGTTGTACTCCTATCCGTGCTTTTGTTTGACTTCTCAGGTCAAGGTTAGCTTTCTCTACTCTGTCACTTGCCTTCATACCCTCTGATGGATAACGTTGTTTGAACGTTTTACCACTTGTTCATTAGCTCACCCTGAGACTACAGTATAAGCTAATTCAGTTTCTCTTTAGTTGTTCAATGGGTTAAGTGTGAGACTAGTTTTCTCTCTTACAAAGAGTGTTCAATAAATGTTATGTGTTTCTTTTAATTATAGCAATGTTGTTTGAGAATAATCCACACTTGTTAATAGCTTTATAGTAGTCAGTAAATGGAACATGTTACTCCTGATGTCCCCAAAATAAGTTTACTTAATATGGATAGACAGTTGAGATTGTATACAAATCAAGTCAGGACAGAAAGTACAGTTGATCCTTGAAGAACATGGAGGCTAGGGGTGCTGACCCCTTGCAGTCAAAAATCAGTGTATAACTTTTGACTCCTCCACAATAGCCTACTGTTGACCAGAAGCCTTACTGATAAAATAAAAAGTTGATTAACACGTATTTTGTATGCTATATGTATTTTATATTATTCTTACATTCAAATAAGGTAAAGTAAAGAATATGTTAAGAAATTGTAAGGGAAGGGGCGCCTGGGTGACTCAGTTGGTGAACCATCCAACTCTTGATTTTGGCTCAGATCCTGATCTCACAGTTCGTGGGTTTGAGTCCCACATCAGGCTATGTGCTGACAGTGCAGAGCCTGCTTGGGATTCTTTCTCTCTCCCTCTCTTTCTGTCCCTTCTGTGCTCTCTCTCTCTCTCTCAAAATAAATAAGTAAATAAACTTAAAAAAAAAGAAAATTATAAGGGAGAATATATTTCCAGTACTGTACTGTATTAATAGAAAAAAATCCACTTATTAGTAGACCTGCAGAGTCCAAACCCATGTGGTTTAAGGGTCAACTATTGATATAATAAGAACTTGAGAAGTATGGTTAAGGAAAAGTGGCCAGTCAAAAGCTTATATTTTAATGAAATAAACATTATTTCTTGTCATACCTAATTAATCCTTAATGACTACTAACATACTATTTCTGTTTATGCTTTTAATATTTTTATAAGGTAGATCAAGTGCAAATTTCATTATATCCTTTAGGTATGGATTATATCAGTTATATGGATTGCATGCAAAACGTTTGAGGACCTAAGATTCTCATTCAGTTTTTGCTTAGGGTCTT
Source organism: Paguma larvata (assembly GCA_030068075.1). NCBI lineage: Eukaryota > Metazoa > Chordata > Mammalia > Carnivora > Viverridae > Paguma > Paguma larvata. The sequence goes on along the minus strand of CM057831.1, from coordinate 63,893,615 downwards.
CAGCTGTGAGAGACCATCCTGGGGCACTCAAAAGCTGTATTTGCACGTATACAAAACCTTGCCTGTAACCAGCCTTCTTAGTGAAAGCAGCCTTCAGGCCTGCTCCCAGTTATCTTAGCTCTTATACAGGCTTCCTAATCTTGAAAGAATTGATAGTCTACTGCGATCAGTCAGGCCTGTGGCAATGATACTAACTTCAAGACTTTTCCCAAGAGAAAATACTGACCATTGACAGTAACATCCCTAGATAAGAAAGGAGTTCTCAGTTAACATATTTAAAACTATAGCTCTGTAAAGCAGTTAGCCAAAACATCATGCTTCTTCTTTGATATTTTTAAAACTCTTTTCTACTGGGATGGAACTAAGTAGACACATTTTCTCCAATAATGCTTTGTTTTTCCTTTACCGAGGAACAAAGCGCTGCTCTTCTCTATGCTCTTAGTGAGTTTCAATAACTGAAAAGGTCACTACACAGAAATGTTATAAAAAGGAGAAATCATGAGTACCCAACAGAATGCTGGTGCTCAATACACATTTGAGTAATTGATTAATTGCCTTTCGGGTTAGTGACATACTCAGGAAATGACCAGGATGACTACAAGGACTGCCAGTTGTTTGCTGACCACACTGTGATTATTTAAACCAGCTTTGTTCTTATTACTGCAGCACAAAAGATGTGATGACTCTTCTTCAGTGAGTCAAGAGGTTCTGTCTCATTAGGAGAGGGAAAGGAGGAGACAAGGCAGACATCCCATGCTGCTCTTTTGTGTAGCAACAGGAGTGTTTGGGTATTGCTGTTTTGATGACTCAGTAGTGAGTCAGTTTTAAAGTTCTGTAAAAGGCCATGTTCAGCTCAGACAGGATTAAGATGAGCTCACTGGGTAGAGAGTACTGAGTAGTGTGTGATACCATCAGCTGATTGGTGGTGTAAATATGTATGTGGAAAAATCACACCAGCAAAGATGAACTAGTTCCTGAATGCAGAAATCAACTGTACTTAGCAGTTGTCTATTGAGTGCCTACTGTGTTCAAGCACCATCCACAGTTCAAGCACCTGATCCCCATTACCTTTATAAAGGTATGACATTTCTCAGAGCTTGAGAAATGTCTTAAGTGCTACAAAGATCTGGGGTGCTTGAAGGAGCTGAGAAAGGTATACTGCCAGCTATATGGTAGGCACAGAGCCAGATGCTTATCTTATTTAATCTTTTTTTTAAATATTTACTTTTGAGAAAGAATGTGAAGCAGGGGAAGGGCAGAGAGAGGGGGAGACAGAGGACCTAAACCTGGCTCTGTGCTGACAGCAGAGAGCCTGATGCAGAGTTCAAATTCACAGACTGCAAGATCATGACCTCAGCCAAAGATGGATGCTTAACCAACTGAGTCACCCAGGCGCCTCTAACTTATTTAATCTTTAAAGGAACCCTCTGAGAGGGATTTTTACTCACGTTTTATAGAACAAAATGAATTCCAGATAGGTTCAATGCCTGCACATACAGCCGTAGGGCTAATATTACTGAGAGCATATTCCTGAGACTGTATTTATTACTGGCTTAAAGATGAGCTCTTTCTACCCAGCCAAGAATGGGGTAAGGTGAGGGTGAGAACTAATTGGAAGACTTGTTGCAACAAGGTTGCTGGACCCAGCTGGTGGGCCAGACAGTTATGCAGTGTGATGCGAGAGTCTGAACAGCAGGGCACATATGTTGTCTGGTGTGAATGAGGCAAGTGGGATCCAAAGAGAGTTAGACATGCTTCTTTACTTTTTTGTTTTAACATAAAAAACACACACGTATTTTAAATTGTAAAATCAAGAGGAAATATTATAAAAATTGATATTATCGTATGTTGTAGAGGATATGAGAAAATACATTCTTGTCTACTATGGGAGTGGGTGTAAATTGGTACCATTTTTAAAAGATTATTTTGATGTTTTCTGTTATAATTTAAGCATTTATACTCTTTGACCTAGCAATTCTACTGAAATGTTTATATAGATTTGCAAAAAATGTGTAAAAGACTGTTTATCACTATCAGTTCATTCAGTGAATACTTAGGGAGATAGATTCTTCTCTGGGCTTGGCACTCCTCTGGGCACTGGGAACACAGCAGTGAAACAACACTTTCAGAAAACTTTTGAGGCCTCTGGTAGAGATAGACAATGCAAAAAAGTAAAAATATACAAAAAATATCAAGTAGTGGTAAGTGCTATTAAAAGGGGAGGGGCTAAGGAATTATGAAGTGGTAGAGGGTTGGAGGGAAGCGCTATTTTAAATAGTGCCATCTAAGAAGGGCTTTCTGAGGAGGCAGCATTTGAGCGGGAACCTGAATAATGTGAGGGAATCAGCCAAATGGAGGTCTGGAGGAAGTGTATCCTAGGCAGTTTATAATACCAAAACCTGGAGGCCACCCAAATGTCCTTTCAATACTAAGTAATCACAGTCTGCAAAATAACGAGAGAGCTATATGTACAGAATGAAAATATATTTAAGATATAATGAAAAAGATGTAAAAACTGCATAACAATTCTATTTTTTAAAAAGTAGCCTAAGCAAGTATATTTATCAGATGGAAGACATGTAGAGAAACACACAAAAGTGTAAAAAAACCGTTACAAGGGGCACCTGGGTGGCTCAGTTGGCTAAGCTTCCAACTTCAGCTCAAGTCCTGATCTCATGGTTTGTTGAGTTTGAGCCCCACATCAGGCTCTGTATTGACAGCTCAGAGCCTGGAGCCGGCTGCAGGTTCTGTGTCTTCCTCTCTGCCTGCCCCTCCCCCCGTCACACTGCCTCCCTCTCTCTCTCTTTCTGTCAAAAATAAATAAACATTAAAAAATTAAGGAAAAAAAAAACCTGTTACGAGTGGTTGTATGGATTGAATGAGAGAACAAGTCAAAGTGCCTAGGTGCCAACTAAAGAGAGAGCCAAAAGGAAAGCCTCTGAAACAGGGTAGGGTGGACAGAATTATGACACAAGTCCTGAAGCCCCATACCCTTGCTCTTTCTGACATACTTGGAGCTCTCCTCTCAGGTTGCCGATGTCTGCACCCTCCTTTTTCCTTGCTTCCCCACATCCCTCTCCCCCCTCCTCTAGTTTGGCTCTTGAGAAAGGAGCCTGTGATTCTGCTTTCTTAGCCTGGTGGTATTCCATCTGGACTGGTCTTCCTGCCCCTCCCAGACAAGCAACTTTGTGCTCTGGCTGCAGTCTGTGGTGAGGTGCTGATAAGGAAGAGGGCTTCCAGGACCCCTCTGATTTATTATAGGCTCACTTCTAAGTACAGAATAAAAAGACTTCATCCTTGGTTCCCAGCTTTAGAATATTAACTGAGCCAGGGGCTCAGTTTGGGGGATGGGATTGCTCACACACACTCCCGACCGTGTTGACCAAACCACCTGCCTTGCCATCAAGGGTTTTGAAGCAGCTAAGCTGTGTTTGATGCCTACCCCTACTCCCACCCACTACTACCCAACTCTGCTGGCTTCGGAGCCCTGTGTATCCATATGCTTGTCACCCAGTTGTTAGAAACAACACAAGAGCACAGAGAAATGTCTAGTAAAAAATAAATTCTCAAAAAATCAGGGCACTTGGGTGGCTCAGTCAGTTAAGTGTCTGTGGCTCAGGTCATGATCTCACAGTTCATGGGTTCAAGTCCTGATTTGCTCCGCACTGGCAGTGTGGAGCCTGCTTTGGATTCTCTTTCTCCCTGTCTCTTTGCCCCCTCACTCTCACATGTGCTCTCTTTTTCTAAGTAAATAAACTTAAAAAAAAATGTTCTGTGGTTTCTGATAATTTTTCAGTTGATTATTTTGGATTCCTAGGTAGACAATCATATAATTGATAATAATTTTCTTCTACTATTTATAACTTATTTTTTATTGTCCAATTGCATTAACTACCACTTTCAGAACAACATGAAATAATAGGAGAGGTGGTAAGCATCCTTGTCTTGCTCCTAACTCTAATAGGATTATTAAGAGTAATACTGAGAGTGGGGGGTTGAGGGGCGGCCGGCTCAGTAGATAGAGCTTGCAACTCTTGATCTTAGGGTTGTGAGTTCAAGTCCCATGTTAAGTGTAGCGCTTCCTTGAAATATAAATAATAAATATAAGGTGCCCGGGTGGCTCAGTCGGTTGAGCATCAGACTCTTGATTCTAGCTCCAGTCATGGGATTGAGCCCTGTGTCAGGCTCTGCACTGAGTGTGAACTCTGCTTGAGATCCTCTCTCTCTCTCTTTCTCCCTCTGTCCCTCTCCCTCGCTTTTGTGTTCTCTCTCTCTCTCTGAAAAAAATAAAAATAAAAATAAATAAAGACAAAGAAGAGTAATACTGGTTGATTAATTACATGTGTGTGAGTGCACATGCACAGGATTTACACCTGTGTAATGTTAAGAAGTTTTCTTTTCCTTTTATCAGAATAGTTATGAGGAATGAATATTAAATGACATCACATTTTTAATGCTCTTATTAATGCTGCTTTTTCCTTTTTTGATTTATCTATATGGTGAATTGGATTAATGGATTTCCTTATGCCACTCTGTCTTTCCTGAAATAAGTGTGCTTAATCAATCTGTTTTCAAAATATCCTGTAAAATAATGTTCGTGTATTTCATTTAGGCATTTTGCATCTGTAGTTATAAATAGGACTGGTCCATAAAGATTGTTGTACAATCTTGATAAGATTTTGGCTTCATGAAACACTGGGATGTTTTACTTCTTTCTCTGTGCTTTAGAAAAGCTTTAATAGTAAGAAAATGATTGCTTTCCTGAAAATCTGAAAGAAGTTGTTCATGAACATATTTAGGTTCTGCCTTTTTTTTTTTTTTGATGTATAGGTTTTTTGGCTACTTTTGTTCAAGATTACTTATCTGTTTAGATTTTCTACTTTGAGTCCCTAATGGTAACTTGTATTTCCTTCAGTATTATACATTTCATTGAGATTTAAAATGGTATTAGCAGAGGATTGGGCAAATGTTGACTGAATCTCCTCCCTCTGTAAACCCTTTTCTCATTTCCTAATTTGCATATTTATGTTTTATCTTTTTTTTAAATTATGTTGCTAGTGGGTTATCAGTTTTATTGTTTGCTTCCCCCCAACCCAAAGAATAGATTTTTTTAAATTTTTTGTTAACATTTATTAATTTTTGAGAGAGAGAGAGACAGAGTGTGAGCAGGGGAGGAGCAGAGAGAGAGGGAGACACAGAATTGGAAGCAGGCTCCAGGCTCTGGGCTGTCAGCATAGAGCCCAGTGTGGGGCTCATGACCATGAGATCATGACCTGAGCTGAAGTCGGATGCTTAACCAACTGATCCACCCAGGCGCCCCTCCTTTTGCTTTTATCTTTGTAAACCTCTTCCTTTCACTTTCTTTATATTTTGCTTTGTGCTGTGTGACTTTTTTCTCCTTTCTAATTTCCTGTGTTGTCTGCTTTCTTAATGAACTTTTCTCATTCAGCAATCAAAGTGTTTAAGGCCTTACATTTTCTTGTGAATACATCTTTGGCTGCATTCCATAAATAGTGTGGTTGGTTCCTTTTGGAAGCTCTGAGGGGGAAAAATTCCATTTTCCTTGCCTTTTTCAGCTTCTAGTAGCCACCTGTATTCCATGGCTTATGGCCTCTTTCTCCGTCATTGAGTCACCTCACTCTAATCTCTGTTTCTGTCACTACAGGACTTTTTCCTCTGTCTCTTCTCATATTCCTCTTATAAGAACCACATCAGGTTCACCCAGATAATCCAAGATTGCCTCCCCATCTCAAGATCCTTAATTTAATCATGCCTGCAAAGTCCCTTTAATCATAAACAATAACACAGATTCTGGGGATTAGGACATGGACATATTGGGGGGGCATTATTTAGCCTACCAAATCTTATGAACAGTCTACTCCAGGGCCCCTAGAGCAGCCCACTCAGAAGCCTCCCACTCAGTGCTGAGGCTTGGAGGAGCCTGATACAAGACTCTCCCATAATTTATCTAAGTGGCCCTCCATTAAGCTGTTTACTTGCTTTATAAGTAATGTTGCTTCAAGTATTCTTGACATCACTTCTCCACACGTGAGTATACCCTTAGGATATGTTATTAGGAGTAGAATTGCTGGGTCAAAGGATATGTGCACTTTAAACCTATTTCCCTATATCCTTACCAACAACGAATTAACTTTTTAATATTTGGGGGGCCTTAGTGGCTCAGTCGGTTAAGCATCTGACTTCGGCTCAGGTCATGATTTTGCGGTTCGTGAGTCTGAGCCCTGCGTCGGACTCTTTGCTGACAGTTCAGAGCCCGGAGCCTGCTTCAGATTCTGTGTCTCCCTCTCTCTCTGCTCCTCCCCGACTCGTGCTCTGTCTCACTCAAAATAAATAAACATTAAAAAATTAAATGTATTTAAATTAAATATATTTACCAATCTAATAGGTTTAAAAAATGGGGTCTCAGTATAGCTTTTCCTTTTTTCTTTTGAAATAATTTTGGCATACTTTTAAAGTTGGGTTTCAATAGCAGGAAGGATTCCTTGGAGTTCTGCTGAGGTAACTACAGCAACAGTGTAGCAAGTCTGGGGGCCAGGAGAGATGATCAATGCAGAGTCAATCCTCAGGAACAAGGTCAAAGCCCACTTATTAGACTTGGATCCAAGAGCAGGGCAGCAAAAGGACATTTATTCCCATAATTGCTGTCTAAGAACATAGAATAGGAGCTATTGGCACCCTGCTGCCTCTAGTCATGGTAGATCCTGGGGCCTTGGGAGCTCTGTCTTTGCATGAGCAAGTAACTCCCTGTGGAGATGGAGGACAGAGGCCCAAGAGACCTTCCCCTGAGACTGTAATGTGATACAGAATGCCAAATACTGCCAGCAACCTGCCCATCCATTATGGCTGGGCTTAGGAGCTATGACTGTTGCTAGGAATAAGTGACTGGGACCTGGCAGAGATTTGCCCTATAAGTGCATGTGTGAGTAATATTTAGTCCTCAGCACATTCAAGTTGCAAAGATTGGCATTGGCATCTCAGGACTGAATATAAGATGCCTTCAGAAATATTCTTTGAGGGGCGCCTGGGTGGCTCAGTCGGTTAGGCGGCCCACTTCAGCTCATATCATGATCTCACGGTCTCTGCGTTCGAGCCCCACGTCGGGCTCTGTGCTGACGGCTCATCAGAGCCTGGAGCTTGCTTCAGATTCTGTGTCTCCCTCTCTCTCTGCCCTTCCCCTGCTCACGCTCTGTCTCTAGGTCTCTCAAAAATAAATAAACATGAATAAAAAGAAAAAAGAAATATTCTTTGATCGGGGTGCCTGGGTGGCTCAGTGGGTTAAGCATCCAACTCCAGCTCAGGTTGTGATCTCACAGTTTGCGAGTTTGAGCCCCACATTGGGCTCTGTGCTGACAGCTCAGAGCCTGGAGCCTGCTTCAGAGTCTGTCTCCATCTCTCTCTGTTCCTCCCCAGCTCACGCTCTGTCTCTCTCTCAAAAATAAACAAACATTAAATAAATAAATAAACAAAAGAAATATTTCTTTGGCGATTATGATTATAAAGCCAAAAGTGGCTGTCAGATTGGGCAAGGAGACAAAACTAGTCTCCCAGGTCTGATGTGAGCATGTCCTCCTCAGGATCATCCCAGCAACCTGAAGAGGCAGTCAGGGTCCTTCTCTTCCTATCACTCACCCTGTTTTCTCCCAGCATGAAATAATTTCCTTCCAGGTAGAGAGAAGACCTCCTCGCCCTCCACCTCTGGCCCAGGCACAGCTGGTTGATTCAGAAGGAGGTGATGAAGCAAGCAGTGTATGGCTGTGGATTGCTCCCTGGACCTACATAGCGCCTCCTGCTGGTGACTGGCTCCAAGGCTTATCATAGTGCCTTTAATTCAGTAACTAGTTGCTTTCTTTTTGACTGTGAAATACCCACGAGGTTTAACCAGCTTCACAATAGTGAAGATCACTTTTGCAGAAAAAAATGGTCCACTTTTCTACTATTCTGATTTTCTGTTGAAAAGAACGTTAAGCAATTTCTGGATGTTAGGAAAGCCCTAAAACAGTGGGGAAGCTGCTTGCTTGATCAGTTTTATCTGGGAAAAAGATCTGGTGAGGTTAAGAGCTGCTCTCAGGACGCCTGTCGCTTATCGGCTCAAAAGCCCTGCCACTGGTTTGGAGCACAACTTTCCCATTTAAAAAGATAAGACAACTCCCTTGCCACAGTAGAGATTTTACCTCTGCTGTCTCCATAAAAATTGCAGAATTTGTCTGGGGGCCACCAGGACTGAGTCTGTAACCCAGATTAGAGCTGTTTTCCACAACCCTTTGTTAGACAGGGTTGTGCCTCATGAAGCAAAATGAAACCCCTGCGTGGCGACTGGAGGGTTCTCTGGACCTCTCAAGCCAGGTGAGTTTAGAGCTAGAGAGAACAGCTACCGGTGACCCACTGCCCTGCAAGGCCTCAAGGAGTTACGGGGGAGCCGAAGTTCCGGTCATGCTCACAGAGCCCATACTCTAAAAGGAGAAACAGATAATATATTTCCGAAACACAAGTCATACCTCTTGTGTGACAGTGAAAAGAGAAGGGCTGACGGGAGAGCTTTCCCCAGCAGGGCAGGCTACGTAATCTGTGGGACTCAGTGCAAAAAGAAAATGCGACCTCCTTGGTCAAAATACAGGAAAAAAGTTCTGTCAAAAGTACCTGTAAAGTCAGACACAAAAAGACAAATAGTGATTCCACTTATATGACATACTGAGAGTGGTCAAATTCATAGAAAGCAAAAGTAGAAGGGTGGTTGCTAGGGACGAGGCGGGGAGGGGGAGGAAGGGGAGATGGGAGTTCTTGATTCAGTTTGGGAAGATGAGAAAGTTCTGGGGATGGATGTGCTTAATAACATTGAACTCTACACTCAAAAATGATTAAAATGGTAAATTTTATGTTATCTATACTTTACAACCACCCCTCGAAGGAATACATGAGCTTTTTCCTTCTTTTGAGGTCTCTCTCTAGACTCGTGATGGTGTTTTTTATTTGCTATCTAACATTCTAAGTAAAGAAAAATTAATCTTAAATTTTTAGCATGTATATTACCTTTCATCTTTATATTATGCAATGCCAGGCTTTCGTTTGTTTGTTTGTTTGTTTGTTTTGAGAGAGAGAGAGAGAGAGAGAGAGAGAGAGAACAAGATAGGGGGTAGGGGCAGAGAGGAGATGGAAGATCAGAAGCAGGTTCTGTGCTGACAGCAGAGAGCCGGAACTCACGAACCAGGAGATCATGACCTGAGCTGAAGTCAGACCCTTAACCGACTGAGCCACCCAGGCGCCCCTGCAATGCCAGTTTTAAATGAAAATATCATAGTGTTGAACTCGTATTTGGAATCACTGAAATTACATAATTCAAATTTTGTGGCTCCTCCTGGAGGGCACCTGGAGCTGGCGAGAAGAGACAACAAGAGCCAGGCTCAGGAAATGTGGAAGGAGAAGTGAGGACTCCCAGGCACAGAGCCTGTAGAAAGAATCCCCGGGACACGGGACTTCATAGGTGCCTGAGGTGGATGCTGGCCTGGGCCTGACAGCTACCGGGTCCCCCTTCCCACAGGCCTACGCCTCCAGCCTACGACAAACAGGCTACTCCCAGGGATCTTCAAAATTTAGAACTGGTATGCACTCAGTACAGGGTGTGCAAGAGGCTCATCCCTGTCAAGACTTGGCTAACGTGGGCGACTCACCTCAGCACTGTGGTGCTGCCTGCCTGAAGTGAGGATGGCTGCCATCATGCCTGACTCCACAAGGGGCATGTGCCTGACCTGACTTGACCTGCCAAAAACAGAGGGCAATTGCAGGGTGAGGGAGAGAATGGGAGGTCAGGTAGGGGAATGACAGAGAACCCATGCCCAGAGGCCACAGTGGGTGGGAGTGTGTCCCATTGCTTCACTTGAGACTTCACTTGCAGAACACACATTCAGCAGCGCCTGTGTGGCTCAGTTGGTTAGGCGACTGACTTCAGCTCGGGTCTTGAGGTTTGTAAGCTGGAGCCCTGCATGCGGTTCACTGCTGTTAGCCCAGAGCCCTCTTTGGTTCCTCTGTCTCCCCCTCTCTCTACCCCTCCCCTGCTCACGCTCTGTCTCTCAAAAATAAATAAACATTAAAGACAAAATTAAAAAAGAAAAGAATTCTAAGACTGCAACCACAGTGCATTAAATCCTAAGTGCAGGGTCTTGTCTACTGTACTGGTCACAGGCCCATGAGCCAGCCCTTTTTCTTAGTCAAAAGAGAAGAGGATATTTGGCTGGAGCATTCTTTGTAAGATCTCTGAGGAAACCTAAGTATAGAGAGTGCTTAAGTGGAAGGGGCTGAGGTAGCCTTTTTCTAGTTCCCACTTGCTCCCTTTACCTCCTTGGCAACAGACTTCAGCTGTGCCTCTTTCCTTTTCGCCCTCCCTTCTTACTGTTGGGATCTGCCGATAGTTGACTGGTCTACAGTCTTTTTATTATATATTTTTTAATGTTTCTTTCTTTCTTTTTTTTTAATGATTTTTTTAATTTTATTTTTGAGAGATATGGAGACAGAGAGTGAGCAAGGGAAGGGGAGAGAGAGGGAGATACAGAATCTGAAGCAGGCTCCAGGCTCTGAGCCGTCAGCACAGACCCCGACGCGGGGCTCGAACTCACAGACCGTGAGATCATGACCCGAGCTGAAGTCGGCCGCCCAACCGACTGAGCCACCCAGGCGCCCCTAATGTTTCTTTTTAAGAGAGAGAGAGAGCGTGAGCAGGCGGGAGAAGAGAGAGAGACACACACACAGAATCTGAAGCAGGCTGCAGGTTCTAAGTTGTCAGCACAGAACCTGACTTGGGGCCCGAACTCACAAACCGTGAGATCATGACCTGAGCCAAAGTCGGACACTTAACCGACTGAGCCACCCAGGTGTCCCAACTAGTCTACAGTCTTATGTGAGCTAGGAAACACTGGACCACAAATTTCTTAGAACCCAGTCCATTTCAGTTCTGAATGCATGGTTTCCGATGTTACTTACGTAGTCCCGGAGCTGCGATGCAGGAAAGGCAGCATGGGGCACCATCAAAATGACCATCCTGAGGTGGAGGGGCACAGGGAGCTGTCCGGCCCTCAGGGCCTGCCACCTTTGGAGAGTTGAGGAAGCCAAGTTCTTCTCTTACTCGATTTCTTAAATACTTATGACCGCGGACATAGGCAATGCTCTTTTTCTCTGTAGTGGCCTCAAGTTATGTCTGGGAGAGTGAGGGGTTTTCTTAGATCAAGTTTTGCCTGAGCAACTGTCTGGATCACATTGCAATCATGCTCCAACAGTCTCCATTTGTAAAGTACTCATGTTTCATCAAGGGTCTTTGGGGAATTTTCAACTTTGGAGGGCTACTTTCTGCATCCTGCACTCTGAAGAAACACTGCACAACTTTACTAGCAACTGCCTGAAGTCTCATCCCCAGGAAGGCAGGTAGGAGACGAACCAGCAGCGTCCCTTTGCCCATTTCTCTGGTGCCGGTAGGAAGGTGTTTTGTTTGGAGCTGAGGGATAAACAGGCCTGCCAGCAGAGTCCAGTTCAGCCCTGTCCAGTCTACTGGCAGAGGCGCTGGGGTGAGGGAGAAAGCCTAGAATCTGAGCACAGGCAGTAAGGGGCCCAGGGAGGCTGATAGCTTGGGTTTGGTCCTGGGAAGCACAGCAGGCCTAGCTGGGCCCAGTGGAGTAGCCCACCGTCCGCAGCCAGGACGGCGAGGCCAGAGCATCACCCTGTGACTTTGCAGATTCTCTTCTTCCTCTGCCTCCCCATACCAGCCCCTTTCTGAGCCTTAGCAGGCCTCAGCTGAGAGTTCTGTGTGGGTTTAAATGTCTCTGGCAAGAGTGAAGACAGGATCTGTGTGTTACTAAGCCCCTTTCTAATGGTAAATATCTGTGAAGCGCTTTGAAGGGAAAGCAACCAGTCACCTGCCCAACCCTGAAGGGTTTCCCATTTCAGATAACTAAGTCATGACCCTTTTTTTTAGCAAGACTTCAAAGAACCTCATCAAAGATAACATTTATATTAAATACAACTGTACATTTTTTCCCTTTTTACTGTAAAGCTTGAAATGAAACATGAGAGCGGCATTTCAGTTCTCTGGCAAACAAAGCACAGTGAACCACGGTGAAGTGATTATTGCAGTGCAAGCCTTCCCTCCCTCCCCCACCTTTTTTTTGGACCTTGGTGAACCCTAAGCTGAATTTCTGAAATTAGACATGGTTTTTCAAGTGCTCAGGTCATTAAGCAACCAGGAAACACCAGAGCTCATCTTGATAATCTTTGCCACAAATTATCATCTGAGAAGGCAATTGTGGTATGGTGAAAGCACACTGGATGTGGAGGTCAGAAAGTCTGGGTTCTCCAAGGTGCCTGGGCGGCTCAGTCGGTTGAGCATCTGACTCTTGATTTCAGCTCAGGTCATGATCTCACGGTTTCTTGAGTTCGAGCCCTGCACTGGGCTCCATGTAGACAGTGGGGAGCCTGATTGGGATTCTCTCTCTCCCTCTCTGCCCCTCCCCCACTCATGCTCACTCACACTCTAATAAACATTAAGAAAAAAAAAGCCTGGGTTCTCAAGTGTTTGCCTTCTCTCTTCACAACTGGAGGGCCTGGTTGAGAAAGAACTTTGGACCCTCTGTTTCCCCTTGTACAAATGGGGATAAGAAATACCATATAGCTCACAAAATTGCTATAAGAGCATAACAATGTATGGAAAAATACTTATTCTGTGCTTGATAAACAATGTATGTGTGTCGGGTTATAACCGATGGCATTTGTGGTCTTTTCTACCACTCTCTCCCCCAACCCCATACCACTTTAATAAAACAAATATAAAGGTAACATTTTAAAAATTGTTGTATTCAAAATTAATAATAAACCTTAGGGTAAATAAGCTTTAAAACAAAAGTACATAAGCAAAAATAAATAATTTACACGGACCCACTAACCTAATTTTCAGAGGAAAGCCATGTCCAATTACAACACTATTATCCCGGGCTCCAGCCTGTGGTCAAACTTTGATAGCTCATTATTTTTAAAAAACAGTAACAAAAAAACAAAAACAAAAACAAAAAACAACTGAACGCTAAGTAAAATCTTTAACAAAACCAAAGCACTGGATTTAACTTTTTAATTTTAAATAACCAAACTCTGTCATTTTATACATAATCCAATGTAATGGATCCAATTCAATATAATTAGCATTTCAGCTTGAAGAGTTGGTATTTTAACAGGGATGGAAAACTATTATGAATAGTTTTCAAACCGTGAGGTACAAATAAAAACAGATAAGTATACAGTAGAACAAAAACTGCAGACACTCTATTAACTTGGGGAAATATTCGAAGGCTTTACATCCTTTATTATCCATGATGGCTTCTGGAATTGATTGTTTGAAGTATAGAACCTTTGACATTTTAGATACAGCCTTTATTTTTCACAGTAAGTTAAAAATCCATCATAAGACTCCATGAGACTTCGCTGATCTTACACGTAGACTCTAGGAGTTTGTGAACTGATAAAAGAGTAATGTGAAAATTTACTGTATTGCCCTAATTTCATACATCCTTGTACACAATGAATCAGTTTGGGAATCTATTCCAAGGGTTATATACACAAAAGTGTCAAGAATAAAATGTTCTCCACTCTTGCATAAAAACGTGTACAGTATTTCAGGAATGGAAGAATTCTAATCTTCCTGGGCCCGGGTTCATGGCTGTCTGCTGCCTGAAGATGAAAGGCTCCTCCTGCTGCAATGCTCCACTGTTCTGAGGATTAATCATCCAACCCTGGTGTTTCTCCTTGTTGGATCCTAGATGCTATTCTGATGGCTTCTTCCAGAGATGGCTGTTCTCCAAGCTGAAACAGGAACAAACACAAAGCCACAGTCAAGATAATACCAAAGAAATAGTACATGCCCGACGTAAAATCTCTGTAATTCTGACACCTGGACTTGTTAAGATACTATTACTGATCCAATCATTAAAAGCACACCAAAAAAATTCTTACAGGAGAATAATGTAGTTTCTTACTTTAGGAGTTTGCAGTTTTGTTTAAGTAGGCTCCGTGCCCAACCTGGGGCTTGAACTCATGACCCTGAGATGAGAACTGCAATGCTTTACCTACCGAGTCAGCCAGGCACTCCATCTTTCTTTAGGATTTTTTTTAAGCTTATATATTTATTTTGAGAGAGAGAGAGAGCAGGGGAGGGGCAGAGAAGAGGGGAGAGAGAGAATCCCAAGCAGGCTCTGCACTGTCAGCACAGAACCTCACGCGGGGCTTGAACTCACAAACCCTGAGACCATGACCTGAGCCAAAATCAAGAGTTGGATGCTTAACCAACTAAACCACCCAAGCGCCTCTTTCTTTAGGATTTTGATAAACTTTCACTTGTGCAATGGACAAAAGATGCTCATCTTTTCCAATGGAGTAGAGAGCTTCTTGAGTCTTTAGCTTCTATACCATAAACTAAATTAAAAACCAATGGTTGGCATTTTCCTGAATGTATTCTCTTTTCCAAGTAAATACATGAAAAACATCTCTTCCCAAGGAAAGGTAATCTGCATTCTAAACTGTCTGCCTGAATCCAGTGACTTCCCCAAGAATAGTTTCTTCTGTCTTCTGATGTTCCCCCAACATAAAATAGAGCTATGCAGGGATTCTCAGAGGACTGTAATTTGGGACTGTGTTTACACTAGGTTTATTTCCAAGTGCTTTACAGAATCCTGCCTAATTAGACTTATTTTGAAAGTAAAGATAGCTGGCTGGGTGCATGCTGGGATGTATACCAGACGCTTTATTTTTCTTACTATAAATCCCCCTAAAATATGCAAAGATTATAAGAACAAAGTGCCCGTCTCTTGGAGTCCACCTCAAACACAGCAATTTCCTTCAAGTGGCTCTGAATAAAGCAGTGTGCACGGCTGAGAGCTAGGAAGTAGTCCTGCTGTTGACTGAGGACGACTGCCACGGAACTCACCTGAACTGCAATCTGGGTGCCATTGGATGTTGCCACTAAGGTCAGAGGTCTGGTTTCTGTGGTTACCAAATGATGGCTGTGCTGCTGATGCCCCATTTCTGATGAGGCAGAATGGAATGCTGCCAGGTCCTGAGCCACAATCGCGACCTTAAACAAAAATTACACAAGATAAAGCTATGATTAAATACATTAAACTCCATTTAATGCAAGGGACTGTCTTCGAATTTGAAATGAAAAACTCCCTTTTGACCAAAGACTTGCAGAAGCCTAAAGCTGGAAGAGAACTTCTATATTGTCTTCGACTCTTTTTTGTTTGAAGAAGTTTAGGCTCAAAAAGAAGGGATTTATCTAAGCTTATATGAACCAAAGACATAACAGGGTAGAGGACACTTGGCAGGTGGGTCTGCTACACCAGGCTCCCTTAACCAAGACAGACGTGACCATGCTTAGGATCTCCTACCCTAAGCGGTTGCTTGGTACATTACACATGTAGAGTAATTCATACCTCGAATGTCTATTTATTCCTGAGTTAGGATAAGTGGAACATAATATATACTATTTTCTCTTGTTTACCTGATGTATTTAAGTTTTTTTAATTAATTTTTTTTTTAATTTTATGTAGAGAAAGAATGAGCAGGGGAGAGGGGTAGAGGGAGAGAGAAAGAATCTTAAACAGGCTCCATGCTCAGCGTGGAGCCTAATGTGGGGCTCGAACCCACAACCCTGGGTTCATGACCTGAGCTGAAATTAGAAGTCAGACACTTAACCAATTGAGCCACCCAGGTGCCCTTAACTGTTGGGACTTAAAATAAGATATCCATTTAACTAGGAAAACTGAAAAGACTAGGGATTGACTGGAAGGGGTCACAAGGGAACTTTCTGGGGGTGATGGAAATGTTTGGGATGGTGTTATATGGGTATGCTTAGCAACTCACTGAATTGTAAATTTAAAATCTGTACATTTCGCTGTATGTAAATTTTACCTCAGTTAAGAAAAAACAGATTGTGAGCTGATCTGAAAAACATGTTCAACCTCGTTAGTGATCAGACAAATGAAAATAAAAACAGAACTCAACTTCTGCTTGTGAATTATGCAAATATTTAAAAAATCTTCAATGCTAGCAAGAGGAGTACAGTGAACCAAGAAAGCTTTTAGATCCATGGCACAATTGTTAAAACTTTTTCGAAGACAATTTGGCAGTATGTAGCAAACAGCTTAAAATACTTTATATCATTAATCCAGTAATTCCGTGTCTAGAATTTGTTCCTATGAAGATAATCAAAGGCTTGTTCAACAATTTATGTATGTGGAATGAGTTAATGAGTTCCATTTGATGGATTATTTTACAAATGACAAGAATCCTTGTACAAGAACGTTTAATCGGTATAAAAAAGTGCTCAGAATGCAGTGTTAGATGGATGAAAGGCATACAAAATTATAATCCTAACTCTGTACGTACACACACACACACACACAGTAGTCCTAAATGTTGAGAGTTATTTTAACACCAAAAGATTACAGCTGATTTTTAGTTTGTGTCTCTATTTTTAATTCCTCTGGAATTATATCTGCCAGTGGAATTAGTGGATCATATGTAGTTCTATGTCAACTCTTTTTTTTTTAGGTAGGCTCTAAGACCAACGTGAGGCTTGAACTCACAACCCCAAGATCAAGAGTTGCATGCTGTACCAACTGAGCCACCCAACACCTCACTATGTTCAACTCTTTGAGGAACTGCTACACTGTTTTCCACACTATTGGCACAATTTTACATTCCTATGAGCGATGCACAAGAGTTCCAATTTCTCTGCATCTTTGTCAACACTTGCTACTGTTTTTTGATTTGTATTTCCCTAATAACCAGTGATGTTGAGCATCTTTTCATATGCTAACTGGCCATCTGTAAGATTCCTTGGAAAAATGTCTATTCAAGTCCTTTACTCAGGTTTAAATTGGATTGCTTGGTTTTTCTGGTCATTGAGTTATAGGAAGTCTTCATTCTAAATATTAATCCTTATCAGATATATAATTTGCAAATATTTTCTCTCATGTAGAATGTCTTTCAACTCTCCTGGTAGTGCCTTTGATGCACGAAGTTTTTAATTTTGAACAAGTTTAATTTATCTATTTCTTCTTTCATTGCCTCTGCTGTTGGTGTCATACATACGAAATAATTTCCTAATCCAAGGTCACGAAGATTTCATCTATGTTTTCTTCCAGGCAAGCATTATATAGTTTTAGCTCTTAAATTTAGGTCTTTATCCATTTTGAGTTAATTTTTATATATGATATAAGGTAAGGGTCCAACTTCATTCTTTCTCAGGTGGATATTTTTTTTTACCAGCACCAGTTTAAAAGACCATCCTTTCCCACTAAATGGTCAAATTTTAATTGTTGAAATTTAATGGACTATATATTTGAGGGTTTATTTCTAGACTCTTTATTCTATTACATTAATATATATTACTTTTGTAATTAGAAATTAACAAAAATAGATGGAAGCACTGTCTTTACCTGTTAACTAGGCTTTCAGAGGTACCTGGAAAACTGAGCCTAAGAAATCCAATTATCTTAATTTAACAAAAAAAACAAATAAAAAAACGCAGGGAATGACCAACTGCTTTCTTCCTGTGCATGTAAAGAAATAGATAATTTAAGGGCTAGAGATAATTCAAAGGTGATGTCTGGACACCCCAAATGGAGAGTCAACAGTTGCCCAATGGCCTACAATTGCAGCAGGAGATGTGGCAGCAGCTGGTCCTCAGGGGAAACCCCCGCTCCTGTTGTGATATCCCTGCTTGCTGAAAGCTGCCTGGCTTCATTCCAGCCCTCAAAGCCGCCTTTCCTGAAAATTTTCCTAGTCCCCAGGCTACAGATAAGCTACAAAAGAATGTTTGCTTTAGGGTCACTCTCCTTGCAGACCTGCAACTATAACTGGTACAAGGTATATTTACCCAAGCTGTGTCATACACCCAATCCAGGAATCCTAGAACCACAGAAATGACTGGGACCATTCCGTAAGACAGCCTGAAAGCTAGTGGCTAGGTTTCGCTTTTGTTTCTGTTTTTGTATCGGGTATAATTATCAAATAATAAAAATGCATGAATCTTTAGGTATTCTGTTGAATTCTGATAGTTAGGCCCATCTGTGGAACCACCACTTAAAACAAAATAGAGAACAGTTCCTTCATATTCCATTCCATCAATTTCCTTCCCCCAGTCAAGCAGCATTTTCTGATTTCTACCACCATGGATTTGTTTGGTCTGTTCTTGGATTTTATATAAGTGAAATCATACAATATGTATTCTAGTGGAACTGTTGGGTCATGGGGTATAAGAAACACCAAACGGTTCTCCAAAGTGGTTGTATAATTTTATACTCCCACTAGCACATACAAATATTCTAGCTGCTTCGTATCTTTACCAAATGTTGTCTTTTTTATTTTAGTCATTTTGAGACTTTTTTGTGTTATAGGCCATTCTTGAATCTTCTGTGACAGGTCTGTTCAAGGGAGTGGTCAAATGATCTGCTCATTAAAAATTTTTTTTTATTTAGGGCACCTGGGTGGTTTAGTCATTAAACATCTGACTTTAGCTTAGGTCATGATCTCACAGCTCGTGAGCCCATGCCCCACTTTGGGTGAGCCCTGCTTCAGGGGAGCCCCATTCACTCTCTTATGTGCGCGTGCTCTCTCTCTCTCTCTCTCTGCCCCTCCTGGGATTTTCTCTCTGCCCTTTGCTCACTTGCACCCTCTCTCTCTCAAAAAAAATTTTTTTTAATTAATTCTGCTCATTTTTTATGGGCTATTATTCATCTTTTTATTGTTGATTTATAGAAGTTTGTTACCTATCCTCAGTACCACTGTTATATATAGTGTGATATATTTTTCCCAGTTTGAGGCTTATCTTTTTCTTAACGGTGTCTTTTGGTGAGAAGAGTTAATTTTGACGAAGTTCAATTTATGATTTTTTTCTTTCATTGGTAGTGCACTTTAAAGAAATCTTTAGCCTAAGTTTGCAAAAATATTCACTTCTCTTCTAGAAGCTTTATGATTCTGAGTTTAGTATTTCAAGGTATAGAAGACTTTCAACCTTGTTCTTTTTTCAAGCTTGTTTTATCATAGCTTCTTTCCATTTTCATGTATATTTTAAAATACGATTATTTAATATCTCCAAAGAAGTCTCTGGAACTTTGATTGTGATGGTTTTGAATTTATAAATGAATGAGAGCTACTAATTTCAACAGACTCTTTCACTGAACGTGGTAAGATAGCTGCAGTGAATCTCAACATTGCTGTCGGCATAGTTCAAGAAGATATAAAATGTATTAATATGTATTTTAAGGGAAATGAAAATTTAAAACTACAAAGATATACATAAGATTGGCAAAAATCCAAAAGTTTGCTAACCCTGTGTTGACTATACAGAAGGGAAGAGGCGCTCTGGAATGCTGCTGGTGGTACTGTGGACTGTACAACCCTAGAAGGGAAGCTTGGCACTACTCATCACAATTACAAACGCACATATCTTTTCCCCCGGCTACTCCACTCTAGGATTTACCTGGCAGACATACTCACCCGTATGCAAAATCACATGAGCACACAGTTACATGCTGTTTGAAACAGCATAAGACTTCAATTATGGTGTTCATAGAGTGAAATATGAAATAGCTTTAAAAAAGAATGAGGAAGCTCTCTATATAATGAAATAGAAATATTTTCTAGATGTATGGTTAAGTTTAAAAAAAAGCAAAGTGAAGAACAGTATAGTTTACTACCATAAGAGAAACAAAAGGTGGGAAGAGGACTATTTCTATTTATTTGTATATGCCTAATGAATTGCTGGAAGACTACGCAAGAAACTAGTAACAGTGGATTATCTCTATGGCACAAGAACTAGGTTGATGGAGGCTGGGGTAGGAGGGAGACTTTTCACTGCACACCTGTATATACTTCTTGATTTTTTAACTAAGTGACTATATTACACATTCAAAATATTAAATAAATTTTGCAAATGAATTTTTCCTAAGTATCTGATGATGATGACGACAGGAAGAACTACCATTAATGGACACTTAATATATATCTAGGCTTTATATTAAGTACTATGAATGTATTATCTCATTCAATCCTTACATCAACCTTATGGTGTAGCTGCTACAATGACTCCTGTTTTACAGAGGAGGAAAACCTGCGACTCAGAGGGTCTTGTGGTGAATAAGCTGTAAAACTGGAATTCAGCCTAAAGTTTGTGAGATTAACCACCATATCACACTATATAAATCTGGTATTTTGATATTGAAATATGTATTCATATAAAAGAAAATAGCAATCACCTGCTGCCCTTCTGTGCCCTCAGCAGTAACCATAGCAACAGAGTGTGTTCCTGACGAGGAGATGACTGCGTCGTGAGCTGGGACCGTGATGGGTGTGCCATCCTGCGTTACCATCGTGATGGTATTGCCAATGGCTTGCATGTCAGCTTGAGATATATTGACCTGCAACACAATGCATTTTACATATCAGTCTGTTTCTTGTCTGATTTGGCCATCTTTATTAAGGACTAGGCCTAATCCTTATATAAGTCTACTCTGTGGAGCAAATAAGAATTCTATAATAGAATAAACTCTTTAGAAAGAGGTTGTCAGAAAAACTGTTTCTTCTCTTTTTTAAAGATTTTATTTTTAAGTCATCTTTACGTCTAACATGGGTTCCAACTAATAGTCCTGAGATCAAGAGTTGCATGTCCCACTGACTGAGCCAGTCAGGTGCCCCAAAACTGACTCTATTATTTAAAGTAGGCTTCATGCCCAGTGTGGAGTCTAACACAGGGCTTGAACTCATGACCCTGAGATCAAGACCTTAGCTGAAATCAAGAGTTGGATACTTGGGGCACCTGGGTGGCTCAGCTGGCTAGACATCTGACTCTTGATTTTTGGCACAGGTTGTGATCTCACGGTTTTGTGGGTTCAAGCCCCACATGGGGCTCTGTGCGCTGACTGCACGGAACCTGCCTGAGATTCTCTATCTCCTTCTCTCTCTGCTCTTCCCCCACTCATGCTCTCTCTCTCAAAATAAATAAATAAACTTAAAAATAAAGAGTTGGATGCTTAACTGAGTCACCGCAGCACCCCAAAGCTACTTCTTAAATGCATCTCCTCCTCTCCATCTCTACTGCCAGTTTACACCCTTACTTTTCCTTGTACGACTTTCCACAATAATACAACTTCTTTCTAGGTATCCAGTCTAACCCTTTCTTAAACCATCCTCTATCTTGACACCTTTTTAAAAGAACGAATTTCATTATGGTCCTTGCTCAAATCCCCAGGGCCCCCATCACTAGAGTTCAGGCTTTTTACATGGCATTCGTGACCTTTTATAATCTGGAGTTTAACAGCATCTCTAGACTCATCTTCCACTACTTCTCAGTCCATCTGGCACTCCAGCCACAAGTGATCATTTGCAGTTCCAAATTTTCTTCTATTTTCCTGACTTTTCCCTTCCCTTCACTCTGCCTGCCAAACTCATGAAAATTCTTTAAGATCCAAGTACATGGCCATTCTCTAAGAGTCTCCAAGATTCCTTCAGGAATAATTATTTATTCCTTCCTCCAGGCTGCCACTGCACTCTACACATTCCTCAATTATATACCCACCATAAGAGGTTATTTATTATTCATTTAGGAATACCTCTCTCCTCCTTGACTATGATACCCCCCCACCTTCCTGTATTCCCCAAATTAAGCCTACCAAAGTATCTGGCATCGGGTAGACATTCCATAAATGTTTGCTATTTAACTGACTAAAGGAATGGAAGAGAAATCTAATCCCTGAAGGAAATGGGAAGGTTACATCTGGAGAAAATACATCGGGATAAGGAAAATAGTTGCTTTGAAACACATGAAGGAGGATGAGGCTCACTTTATGTGGTCAGAGAGGAACCAGGAGTGGCTGACATAGCAGGAGGTTCCAGTCTGATAAACATTACAATTATCCAACAATAGAATAGGCTGCCTCTTACAAAACTGCCTTATCTGTTTGGGGGCTCCTGGAGAGGGGAATTCTCTTGGGAGGGAAGGAGGTTACATCACATGACTTCCAGAGGGCCTCTGTCTGTGATGATCTAATTCAAGAAAAAGTCTCAGGATTGATGCTAAATTAAAATTGGGTTAGTAAATATGTTTAATCTTGCATGGCAATCAGTGGACAAAGAATACTGTGAGGGTGAGGAATTAATGCTGTTGAAAGTTAGGGAAGAAGGGAATGAATGGAATGGTACGAGCACTTTTAACTTTCCAATCCTGAATATGTTCTGCTTCTTAGCATCAGCATGGTAACAGTTATCAACACAAAGGGCAGATTCATCACGGGAGGCAAGCTCTGAAAGAGACAGGTAAGGAGAAAGTTCTCCGTGGAAGAGATAGTTATAGGAGGATAAAGAACTCCATATGCCTATTTCTACCAGGTACTAAGACAACCTTAGTTGGAATCCAGAAATAAAATCAAGTCTGGAATATTTTAGGCTAGTGGCATCTAGAAAGGTTCAGAGAATAACCATTACACTGCTCTTCCTGGGGAAATCAAGATACCTTCCTATTAATTCTAGGAGATAAGTTGAGTGAACTTCCATGACTCCAGGTACGAAGAGAGACAAACTTTGGAAATTTTACAAGTTTTGCCCATCATTGACTTCCTAGTATCTTTTAATGATCATCCCTTCAGCCGAGGCTCTGCTGGTTTCTCGATCTCACCTCCTGGATCTAATCAGCTTCCAAATCTTATTCTTTCTCTCAATAATATTTTCACACAGATCCTTTACTTTTCAAGTCCTCAATTTTACTGTGGCCCTGACCTTTACCACCTCACCTTTGAACTATGCCAATATCACCACGTGAATGCTGGACTCACCAACATCCTTTCTCTCCTAATGTCCCTGTATGTAGCCTCTTTCAGCAGACTACGGGTTCAGGAGATCTAGCACTGCTTGTAAGCTGATATTCAAGGCTTTCCTCAATTGAGGCCCAACCTGCCTTTCAAGCCCATGTTCAGAGAAACAATATTTAATTTGTTTGGCTTTTGGTGGATACTTACATGCTGCGTCCCATCCTGGGATATGAGTGTAACTTGTTGACTCAACCCAGACTGGGTTACTGTGGCTACTTGTGTAGACACAACATCATCCCCTTCTACACCTGTAACATACGTGATCTGGGACCCTTTAAGAACATCTTCATTTTGACCTATTTAAAACAAATGAATCATTTACTTGACCAACCAACCAAGCTGTTTGGAAAACAGAAGATATTTTCTTTTTTTTTTTTATCCCTTTGAATATTTCGTATTTATTTTTTCCCAAGTTTTTACTTTAATTCTAGTTAGTTAACATAGTATCGTATTTGTTTCATGCGTACAATACAGTGACTCAACAATTTCATACATCATCTAGTGCTCATCACGACAAATGCACTCCTTCATCTCTATCACCTATGTAATCCATCCCCCCATCCACCTGTCCTCTGGTAACCATCAGTTTGCTCTCCAGAGTTAAGACCCTGTGTCTCTCTTTCTCTTTGCTTGTTTTGTTTCTTAAATTCCACATATGAGTAAAATCATACGGTATTTGTCTTTCTTTGACTTATTTCGCTTAGCATAATACTCTCTAGCTCCATCCATGTCATTGCATATGGCAAGATTTCATTCTTTTTTATGGCTGAATAATATTTCAGTGCATGGCTACAAACACAGGGGTGCATGTATCCCTCCGAATTAGTGTTTTTGTATTCTTTAGGTAAATACCGAGTAGTGTCATTGCTGGATTAAAAATAGTTCTATTTTTAACTTTCTGAGGAAGTTCCATACTCTTTTCAGAATGGCTGCACCAGTTTGCATTCCCACTAACAGTGCACAAGGATTCCTTTTTCTTGACATCCTCACCAACACCTGTTGTTTTTTGTGTTGTTGATTTTAGCCATTCTGACAGGTGTGAGGTGATATCACATTATAGTTTTGATTTTCATTTCGAAAACAGAGAATGCTGTAAATATGACAGATACTTAACACAAATTAAAGTGTATACATGTTTTAGTGAAAATTACATAAAATGGCTTCCAGCATCTCCTATCAATTCCTCTACCTTTACTTTTGTAAAGTCAAACCAAATCAAAGCAGACCAAACCAAACCTTTCCATATCAAATTTAAATGTTCTAATTTTGGAAGACCCTCTTATTCTTAATTGGAATAATTATGTGATACTGTGCATGTGTGCTGGGCGCAGGGCAGGTACTGTACAGGAAGACTGCCTGGCAAATAACCCTTCCAACATGACAAGTATGCTAACTTCTTGCAGTCACTTCAGAAGCTTTTAAAAATGATAACACAATCTTCATAAACATTAACCACAAAACCAGAACGGTGTGTAAACAGAAGCTACTAATACTAAATTACTTACTCTTTAACACAAGTGATAGACCGCAAGTCATCAGTACACAATGACCACATTGTGTAAAGATAACGTAATGGCATATTATCTCGAGTGAGGTTAATCATTTAATAAGGGACAGAACAGGAGCACCCATCCAGTTCCTTAGGTTGTAAAGAACAAGTAAGTAGACGGCAATTTCAACAGTCCATTAGTGCTATACTTGGCAACCAGGAAGTCTGCTGATCTATTCTTCCATCACTTTCCATCTCCCAGGAAGCCAGAAGGAGAGTAAATATGTTTTTTTCTTCCTTCAAAGAGGAACTTATGCTAATTTAACAGTACTTCTCAAAATTAGTGGCTGATGCATGGACTCCTATGGCTATGGTCATCATGGTAAAATCTCCATGGCAGTCATTACTTCATGTCTTTTTGTTCTGTTTCACAGCTATTTATATACCATATTCCAATGGGCTACAAAACCTAGAGAATAGTATGAGAGAAAAGGAATACAAACCCATCCCTATTCTTGGAAAAATAATCTTGGTTTATTATTGCTAATAGAATCTGTATTATTATGGACTATTTTGTAGAATATAAGAAATTCAGACAATCTGAAAAATCAACACTTAAGAGACTGAAGAAGCTTTAGAAAGGAAGAATTTCAAAACCTAAGCTTTTCAAGCCTATTTTTTTTTAAAGCCTGCTTTCTAACTGCAAGGATTCAGCAGTTGTTGGGGTATCTAACCATGCCCACATACAGTGCTTTGGCTAGAAAGTACTATAGCATTCAGGACCGAAGGAAATGTTATTTTCTCACTATCACGTGACACATATCTGAGAAGACAAATTAGAAGTATAGGGAATCATTTAAGCAGGGAGTGAACTGTTCTTTCTCTTTCTCTCCAATGCTTCAATATAAGAATGGGAAAATATGATTTCTTTTAATTCTCAAAGCTACTTTGTTTAGGAGGTACTCAATAAAACAGTAGGAGCGCCTAGGTTTTGTTTTATTGTATTTTTTTTTTTCTTTAAGAAAACCTACTTCACTTACTTTATCTATTTACCTATGCTAAGTGACTTAGCTGAAATCATAGAATGTGATCCTCTAAAATGTTTTCCCCAATATGAAACAAATGTTTTTGTCTCCTTACAACAATGCTGAATAGCACATGAATCAACTAAAAGTTATTTGGGAGTGCTTCGCCATTCTTATGCTTAAGATCAACATCCTTAGGGCACCCAAATAGCCTAGCTGCCCCCACCTTGCTCTCCAGCCTCATTTCACAGTGCCTTCCCAGGGAGAAGTGCCACACTGGCCAGGCTTCTTTTAGTTTCTCTAATTTACTTTGCTCTCCCCAACCTCAAGGCTGTTTGTATGTGCCATTCCCTCTCTTTGGAATGTTCTCTTGCCCTTGCTCCTTATTTCCCCTCCCTGCGAAATCCCTGCCTCTCCACATAATTAACCCCTATCCACTCTCTAGATTTCTCATAGTAGCTGTTACTTTACCTATGTGAGAAGTGTGTCTAGCTAACCTGTACTAAATTTTAAAAAACCAGAAGGCTCACACTGCTTGTGCAGGGGATTTATTGCAACTATTTGCGTTCACATCCAATTATACCTAGGGGTCACTTTATTAAGCAGCAAAATAGTTCGTATCACTCAACTTCATCTCAAACCAAAGCACAGACAACAGGGAGGCAGTGGGTAACACCTGCCCTGCTCTGCCTCCAGGTGTGCCAGGCTCCTCTGCTCCTGCAGCTCAGGCCACTGTCACTTGAAACACACCTGATCTCAAGGTTGACAGGTTCCGGGGCTTCTTTGGTGATAACTACAGCTTTCCTTGCCAAACGGAAGCCACGTTCAAGAGGCAAAACCCTTCATCACGTATGTAAGCGTGACCCAGGTATGGCATCACAGCCTGGTCATTTCTCACAAGAAAAGTAGCAATTCAAGCTGGGTGTCCTAAATCCATTTTATTTCCATCTTTCTGTTTCTTTAACAAGAGGAGAACTCAACAGGGGGAAAAAGAAAAAGAACCTCCCAGACTAGATTAACTTTGCTTCTTCTACATCCCAGAGCTCCAAGTACCTTTCATCGAAACCACTTGTTACAGTTGTAAATTATATATCTATGTGATTATTTGAATGAAACTTTATGATCTGAGCAAATGCTATGCATCATAAATTATGATAGCTGTTAATTCGCAGAGAGAGAGAGTTACTGGAAAGAACACTCACCTGGGGGAGGCTCAAAGAAGGCTTCCTGCTCCTCCTCGATAGGCTCAGTGTCATTGTGGGCCGTCCGTTTGTGCATGGCCAGTGTGGAGATCTGCTTGTAGGTCTTCCCACAGTGGTTACAATTGTATGGTTTGGAATGAGTGTGAACAACATGATGTTTGTACAAACTGGAATATTCTGTAAACCTTTTGTCACACCCAGGGACTGTACAAACATATGGCTTTTCACCTAAGTAAGGGACATATACACACAACAAATCAACTTTTACATATATGAAGGCATAATCAATCCATTCCTCCCATGGGGAAAAAAAGCCTCTAATGGCAAAAATAGATGTCTGTCAAATTTCTCTCTTTTTTTATTATTTATTTATTTTGAGAGAGTCTGAGTGGGGGTGGGGGGGGGGGAATCCCAAGCAGGCTCCGTACCAGCAGCATGGAGCTCTACATGGGGACTGAATCCATGAACCGTGAGATCATGACCTGAGCTGAAACCAAGAGTCAGACACTTAACCAAATCAGCCACCCAGGCGTCCCTGTGAACTGTCAAATCTCTTTCTATACTGCTACGAGGCAGAAAACAAGAAAAGACTCCCCAACTATAATTTTGTCTTGGTTCAAAGGCTGTCTGCATTCTAAGTCTTATCTCATGCCTGAACACCACTTTTCCCTTTATTTCAAGGGATGAGAAAAGTAAGGATGGAGATGTTGCCCAGTTTAACTCTAAGCCTTAATAAAACTAATTTATTGTTACCTATAACTAGACAAGCCAGTATCATTAATACTGTACTAAAAATGACAATAATAAATACAATGATTAATGAACGTAGCTTTCCCTAAGGATTTTATAAGGATAATAAAAAAGTCTAAAAAGTCTACTAGACATAGTCTGAACACGTCAGTAAATCATATAATCATATAATTTCTAAAATGTGCATATACATGTGTGCATACAAGTGCCTATCTTACTTTATTCTCATTTTATACTTTCCGTGGGTAACTGCATTTTCTAGTATGGTTCTAAACACAGTAAAACCACCCATAAATGGTAAAAAAAAATGGTAATGTAATCTGTAACAAAAGTCTTGAGTATAAATTAATTGGAAATTGCTTCCTGTCCTCTGCTTAGTCTGTATTCTCAAACTAGGGCAAAGTAAAGTTCTTATCTTGGTAGATGATTGTGGGAGAGATGTGGTGAGGGCAAGACCAGGCAGGGAAAGGGCAGTTAATTCCAACAGAAAACCAGTCCCATTGATATTTAGGTTGGAGCAGAAACCACCACCAGGTGGCACCAAACCACAGTCAAGATGTAAATAGATTTAAATTGCACTTTGGAGCTCCCTACTGGTTATCTGCTCAGCCTCAACTGGGTCATCTAATCAACCTTGCAAGAATGGATTGCATTTTGCATGGCTGAATCTTTGCACTCCACTTACTGCATAATGCAGGCATTTACTACATCATCTACCTGATGGTCATCAGCCAACCTTTTCTACCTCTTGGGTCAGACCAACATTTCTAATTACCTACTGCATCTCTCTACTTCGACGATTCTTAATCATGTACACGTATGAAAGACTTGGGTTTTTTTAAATATATACTGATACCTGGGCCTCATCCCAGTAAAATTATGTCAGAATCATGCAGATATAGAGAATAATTCTATTTTTAAAAAGTGAATCCAGGGGCACCTGGGTGGCTCAGTCGGTTAGGTATCTGACCTCAGCTCAGATCATGATCTTGCAGTTCAGGAGTTCGAGACTCACGTCGGGCTCTGTGCTAATACCTGAAAGCCTGGAACCTGCCTCAGATTACGTTTCCCTCTCTCTCTTTCCCTCCCCTGCTCATGCTCACTCTCTGTCAAAAAAAACTAATAAACAAACATTAAAAAAAAAAAAGTGAATCCAGTGTGCAGGCACATTTAAGAGCACTGCTTGGGGCACCAGTCAGTTAAGTATCGGACTTTGGCTCAGGTCATGATCTCACAGTTCACGAGTTCAAGCTCCACACTGGCCTCTCTGCTGTCAGTAAGGAGCCTGTTTCAGATTCTCTGTCCCTATTGCTCTCTGTCCTTCCTCTGCTCTTGTATGCATGTGCTCTCTCTCAAAAATAAATAAACGTTAAAAAAATACATTAATTAAAAATAAAAGCACTGCTCTTCTTAAATGTTCCAAAGATCAGTATAGCTAAACCTAACGTGAGCATCTCTCTTATTGGAATCTAATTTGCCCATTAAACATGTTGAACAGAAAACTTTCAGGTAATGAGTCTATATTCCATTTGCTTTAAATGGGAAAATAATGTTTTCTCGGCCCATCTAAAAATCCCAATTTCCCCAAAAAGCCTCTTAAGCACCTGTGTTATAATCCACCAGGAATGTCTACATAATATGAAGATAATATAGCTAAAATACCAATTATCTAGGGGTGCTCAGTTGGTTAAGTGTCCAGCTCTTGATTTTGGTTCAGGTCATGATCTCATGGTTTATGGTTTCGGGCTCCGTGTCGGGCTCTGTGCTGACAGTGCAGAGCTTGGTTGAGATTCTCTCTGTTCCCTTCTCTCTCCCCCCTCCCTCATTCATGCTCTCACTCTCTTAAAAATAAAAAAATAAACTTAAAAAAAAACCCAATTATCTAATTATTTAACATTTGATGAACTCGGTAGTGGGTATATATCTGTGTGTAACACACAATGATACAGTAAGTATCAGACAAGAATTCTGTTTTCCTTCTACACCACAAACATGTACTATAATCTAAAAATAAAATCTCTTAAAGATATAAAAGGAATACAAATTATAGTAGCAAAATATAATTTTTCTTCTAATCTATGGTTTTCTTTTCCGGGCCTCTTAGGTTTTCACAAGCTTTAACAATGTAGGGAACATGATGATGGACTCAGTCTAAAAGTCGATTTCCCCTGGGAAAGCCCTCCCTGAATACTTCTCCATTCCCACAGAGACAGCTGTTCCCCCTCTCTACTCCCACAACATCTTGTCCACACAGTGGGAGATATTGCACTCTGTAGGAATTAAATGTCTGCCATCTCTCCCTATTTCTACTGCCCTGGACTATGTCTTACCTGCCTCTGATGCATGGCAGGGGAACACACAATAGATGCTCGGTCACTGCTGACTAAATCAATGTATACATGGTAATGTGAAGTTTTTTTTTTTTAAATGTGCTGTTTCAACAATCTTAAAAAATGTTTTTAATGTTTATTTTATTTCTGAGGGAGAGAGAGAGACAGAGCATGAGCAGGGGAGGGGCAGAGAGAGAGGCAGACACAGAATCTGAAGCAGGCTCCAGGCTCCGCGGTGTCAGCACAGAGCCCGACGCGGGGCTCCGAGGTGTCAGAACAGAGCCCGATGCGGGGCTTGAACTCACGAACCGTGAGATTATGACCTGAGCCGAAGTCGGAAGCTCAACCAACTGAGCCGCCCAGGTGCCCCTGAAATTTTTTTTAAGTTGCTTAATCCTTCACCACCATGCCAAGTGGTAGGAAGGAGAGAAGGAAGGAATTACTTGGAAATGGTTTATGAAAAAAAGAAGACAAAGAAATCAAAACTGTTACCTGTGTGTATCCTCACATGATTTTTATAATTGGTTGCACTGGCAAATGCCCTCCCACATCCTGGTTCTGTGCAGTAATAAGGTCTTTCTCCTGTGTGTGTCCTAATATGCACTTTTCTGATATTTGATGTTGTAAAAGACCGACCGCAGCCTTCAAAGGGACATTTAAAGGGCCTTTCTCCTGAAAACACAAAAAGGAATAAATTAAATGGTGCAAAAAAACCAGAAAACTGAAAGGTTTTATCCTTCAATTCTGCCTAGGATCACACTCATAAAGTCCTCCTGTACTTCCCTTTCAGGTTTTTTCCCTGTGTGAATAGCATCTTCTACTCCCAACTTAAATTTATAGAGGAAAACCTGAATATTGTTCAAAACTTATCACTGCTTGCACGACTTTCCAAGATGGAGTCATCCAGATGGGCATATTAAAAAATGAGCTGAAAAAAGCAGAGGAAGAAATATCATAAAGAAACACAAAAGAAAAACAGAGTCATGAATTAGAATTATGTGAGAACACCACCAGAATCCCCTAAAAGCTTATCTCCTATTTTATTTATTTTGTAATACTTCAAAGAAAAATTAGTTTTTTAAAAATCTAGTGTCTAGCACATAATATGCATCACATATACTTGCTGAATATATTACTATTACTATTCTCGTAAACTAAGCTTATGAAAAAGTCTATTCTGCCAATTATATTCCTTTTCTTCATTCCTTTCTTCTGAGGCTTTATATAACCTCAGAACTCAAAGGGACTTTAAATTGCCAATCATGAAATAGTAGCCTTTGCTTTTGATTCCCACATGCCCTTTTTTAGAATGAGCTTGAATTAAGCAAACAACTCTAGTGATATATAAAAATCTCTGTGTATAGAAAGATAAATAGATGTAGATATTTACACATATATATAAAAGTTTGTTATTTTTCTTTTGGTCGAGTAAAATTAAGAGTTTCCTGCTGGTAAAAAACCACTCCAAAAGATTTCTTCCCTCAAATATGAAATCATTTAAAAAAGAGTGGGAATCTCTGATCCTTTTTTTAAAGAAAGTTTTTTTCAGGATGTTAACCTAATGAAAGTACTTTTTCTTGGGTAAGTCCTTTCTCCTGTCTGGATCTAGATGACCTTAACCTTTTCCCAGCTCTGCCATGCTGGGATGATACGGAATCAAGAGTTCTAACAATTTCCAAAAGTAGTATATGTACTACTCCTCTGACTCTGTAGCACCTTACTTTGTTTTTGCACTGAAATCACTTAGTTGTAAAAGTCACCCCTAAAGCCCCCTTAGACAATCCAATTTTTTACCAATGAAAATATGATTTAACAACTGATGGACAAATGTGGTTTGCTAAATGTGTACTATCAAAAGAATCACAATTCCAATGTTTTGGCCAAATGTTAATGGAACTAGATTATGGTTTTATATAATTTTTATATAACTCTTATCAACGGTTTCTGAAATTCTCATTATATAGTAAATTCACATTATATAGTAAATCCAAATAGAATTTGCAGGAATTTGGAAAAACTTGCTTCTGCTTCTGATACAATGGATAAAAATAAGTACATGAATGAAATAGAAGCAGAGACCTACAGCTTTTTTCGCAAACATGGTACAGTCACGTATTTTTTTTAAGTTTATTTATTTATTTTGAGAGAGACAGAGAGAAAAGGAGGGAGGGGGGGAGAGAGAGAGAGAGAAAGGGAGGGGGAGAGGGGGAGAGGGGGAGAGAGACAGAATCCCAAGCAGGCTCCACACTGTCAGCACAGAGCCTGATGTGGGGCTCGAACTCACAAAGTGTGAGATCGTGACTTGAGCTGAAATCAAGAGTTGGATGCTTAACTGACTGAACTACCCAGGTGCCTCCTATCTGGGATCATATTTGAGCTAAAAGTTAAACTTTAATGAAATGGACAAATCCTCCATGGAAATTTGCTATACTATTCACAATACTTAGAGGTATCTGGGGACAAAGTAATCGCATTATGTTTAAAACAGCTTTAATAAAATTTCAAACTAAATTATTAAGCTCTATATAAGCTTCGTCAAAAGCTTGTAACGGCACCTCTTATCAACGGTTTCTGAAATTCTTCCAGCTCTCATCTGAAGCAAATAATTACCTTTATAATTGGTTTTCCAATTCTACAAATAATCAGATACAAGAAGGGAAGGGAAGGGAGATAAAAACAAAGTACCCTTTAGGGAAAGGAGAGAAGGAAATTTAAAGGGGATGAGATATGATCACAAGGAAGTAACGAGCCTTTCTATCTGCGGGGACTGTTAGGAGTTCATTTTCTTTAGCAACAGCTTAATATAGGAGAAACAACACTGAATTGAGAAGGAATTGGGTGCCTTATGTTCTGGTCTCAGCTGGGCTAGTACGTAGATGTGCAATCCTAGGTAAATAAGCCTGTTGCTCAGATAATACCTGCAAATTGAATAGGCTGGTGGTCTATGACCATTGTTCACCTTTTTTGGGATATGGACCCCTTTTAAGGTTCTAAAAAAATTATGAACCCTCTTCCTGGAAAGAAAATTTTAGGAGTTTAAGAGAAGTCCTTGAAGCTAACTCTGAAACTTCCAGAGACTCCTTCCCCAAGTCCCCTCCCTGCAGATTAATTCTTGGCCTAAAAAAAAAATTTCCTGGCCTAGATATGGTTATTTGTTTACACCAGTACCTGTATGAGTTCTTATATGTTTCTGTAGATCTCCTGAAGTTTTGAAAGACTTAGTACAATTATCTTCTGAACACCGATATGGCTTTTCTCCTGTATGAGTTCTGACATGACTTTTTAATCCATAACCTTTAAGAAAAATGTAAAGAAATTTAATTATATGAGACCCCTCTCAGCATGCCCACTGAGATTAAACTATTGAAAAATATAGTAAACACCACAGAACAACTATTAACAATGCATAAGAGTAGGACAGCTGAGGACTGTCATGCTGGAATTTTAATACTTTCATCTCTGTCTAGAAGAGGTTTTATGTGTTTTTTTTTTAAAGTGCTCCGATCTCATTAGATGTTCATAACTCATACCCCAAAAGCTTGAAGTGGAATCAAGACATTAAATGAGGACTAAAGTAGAAGTCACAAGGACTGGTGCCAGTTCTGACCCTGCTAGATGTGTCCCTGGGCAAGCCCCAACCCTTGCTAAGTCCCAGTTGTCCATAGTTCCCTCAGGTTTATCCTAATGTTAAACCTGTGTCAGCTTCTAATGCTCGGCGTTTACTCTTCTGCTAAAAGAAAGCAGAGTGTGGAGTGAAACACCGAACACAGTGGGTAGAAATAGGCCTGAGGAGAAAAGTGAGAACAGACAGAGAGAGAGAAGAGCAAGCAGGACAAGAGGAAGTTAAGGGAGAGACTGAAAAACTGGTCACTGTGCAACAACTAATTCAGACCAAAGGCAAGGGGTCAGTTCCTACAGCTGGCCAGTCTCTGCCTACCCCCTGAGAAGGACCAGGAAAGAAAGAAAATTCATGTTTTTACCTGTTGCAAATGCTTTCCCACAGCCTAGGTGCTCACACTGATAAGGCCGGTCTCCAGTGTGTGATCTCTCATGAACCTGTCATAAAAATGCAGGCGTGATTCTACTTCCTTTAGGCAATTTCTAGGTAGATGGTCTCAACATAGACCTATTTTTTTCCTGCTGTTGTTTTACAGTTGAACTTGAACATGTGGGAGTTTAGGGGTCCTGACCCCTCACCTCCTATGCAGTAAAAAACCAGCATAGAACTCTTGACCTCCCAAAAAAACTTAACTACCAATAGCCTACTGTTGAGCAGAAGCCTTTCTGATAACATAAAGTTGATTAACACATTATTTCGTATGTTATATTCTCACAACATAGTAAGCTATGGAAAAGAAAATGTTATTAAGATAACAAGAGAAGATATATTTACAGTGCTGTACCGTATTTACTGAAAACATTCACATATAAGTGGACCTGCACAGTTCAAACCTGTGTTGTTCAAAGGTGAACTGTATTTTGTTGTTCATATGGTTTTTTTTTTTTTTAAACAAAAGACAACTTTTCTCAAAAACTGTAGCCCAACAATTGTCAATATGCTAAATGCTATATGTTAAGAAGTACTCATTTTAATTTTTGTCTTTAATGTTTATTTTTGAGAGAGAGAGAGAGAGACACAGCGTGAGCCGGGGAGGGGCAGAGAGAGAAAGAGACACAAAATCCGAAGCAGGCTCCAGGCTCTGAGCTATCAGCGCAAAGCCCGACGTGGGGCTCGAACCCACAAACTGTGAGATCATGACCTGAGCCGAAGTCGGATGCTTAACTGACTGAGCCACCCAGGCACCCAAAGAAGTATTCATTTCAAATAAGGAACAGGAGCATTAGAAGTTTGAGTTTTCCTAAAGTGGTCAAAGGTGTCTGTACAGAACATACACACGATGAGAGCTAGGATCAGAGCATAGACAGAGGCTACATGATGTAAGGTTAAGAGTGTGGAGGCTGCTGCTACAGGGGCTTTGCCAGGAGGCAAGGCTTCACCGTGAGGCGCTTGCCTTCTCTAGGCCTCAAAATCCTTTCCATAAAGCTGAGACATAACTGTATCTACTGTAGAGGGCTGTTGTGACAAATGGATGATCATGACAACAGCCAACATCTACAGAATCTTTACCTTGTACCAGGCCATTCTTTTCAGTACTTGTACATATACAGTATCTACTTATTTATTTCTCGCAAGCACGGTGTGAGGAAGGTACTTTTACCATAAGGAAAATAAGATACTAAGATGCTAACTAAGTAACACGTCATGGTGACACAGCAATAAGTAATGGAGATGAGCTCTAGGGCTGCGACTCCAAATATGCCAAATGCACACTTCCTGACACACTAAGTTATTCAGTAAATGTTAGCTATGGAGTTGTGGTATGTTGTGTTTAGCTGCAAGGAAAATACTTGGCCTATATATTTGAAACACGGGACATGTTAACATGAACTTCTGCTAGATTTCAGCAAATCATTGTTAACAGAATGATTACACACACCTCTCTCATAAAACTATATAAATTTCACATCTGACAAAAATATGTTCAAATATATACAGTATCTACCATGTGCCTGGTAGTATTTTGGACATGAAGAAAACAGAGATGAAGAAAACACAGTCCAAGCACTCAAAGAGTTGACAGTTTCTGAAATCTGCATATGGTTTCACGTGATCTGTGAGTGTGAGCATGAGGGAAAGCAACGGTATTTGAATGCTATAAATATATCATGTTGGCATTTAATGTCCTAGGTATTGTCACAATTAGATACAGCATTTCCTCTCTATATACCTTAAGATGATGAGCCGTTGTATATAATTTCCCACATCCATCATATTCACATCGAAATGCCTTCTCTCCACTCTGCTGAGATTTAGCAGTTACTCTTGTTGCATGTCCTTGTAAGACAATCTAGATGAAACAAAAAGTATGATTTAAATTATTTATACAGAAATATAATAGATGAAATTCCTGTTTTCAGAATTAAAACAGGAGCACTGCAATGAGTGTTTCCAGACTCAGGACACCATTTTACAAAGATTTTATCATGTTGCACCAGCTAGGTTAATTCTGTTCTGTGGCTGAAGTCAGCAGCTATGGAAGAAATCAAAAGGAGATCCATGAGGGGACATAGCTAGTACTCACAGATCTATTCCCATTCTAGAAAAATCAATCCAAGTAGCATCTCCATTGTATGCAGGTATTCCATGACACACTCAAGGGATATATATATCATTTAGGACATGTGTCCTAAAGACAATGTAAAGAGCATTTTCAATTTCAAAAGCATTTCAAAGCAATGAAAAAGAGAGGCTTACGACATTGGGGTCACCTGCGAGAGACATTACAATCCACGTGATCCTACTCTGTAACCTTTATTCAGTAGAAGATCATTTTTCTGGGACTCAACACCACAAGACTTCAAACAATCGTACTGATTTTAGAAGCCTTTTAAAGGTGAATCACCTATTTTAGAAATTAAAATACCATAAAAATGGAGGAATGACTCTTCACTCTGCGGGCCCTGGGGTGACAGAGCTGTACATTAGGGCAACCTGTCTAGAAGTGAAAATGAGGGGGGGAGGCAAGCAGTCTAGGAAGAAAGGAGAGTATGACCAAAAGTATGGAAGGGTGCCTGGACTGTTATGTCTATGTGACAGAATGAATAACAGGAAAAAGAAAGGGAAGATTAGGACCACATTCAGGAAGAGCTTTAGATGCCATTCTGAAGAAAGCAAAGGCAGGCATTAAGAGTCTTCTTTAAGTTTACTAATTTAAGTACTCTCACACCCAGTGCAGGGCTTGAACCCACAACCCAGGACCCAGGGATCAGGAGCCGCGCATTCCTCTGACTGAGCCAGCCAGGTGCCCCAGGCATTAACATTTTTAAAGTAAAGGATTGACCAAGATCGGCTCTGTGTTTTACAAAGAGAACTCTGGTAATGGTGTGAAATGGTG
This sequence comes from Paguma larvata, assembly GCA_030068075.1. NCBI lineage: Eukaryota > Metazoa > Chordata > Mammalia > Carnivora > Viverridae > Paguma > Paguma larvata. The sequence goes on along the minus strand of CM057831.1, from coordinate 63,856,950 downwards.
AAAGACAAAAGAGGCAAGGAGACTAAAAGAAGTTTGTATGATCATGAATATGGAGGGAAAACCAGCCTAGGACAATGAACATGGAACTCAAAGCAACAGATGATTCTGCAGATACTTTAAGGGTGAAGACGGACAGAATCCAAAATTTAAAAGCTGAATTAATAGCCTAATGCTATAACAAGTATTTCAGAGCTGTATTGATTATTTCACTAAAGGATGTCTTTGTCAAAAGAAAAACCTGACACATTACCACGAGGGAAATGTCTCAAAGGCAACAGAAAAGCTACCACTGGTGAAATACTAATCATCTTCTAAAACCATCTACCAAAAATGGCTTCGTTACGATCTTGCTTAATTTACATTCTGAGAATTAAGAGATAACCTTCGTTTTCCCATAAATTCACTGTGTGACCTTGAGCAAGTCATGTAGGGTTTGTTTGCCTGTCTGAATAGAGAACATATTGTACTAAATCAGTGATTTTTTTTTTTAACATTTAAAAAATTCCTTTGCCAGATGAAATCTTACACAGCAGTCTACTGTGCAAAACAGATAAAAGCATTCCTGCTTCTGTTGGCCCAGGCAGGCGTGGGTGGCTCAGAGATCTGCTAGTCCCTGAGGGACCTCAAAGAAAACCTAGGACCCCACCCCCCACAAAAATCAGAGCTTGAAAACCGCTGTACAAGAAGACAGTGCTAAGTTCCTTCTAGCTTTAACATCCTAGGGTCTTGAGAAGGTGCAAATCCCACTGGCAAATAAAAGGCTGAATCTGAGACTGAATTCCAAAGTGACTTTGATAATAAAGAGGTTAACAAGCATTTATTGAGGAGGTGCTTTATGTGATGCGCTGTGGTAGGTGCTACCTTATTGGTCCTCCACGACTATCTAAAGAATTAAATATTTCCTATGATTTACAAACAAGAAAAATGAGGCTCAGAGTAGTGAAGTAATGTAACTTGCCCAAGGTCCAAGGCTGGGAAATAGGACTTGAAGCACATTAGCTCTAGAGGTCACTCTATTAACCCCCCAGGGTTCAGGATGCAGTAGCCCAGGGGTAACTAACTGGCAGAACTCTGCAGGCACAGAGTGAGAGACCTGGCAGGGTTGAGGATAACTGGTCATTTTACTGCCTAGTTCAGGACTTAAAATTCCATCTATTGCAAAGGCCTGATGCACACAGCAGATAGAAGTTTTGTTTTTTGATGTGTGTAAATTTCTATCTTAGGATATAAGTAATTTATACTCTTGTGGAAGGATAAAATGAAAGCAACTTGAAGAATTTTTTAACGTATGGTCTCTTTTAAGAAAGGAATTAATCAAAGAAGTATGGCAACAGAGGGACCTTTAGGGAACCATGGGATACCTCAGAATTGCCAGGAAGATTTAAAACACAAACAAAAACCCTCCAGAGATTTCTACCAATGATTACTATTGGGTAGCGGTCCTTCACTTTTTAATTTTACCTCTCTACACCGTTTGGATTTTTTTTTTCAAGTGTACAGTTTGATTCATTTTTTTAATTTAATATTTTTTTACTTGAGCATAGTTGACATACAATGTTACATTAGTTTTAGGTATACAGCACAGTGTAGGGGTGTATATATCTTTTCGAATAGTGTTTTCAGGTCCTCTGACCATTTTTAATTAGATTATTTGTTTTTCTGGTGTTAAGTTTTTTATATATTTTGGATATTAACCCGATTGGATATATCATTTGCATATATCTTCTCCCATTTAGTAAGTTGCTTTTTTATTGACGGTTTCCTTTGCTGTGCAAAACCTTTTCATTTTAATGTTTCAACAGTTTATTTTTGCTTTTGTTTCCCTTGCCTTAGGAGACACGTCTATGAAAAATGTTGCTGTAGCTAACGTCAAAGAAATTACTGCCTATGTTCTCTTCTAGGAGTTTTATGGTTTCAGGTCTCACATTTAAGTCTTTAATTCACTTTGAGTTTACTTCTGTGTATGGTATAAGAAGATGGTCCAGCCATAGCAGTCAGACAAGCAAAGAAATAAAAGGCATCCATATAAGAAAGTTAAACTTTCACTTTTTACAGATGACATGATACCATACCCAGAAAACCCTAAAGATTCCACTAATAAACTGTTAGAATAAATGAATTCAGTAAAGTAGCAGGATACAAAGTTAATATGCATTGGCTGTGTTTCTATATACACTAGTAACAAAGAAACACAAAGAGAAATTAAGAAAACAGGTACATTTACAATTGCACCAAAAAGAATAAAATACTAGAATAAACGTAACCAGGGAGGTGAAAGACCTACACTCTGAAAACTACAGAACACTGATGAGAGAAACTGAAGAAAACACAAATGGATTTTCTAAAAGTAAACATGATTACCTTTAAAAAAAAAAGTATACAGTAGCTATCTATATAGTAAGATCATTGGTCATTTTGGGGTTTTTTTCTTTGTACTTCTCTGAATTAAAAAAAAAAAACCCTCTAGAAATATTATTTAAAAAAAAATTCCTGAGTTCTATCTCAGACATAGTGATCAAATCTCTGGAAACTGATTTCGGTCATGAGTAATTTTTTTATTTAAAAAAAATTTTTTTTTAATATTTATTTCTCTCATGCTCTGAGAGAGACAGAGCATGAGTGAGTGAGAGACAGAGAAAGAGGGAGACACAGAATCTGAAGCAGGCTCCACGCTTTGAGCCATCAGCATAGAGCCTGACATGGGACTCAAACCCACAGACTGTGAGACAATGACCTGAGCCAAAATTGGATGCTCAACAGACTGAGCCACCCAGGCCCCCAAGTCAGGAGTTTTTTTTTAAAGTTGCATAGCTCATCGCTTTTCGGCCTTTTGGCTAAGATCAAGTGCAGTATCTGTTCTTATCAGTTTAATAAAAGTTCCATAGCTCAATCTCATGTTTATCCCCGATTAGTAACTACTGATTAAATACCTTTCTTTTAGAGATGAAAAGAGGCTCAGAAAAGCAAAGTTCATTTCCTTAAAATCACATAGTTAGATAAAAGTATAGAAAATATATATGAAATATGATCCACATTCAAAGGTTTGGGGGTAATTCTCCACTCCATGTTCTGAGAGAATCTGCCACCCCAGCCATAGACCCTGATAACCAGAAAAGATGGTATGTGTAAGGCTGGCCAGTGGTCTATGGCCTATGTGGCCTAGCTTATAAAATCAAGCTAATGGGGTGCCTGGGTGGCTCAGTCGGTTAAGCGACCGTCTTTGGCTCAGGTCATAATCTCATGGTTCGTGGGTTCAGGCCCCACGTTGGGCTCTCTGCTGACAGCTCAGAGCCTGGAGCCTGCTCCAGATTGTGTCTCCCTCTCTCTCTGCCCCTACCCTGCTCACACTCTTTTTCTCTCTCTCAAAAAGAAATACACATTAAAAAATTTTAAAGTCAAGCTAAGTCCACAAATTTTCCTCCACTGGAATTTGACCTAAGAAATGAAGAAAAATTTGGGGTGCCTGGAGGGCTCAGTCGGTTGAGTGTCCGACCTCAGCTCAGGTCATGATCTGACCGTTCCTGAGTTCGAGCTCCACATAAGGTTCTGTGCTGACAGCTCAGAGCCTGGAGCCTATTTCAGATTCTGTGTCTCCATCTCTGTCTCTGGCTCTGTCCCCTCCCCTGCTCATGCTCTTTCTCTCTCTCTCTCTCTCTCTCAAAAATAAACAAACATTTAAATAAATAAGGAAAACCCTCAGATAGCAAGGCTGTGATGAGCTACATGTAAACTCAATGATACAAAGAGGAAGCCTGTCTACAGAGAAAAAGGGAAACAGAAATGCCATGGAGGAGGGGAGAAAGAGAAAGAGAAAGGAGTGAGATTAACCTCCAGTCTGACTTATTTGCAATTCTGGTTCCTGTGAAGCCCCACTGTTCAGCATTCCTGTTCTCCACTTCTTATAAGCTCTGCCATATTCTTATATCTCTTTTTCCCTAAGCTAGCTTGACTGACTTTCTGTGTTTTCCAATTATTAGAGCTCTGATTAAAAGTATCAAGCTAAAGAACTTGGTTCTCCAATGTAAATAAAATTAGTTTTAAGTGAAGCCAAAACTAAAGACAATCACGAAAAAAGTCTTAGTATTCTAACAGAATATGTAAAGCATCAATAATGCTATATAATGCTGACACCATTACAGATTATGTTCTTATATATTACCTAGAATATTAATCAAATGAAAATCTTATTTGGTTTTCATAATCTTATGAGATGGGTAAGGCAAGATTATTGTTATTTTCATTTAGCAGATAAGAAATCTCAGATCCAAAAAACCCCCACAACCTCAGATCTAGAGAAGTCATGTAATTTGCTCAGTCACACAGTGACTAAATGGCAAAGCAGAAACTCTACTTGGATTTTTTATTATACATGTGTGCTACTTTAACCCCATCAGCCTTACAGTTCTCACAATGAACACATGGGCATTCTTAGAGTACTTTATAACAGGGTTTTCAAATTGGGCACCACTGATATTTTGAACAGGGTAATTCTTTTTGTGGGGGCTGTCCTATGTCTTGCAGAACATATATCCACTAGATGCCAGGAATATTCCCCCGATTGTGGCAACCAAAATTGTCTTCTGACATTGCCAAATGTCTCCAGGAGGGGGCGGAAAAACTGTCTCCATATGAGCACAGCTGCTTTACATACTCTAGGTCTTTTTTTTTTTTTTTTTTAAGTTGATTTATTTATTTCGAGAGAGAGGTTGAGCAGGAGAGGAGCAGAGACAGAGAATACCAAGCGAGCCCTTCACGGACAGCCCTGACCTGGGGCTCGATCCCATGAACCTTGAGATCATGACTTAAGCTGAAATCAAGAGTCGGATGTTTAACTGACTGAACCACCCAGCACCTGAAACTCTAGGTCCTTCTTGTCTAATGAAATTTGGTTTCATGTAAGAGATCAGCTCAGCAGCACAACTAGTATGTTTATGTTACAGATGGAAGAAAAAGTTCCCAACTGTAAGCATCGAAATGAAAAAAGTCTAGAGCTTTGACTCTAGACTTTTCTACTGCATTAAGCTACAGATTTTTTATTGTTTATTATTTAAAGTTCAGCCAGGCACAGAGTTACAACTTCTTAAGCATTCTAGCAGGAGTACTAAGAGATAAGCTAAGAAGTTACAGGTGCTGCTTATTTGTAGTGGTTCTTTTGGGACATTTTGACCTATGTACCTATGTACTGGGCTCTTGACCTCAGATATGGTACTAAACTATATTAGAAGATGGAGGTTTGAGGCACCTGGGTGGCTCAGTCGGTTGAGTGTCCAACTTCAGCTCAAGTCATGATCTTGCGGTTCGTGAGTTCAAGCCCCACATCAGACTCACTGCTGTCAGCACAGAGCCCACTTCGGATCCTCTATCCCCCTCTCTCTGTCCCTCCCCTTGCTTGTGCACACTCTCTCAAAAATAAATAAACATTAAAAAAAAAGAAAAGATGTAGGATTCATGGATTTCTGGTCCAGCACTAATATGAGGAAAAGAATATGAATCACAAGTGCAAATCACGTATATAATTAAAAATGTTCCAGCAGCCACATTTAAAAAGTAAAAAGAGGGGTACCTGGGTGGCTCGGCCAATTAAGTGTCCGGCCCTTGATTTTGGCTCAGGTCATGATCTCACAGTACGAGTTTGAGCCCCACGTCAGGCTCTGTGTTACCAATGCAGAGCCTGCTTGGGATACTTTCTTTCTCTCCCTCTCTGCCCCTCCCTTGTTCATTCTCTCTCTTTCTCTCTAAAAATAAATAAACATTTTAAAAAGAGTAAGTGAAATTAATTTTAGTAATTCTTTTTATTTAACCTAATATGTCTAAATTATTTCAACATGCAATCAGTATGAGAAATTATTGAGATATTTTATATTCTTTTTTTCATAATAAGTCTTCAAGTGCTGTGTGTGTATTTTACACTCACAGCACATCTCAATTCTGAGTGGCCACATTTCAAGAGCTCAACAGCCACTGTGGCTACCATATTGGACAGCACACATCTAGCCCATAAAGGAGAGGTACAAGGGCAAAGGAGAAAAAGCTATAGTTATAAAAAATCCTATTCAACTTCCTTCTATTTTTTTGTCTTTTAGTACCAACACCAAATGGTTATATGTCTGCAGTAACAGGGCTTTTTATGACATCTTGCTTTAGCAGTACTGAATTCCTAGGCTTTTTTTTTTGGTCCAGAAATTAATTACTGATGGTAATAGATAGACTTTTATGATAACAGTATATTATATTATACAATCCAGTGGTAAATTCACTCATTTTTTTTTTTTTGCAAGACCCATTCTATGTTAGTTTACTACAAGTGTAGCTACAACTGTCTCTCCTTAAAAATATTTCATTATTTAAAAACTTAATTGTTAGTCACTAATAAGAGAGTCTCTAAGGCACTGACCTACATCTCTTGAATGTATTTATACTATGCTTGCATTTTAGTAGAGTATGACTTAGGTGGATTTGACATCCTGCAGTTCAAAAAATAGTTCTCATTTTATGAATTCAAAAACTTGAAAAATTCGCCAGGAATCACAAAGTTTCAAAGCTAATGGGCTTGGTGAATTGCAAACTGTGTTTATACTACTGCCGCTTCATGATACCATTTCAGAGAGTAAACAGAAATAGTGGCTATTCAGCAATGTTTAGGAGCATCAAATTTCTACCAGTGATTTCAGTTATTTTATCCTCTACTATTATTATAAATATAAAATCTTCTTGATAACCCCTAAAAGTATCACTCCATGTTATTAAGTGTGATGCTAATGGCTCAAATTAAAATCGTGGCCCTGAAGCAGTAATTTTAGAATAGGAATTAAGTATGATAAAACTCTCAAAGAATGCAAACAACTACTATGAGGGAGCAATCAGCAACATGTTAGAGATAACTGCTGACATTTTCTCAAAGAGCAGCATTAAAGCAAGAATGTGCTACACTAATTATACACAAGCTCCAAGATGCCCACCCAAACACGTCCCCCACAAACAGAGTTCAAAACGGAAGCTTAAATTATCTAAGTTTTGGATTTTTGACTTGTAGATGTCCCAGAAAACATCTGTGACTACTTTGTACTTACTAGAAAAACTTTTCCACATAACTTTTAAAGGCACTGCTCCTCTGGGCTGTTGTTTGGGTAAGAGATGACCAATGACTGGACCCAGGGTGAGCATCTAAAACAAGGTCAGCCAACCCATGGCCCAGAAAGCAGTCTGGTACAAAAAGGATAAACAGCTTTACCCAGGAGGAACAATGATGATTAGCTAGGCTGGACCTTCTCTTCAGAAGTTGAAAAGGAAAGTGTGTAGGGAATCAGATGGGTGTGCAAGGAACAAAAAGATGCAAAGAACAAAGTAGCGAGGGTGAGCGAGTCTCAGGAAAGGTGGAGACCTAGAAAAGGATCCACAAACTGCCATGGGTAGACGCAGTCAGAAGATCATCTGGTCTCCAAAACTGCCTTGGATTCTAGGATTGGATCTTGGATTCTTGAATTCCTTCATTTGGATTTCTGTGATTTTTCTATTTCTTTGGTGCTACTCTGCATCCACATAATGAATCCCGAGACCGGAGGTAGTCTGAGAAAACTACTGCCTAATACATACACTCTTTTTTTGAAAAGATGTTCCTAGAGAGGAAGCGAGTTGGCTATTGCTTCATCCACAGAAGGGCCTGGAAATGCTAAGAGAAAGAGATTCTTATATGAAAAAGTAGCTTTACATACCTGCATTTTCTTCTCTTGCTCATTTTCTCCAATTATTCCAGTACCAGCTACACTTTCACTTCCATCAATGGACACCTGTAGGAATAAAATAACGCTTAACAAAGTTTTACGTTTTGATATTTCTTTAGGCCAGGTGACAAGTACACGGGGATTCACTATCATTTATTTTTGTATATGTTTGAAATTTTCTACTATAAAAAGTGGGGGGAAAAACCCTTTTAAGTTACATGAAAGATATTATGTTCAATGCAGGGGAAAAAAAGAGCCCTTCTGATGTAAAACGTAGTTGAGACTTTATTTCACGTTTTCGAATCTCTAATTTCTGCTTCTTAATTCATAAGCTGTTCTATCTATACCTTATTTTTTTTTTTCACGGTATTCATCCTTGAATATATATCTTTTTGTGAGTTATCTGTCACCATTTCTTTTTCAGAAGCTCTTATTCCATTCCTTTTATCTTTATTCAAATAGTTCTTTCTACACTTCACTTCTTTTAAGATAAATGCTGATCTTCTCCTCGAGGCTATCTGATTTTGACTTTGAATTGCTAGTTTCTTATTTGATAAAGTATACTTTTTTGTTTTTTCTTAATGAAAAATAAAGAAGCTGTATCTGGGATGTTTTTGACATTGTAAAACGCTGTACCTTTGCTGCATACTGTTCCAAAGCACTGATGGTGTCGGGGTCAATCGTGGCATCCCCAGTGTGCAGACCTGCCACTGTGCCATCAGCCTGAATTGCCAAGATGGTATCAGACTGCGGGACTTGCACTGCATGGTGGATGTATGCTGTGGTGCCGTCTTCCAGCTGAACTGCCTGTAATGCACTCTGGTCATAACTATCTGGGGGAGTGGAAGAGAATGGTATTAAATTAAAGGAAGTCTGATAGAGTAACATATTTAAAGGGAGAAGGGAATGAACTTTTAGTGAGTAGTTCTATGAGCACTGGTCCACGTGCTTAACATGTGTGATTTCATTTAATCCTCACAATGATTCTGTGAGGGGGTATATTTACCACTCTCATTCCGTAAAAGGGAAACTGAGGTTTGGGTAAGTAAAGCCACTTTCCTTAGCAACCAGAAAATTTTAAAAACTAACAATTAACAGTCAAAATCAGTATGTAGAGGAACCAGGATCTAAACTCATGTCATTATGACTCCAAGGCCGATGGGCTTTTTTTTCCTTCTACAGAACCGCACCAAGATATATACAGCATTGTAAAATAATGAATCTGGACAATTACTATGAACCTGTGATTAAGTCTCACTGCTAAAGAAAAATATTCCGAGTTCATTTGTTCTCAACTTTAGTTCAACAAATTTATTTATAAATTTAAGTATTCTAAACTTAAAAAATTTCCCTTTGGTTTCACAACTACAGTCTTTCTAAAACATGTCATGTCATTCTATAAAATATTTTATAAGGTAATACTAGCTAACATTTGTTGAGCATTACTAGGTGACAAAAATTGTTCTATGTGCTTTACAAATGTTTGCACACATTCTGTCCTCACAACTACGCTACGATGTGGATACTTATATTAATACTCATTCTACAGATGATTAAATTAAAGCACAGGGAGGTTACATAATTTGAACAAGGTCACACAGTTAAAAGACGGCAGATCCAGATTTGAGCCTGGATAGTCTGGCTGTAGAGCTGTGTTCATTACTCCTATGCATTCCACCTCAAACCCCTGGTCCTCCCCACAAAAAGTTAATATAAAGCATCAACATTTTTGCCCTGTTTGCTTCAAATAAGGTTTAAGATTTTATTTAGATTTTTTATTTATCTTTTTATTTATTTATTTTTAGAGAAAGAGCGTGTGAGCATGGGAGAGGAGCAGAGGTGGAGAAAGAGAACCTTAAGGCTCCATGCTCTGCACAGAACCCAATGAGGGCTCAATCCCATGACCCTGGGATCACGACCTGAGCCAAAATCAAGAGTTGAATGCTCAACCGACTGTGCCACCCAGGTGCACGCAAATTTTTATTTAGTTTTAAAGATCAACACAAAAGGCAAGGACTTTGCTAAAAAAAAAAATACATTTAAGAGGGAAAAAAATCAACTTAACTTTCAAATGTTTAATTTCATATTCAAAAAGTAGCCTTTATTTGAAGTCTGCTATTCCAACCTGTTACCCGACAGCTCAAATTACTATAAAATTTTTCCTTAGACTGTGCCAAAATCTGCCGTCTTATATTTTGGAGAACAAACACAAATCTCCTTTTACATGACAGCGCTTCAGCATGTAAAGGCAGGTTTTATTTTTCCCACACTCCCATTTCTCCCTTATTCCTATTTCCAAAGTTATTTTACCTTTGGAGGTATGGTGAATAAACGCTGTAGTTCCATCTTCTAGCTGCACTGCTTGACCATCCTCTAAACGCAAACTGTCCCCTGCTCAAGAACAATGCTTACATTTAGATCCCATGTCTTCTAAGTACATCCTGATAACTCAGCAACAAGAGTCAACCATTAAACACATTATAAAAACCTATACGTGCTTTATGAGTCCTTGAACGTTTAGTATTTTCAGTAAAGTACTTGCAAAATGTACTCATTTTCAGAATATATACTACGAAATAAGGAGAGTTGAAAGAAGGGAAAAAAAGAAGAAAATGTAGGAATTAGTTCAAGTGATGGAAATATTCACTTAGGACTGTTGTCCATTTATCTCTGGAGTGTAGTCCAATAATTTCTTTTTCTATTATTTTTGAGAGAATATCTCGATGAAGTTAAAATGGTCTTTAGATCCTCTCTGACACCTACTGATCTCCCCTTTCAAAAGGAAGACTAGAGACTTGAACCAAGTTTAGGCAGTAAGGGGCAGCTGGAAGTAACAAATCCTGAAGTATGAGAATCAGGAGGGTAAGTAAGTATCAAATACTTACTACTTTTAGGTATGGGTACATGTTGAACATAGGCAGCAGAACCATCCTCCAACTGAATCACCTGGCCATCTATGAGTTTTCCATCTGAAACAAAAGATTTAAGCCAATAAATGAGCACAAGCAAAAACTTTAAACTTTATACAATTTCAAAATGGTATCAACTATAAAAACATACACTACGTAAGATCATGTTCATCTTGATTCTTCCCTCAATGTTCTGAAGCAATTCAAAAACACATCCAGTGATCCTATAGAAAGCAGAAAATCCTCCCTCAGCCATTCTTCCTCCCCTCTAATTTGCAATTAACTAAGTTCAAGAGGAAGAGTGGCTCATCACATCAAGCTACATGAGCTGAATCTCTATTTACCTTCTGGAGCCACTTAGGAACTGTGACTCTCACTACAGAGAAACCGAACTTGGGAAGACTGACAGATATGTCAGTGTTTGTGAGGCCAGGTGTCATTCTCATTCCTGAGTGTTGTAAGTGCCTTGACTATGTACACATGTGCTCAGTAGGTATCCATAAAAACAACGAATTTGAGAATTGGGCTATTTCTTAAGTCAAAGGAGATACTGATTTACAGATGATGTTATATAAGCAAAACCAAACGTTTATACTTCTATGCATGTTTCGTAAAAACATTAAATAAATAATAACCTGAAGTAAAAAAGCAAGAAAGGTCTTACTAGAAATAGGTTGGGGACATTCCCCCACTTCCCCACTAATTTTCACACCCCAGAGTTTACTCCAAATATCTCAAAGACAGTCCCCAAATTATCAAAACAAATTTAACCTGAAACTATTTAAAAATTATCATATGTAACGGTAATATGCAATTTGGCAACTTTAGGATGGACTGGAAGGGGGATAAGCTGTCATGTGTTTGAACTCTGAGGTTATGAATTGCTGGTATTAACCCACGGGCTATATAAGAGGCACATACCTTTAGAATTGTGTTGTATATAAGCGGTAGAACCATCTGCAAGTGTTACTGCTTGCAAGCTTACACCTTCCATATTTTCTAAATTGTCACCATCTATTATAAAAAAATAGTTATTTTCTTTAGATAACTATCATATGTATGTGCTGTTTAAGTTAAATTTTTTCTTAATGAAAATTAGGCATAAGAAAGATTGCTCAAGACTCAAATGGGATTTCTTCTAGCATTTACAAAAAATATTTCCCTGCCCTACTGCACCCACTGTCCACAGTAAGAAAAGAAAGGCTTAGTTTTCGTCATGTTTGCTAAACAAGGAAGAGGGAAGTAAACACAGTGTTGTGAGTTTTCATTCTCCCTTAAGATAAATGATATTTCCAAACCCACATGATCCCTTCAAACAAAACTGCTCACCTGCCACCGTCACTGCCTCTGTCAGGCACAGGGTAACATGTTGAGCCTCCATTCCTCCTCCAGGAAACTCTGTCATTCCCTGAGAATCTCGATTTATTTGGGCTAACAACATTTTCTACCTTAAAGAAAAATATAGGCACTTAAGAACAAAGAACAATACATATGAAATAAACGCTACAAAGAATATTTACCAGTCACAAAAATCTGCTACAGAGTAAACAGTGTTCAAAACAAGCTGAAATTTCACTGAATATGCAGGGTTAAGACTATTAACCAAAAGTCCAAAGCACGCCTTTCATATTCATCAGTAAACTATTGAGCACACTGACAAGTCTTGCCTGTCAGTTTTGTAACATGTCTAATGTTTCCATAATTAGAGTTCTTTGGGTTTAACATGGTTGAAGATCCCCACTTATTCCCACAGTCCTGTTAAGTCAATCTTCAGAAATCTATCCTGAATCTGGACACTTCTCAGTTTGCCATTACTTCCCTGATTCCAGCCACTACCACCTCTTGCCCATGTTACTGCAACAGCACCCTAACTGATCTTCCTGCTTCCTCTGCGACCTCCCCAGTCTCCTCTGGACACAACAGTCAGAGTGCCCTTTCCAAGGGAAAAGTTAGAACATGGCCCTTTTCTGCTCAAAACCTTCTGATAACTTATCAGAGTAAAGCCAAAAGTCCTTACACTACCCTATGAGGCGAATAATCTTGTCCCTCATTTCTTACTATTCTCCACCTCATTCATTTCATTTCAGCCACACTGGTGTCCTTGCTTTTCCTCAAATATACTGCATGTTTTGTTGCCTCAGGACCTTTACATTTGATGATCCTTCAGCCTGAAACATACTTCTCAGCATCTTCATTGGTATTCCCTGATCTTCTTCAAGTCTTTGCTTAATGTCACCCTAAGGAGAGCTTCCTTGTTCACCTCATTTCAAACTGCACCTTCTATCTCCCAACCATGACATACCCTAACTCTCTTCCCTCCTTCATATTTCTGCATAGCACCGTGACATATTACATGTATTTACTTATTTTGCTTGTTTCTTATCTATCCTCCCCACCCCACCCACTTACCTACAATGCACCAGGATTTTTATCTGCTTGCTCATTGCTGACTCTAAAAAGTACTTGACACATAGTAGACACACAATAGGTGCTGAATGAATGGCTCTTTTACCAATCACCACCACAACCCCCTTACTCCCTTCTCTCACTTCCTGGTCCCATTATCTCTGTGTGCCTCGAATTGTCTGTAACAGGAGATGGGGGATAACTTATCTGCCTTGAGCCAAGGAACTGGACCAGAGGATCTCTCGAGGACTTTCCAAATCTAAAGATTTGATTTCAGTGTCAATATTTAAAAGAAAAATGTGCAGATAGTAGTAATTTGCAATTCTATTTATGTTTGACTACTTAAAACATTTTTGTTTTAGGAACACTATAAACTGGGGCACCTGGGTGCCTCCACCAGTTAAGTGCCTAACTCTTGATTTCGGCTAAGGTCACGATCCCAGGGTCGTGGGATTGAGCCCTGTGTCAGGCTATGCGCTGACAGTGAGAAGCCTGCTTGGAATTTCTCTCCCTTGTTCTCTGCCCCTCCCCTGCTTGTGCGTGCTTTCTCTCTCAAAAATAAATAGATATTAGAAAAAAAAAAAAAGACCCCTGATGAGAATAGGATTGGGACAGGTTAATTTTCAGAACAAGTTCTATCACTATATAACAGAAACAAATTTAGATAATGAAATGAAAGGGAAAACGCCTATAAAGATGTAGTAAGCATTGTGATTTTTATAGTATTCATCTAGGAGATGAGTTTTTTAAAAGGCAGATTAGGAAGTAATTTGGGACGTGATGTTAAGGAATGTCTAATGTTATCGTTTTCATCCAATTATGTATAATCTTCAAATGATTACAATATATAGCATCAACAGGTAACTGACATATCTGCAATAAAAAAATGTTCTTTCTTGTCTGAAAGCTGGTCAGCTGCTAAATTTCTTTAGGAAGACTTCAGCACCTATATTTTTGTTCCTAATGGAAAAAAAGCTACATTAATTGAAAGATGAATAGACAACTGATTCCTGAACACAAGCTTCTGACAAATACATGGAGTAGTGAAGGGAGGAAGCATTCAGGGGAGTTCAAATGGCACCATAATTACCAGAGATAGTAAGTGACGGCAGATCTCTCTGATTTTTTTTTTAAACGTTTATTTATTTTTGAGAGACATAGAGACAGAGCGTGAGCAGGGGAAGGGCAGAGAGAGAGAGGGAGACACAGAATCCGAAGCAGGCTCCAGGCTCCGAGCCATCAGCACAGAGCCCGACGAGGGGCTCGAACTCACAGACTGTGAGACCATGACCCGAGCTGAAGTCAGCCGCCCAACCAACTGAGCCACCCAGGCGCCCCAGATTTCTCTGATTTTTAAAGTTCTCAGAAAAATTCTGGGACACAAAGCCCTTTGTTAGAAAAAGATCACATGGGGGAAAATATGATAGTGAAGAAAAGAAATAAACAAGTCAGGGATCAAACACTCCACAGTTGCTCACATATTCATTATCATGTCTTGATCATTTCTGTCACTGACATTTTCAGGTTGTATGGAAATGAACATGGAAGATAGACACAATACCTTTAGAAATGGCCACCATATGAAAGGTAGTCAATTTCATGTGCTTTAGTCATGAATCATGGGCCAAAATCAGACACAGAGGAGGCTGTCCTGAAGCACTATAGGAATCTTCAGGAAGACACAGTGTGTAATATATAAACCTCCTGCCTTTCTGGAAGATGATGATGATGCATGTCAGCCTAAGAAAAACAAACATACTATAGAAATGGAGAAAATGTTATATACAGAATATACAAAGAACTTCTAGAGGTGCCTGGGTGGCTCAGGCGATTAAAGGTCTGACTTTGGCTCAGGTCATGATCTCATGGTTCATGGGTTTGAGCCCCGCATCCGGATCTGTGCTGACAGTGCACAACCTGCTTGGGATTGTCTCTATCTGCCCCTCCCCTGCTCACACACTCTCTCTCAGAATAAAGTTAAAATAAAATAAAATCTTAAAAAATAAGAAAATAAAATGTGAAGCCCTTAGATATTTCAAGTTTAGCTTAATTTGTTAGAGACCATTATTACCACAAATTATTATGAAAACATAAATCTAATGGTCCAGGTATAAAAGCAAGAACTCCAACTGCAAGTAATCTTTATCACAGTAAGAAGTGATACAAAAAGAAATCTAGATTAACAAATCTTAGATGTTTCTTTGCATGGAGCCTTCATAAATTGTCAAATTCAGTCCCTAACTTCAGGTCAATTTCACCTAACCATAACAGAGAAGCTATGCTCTCAATTCCAAAATTTCCTATTATAAAAAGTGCTCTGTGGGACACCTGGGTGACCCAGTGGGTTAAATGTCTGACTCTTGATTTCACCTCAGATTGTGATCTCACAGTTTGTGGGATGGAGCCCCACGTCAGGCTCTGCACTGATGGCTAGGAGCCTGCTTGAGATTCTCTCTCTGCCCCTCCTGTACTCTCTCTTTCTCTCTCTTTCAAAATAAATAAACTTTAAAAAAAGAAAGTGCTTTTTCATTTAACATTGGTCATTTGCGCTACATTTTAGGACATCTCCTAACTTGGAATGAGGAAGTTCGTTAGTATATAGCAACATGAAAATAGTGGGCTATCCTGTACATCTGATGTCTGTAGAATCAGTTACATTGCTTTGGTTAGCATTTGTGGAAAACCGTCTTTCAAGTCTCTTCAGTTTTATTTAAATATACACAAGGACTAAGTATGTTCCATTGATGAAACATAATTCAGTTAAATATAGAGAAGTTAGAATGTGCTGGCAATTGAGGTAGAGTTTTCATAGGCTCCAAAGGATGCTGAAGGGGTAAAATACAGTGATAGAATTTATACTGCCAATTTTTTTTTTTTTTTTATACTGCCAATTTTAACTGGGCAGAACATTCTACTGGATGGGTGAAATGCTGAAACTTGAAGGCTTTGCCAAAGTCCAGGACCATTCAGAAACTGAGTATTTGACACTGACTGGCAGATAGCTGAGGTAAGGTCTACCAGGCCTAAAGCTAAAAACGCTTATGAGAAAAAGAGGTAAGAGCAGAGACAAGAATTCAGAAATGAACATCTAGGTCTAATCATCAGGAATGCCAATCTGATTATCTTAACTGAGCTTTAAAAAATATTTCTTTTAAACCTCAATAGTTTAGCACCAACAACATGGCTTGGTCAGGGCACACCTGCAGGCAGCAGGTTGCTAAGCATGCTTTTACTGAGACTAGGGAGTTTGAGGAATAGAAGCAGGAAGAGAAAGAGAGATTCTGGCATATTATTCAGAAGCCACTTCTGGCACTTCTCCATTAAAAAAAGGCATAATAAAGTCATTTCAAAACTACTACACTACATTGACTTTACTTCCCAAAGATAAACAGTGTATATGTTAATATTTTATTATTCACATTGCTGTTTTTACATGGGTAAGGGAAGCAAAGCATAATTGTTAGACAAATATGAAAATTACAGAGGGCATTCCTGACACACAACTCCTAAACAAAATAGGTCCTCTGTCCAAAAAGGCATTGAATAGGACCCTAAATGTGGATAGTTTAAACATATACCTCTAGGCAGAAACAGTAACTATTTCCATAGGCCTCACATTTACAAAGCACTTTCCAGATCTAATTAACTTATTTGATAGTTAAATGGAACAGTCCTGGAGCGCCTGGCTGGCTCAGTCAGGGGAGCATATGACTCTTGATCTCAGGGTTGTAGGTTCGAGCTCCACGTAGAGATAAATACAATCTTAAAAAAAAAAAAAAATAAACGAAACAGTCCTTCAAGGTCCATAAAAGTTCCTGAGCTCTTCCAACCTTCTCTGAACCTCCAAAGTTGTCCAGCAAACTGTTTGTTTCTTCATGGTAACTATTTAAAATATTTTTTAAGGTTTTAAAAAACTTTTTTTAAGTTTTAATTTATTCTTTAGAGAGAAAGGGGGGAGGAGGGGCAGAGAGAGAGGGAGACACAGAATCCGAAGCAGGCGCAGGCTCAGGCTCTGAGCTGTTACCACAGAGCCCGATGTGGGGCTGGACCTCACTGACTGTGAGATCATGACCTAAGCCAAAGTCAGATACTTAGCCTACTAAGCCACCCAAGCAACCCTGGGTCACTTTAAAGAAGAATAAGAACTTAAAGATCCTTTTAAAGGAATCCTAAGACAGACTCCTCCAGATGTGAACATTTTCCCCTATGATCTTTCTTTTTAATGTCTATTTACTTTGAGAGAGAGAGAAAGTGCAAGCCAGGTAGAAACAGAGAGGGAAGGAGAGAATCTAGAGCAGGCTCCATGCTATCGGTGTAAAGCTTGATGTGGGGCTCCATCCCACAAATTGTGAAATCAAGAGCTGGAGACTGAGCCACTCAGGCGGCCCTCCCTTTTGATCTTTTATAGCCGTACTACTTATAGAACTAAACTCCAGTTCCTTAGTCTGACATCAGGCTACTCTCCAACCTGGGTCCCATCCAGTTTTCAAATTTCATCTCCTATAGGTCTTTACCTTTTACCATGATCAACTACTAAAAAATATACACGTTTGTTGGATAAATATCCAGGACTGATATTTTGAGTAGTATATGTATATATGTACATGTGTGTGTATATGCACATATATATGTGTATAAGTACATGTGTGTATGCACACAAGCTTTTACGGATATAGAGAAGTAAAAAATAAGTTCTTCCTTGCCTTTAAGAAACTCATTCCATGGTGGGAGACAAGTGAAAACAGGTAATTAAAATACAATGTGGGGAGAGGGATCCCCACAATGATTAGAACTTGGTACCACTTACCAATATTTTATTATTTTTTAAGTTTATTTATTTAAGTAATCTCTATACCCAATGTGGTGCTCAACTCATGACCCTGCGATCAAGAGTCACGAGCTCCTCTGACTGAGCCAGCCAGGCTCCCCTACTGATCAATATTTTAAATGCAATTTTCAACGAAGTAATTCTTCTTGGGACTTATTAAACAGGCACTCTCTTATGTGTGCAAAGTTCGTTGTAGTATTATTTATCATTGTAGTATTATTATTATAGTATTAAAAATTAGTCAACAATCTAAAAGTACACCCAAAGGACAAATTAAATAAACTATAGGACACTCATAAATGAAATATGCAGACATGAAAAAGAATGGGGATAGATACGAAATATGTCCAAGATATATTGTAAGTAGGGGGGGAAGCAAATTGCAGAAGAGTATGTATGTATTACTGCATTCATGTTTTTAAAAATTTATATAAATATCTGCATATGCTTGAATTCAAGTGGTTACCTCCCAGAAATAGGATTAGAAGATATGGGTGGAGTGGAAAAGGACTTTGAATTTTTACTGGACACGTTCTATAACTTAAAAAAAATATTTACCATGTATGACTTTCATGGCTTTTAAAAATAAAACTACTTTAAAAAAAGTTATTATAGGGGAGCCTGGGTGGCTCAGTCGGGTAAGCGTCCAACTTTGGCTCAGGTCACGATCTCACAGTATGTGAGTACGAGTCCTGCATTGGGCTGCGTGCTGGCAGCTCAGAGCCTGGAGCCTGCTTCAGATTCGGTGACTCCCTCTCTCCCTCTCTCTCTACCCCTCCCCGGCTCGTGTTCTGTCTCGCTCTCTCTCAAAAATAAATAAACATTAATTAAAAAAATAAAATGAAATAAAATAAAGTTATTATAAACAGAGGCATTAACAGAGTAAGGAGCACCTAACTTTTCCTCAGGGATGCAAAGATGACGACATGTAAATTTGGGCATAAAAAGATAACTAAACATTTCCTAGGAGGAAGAAGAGTAGAAAGAGCAGTCGAGGCACAGGGAAGAGCTTTTAATTGTCACTGGCTCTTCCACGGTGCCTCTGCCCCCAACTAGCCAGATCTCAGTCATCATCTGAATCCTATAGTATTTGCTGTTATTTGGCTTGGAGCCCAGGTCACTATGGATACTAGTCACATTTTTATTATCACAGGTTTCAACTGTATATGGCTTAATAATTTGCTGGTATGCTAGCATCTGACTCCTTGCTCAGCTCATAGGCAATTAACCTGCTGCTGGATTCCCATACTCTCTTTCGAAAAAAATGGGAGAATACGCATCTGATTAGGGCTGTTGTCAGAAGTGAAATGTTTAAAAAAAAAAAAAGTGAAATAATCTATACAAAGACCTTAGCCCTCCAGATGTACTCAAAACATGCCAGTTTTTTTTTTCTTTAATGTTTTATTTTTGAGAGAGACAGACAGAGCATGAGCAGGGGAGGGGCAGAGGGAGAGAGACACAGAATCTAAGGCAGGCTCCAGGCTCTGAACTGTCAACGCAGAGCCTGATGCAGGGCTTGAACTAACAAGCCACAAGATCATGACCTGAGCTGAAGCTGGATGCTTAACTGACTGAGTCACTCAGGTGCCCCAAAACATGCCAGTTTCCTTTCTACAGGTAAGGAAAGTGAGGTTTATGAACCTTGTTTGTGACTGAAAGGCTTGTTTCCTATTATCTACTGCTCTTCTCTCCTCTTACCGTTTTTGTTTTTTGTTTTTTATTTATTTTGAGAGACAGTGAGGGAGGAAGGGGCAGAAAGAGAGGGAGAAAGAGAATCCCAAGCAGGCTTGGAGCCTGATGTGGGGCTCAAACTCACAAACCCTGAGATCATGACCTGAGCTGAAACCAAGAGTTGGATGCTTAACCGAATGAGCTGCCCAGGAACCCCCTCCTCTTACAGTCCTTTAATCTCCACATCTAGTCTGCTCGATTAGACTATAACACTTCTAAGGTTTTCTGTGGGTCTTTAAAATTTTGACACCTAAGACAAAATGTTCAGGGCACCGGGGTGGCTCAGTCGGTTAAGCATCCAACTCAATCTTAGCTCAGGTTTTGATCTCAGGGTGGTGAGTTGAAGATCCGCATTGGGCTCTGTCCTGGGTGTGAAGACTACTTAAAAAAATTTATATATTCAATAAATATCTAATGAGTTTAACATAATTCATGTTGCACAGTGCTTTACAAATGTCCTCCACTGTAGACATCCAGCCGTGCTGACCTTCCTGCCTTAGCACATACTGCTCAGCGTCACCTATTTAAAATATCCATTCTACCACCATTCCTTTATTCTTTACCACAGAACTCTATCTCCTTCATAGTACTTAACAGAATTTCTAAGTGAACTCTAAGTTCCATCATGGCTGGGCCTCCATCTATGTTGTTCACCCTTGAATTCTCAGTGCCTATAAGAATGCCTGCCACATGGTATACACTTATTAAATATTTGTTGACCAAATGAATACAATTTATATAAGGATATGGCTAGTTAACAGTCTGAGACAGGACTAAAGACTAAATCTTCTTTTATTCTAATGTTCTTTTCATGGTGCCTCACTTTCTATAATATGCTACTGTATTGGGTGTGTATGTAGCATCTATAAACTGCAATTAAATAATTCCAACATCTTGTGACCATTACATCCACACTATATATAAGATCTCTATTTTTCAATACACAGCCAAAGGCATTCATTGTTATTTAAAGCGGTGCATAAATCGGGAAACCTGGGTGGCTCAGTGGGTTAAGCGTCTGACTTCGGTTCAGGTCATAATCTCACAGTTGGTGAGTTCAAGTCCCTCATCAGGCTCTGCTGACAGCTTAGAGCCTGGAGCCTGCTTTGGATTCTGTCTCCCTCTCTCTCTGCCCCTCACCCACTCACATTCTCTCTCTTAAAAGTAAACATTAAAAAATTAAAAAAATAAAGATGTGCATAAATAACACAATATCCCTGCTATGCCAGATTATGTATAGTACTCATTATGTATAGTACTCAAAATACTGTATCATTCTAGAACTACAGACACCTTATATTTTCCCCCAGACATCTTATATTTTCCCCCAGACATCTTATATTTTAAAATTTAATGAAATTAAAGAGCTAGATACTTGGTATGTTACTGAATAACTCAGCTGAGAGACTAGGATTGAGCCAATCATTGATTCAAGTCCTAGGTTTGCTGTGTAATAATTGGACAAGTTACTCCAAACTTCAGTTGACTCACCTGCAAAACAGGGAGAACTCTAGCACTTGACTTAGGTTCATAATGAACAGTTTTATGTATATATGTAAGCCACTCAACAAACCATTTAACTCAGGGCCGAGACAAAATTAAGTGCTAGGTAAAATGGTATTTTAATTACACACACAAAAGTAGTTTGGAGTTAAATGCCTGTGTCTACACATTAATGGACAAGTTATTTCCACAGGGTGGAATATGTAGAGTTCTCGCTGCAGCATAGTTTTAAATTGGGATCAGATTTATGGAAAACTGTGGATAAATGTGTATTATTATTTTCAGGTTTTTTTCCTATGAGGGAGAGGGAGCTTTCTCAGTCTAAATCTATCTTAAAAGCAAAATCATTTTGATTGATAGTACAATAAAGTTTAAAACACTATTCTAGGGGTGCCTGGGTGGCTGAGGTGGTTGAGCGTCCAACTTCAGCTCAGGTCATGATTTTGTGGTTTGTGAATTCAAGCCCTGTGTTGGGCCCTGTGAGCCTGGAGCTTGCTTCGGATTCTGTGTCTCCCTCTCTCTCTGTCCCTCCCCCACTTGTGCTCTGTCTCTGTCTCAAAAATAAATAAACATTAAAAAAAATCATCAGAATCCCAACTTTCATAATTAAAGCTAATTCTTAAAACAAACAAACAAGAAACCACTATTCTAGGGGTGCCTGCGTGGCTCAGTTGTTTAAGCATCTGACTTGATTTTGGCTCAGGTCATGATCTCACATTCCTGAGATTGAGTCCTGTGTCGGGCTCTGTGCTTGCAGTGTGGAGCCTGCTTGGGATTCTCCCTCTCTCATCATCTCTCTGTGCCTACCCTGCTTGCACTCCCTCTCTCTCTCAAAATAAATAAACTTAAAAAAAATAATAAAATAAGATAAATGCAAATTAAGCACAGAAAAGAGCAATGACAGAACACAACCCAAGTCTTTAAGAAATCATTATGTCCTAAAACAAAGCCAGGAGCAAAAAGACTCAGAACTAAGTAAAACCTCAGATTTAAAACAAAACAAAACAAAACCAAACCTTGGGGTGCCTGGGTGGCTCAGTCAGTTAAGTGTCCAACTCTTGACATTGGTTCGGGTCATGATTTCATGGTTCCTGTGATCCAGTCCTGCGCTTGACAGTCCAGAGCCTCCTTGGGATTCTCTCTCTGCCCCTCCCCCACTCTTTATCTCTTGTGCTCTCAAAATAAATAAATAGGGGCGCCTGGATGGCTTAGTTGGGTTAAGCATCTGACTCTTGATTTTGGCTCAGGTCATGATCTTATGGTATGTGAGTTTGAGGCTCGCATCAGGCTCCATGCTGACAGTGCAGAGCCTGCTTGGAATTCTCTCTCACCCTGTCTCTCTGCCCTTCCCCCACTCTTTCTCGCTCTCTCAAAATAAAAACTTTAAAAAACAAACAGGGGCGCCTGGGTGGCT
This sequence comes from Paguma larvata, assembly GCA_030068075.1. NCBI lineage: Eukaryota > Metazoa > Chordata > Mammalia > Carnivora > Viverridae > Paguma > Paguma larvata. Next base: position 63,834,438 of record CM057831.1, on the reverse strand, counting down.
CAGTCGGTTGAGCGTCCGACTTCGGCTCAGGTCATGATCTTGCGGTCTGTGAGTTCGAGCCCCGCGTCGGGCTCTGTGCTGACGGCTCGGAGCCTGGAGCCTGCTTCGGATTCTGTGTCTCCCTCTCTCTCTGTCCCTCCCCCACTCATGCTATGTCTCTCTCTGTCTCAAAAATAAACATTAAAAAAAAATTAAAAAAAAAAAACAAACAAAAACAAACAAACATAAAAAAACCTAGATAAAAACTTCAAAATTAAGTAATGAGAAGACCTCAGGACTCAGAAAGTTCTCTTTACATGATCATAAATTGCCTATATGTTAAAAATAAAAACTAAAGTAATACTGCAGGCATAATTCTGCAATCCAGCTAGGCTGTCTTTCCACGAAGAACAAGATGAATGTTCACTTAACAATATTCCAACTTGCAGCAAAGGCCTATGGACAGTTTGCAAATCATCTATGTGATAAAGACTTTTATATAAAGAAGTCTTACAATTCAATAATAAACAATCCAATTTAAAAATGGGGAAAAGATCAAAACAGACATTTTTCCAAAGAAAATACACAATGGCCAATCAACACATGAAAAAATGCTCAACACCATTAGCCACTGGGAAATCAACAAGAGATAGCACTTCATACCCAGTAGGATGGCTACCATCAGAAAGACTGAGAATAACAAGTGTTGGCAAGGACACGTTGAAATGGGAACACTCACACACTTGCTGAGAGGAATGTAAAATGGTGCAGCCAATTTCGAAGAGTTTGACAGTTCCTCAAAGGTTGAGCACAGAGTTACAATACAACCAAGAAATTCTACTCCTGGGTACTTATCCCAGAGAATAGAAAACACATGTCTACACAAACACTTGCACACAAATGTTCACAGCAGCATTATGCATCACAGACTAAAAGTGAAAACCCAAATGTCCATCAACGGATGAATGGATAAATAAAACTTATGTCCTTACAATGAAATATTACTTAGCAATAAAAAGAAATGAAGTACAGACACAAGCTATAACATTAATGAAACTCGTGAACATTATGCTGTGAAAAAAGTCACAACAGCCTACATACTATGTGATTCCATTTATAGGAAATGTTTAGAATAAGCAAATCTGTAGATTAGTAGTTGGGGAAGGGTAAATGAGGAGTAACTTAACAGGTAGTTTCATTTTCAAGCAATTAACATGTTTTAAAATGGTTTGTGATGATGGTAGCACAACTGTGAATTTATCAAACCTACCTAATTACATACTATAAATGGGTGAAGGGTAAGGTATGTGAGTTATATCAGCAAAGATATTGTTTTTAAAAAATAAAAGGGAGCTATAAAAAAAATAGCCAATCAAGTATTTGTAGACTGCTAAATAATTTCCAAAGTAGTCAAAATAAGCCTGGATAAATTAGCTCTGTCGTATTTAGTGATCTCTTTATCACCTATTCTTACTAGACACTTTAATGATGAACTCGAACTAGGCATTCAGTAAGAGCAAATATTAAATACTGCACAGATTTTTGTTAACTGCAGATTTTTCTTAATTCAGCAAAACACGTTATCACTCCGAAGACAACTCTGAACCTACAATTTTTCACCACATCCCCACTACATTATTATACTAGCTGATTAGACACTTCCAAAGCAAAGGATGAAGTTGATTTTAAACAAATGATAGATTTAGCAATGGTATTCCTTCCTATTTTTTGCTTAACTTCGTTAGGGCAGGAAAGCCACTTAAAATGTTCAAAATAGCAAAAGCGGAGGGAATAAAAATTGGTTCACGTTCCACATTAACATAGTACAAAGCAACTGCAAGATTCGTTAAGTCTGGTCAAAACCGAGAAAAAAGGGCAAGGATAAAACTGACAATTTCTAATATTCAATGTTAGGCCTCAGTAACCTAAAAGTGGGGGGTGGGGGTGAAAAAGTGAGAGAAACAAGAAAACTGTGCACGATCTGGGTGGGACGAAATTCTGGGTGCGATCCGCAGGCGGGATCCGAGCGGGCCCTTGGCCAGTCCTGCCGCCGGCGCCAGGCTGGGGCCTGGAGCGGACCGTGCCTCGGCGTCCCAGCCGGAGGACCTTCGCCTCGGCGGCGTCTGGGGACTCGCCTCGCGCGGAGGTCAAGCCGAGAAGCGCTGCCAGGCTCCCAAGGGCTCCACCCTCCCCTCCTTCACTCCCTCCCCCTCAGAGGTCCCCTGAGGGGAACAGGCGGGGCGCACCGCGCAGAGACTAGGTTGGGGGGGGGGGTTGCGTCCTCAGCGAGAAAAGCTCCGCCGCCCTAGAGTGGCGGCCGCGGGTTATTAATAAACTCCGCTTCTGCCCAAGCGCCGCTACTGAGGCCGGCCGTAGGATCGGCAGGGCCTGCGGCGAAGGCTGAGCAGCCAGAGTCAGAGCCCGGGCCCGAGCGGGCCCGCGCCGCCGCGCTGAGGGCGGCGGCCGGGCGGAGAATAATGCACACTGGGTAAAAACACATTTATATACGAACCTCCGAGAAAATTTTCCAACAATTCCTTCGTCCGACCACCATGCACCAGGACAGGAAACAGCCGCCCGGCCCCCAGGCCCCGCAACCCGCATAGCCAGTCTGAGGCCCGCCCCCAGCCTCCATTGGGCGGTCATTACGTCACTCACGAGACGCTTCCTGCTTGCCATTGGCTCAAATTTAGGCGACGCGAAAGGATACCGCCTTATTCACGCCTCCTTTTCTTGACGTCAGTTTCGTCTGGCCTTGCAGCCAGCGCCTGAGTGGCCTGTGCAAAGTGCGGAATCAAAGTTCCCGTGTCTGACTGGTTGGCAGAACCGCTCATCCCAGACCGGCACCGCCTCGTTGACAAGTGATTTATGCCGATTCTGGGGCCCCAGCGGGAGGCGCCATTTTGTAGCGAGGGAGGGAGGATGGTCCTTGTGACTAGCCGGGAGGGAGAAGGGGTGACAGGCGCCATTTTCCCCACAGGGGCTAGGAGGTGGCCTTGGCTCTCCCGGTGGCCTTGCTGGAGTGCGTTCTGGAGACTGGTTGGGCTTTGCCTAGCGACTGCCGGGTGTCGCCCCATTGGGAGGGAGGTTGTGGGGAGGGCTGGCTAGGACAGAATAAGATGCCTGACCTATCCCTGGGGGCTCTCGGTGCCAGCTGAGGCCTTCGGTTTCGGGCGAGGGCTTTGCTTTCCAAGAGCTGCTGTGTGCCGGTCACTGGCTGCCAGGCCTGCCTGCGCTTCTCAAGTCGCCGGGGCATCATCATTCGGTGGGAGAGTGGGCCTCCTGCCCTTGCCGAAACTGCGAGGGAGCTTGGCAACGGGGCGGTAGTCCTAGACTGTGCTGCGAGACCCTTCGGATGCTTTTGCGCTTTCATGTTGTTTAGGTTCAAAATTTGAAGTATGTACTGGTGTCGCTACCCTCGTTTTTTTCTTTCCTTGTCGTTTTGCGTATTAAAGGAAAGTCGAAAGGGTGGGAAAAACATTGACTTGGGTTCCCCAAAACCGTAAAGAATGGGGTTTAGGTCATAGTTTCTGGTAGTTGTCAACCCAGACTTTTTCCAAACTATTGGAAATACAGATTTTTTTTTCAGGAGTATTCAGTAAGTGTTTATTTGCTTTGACAAAGCTGAGTAAAGATGAGATGGTGTGAAGACTCAAGATTTGTTAAATCGAGCATTCCAGGTGTAAAATGAGAAGGTTACTAAGAGAATGAGGTGGCTGATCGGTTTAACACGTTTGTGACCTGCTTACAAAAACTGGAGACAGCTGGATGGTGTTTCTTTTAGTGTCTTGGATTTCAAATGGTGATTATGGCCAAAGGATTAAAGCAAAAGGATGTTAGAGATAGCTAGCCTACTACTAAGTGGGTCTAGTTTGAGTTGTTAACGTTACATTCTTTTTGACCCGGCGTGGGCCTAAGTGGCCGGGTTACCTAACCAAAGCACAATTGCATAATCGGTGCCCAAACTCCATTAGAAAGCAAATAGGACTTTGAATTTCTTCTGAATACGTATTCCTTAGGAGCTTAAAGTAGTTACTAATTTTTACGCCCTAATAAAGATGAAAAATGTGACACAAAACTGGATTAGGTTACTTGAACCTGGAGGAATACCGGTACAAAACAAATTTGTACCCAATGGATACATTCCCTTTGTCACAGAGATGTAGAGTTTGGATAAAAAACAAGATACTTTAATGAATCCTTCAGTACTTTCCAGATGTTATACTTGTATAAGCAGAAATGTCATTAAAGAAATAGTACTTTTATGCAGTTTAGCCAGTTACTGCTGAGTCCCACACCTTCAGTCTGAGAGTCTTCAAATCTCAATAATTTAAAAATCACCATTAAAGAAATCTCAATAATTTAAAAATCATCATTAAAGAAATAGTACTTTTATGCAGTTTAGCCAGTTACTGCTGAGTCCCACACCTTCAGTCTGAGAGTCTTCAAATCTCAATAATTTAAAAATCACCCTGTAGTTAATTGTAGATTGTAATTAGAGGACATCTTTATATCACCAGAACCCTCTGAGTGGTTGAAAAATTGAATGGTGGTGGTGGTGGTTAGGATGCTATAATTCTAACCTGATGAAGACAAAAAAACCTTAATTCTGACTTTGTCACAAATAATTATACTTTGTGTTAATAGTATTTACCAGTGACTGTAGAATAGTTGAAGTGCAGTTGGTATTCAAGGCCATTCATAATGTTCAGATTTTCCCCAATCACTTGTCTGCTATCTTTACTACATCTTGTCAAATTAATGGCTTGAAAGTATTTCACTTCCATTCAATGCTATTTCAGGCTCTTAGATAAAGCTAGACTATTTCCCCAATTTTCTAAATGGGCTTAACTTTCTAGCCTCCTTTAAAAACTGTTATCATCATGTTTTTTAAAACTTTCCTTTCAGTACCTCAAAACTTTCTGGAGAACTGGTTGGTTTTGTTATATTTGTACTATGATATAACCATTAAAGTATTATATGTACAGAAAAAAGGGAAAGGATGCATACAACTCAATTATTTCTGGGGGTGCCTGGTTTGCTCAGTTGACTAAGGGTCCAGCTATTGTTCTCAGCTCAGGTCTTGATCTAAGGGTCCTGAGTTCAAACCCCATGTTGGACTCTGGGCCGGGTGTGAAGCATACTTAAAAAAAGGGGGCAGTTAGGTGGCTCAGTTGGTTAAGTGGTCAACTTCCGCTCAGGTCATGATCTTGCAGTTCCTGGGATCGAGCCCTGTGTTGGGCTCTATGCTGACAGCTCGGAGCCTAGAGCCTGCTTCAGATTCTGTGTCTCCCTCTCTGTCTGCCCCTCCCCTGCTCATACTTTGTGTCTCAAAAAATAAACATTAAAAAAATTAAAAACAAATTATATCTGGGAGAAGTTGTTATAGTTCACTTTATCTTATTTCTGTAATAAATTTAAAATTTTTTTATCATGAATTTGTAGATTTTCTTTTCAACTCTAGCGAATTTAAAACCAAAGTAGTATCTTGCTCTCCTTTGGGAGTTGTGGCTGTAGATGTGTCCTTGTCTCAGAATTTGTTAACTCATTGGTAAGGTAAAACCTATTTCACAGTGTCATTGGGAGGATATATGATAATGTAGATAAACAGTGCTTATCAGATGTGTTCCTTAGGTACTTAATGTTAGCCCTCTCTAATTCTTACTTTAATGATGTACAGCGGTGGTTCTTAAGCACCTTGTAAACTCCTTTGAGATTGAGATGAAAACTGAAAAATGTACTAAAAAGTTTGAAGTTCCGTAAGGCTCATGGACCCAGAGTTGAGTCCTTGGTCTATAGATAAACTCACAGAATTAACCTCATTCAGCTTCCACACTAATCAGGGTTTAATTAGAATATAGTTTAGGAAGTATATGATTAGGTTATTTAAAATGTTCCTTTCCAATCTCAGCTCTCTGTATAGATAAGCATAGAAATCATACAACTGGTAATGTTTTTAGTGACTAATTGCACAATTTCCCTTATTTCAACCTGATCTATAATGCCAATATGAATGCATTTTTTTTTTTTACCAACTCTGTTGTTGGATCAATTTGTTAACCTCATTTGAAAAGATTACCCAAATAATGAGCTTCAAGGTTTACCAATTGTTGTTAATGTGTGTTATTTTAGTGCCAAATTAAAGGGAAAATACACTCTGAATTTACGAACTATTATAAATCTTCTGAAGCCCCTTAAGATTCCAAGTGTCCTTTTGAAACTGGCTGTCTCCATGAAATTCTATCATTTTGGCTTCTAATTACATTTACTTAATTCTGAAGTATAGCTTTACAAACAAAAGGAAAACCAATTAATATGCATAGTAAATCTGCGCCATTTCGATAGAATACGTAGTGAGTAGTCCAAGAATGAAACCAGTGTTTTTAACATGATTTTATTTTTCTGGGAAAACATTCTCTTGAGACAAAGTGAGTTTTGTTTTTTTTTTTCAGTGAGGTTCATGTGTCCAAATAAGATTGATACACCATTTTATAGAAAAACACTAAGGGCTATAATTTTTTTGAGAAAAAAAGTTTGGCTCAGTCTTAAATTCTTAATACAATGTATTACATTAAAAGATAAAACAGAGATGCAACATTTATGAAAAAAAAAAAAAAGAATTTTAAGGATCCTCCCTCTTAACTCCTGCACCAACTACACGTAGTAGGACTGTTGTTAGGGTGATGAGAATTAAAATATGAACCGGGCACTTGGCTGCCTCAGTTGGTGGAGTGTGTGACTCTTGATCTTGGGATCATGGATTTGAGCTGTCTTGGGCCTACAGTTTACAATCTCTAAGACTGTCTTCAATCTCTAGGCCCTTTACCATGAGTAAAACTGTTCTTTAGAAACATTCCATGTATACTTTTTAGAGTACTTTACCCAAATTTGACTTAAAACTGAAAATTGAGGGGCGCCTAGGTGGCTCAGTCAGTTAAGCAGCTGACTGGATTTTAGTTCAGGTCATGATCGCACAGTTGGTGAAATCCAGTGCGCCACAGACAATATGGAGCCAGCTTGGGATTCTCTCTCTCCTCTGCCTCTGTCCTGCTCACGCTCTCTCTAAAAGTAAATATAAAGTAAAAAATATATTTTGAAAAAAACCCTGAAAGTAGGGATATACTATTTTGAACTACTTGAGTAGTTTCTAGCATATTCACAAGACATACAACCATCACCATTGCCTAAAATATTTTCATCAGGGCACCTGGCTGGCTCAGTTAGGAGAGCAGGACTCTTATTAATCTCAGAGTCGTTGAGCTTGAGCCCCATGTGAGTGTAGATTACTTAAATAAAACTTAAATAAAACACTGTCATCTTCACCAAAAGAAAACCTTTATCATTTATTACCAGTTTTTCTTCTACTCCCATGACCACTAATTTGTCTCTGCAACTCTAGACATTTCATATAAAGGGAACATTCTGACTCCTTTCACTGTGTTGCAAAGCTCATCCACATTGTAGCACATTACCAGTACTTAATTAATTACTTTTTATTGCTAATATCCGACTGGTTTTAGGACTATACATTTTGTTTATCCATCCATCAATTAATGGCTGGTTATTTGGGTCATTTCCACCTTTTGGCTATAATGCTATGAACAATTATGTACATGTTTTTGTGCAGACATGTGTTTCATTTCTCTTGGATTATGTATATCTAGGAATAGAATTTCTGTGTTCCACTTTTCAATCTTCTGAGGAACTGCCAAACTTTTTCTACAACAGATGAGCATTCTCATCGGCAATTTATGAATGTTCCAATTTCTCTACATCCTCACCAAACTTATAATTGTTCAAACTTATAATTCACCTTACAGACATGTTAGGAGGTATGAAACAACTCCTTGTGATTTTCCAAGTGACCAGTGACATTCAGCATCTTTTCCTGATACAGGCCATTCATCTTTGGAGAATTTTTTTTTTTTTTAAATAACCTCTATGCCAAACATAGGGCTTGAACTAATGACCCCAGGATCAAGGGTCACATTGTCTACCAACTGAATCAGCCAGGCAACCCATGATTCCCATTTTTCAATTGGGGTATTTTTTGTTGTTGAGTCTTAACAGTCCTCTATATATTCAGGATTTACAAATATTTTCTCACATTCTCTGGATTGTCTTTTCACTTTGAAGCAGTTTAAAATTTTGATGGAAGTTCAAATCACCTGTTTTAACCTTTTGTTGCTTGTGCTTTGGTGTTAGATCCAAGAAACCGTTGCCTAATTTAGATCACAAAGCTTAATGTATTTTTTCCTAAGAGTTTCAAAGTTTGAGGTCTTATATTTAAATCTTTGAACCACTTTGGTGTATGGTTTGAGGGTATATAACCAGCTATCTCAGAACCACTTGAAAAGATTATTTTTATAATGAATGGTCTTGGCACCCTTGTCAAAAATCAGTTGACCATAAACTTAGTTTTATTTCTGTACTCTTGATCATCAGTCAGCATGTCTGTTCTTACACCAGTACCCCACTGTAATGATTACCAAATCATGTTCACTTTCAAGATTGTTTTGGCTATCGAGTCCTTTGGATTTCCATACAATTTTACGATTTGTTTGTTGATTTCTGTAAAAAAAAAAAAAAAAAGCTAGGATTTTATACAGATTACACAGAATCTAGATAAATTTTGGGAGTATTGCCATCATGATACTTTCTTTCAATTCATGAATATGGGACATCTTTCCACTTAGGTCTTTTTCCAACATTGTTTATAGACTTGAGAGTATGTTCAGTTTTGCTAAAGTTTTATGCGATTAGAATTTTTTTTTATAATTTTTAAACATTTTAAAAATTATTATTGAGAGACAGAGCATGAGCAAGGGAGGGGATAGAGAGAGGGGGAGACACAGAATCCGAAGGAGGCTCCAGGCTCTGAGCTGTCAGGACAGAGCCCAGCGTGGGGCTTGAACTCACAAACTGTGAGATCATGACCTGAGCCAAAGTCGGACGCTCAACCGACAGCCACCCAGGAGCTCCGAATTAGAATTTTCTTAAGGGCACCTGTGTGGCTTAGTCGGTTAAGCATCCAACTTCAGCTCACGTCATGATCTCACAGTTCGTGGGTTCAAGCCCCACATTTGACTCTGTGCTGACAGCTCAAAGCCTGGAGCCAACTTTGGATTCTGTGTCTCCGTCTCTCTCTGCCCCTCTCCTGATTGTGCTCTCTCAAAAATAAAAACATTAAAAAAAATTTTTTTTTATTTCATTGCTATTGTATAGAAACGCTTTTTTCTTGAACATTCATCTTGTGTCCTGCAACTGTGATGTACTCATTAGCTTTTATCTGTGTGTGGATTCCTGTAAGCTTTCTGTAAGGTCATGTCATCTGCAAATAGTTTCACTCTTTCCATCCCAAATCTGGAAGGCTTTTATTTCTTCTTCTTGCCTAATTGCTCTGGCTACTCAACCTCAGGTAAAATGCTGAATAGAATTGGCAACAGGTCACTTGATTGTCTGGTTCTTGATTGTAGTTTTTTGCCTTTCATCATTAGGTCCTTTAATTAGCTTTTTAAAAAAGGTTCTTGAAGGGTGCCAGGTGGCTCAGTTGGTTAAGTGTCCAACTTTGGCTCAGGACATGATCTTACGGTTCATGAGTTCAAGCCTCGCACTGGGCTCTATGCTAACAGCTCAGAGCCTGGAGTCAGCTTAAGATTCTGTATCTCCCTCTCTCTGCCCCTCCCCTACTCGCACCCTCTCTCTAAAAAATAAACATTAAAAAAAAGGGTTTTGGTAATCCCTTTTTTCAGGTTGAGGAGTTCCCTTGTATTTCTAGCTTTAGTTTATGAAACGATTTTTTAAAATCTTTTCTCTTAATGTTTATTTTTGACAGAGAGCACAAGTGGTGGAGGGACAGAGTGAGAGACACAGAATCTGACACAGGCTCCAGGCTCTGAACTGTCAGCTCAGAGCCCGATGCAGGGCTTGAACCCATTAACTGTGACATCATGACCTGAGCTTAAGTCAGATACTTAACCTTAAGACTGAGCCACCCAGGCACCCCTAAAAAATGTTAACGAGCACCTGGATGGCTCAGTTGATTAAGCGTCTGACTTGATTTTGACTCAGGTCATGCATGATCTTATGATTATGAGATCAAGTCCCATGTTGGACTCTGCACTGGGCAGTGGAGCCTGCTTAAGATTCTCTCTCCCTCTCTTTCTGCCCCACTTGCATGTGCGTGTGCGCTCTCGCTCTCAAAAAGAAAATAAAATCTTTAAGACTTGGATAGGAAGCATTTAAATACAGTATTCGAATATTCAGTTTAATTGACAGATTTCAATCTATACATGAAAGCAAAATACAAATATATATATGATCACCTGAGCTTTAAAAAACCTAGAAAGGGGGGCACCTGGGTGGTTCAGTTGGTTAAGCATCCGACTTCGGCCCAGGTCATGATCTCACAGTTCGGGAGTCTGAGCCCCACGTGGGGCTCTGTGCTGACAGCTCAGAGCCTGGGGCCTGCTTCGGATTCTGGTCTCCCTCTCTCTCTGCTTCTCCCCCACTCATGCTGTCTCTCAAAAATAAATGTTAAAAAATTTTTAAAAAATGAAAAAAATTTTTTTGGGGGCGCCTGGGTGGCTCAGTCGGTTAAGCTGCTGACTTCAGCTCAGGTCATGATCTCATGGTTTGTGAGTTCGGGCCCCACATCGGGCTCTGTGCTGACGGCTCAGAGCCTGGAGCCTGCTTCAGATTCTGTATCTTCCTCTCTCTGCCCTTCCTTGCTCACGCTCTGTCTCTATGTCTCTCAAAAATAGGGGCGCCTGGGTGGCTCAGTTGGTTAAGCGGCCGACTTCGGCTCAGGTCATGATCTCACGGTCTGTGAGTTCGAGCCCTGCATCGGGCTCTGTGCTGACGGCTCAGAGCCTGGAGCCTGCTTCAGATTCTGTATCTCCCTCTCTCTGCCCTTCCCCTGCTCATACTCTGTCTCTATGTCTGTCAAAAATAAATAAACGTTAAAAAAATCTTAAAAAAAAATAAAATAAAAACGCTAAAAAAAAAAAGAAAACAAAAAAAACTTAAAAAAAAAAAAACCTAGAGAGGGGGGATTACTTCGTAAAGAATTTGTTGGGAGCCATTTTGGGCTCACAGGTTGAGAAGTAACCCTAAAGTTGCATCCTGGGGATGGGTTGCACCTCCCCCATTGTAGTTGGAAGTATAGTCCTCAAAACAATGCCCTGATTTCTCCCGTTTACAGATAATTAACATTAAGGCCTTAAAGGAAACACCCTGTTCTCTCCCCCCACCCTAAATTTATGTTAATTATCCTGAAACCAACATACAGGATTAAGGAAGTTGCCGCCTGGCTGGTAAAAACGGATTATTGTTATAGATCAAACTATGGAATGTCACTCTTTGCTGTAATGTAACTCACTACCTTTTAAATAAAGACACTGAGACCAGCAGGGCAGAGACGCCAGAATTGAGGCAGCACCAGAATTGCCAGGGCTGCCTGCTTGGTCATCAGACTACATCTCTCTCATGGCTCTCTCATTTCCTTTCGCCTGACCATCCGTCCTTCGTGGACCCCTAGATTCGCCGGAACAAGGACCCCAGCAAAAATTTACTTAAAAGATATTTTCCCCTTACATATTGATAAAATCCTGGATTTCTAGCTGGGTATCTAGCTTCCCTTTGTAAGAACCACATGCACCAAGGTGCTATTCCAAGAATGGCCAACTCATCAAGAGTAAAACCTAGAATTCAGGGATGCTAATAAACAGTCACAGGTAATCTTCACCAAAACTTAAATTATATAGAACAAAACTGACATTTTTATAATGGATAAGTTTTAATGTAATTTTAGGTCATTCATTTTACAAACATTTATGGAATGCCTATTATGCTTAAGGCATTGTGTTAGATCTTCCCAAAGATGTGGTTTAGTCGTATTAATACAGTTCTTAATGGTCTTTTCTTCATGCTTGCTTCAGGGCCTACATCTGGGGCTGAATAAAGGCATATATATAGTCATAGGGTTGTGGTTTGGGACCCTCTGCTCTACCTAGTCTTTTCCAGAGATGAGCACAGCAGTCACTATCTTGATAAGGTGTATACCTTAGTAATCACCATTTATACCTGGAGAGAAACAGATTTAACTTTAACAGTGACAAATGAATACGTTTTTAAAAAATAGATGGCTTAAATTTACCAAAAAGTGAAGATTCTATGCTTTCAGCTGTTAAACAAAAAACTGAAACCCAAACAAAATCATAATTAACTTCTAGAAGTTAAAAATTAAGTTATAGGTTAGTGAAACTGTGGGATGCAACCAATTACAAGTCTGTAAATATTCTTGAAGTTAACCAAAGTCCTACAACCTTATCCAGAAGCACTGACATATACCAAGAGGCATAATCTGTAAGAAACTATAATTTGATGTTAAGTTTAAGAAAATACTGCGAATAATTGAGATATATATATTTGATACATTAGAAACTAGTGCTGGAATACTATTTAATATTAAATGTAATTTAATTTTAAGGTCTTTAATTTCAATTAAAATCTGTAAATGGAGATTAGTTTAGATTGTATTGGACAGAGGAGACAACAAAACTTCTTCTCAAAGACATACCAATACATTTTCTTGGAATAAAAGCTCAGCAAATGAGAATTTTCATACTGTGCATGGGAATAACTAAAACCTTTATTAGATATGGTTTTCCAATAACAATGTGAAAATTGGAATTATCAATTCAAAGAGCATTGAAGTCTGAAATTTAAAAAAGTAGACTAGATATTAAGGGATAAAAGGTAAAGGAAGACGAAAATGTTTAATACTATTCAATATATCCCCTCTGTACACAATGTTGCATATATACAACTACTCCATTTTAATTTTATTGATTTTATATAATAGTGAAATCCCCTTAAGCAACCTAGGGTATACAGATGGTGTCCAACTTGGGGAAAAAAGTAGAAACACACTTGATTAACAGTTTTCACCCACACATTTTAGACAATTTTTTTTCTTTTTTTTGCCAAGATTTTCATAGTAAATTCATAAATATAGGAAATACTTTCACTCCTTCAGTGTTAAAATAGAAAATCAAACAGTGCCAACAGTAGTGGCTTAATTATTGGCATACAAGAAAAACACAACACCAATGGGTTTTCTTCATTATGCATTTTAAATATCAATATGTGCATTTGTTTCATTTTTACAGTTATAAATTTCCGAGTCTGTTATAGACAACAGCATTTAATAGTTTTGAATCCATTGAGATGTTGCTTTCAATTTGAAATATTGTGTGTATACATGTATATAAAAAAATAACCCAATGTATGACTCATCTGACAGATGTTTAAGATCAATAAAGGCTTATTTTTGAACATGCAGTTAGGAGAGAGGGAAGCAAGCCAACCTCTCCATATTGTTTTTGTTGCTGGCTTGTTTTTGCAGTGGTATCATTAGTGGTTTTTGGAGGGAACCGTGTGCCTTCAGCCTATCTATTTAAGATCAGATACCACAATTAACAAGAGGGATAGGGGAGAAAGGGAGAGGGGGATATGGGCAGGTGTTAAATGTTAAATTTTAAAAGTGTGCATTTTGCACTCATTCCAGGTACAGGATAAAAATAGGCCAATAAGGAAAAAGTTTTATAATTAGGAAAAACTGCAATCAAATCAAGACATAATAGCCGAATTAAGTTCTTTTAATAGATTGCATATATAGATGTTTAACCATACTCTTTGATCAACTCTTTAAGAGTAGAACTTTATATCCAATTTACATGCTTCAAATATCACCTTTCTTATTTGATACAGTAAGGTCTTGTATCCAGGTATCCACTTGTACACTGAGAGCTTTAAGAAAAAACAGGACACAGAGGGAGTTGCCATTTTTTAGCAGCAATGAAATATCACTAACCCCTTTTAACATACCGAATTCAAGTCACTATCAGAGGTGAGTGCACCACAAAGTCACCAGGTACAAAATTGCTAGTTCATTTTTAAATTAATAACTTGAAATTACCCCTGCCCCCCACCCCATTACATCCCTTCTTTTTATAAACAGCAAACATTTTGCTATTTTATACATAGGCTAGCAGGCTTGTTTCAATATGAAAGTGCTAATTCATTTACAGATTTTTTTTTAATCAGTTATGTAGTGCTACAATAAATGTCCAATAATCTACATAGGAACATCTTTGATGAATGAAAACGATGAAGATTGAATAAGGCTATCGATTACCTTATCTTATTTACATATAAAGAATAGATACCCAATGGTGAGGAAGAGACAGAAACTGGACAAATACTCACAGGTGTAAAAATTATATCTACCTTTGAGCTTATACTGTAAATGAGACATTTTAAATAGTCCTGTAGCCCATGCCTATTTTTTCCTCAGAAAAAGAAAAGCTGCCTTCATGACATCCCCTCATTCAGATTTCCACAGTGTCACTTGAACTTTCAGTCAAAATCTTACTTTCTTCAAAAAATAAAGAAAATACCGCCCCCAAATTACCTCCCCCCCTCCCCCACCGAAATCCCTCTGGTTTCTTTTTCAGTGCCAAGTTGCATGATCAGGTCCCACCTCCTGGGTTTTTTTGTCCATCTATTGATCAATTAGTTTAGAGTCGATAACATGAACCAGTTCTGGAACCGCTACTAGGAGGAACACAAGCTCTTCACTACAATCACACAGCAGGAAAGAAAGTGATAACTCAATTCATCCCTGGTGCCGGGCCTCCAAAATTGAAAGAACTTGGCACAACTGGAGCACTGAATTTGTATCCTCCATGCTTCTCAATCATTTTGGATTCTAAAAAAACAAGTAAGTGAAAGTTTAATAGAGTATCTGATCTTCTTACTACTTTTGAGAAGAGAAGGAACTGACAGACATTAACAAAAGCTTAACCCACTAGTATTAGCCAGAAGTTCCAAAGTTGTCCTCTTCCCCTTCTCTTATACAGGAATAAAAGAGGGGTACATTATATAGAGAAGATAAACTCTACTGTTGTATGCTATAGACTTCTTAGCCAACTTTCACTTGATGTTAAAAAAATTTTCAAAAACTTTGAGTCAAATACTAAATCAGGATTTAGTCAAAGGGAATAACAGGTAATGACTCTAGTGCTGGCAAATCCAAATATAAAATACCTTAAGAGGCTATGTTTTCTTTGTAAGGAGGATACTTCTCTGAATATTAAACTAGTTTGACTGATAGTATTAAGACCTACAGAAAATTGTTAGGCTATTATCTAAATGTCCTTTTCTGAAATGCATACTGAAATGTTTAAAGATGGTAAGATGTGATGATGTCTGGGATTTCCTTTAATATACCTCTAAGAAAATGCATAGTTTTCATAATCTAAAAAACTGTTTACACTTTTAATAGAATTTTCTACTATCAAGCCATCATCGTAAGCTTGAGCAACTTTATCAAAGCTATTGCACACTGAGAGTAGTCTTCAATTACACTTAAAATCAGTGAACTTTGGCTAAAAACAAAATTCATTTCTTCATTCCTTCAGATTTCTTTCCTTCAGAATTCCTATTACCTGCAACAATTGTAGCTTTTATATAATTTTAAATCATTTATTATAAAAATTTTAAAGCTCCATCAAGTCATTAATTGCATTAAAGAGGTGTTATAATCAATTGACATACCGTGGGCTGCTCTTCTTTGATCAGCCAGTGTTGCTATATCCTGTAACTGTTTTCTTTGTTCTTCATTAAGACCATGAGTCAAAGCCTGATACCACACAGGATTACGATTTTGTATAGCTATCAAAAAGAAAACAAGGGGAAAAAAGGGCAATTATATGAGAGGCCTGGTCATTACTTTCTATTCTGTTCCTTCTACTTCACTTCCAGTACCGACATTCTGATATATTTTATATTTTCCCAATAATAACATAAGTTACTTTATTTGTGAAACAAAAGACACAGGGAGAACAAATTCTGGTTTGGCTTTATGCCTCAAAAAATCTAATCATTCTCATAATTTATATCTCTAAGCAAATAAGGAATCAGAGCTGAAACCAGGTCTTGTATAATTAAGTATATGAGTAATCAGAGAAACTTTAAAAGTAACCCAACCCATTTAAAAGATTCAGAATTAGGGGTGCCTGGGTGGCTCAGTCGGTTAAGTATCCAACATCGGTTCAGGTCATGATCTCATGGTTCATGGGTTCAAGCACCATGTTGGGCTCTTTGCTGTCGGCTCAAAGCTCGGAGCCTGTTTCAGATTCTGTGTCTCCTCCTCTCCCTGCCCTTCCCCCACTCACACTCTGTCTCTCTCTCAAAAATAAATGAACATTAAAAAATAATAAAAATAAAATATTCAGAGTTAAAAGTAACTTGAAAATGATCAAAGCTACTTTGGTTAGAATTCTCAAAACCCTGTAAGGGAAGGAAACATAAGATAAAACAGAGAGGGAGGCAAACTAGAAGTGACTCTTAAATACAGAGAACAATCTGAGGGTTGCTGTAGGGGTATACTAGGTGGGGGAATTGCCTAAATGGGTGATAGGCATTAAGAGGGCACTTTTTGGGATGAGCACTGGGTGTTATATATAAGTATGAATCACTAAGTTCTACTCCTGAAACCATTGTAACACAATGTTAACTAATTTGGATTTAAATTAAAAAAATAAATAATTCTCAAAAACCCAACATTAAAAAAAAAAAGAGAAGTACTGAGTAGATCCAAGAAAAGGGTGAATGTTACAAAATAAATGCCTCGTTTTTTTCTGCACTGCCTCATCAAAACCTTTTTTAAATACATCTACTATCTTCTCCCACAGGTAGCTCTACAGTACTTAAAATGCTCACATTTTATATTATAGCTTAAAATAATAGTCAAACCCAATCTCTTACTAGACCAGGTATTAAATTGTCAGTGTTTCATGAAAACATGCACTAGATAAATTGATGTATAAGGGAACCAAGTCTGACCATGTATTTCCCTATTCCAATTGAGTAGCTATACAAAGGGGTAGGTGTGTGCTGAGTTAGAGAAAGAAAAAAAGTTCTTATATAAAGACTTTCCACCAAAGAAGTTTTTAAAACAGTAATTCCAAGAATGAAACCAATTTCCTCAGGTGCGAGGTATTTTGTCGGGAAACTTGACATTCAATCACATGATTTTCTACTTCGACTATGCATGGGCCCTCTATTATAAGCCATCCCTGGGATTAACATGTATTTAAGTCTACAAAATACAAAGTCATAAACAAAAGTAAGTCAGTAGTTCTTGGCATCTCGTTCAATTCTTGCTGCCTGCCATGTAGTTCAGAACCTACTGTGTTTCTGCAACCTTTTTTCAAAAAAGCTTTGTCATGGGATTGGAAGACTAATGCCTTGCTTATCAGAGAATTTATTCTACATCAAAATTCTCATAATATATAGGACTGATAGTCAACATAGTCGTTAACTATGGGGAAAAGGGTGTTTCAAATATAGCGCCAATTCAAATTTCTTAAGCTGGATGGAACACAGATGTTATATTTTGTTGAAGTACAAGTAAAAGATGGTAAAGCCACACACAATGTGTTACAGGAAAAAAGAAAAGGGATTCTAAGACCACTAATGTTAAAAATGGTCAAATTCTCGAAAGTTAACTATGGTTTTTGCCAGGGGAAAAAAGATACACAAAAACATGAACAGACAACAAACAGATTTAAGAGTGGATACTTCTGGAGAATGCTGAAAGGCTGGGAATCAGAAGTGGGAAAGAGAAACTGTCATGTATAAACTTTGAGAACAGATGGATTCAGGGAAATGGATCATATAAAGCTATCTGAGGTACATATAACAAGTTGACTTACTTTGAAATATAGCTTTAAATATCTGATATTCATCAACAGGGTTATCTTCATCATCAATGATTGTGGAATAACCTTCCAGAGCAGTCTCCTCAGCATCATCCTCTTCCCAGTCTTCATCATCTCCATCCTCACCTGCTTGCTTAGCCAAAATCTCCAAATATTCTTGTCCATCTTCATCAATATCATCTTCATCACTCCCCAGTTCCTCTACCAAGTCATAAAAAGAGGCATTTGTTAACAGTATTCTGTATTTAACAAAGTGTCAGTGACCAGTCAGTAAATTACAAATCATAATTGAATAAATTCGGGTTACAGGAAGTGGTGTTTAAATACTCAGCAATAGGGGCACCTGCATGGCTCAGTAGGTTAGGAGTCCAACTCCTGATTTTGGCTCATGATCTCATGGTGAGACTAAGCCCTGTGTCAGGCTCTGTGCTGACAGGTAGAGCCTGCTTGGAGTTCTTTTTCTCCGCCTCTTCCCTGCTCACATGCACTGTCTCTCAAAATAATTAAATATATACATAAAAAAACACTCAGCAAGAGAATAAAAAAATTCTCATAGAAATTCAAGAAACCCAACCACAATTCTTAACACTAGAGGTCTGAAAAAGGATTACATAATATGAGATTTAGCACTTATTGTGCTCTGAACCTGTTTATACCAAACCAAATACCAACAGAAAAATTATATAGGTTATGTTATATCCATAGAGTACCTTTTATGAGTTTTTTTTAACTATTACAGTAATTTCTCCTACCCAACTTTCTATCAGTTTATACTCTTATAGTCTATAGTGTTCTACAAGTAAAATGTATTAGATAATTATACTTAGTATAACCTAATTATACTTAGGTGTTAGCACTAATAGAAGATAGATGTTTGCCTACACTAAAAACCATAAATGCCTAGAACTGCTTTACATGTTGGAGATATAGCCAAAGTTGCTGCCTTCATACACCTTACTCTAGTTGGAAAATAAGGCAGTCTTTCTATGAATGAATGAACATGAAAGCATTTGGCTATGATCCCATATTTCTTTAGGAGAAGGGCTTAAAAACAAGTCTAATGATTTTTCTAAGTCAGTAAATTTGTCTTCCTCCACCACAAATTCCTTACCGGTTTCATCATCATCTTCGGCTTCATCATCATCATCACTGTCATTCTCATGTTCTGCATGGCAGGCATATGCTCTTTTTAATCCATTAAATAAAAGGATAAAAGCTGGCAAAATCTGTCCAGAAACCTGATTTAAAACTTGTGGTATTTGTTCCATATCGATAAGAGCACACAGACCCAGAACACACATCTTTCTGTCATGAAGCCTAAAAAATTAACAGAATAAAGATTTTCTTCTTTTTTTTAATAAGTAGAGTTTCTCACCAAGTTAAATAAGCAAAGATTCAATGTATGTCACTTACCCCAAGAAACAATCAACATCATTAAGCCACTGTGTAATAAAATGATTTGTAACTGGTTCAACATTATTAGGGAAGCGAAGATTTTCTAAGGTGTTCAGGAGGAGGTGTGGATTATAATACAAAGCTGCAATGGCAACTTGCAGGCACATTGTCCTAAGTTCACTTGTCTTCACCTCTCTTGTCAGTCTCTCTAAAGCTGCTTCCACAAATAAGGGAATGCACTATAAAGACAAACAGCAAAATATTCCAAAAGTGTAATAGTAGTCTAACCATCCTACCCATATTAATTTGTTGCCTCAAACCTTTTTCTCCCCATTAGATGACCTAATGGTTTTTATTGTTGAGCCATTCACCAAGAAATCTAACGTTAAGGAAGACAAATCTTCACTGAGCCTCACAATAGCCAATTGAATTCACAATATTTTTACGAATAACCTTATTATAGTAATCACCTTACAATATGTGTATCAATTCATCATATTGTACACCTTAAACTTATATGTTATATTTCAATTATATCAAGAGATGGAAAAAAATTCCTACTAAAACTGACCATGGAAATTTAACAACTAGATCTATCCTACTGCAAAGTGATAATGTGGCAAACAATACTCCAACAGCATACTATAAAAAAACCTCACTCTGCATGATAACAAGTAGCCATAAAACTTGTCATATTTTCACATGTATTAAACATATGACCATTATATGTTGATTAATTTTAAACCAACAATTAAAAAATATTATCTATAGTGTCATAATAAACAACATACAAACTATACAGCAAATACCCCAAAAGAAAAAACTAGAGGGAAAGATTCTCTCTCTGATGTCTCAAATAGGAAACATTAATCATTCCCTCACTGACCTGGTCAATGCCACGCCCTTTGCACTGTAGAATGATGACCTCTAACAATTTTGCTGCATGACACTCTGCATCTTCTCCTGCAACTCCTGTAAGAACCTGATCAACACAGAATATATAAAACTGCAATGAGGTATCATGCAACCTTTAAATCAAGGAATTTCTCTGTCCCTTGTCTACAGTCTCTGGAGTTTTTCTTAAGATATTCTGATTCATTTATATGACTGCAATATTCATTATACAGACTATACTCTAAAACAACAGTGAGGACTGGGGAGTTACTGGTTGGTCATACTTCAGCAATCTTATATCCTGGTCTAATCAAATCACTTCCCCTGCAGTGTCATTCTGGACTATTGCATGTTGAAAACCACTATCTTCTCAAACAACCATGGTAGCTAAAGCACCTTAACTTTCTTAACTATGTCTGGCTCTTACGTAAAGTGAAAAATAAACAAACAAAGAAATAAATAATAAAAAATTAAAAAAAGGTAACATTGCTAGGAAAGCCTTTTCTCTACACAAGTCTCACAAAATAAAAAATAGTGTCATTGAAGTGAGAGGAGAAAAAAAGGTAGCCTGTTGATTGCAAATGCTGTGCCCAGACAAGAAATTTTTGGACTTGTGCTAGTTAGCACTAGAGGACTCGAAGTATTAAGGATAACTTTTGGAAAAGGCAAATAAATGGTATGCATATCACTGTTCCCAGAGTAGTAACAAAAACTGTGTAATTGGCAATAAATAATAATATACCAGATGATGATATTGTGACAAAGTGTTCAAAAAGAAAAGGTATCAATGAGACAAGCCCATCTAAAAAATGCCATGGAACAAAATCATTTTTTTAGTGCTTGGTATTAAATATTGCCTGCTTGCTGCCTCTCAACACATTTAGAAATGCAAATACTATCCAATTATATTGATTTTGATATTGAAGGACCCCAAATTCAATGATTTTATTTCCTACCTTCTGTTTAAGAAAAACATTATTTAAAAAAAAAAAAAGATAACTGGGGTGCCTCGGAGTCTCAGTTAAGTGTCCAACTCCTGATTTCAGCTCAGGCCATGATCTCACCATTTGTGGGTTCAAGCCCTGAGTCAGGTTCTGTGTTTGGGGTTCTCTCTCTCTGCTCCTCCCCCACTCATGCTCTCTCTCTCAAAAATAAATAAATAAACATGAAAAAAAAGCTACATTTGCCATACACTTAACTTGTGATTTTCCAAGAAATGGCACAGTATTTTTGACTTTCATTTTAAATAAATCCTTGAATTTTGTTTTGGATTCTGTATCTCCTTCTCTGCCCCTCCCATGCCCACACTGTCTCTCTCAAAAATTACCAAACATTAAAAAAAAAAAAATCCTTGGCTTTTACAATCTTGTTATTTATATTTACTAAATAATAACTCTGTTTAGTCTCCATAAACGTGTAACCTCCAAAAATTTTCTTTATAAAACATTTCTGACTATTCCTGACCCTTTCAAATATCTCTCACATCAGCTCTTGATTCTTTCCTTCTTTTGATTCAAAGCCTAGCAAAGAACTGGACTAAGGTAAGTAAGCTCCAGGCACTGTAAAAATCAAAAACAAAAAACAAAAACAAAAACAAAAATTTATAACTCCAATTAAATGTCAGGGCAGACAGAAGACAAATACTTGTCAGAGCCATTTCTGTGGCATCTAGGAATCAGTCTTTTTTAGTTTATAGCTTTTAAAGCCCTTATTCTGTCAGACCCATATAATATATCCGCCATAATGTAACATGTATCTTTACTCTTCATAATTTCATACTTTTTATAGTACCAGCCTGATGAAATATACCCTTACATTAACTAAAAATGACCTACCTTTTTACACATACTATATATCATTTCAAGATACTTGGTATCCGACAGAAGTGTGTCTGTATCAACTGTTACATAATTATGAAGCAGAGGCATCATATCTATATTAATAAAAAGCATAAAAATATTAAAAAATGAATTAAACCAAAAAATTAATAAAAGTTAAATATCTTTACTAATACAAATGCTTTGTTTCTGAAAAAAATCTCCTTAGGAAAAAAAAAAGCAAATTATGAGATTGCTGGGTCCCTAATAGTTGGTAGATACTATACAAAGATGATTATTATTATATATTATACAAAAAAGACTAACAGAGGGTATGAAGGTGAGACTATGTGTTAAAGAAAACAAACCTAAAAGGATAACTAAATCAAAATACAAAATGGAAATCAATGTTATCATCCTTGAGCATTAAAGCCAGTGATAACATCCAAACAATGAAGCACTTAGAATATTCAAAAGCATATGTTCAAGTGATATACTAAAAATGAATCAAATTGGGGGAAAGTTCTCAGTATTTCTATGCTGACTTGACTTACCAGTAAAGTAATCAAACCCATCTTGCTGAAAAACCTCAAATACCAGAGGAAGTAGCTGCCACATTTGTGGAGACACTTGTTGACAGGTCAAACTATGTGCTAAAGAGAAGATCTCCTCATAGAATTCTAAAAGAGAGTATGGAGTCATTAGGACAATGCTAGCTGATGTAAAAAAAAAGCAGGAAATTCTAAACACAAAGGTATATACCTAAGACATGCTGTTGTAAAACAGTTCCAATGACCTGTAAGCAGATGCCCTCAAGCTGCTGGGTTATCTAAAAGAGAAGAAAAAAAAATCATATGTAACTGTCCCACACCACTGAATGAATTATTAAACAACATAAATGTAATTTACTGCTTATTGAAATATAAAGTCAGTATTTTAAGAAATCATTTTAGGGGCGCCTGGGTGGCTCAGTCGGTTAAGCATCCAACTTCGGTTCAGGTCATGATCTTGCAGTTCGTGAGTTCGAGCCCCGCATCAGACTCTGTGCTGCCATCTTGGAGCCTGGAGCCTGCTTTGATTCTGAGTCTCCCTCTCTCTCTCTGTCCCTCCCCTGCTCACACTCTGTCTCTCAAAAATGAATAAACATTAAAAAGTATTTTAAAAAATCATTTTAAATCTTTGTTTTGAAGTGACTCATAAAATTGTGGGTCGATATGGAATTTAAATTTAATGAAATCCAATTATAATGAAATGAACATAAGGAATAATGTGTCGTTTACCTACAAAGGAAAAAATATCCTGCAAAATGTAAATAATCATGAAAATAAAAGAGCAACATCATTCTGTGGATAGATTACAGACCTTTTTGTTTATGTAATTACATTAGAAATAATGAACCATTCCCCAAGGCATATAAGAAAGACTAAAAATACAAATTCCTCTTTAATTGTCAGAATGGTACTCAATCAGATCCCAAATCCCTGGAAGCCATCAGAATGCTTAAAAAGTGGGAAAGGGAGACAAGATAAAATTTACTAATTGGATATAGAACCAGGACATCCATTTCAAATACATATACTTACATTTTCAACTCTTCAAATATATGGTGACAACTGATTTATTAACCATAAGACAGCTATAGAATTCCTCATGGCTTCTACCTATTTCCAATTATAATCTAGAATATAAACAGCTTACAAAAAATTTCATATTGCAAAAGGCAATTTGCAAATAACCTGAAAACATGATTTATGATTATGAATATCTGCAAAGGAATTCTAAACACCAAATTCAGGACACTGGTTACTTCTAAGTAGGGAAATGAGATTGGGAAGTGGTACCCCAAGGGCTTCAATTACATCTGTCTGTCTGAAATTGTTTTTCTTTTCTTAAATTTTTTTTTAATGTTTTTATTTATTTTTGAGACAGAGAGAGACAGAGAATGAGTGGGGGAGGGGCAGAGAGAGAGGGAGACACAGAATCTGAAGCAGGCTCCAGGCTCTGAGCTGTCAGCACAGAGCCCGACGCGGGGCTCGAACTCACAGACCGCGAGATCATGACCTGAGCCGAAGTCGGACGCTCAACCGACTGAGCCACCCATGCGCCCCTGAAATTGTTTTTCTTACTAGAAATAAAATTTAAAGGATATACTACGAAAATTTAGAATCTAATAAACTTAGGTGGTGGTGGTTAAAGGGCATTATTGGTTATAGTTTTCTCTGTTCTTTACCCTTTATGTCTTAAGTTATTTCATTTTTATTTTCATTTTTTAAATGTTTATTTAATTTGAGGGGCGCCTAGGTAGCTCAGTCAGTTAAGCATTTAACTCAGGTCATGATCTCATGGTTTGTGGGTTTGACGCCCACACTAGGCTCTGTAGTCACACTGCAGAGCCTTTTTTCGATCTTCTCTCGCCCTCCCCAAAAATACTTACTCTATCTCTCAAAAATAAATAAACTTAAAAAACAAAGTTTACTTAATTTGAGAGAGACAGCACGCACATGAGCTGGGCAGGGGCAAAGAGAGTCAAGAGTCGGGAGTTGGACACTTAACTGACTGAGCCACCCAGGTGCCCCAAATTATTCCATTAAAAAAAATTCATGATTATAATTCTCTTTCCAAAAGCAACTGTAAAAGAAGAAAACTAGAAAGATGATGGTAATGGTAGCACAACAATGTGTACTTGACACCTCTGAACTATATACTTTAAAATGGCTAAGATAGTAAATTTTATGTTATATTATAACTAAGAAACAAAAGCAGTAGTATAGTTGCTGAAGAATGGATTTAAATTCCCTAAAACCTGGATCAAAACCTTGTAACGTTGGATCATTTTCTTACCTCTTTATGATCTTCAACTACACTAAGAAGTGTGTCAATGGTATTCAGGATTCCCATAGCAGTAACTGCTTTGTCATCACTTCCTTCTTCATCTGGCCCAGTCTGGATTACCTGATTAAATGTCATTGCCTAGGTTCAAGAGTATAATTTAGAATTACCATTAAAGCAGTATAAACACATTGGTCTAAAATTTCATTTTTTAAATGTTTTCAGTGAGACAGCAAAACTAATCAATATCACCAAACTGGTTAATAACAATTAAGAGCCTAGACTCTACCATCAAATGATATGGCTCTGCCAACTAGGTGACCTTAAAGTTACTTGATCTGTTCCCTAACATCTCATAGAGATACTCTAAGGATTAAAAGAGGCAAAGCATATTAAGTGCTCAGTATTAATGAATATTTTTATTATTTTATTGGCTGACTTCAAAAACACCCAAATACAGGTATATTAATCAAGATTTTTTGTTACAAAACTCAAAAGTTTTCAAAGAAACTTTCTGAGAAATAAAGGATGGAGTCATAGCTAATAACAAGCTTAATATATTAAAAATGCATGGGGCGCCTGGTTGGCAGTCTGTTGAGCATTTGACTTTTCTATTAATGTTTATTTACTTTTGAGAGAGAGAGAGAGAGAGAGAGAGAGAGAGAGAGGGCACATATGTGTGTGCACATGTGCAGGGGAGAGGCAGAGAGAGAGGGAGACAGAATCCCCAACAGGCTCCGCATTGTCAGTACAGAGCCTGACCCGGGACTTAAACACATGAACCGTGAAATCATGACCTGAGCCAAAATCAAGAGTCGGTCGCCTAACCTACTGAGCCACCCAAGCACCCCAAGTGTTCAACTCTTGATTTCAGCTCAGGTCATGATTCCAGGGTCGTGGATTGAATCCATGCTCAATGTGGAGCCTGCTTGGGATTCTTTCCCTCCCTTCCTGCCCCTCTCTCTCTGTCTCCCTGCCCCTCTCCCCCGCTAGCACTTTCAATCTCCAAAATATTTTAAAAAGGTTGGGTAGAGCATCTGGATGGCTCAGTTGAGTGTCCGACTCTTGGTTTTGGCTCAGGTCATGATCTCACAGCTCCATGGGTTCAAGCACCGCACTGCCAGTGCAGATCCTGCTTGAGATTCTCTCTCTTCCTCTCTCTCTGCCCCTCCCCGACTCATGCTATCTCTCTCTCTAAATAAATGAATAAACGTAAAGAAAAAGAACTTCATATGTATACATATACATATATATATATATAACATATATGTACACAGACACAAAAGAATGTGTGTTGTGGAGGTGTACACTTCAAGGGTGAATCCCAGCTCCACGATTCTAGCTTGGGCAAGTTACTTAACCTTTTTATAGCTCACGCTTTCTCTCAGTATAAGAATATTCTTGGAGCGCTTGGGTGGCTCAGTTGGTTAAGCAACAGACTCTTGATCAGGTCATGATCTCACAGTCTGTGGGTTTGAGCCCCACGTCAGGTTTTGCGCTGACAGTGCAGAACCTGCTTGGGATTCTCTCTCTCTCCTCATTTGCAATCTCTTTCTCTCTTACAATAAATAAATAAACTTAAAAAAATTTAAAAACAAAACAAAAAACAGGAATATTCTTCACATAGGACTGTGTAAGAACTAAATGAGCTAAATATATGCCAGAGGCTTAGAGGAGTCCTGACACAGTAAACTCTGTGAAAGTACTTGCTATAAGTAATGAGTAAGTGATTGGTTCAAAAAACATACCAAATGCTGTGTCATTTCTACTGCAATAGGAGTAACTTCTTCACTATACTCGCAGATCATTTTCTGAATTACATTAGTAAGATCGTCGTTTTCTGTTTCTCTTATAATATGAAGAAGAGCCTGCATTACAGGTCTGATGAATGGCGTGATATATTCTTTAGCTGTGAGAAAAAAAAGAGAAAAAAATTGGAACAACTAAAACTCCTTAAAGCCTGATATATATGAAAGAATAAAAAATAGGTACTTTCACATAAAAGGGAAGACAAGGTATCAAGTTTCTAGGATGCCTTGTACAATTATGTATAAAAACACAGCATTATTTTTGAGATCTAAATCCTTTACCCTTTTCTTGATTGCTGATCAATACTTGAAGTGCAATGGCAGCTTCCACTTTCACAGGCATTTCCCTGTCATCAATCAGACATCTTCGAGTCAGCTCTAAGGCCGTTTGCAGATTCTGGTCACTTTTGAACTTCACTTCACAAAAATAGTGAAGGACCCAGCAAGCCTTTTAAAAAAATGCAGTGAGTTACTATAGATATCCTACATTAAATTGCCGCAAGCTACAGTACCTATATTTCCAAAGTACTGTGTGTGGGAATTTGGAGGCTGGCCAGTGGTAGATATGTCCAAAGAGACAACACTAGACCAGTACTATGATCCCAACTTATTCTTTGGCTGCGTGATGTTTGTGTGGATAGCAAGATCTGAATGCAAAACACAGGCAGACACTGCTATCAGACACAGATGAAAACTATGCACACATTACAGCAGCCACTTAAATATTTACATGAAACAGAAGTCTAAAATGAAATATGGCTTTTAAGGTGGGCATTAAAAAGGTTCCACACAAAAGTCCACATAAGCAGTTATTTATTACAAGACAAAAATGTATAAATTAATATAGCTTTAAAACATACCCTTGCTCTCATATAGCCTAGTTCACTGCTGAAGAGAGGGAATACATGATTCTGCAACATGTATTCCATCTGATCTTTGTAGATCTTTTTCTGTAAATATAAACAACAAAATTATTTTTGAAAGAATTCCACATATAATCATCTTAAATGCCAAATAAATACACTAATGTTAAAAATCACTACTGATGTCAAAACACACATTTATTGATTCTTTGCACCTCAGTATCCATATCTAATTTTCTCGTTCTCAAACATCACCATCAAAAAACACTGAATACCTTTTCTTTAATTTTTTTACCTCATTTGCTTAGAAAATAATTACACCAAATCTTAATAGCAATCATGTTTGAATGATGAAAGTGTGGTTAATTTTATTCCTTACCTTATAATAACTATCACAATGAAAAAAACCTCTCTGGAAAAGTTCTAAAGGAATATAACATAGATTGAGAAAAGACCTTGCTTTCAAGGTAATCTGGATTTCTAAAAAGATATTCTCATCAATATTAAAGTAGGGTCTTTTCTATGTAAGGGGTAACAAGCTTTTAAGAGTTCCTGGAATTGGATGTTACATCAACATCAAAAACTAATCAACACTTCAAGAACTGAAGACTGAGACACAGGAACTAAACGCAATGTGGGATTCTGGATTGGATCGTGGACCAGAAAAAAAGGGTATTAGAGGGAATTCTTGGAAAATGTGACAGGGGTCTATAAGATTAGTGAATAGTATCCTTGCAATATTAACTTCCTGGTTGTGAGAATTGTGGTATGGCTATCTAAGATGGTAGGTAACATTAGGGGAAGAATAATGGGAAAAATTTTTCTGTAAGTCTAAAATTACCTAAAAATAAAAAGTTAAAACAGAAAAATCTGAACTTGCCAAATTACTCACTCAAAATTCCCAGCCTTTCATACAGCAAGTAACCATCATCTTTAATTTATAAACTAACAGAAGGATGAGTAGACAAGTAAAGGAAAAGCTGAAAAATACACAAAATATACCTACAAATGGTGACATGGAACAAGGTTCCTGGGAGTTGGATGATTTTGTGACTAAATATTTACTTGCACTTTGGTTACCATTTATTAACTTTTAAGCAAAAACAAATTTCAAATTTATGAAGCCAGACACAATGTGTACAATTAAGTTGAAGTTCTTAAACATAAATCTAACCCAGGGTCATTCTTTACTAGAAAATTTATGTCACAAAAAGCATGATGTTCCTATGTTACAAATGAATACACTCATGTTTATAAATTTCCTTAAAGATAAATTTCTCAAAGAAAAAAACCCCACTATTTTACAATTATCTTGCAATATGAAAATAAACTAATTCCTGAAAAAGAAGTACTTTCAGCATAAGCAGCAAAAGAAAATATAAACTGGACATAATTTCAAAATTATATCAGAACTTGTACTTCAAAGGACATCAAGTAAAGCTACAACCCACAAAATGGCAGAAATACCGGCAAATCATCTATGAAAAAGGTCTAGTATTTAGAATATACAAAGAGCTCTTGACAATTCAACAATGAAAAGACAAATAATCCAGTTAAAAAATAGGCAAAGGATTTGAATATATCTCCAAAGAAGATAAACAATGACCAATATGCACATCAAAAAAGACTCTCAATATTGTTAGTCATCAGGGAAATGCAAATCAAAATCACCATGAAATATCATTTGACACCAACTAGGATGGCAAAATAAAAAAGATCATAAGAGTTAGCGAGGGCATAGAAACTGGAACCCTCTTACATGGCTGCTAAAAATATAAAATGATACAACTATTTCAGAAAACAGTCTGGCAGTTTCTCAAACCATGACAGCAATTTGACATCTAGGTATGTATTACCCAAGAGAAGTAAAAACATTATGTCCACACAAAAACGTGTATATAAATGATCATAGCTTCAAATGGAAACAATACAAATGTCCATCAATTGATAAATGGATAAATAAAATGTGGTATATCAATACAATGGAACCTTATTTGGCAACAAAAAGGAATAAAATACTGACATTTGCCACAACATGGATGAACTTTGAAAATATTGTGCTAACTGAAAAAAGCCACTCCTAAAGGAGCACATGTTGTATAGCATCCTCTTTACCTGAAATGTCCAAAATAGGTAAACCTATACAGAAGACAAAAAGTAGATTAGGGATAGCCTAGGGCAGAGAGTTCTGGGAAAAAATGGAAAGTGCCCGCTAACACTTTTGGGGACGATGGTTATACAACTCTGTGAATAAAAACCACTAAAGTATACACTCTAATAGGTGAACAGGATGGCATGTGAACTGTATCTCAATAAAACTGTTAATAAATCACTTGCACATAAAAGAAGAAATACCTTGAGAAGTATTTCAGCTAAAGATCCAATCATATGCAGGGCTCCATCTTTTTTTCGAGGATCAGCATTTGGTTCTGTAAGAATCTGGTAGCAAAATCCCATAGTCTTTTGCAGTACCTAGATTAAAAAAGGAAAGTAATACTTTACTGGATTTCCAACAATCCTTAACAAAAACAAAAAGACAAAATGACTTACATGGCTAACATTAAAAGCTGAGCATACATGTGAACAAATTTTAAATATCAAAGCAAAACTCATCTACATTAAACAACCTACCTCTTTCCTCTTGCTACAAGCTG
The DNA here is from genome assembly GCA_030068075.1 of Paguma larvata. Classification (NCBI taxonomy): domain Eukaryota; kingdom Metazoa; phylum Chordata; class Mammalia; order Carnivora; family Viverridae; genus Paguma; species Paguma larvata. Next base: position 63,804,410 of record CM057831.1, on the reverse strand, counting down.
TGAACAAAAGTGTTTGGGCAGCAGTAGTAGGAGAAATGAAATCTTCGAAAACATCTAAAGAATAAATTTAAAATTAATACAAAACCCAGTAATTCCAATTTCTTCAACAAACATTTTCACATAATTTACAAATGATGCTCTGTGAAAAACAGACCTTAAAATTTTTCTAAATCTTCATGCAAGGTATGAAAATAAACCCAGATTCCTATATAATTTTGTAATAGCCTAATTTCGTGTCTTTTCTGTACAAATTAAAATGTTAATCCATCAATTTCTCCTAATGATTATTTTCTTTAATACGAAACACTACTACTGTGAGAATTCCCATAATATGGTCACAAAAGAAAAATCTACTGCAAATACAAAAGATTTTGGTAGGAAGAATACTCAACATTAGCCAAATTACAACTCCTTAGTTCCATGCAGAGACTTCATGTGATACAGCTTCCAATATGCATCCTCTCTCAATTCCCACACATATGATGACTGACATAAGATCCAAAAGTATAGTTTAGACACTTAGTGTTAAGGTATAATCTTGAATTTGTAACAATTCTGGCATATGCCAGAAACACATCTGCAAACTGTAACTTAATAACACTATAACTTATATTTGTGTCTGTTAAAAATAAAGATCATCGGGGTGCCTGGGTTAGCTGTCTTGACTTCACCACAGGTCATGATCTCACAATTCATGAGTTTTGAGGCCTGCATTGGGGTATGTGCTGACAGCTCAGAGCCTGGAGCCTGCTTTGGTTCTGTCTCTTCTCTCTCTGCCCCTTCCCTGCTTGTGCTGTCTTTCTCCTCTCTCAAAAATAAACATTTAAAAAACTGAAGATCAACATGCCATAACTAATGAATAGATCCCCAAAAGACTAAACAATGGATAAATTACATTAAAATAATAAACGTTTTTCAGTACCAAAGGTGAGGCCTTAAAACTCCCTTAGGTTTATTATACAAACTTAGTTACTGACATTTTGTTTCTAAGAAAGTGAAAATTTACCAAACTTCATGCGTATATATTCATAAGGATCTTCTTGCCAAAGTTCCTCATCAGCATCTGTATAGCACATCAGTGGAAAAATAACATCTTGGATAATGCCCTGCGATTTAAAAGTTAAGAAAGTAACCTTAAGTCAGTCTTCAAATTTAAACTGTGAATTTTGGTTAAGCGCTAAAGCAAAAGCAACCCTATAATATGTATTTTAAAGCTTTATATCAAACTTTACTAATTATTCTCAGAACTATCAAGGTATATACTTACTCTTTGTGTAATAATTATAAAATAAGACATATGTATAGGTAGCAATTAAGTATTCTGAAAAAAATACAATATGAAATTCTAGTCCATCGAATCCTATAGTTGTAATAAAGCAAATATATAATTCGTAGAAATAGCACATAAGCTAATTATCCCCAAAACTAATCTGGTGAAATAGTCCTTTGCTTATTCCAAATTACATAACTAAAATGTTATAATCATAAACCAACAGTGAAGAATTTAAAATTAAAAAAAAAAATTTAAAGGCAATCTTTAAGATAATAGTTTTAAATTAAAAGGTAATCTAAATATTAACAAAATATCTTTTATAAGTTTATGTCAAGCTTTGGTCTCATTTTCCTACTGTACTCTCAAAACAAAAGCATAAATCAACAAAATATGCATTTTTCATATGTATGGTAATTAATATTATTTCCATTATATTTTCCAGAAAAACATTTCAGATAGAAAATTATTACTTGTATATGAGGCTTCAGATTCTTCCAGGTGAGGGCATGTGAAACTCCTTGATTAATATAATTTAATGTCTGTTGTAAAACTCGAGGAGCCATATATTGCTTCTCCTTGTACTGATATAATACCTTTAATAAAACCTTTGAAAAAAATTGAGCAAAAACAAGAAGTTAAATAGAAATTTTAACCACTTACAAGCTAGCAAAAACACCTGACATACATATCTTTTTTTTTTAACGTTTATTTATTTTTGAGACAGAGAGAAACAGAGCATGAGTGGGGGAGGGGCAGAGAGAGAGGGAGACCTAGAATGTGAAGTAGGCTCCAGGCTCTGAGCCGTCAGCTCAGAGCCCGACGGGGGGCTCGAACTCACAGACCACGAGATCATGACCTGAGCTGAAGTCGGACGATCAACCGACTGAGCCACCCAGGCGCCCCTGACGTACATATCTTAATACCCAAATCATCGTTATAAAATAACAACCATATTTTCTTAGAAAGAACGTATTTTTAAAAGTATGTATTAGAGAACCATATTAATCCCAAGGTATTGCTATAAACAAACTGAAATAATACTATGTCAAAGGACTAGATTGATTAAGTATAGAAAGAAAAACTATAGGTTACTTACTGAACATATCACAATTTTCTGAGACAGCCCTATATTGTTAGTTACCTCCCAGAAAAACCTTGCCCAAACCATGTCTGCCATGAGTTCTAATTCTACTTGATATTGTCAAGATTTGGCCCACAGACCTCTCACAGGTCTATGAGGTCAAAACTATTTTCTAATAGTGCTAAGACTTTATTTGCCCTTTTTACTGTGTGACATCTGCATCGATGGTACAAAAGTAATGGTGGCAAAACTTCTGGTGCCTAACATGAATAAAGGAGTGGGAGGCACCAAAGTGTACGAGCATCTGTCATATTCTTTACAGCCATATTAACTGCAGAACAACCTTTCCTTAAGAACACTCTTAATGGATCAGAAATATAAACAAGTATTATTAAATGAGGAGTATACATATAGCACTTTTGCTACACACCAAAGTATGGTGGTTGGAAGAAAAGATGAAATAATAGCTTTTCCCATCAAACACCACTATATACTTGAAAGAGAAAGTGACAAATTATGATTATTTAGACTTATGTGTCTATCTTTCCTCAAAAATGAACAAAAAGAGCCTTTACCCTTCAAGGAAAATAAAATATGTTACTGGTGTTAAAACCTGAGCTTTCAAACAAAAATTAGAAATCTCAAAACCTTACACCGAAACACTTAGATCTACTTACTCAGCTTTCCAATATTTAAAGATATTTCTAATGACATCAGTGGTGATATTAGCTAATGTGATTTTTAATGTGATTTTTTTCTTTAATGTTTGTTTATTTATTTTGAGAGAAAGCATGTGAGTGGGGGAGGGGCAAAGTGAGGGGGAGATAGAATCCTAAGCAGGCTCTGAGCTGTCAGTGCAGAGCCTGACAAGGGGCTCAATCTCAGGAACAGTGAGATCATGACCTGAGCTGAAATCAAGAGTAAGAAACCTTAAGCAACTGAGCCACCCAAGTGCCCCTGTAATTGCTCTTTTTCTAATTTTAACATTTATTTATTTTTGAGAGACAGGGAGAGACAGAGCGTGAGCGGGGGAGGGGCAGAGAGAGGGGGAGACACAGAATCTGAAGCAGGCTCCAGGCTCTGAGCTGTCAGCACAGAGCCGACATGGGGTCTGAACTCATGAACCATGACATGATAACCTGAGCTGAAGTCAGATGCTTAACTGACTAAGCCATCCAGGCGCCTCTGTAATTGCTTTTTAATATAAATAATGAAATGTATTAACATTTGAAAAATCTTCATTAGCTCAATTCTCCAAATGACCATATGTTAGAAAATTATGTATGGATAAAAGACCCATTCAAAATGCAATATACATCAACAGGTGTTAATGTTAACAGAATAAAAAATATTTGTTCTTACAAACTCTATATTGCAATTAACCTTTAAGAAACTAGCAGTTGGGACAACTGGCTGGCTCAGTCTATAGAACACGCAACTCTTGATCTTAGATTCATTAGTTTAAGTCCCAGGATGGGTGTAGAGTTTACTTAGAGAGAGAGAAAGAGAGAAACTACCACAATCAAATGTTGATGTGGTATCAAAGAATTTCCACAACTATGTGAAAAGTCTATTAAAACATTCTTTCCAGGGCGCCTGGGTAGCTCAGTTGGTTAAGTGACTCTGATTTCAGCTCAGGTCATGATCTCATGGTTTGTGAGTTCAAGCCCTGCATTAGGCTCTGCACGGACAATGCTGAGCCTCCTTAGGATTCATTCTCTCTCTCTCTCTCCTGTTTGCACTCTCCATCAAAATTAAATAAATAAACTTTAAAAAAAAATAGCCTTTCCTCTTCCAACTTATCTCTGGGGCCATGCCACACTGTTATTTATGTCCGCCAAAACAAAACAGACGGATTATATAGGTAGATGAGTATACAGCTATTTTTTCTTAAGCCAGACATTAAAAATATTAGTAAAAATGTTTAACAATGCCATTTTCTTGTGCTAAAAATTTTTCATTTGAGGAAAGTTACTTTAAAAAAAAACACATGTATTCTGTGTTAATATATAAGAAGACTGTTATTATTTTTAATGAATACTCTTAAATTTTAATTTCTAATATGATAAATACCACTAGATATAGCTCACATAAATAGAAGCTTGTTGAGGTTCTCAAAAAGATAAAGAGAATAATGAAGACCTAAGACCAAAAATGAAAACTGCTACAGAGTTCATGCAGCTTTGGATACCAATAAATGACAAAAAGCAAGACAGAAATTAACCTAATAATGCCATGTTTCAACTTACAAAACTTCTTAAGACTTACCTGCTGGACACCAACAGCAAATGCCTTCAGAAATACTTCAGCAAATTCATTATACTCCTTGGAAACATTGCCAGGGCTTCCATATCTAAAAGAACATTATTAAAATGCCCATTGTTTCTTTTTTAATGTTTATTTGACAGAGACAGCGAGCGAGAAAGAGCATGCGTGTGTGCACGGGGAGCGGGAGAAAGAAACCAGAGAGAATCCCAAGCAGACTCCTTGCTGTCAGCATGGAGCCCAAAACAGGGGTTGATCCCACAAACCATGAGATCATGACCTGAGGTGAAATCAAGAGTCAGACGCTAAACTGACGGAGCCACCCAGGTGCCCCCACACTGTTTCTTTATAATGCTCTATACATCAACACTTATAAAACCAACAGCTTGAAAAAATAAACTTAAATCATCATATACTGAGAGAAGCTTACCTTTCAAAAAGCCTTGCTAAGATATGTAAAGCCCACTTCTTACATTTCCACCATGGTAACTCAGGTCTATCGTCTTCTTCAACTTGAAGTGTCTCCTTTAAAGAGAGATTTAGTTAAAAATAAATAAAGAGATAGATTTTTAAAAAATAAGTCTCTTTTTTTAAGTTTACTTATTTATTTTGAGAGAATGGGAGAGGGACAGAGAGAGAGATGGAGATGGAGACAGAGAATCCCAAGCAGGCTCCATGATGTCAGAATCAGCCCTGCGTGGGCCTGTAACTCACAAATACCATAATATCATGACCTGAGCTGAAATCAAGTCGGACACTCAGGTGTCCCTCAATTTTCAGTTTTCTTAGGTCAAATTTAAGTAAAGTTCTCTAAAAGATAACATGAAATGTTTCTAAAGTAAAAACAATGTTACCCATGGTTATTCAGATGTAAATAGTCTAGAGATTGGAGGTAAATACTCTTAGGACTATATTTACTCAAGAAAATTGAGAATTTGTGATTATAAAAAGAGTTCTATAGGAACATTCATAACAGCTCCGTTTGTACTACTAAAATCCTGAAACCACCCAAAAGTCCATCAACTTGTGAATGGACACATAATAGTATATCCACACAACAAAATACTACTTGGTAATAAAAAAGAACTATAATACAACATGAATACCTAAGAAACAAACTACTACCACACAATATGAATACATCCCATAAATATATTATGCAAAAGAAGATAAATAAAAAAATTACTTTTATTAATTTCTAGTACAGGCAAAACTAATCTACGGTGCTAGAAACAAGAATGATAATGGTAGCAATGACTAAAAGTAACTACTAGCAAATATTTTAGGTGATTACATGGATACATATAAATGATAACTCAATGGACTATTTATTTATAGTATGTGCATATTTATAAATTACACCCAAAGGGTACAGAGTATATACATCAACATTTTTTTAAAATTTTTTTTTAACGTTTATTTATTTCTGAGAGACACAGAGACAGAGTATGAGCAGGGGAAGGGCAGAGAGAGAGGGAGACACAGAATCCGAAGCAGGCTCCAGGCTCTGAGCCGCCAGCACAGAGCCCGACGCGGGGCTCGAACTCACAGACCAGACCATGAGATCATGACCTGAGCCGAAGTCGGTCGCTTAACCAACTGAGCCACCCAGGCGCCCTATAAATCAACATTTTTAAAATTATATTTTGTGGGCCCCCTGGGTGGCTCAGTGGGTTGACCAACTGACTGTTGACTTCATCTTAGGTCAAGATCCCAGGGGTGTGTGATTGTGCACCACATTGGGTTCCATGCTCAGTGTGGAGCCTGCTTAAGATTCATTCATTCTCCCCCGACCCCATGCTCTCTAAAATCAAAATGAAAAATTAAATTAAAAAATATAAATTACAGGAGCTCCTGGCTGGCTAGGGGGTTAAGCATCTAACTCTTGATTTCGGCTCAGATTATTATTTCATGGTTCTTGAGATAGAGCCCCACATCGGGCTCTGCACTGACAGCATGAAGTCTGCTTGGGATTCTCTCTCTCTCTCTCAAAATAAATTAAACAAATTTGTATCTATTAAATGTGTACAGAAAAATACACACCAAACTAGTTTCCTGTAGAGCTGGAGAAATGTCCTATTTATTTCTTCTACACTTCTTTTTATAAGATAAAAATTTAAGCAATAAATCACAGAACAGGAGGTGGTCTCACTTAGGCCACTAAGAAAATTATTTTGCATAAATTACACAGCCGTTCAAGGTCTCTATTTAATATAAATTCAGAGGGATTTTTTTGAGGATTAAATAAAATATGTAAAAGCACCTAAAACACATTATGTATCTGGGACTTATGAATTCTCCTACCTCTCTAGAAAACTAGATTATAAAGAAAAATTGTTATTTTTAAAATTTGGGTTAAACTAAAAAACACACAACCGGACAATTCTTTATATACTAAAAACAACTGAATCATACACTCTGAAAAGGTGAATTTTATGGCATAAGGGCTAGCTCTCTGGAAAGCTGTTCTTTAAAAAACCAAGTAATGAAACTAACTACCAAGTTTTACTAACTTGAAAATCAAATTCTTCCCCTGGTTCATGAGTGTCTGACAAATTAGGCTAAAATCTAACTATCAGTGTCTTTTAAAACTATATGTAATTAACACATAACATTGTATTAATTTAACATGTGTAACACAGTGATTTGATATATACATATATTGTGACATGTGTAACACAGTGATTTGATATACACATATATTGTGAAATGATTACCAGAGTAAATTTAAGAAAGGAGTCAAAAGATACAAATTTTCAGTTATAAAATAAAGAAGTTCTGGATATGTAATGTTTAGCACAGTCACTATAGTTAACAATGCTGTACTCTATACTTGAAGGTTGCTAAGAGAGTACATCTTTAAAATTCTTATCATAAGAAAAGAATTTTCTAACTATGTGAGGTGATGTAATCAGAAGAACGTACAACTCAATCTTTAAGTGGTGAGTCTGAGCCCCAGTTTGGGTGTAGAGATTAATTAAATAAATAAAACTTACAAAATATTTAATATTAATAAATAAAAACTGAAAAGAAATAGAAGAATTAAGATAAAGAGATATATATAACTAAAAAATAATATATGAAATAACCTTTTACAATTTTTTACTTAGTATATGCACAATGTAAACAAACAAAATGGTCTCTTTATCTAGAATAATTTGTATTATGAATTATATAAATTCTTAAAAATTTTACAGGAAAGATCAGTTAAAACTTTCAAAAGATAATTAAATATTTTAGAAATATAAGAACACAAAGAGACTTACTTACATTAGGTACATCTCTGTTGACAACAGTCTTTAAAATTTCTATCCATTCTGTCAGGTTCTGTTGGTTAATCAGCTCCAGTGGTAGTGTATACTGAAAGAAAATCAAGAATCAATTATTTTAAAGTCCTTACAAAAGAAAAGCTCACTTCTTTTAATTCTTCACAAAACCTCCAGAAGGATTTCATTTAATCCAGAATTCCTGTTTTTAGTACACAAGCGAATTTCTTTATTTGGGTGATTTCTTCAGTTATCTACAATGGAGAATTTTGGCAATGACAGTGGGCATCCCAGTCATTCAAATTACTGGGAATGTATCTTATTTTCACCACAGGAGTGACATTGTGGACTTCTAGTGAATGTCTTTTATCAAGTGAAGAAAATCTCTATTCTAGGACTCTTAAGAGTTGGTTTTTTTTTTTTTTTTAAAGTAGAAATGCTTATTTGAACAAATGCTTTATCTGGTATTCTTAAAGATAGTTACAGGCCTTTCCCCCCCCATAATATAAGTTAATAACAAAAACTGATCTGTTGATCCACTCTGTGTTCCTTATCCTATTTAGAATTTTAGGATATCTATTTTCCTAAGTGAGACAGTGCTCTACTTTGATACCAGGGTATGCTAGTGTCAAAAAATTAGTTGGAAAGGTAATAACTATTTTGCCCTATGCCCTAAAACAATTTACAAAAATAACTTAATCTAAAAAAGTTATAATCTTACCAATTAGAAAACAAACGAAAACAGTACAGGTAGTGTATATGCAAATCACTTAAAAGTGCCCTTTGCTTATTAAGACTGGGAGATAACAGATGGTCTCCACAGAGTTAGCAAAGAAATGAAAAATCCAACCAAACAATAGAGTGAGTCAGTTACAAACTTTGTGGAAGTAAAGGCATAGGTCTATTTAAATGATATTTTAAAAGTTAATTAAGGGCATGAATTGAACTAAAGGCACTAGTAGATGAGATTAATCCTTCTACGGCTACGTAGCACAAAAGAACCAGACTTTTAATCATGATCAAAAACTGTTTCATATCAACACTGAGAATATATACACATTCATTTTCTTAGAGGGTATCTTTTATCACAGAAAGATTTAGAATATGTATAAACGATGAAGCCCATTATTATGTGCCACTCAAGTAAGTCGATGGAATTAGCATTTTTGTGTTAAGCTTAGGAATAGGTTTTGTAATGACTTAGACAATCTAGGTACACATGGAATATCAGGTTCATTCTAGATATAAACTGTAATTTCAGTAACTGAATTTCAGACTTGTGAATGCTTAAGGTGAAAGGCATAAAAAAGTTTTACTGATTTTCTAAAGAGTGTTAGATGGTTTAAGGGAGCTTAAGATGGACCAGTTATAATTTAAGATTTATTGGAAGTATTTAGGGAAGTGTGCTTGGTAGACTTTTAATGTACTTAAAATTTGGCAGTTTATATTTGACTAGCAAATGATTCATTTAATCCAGATTTTACATGGAAATTCTTTGTTATCTTTTAATGTAGCAAAGATAGACTTGTTACATATAAAAACTGCTTTATAAAAATTACCTGAACAAGGGCATAGAAGATCTTGAAAATCTGTTTCTGGATGAGGACAGACTGATCAGATTGATCAGAAAGAAGCTGGATAAAACGGTCCTTTAAAACTGGCAGAAAATGCTGCATTGCTGCTACCAATGGACTCCGTTCCTCTGGTTTCTTGTACCTTTGGGTAGGAATACAAACTAATTCTGTAAGAATGTATTTCACAATTTTATTTATATGTATGAGTTACAAAATTAAACTGCTTGTTTGTTCACACAAATATATAACCAGATACTTTCTAAGTAACTTTAGAGACCTGGAATGAAAAAGAAAACCAACTATGGAACCAAATCACAAGCAAAAGCAACTTAAGAAAAACCTGAAATAATAGTAAAATATTTAAAATTTAATGAGCATTCATTATGAAGCCAATCATCTTCAAGGCTCTATTAGTATCCTTACTTCCACAGTTTGAGGAAACTGGGGCACAGAGAAGAATCCTTCTCTGCACACTCATTGAGGTATGAACCTCAGCAGTCAAGATCAAAGGTCTGCCCTCTTAACCATGTCAGTACACGGTCTATATTTGTGAATACTGATACAACGAAGGAGCTAAATTGACTTGACTTAAATATTAGCAGCTAATTGATATAAAATCAATTATACATTACCATCCTTGTTATTTACATACTGAGAGCATTAAGGCAGAAATGGCATCTATAAAGCAGAAAATGTTCTACTTCTAAAAGTATTCTAAACACGAAGGTCTTTTGTAATCTATTTGGCAACAAAACCTGACCTCAACAGGCTATTTATGACCTTCACTTATCCCATCAGAGTGGATACTTACATATTTTATAGCAGATATAATGTGTTTGAAAAAAATAATGTGACTACTGAGTGATAGTTCAATTTCAAAAGAAGTGTTTACCATATATTATGTAAACTCTGTTATCTTTCTAAAATCCAAAAAAATCTTGAATTCAGAATCACATTTGTTCAAGGATGTGGGTAAAGAATTGCTGATCTAGGTGAGAAATTTCTACATACAGATTTCTTAGCATTTTAAAAGTATTACTTAAAAAGGTCTGTTGGTTTATTTCTTAAAAAAATAAACTATACTCAATTTTAAAAAAAGTTGTCAAATATGCTTCAATGAAAAAAAAATTAAATAACTTAATGGATTAGAAATATATGAAAGACACCCCAGCTTCCATTATTAAGGAATAGGCAGAAAAGTTCTGCAAAATACAGACTAGTTAAGTCATTATTCTAAAAAACACAATTTGTCTTTTCAGATTAATCTAAACCATTTTAAATTGGTGTTCCCTACTAGACTCCAATTTTATCTACTGGTAGCCTTCCCTGAAGGAAGAAGATGTATTTAAGAATTGAATATTTGAGCATATTTTCAAAAGGTAAAGGTAAAAAGGTCAGATTCTTTTTCCCTACTGGATGAAATCAGAACCAAAGTAAACTGCCCACAGTAAAAAACACCAAGACAAATTGGTCTCCCTAATAATGATCGAGACTATTAAACAATTAATTGACATTATTTTAAGTACTGTTTTAATGTGCTAAGAAATTAAACATAGCATACATTTTAAAACATTATCTGTATAGTTGAGTCAAAAAAATACACAATTTATGAAATGAGGCCGTTTGCACCCTCCAATCTGATTATACAAACTAGAGTAATTATAGAAAATATTTCCTTTTCACAATAAAGATAGACCTATATTATGTGCTTCTCCTCCCATTTATCCAACCCAGATGATCACCCACAGTAAGTGAGTTTGACTACTCATTTCGTATTACACATTCTTCCTTCCTACCTCTATATCAAGAGAGGACTAGAAGTTAGATAGTACAAGTTGCCAATCTAAGCTAATTGGTATGTGAAAATAATTATGGTACAAAACAAATTACTATCCCATAAGACCTAAAAGTTCCTGAAAGCACGAAAATATGACACTAATAAAAGCAGACTACCACAAGGCTACAATGTTGCAATCTGGTGATCCATGCTCACTGGAAATCCTAAGTATTAATCCATCACTTTTCTCTTGAAAAACAAACAAAATCTTCAATTGTGTATCAGTATCTAAAAGAGTCACATCCAAATTCTCCATCATGGCATTCGAAACTCTCTTTAAAATAGTCCCAATTACCAGACCAAAATTACCCCCACCTCTCAACAGAAATTATCCATACCATTTAGTGGTCTCCTCACTACCCACTAAAGATAGTATCTAATTTCCACCTCTGTACCTTTCTTTCTTTGTTCACACTACTCCATACGGTGTGACATGCCTTCCTCTGCAAATGCTCCTTCTGTGCTCCTTCAACTGACAAGCATTTCCTGAGGATCTATGCTCCTGAAGACCACCACAACATCCAATTTCTCCATGAATTTTCTTAGAACTGCTTCAGTCCACACAGATCCCTCGTGAACACCTTGTACTCCACAATCAACGCTGGTGGAAAATGAACTGGAATTCCAATACTGTAGCAGCCTCCTATGTCTCCCATTAAAAAAAATCTCTGTCACACTCTCTCCTGCTAAGATTATAGGACGGGAGAGACTTGATCCTCCTCAATGACAATAATAAATTATTGTTATTCTCTCTCATTTTAGTCACTCACTTACCAGAACTACAACAACTGGCACTCTGACAGAGGTTGGAGCAACAGCTGGAACATTCCTTAGCAGGAAGATGGGTAGCTGGTGGGAACACAAGAAAACACCAGTACCAATGCTGTAAATGGTATATTTCACTCCTGCTCAGAAGAAACGCAGCAGTTCATCAGCTACTTTGAGCTGGGACCCAAAAAGGGTATTGGAGGCTAACTACCAGCCCCAGAATTAGAGGGCTCACAATGGCATCTGTGTAGCTGTTAAGACTGGAAATAAAGCCACCATCATGGTGTTAAGTGTTCCTCATGCCTTCCTCATAATTTTCTCATATCAAAACTTTTAAGTGCCTACAAATTTCATTACTTTCACTACACACTTGGAGATAATCCCTTCAACATTTGGCTTACCACTTTTAGTGCTATGCCTCAACTTTCAAGGTTATATATTTTTTCTCATCCCTAAGCCCAGATCTAAAATGATCCCTTGACCTAAAATCTGTCTTACTGATACTTATATGAACTATAATTTGTTCAAATATGCAGACACTGAAACAGGATCTCTCAAAATACAATGATTAAAAATGATCATATGAAATTTCAACATACTCTTCTTAAAGGATCTTATCAAGATACCAAATTAAGATAAAAAATTCACAGAAAGTCAGAAGTTAAATTAAGAGCTCTAAACCTCAAAGTACTCTGCTACCCTTCACATTTTAAAAAAGCTTATGTTTAGTTTAGGCCTTTAATCAGCAAAAATTGATGAGCCCATATTGAGGAATTAAAGATAACTCAGTTTTTGAATAGGAAAACAGATAATAAAAAAAGGGTATAAGGAGTTTCTTAGTTGAATCAACAGAAGCAACTGTAAAATTAAAATAAGCATGCCATTTGAAAAAGAAAATACTGAATTAAAATCAACATATAATTCACTAATTTTTATATACCAAATGTAATTTTAGATATTCAAACAGACTACCTTAAAATTTCCAAGCTTTTCCTACTTCTCAAATCTCTGTAGGAATTGAGAGACACTTACTCATAATTTTTCACAAGCTGATAAAGGCAAAGAAGAATTCCTAGCCAACAAGCACTGTTATCAGACTGAAGATAAAAGCCAATTTTGTCCACAATGGCAGTCCAGCGGCTTGGATAATCGTGTTTGATGATATGGTGAATGCATGTAGTAAGCTGTACCCTGAAAGTCAAAAATAAACAATAAAGAGGAAGAAATACTACCCAGATAAAATTCTGCTCAAAGAAAATTTGCTATTTAGACAAAAATAAGTCACTGAGCGAAATCCACCTGCTCCAATTGATTTAAAAGAAACCCAACAGATGTTACAACTGTAGGTGATTTTGGGGCCCTTGGGTGGCTCAGTCGATTATGCATCTGACTTCGGCCCAGGTCATGATCTCATGGTTTGTGGGTTCAAGCCCCGCATAGGGCTCTGTGATGACAGCTCAGAGCCTAGAGTCTGCTTTGGATTCTGTGGCTCTCTCTCTCTCTGCCCCTCCCCTGCTTGTTCTTTCTGTCTCTCAAAAATAAAAAAACATAAAAAAAATTTGTTTTAATGTAGCTGATTTTATTTTTCTTATTTTCTACCCCTATAATTAACTGATGAGTTTCATTTAGGAGATAGCTATTCTCATTAAAAATTCTGCAAAATCATATAAAAATAAGAGCTTTTTAATATCAAGACTATAAAATACGGGGCACTTGGGTGGCTCCGTCAGTTAAGCATCCGACTCTTCATTTCAACTCGAGTCATGATCTTATGGCTTCATGAGTTTGAGCTCCACATTGGTCTCTGTGCTGGAAGCATGGAACTTGGGTGGGATTTTCTCTCCCCATCTCTCTCTGCCCCTCCCCCACTTGCATGTCTCTCTCTCTCTTAAAATAAATAAACAACACAATTAAAAAAAAAAAAAGACTATAGAATATAAAGTATGTGGCAGCATTCTGAAGTTTTCTTTTACCCCTGTTCACCAGATCACACTATGTTTCACAAGTCTTACAGGAAGTTTAAAAGCTTTACGTTTTTATAAGTGTAAAAATCACAGTAAGAAAATAAAAAGAAATTTGCCTGTAACGGCATTTGTTAAGTTTACTGCTATAAAAATGACACATTTTTAGGGGCACCTGGGTGGCTCAGTCAGTTAAGCATCTGACTCTTGATTCCAGCTTGATCCATATAACTGTGAGATCAAGCCCCAAAATAGGGGCTCGAGATTCTCTCTCTCCCCCTCTGCCCCTCTTCCCTGCTTGCACTCTCTCTCTAAGATAAAGGGGAAAAAAAAAAAAAAAAGACAAGTTTTTATGTTCTGAAAAGACCCCCTCCCAAACTCCACAAATTATATACCTGCAATAATGGGTAAGTTTTAAAAATATACATATACCTGATGAGCTCAGGAGAGTGGATAATAGCTTCTACAATATTTTCTCGAATACAATGTCGATCTTCTTCTGGAATAGTATAAGGAGATATATCTCCTGGTGCTGTTTCCCGATCAGGCCAATACTGTGTTATCATATTTTTCAAATAGATAACACCTAAAACGTAGATCAATTTGACAAAAGAGTATTTACTGTGAAAGCACTGTGAATACCCCTTGTAAGTGTCCACACCTCAATTTATTTCTTTCAGACCAACCACTGTTAGTAAAGCTATCCTTTTTAAAAACAAAATACTGCATTCTCTTATTTTAAAAGTTGATAATCAAAATACAAGTTTAATTCTTAGCTACTGTCATGACCCATAAAGTTATTACTAAGCATATATCCTTAGAGAACTTTACAAATAAACATACTATACAAACAAAACTGTTAAAGACTTTTTACATTACATTTATTCCTAATACTTTTTATCCTGTTTTCTGTAGGAGAGCTATTTAGCTTAATTTCACCGGATCAGTTTTCTAAATGAAGACTCTAAAGATAAAACCACATACACATACCAATACAGCTTCTACAATTATAGACTATAGACTACTATAGACTGAATGTTTGTGGCCCCCCTCAAGTTCATGTTGAAATCCTAACCCCCTATGTGACGGCATTAGGGGTAAGGCCTTTTTTGGCGATTAATGCCTTTAAAAGAGAAACCCAGGAGGTTCTTCCCCTTCCACCATGTGAGGTTCTAAGAACCAGAAAGTGGGTTCTCATCAGATACCAAATCTGTTGGCTTCTTAATCTTAGACTTCTCAGCCTCTAGAATTGTGAGGAATAAACTTCTGTCATGCAGTCTATGGTATTCTGTTACAGCCGCCCAAACTAACTAAGGCACACAAAGGCTGTTATTTTTATCATAGAAAAATTACACTATGAAAATCTCTAGTCTATAAATTTAAGCATTTCATTAATATACCACAATCATACTACTTCAAATTCATTTTATTTTATGGGAAAATTTGCTATGTTCAAAAATTATAGATTACTATTTTCTGTTACTAATCATACTGTTATCTTGAACACTGCTAGTTAATATGAAATGAACCAGACTGCTAACAATGCTTTTTATCCAGTCATCCCCTTCCCAGGAGAGAACCCTCAATCGCAAATGTATAAGATGTATGGGAAAGGTAAATTATTCAAAATTAATCAATTACTAAATTCTACAAAACACCAACTCTTCTCTGATTAGTAATTAACTCTTACCTGGAGTTTTACCCCTATTTAAATAAGGATAACTGATATATCTATGATTTTTATATTCT
This sequence comes from Paguma larvata, assembly GCA_030068075.1. Classification (NCBI taxonomy): domain Eukaryota; kingdom Metazoa; phylum Chordata; class Mammalia; order Carnivora; family Viverridae; genus Paguma; species Paguma larvata. The sequence goes on along the minus strand of CM057831.1, from coordinate 63,788,636 downwards.
ACTTTGCTTATGTTGGGAATTAAAATAATATCCCACCTTAGAGTATTGCAAAAGAGATTAAGACTACACAAGAAAAGTTTCAAGACAAAATACATCTACAGTAAAGAACACTGACTTGGGGAGCCTAGGTGGCTCAGTCAGTTAAGCATCTGACTTTTGATTTTAGCTCAGATCGTGATCTCAAGGTCATGAAATTGAGCCCCAGGTAGGGCTCCACGCCGAGCTTGGAGCCTGCTTGAGATTCTCTCCCTTGTTCTCTGCCCGTCCCGCACTCTCTCCCTCTCAAAAAAAAATAATAATAATAAAAAAAAAGAACATTGACTCAGTATATGTAACATATTTTAGATTACTATTTCCAGAATTTTGATTCTTCAGCTCCAAAATAGAACAAAGATTAAAAGTAAGACTTGATACAACCCTATGTCCTCTGCATAGAGTCTCTGAGTATTTCTTTCTATCATCTAGCAGTTGCTATCACCATATGCCCTACACTCATTCAATTATTTTTTAAAGTTTAATTTATTTTGAGAGAGAAGGAGAGTGTGCGCTTGGAGAAGGGGCTGAGAGAGAGAATCCCAAGTAGGCTCTGTACTATCAGCGCATAGCCCCATATGGGCCTTGAACTCAAGAACTGCGCATGACATCGTGACCTGAGCCAAAATCAAGAGTCAGATGCTTAAGTGACTGAGCCACCCAGGTGCCCCAGGGTCATACAATTATTACAAGAATGTAACTTTTAAAGTAATGATTATATTTTAAAATTTTGACTAAATCCACACAGTTTGTCTGCTTCTGGTTTTGTGCACACTAAACAACTTTCTGGCACAATTTAATTTTGCTAATGCACATAACCAAGTCTCAAAATATTAAGGTCCCTCCTAAATGCCACTTTCAACATCTTAGTAAAAATTTGAGATTTAAAGGCAAAAATTCTTTTAAGAATAACCAAATGGGAAAATGCCAGCTTCATTAGTAAAAGAGAAAGGACAGTTAAAATAAAGATTTACTGCTGACCAGGGTCCAGTGAAATCACTGTATTTTATAGGCATAAAAAATTTTCTGTTATTGTGCTACTTACATACCAATATTGTAAAAAATAACAAACTTATATGCATTCATTTATTTTTTGAGTACTTTTGGTGTATCAGGCAGTATTTTAGGTATTGGGAATACAATTATTAATGAAACAAATCTAAAGTTAAATGCCAACAATGGAGGAATGATTCACTGCACACGGCACATTATAGTAAATTATTTAGCCACTGAAGTATAAATTTTAAAACTAACACTATGTGAAGAAAAGGGAAATGATTACTATACATTAAATGAAGCCAAAAAAATTTTAACAAAATTGATATAGAGAAAAAGAACAGCAAGAAATAATATCAGAACATAACTGGTTTTTCTAGAATAGTTAAATTATTAGTACTTTATATTTTCTATAACAAAATTAAAACATCTGCAAATAAATTAAGAAGACACTAAAGATGTGAATTCCATTATTCTGCAGACTAATAGGTAATAATCAGAAGTAGTGTACCACATTTTCAAAGACTATTTAGTACTGAAAGAATTGCTCAGTATCTTGTTGAAACTGGAACTAAGAAGTACAGTAGTCCCCCCCGCTTATACATGGTCTCACTTTCTGTGGTTTCAGTTATCCGCGGTTACCCACAGTCTGGAAGCAGATGATCTCTTCTGACGTATTACCAGAAGGTCAACAGTAGCCTAGCATCATGTCAAAATGCCTACATCATTTACCGTATCACATCTCACTACATAGCATTTTATCTTTTCACACCATCACAACGGTGAGTACAGGAAAAGAAGATATTTTGAGAGAGAGAGACCGCATTCACGAACCTCACATTATAGTATATTGAAATAATGGTTCTAATTTTTATTAGTTACTGTAGCTAATCTTACTTGCCTAATTTACAAATTAAATTTTATCATTAAGTATGTATACATAAGAATAAACGTAGCATATACAGCATTTAGTACTATGCACAGTTTTAGGCATTTACTGAGGGTCTTAAAATGTATCCGCCATGGATAGGGGAGGACTACTGTAGTATTTTTTAAATGACTGAAACAGTAAAAGCAAAAGCTAAAGGAACAACTGCATAAACAGAGGTTTGTATCTTAGAATCATCCATTAGGCAAGGAAACTGAACAAACAGAATCTTTTAATAAACCCTATCAATTTCTCTTTTTAGCTGCTCTCTTAATTCAACGAAATATCACATTCTTTTAACTCTGCCACCAAATACCAAGGCACTAGCTGTTTGTAGTAAACACAAGAGGGCAAACAGAGCTTCAGGGAAGAAATTCAATGAAGGGCCATCCCATCATACCTATGCTATTCAACTATGAACCTTTTAAATAAATGATTTACATAAACCCAAGAAAATAATTTAGTAACTTGCCTGCCTGTCTCACAGGTAAATCCAGTTGTTCCGACATAGTAATCTGAAGCAGTGTTGAAACAAAATTCAGAGACTTGTGTGCCTACAAATAAAAGAATAGGTTTTAAATTTCTGCAAATAAATATTCTTAGTACTCCATTCCAGTGTATGGCACAAAAGGCTACCCATCTGCAAGTTGGTCCCAGCCTTATTTCCCATCACTCACCAACTATGAACTAAAAGAAAAATTTAATAACCTAAGTCCCAAAATATTTCGGATGTTTATATTTGCCTTCCCATTTATCCTAACTGGCATTCTTAACCTACACGGCAGCAACAGTTCAAAAACAATATCCTCAGTAATGCCTATTTCCCCAATTCAGTAATAATTTATCAATAGAGATGTTTTACTGTGGCTGCACACAAATGAAATCAGCAAAAATTAATAGCCTGGAAAGTGGTTTCCAAGGTGCTAATAATGTTTTATTTCTGAATATGGCTATTTTACAGACAGTGTTCAGTTTGTGAAAATTAATCAACTGTACCTTTATAATGACTATTCCATATGCATGTTACATTTAAATACAAAATTAAAAACCAACAGCTTTGAACATATGATAAATGTATGATACAAACTATAGGATTATTTAATACATTTATATGAAATTCCAATGCAACGTATACAGAAAATAATGAAATATAACCAAAATGCTACTCTAGTTGTATCTCGGGTGGTACTGAGCTATTCTTCACACATTTTCTATTTTCCAGTTTATACTACAGACATTGACCACTTTCATTAACAGTACAAAAAAATTAAAGACTCCTAAAGTTGTCATATTTGTTTTTCGTCTCCTAAATAAGAACTGGGGGCACCTGGGTGGCTCAGTCAGTTGAGTGTCCGACTCCTGAATGCAGCTCAGGGAATGATCTCAGTGTCGTGGGATCTGGCTCCGTGCAAGGCGTGGAGCTTGCTTAAAAGTTTCTCTCTCCCTCTGCCCCTCACCCACGCACACACTCTCCCTTTCTCTCTCTCTCTCAAAAAAAAAAAAAAAAAAAAAAAAGGCAAGACTACCTTTACCTGAACATTTACAGCAGCACTATTCATAATAGCCCTAAAGTGGAAACAACCCATATGTCTACCAACTGATGAATGGAGAAGCAAAATGTGGCTTATCCATACATAATGATAAAATATTATTTGGTAGTAAAAAAATGAAGTATTGATACATACTACAATATATATGAACCTTAAAAATACATTGTATGAAAGATGCCAATACCCCAGGACTGGGAGTTGGCAGGAGGTAGAGGGGGAGATAGAGAGTGACTGTTAACACACACGGAGTTTCTTGTTGGGGTGATGAAAATGTTCTAAAGTTTGTGGTGATGGTTGCATAAATCTGAAAAAAAGACAACTAAATATACTAAAAACAACTCAATTGGATACTTTAAGCGGTTGAATTCAAGTTATTAAAACAAAACTGAACTATGAAAATAAGTGCTTATTTTATTATTCTTTTAAGTTACTTTGCCTTCAAAAACACAAGTACAAATCTCAAAAGTGCAAGTGAGGAAAAAAAGTGTTACTTTCAGACAACTGAGCTAGACCAAGCGGTAAAGAAAAAAAAGATGTTTCTGACAGCAGAAATAGCACAAGCAAACTCAACCTGGGACATTTACACACCTGCCCCCATACAAATTTCCATCCAGCTGAAATCCCTAATCCCTGTGTTCTCCCAAAGAAGATAACAAATGGACATATAGTAATACTAAATATCAGACATGAGATTCTCAAGAAAATTCTGAGCAAAAGTACATTAACAATTACCTAGATCTGGGATACAAGATTAAACTGGGAGGAGGAAGCTTATTGAGAAAACAAAAATATCCTAAAACTAGATTGTGGTGATAGTTGTTCAACTTGCTAAATCTACTAAAAATAAAAATCACTGAGTTTCACTTAAAAGTTGTATTTTACAGTATGTAAATTATACCTCAGTAAATGAAGGTACCCTTTAAAAATGAAGGGAAAAAAAGACCATGGATTGGTACAATTATAAAACAGAGATCAAATAAAAATACACATTAACTGTTCAAATAGTAAAACCTATCTTTTTAAGCTCTAGGTTATCTCTACCAACCTTTTGGCATTCTTGGGTATAGCAAACTATAATATTTAAAAGAATTTCTATCACGTATTAACTATTACATTTATTATCATATATTTAAAAGATCTTTGTATTTCATAATAATTTAAAAGACAAATTTAAGTAAAAATATCACTAGCATTATTCTTCATCACAAAAAACCTTTAAAATTTAAGTGGGGTGCATGGGTGGCTCAGCTGGTTAAGCATCTGACTTCAGCTCAGGTCACAATCTCACAGTTTGTGAGTTCGAGCCCTGAATTGGGCTCTGAGCTGACGTGGAGCCAGCCTGAGATTCTCTCTCTCTCTCTCTCTCTCTCTCTCTCTCTCTCTCTCTCTCTGTCCCTTCCCTGCTCAAGTGTGCTCTGTATGTGTCTCTCTCTCAAAAAAATTAAATTAAAAAATAAATATATAAAATATGAATAATTATGGTATCCTTCTCAACAGTTCGACAAACATTGATGTAGGCCTCAAAATGCTACAATAAATCTTTCGGTGTATGAGTAAAGAGATGCTGGCACTAATTATAGACCCTTCTTCAGACTCCTGGTTTCCAGCAATGAGAGAACCAGAAGAACTGAAGGAACAAATGGGTCATCATATGTCATTAAGTAGAGCTACAACTGCTAATACTTAAGTTTAAAAGCTGCTAACCACAACCTAAAATTACCTTTCTAAACAACTTCTTATCTTCTCATTGTCATCAACCCAGATAATTTGACATTCGCCCTTAATCCATTTCACCAAAATTCTTCAACAGTCACAACTCCAATTCCATTTCCTTTAACTCCACTCCACCTACTGGTACTTACAATGTGTCAGACACTACAGAGATAAAAGATCACTATAAAAATAGGTTGGGATATTAATTCTAATTGGGCGTAAAATTTTGAGTTAGCTCAGAAAGGACTTAAAAACTCATAGAGGGGCACCTGGGTGGCTCAGTCGGTTGAGCAGCCGACTTCGGCTCAGATCATGATCTCACAGTCTGTGAGTTCGAGCCCCACGTCAGGCTCTGTGCTGCCGGCTCAGAGCCTGGAGCCTGCTTTGGGTTCTGTGTCTCCCTCTCTCTCTCTGCCTTTCCTCTGCTCATGCTCTGTCTCTATGTCTCTCAAAAAAATAAATAAATGTTAAAAAAAAAATTAAAAAAACTCATAGAGATTGAGGGGGAAAGATTTTTAAAAAGAAAGGAAGTATAGGTTATATTCAAGAGATTATTAGGAGAATGAAAGACAAAAATGAATAGGTAAATTGTGACCACATCAAGATCTAGTTAAGTGTGAAATTTTTTTGAAATTTTTACACAACCAGATAAGGAAGATGAGGTCTTGAAGCAGTATCAAGGATGTAATTCTAGGATAGATGAATATAAAACATCACAGGTGGAAAGCTATTATTACAACAGGTAGTAATAGGCCTGAAAAACTTCTATTCCAGGGGCAGCTCCCCCCATGCCCCAAATAAGACTAACTTTACAAAAATGATTACACATACCACAAATTTCGCCAGACCCTACTACCTCTTTAACCTATAATCTTATCACCACCCCCTCACTAGCATTCTGCTCACTAACTCTGAACACAGAGTGAATACAGAGTTAGTGAGCAGAAAATTGTTTTCTGTAAGGTTACCAATATTTTAAAAGCTTTTCCCACTAAAAGTCTTAATTTTGCTTTAATCTCCCTCATTTAGAAATGACAACCCTTTCTTTTTCTAACAGCTTTTTACTTATTACATAAGTAATTCGTGTTGACTAGAAATCAACTATCAAATGGTAGAAAATCTAATTTAAGTAAAAAGGAAACAAAATTACCCACAACCAACCTTCTTACTTAAAACTCCTTTTCTTGGCTTCCTTCTTTTATATACAATTCTCCAGTCTCTGTTTTTCTATGTTTCTCAAAGTTCCAAATATAGGAATGGCCAAAAGTGAGATCCTCCAGTCCATCCTACACCTCTAGATGAAACTCCCTCCCTCTCAATTCACCAAGTCACCTTCCCATTGCTGCTTTCTCTCCTAACCTTCAATGCCACCTTCCCTATTGCCTGCTATATATTTTCCCCTCTGATGTTTACCAGCTCTTCAAATGTCACTTAAAACTTAAGTCATGTTTTCTCCAATATCGGTTCCCCTTCTAGACCCACATTTTCCAATGTCATTACCTAATGTCGGTATCTTTTAAAGCTAACTCTTTAAGAGGTGACTTTTATTATTTCTCTCTACTGGAACGCAACCTAAAAGACCTTCAATTTAGCTACTGTACTTAACACTATTTATAAGGAAAAAGATGGGCATAAGGGCACTATGACATCAGAGTACATAAATGAATACAGCCAGATAATTTCAAGAGCAAATGGATTTCTAATTTTTCTGTTTTACTGGAGAATTTGACAAATATTATCCCTATTTTATCTACCCAAAATGTTAGGTATAGTGAAGTTAAGTCATCATAGTGGTAGAATCAGGACCAGTCTGAGCCTCCTCACTAAGTCTTCCAGCCTATCATTAAATAGCAGTAATACATAAATGCTTTCCAACCAAGGAGTTTAAAAAAACCTAATTACATTAGCAACCAAAAGAAAAAACCCCACTTTAAATAAAACATAATTAATGTGCCACTGATAGAAGCAAACAATAAGCAAAATATGCATCTACTGTATCTGAAAAAGAAATTTTTTCTTATAAACGTTAATATGGCAAATATCTTTCTTTCAGATCATGCTATGTCACTGAATAACTTCCTGTCTAACAGCAAAAGTATCCAAGACTTTCCCTCTCCCAAATTCAGAAGAGCATCTACTTAGAGATATTCCTAATGAAGGAATTTTACCTGCTCAGACTTCAGACTATTCTTTCAAAAATGTGTATTTTATTCTCATAAATAATTTGCTGAATTTCTAGACACACCAAATTGTCCTAAAAACATGCCATCGTTTTGCACTTTTCCAGACCTAAGATTTTCATTAATTGAACATTTCAAAAGTCCTTTAATAAAACAATCACATTCATGATTTATAAATAAAAAATGTATCACTTACAGTAGTAACTGTAATCATCTGTAAAAATCCTAGAAGTGACTCAGGTAGTTTATATATTTAAAGATAAACATAAAATATCAAGAAACATATCAAAGCTAAGTCCACTTAGTTTTTCACATAAAGCATATGAGAAAGCAGCATTTCTATCTGCATGACCATTTTATAGCACATTAAGCTTAGGAATTGAAGGTTTCAAAGGCTCCTAGGTAAGCCTTCTAATTCTACTCACGGCATTTTTTCTTGCTGCAAGTATAAAAGGAGAAGTGATACTGATGCTTAGAACCCATCTACCTTAACCAAAGTCAGATTTAAAAGTTTCCTTATCCAAAACTTACATATAGCTCTATTAGAAGTCCAACCACATGTATTATAAGGGGCATGTTGACTATGAAACTCCAGAAAGATAGGAATCATGAATTTCTTTCCATCAACTACTTAACTCACTACCTACCAAAAGACATTTGCTATTAAATACACCAGACTGGAAGCTGTTATTCTAAATAAACGTTTCAGAAAAATTTTTCCTGACATTACATTTAAAACTTAAGTTCAAATGTAAACTTCGTAAGAGTGTGGACTTTGTCTTATGTACAGTAACGGGTCCCCAGCATTAAAGATAGGATTTGCCACATGATAGTCACTGAAATTCTTTTTAGGTTTATTTATTTATTTTGAGAAAGCATGAGTGGGGAAGGGGCAGAGATCGGGAGAGAAAATCCCAAGCAGGCTCAGTACTGTCAACGCAGAGCCCCAATGCACGGCTCGAACTCATAACCTGAGCCAAAGTCGGACACTTAACCAACTGAGCCACCCAGGCACCCCTCAAATATTACTTTAACAGTTTATTCATTTATTTTTTTTAAACATTTATTTATTTTTGAGAGACAGAGCATGAGCAGAGGAAGGGCAGAGAAAGAGAGGCAGACTGCAGAATCCGAAGCAGGCTCCAGGCTCTGAGCCATCAGCACAGAGCCCGACGCGGGGCTCAAACCCACAGACTGTGAGATCATGACCTGAGCCAAAGTCGGCCACCCAACCGACTGAGCCACCCAGGCGCCCCATTCATTTATTTTGACAGAGAGAGAGAGAGAGAGAGAGAGAGAGAGAGAGAGCGAGCGCGAGCGACAAAAGGACAGAAAGTGGGAGAGGGATAGAGAGAGATTCTTGAGCAGGCTCCACCCTGTCAGCACAGAGCCCAGGGTAGGGGTGGATCCAATGACCGTGAGATCATGACCTGAGCTGAAACCAAAAATCAGATGCTTCAAAAACTGAGCCACTCAGGTGTCCCTCTTTCAAATATTTTAAAAATAACAGAAACAATTATTTGTTCAATGTCTATGCTCAGTTAATACTCCCAAGATAAAAAAAAAATCTTCATCACAGATTTTATTCCCATTGGAGATAAGTTCAAAGTGAATGCACTTTTAGGGTAGAAGAGACAGCAATCATCTAGTTCAAATAAAATTAAAATAGTTAAACTTTAAGAACATATAAAACTAGGTATTAAAAAGGTGAGTTTTGAGTTTACAAAGTACCACAGAAGGTCAGAGTAGGAAAAGATGGCATTGAAGATGGGATTGATGAGATCTGTGAATAGGAAAACTTTTATTTTAGGTAATAAGAGCTTAACAGGAGGAAGGCTCAGCATGAGTAAAGGTTGGTATGAAAAGGTTTCTACTGAAAAATACTGGCAGCTAAAGCAGGAAGAACGCAGAGACACTACTGTCTATTAAAATAATCTGCCAAAAACCTTCACAGATATCTTAACTATCTTATAAAGGAAGAAACGAGTTTTTCTGAGTGACTGACAGTGAGAGTAGGAAGTAGCAAACAGTCTCTGGAAACATAACAAGCAATGTTGAATGAATAAATATCAAATGTCATATATTTTAGATTTCCTAAAAATTTTTAGAACTGTACTTCTAGATCTACAAAAGTCAATTAATTTCAAAAAAGCATGTAATTTACACGACAAATGAGTTTCCTGTACACAAACCTACTTTAAAAATCGAAAGACATTTCTGACTATTATTCAAGTTCTTATTTCTCCATGCATACAACAAATATTTACTGAGAGCCCACTGTGTGTGAGGCACTGTACTTATCATTGTGCCAATTTTCATGATACAATAATGCTATCTACTAACAATCTCAGTGTCCAAATAAGTACTTGTGTTCTTTCTCCATTCATTTTCCACTAAAATACACAACTAATATAGTTAGACTGAGACCAGAAGTAAAATGTATGGTGTGGTAGATTGGTTAATCAATTGGCACTGATGCAGTGGTTCAAATAACCTGGAGAGAACTTAGCAGGTTCTAAGCACTTTCCTGAATTTTTTACATGCATCGTCTCACTCAACCTGCATGACACAAGGATATACAAACTACTACTACTTTTATTTTGTACATAAGGAAAATGACGGTTATAAGTTAAATAACTTTCCTAAGATCCTCCAGTTAGTACAGAATACTTCAGAGTTAAAAAAAAAAAATCAAATAACTAAGGAGGTTTTCAATTATATTTCCAAGAATGTTTGTACTTTTCAATGGTTTTCTCCAGTCTTTGAGGCAAAGTTTGTTACATAAACAAATTGTTCAAATTGAGACATGACAATGTGGTCCAAAATGATAACAGCAATGAAAAAAAAAAGGATCAAAATCCATGCCATGCTACAGAGTAAATCAGTGGGGAATACTAAAATGTGTCTTGAAAATATCTGCCAAAAAAGAGTATCCTTACTGTGGTCTCCAGCAGTCTCATGGAACTTTCTTAATTTTATCTATATGAAATATAACAGCTAAAGCCTGTATTGTTTGTTATCTGTCATAATAAAGTCAGTAAAGCATTGACAAATCAAAGAACTGCAGTGACAGAAGACAAAAATTCCTCACCTCATGGAACTTGAAAATTATACTGGTGAGAATAAGTAAAATATGTGTGACAAACCAGTGCTGCAGAAAAAAATACACTAAGAGAGATATAGCGTGCCTGGAGTGTCATAGCCAGGGGAACTCCTTAGTGATATGGAGACAGTTGAACAAGAATAGAGGGAAGTAAGAGGACAAGTCTGAGAGAGAACTGAGAAAAAGAGGTTCCACGCAGATGAAACAGTTAAGTGCAATCACTGTGAGGCAAGAGCACTTTGTTTTTGTTTTATCTGCACTATTAATACTTTGATAACATTTACAATTTTTACAGTTCGTGATTACTTTGTTTAGCTGAAAAGATTCACTCAAATGTCAATCATCTTTTTCTTTTAACTAAATTGAACCAAAATATAACTTTAGCTGAATAAAAACAGTATGGAATGATTGCTTCATCCTGTCTTATCCAAAATCAAGAAGAACCTGATGGAAATAAAATGTTACTTCCTCATTCTTGCTACAGGCAAGCTTCTTCAAGACTTATCTGGAATCTATTTCCTAAATCAAGGTTCTGCCACAAAAAAGTCAAAGCAAGAAAGTATTCAAATGAGAGCACTTCATTAAAGTGGAATGAAGACTAGAGATAAGAATATTCTAATTTTAAAAAAGTTACCTCAGAAAAATTACTAAAAAATTGAGGTGTAATAATTGAAAGAAATAAGCAAAATGTAAACAGCTAACAATTACAGAAATATAGGCTAGACACCAAATTTTCTTTCACACAAAAGCAGTGTTCACTATTCCAAAGTATTCCAAAACTCTAACAGAAGCTTAACAGTTAAGCAAAACATGCTATGAATACTATTTTGATTATTCATCTTCTGAAAACCAGATTGTGAAATATTTATCCCAGGTCTCAGTTACAAAATGTCAGCATATATAACCAGACATTTAATAACTGCTTGAAGAATGAATGAACTTCAAATTTTTCTATAAATCAACTTTTTTTTCAAGTAATAATTTTTAAAATAATTACACAAGCATGTTTAGGCAGGATAATAAAGTCATGGTAGAGGGGCGCCTGGGTGGCTCAGTTGGTTAAGCGGCCGACTTCGGCTCAGGTCATGATCTCACAGTCTGTGAGTTCGAGCCCCGCGTCGGGCTCTGTGCTGACGGCTCAGAGCCTGGAGCCTGCTTCAGATTCTGTGTCTCCCTCTCTCTCTGCCCTTCCCCTGCTCACTCTCTGTCTCTATGTCTCTCAAAAATAAATAAACGTTTAAAAAAAAAAAAATTAAAAAAAAAAAGTCATGGTAGAAATCACTGTGACTGAACTTTTAGAGTATCTGAACTTACACATGTATTAATACTTCATAAACAAAATGTTTATCTTCACCTGTATCTATCACAAAAATAAATCAAAATAAAAAGTGATCTATAACTACCTCCATAGTTTCATAATGGTTCAATAAGGGAATTTGTTTCAGTGCATTATTTTACATCCAAAAGAAATCCAAGCTCCTCCCAAGGTGACTTTGAGCCTAAAAACCTGAGCACAGGGGCCTGACTGGCTTAGTGGGTGGAGTGTGGAACTCTTGATCTCAGGGTTGTGGGTTGGAGGACCACCTTTAGTGTAGAGAATACTTAAAAACATCTTTAAAAAAAAAAACACTTGGAGCATCACTCTTGGTATGATCTAATGATGGTCTCATTTATATATGTAAGATTTAACTTTTTTAGGGGCACCTTGGGTGGCTCACTTAAGCAACTGACTATTGACTTCCACTTAGGTCACAATATCACCGTGAGTTTGAGCCCCGCTTTGGGCCTCTGTCCTGGCTCCCTTTCTCTGCACTTCCCCTGCTCACCTGCTCTCTTTTCTCTCTCTCAAAATAAATAAACATTAAAAATTAAAAAAAAAAGATTTAACTTTATTTTGAAATAATTTTACATCTAATTTGCCTAAACTCCGTGGGTGGTCTTCTTAAAATACAAGTTCCTTGAGGGCAGAGATCTCGTATAAGTACCGCCCGCTAACCGATTGCGCCACTGGAGCTCCTTGAGGGCAGAGATCTCTAAAACAGCATTGTACACTGAAGATGTCCAATTAGGCATACTCCTGTGGCTTCTGGAAAGTCAATATAAATAATGTTTTTAAATGAGTTAGTTACCTACCAGTTAAGAGAAGCATAAAATAACTGAATTTCTACTTTAAAGAGGGACTTCTTTTTCCGTTTAAAAACAAATGTTACACTGAACTTCACTAAAGCTTGCACTCAGTAGTATACCAAAAGACAATTATTAACTGGCATAGGAAATTACAGGAGTCCTTTTAAGAAGCCTTTAAAATACTAAAGTATAAAAAGTTGCAGAAATTTAGAAATGAAACTTAAGATAGTACAATAATATACCCACATATTAAGGCTGTTTTCCAAAGGGTGGTCCCTCGGAAAAAAAAGAGAAAAAAAGGAACCAATCATCAGCGAGTTGATATGGAGCTTGGCACATTTCAAGGCACTCTGCCTTACATTGTCTCACTTGACCGTCACAGCAACCCTGTGGCCTAATTTTATGAATGGGACACACTCAGCATCAAAAGGTTAAGCGACTTGCCCAAGGTCAGTCAAGAAAATTATTGGTTCAGCTCTACCTAGAAGGGTGTACTTCACGTGACTTTCTACTACATTGTCCTGCCTCCTCGACTGAGGCATTATTAGAGTAAAAGAGCAGTGAATCAGACTGGTATCCAGCACTACCCTCGCCCTGCCAAAGAGGCGGGGGCTTGCCTCTGAAAGCTTTCCCCAGCAGCTCAGTCGCAGAGAAGAAAGTTGTGCCGATCACCGATCAGCCCACTGAAGTGACAGGCTGACAGGCGCAGCCCCCAAAGGACCAGCTTCTGCATTCCCAGGAGCCTCTCCAAACCCGGCGCCAGCGAGATTGCTCCCGGAAACGTCTGAAAAACCTTTCGGTGAGTTTCGCCCCCTCCTGGGCGCGAGGAACGAGCTGGGTATGAGCCAGAGGGCGGCCGGCCACCCGAGCCAGCCATGTGTCCAGCCCGTCACGCCCGCCTCGCCTCAGCCGGCTCCTCATGTCTTGACCGCAGCCAGAGGCCCAGCTCAGGATCCGACGCAAATGCTGCCTTGGCCGCCGCCACCACCCCAGCAGCCTGAGGCGCCCCGGCGTGGCACTCGCAGTTAGGTTCCCGCCCCACCCCTCCAGTTGGGCCCCTCGGCGACGCCGTCCGCGCCTCGGGCCAGGCCCCGAGGGCTCGGCCTGCCACAGTCAGCCGCCCGCCCGGCGTCCTTACTTCATTGAGCTGGCGCTCCGCGGCCTCACGCAGGGCTGGGTCCATGGTGCCCCGCAGGGCCTCGATAATGGTGTTGGGGTCCATCGCAGCGCGGACTCGGTCAAACCCGGGGCTCGGGTGCTACTGGGCCAGGAATAGCGCCGCTCACTGCGCACATGGACCCGCCGCGCTCCGCAGCGGCAACCGGCGCGAAAGGAAAGAGAAGCGCCAAGGCCCCGGATAGAACCTCTTCGCCTCGGCGTGGAGGCGGGAGATGCTCCAGCCACTTCCTGTCGGCGCGCCCCCGGGGCACCTTGGGAGATGTAGTCCACGTGAGGTTTCCGCAGCCCACGTGGCCCTGAACTGTCGCTCCTACAGACAACTCTTGCTTTTCAAAAAGGAAATTTTCAAACTCCACAGCATAAAAATTAAAACAATGAAACAAGGATTTTCCATAATAATATACCTCTGGTGACTGTGAGGTTAATCTAATGCAATGTGTGATGCAATCCATTGCTAGCAGCTTTGTAATTGAAGGTAATCTTTTGAAAAGCAGTTTGAGAGGTGTTTCTAAATGCCGTAAAAGCTTTCCTCATCTTTGCACCAAGTAGTCTCATTGATGAGATTTTATCTTAAGGAAATAACACAAAAGATTAAGTTAGCTATGTGTGAAAGATATTATTACATATTTATGATTACCAAATACTAAAAATATGGTTTTTATTGAGTATTCAAATTTTGGTAGGAACTTTCTGTAAATCACCTATAAATGCAGAATAAGAGCATAATCCCTGTTGGAATCCTACCTTCTTTAAAACAGTTAAAGAAACATTTTTAGAAAGGTTAAATAACTTGCCCAAAGTCACTTAGATAGTAAGAAGTTCACCGAAGATTTCAAACCTAAGATGTTTGTGTTCTAAAAGATTTCATTCTCTTCACTGAATCACTCTGCCTTTCAAGAAAAATGTCGAGTGACATGGGAATTGTTAAGCTAAGTAAAAGAATTCAGTCAGTTAACTATTTCACAGGCATTAAAAATTATAGATATCATATACCTTGGGGCGCCTGGATGGCTCAGTCGGTTAAACATTCCACTTTGGCTCAGGTCATGATCTTATGGTTGGTGGATTCCAGCCACACATCAGGCTCTGTGCTGACAAGCCTGCTTTGTATTCTGTGTCTCCATCTCTCTCTCACTCTGTCCCTCCCCTGCTCACCCTCTGTCTCTCTCTTTCTCAAAAATAAATGTCGAAAACAAAAATTTAAAAAATGCATGTATATATATATAATATACCCTGTAACAACACAAAAACAGTTACCTGAGGATACGGATTTGTAACATGGACAAAGACTGGGTAAATAAAACTGGCAAATGAAATTCATTGATTTTCTAGGATGGTGATATTTTGAGTAATTTCCTCTCATATCTGTCTTCATTGTAATAAAGTTATATAAACATATGTACTTAAAATGAATCATAGGGGCACCTGGGTGGCTCAGTCGGTTGAGCATCCGACTTCGGCTCAGGTCATGATCTCTCAGTCTGTGAGTTCAAGCTCCACATCGGGCTCTGTGCTGACAGCTCAGAGCCTGGAGCCTGCTTTGGATTCTGTGTCTCCCTCTCTCTCTGCCCCTCCCCCACTCATTCTCTGTCTCTCTCTGTCTCAAAAATAAATAAAAACATTAAAAAAATTTTTAAAAATGAATCATATACTTTAAATGCAACTTCTTAAATGATCACTTATTGTTTTCAGTTTGCAAAAAGGAGAAAAGGGGGCACAAAAGTCTTTCCCTGGAATAGTGGACTTTGCAATATTAATATCCCTTATATGCCAACCACTGTGTCTTGAAGTGTGGCTTACGTAATTATTCCTAATTTACAAATGAAGAATCTAAGGCTCACATAAGCTACTTAAATTGTGAAAGGTCATAATATTTCCATAATATAACCTGTTGTTAGCTCTATCAGTGTACTGATACAATCTGTTTAAGAATTTATTCTCAAAAAAAAAAAAAAAAAGAATTTTTTCTCCCTGGAGTATGTGAGTGGCTCAGTTAGAAGAGCATGTGACTCCTGATTTTGGGGTTGTGAGTTCAAACCCACATTGGGGGTAGAGTTTCCTTTAAAAATAAATAAATACAATAAGCTTTCCTGTGCTTTATCCTTTCCCAGGTGTCTGCTCACTCCTGGGACCAAATGGAAAAAAAAAACAAACATGAAGGGAGCTAAAAAAAGACCTAGAAGCTAAGAAAAGAGTGATTATGTTCTGGGGCACTGTGTTGCATTGGATAAAACTTTTATCTTACTGGCACTCATTTTTTGTTTCCACCTGTGACATGAATAAATAATCTTGCCTGCGCTCCCAAAGTTATTCTGAGAATCAAGGAGTCTGGGAAGTGCTTTGTAATTATAAAGTTCAGAACAAAAGTAAATTGTTACTGGTATTAAGGAAAGGGCTGAAGAGAAAGTCAAGTAAGAGGGTAAGGAAAGAGAGTTAAAGAACACAAAGAAATAAAGACTTTCTGCAGAGCATCCTTCATTGCAGTTATAATTCTGCATGTTCAGCATCTGGATATGTATGTGTCTAAAAATTAGTATGTGCAAGACAAGGTAAAAGACCATCTTGTACTGAAATTGTCACACAGAGACCACTTCTTCATTGTATTTCTTTTAAGTACACTGACCTACACAAAATTGAAGTTCGTACCCTAAACCATATAAAAAACTTTAAAGATCAACTTTATCGAGGTATAATTTACATAAAATTCAATGAGTTTTCATAAAGTTATACACTCATTTCACAGTACTGCAGTCTACATATAGATTGTCTCCATCAGCCCTTCCCAGTTAATCCCTAAATGTTCAATTCTGTGCCATATACACCCACTGATGTGCTTTCTATCACTATCAATTAGATTTGCCTTTCCTACTATTTCATATAAATGGAATCATTGAGTAAGTACTTTTTGTGTTTGGCTTTTTTCACCCACTATCGTGCTTCTAAGATTATTTGGATGATGTTGAGGTTAGCACTACTTCCCTCCTTGTTGCTAAATGGCAGTCAGTCAGTCAGCCTGGCTATACAACAATTATCCATTTATCTATTGGTGGACATTTGGGTCATTTATTGTTTTTTGCTATTGTGAATTAAGCTGATATGTACATTTGTGTACAAGTGTATATATCTATGTTTTCATTCCTCTGGTAAATAGCAAAGAATAGAATTTGATTGATTTGTTTTAAAGATTTTTTTTTTTTAAGTAATCTCTACACCCAACATAGGGCTCGAACTTTCAACCCTGAGATCAACAGTCATACACTTTACCAACTGGTAGCTAGGCATCCCTGGAAGGGCTGATTTGTACTCTAAATGTATATGTCACTTTATAAGAAACTGCCAAATCATATCTCAAATTGGTTGTACAATTTTGCATTCCCACCAGCAATTTATGGGCATTCCATTATTCCATATCTCCACCAACAGTCTGAATTCTCAGTCTTTTTAAGTATATATAGTTAAGTGGATGTGTAGTGGTTATGTCATTTTACATGTCATAACGCACTATACATATTTCTCTGATGACTAATAATATTATCTCTTCATGTGCTATTAACCATCTGTATCATCTTTTGAGGTGTCTATTTTGCCCATTTTTAAAATTGGGTTGTTGACTTACTGCTATTAAACTGTAAGATACTCTGGGTACAATTTTGTCTGATTTCTATATTGTGAATATTTTCTTTAGTCTGTGTCTTTTCATTTTCTTAACCTATCTTTCAAAAAGCAGTTTTCCATTTTGATAAAGTCCAATTTATATATTGTTTCTTCTATAATTATGCCTTTTGTATTCTATATAAGAAATCTTTCCCGCCTCAAGATTGTAAAGATTTTTCTCCTATGTTTCCTTCTAGAAATTTTGTAGTTTTAGCATTTATGTTTTGAACTATGGTTCAATTTGAGGTGTGCGTGCGTGTGTGTGTGTGTGTGTGTGTGTGTGTGTGGTGTGAAGTAAGGGTTGAAGTTATTTGTTTCTGCATGTGGATATCCAGTTAGTTAGTATAGCACAATTTGTTAAAAAGTTTATATTTGACCACTGAATTACCTTGGCCCCTTTGTTGAGAATCAATTGACCAAATATGTGTAGATCTATGTTTGACTTCTCTACTCTGTTCTATTGATCTATTTATCTATCTCCTTGCCAATATCACAATGTCTTAATTAATGTAGCTTTCTAGTAATCTTAAAGTCAAGTAGTGTAAATCTTCCAACTTTGTTACTCTTTTTCAAAATTGTTTAGACTATTCTAGGTTATTTGCATTTCAAAATACATTTGGAAAATTCAGCTTGCTAATTTCCAATTTTAAAAAAGTCTGTTAAGATTTTGATAGATTTTTTGAATGATATTGCATTTAATCTACACATCAGGGGCACCTGACTGGCTCAGTTGGTGGAGCACGTGACTCTTGAACTTGAGATTGTGGGATTGAGCCGCATGTTAGGTGTGTCGATTACTTGAAAATAATCTTAAAACAAAATCTAGAGGGGTGTCTGGCTGACTCAGTCAGTAGAACATGCAACTCTCAATCCCAAGGTCATGCATTCATGCCCCACATTGGGCATGGACCTACTTTAAAAAAACTACACATCAACTTGGGTAAAATTAACATCTTAACAACATTGAGGGTTTCATTCTTGAACATGTTATAGATCTCCATTTATTTCAACATTTAAAATTTTTCCTCAGCAATATTTTAGTTTTCAGTACACACATATTTTCACACATATTGTCACACATATTATCACACATATTTTCTTAAATGTATCCCTAAATATTTCATGTTAGAGTCAATGATATTTTAAAATATCATTTCTAACTGTTTTTGCTTATATCTAAAAATACAATTGATTTTCATATTTGACCTTGTATCCTACAGCCCTGCTAAGCTAACTTATTGATTTTAGTAGTTTCTTTTCTAAAATCCTTATTATTTTCTGTGCATATAATCAGGTATTCTGCATATAAAAATGGTTTTACTTTCTTTCCATTCTTTAGCAATAGGTTTTCACAGATTCTATCACATTGAAAAGATTCGTTTTCATTTCTATTTTTCTTAGAATCTTTAACATGAACAGGATGTTGAATTTTGTCAAATATTTTTCTAGAGCATTGATACCATTAATGGATTTTCTTTATTCTTTTAATGTGGTGAACTATATTGATTGATTTTCACATGTTACCTTCCTAGGATAAACCTAACTTGGTCATAATGTGTTAACATTAGGAAAAAACATTATATACTACTGGATTCCATTACCCAGTTTTTTGGAGGACATTTGCATTTATCTTCATGAGGAATATTGGTCAGTAATTTTCTTTTCCTAAATGACTTTACCTAGTTTTATTATCAGGATAAAGCTAGTCTCATAAAATGTACTCCTTCCTCCTTTGTTTTCTGAAAGAACATGTATAGAATTGGCATTATTTCTTCTTTAAATATTTGGTAGAAATCAGCAGTTAAACTATCTGAGCCCTGGAGTTTTCTCTTTGGAAAGACTTTGAATTATGAATGGAAGTTTTAACAGATATAGGACTATTTAGATTTTGGGGGGAAAGCACACTAAATTTTTATTTTGTTATTATTTTTAGTTATTTCTTTAATGCGCTCTCTTTTTGATGGACTTTTAAAAATTGAAGTATGGGGGCACCTGGGTGGCTCAGCCGGTTAAGCGTTCAACATCAGCTCAGGTCATGATCTTGCAGTTTGTGGGTTCGAGCCCCACGTTGGGCTGTGCTGACAGCTCGGAGCCTGGAGCCTACTTTGGATTCTGTGTCTCCCTCCCTCTCTCTCTCTGCCCCTCCCATGCTCGTGCTCTGTCTCTCTCTGTCTCTCAATAATAAATAAAAATGTTAAAAAATTTTTTAAAAAATTGAAGTATGAACTATTGGGGCCTCATTAATACAAAAAACTTCTGCACAAAGGAACAACAACAAAACCAAAAGGCAACCAACAGAATGGGAGAAGATATTTGCAAATGACATATCAGATAAAGGGTTATCTGGATATGGCTCCAGCCTCCAGAACTTATCAAACTCAACACCTAGAAAACAAATAATCCAGTGAAGAAATGGGCAAAAGACATGAACAGACATTTTTCCAAAGAAGACATTCAGATGGCAAACAGACACATAAAAAATTGCTCAATATCACTCATCATCAGGGAAATACAAATCAAAACCACAATGAGATAGCACCTCATACCTGTCAGAATGGCTAAAATTAACAACTCAGGAAACAACACATGTTGGTGAGGATGCAGAGAAAGAGAAACCCTTTTGCGGTGCTGGTGGGAATGCAAATGGGTGCAGCCACTCTGGAAAACTGTATGGAGATTCCTCAAAAAATAAAAAATAGAACTACCCTACAACCCTGCAATTATACTACTAGGTATTTATCCAAAGGATACACAAATGCTGATTCTAAGGGGCAACTGCACCCCAATGTTTAAAGCAGCACTATCTACAATAGCCAAATTATAGAAAGAGACCAAATGTTCATTGAATGACAAATGAATAAATAAGATGTGGTATATATATACGATGGAATATTACTCAGAAATAAAAAAGAATGAAATCTTGCCATTTGCAACTACGTGGAGGGAACTAGAGTGTATTATGCTAAGCAAAATAAGTTAGAGAAAGATAAATATATGATTTCACTCATGTGGAATTTAAGAAATGAAACAGATGAACATAGGGGAAGGGAAGGAAAAAATAATATAAAAAGAGAGAGGGAGGCAAATATATTTAAGAGAGTCTTAAATATAGAGAACAAACTGAGGGTTGCTGGAGGAGTTTTGAGTGGGGCGATGGACTAAATGGGTGATGGACATTAAGGAGGGCACTAGTTTGGATGAACAGGAGGTGTTACAGGTCAGTGATGAATCACTAAATTCTACTCCTGAAATCATTATTATGCTGTATGTTAATTAACTTTGATTAAAATAAAATTTTAAAAATTAAAAAAAATAAATAATAATAAATCAAAAAATAAAAATTGAAGTATGGAGCTCCTGGGTGGCCCAGCTGGTTAAGCATCTGACTTCAGTTCAGGTCATGCTCTCACGGTTCATGAGTTCAAGCCCTGCATCAGGCTCTCTGCTGTCAGCACAGAGCCCACTTCAGTTCTTTTGTCTTCCTCTCTCTCTCTCTCTCAAAAGTAAATAAGCATTTTAAAAAATTAAAATTATAAAATTGAAATATAGTTGACATACCATATTGTATTTATTTCAGTCATACAACGTAATGATTTGATAATTATATGCATTACAAAATGCTCACCACGATAAAGTGTAGTTACCATCTGTCACCCTGAAAAGTTATTACAGTATTATTGGCTATATTCTCTATGCTGTACTTTATCCCCATGACTTCTTTATTTTATAAATGCAAGTTTGTGTCTCTCTTTTTTTTTCTTTTTAGCTTTTTAGTGTTTATTTTTGAGAGAGAGAGACAGAGTGTGAGAGCTGGGGAAGAGCAGAGAGAGAGGCGGCCACAGAATCCAAGCAGGCTCCAGCCTCCAGTAGTCAGCACAGAACTGACGTGTGGCTCAAACTCACGAATCACAAGTTCATGGCCTGAACCAAAGTTGGACACTTAACTGACTGAGCCACTTAGGTGCCCCTGGAGGTTTGTATCTCTTAATCCTCCTCACCTATTTAACTCATTCCTCCACCCCGCCCCTCTAATAACCACTAGCTTGTTCTCAGTATTTATGAGACTGTTTCTGTTATGTTTGTCTGTTTGCTTTGTTTTTAGATTCCACATTAACTGACTGAGCCACCCAGACGCCCCGGTAATTCTATTTTTAATTTTTTGAAGAATCTCCATACTATTTTCCACAGTTTCTCTGGACTATCTTTGCAATCTCTTTTGAATCTGTAATTGCATAATAAAAAAAGATTTTAAAAGTAGATCTCATAGCCAAGAGAGATCTAAGTAGATATAAATGTTAAATGCCACTTAGTGTCCTAAGTGGGATCCTAGAAGAAAAAATGGATTAGGAAAAAACAAGACATCTGAATAAAATATGGACTTTAGTAAGTAATAATATACCAGTAGTGGTTCATTAATTGTAACAAATGTATGATGCTAATATAAATGTTAATAATAAAGGAAACTGGGTCTGGGGTACAGGGGAGCTTTCTATACTATCTCTGCAATAATTCTGCAAATCTAAAGCTATTCTAAAATAAAATTGTTATTCAAGAATAACAAATAAATAGTGGCAAGCTAATAAGATACATAAATCTAAATCTAAGTAGAGCTTACATCCAGAAGACATAAAGAATTCCTACAAATCAGTTTTTTTAAAAACACAGACAACTCAATTTAAAAAGGTACAAAAGGATTAAATAGACATCTCAATAAAGAGAAAAACAAAATGGACAAGAAACATATAAAAAGATGTTCAACATCATTAGTCATCTAAGAAATGCAAATTACAACCATTAGGTAGCATTACTCACCAAAGAATATATAAAATTTAAGGACCCACAACTCAAAGGGTTGATTAAGATGTGGAACAGCTAGAAGCCTCAGGCTTTGCAAGTGGAGTGTAATTTGGTACAATCACTCTGGAAAAATGTTTGCCAGTGCCTACTAAAACTAAGCATACAGAGGTATGCCTGGCTGGCTCAGTCAGTACAGTATGTGACTCTTGATCTTGGGGTTGTGAGTTTGAGCCCCATGTTGGATGTAGAGATTACTTAAAAATAAAACCTTTAAATAAATAAATAAAACTAAGCATACATGTGACCCTGGATATATATCATAAAGAAGTTAATTTTTATGTCCATCAAAGACCAACATGAGAATATTGATGGCAGTTTTCTTTGTAATTGCTCAAAACTGGAAATGACCCAAATATCCATTAATAGAACAGATAAATAAATTCATATAATAGAATGGTACACCACAATGAAAAAGGACAAACTATTGATACACACATGACATGGGTGAATCTCCCTGACAATGTTGAATGAAAGAAGTCACACAAAAGACAGTATATATTGTATGATTCCACTTATACTAAATTCAAAGACCTGCAAAACTAATCAATGGTTGTAGAAGTCAGAATAGAAGCTATCCCTGGAGGAGATACTAACAGAGAGAGGGCACAAGAAACCTTCTGGGATGTTTTCTATTTGTCTGGATAGTGGTTATAACTGTTATATACACACACGCAAAAAATTACCTAGCTTTTCACTCTTTAGTGAATCTTAACTTGTATACTCCATTATATATGTTATATCTCAATAAAATGTTTTAAAAGAAACCATCAATAGCATTCGCCTATGTCAACCATAACCAACTAGAAAAGATCATAGAAAATAAGATATGATTCACTATGACGCCATATTGATTTCCATAAAACCATAGTAATTAAAAACATGCATCAGTGTCTCTGGCTTGGAAACATATAAATAGGAAAATGGAACAGAACCAAAAGCTATAGACTGGCTCCTTATTATAAATGGGGATTTCATAAATGACAAAGTTGATACCCCAAAGTAATGGAGAGGTACAGGTTGTGTAGTAGGTAGTTTTGGAAAATATTGGTTCTTAATAAGAAAAGGAATAAAAGTGGTTCCCTACCTCACACTATGCACATAAGTGGATCCCAGATAAATCAAAGACATCATTTTGAAAAGCACAATTCAAACTAATAGAAAAAGTGTAACAGAATTTTTGTTACTTAGAAAAAGGGAAAGTTTTTTGAAACTTAAAACCAAAAATGTGTCTACATGAAAGTAAGAATTTCTGTCCAATAAAAGATAACATAGACAAAGTCAATAGACAGATGCCAGACTCTGTAAAGATATCTACCACATCTATAACCCACAGAGGGTTATTACCGTGGGTTGCCACATATGTGTGCAGTTTTTGAAAATCAGTAGAAATAAGACCCAAAAGAAAAAATGGGAAAATGTTATTAAAATGCAATTCATGGAAGGGGAGGCTTGAGTTACAGAATGGGGCATAAAGAAATGATCAAGGTCACTAGTAATTAGTGAATCATAAAACAATGAAATACTATTTTTATTCTGTTATAATGACAAAGAAGAAAAGTTGTATGATACCAAGTATTTACAAGTATATGAGAAAATCGGCATTCTTGTGCACTACTCTTGAGAATATAAACTAGTTCAACCATTTTGGAAAATAATCTGTCAGTGCTTCGCAAAATCAAATAATGCTTACACACTATAAGTCTGTACTCCCAGTCCTAAGGTTTATATTTCAGAGCTTATTCTTCACGACTTTTTGTTGTTGTAAGAGGAAGCAGGAGGCAACCCAGATATCTATCACTAGAGCACTGGAAAAGATAAAAGTAATAAATTCACACTATGGAACGCCTCGCTGCAAGTAAAAGCAACAGTCTCTATGTTCCTATCTACAGCCATAGGAACAGATCTTTGAAAACCCACTGTGTGTTGAAAAGGAAGCAACTCAATGAAATTTATAGCATAATAACATTGATGTAAATTACAAACCCATACACATACCAATTCTGATCATAACAGAATAACTGTAGGAAAAAACCCTCTCACTGTGAACCACTATAAAACTAGACAGAATATATGAGGTATTGATTTTTCAGTAAAGAAAAAGAAAAAGACAGTGTAAGACTGTGAACCTGAGAGAAAGGAAACTTATGAAGTGAGTCTCATGATTGTCCATTTATTTAGCTGTCTAAGAATAACTCTTCCAGAACTAAGTTCTGACAGAACACAGGGATCCTGCCAACCCGAGGAGGCAGAGATCAGAGTTCAAGACAGGCGAAATTATTAGAATCTCTGGGATGAAATTTTGTGGAGGAGAGAGCTTTACAGAGATGATTCCTGGAAGTCTGTGTAGGGGTCTCCATGAGAACACGGCTGCTGGTTGTACTGTACACACACACAGTGAGACCATTGAAGTCTTGCCAGATAGAAGCTCCCAGGAGCTTAAGAATGGAACAGAGATACTAGAGATCAGGCAGTCTAGGTGTCCCTGAGATTTAGCCCTGAGAAAGTGGAGAAATCTCGTTAACACCCCTGGACTTCAGCTGAAACACTAGAAAGGATGTGCCTTACATGCAACGACTGTGTCTTAAAGAAAAACCTACACTGGATTCACCTTAACAAAATCTTGAAATAAGCCTTCGAAGTTGTCTAATGTGCTTTTAGGAAATGCACATGGAAAAACGAGCAGTAAAGGGGTATCACGTCTGCAACTCAATCGCAAACTTTTTGAAAAATATATGGAAAGAGAATGACAAAGCAAATGTGGTAAAATGTTAACATTTGGAAAATCGGGTAAAGGAAATATGGGAATTCTTAGACACTTTCCAGACAGTCTGAAATGCTTTCAAAGTAAAGAGTTACAAAAATAAAAAATAATGAAAAAATACACCACATTGTCACTAAAAAAAAATGTTTTTTAAATAACAGAAACTTATTCCTTCACAGTTCTGGAGGCGAGAAGTCCAAGATCAAGATGTTAGCAGAGCGGTATACCTGGCTGGCTCGGTCAGGAGGAGCACACAATTCTTGATCTCTGGTTGGGTGTACATATTACTTAAAGAAAAAAAAAGATGTCAGCAGGGCTAGTTTGTCCCGAGGTTTCTCTCCTTGGCTTGCAGATGGCCGCCTTCTCACTATATCCCACATAGTGTTTCCTCTGCGTATCTGCTTCCCTGGCATCTCTTTTATATGTCCTAATCTCCTCTTCTTATAAGAATACCAGTCAGATTGGATGACGGCTCGCTCTAGTGGCTTCATTTTAATTTTGCCTCTTTTAAGGCCCTGTCTCCAAATATAGTCACATTCTGAGGTACTGATAGAGCTTCAACTTATGAACTTGGGGGGTGGGCACAATATAACATCACTAGTCCTCTTCCTTTTTCTAAGTCTTCTTTGTTTCTTAAAACATTTTTATTTATTTTTATTTCTATTTTTATTTTTTTAAGTAGGGTCCATGACCAGCCTGGAGCTCATGTTTCTTGAAACATTTTTAAAAATAAAAGTCAACTATGATTGTGGATTTTCTTTTTTTTTTTTTTTAATATTTGTTTATCTTGGGGAGAGTTCAAGCGGGGGAGGGGTAGAGAGAGGACAGATGATCCGCAGCAGAATTTGCACTGACAGGCTGACAGCAGTGAGCCTGATGTAGAGCTGGAACTCACAAACCCCAAGATAATGACCTGAGCTAAAGTCAGATGCTCAACCAACTGAGCCACCTAGCTGCCCTGACTCTGGATTTCTCAATTTGTTCTCATAAATCTGTCAATAAGTTTCTTACATTACATATTTGGGGCTATGTCGTTTTGTGGTGAACTGAAACTCTTAAGTTTTATTTATTTAAGTAATCTCTATACCCCACATGGAGCTTGAACTCACAACCCTGAGATCAAGAGTGCAGGCTTGGTGCGCCTGGGTGGCACAGTCTGTTAAGTGTCTGACTTTGGCTCAGGTTAAGATCTCATGGTGCAAGCCCCACATCTGGCTCTGTGCTGACAGCAGAGATCCTCGGTCCCCCTCTGTCCCAGTCTGTCTCTGCCCCTCCCCGACCAGCACCCTCTCTCTGTCTCTCTTAAAGTAAAAAGTAAGCTTGAAAAAAAAGTTGCACGCTCTTCCAACTGAGCCAGCCAAGTGCCCTGAACTGAAATTTTCTCTTTATGAAATATTCTCTTTATCTCAGTAACTTTTCTCATTAAAGTCTATTTTATTTGACATTTTAAAATGCATCTTCACACAAAATAATATTATCTATTCTACAAGGATTATAAATATTTAGGGATACATCTCAAACATATTAAAGTGGTTGCTTGTGGAGTGGAAGGAAATGCTAAAGAAAGTCAGAGATGAAAAGAGGAAAAGTAGAGGAGTCTCACATGAGTTGATGATAATATGTGCTAAGAACTGCGATTATATGTAATTAAGTCAACTTTTCACATCTGAGACCCAAAATTTAAAGAATACAAGAAAGAAGGAGGTAGGAAGGATAGAATGAAAAATATTAAGACTAGAAACATGGGAAAACAGACTATAGTTCAAAATTGTTAATTTTTTTTAGTTTATTAATTTTGAGAGAGAGAGCACAGGCACAAGCAGGGGAGGGGCAGAGAGAGAGGAAGAGAACCCCAAGCAGGCTCCATGCTGTCAGGCTCCATTCCACAACCATGAGATCATGACCAGAGCCAGAATCAAGAGTCAGATGCTTAACCAACTGAAGCAGTCAGGCACCCCCCAAAATTACTAACTTTTAAGGTGTTCAGGAGGACTTTTCAGATGATGATATGTCATGGTTTCTGAGCTTAGAGAATGAGAAAGAGACCCTTTTGCAAATGGAGTTAAGACAAAAAGCATTTCAGGAAGAAGGCATAGTAGACATACAGACACATAGAGTAATGAGAGCACAGAGCATGTTGGAGAGGAAAGGGGAGGACAATAATGAGAGATGAGTTCAGAAAGGTCAGTTCATGTGAAAACATTAAAGTATAATGTTAAACTTTGTGCTGTAGATAAAAATGCTTGTTAAGACACTACTGTGGAGGTGCCTGGGTGGCTCATTTGGTTGCGCAAATGACTCTTGATCTCAGCTCAGATCTTGATGTCAGGGTTCAGGCCCCTCGTTGGTCTCCATGCTGGGTGTGAAGGCTACTTAAAAAAAATAAAATAAAAAGACAGTACTGTGGAGTGGTTTAAAAGCTCAACTTAAATAAAAAAAGACTTGGATTTGATTTCGAACTGTCCCATATGGCAGGTATATGACATTGGGCAAGTTATTTAATCTCAAGGAGACTCAATTTCTCATTATGAATATTTAAATAATAATAATGATACTGGACTCCTGGATGACTCAGTCGGTTAAGGGTTAAGCGTCTGACTTCAGCCCAGGTCATGATCTTGTGGTTTCTGAGTTTGAGCTCTGCCTTTGGTTCTGTGATGACAGCTCAGAGCCTGGAGTCTGCTTCAGATTCTGTGTCTCCCTCTCTCTCTGCCCCTCCCCCACTCACACTTTGTCTCTCTCTCTCTCTCTCTCCAAAAAAAAAATAAACATTAAAATAATTTTTAAAAAAGGAAAAGGACAAACTTCTATAAACCAATCAACCACTCTACACTATGAAAGTGAAGGCCTCTATGACAGCGTTTCAGGAGACCCTCAACGCCTGTAAAGCATTGTAGCCTGTGCTGAAAATCAGGCCTGTTTTGTGATCATCAGAATAGTCTTGCTTCAAAGTCTCAACAGATCTCTTACATCAAAGTCAGTCCCTGATAGAAAGTGGAACTCTGAGATCTAAGATAAAGATAATTCGATGGGTAAGCATGAGAATTTTGAACCCCTGGATTCTCTTAAATGCTCCAGGCTAGCAGAATCAGAAAGGAAGAAGCCTAGCCAGGGGAGGTCCCTCCCTTCACCTGAGGATCCTGCAAAGATCTAACCTGAGGCAGATGTCTCATAAGATGACTCTTTCCTTCTTAAGATCTAAGCCTGCCACCCTTCACTGCCCCAGGCTAATACTGATAACTAGAGTTTAGTTTTTTACGGTTCAGAAGCTGAAAACGGTTTCTACATTTTTTAAAGAGATATTATACAAAAGAATATGCAGCAGAAAAGTATGTTGTCTACAAAGTATAAAATATTTACTATCTGACCCTGTAAATACTTGTTTGAGAAATAGTTTCTAATGTGTAACTGGGATCCAGAGAGCCCAAGTGCTTTTCCATGGGACACGAGTGACAATGCAATCAGAGTTCCCAATCACAGGCTGCGTGCTACAAGATCTACCATGTCATAAGGTCAAGCATTCTGGGGCATCTGGCTAGCTCACTTGGTAGCCTGCAATTCTTTTTTTTTTTTTTTTTTTATGTTTTTATTTATTTTTGAGAGCAGGAAAGACAAAGCATGAGTGGGGGAGGGTCAGAGAGAGAAAGGGAGACACAGAATCCGAAGCAGGCTCCAGGCTCTGAGCTGTCAGCACAGAACCCAACGCAGGGTTCAAACTCAGACTGTGAGATCATGACCTGAGCCGAAGTCGGACGCTTAACCGACTGAGCCACCCAGGTGCCCCAAGCCTACAATTCTTGATCTCAGGGTTGTGAATGTGAGCTCCACATTGGATGTGGAGATTACTTTAAAATAAAATATTTTTAAAAATAAGGTCAAGCATTCCATTGTACAATAGAAATGCTAAATTTGGGATTGGGTCTCAGCAGGATGAGAAGGCATGAGTAAATTACAATGACAAGTGACCCAAATTCCTGTGTCACTTACCTCTGTAGTACTATAAAGCCTCTCTTTCAATTCACTTCAATGATAGGGCGAGGGAACTTAGGCCTGGTTCACAGAAAGGTCAGCTACTATGTCGGTCCTAATAAAAAATGGACTATGCTGAGCCACAACTCTACTCAGGTCCAGCCCTAAAGAACCCCTTGGTGGTGAAGGATAATTCTCCCAGCAGGTAGAGTTCATCACTTTATATGGAGGGATAAGAGGCCTGAGGTAAGGATATACATGGACTCTGGTGATGAATGTTTTATCTGGTTAGTAAGCGTCCTGGAAAAAGAAAAATTGGAAGATGGGGACAAAGAGAAGTGGGGAAAGGTACTTGAGTGGACTTAAAGAAATAAGCTCAAAGTGTGTAGATCTTTGTGCCTCATTATAATGTCCACTAGAGACCAAACATTACAAAAAATGTAGTCTTGTAGACAAGGCAGGATGTCTTGTCCAATGGATGCCAGCCAGACTCTCCTTGGCCATCCCAGTGCTTAAACAATGGGCCTGTCAAGGGAGTGACCAAAACTGCAAGGATGGAGACTATGCATGGGTCCTACATTATGAGTTCCTTCTAATTGAAATTGATCTGGGTGTTGTTACCTAACGTATACCCAACCTGCCAGCAGAAGAGACTAATGCTGAGCCCTCAATATCACTCCATCCCTTGAGGAAACCAGCTAGCAGATTGATTACATGAGATCTCTTCCACCCTGGAGGGGCAGCAATTAGTTCTTACTGAGATTGACAACTACTCCAGAAATGGACTACTGATACGAACCTAAAACTGATGCCGCCAGGGGCACCTGGATGGCTCAGTCAGTTAAGTTTCTGACTTTTGATCTCGGCTCGGGTTCTGATCTCAGGGTTGTGAGTTCAAGCCCCACATTGGACTCTGCACTGGGTGTGAAGCCTACTTTAATAAAACAAAACAAAACAACCTGATGCTGCCTACTGTGTAGTGAGTAATAATTTCCTTTGCCTCTGGCCTAAGAGTCTCAGATTTTCTGTCAGCATCACTGTAACTATGGCTTGCAAATACAGCTCTTGACATATAACTATACAACCTGTCTGTGTGACTGGGCCTCACCTCATGCCTGAACCACAGGCCTCTCACTTCCTACCCCAGGGCTTCTGTAATGCCATCTCACAGTGTGCCCACAGAAACCAGCTTGGCTCTTGTGCATGTGCAACTTGAAAGAGCAGGGAAGTTAACAGTCTATGAGGCAATCCCTGACCAATAAGGAAGGAGAGTTGATTCTTCTCTTTTTCCTCTTGGTCAGATGGTCCTGAGATACATTTTATAAATCTCACAGTCCCACAATCCAGTCTTCCATCGTAGGAGACAACTAAAAGCCTTTCCTTGTATTGGCTTTTTCTCCTTCCTAGTTTTACTCCTTACTCCTGCTCTCTGGAATTATCCTTCCAAATAAATTACTGGCATTATATCTCAGGTTTTATGTCAGGAGAAACTCTGACTATCACAATGGAACTTTAGATGTAGTAGCAAGACAACTTAAAGTTGTTGTTGTTGTTTTTTAAGTATTTATTTTGAGAGCGAGAGAGTGTTTGTGAGCTGGGGAGGGGCAGAGAGAGAGAGAGAGAGAGAGAGAAACCCAAGCAGGCTCCCCAGGGTCAGCACCAATCCAAACACAGGGCTCAAACCCACAAACTGTGAGATTGTCACCTGAGCTGAAGTCAAGAGTCTGATGCTTAACCGACTGAGCCACCCAGGCACCCCAAGACAACTTAAAGTTTTTAAGCCTGAGTGACTTAGAGGGTGATATTGCCATTAGAAGAAATCAGCATTGCAGTAGGAAGAACATATTTGTTACTGAAAACATTATTTTGAAATAGTGAGTGTATCTTTTTGATGCCCAGGGCACAGGATGTGATGCTTACCTAGTCTCAAGTAAAAGATAGATCTTCCATTCAGCTAACATATATTGAAAATCTGCTATGTGCAAAACAGTTTTGGTTCAATGCCATGTTCTTAAGGATAGAAACCATGAAAGGATTAAGACCCGAGAAATGGGGAGAAGATAAGCAATATACCAGATGAAGGAGCAGTAAATAATTAAGCACCTATTCTGTGCATGTTTAGCTCTGCTATGAAGGAAACATATATAATAGTCTTTGTATTTACTTCGAGGTGCTCATAATCTAATAGAGACAATGTTCTTATGTAATACAGAATTGGGAGTAATCTTTAAAAAAAAAAAAGATGTGTTTATTTACTTATTTAAGTGATCTCTACACCCAACATGGGGCTCAAACTCACAACCCCAAGATCAAGAGCTGCATGCTCCTCTGAGCCAGTCAAATGCCCCGGGAGTGAAAAATATTCTTAAAAGCAGTAGAGATGGAAGCTCTGAGGAGAGAGGGGGGTCATTACTTGCAGCTGAGATATATGGGATGGGTGGCTGGAGGAGGTGGCATCTGAGCTGGACTTTGGATACAGAGCGCTGAAATGTGCAATAACAAGACTGAGGGCAGAACAATGCAAGCAGAGGAGATGACAAAGGCACAGAAAAGGGAGAGCATGCTTTGTGAGAATGCGGTAGTTAGAATTTTTGATTGCAAAGATCACATTACTTTAAGTGAAAAAGATTTCTTCCAGTGCTATGTGGGAAGATTAAGAAGACAGGAATCTCACTCGCACAGGACCGAGGCCTCACAAAAGATTGAATTCCATCTGGGAACTAGGAGGTTACACCGGATCCAAGGCAGCTCAAGGGATCAGGTATTTTATCTGGGTTCCTGTCTATGGTCTGTCACTATATAGGGATTCTCTCACTGTACCTACTACCATTAACTTCTCATTTTGTTTCTGCATACTCAAGACTGTCTACTCTTGGGGCACCTGGGTGGCTCAATCGGTTAAGCATCCGACTTCGGCTCAGGTCATGATCTCACGGTTTGTGGGTTCAAGCCCCGTGTCGGGCTCTATGCTGACAGCTCAGATCCTGGAGCCTGCTTCTGATTCTGTGTCTCCCTCTCTCTCTGCCACCCCTCCCCTGCTCATGCTTTGTCTCTCTCTCTCTCTCTCTCTCGAAAATAAATAAACATAAAAAAAAAAAAAAGACTGTCTTCTCTTGGCTTCTGCTGTGTCCTAACTTCTAGTTACACCTGTTTCTCTGTATGCCTTTCATCTTCTGACCCTACTATTAACCACGTTACTGTCTGGGTCTCAAATTTAATCTTTGCAAGAGAAAATTTTATTGATCTGGTTAATTATTAACAGTCCTATTGAGCAAATCCCTTGGGCAACTGGACAGGCTATGAATAGAGTGGTCAATTAGATGTGTCAAAGGTGACAGTGTCCTGTGGTATAAAACAAGGTGACCTCAGAGCTGTGGGAGTGGAAGGCGCTGCTCCAAAACTAGGCATATAAGTAAAACAACTTGGCCTGATCTGAGGTATAACAAACACGAATAAACCTGGGATAAGATAAGGATGGCCATAAGTGCCAGGATAAGTCATTTAGATTGATTTGACTAGGCCAGTAGTTCTCAACTCTGTCAGACCCCTTTTTGTAATGTTCTCTCTACTATTTCTAAATGGGGTACATAGATACTACAGTCTAACTACACATACGCACATTAAAAAAAAATCAACAGTGTTCTGTTTTACCAACCCCCACCCAAGAAAGAAAAACAAAGTAAAAAGAAATTTATAATAAAATAATATGTAATTCAAAATGTGATTGCTGGTGCATGGCTATACCAGAAGTCAAAAAGCAGATGCTTGCAACTATACATAGCAAAACTATAAATGTTACAGTTGCAATTTGAACTGATATAAGCTGGTTGTGTTGGTGACTCAGATGCTATCAACAACATTGCAATCAGCAATGTAGCTTTTTAAAATGGTATCATCACCCCTAGCATAGAGTCCTCTGAAATTTGCACTTTTTGAGATGAAAAAAAAAAATCTGAAAGCAGAAGATACCTATTAAAGATTTTATTTTATTTTTTTTAATATATATATATGTTTATTTTGTTTATTTATTTTAGAGACAGAGAGAGATAGAGCATGAGGGGGGGAGGGACAGAGAGAGAGAGGGAGACACAGAATCTGAAGCAGGCTCCAGGCTCTGAGCTCTCAGCACAGAGCCCGACGTGGGGCTCAAACTCACAGACTGCGAGATCATGACCTGAGCCGAAGTCGGACGCTCAACCGACTGAGCCACCCAGGCGCCCCCCTATTAAAGATTTTAAAAAGACAAGTGTCTGATTCAGAACAAACTTCAGGAAGATTTAAGATTCCTAAAAGACCATAAGCTTCAAGCTCTGGGTTGTTTTCATCTTCGTCTCAACTCTACTCCTACCCCAGTGCTTATAAGTAGTACTCACTCAATATGTGATTTTGAATTGAATTAATTTGAATCAAATAATTTCTCCAGCAAAGTAACCCATAGGGCCCTTTGGCATAACATTATCTTAGGGCAGGGCTCCAGAAAGGAAGTATTACTGGAAGTGACTCCCTCAGCACAGGAGCCAAAGTCAGTCCTATCTCTATTTCCCATGTGCAGGACCCTGGAGTCTGAAGCAGAATTTCTAGGTCCAGGTCTATTGAAAACAAAACAAAACAAAAACTATATTCTGTTAGATCATCTTAAGATTCACTAGCAACAAACCCAAGGACCCGCAATAACAGAAGCCTTTAACAAAAATCCATCATATGTAGCTGGCACACATGTTCCAAATTTTGACATTACTTAAAAAAAACATCTTCAGTACATAGCATATTGTCTGGCTCATAATAACCATTTAACAAAAATGTGTTGAATGGATGAATGAATAACAGCAGTTGAAAAAGTGCCAAAGTAGGAGAAACAAAAAAGGTAAATTCTAGTGTGTATTACACCAGAACCAGATCTAGGACTTAGGTCAGTTTTGTTTGAAGAACTGTTCAGCTGTCTCAAAAGCAAGCATTCAGGCCACACATTCAAAGTAAAACAAGAAATAAGTAGAATATTTGCATAGTTACAATGTAGTATTGGAGAGTTTAAGATGAAAAGTAGCAGCTTCTTGATCCCCTTCCAACCACCCCACCACCTTCAGTCCCACTGCCTCTAATAGATCGATAGGTCCCAGTTTCTAAATACAAACTTTGTTCCAAAGATCTTCTGATACTATATCTCTTTTCAGTTTTAACCATTATCTCTAACTACAAAATCGCTGAGTTGATCAGAAAGGTTTACACGTTTGAGTGATTCTTAAATGGATCGGGGAGAGTTGGTGAGGAAATACTTCTATTATTTCAGCCTTGGTAGCCATGGTAGATGTGCCTGTCACTGCTCAATACAGAACTATTGTTGTCTTTAATAGCAAAATGCCAATACATGTAAGAAAACACTTCTGGAGTGCTATGTGCGGGCATCATTCTTAGCACTGTACAAAGGTGGTCTCATCTAGTTCTCACAACAGTGTATGATGTACTATTATCATCCCCATTTTTCAAATGAGAAAATGGAGACTGAGATAGGTTAAATACTTTGTTCCAAGTCACACAGAAGACTGTAAACAGTGGCACCTCAACACAAACTGCTTGATGAAAATCTGAAAATGTCTCAGACACAACTCTGAATCCCGCTTCTGTCGTACTCCTGGAAAGGTCTAGTCTTTTCAAATGTATACCTTAAAGCATTAAAGAAAGACCGCGATTATCTACGTGGGATAAAATATCAAGAGACTATTTGGGGAAATTATGCCGGCTCTTTAAAAGAAAATAAACTTTCCTAGAGCGCAATGGTCTGCAGTCACTTTTCCACATAGATCCCACCATTTTGCCCAGTGAGGTTTCCTGATAGAGGACAAACAAGGACAATCAGAAACCAACACAAAAAAGAGAGCAATTCCAGTCAATAATCTACAAGCATACTATATAAGGATAATTTAGTAGCTTATGCTTAATGCAGTTATTTAAAATAATGATCCCGAAGATCTGTGAGACATGGGCAAATGTTTACATAACATTACCTGAAGACAGTAAAATAGCTATATCTCTGATGCAGCTATGTAAAAACTTCTCAAAAGTAATTGTGGTTTCTAGCTTTAGGAACTATGTAATTAGGTATGATTCCCCCCTCCCCCAGAAATTTCTATAGTATCTTTTTTGACTAAAAAAAGAAAACTTGAATAAAAACAGTAAAATATTTTTTAAAAATTGGTTTCTGGCCTCAGTAGTGTAGCAGTGGGGAGAAACTGGAGAAAGACCTATGAATCAAGTTTATCGAGGACCTCTACAAAGTCCCTGTGCAATGTTCCATCCTGAGAACTTTACTTTCGGTAAGCCTTTATTGCAAGGTTTATCTTCTCTTGAGAGTCCGGATTTTTTGCTTTTGCATTAAGAAATAATTATGTGTGTGTATTGTTTTAATTATTTATTGCATTTTGGAACGGAGTCAGACAAATCATTTTTGGTCCGGGCAAGTCCTTTTGATCTTCAAATTCCGCCCAGTCTTAGAGACAAACAAAGCTGGTCTCCTTTCACAAGGTCAGTAGCTTCCACTGAAACCTGCGTACAGGATCCGCTGCTGGGGCCACCTCAACACTTCAAATTTCACTCTCCGCTTCCAGCGCGTGGGCGCGATCGCGAAGTCCTGCGCCTAACCGCGTCTCGGCGGGGCGGTGCGGTCGGCTGCCAGGGATCCGCGCGCAGACCCGGCGCCCCGGAGCTGCGGCGCGCGGCCCCGCGGGCGTGCCCGCGCTGACTCAGCTCTTCCGGTCCCCGTCAGCCGCCGTCAGCTGTCCTGAGTGTGCCGACGCCGGGCGTCACGGCTCACCAGTGCGAGAGCCGCCGGGCGCTGGGCCCTGTCCTCGCGCTGCGTTCCTGCCCCGCCGTGACTCAGCCGCTTCCGCCCCGGGGCGCGCTGAACCACCGCCGCCGCCGCGACGCGCCTTCTTCCGCCCTTAGGTGCGGGCCTCCAAGGTCCTGAAAGGGACTGACATCTCGTTAAAGCTTCCCTGTGCAGTGGTTGAGCCCTGCAAGGCCCTTCTCGGTAAATAGAGGAGATGAGGTCTCAGCTCGGGAAAATATTCCTCAGCCCGCGGTGCAGAAAGTGGGCAATCCTGACCCGGGCAATTGAGGTCTAGGTCTTTAGAGCCTGACGACCTATGTTAGCAGTTCAACACTGCCACTTGCTGGACGTGTGACCCCCAGAGAGTCAACTTCCTCTAGTCATATCTCGCTTTGCACATGGGCGGAATGGAGGTGAGTTCATACCCACCTTAGTGGTGTTGGCACAGCCTAGCAAATCTGGGGAACTCGGCGAATCTCAGTTTTTGTTATTATTTCTCTTGAAATACCTTGTGGATGTAGTTCTTCCTCTCCACGCCACCGCAGCCATCTTGCTCCTCTTACATCTCAGTGCAGGGTCACTGCAGTGACTTCCCAACAGGTTTTGCCGCATTCCCATCCAACTCACACAATGACCTGGGACATTGTTACAGCACACTATATTCTTCAAGACTTACCCTGCTTAAGAAAATGTAACACTTCCCTATTGTCCTTTCCCTCATGTTTAAAGCACTAAAAAGCCTGGCTCATTCACAACCCCCATGCCTCCCATAAATATTTAATGCTTACTCTTCATCCTACATTGTGGCACATAGATTCTTGTCCTGCAAAAACTGGGGGCAGGGAAGGTAAACACATAAGCACATACTTATAATAGTGTGTAATAAGTGCTCCCATTTAAGTATGACCAGGACAGGGAGCAACTAAGTGAACAGAGGGGAAAGAGGAAAGGTTTCACTGA
Source organism: Paguma larvata (assembly GCA_030068075.1). Classification (NCBI taxonomy): domain Eukaryota; kingdom Metazoa; phylum Chordata; class Mammalia; order Carnivora; family Viverridae; genus Paguma; species Paguma larvata. The sequence goes on along the minus strand of CM057831.1, from coordinate 63,751,803 downwards.
GGAAGTAACATATGAGAATGGGGTTGGCTTGACAGATGAACAGTTTATTGCACTCTGATAGTGTATTCATCAGTACCCTGGTTGGTATATAGCCTGGAGGTTGTATTGTGCTCTGGAGTGTTGCTGTTACAGAATGTTTGAAACATTGAGCCCATTTTCTTGACTTTTTTCAGGTCTAGAAGTACTATGGGAAACAAAATTTGGGTTGAGAAATGAACATCGCAGGGGCACCTAAGTGGCTCAGTAGTTAAGCATTGGACTCTGATTTTCGTTCAGGATCATGGGATCAAGCCTGACATGGGGGCTCTGCACTGAGCATGGGGCCTGCTTGGCGTTCTCTCTCCCTCTGCCCCTCTCCCTGCTCTCACACACACTCTCTCTCTAAAAAAATTTAGAATGCTGTGGTGTGTGTTGGGCGTCTGGGTGGCTCGGTTGGTTAAATGTTCAACTTAGGCTCAGGTCATAATCTCAGTTCATGAGTCTAAGCCCTGAGTGGGATTTGTGCTGACAGTGCAGGGCCTGCTTTGGATTCTTTCTTTCCTGTCTCTCTTTGCCCCTCCTCTGCTCCTGCTCTCTCTCTCGCTCTCTCAAAATAAATAAATAAAAACTTTAAACAAAAAGAATGCTATGGTGTGTATCCCTGGGAATTAGGATTATAGAGTTAAGATCTTATCAGTTGGTTTCTTTAGGAAGCAAATGCTGAGTTGGAGTTAGTGAAAAAGTTTGTTGGGGAGCTACACCAATGAAAAGAAAGGGGAGGAAGTAGAATTAGGTAGATGTGATACAAAATCTTTCCCAGCTCAGCAGGGAAATTTAGAGCAAAGACTGCCAATTGGAGGTGTCCTATGATGGGCAGAAATAAACAGGCCTTTGTACCACCACCTTCCACAGTCATTGGTTGGGGCCACTCTGAGAACAGACTGACCTTGCCTGGATAGCTGAGGATCACCAAAAGGTTAACAGCTGAATGTTGTCACTGCCTGCAGCTGGACAGTAACGTCTTTTTTTAAGTTTATTTATTTATTTTGAGAGAGAGAGAGCGCGCACACAAGCAGGGGAGGGGCAGAGAAAAGGAGAGACAGAATTCCAAGCAGGCTCCGTGCTATTGCCATCAGTGCAGAGCCCAGTGCAGGTCTCAACCCACGATGAGCCACGATGATCATGAACAACAATAAATAGATGTTCAAAAGGGATCCCCTAAGGTTAAGTACATGTGCTTTTAGAGCAATAATTTGTGTGTGTGTGTGTGTGTGTGTGTCAGAGGTCATTACTGTCCGTTTCTGGTTTGCAGGCTATGTTCCAAGTAGGTAAGCTTGCCAGAGCTGAGTTCCAGTATCTCATCTGTGTGATAAGGAAATCTTATCGCACCAAAAATGTGAAAATATTATTATTGCTCTTGATTGATTAGTTCTTTCATTTACTTAACAAATATTTGTTAAGTCTCTACCTATTAAACTACTGTATTTAGATGCTTTGCCCGATGTAAAATTTAATGAGATGTTGATCACACACTTACAAAGCTTACAGTTTAGTAGATGAAATAAGTCATGTACATAATATGTTAAAAATGTACATACCGGGGTGCATGGGTGGCTCGGTCGGTTAAGAATCCGACTTCGGCTCAGGTCATGATCTCGCGGTCTGTGAGTTCGAGCCCCGCATCGGGCTCTGTGCTGACAGCTCAGAGCCTGGAGCCTGCTTCACATTCTGTGTCTCCCTCTCTCTCTGCCCCTCCCCTACTCATGCTCTGTCTCTCTCTGTCTCAAAAATAAATAAACATTAAAAAAAATGTACATACCCTTAGAGTTTCAGTTTTGCAAGATGAAGAGTTCTGGAGATGAGTTGCACAACCATGTGAATGCACTTAACGCTGGCTGAACTTTATACTTAAAGATGGTTAAGACGGTAAATTTTATGTTATATGTATTTAAATATAATTTTTAAAATGTCACATTTTATTTTTATTTTTGAGAGGGAGAGAGAGAGCAAGCAGGGGAGGGGCAGAGAGAGGGGGACAGAGGACCTGAAGCAGGCTCTGTGCTGACAGCAGGGAGCCTGATGTGAGGCTCGAACTCACAAATCGTGAGATCAAAATCATGACCTGAGGCAAAGTTGGATGCTCAACTGACTGAGCCAACCAGTTGCCCCCTAAAAAATATTTTAAATATACATATGCTGTGACTTAGTAATTATACTTCTAGGTATGTATTCCAAAGAAACTCTCACCCATGTGTACAAAAAAACAAGTATGAGGATATTCTCTGCTCCATTGTTTATAAAAAGCAAAAAGGGGGAGCCTGGGTGGCTCAGTTGGTTAAGCTGCTGACTTCAGCTCAGGTCATGATCTCATGGTTCGTGAGTTCAAGCCCTGCATCAGGCTCTGTGCTGACAGCTCAGAACCTGGTGCCAGCTTCAGATTCTGTGTCTCCCTCTCTCTCTCTGACCCTCCTTTGCTCAAACTCTGTCTCTCTCTCTCAAAAGTAAATAAACATTTAAAAAAAAAAAAAGCAAAAAGGTGGAAGCAGCCTAAATTTTTCTCAAAGAGTAATGGATAGGGTGCCTGAGTGGCTCAGTCAGTTAAGTGTCCAACTCTTAGTTTCAGCTCAGGTCATGATCTCATGGTTTTTATGGTTCATGAGTTCGGGCCTACACTGGGTTCCGTGCTGACAGTATGGAGTGTTCTTGGGATTCTCTCTTTCTCCCTCTCTCTGCTCCTCCCTCACTTGCACTATCTCTGTCTCTCTCAAAATAAATAAACTTTTTTTAAAAAAGAGTAAGGTTAACAAAAGTATATTCATATATCAACCTGAAGTAGTCTCAAAAAATCTTTGGGTGATAAAAGACAAGATGCAAACTGACACATACATCATGATACAATTAATGTAAATTTGAGGACACAATATCATAATCCTTTGGTAATGGATACATTATATGCATGCAGATAAAATTGTAGAGAATAAAATGGAAGGATTCACACAATCCTTCCATTGGTTTTGTGTTGCCACAAACAGTTGCCACTAGACGTTGAGAGAGGAAATGGGACTGAGTGGGAGAGTATGTGGTTAAAGGAAACTTAACTTTTTCTGTAATATTTCACTTCTTTTAGAAATATGGAAGCAAATATGAAACTGTTAAAAACTGGTGATTCTAGGGGTGCCTTGGTGGCTCAGTCAGTTGAGAGTTTGACTCTTGATTTCAGTTCAGGTCATGATCTTGCAGTTGGTGGGTTCAAGCCCCAACATGGGCTTCATGCTAGCAGTATGGAGCCTGCTTGGGGTTCTCTCTCTCTCTCTCTCTCTCTCTCTCTATCCCTCCACCACTTACGCACATGCACAAGTGTTAGTTCAGCAGTGTTAACTGCGTTCACATTGTTGTGCGTTCACATTGTGTAACTCATCTCCAGAAATCTTCATCTTGCAAAACTGAAACTCTAAGGGTATGTACATTTTTAGCATATTAAATAAATAGATAAATAAATATTTTTTAAAAAATTAGTGATTCCGGGTGGTGAGATTATAGCAATTTTTATTTTATTACACTGTCTTGTACTTGTAAAATTAATTACAAAATTTTAAATTTAAAAAAATGTTTATTTTTGAGAGACAGAGAAAGTCCAGGGGAGGGGCAGAGAGAGAAGGGGACAGAGAATCTGAAGCGGGCTCTGTGCTGACAGCAGAGAACCTGACATGGGGCTCAAACTCAGGAGCTGTGAGGTCATGACCTGAGCCGAAGTCAGACACTTAACTGACTGAGCCACCCAGGGGCCCCCAATTAAAATTTTTTTATTAAAAAATTAAATCACTACAATTTTTTTTGTTGTTTTAAAGCAAATGATGCACACATAAACAGAGATACAGGTAAAGTTCTATGGGAGTTCAAAATAGACTATCAAAGGCAGGATGGGAGAAAGAGGAGATCAGAACATGTGAACTGAGCCTTCAAGAAGGGAGAAGATGGAGACAGATGAGTAGGGGACTGTGGAGTGGTATTCCAGGCAGGAGGATGGCACAAAAGAGGCATGGAGACAGGAAAGCAAGGGACTCTTGAGTAGTTAGATTGGCTGGAGCAGAAGATACCTGACAACATATAGCAGGAAGTGAGGTCTTAAAGGTGGTTTCAGCCTCATCCAAAAGGACCCTTCTATGGGAAACCAAAGAATTTCAGTCTATTCTGTAGGTAATGGCTTGTGGCTTATCATTAAGAGTTTTTAAATTGTCCTGACAGGATCAGAACAGGAAGTTTAATCTGATAGTGAAATATAAAATAGTTAGAAATAGAGAAGGACCAGAGGCAGAAAGAGCAGCTAGTTGGAAATGATTGTTTGAATCCAAGGGAGGGATGAATACAGGCCGTCCCCTTCCCAGCCCCCATTTTTCACAGTTTTACTAATCCTGGTGCCCTTTTGACCACACAATCTTCTCTGAAAGAACGTGTCTGCCTCTGGGCGGATGTTTCCCAACCATTTTTCATGTCCCCACATGCGGTTGAGAGTTCTAATATGTTCTCCTTAGTTACAGTGGCTCAATGAGGCAGGGTTTCCAGGGACAACTGGTAGAAATGTGCAGTTTGGAAGAGGATCCAAGTGATTTTCTGATCAATCAGAACTTTCATCCTGTATAAACGCTGTCCAAAAACGTTCAAAGATTCCCCATTGCCTGGTTCTATTCAGAGATTTTAAGTCCCTGAGAACAGAATAGAAGCTGTGTCTCTTAGCACACCCCACCCCTGAATTGGCAGCAGCTAACCCCTCCAGGTTTAGCTTCCTCTCCAATGTGGATTCTCCCCTCCAGCCATTTCGCTATGCCTTGTAATCCCGTAGATAGAGCCATTTTCTCACTCCTGTCTTTAAAAAAATGTTTTTTAATTTATTTTGAGAGAGAACGAGCAGGGGAGGGGCAGAGAGAGAGGGAGACAGAGAATCCCAAGCAGGCTCCACGCCGTCAGCACAGAGCCTGATGTGGGGCTCAAAGCCATGAAACATGAGATCATGACCTTAGCCAAAATCAAGAGTCGGATACTTAACTGATTGAGCCATCCAGGTACCCTGTCCTTTTTTATTTTATTTTATTTATTTTATTTTAACTGGAATGCTCTTTCTCCCAATCTCTGCTTAACCAAAAATTCTGTTCATTCTAGGGCCTGGATTCAACTTCTTTCATGAAGCCTTTTTTCGATTACCCCAGAAGGGAATCATCTCCTTCCTTTGAGTTATCAAGGCTTCTGCCAATCACAAGACAGCTTACACTACCTCTCTGTCTTTAACATTGTATTTCTTCCTTTATTTAAATTTTGAATCTCTGGAGGTAGTGATCAAGATTTTTTACTTTTTTTTTTCCCTAATTTTTTTAAAGTAGGTTCCACATCCACTGTGGGGCTTGAACTCACGACCCTGAGATTGAGAGTTGGGCACTCTACTGACTGAGCCAGCTAAGCGCCCCAGCTGTATAATTTAAAAATAATAGAAATCCAACTCCACTGAATTACACACTAAAATATGTTGGTTGATAAACCAAGGAGTCCATTGATGGATTGCTGGCTTTAAAATTGGGTCAACATTGTAACAAATTTGCTTCTCTTTCAGTTTTGCTTTCCTTTGAGTGGACTTCATTCTCAGTCAGGCTTTCCTTATGTGGAGAAAAAAGATGGCCACCAGCAGATCCAGGTTACATTCTACCAATTTAGTAACCCCAGCAGAAAGCATCTCTATCATTCTCAGGTAAGGACTGTCATTGGCCCAGCTTGGGTCCCATGCGCATTTCTGACACAATCACTGGGTCTGAGGTGTGTGGTGTTGCTCTGGTTGGCCAGGGCTAATCCTGGAGTTTGGGTCAACTCTACCAGAACTTTATGGATTGAGAATGAGGATGAAAAATCATGGTATGAGACCAGAAGGGATGATGGGGAGGTAAAATGGATGTCCATCACACACACATCCCTTGAACTAGGACTCATCAGTCTCTGATGCAGATTGACTATGCCTGAATAGAGACTACAGGTGATTCTCTGATCTACCCTCAAAGGGCTCACTACACAGGGCTGTGCTTTTCCTAGTTTGGTTTCAAGGGTTGCACTATTCTTCAGACCAGTTATATAACAAAGCATTCTGCTCAAGGGAAATGGCTTATGCCTAGCTTGAGTTCTGTGGTGGCCTGGGTCAGCTGAGAGAAAGAGACAGGTATCTAATACCACAAGAAGACACAGTGTCAGCTTCAGTAGCACTGGGCAGGCCAAATCTGTCACTGGGAGGGCACACTGACAGATAGCAAGTTGTATCATAGGCAAGCAGTTGGTATCTGAAGCCAAACAGAAAATGACATGTTATCTTACTGAGAGAGAATTCTGAGATAGTAGATACTCAGGATTTCAGATGAACAGATAAGTCTGGTCAGCTGGTAGTAGGAGCCCAGTCACTCGGTTATTGGGGACATTCCAGTCCCAAGCAGTGGGTAACTGAAAGGAATAGACAGGCATGCCCCATTTGCAGGGGTATCAGGATTGGGTACAAGGCACTAGGCTGAAACTCAGGGACTGGGTCTGGAGTCCCAGGCAGGGCTGAGTCTTAAGAATGAAACTAAAGGTCATCTATCTGATAGAACTTGGGTAAAAGTTTAGACTAGCAACGGCCTTGGTAGGAAACCCTAGAGTGAGGGACTAAAGTGCCATAAATTCCTCCTAGCTCTGTGTAGGATCCAATGACCAGATCAAGCCTGAGCATACAGGTGCTATTGATGGCCTCAGCTAAGGGGAAGGAGGGAGACAGAAGTTGGCCCCACTGCAAAATCTAGCAAATTACCAAATGTAAGAGGCATGTGTTCTCTCACTGGAATGCATAACTTAATACAAAATTAAATTGAAATTTTTCAGCTGGAATGTATTAAGAAACAAAGAACTGGGAAAGAAATAGATGCACTTATAACAGGTTGTTAAATGAGATTTCCCTATTTCCTTGGTTTCAGAGGTTAGAATAATAGGTTAAAAGTGCCCCCATATTATAAGGAGATGTGTCAGATCATTTATGCATGACTTGCTCAGGGGGTAACCCCCTAATTGGTTCTAAAACCTGTAGACTGTCACCCATTTTTGTCCTGAGAAAAGAAAATCAAGGAGAAAGGTTTTTTTAAAAGTTTATTTATTTATTTTGAGAGAGAGAGCGTACAAGCAGGAGAGGGGCAGAGAGAAAGGGAGGGAGAGAAAGAGAATCCGAAGCAGGCCCAGAGCTATCATCGCAGAGCCTTAGGTGGGGCTTGAACTCACAAACTGTGAGATCATGACCTGATATGAAACCTAGAGTCTGATGCTTAAATGACTGACCCACTCTGGCACCCCAGGAGAAGAGGCTTAAAAAGCAAGAATTTCTTTAAAGACAACTATGAGAGTGCTGTGTTCTTCTCACTCTCCAGTCAATGGAAGGGAGAGAGTGGGAATCTGCCAGGAAGGGAGATTGACTGACATCTCATGGCCATGTGTGCTGAATGGAAGAAATGCCTGAGGTAGCTGGGAGCTAGAGCAGAGTGTATGCAGAGAGAGTTCTTGGGACAATCTGATCTGAGTCCCTAGAGTTGTGAGGTAGAGAGACTGATGTTTTATCTCAGTCCTGAGAGCTAGGTCAGAGACTGAAGGACCAAAGACTGTAAGTTAAAGGGATAGGAAGGGAGAGTTGACAGAATAAGTTTGAAAGGCAGTAGTAAGAAAGAATAAAGAAAGAATAAAATAGTTCTTTCCTTTGGACAAGAGGGAAAAAGCCTGAGTTTTCTTTTTAGCTCTGCCACAAATTAGCTGGGTTAGTGTGGAAAACCACCTGATCTTTCTGGGTCTCAGCTTTCCTTTCTATAAAAGGAAGAATTGGATTAGACTGTCATTTTTTTTTAATTAAAAAATAATTTTTAGAGAGAAAGAGCAAGTAGGGGAGAGGGGCAGAGGGAGAGAGAATCTCAAGCAACCCTGGAATCATGACCTGAGCCAAATCAAGAGTAGGATGCCCCACCCACTGAGCCACCCCTGGACTGGACTGTCTTTAAGGTATCTTCCATGACTTTCTAATTCCATGGGAGTATTCGGCTGAACTTTATGATGACTCCTGGAATAGAATGGATTATTATAGTATACATACATTCCATTACACTAGATTCTAGAAATTCAGGTCTCAAGGGTGCAGCATTATTCCCTTCCCCACTCCCTCTTCTCTTAACAAGTATTTAAATGATGAACTTAAAAACTTCATAGGAAAAAGTCACTTATAATACCACCAACCTGGCACATTACTAATTATATTTTGGCATATTCCTTTCCTGATCTTACACATGTATTTGCCCTGGGTGGAATCACTAGCACACACTTTTTGTGTTCTTATAGCACCCAAGTTCAATAATAAACAGTGCATGACCAAGAGGAAAGCTTAGGGTGCTTACAATTATTGCACAATAAGAGTAGGCAAAGAATAAGCTGGTCTTTGATAATACAGTCTTTTGGGGCACAGGACTACTCTGGTGTGGCCTCTCTTCCTTCTTAAGTCCCCTTCCTCCCATCCCCACCTCACTTCCTGATCCTTTAGCAACAGGAACTCAAGAGACCCAGTAGGGCTAAGCCACAGCAGCCTGTGATCTACATGACAGTCATTCTGAGGTTGTTTCTGGGTTAGAAATACCAAATACCAAGTGATCCATTTAGCAGACATCACAACAGCCACCAGAGAGTTATGTCAAGCCCCTAAAATCACAGAGAAAACCAGTATCAAGGGGATATAGAGATATCCTGGTGATTCTGCTATTCTTTTTTTTTTTTTTTTTTTAGCATTTATTTATTCTTGAGAGACAGACAGAGCATGAGCAGGGGAAGGGTAGAGAGATAGGCAGACACAGAATCCGAAACAGGCTCCAGGCTCTGAGCCATCAGCACAGAGCCCGATGCGGGGCTCAAACTCACAGACTGTAAGATCATGACCTGAGTTGAAGTCGGCCGCTTAACCGACTGAGCCACCCAGGTGCCCCTGATTCTGCTATTCTTAAGGTAGGAATGAGGAAATGTTTGCAGATGATCAAAAAGGTGATGGCACTCCTCCATCCACTTCAGTGCCAACTCTTGTGTCTCCATCCCTATGACTTAGTCCTACTCAGAGGAGCACACCTGAGTGTCCAGCACCATCAAAGTCAAGTTTTTGGAGAAGTCTTTGTACTTCCTCACCTACACAGAGAAGGAGATGGCTCAGTTTAAACCATGGGACGCCATGTCTTATAAATTAGTCTGGTATTGTGGAAACTTAAAGAGTAAGGTGAAAGGTAAAGGGCAATGGGCCTACAGAAGCAGGTAGGTAAGGACTGATTCGTGGAGTCCCTGGGGCTTGCTATGGCAGAGGAGTCTCAGATAATTTGAAGCAGGGATGTGACATGCTCAGATTTATGTTTTACAAAGATCACTCCAGTAAACGTGTGGGGAATGATTTGAAAAGGGCAAGAATGAAAGCAGAGACCTGAGGTTATCATAATTCCGTTAAGACATTAACATTTCTAGAAAAGCATAGGATTTCATCATTAGAAGAGAAAAAGGACAAAATGTGCAAGAGGCTAGAGAGAATACCATCCCCTTGGAGAGCTCCATAGCTGAAATATTTTTTCTGTGGGTTGCCTTTTTATTTGGCATTGTACATGCTAAAGAAATATGCGTTCACATTTTTTTCTGATTACAAAAGCAACCCATACTCATTGTAAAAATTTCAAACCTTTCAGAAATATTTAATTTAGGAAGTAGAAGTCCTGCACAATGCACTCCTCACCCCTCACCCCGAGGTAACAGCTGTTACTAGTAAAATACCTTTCTCACAGTGGGAAATCCTGCTCTTACCAAAGGACTTGAAATGGCTCAAAACCAGATCTCATAAGGCAATGCAATGCTCAGAGTCCCTGAAGAGTAAATGATGAAAGAGTATTCAGAGAAGGAAAGCTGTACAGAAATAACTGGGTGAAAAAGATTAAATGCTAAAGGAGCTAACTCCCAATCATATCTCCTGCTCAGGGGTTCACTTGCCTGAAGCTATCTAGGGTACTTGGCTAAGTGGGTAGCTAGTGTTTACTTCAGTGGAATAAATAAGCTGCAGAAGTTTACCTTCATTCTTGTTAACTGTTGATATGTTGCAGTTTACTTTTGGAAAGGAAAAGTGTAGTCTTGAGGCTAAAAAGGGTTTTCTATTCCTAGCAGGAGTGTTGACACGGTGGATAACAATAGAAAATAATTCAGATCACAGGAATCTACCCCCAAAACCAAGAGCAAACTGTATACACTGTATGTTAGCCAACTTGACAATAAATTATATTTTAAAAAAAAGAAAAGAAGTCAGGATCTTTGTGCCCATGTGTACATATCATATTGAGATATTAATACCTCCTGACTCCCTACAGAGGTAATGAAGCAATTAGGTGATTTCTTCTTGGTCACTTGCTTTTGAAATGATGGGAAAAAAATCTAGACTTGAGGCCTTTTTAAGAAAAGAATTGTCCATTCTAGACAACTGTCCATTCTAGACAATTGTCCATTCTAGACAACTGTCCATTCTAGACAATTGTCCATTCTAGACAATTCTTGGAGAATTTCTTTAGAAAGAAAACCTTTCTTGGAACCCATCCTGAGGTTTAACAATTTTTACCATCAGAAATCCCAAACTCTTTTGGGGCACCTGTCTGGCTCAGTCATTTGAGCCTCCAACTCTTGATTTTGGCTCAGGTCATGATCCCAGGGTCATGAGATCGAGCCCCCTGTCAGTCTCTGTTCTGGGCGTGGAGCCTTCTTAAGATTCTCTCTCTCTTTCCCTCTGCCCCCTCTCTCTGACTCATGTGTGCTCTCTCTCTCTCTCTCTCTAAAAAAAAAAAGAGGGGTGCCTGGGTGGCTCAGTTGGTTAAGCATCCGACTTCAGCTCAGGTCATGATCTCACAGTATGTGAGTTCGAGCCCCATGTCGGGCTCTGTGCTGACAGCTCAGATCCTAGAGCCTGCTTTGGATTCTGTGTCTCCCTCTCTCTCTCTGACCCTCCCCCACTCATGCTTTGTCTCTCCTGCTCTCAGAAATAAATTAAAAATATAAAAAAAATTTTTAAAAAATAAATAAATAAAAAAGAAAGAAATAAAAGAAAAAGAAAGAAATTCTGAACTCTTTCGATTGCTCTAACAGAAACTTAATTCCGACAATCTGTGAAAAAAAGAAGGTTATTATTTCATTCCTCTAAAGTCTGACAAAGGTAGACTTGGTTTCAGGTATGCAAGCTTCATTGGGAGTTATAATTAGATTTGAGAAATTCTACTTCAGTATCTGCATGATGCTTGAGTAGAGGAGGCACATTCTTAGAAGTTGTGGAATGGTCATGTTTGGCCATATGCATGGTCAAAACATTGAGAGCTAGTCTTTGATGGTAGAGGATGCCAAAACAGCTGTGTAGAAAGAAATAGAAAGATGGTAAGGGGACGATGCTTTGCTGAAATACCTTTTCTTTCTAGTTTGAAGTGAATTTCTCCTACTTTCAACCCAAAGAATCATGACTGCTATGGATTGAATATTTGTGTCTCCTCAAATTTGATATGTTGACAACTTTAACCCCCAATATGAGGGTATTGGGGAAGGGGGTTGAGAGATAATTAGATTTAAAAAAGGTGATGGAGGTGGGACCCCTGTGATGGGTTAATGCCCTTCTAAGCAGCGGAAAAGACACTAGAACTCTTTCTCTGCCATGTGAGAAACAAGAAGGAAGATATCTGCAATTCAGAAGAAAATCCTCACCAGGAGCCAAATCAGCGGGCACCTTGGTCTTGGACTTCCCAGCTTCCAAAACCATGAGAAATAAATATCTGTTAAGTCACCTAGTCTATGGTATTTTGTTATGGTAACCCATGCTGACTAGGACTATGACTTCAAGAAAACTACTGAGGAAAATTAGTAATAGCCTTGGTTGTATACTCTCTACAAGATTTAGAGAAAACATCTCTCCTATACTGAAATTTCCCTCTCAAAGGTCATCAGTTTCTAGTTGCCAAGCCCAATGATTCTCATTCAATTTCCATTCTTTGCTATGTTGATTGTCTTTGCCTTCTTTTTTTTTTTTTAAGTTTATTTATTTATTTTGAGCATGAGCAGGAGCAGGGGAGCACGAGCAGGGGAGGGGCAGAGAGAGAGAGAGAGGAGAGAGAATCCCAAGAATCTGTCACTGCAGAGTCCAACTCAGGGCTCAATCTCATCAACTGCGAGATCATGACCCTAGCCAAAATCAAGAGTTGGACACTTAACTGACTGAGCCACCCAGGTGCCCCATCCACTTTGCCTTCTTGAATCTCTTCTACTTTGGCCTCTGTGACTCCCCCCTCCCATGGATTCTCCTTTTACTTTTCTGACAGCTCTTTCTCTGTATCCTTCAGCCTTTTCTTTTCTCCACTTGCCTTATAAAGAAGACCTCTGAGGTTTTGTTCTTGGACATCTTATCCTCTTGCTCTATTCTCTTTGCTGAATAATTTTATCTACTCCCACAATTTTCTGTCTCCCTCATAGGCTGTTCCTATGTATCATTTCCTCATTTGTTATTCATAGTCTTAAGTTTGCTGAGCTTTAGGTCCTGATTTTTACTGTCCTGGTGAATACCTCCACTTTATAGGATGCAAACACTGTAAACATGTCCCAAACTGAACTTCTCATTTCCCTAATCTAGTCCCAAATCACTTCTCTAGCTACCAGTACCTCTCATACTGAACCTCTCTGGCAATCCACTCTCTTCCAGGCTCTAGCTCAGTTTTGTAGGCTTCCTTCACCAACACCTCTTCTCCTCTCCCCTTAGCTCCCTTTCTCAGTACCCTGTTCCATTCTTTCTTTCTTGTCTAAATCCTGCCTCGTCCAATGTTCATCTTCCTCATTTTGTCTTGTAGACTATCACTTTCCCAGAACATGGCATACATTTTTATGCTTCCATGAGTTGCTTATGGTTTCCTTCTCCCTGGAATGCTGTTTCCCCACTGTTTCCTATCTAAATCCTACTCATCTTTCAAAATCCAACTCAAATGCTAATTCTTCCATAGATCCTTCTGAAACACCTTGTCAGGACCAAGCATTCTCCTCTTTGGGCTTTCACAGAACCATCAGAACAAGTACTATAATCCGATTCGAGTTATTGTGAATTATGTATTTTCCTTTCTCTCCCGGTAGAGTGTTTTTTCTTGAGGGAAGTACATATCATAACAGTGTACTGCACAATTCAGATTCATCAAATTGAATCATAGAAGAAACTAATTGAAAAAACAGAAGAGATCTTTAATAAGAGGCAATGTTGCTTAAGAAAGACATTAATACTTTGGCAGACTGTTCTCTTTTATAAATTGTTTGCTGTTAAAAAAAATGGAGTGAGAGGGGCACCTGGCTGTCTCAATTGGTAGCATGTGACTCTTGATCTTAGGGTTGTGATTTCAAGTCCCACATTGGATGTAGAGCTTACTTTAAAACAAAAACAAAAACAAAAAACAAAACAGTAGAGTAAGAGACAGGCAGTAGCACACAGGGCAGATGCCTTCTTAACTCTTCTTAGTAGGTGATTTTCATTTGGCCTTTACACCTTAACCTTAGTGGGCCTTCCCTTTAAAATGTTTGATTTGAATAAGCTGAGATTTCTTAAAATTCGTATATTGAGAGATTTTATTCTTTAAGTAAGCAGAAGAGAGAACTCTGAACTTACACATTATATGGTTTTGATAAGCGGTGGACTCCACATATGAGTAAATGGCTTATGATGAAATCAAAACCTATCAGGACAGAAGAAGCAGTAGAGCATATTAAGTGAAAGCTTGGCTCTGGAGCAGGACTGCCAGGGCCTGAATTAGGCAAATTAACTTCTCTGTGCCTTGATTTCCTCTTGTGTCCAGTGGAGATTGTAATGGACCTACTTCATAAGGTTATTATGAAGATTAGACAGGTTAATATATGCCAAGTTCTTGAACAGGCTAGGCACATGGTAAGCATTCAGTAATTCTTAGGTGATATTATTATTTTCAATTACCACTTTCAAATCCACCTCTCCTGTACCTTAATGACCCCCCTGGCAGATTCTATGACTTGAGTACTACAATTCAGTTCTGTCTGGTTTAAAACATCAGTCTCATGATTGGTTCGAAGTTCTCTACCTCACCCAGTACAAGCTAGACTCACTGGTTGACTATTTCAATCATCCTCCCGTTCTAGTGCTCTGGAGGGCGCCTGGAGGGTGGGTGGTGTTGGATCAAGTTCTGGGGCACCGGGTCCACTTCCCAGTTGTTAGGACTGGGTCAGGAAGAGAGATGAGACAGTCAGAGCTCTCCTTACATAGCTAGCTTCCTCTTGTTAGGGATGCATCCCTGAAACTCATTGCTGTGGTTTAGTTTTGTTCTGCTCCTGCTGTGGCCTCTGATGAAGTGGTAGCCTCTACCGGATGGGTGCACAAGCTTTAAATGCACACTGTTCAGTTTTAGCCTAGATACCTCTTTAGCATTAGGTTACTGAAGCACAGTTGATGCTGGAGAGGAGACTGGAAACAATGCTTGATTTTGTTGTTTCATTGTTCTGACAAGAGGGACCGCTTGCAATCAGAATACTCTTATTTCCCACAGTGCCTGCTGAATAAGCTTCCAGGGAGGATGAAGCTCAGTGTGGTTGAAGCAGATCACAGACCAGAAGCCCAGATGCTACTCAAAGGGTTTCTGGATTTCAAGTACTTTTATATTTTTATTTTTTAAACTTTTTAAATGTTTATTTAGTTTTGAGAGAAAGTGTGAGAGAGAGAGAGAGAGAGAGAGAGAAAAGGAGAGGGGCAAAGAGTGAGGGGGACAGAGGATCCAAAGCAGGCTCTGCACCTGATGTGGGCTCAAATTCACAAACCACAAGACCATGACCTGAGCTGAAGTTGGATACTCAACTGACTGAGCCATCCAGCTGCCCCATGGATCTGAAGTACTTTAAAGAGAGCAACAACCCAAAATAACACTTATTGAATATCTACTATAGCTAAGTGCTTATGCCTGAAGCTAGGTATACATTATCTATTCTATGTGATAAGGATTACTAGTTTCATTTTACAGGTGAGGAAAGTGAAGGTAAGAGGAATGAAATCAATTGCCATTATTTCTGAGGGCCCTGCTTCTTACATAAAAATTTCCTCACCGATCCAAAAATCTAGTTAAGATTTCAGAGAGGAGGAGTGTTTGAATGGCTCAGTCAGTTAAGCCTCGGACTCTTGATTTCAGCTCAGGTCTTGATCTCATGGGTTGCAAGAGGGTTTGAGAGCCCCGAGTTGGGATCTGTGCTTGCTGTGGAGCTTGCTTGGGATTCTCTCTCCCTCTCCCTCTTCCCTTCTCCACTCACAGACTCAGGCACTGTCTCTCTAAAGAAAAGAAAAGAAAAGAAAAAAGATTTCAGAGGGGCAATATTACCAAAGTCATATTTTGAATGTTTAGGATAAAGTTGCGATTGCTAACGTTAATTTTTTTAATCATGCAAATACACATCTTTACTTGACATTAATTCATCACAAGTATAAAGGTCATAAAATATCTTAATTTTTACCATCCTTATAGTCTTTTTTCCTCCAGTATTTAGTTTTTAATTTATTTTAAATTCCAGTATAATAAACATACAGTGTTATGTTAGTTTCAGGTGTACGATATAGTGATTCAACAATTCTGTACATTACTAAGTGCTCATCACAATAGGTGTGCTCTTAGTCCCCTTCACCTATATTGTACATCCTCCTATATTGCCTATACTCACCTTTCCTCTGGTAACCATTAGTTTGCTCTCTATAGTTCAGGGTCTGTGCCTTGGTTTGTCTCTCTCTCTTTTTTCCCCCGTGTGAATTTGTTTTGTTTCTTAAATTCCACATATGAGTAAATTCTATGGTATTTGTCTATCTCTGACTGACTCATGTCACTTAACATTATACTCTCTAGCTCCATCTGATGTGGTTTTAGACCAGTTTGGGGGGAGGGGGTGGTCTGGAGCCTACGGCCAAGAAAGAATTCTTGAGACATCTTTGGATCAAAAGTTGATTTTATTAAAGCACAGGAACAGGACCCATGGGCAGGAAAATTGTGAAGAGTGACTGGTTATATACCTTGGAGCTGGAAGAGGTAAATTCCAAAGGGAGGTTTCCAAAGGACTTTGATATGCTAAAGAAGACTCAGAAGATACTGGAGGCCTAGCTATTATCAACCTAAGGTTGTTTTTCTCTCTAGCCAAGCATTAACATTAAGATAGTTGGGAGTTCCTGGAGAAATGTTATACTCCTCCTGCCTCAAGTATTTTCCAATGGGCTATAGGTTATAAGGACATTTAATTGTATCTACCATTTCCTTCTTGTCTTTGTTCCTCACATCACTATGGAAGGGAGGGTGATGTTAGGGCTCCAAGAAGCTGAGTCTATGGGTTTCTGGAGGCTAGGCTATTAATAAGATTGCCTTTTTTCTGGAAATTTACTGAGACATTTATAAATGTCTTGATTCTTGATGGAGACAAGAATATCACACACAGCCCACCAGTAGAGGGAGGGGTTTGTGGGGTGTCAGCTTGCCTTATGGTCCCTCATCACATCCACGTCATTGCAAATGGCAAGATTTCATTCCTTTTTTATAGCCAAGTAATATTCTATTATATATATGCATATATATACATATACATTTATATATATAATCTCACTTTTTTATTCATCTTAAGATGGATATTTGGGGTGCTTCCATATTTTGGCTATTGTATAATGCTGCTATAAACAAAGGGGTACATATGTCTTTTTGAATTAGTGTTTTTGTATTCTTTGGGTAATTACCCAGTAAGTGGAATTACTCGATCATATGGTAATTCTGCTTAATTTTTTTGAGGAACCTCCATACTGTTTTCCACAATGGCTGTACCAGTTTGTATTCCCATCAATAGTGCACAAGGGTTCTTTTTTCTCCACATGTCACCAACACTTGCTGTTTCTTATCCATCCTTATAGGCTTTTCACTACAGAGAACGAAAGAAAAGAATGATCTTATTGATACTAAGTTCAGTGGGCACTTTTTTTTTTTGGTGGGCACTTTTTCTATCTTTTTAAAATGTGTCTTCTTGGGGCACTTGGGTGACTCAGTTGGTTAAGTGTCCAACTTTGGCTCAGGTCATTATCTCATGGTTTGTGTATTTGAGCTCTGCATCAGGCTCTGTGCTAGCAGCTCAGGGCCTGCTTGGGATTCTCTCTCTCTCTCCCTCTCTCTCTCTCTCTCTGCCCCTCCCCTACTCACTCTTTCTCTCTCTCTCTCTCTCTCTCTCAAAATAAATAAATAAACTTAAAAAAAAGTTTTAGTGAAAACTATAGAAAGCTTATGAAAAAATTGAAGAAGACATAAAAAATGGAAAAACATTCCATGCTCATGAATTGGAAGAAAAAAATATTGTTAAAATGTCTATACTACCCAAAGCAATCTACCTCTTCAATGCAATTCCTATCAAAATAACACCAGGATTCTTCACAGAGCAAGAACAAACAATCCTACAATTTATGCGGAACCAGAAAAAAGACCCCAATAGCCAAAGTAATCCTGAAAAAGAAAACCAAAGCTGAAGGCATCACAATTCTGGACTTCAAGCTATATTACAAAGGTGTAATCATCAAGACAGTATGGTACTGGTACAAAAACAGACACTCAGATCAATAGAACAAAAAAGAGAATCCAGAAATGGACCCACAAACGTATGGCCAACTAATCTTTGACAAAGCAGGAAAGAATATCCAATGGAATAAAGACAGTCTTTTCAGCAATGGTGTTGGAAAACTGGACAGTGACATGCTGAAGAATGAACCTGGACCACTTTCTTACACCATACACAAAAATAAACTCAAAATGGATGAAAGACCTAAGCATAAGACAGGAAGCCATCAAAATCCTAGAGGAAAAGGCAGGCAAAAACTTCTTTGACCTCAGCCACAGCAACTTCTTATTCAATGTGTCTCCAGAGGCAAGGGAAACAAAAGCAAAAATGAACTATTGGGACCTCACCAAAATAAAAAGCTTTGCACAGCAAGGGAAAAAATCAGCAGAACTAAAAGTCAACGAATGGAATGGAATAAGATATTTGCAAATGACATCAGATAAAGGGTTAGTACCCAAAATCTATAAAGAACTTATCAAACTCAACACCCAAAAAACAAATAATCCAGTGAAGAAATGGGCAAGACATGAAAAGACACTTTTCCAAAGAAGACGCTCAGATGGCTAACAGACACATGAAAAGATGCTCAACATCACTCATCATCAGGGAAATACAAATCAAAACCACAATGAGATACCACTTCACACCTGTCAGAATGGCTAAAATTAACAAGTCAGGCAACAACAGATGTGGACAAGGATGCAAAGAAAGAGGAACCTTTTCGCACTGCTTGTGGAAATGCAAACTGGCGAAGCCACTCTGGAAAACAGTATGGAGATTCTCCCAAAAAATTAAAAATAGAAAACCACCCCATGACCCAGCAATTGCACCAATAGGTATTTATCCAAAGGACACAGGTGTGCTGTTTTGAAGGGAAAGAGCCCAAATGTCCATTGACTGATAAATGTATAAAGATGATGTGGTATACACACACACACACACATATGTATGTACATATATATATATACATATATATATATGTATGTATATATACCCACACACACATACACACATATAAATAAATAAATAAATATAATGGAATATTACTAGGCAATCAAAAAGAATGAAATCTTGCCATTTACAATGGAACTAGATGGAACTAGAGTATATTATGCTAAGTGAAATTAGTCAGTCAGAGAAAGACAAATATCGTATGACTTCACTCATATGTGGAATTTAAGATACAAAACGGATGAACATAAGGGAAGAGAAGCAAAAGTAATATAAAAACAGGGAGGGGGACAAAACAGAAGAGGTAATATAACATAAATATAGAGAACAAACTGAAGGTTCCTAGAGGGGGTGTGGGTGGGGGGGTGGACTAAATGGGCAAGAAGCATTAAGGAGGACACTTGTTGGGATGAGCATTGGGTGTTACTACACATAGCAGATGAATCACTGGATTCTACTCCTGAAATCATTATTGCACTACATGCTAACAAACTTGGATGTAAATTAAAAAAAAAAGTTTTAAAATGTGTCTTCTCTATACACATACAATCTCTTCATCTTAGTTGAGCAAATTTTTCATTATTAATTTGCATGTTCCGTTGAATAACAATATGTTTTAGGGAGACTCTTCCAAGAGCTATTGAGGAAAGCATGTATAATGGTTCTCTAAGATTTGCTAATGGTTTTTTATTTCCTCTGATCTCAGATCCAAGTGGTGAAATTAGAACTCTGTATTTTATACCCTCATACCATGTATAGAAACTGGGGCCAAGAGCACAATTAGAAGTTGGCAATAGACACAATAACGCCAATTCATTTTTCTTTTTCTTTTTGGTAAGAAGATAATTCACCTAAAATTAAATTTTTTTTAATTCTTAAATCACCCTTCCAAAGCCCTTTCTCTTAGTCACTTGCCTGCCATCTATGAGCCACCGCCGATTCAATTATAAATAAATATTTATAAAAAAGCCTGCTGTGCACCAAGCAGTGCTGGAATACTGTGGTCACCAAGGAAGACAAGGTGTTTGCTTTCATGGTGCATAGCTCTTACCTCGGGAAACAGACAATAATCAGATCGATAATAAAATTTCAGATTACGTGGTATGAGGAAAACAAGAGTAAGTGCCATGCAGAGTGATGAGAAGAGGGTAATAGCAAGTAGGATAGTCAGGGAGGACCGATATTTGACTGAAACCTGAATGACGAGGAGGCAGCTACTCAAAGATTTGGGAAAAGAGCTTCTCCAACCAAGGAACTATCAGGTGCAAGGGCCTGGGAATTATTTGGCAATTTTAGTGTTTTGGATACTGAGAGCATTATGTCCAACCCTCACTGATGAGAACCCAACAGCAAGTACAGTGTAAGATTGAAAGATTTTGTTTAACTTCTGGAAGTTAAAAGTCCTGTAGGGAAATATGCAGAGGTCAAGAAGAAAATAAAGATGAACTGAAGCCAAAATTGTAGCCTGGCCTACTAAGAAGCTTTTCTATAATGAAGGTAAATTCTACAATTTGATTCCATTTTATTGATTCAATGACATTATCCACTAGCAAGGAATCCACCCTAAGTCACTCTTCTGTGCTCATTGCGTCACTTTATTTATAACTAAATGTTTCCCTCAAGTAAAATAGAAACAGCCACTTTGCTCTCTGTATTTATACTCCTCAACAGAGATCCCATAGTAGACTTTCTTACATTTGTGGTAAACTACTTTTAACCATGCATCGAGGCAATAAAAATAGTTTTCGTGTGATTATGCCTTTGGAAATCTGGCACAAAATGTGATTTCACTTAGTGAGTGTGGTGTGACAGCTGTAAATTGCCACATTCCAGCTTAATGCTTCAATATTGTATTTTCAGTGTGGCTGACTTGCTGGTTTTTTCTGGCTTTGACTGCATTTTCCACAGAGAAGCTGGCACTCAGACAAATCCCCTGAGACACCCTCACAAAGAGATGCTGACAGATCTCTGTCTCTCAGAGGTTCTAACTGGGCAACGTTCCATCCAGACATGCTGGGCATGAGCATGGGTTGTCTGTATTTGTTGGCCTATAGGAGGGTCTTCTCATTTTGTCTTGCCAACAGCCAAGAGACATAGCCCCTTGAGATGGGGTTCTGCCCTGGGGCCAATGTGCTCTGGTAGGAAGGCGGTGGACCAGTTTAATAGGGCAAAGAGTCTTTTTCAAAGAAGCCAGAAGTATTTGAAGAATCAAGTTTGTCTCCCCATTATGTGAGTGGGTCATTGAGTAAGTGCTTAAAAATAATTGGTAGAGTGTTCAGGCATTCTCCTGGATACTAGTGATGTATAGCTGAATATCTAATTCAAAGAACTCACCCTAACTTGTTTGGGGAAGTAGCCTGTAGTGGCCAATCCTTTTTTTGGCTTCCCCAACCCAACCCTAAGACTGCTTATAACCCAATGAATTTTCAAGTAGTTATTATCAAGTACTTCTTTTGTGCCAGGCACTGTGGTCTGCCTAAGATGTGCAGAAATGAACAAGACAAATTTTTCTAGAATTAGTATTGTACACACAATAGTGTTATAATGGTTATCTTCAAGAGGTAGAATAAGATGGAGATATGGAGAAGGACCCTTAATTTTTTCCTTTTGAACTTTACTATTTGAACTTTTTGTGACAAGATTTGACCATGATACTTTTTTGTATCTCGACCAAAATCTTCTGGGGTGCCTGGGTGGCTTAGTTGGTTAAGTGTCGGACTTTGGCTCAGGTCATGATCTCATGGTTCATGAGTTCAAGCCCCATGTCCGGCTTTGCACTAACAGTACAGAGCCTGCTTCGGATCCTCTGTCTCCCTCTCTCTCTGCCCCTCCTCCACTCACTCTCTCTCTCTCTCTCAAATAGATAAACATTAAAAAAAAAAGTTTTCTGAGCAACTGTTTATGCCACTCTTCTGAGCTTTGAAAATGCAGCAATGAATGAAGCAGAAAAAGTCCCGTGTCCTCATGGAACTTCCATTCCAACTGGAGAAGCACCACAAAACAAAACAAAACAGTCCATACAAAGATGCCATATAATGATGATTGATGACATGTCCTATGGAAGAAAAAAATACTTTTTAAAAATAAAAGAGTTATTCTGATTTGCTTAGATACTCTCGACTCTTTAGAGACCAGGATTCTTCACCGGCCTGGGTAAATAGCATTGACAGAAGTGGGCCAGAGGGCCAAGCCTCAAAGCCTTGAACTATTTGGACTCATTCTTTGAGTCCAAATTTATGCTCTCTCCAGCCAGCATAAATGAAAAGGCAGTCTGAGCTGCCTGCATTCTTTGGGCATAAGAGTGATGTCAACGCACAGAGTCTGACCTGGCTGGTTGCTCTTGATTGGAGCCCAGGCCTTTCCCCACCCAGTCTGGGGACAGAACTCCCTGCTGTGCCAGTATTTGAAAGTACTGACCCTGCCTACCCCACATTTATTGACTGCTTCTTCTTTCCACCTTCACCAGCTGGTTTCCAGGGACCTGATCCCTCTGGCTTCTGGCCTGCCCTGTCTCACAGCTGCCTGAACATTGGGACTTAAAAATTAGTTCTAAATGCCTGAGTCCAGCCACCACATTCCAATCTATTTTTAGGACAAATCCTCCTTATTTGGCTCCCTGAGAAACCACTCTTCTTTTTCTGTTTCTAAACTACTTCCATTCCCAGTTCAGGCTGAAGTCTCCTCACCTGGGAATGCAAAGCTTAGGGTTTCCAGTTCCCGCTCATCAGCCAAGGAGAAGATGCTGTTTTCACTCAATTCCTCTAGTCAAAGAAGAGGTAAGACTTGATATGATAGTAAGTTAAAGAAACAGAGCCAAAATTATATGCACACTGACATTACTAACATTTAAAAATTATTTTATTTTTATTTCAATCATGAAAGTGACACCGGCTTATTGCAGAAACTTTAGAAAATACAGTAAGAATAATTTATATTTTAATGTATTATTTTCTTCTTGACCTGTTCTCATGCTCAGAAGTTTGTTGTTATTGGTTAAATATATTATTCATGCACACAGGACAAAATTCAAGTAGTATAACTTCACTGTTCCCCAGCCATCCGGTTCTTCTCCCTGAGGGAACTGTTCATAATATTCTTTTATAATCCTTTTTATTTCTGTAAAATCTGTAGTAATGTTCTACTTTCTTTCCTGATTTTGGTAATGCAATTTTTCTCACTTTATCTTTCAGTCAACCTAGGTAAAGGTTTGTCAATTTTGTTGATCTTTTTAAAGAACCAGCTTTCGGTTTTGTTGATTTTCTCCATACTGTTTTTCTATTCTCTTGTTTTTGTCTCCACACCATTATTCTCTTCCTACTGCTAGCTGTGGGTTCAGTTTGCTCTTCTTTTTCTAGTTCCTTAAGGTGAAAAATCAGGTTATTAAATGACTTTGCCACTCTTCCTAATATATATGTGTATATATTATTTTTATTTTATTTTAAAATTATTCTACAGTATAATTGAGTTTTTGCAATGCCGTTCTATGAATTTTAGCAAATATGTAGATTTACATAACAAATGTCACAATCAGGATACAGAAGATCTACTTATTTTGTTAATTACTAAGAAATGAATTGCAAAATCTTCAACTATAATTGTGATTTGTGCATTTATTTCTTTCAGAATTGTTACCAGCAGTTGTTGATATGATATATAAAGTTTCTTTCTCCTTTTGTAATTAATCATATCTTATGGTATTTTGAAACTATGTAAATATACTATTTTCATCAAAATGTTAATTTATTCATCGATTTTAAATTTTTATTTATTTATTTATTTTAGAGAGAAAAAGCACATGAGTGGGGGAGAAGAGCAGAGAGAGAAAGAGAGGGAGAGAGAGAGAAAAATCGTAAGCAGGACCCAAGCTCAGAGCAGAGCCCAATGCAGGGCTCAGTCCCATGACCCTGGGACTATGACCTGAGTCGAAATCAAGAGTCAGACACTCAACCGACTGAGTCAAAAGTGCCCCTGATTTTTTATTAATATAAATTCATAATTTCATATTTTATCTGATGGGCTATAGTCCGTTAATATCATTATTTATTTTGCAGCTCACATTATATGCAATTTCATTGGTAGATCTTCTTCAAGCGTGCTCTTGAATCCTTTTGATATATCCTTGTCATTCTTTGAGCACTTCCTTGCTTCTTGCACAAGATGTTCCAGTCTCACTTGTATTTTTTCCATGCCCCAAACTTGCAATCAGCCATTTCTCCAAGAAGTGGAGAATATTATTTAGAACGAAGATCTCGACACTAAGTATATTCATTGTTTTTGGGTGTCATTGCCCCCAAGCTCTTTTATTTTTTATTTTATTTTTTTTTAAGTAAACTCATGACCCTGAGATCAAAAAATCACATGCTCTGCCGACTGAGCCCCCAGGCACTCCTACCCCCATGCCGTTTTAGTGGACACACTCATTTCCATCTATATTCATTCCTATATCGATTCATCATCTGTTGATCTACCTATCATCTATGTATTGAAAACCATGATTTCACATTGATACCTCCAGTTTCAATCCAACATCATGGGTTTCATTCCACTTTTCTACCTTTCCATGTTTCTAACTTTAATACTGGTAAGAACATCTAGGCTTCTATTATCCCTAACACTGTTACTTATTTTTTATCAATCTACTAGTTTGTAACCAATCTCTTATTGCTGTGCCCCTCTCTCTCTTATGCAGATGCCCTTATCCCACTTGAACTCCAACAGACACCTTGCACCAGGTCGCCCTACATGGAGGCTTTTTCACCCAGTTTTGCCTCTGACTTCTGGTGCCATCATTGCCTCCTGTGGAGACCCTCTCCTCATTCTCCCTTGACTTTGAAGACCTGCTTTGAGCGGCTCCTTTAGAGAAGAGTTAATACAGCAGACCTGAGACTGCTCTCCATAGAAGAGCCTGCTTGCATGGTTGGCCTGTGGCTAGTGTCTGGTAACTTGAATTTCAGGAAAGCTTCACCATTCCCATACTTGATTAGGGTGGTTCACTGTGTCCAAACTCTTTGTATAAATAACGTGCTTTATACTGAACAAACTGCTTTCCTTGTGGATATCTGGGATTCTGGATAGGCACAGAGTGCCTATATGACCAACTTCCAACAAAAACTTTGGGCACTGAGTCTCTAATAGGCTTCCCTGGAAGACAACATTTCATACATGTCACAATTTGTTGCTGGAGGAATTAAGTGTGCTCTGTATGATTCCACTGGGCGAGAGAACTCTCAGAAGCTTGTATCTAGTATCCTTTGGACTTTGCCCCATGTACCTTTCCCTTTGCTGATTCTGGTTTGTATCATTTTACTGTAATAAATTCTAGCCATGAGTATGACTCTGTGCTGGGTCCTGGTTAATCGTTGAACCTGGGGCTAGTCTTACGGACCTCTGTCACATCTGGCTTGGGCTCTGAAAACTTGCAATGAACTGCCTTTCCTTAAGGACACTGTCTTCACTTGCCTGGGTTTTAAACTTCTATGCCAAACCAACCTCCTCATTCTGTCTGGGCTCTGACACCCTATGCCAGGTTGCCCCACTTCAGGGACACTGCCCTCACACCATGTGTTTCCAGTGATTTTAGCTATTGCGATTATAGCTGCTATGAATATCTTTGTATAACTCTTTTTGTAGACATTTGTTTTCAGTCTTGTTGGGTGAATACCTAAGAGTGGCATTGAGGGGTCATAAGGTAGGTGTTTATTTAGTTTTATAAGAAGTTGCTAAAACTTGTTCCAGAGTGCTGGCTCTACCATTTAAAACTTGCACCAATAATGTATGATTACCACTTACCTTCTAAAAATTATATGAGGAAAAAGTTCTTTTATAGTTACCTATGTTTATCATTTGGGGCACTCTTCATTCCTCTGTAGATCTGCATTTCCTTCTACCATAGAAGGAAAAAGATATATATATATATATATATATATATATATATATATACCTTTTATATATATGTACCTTTTATATATATGCACCTTTTATATATATGTATTTTTTTTGAGAGAGAGAGAGAGAGAGAAAGAGCGCGTGAGTGGGGGAGAGGGGCAGAGGGAGCGAAAGAATCTTAAGCAGGCTGCATACTCAGTGGGGAGCCTGACACAGGGCTTGATCCCACAACCCTGGGATCACGACCTGAACCGAAATCAAGAGTCAGATGCTCAACTGGCTAAGCTACCCAGGCGCTCCTCCCACAACATTTCTTATGTTCCAAGTCTGCTGGTGACAAATCTTTCGTCTTTCCTTAAACTGAAATATCCTTATTTTACTTTTATATTTTAAGGTATTTCTGCTGGGTTTAAAATTCTCAGTTCACAGTTTTGTTTTTATTTTCTTTAAGCACCTTAAAGAAGTCATTCCATTTTCTTCTTATTTGCATTGTTTTATAAGAAGTCCATGTTTGGTTTAACATTTTTTTTTAACATTTATTTACTTTTGAGACATAGAGACAGAGTGTGAGTAGGAGAAGGGCAGAGAGAGAGGGAGACACAGAATCCGAAGCAGGCTCCAGACTCTGAGCTGTGAGCACAGAGTCCGACGCAGGGCTCGAACTCACAGACCACGAGATCATGACCTGAGCTGAAGTCAGCCATTTAACTGACTGAGCCACCCAGGCGCCCCCACATTTGTTTTTAATTGCTGTTCACTTGAATGAAATGTGTCTCTTCCCCCACCCCCTCTCTGGCTGTTCCAAAGATTTTCTGTTTATCTTTGGCTGTCATTATCAATATGATATACCTAACTATGTTTTTCTTTATGTTTATCCTGCTTGGGGTTCAATGAATTTTTTGACCTTTGAGCTTATTTTTTTTCAACAAATCTGTAAAAACATTGGCCATTATTTCTTAAAGCACTTCAGATACTTTAATTCTTTCTTCTCTCTTTCTGAAGTTCTAACTAGGTTTATGTTAGACTCAGTCTTTTTCTTTCTGTGCTACAGTTTGACGAGATTCTTTTGCCTTGTCTTCAAGGTGACTGACTGGGCTTCAATGGTGTCTGATCTGATGTTAAATTCATCTAGTGAATTTTAATATCAATATTGTATTTTTTAATTCCAGAATTTTTATTTGGCTCTGTTTTATGGGTTACATTTCTTAATGGATATTTCTCATTTGTTCCCTTATTATGCTCCTGGTTTCCTTTAAGTCCTTGAACATATTCCTAATAGCTTTTTTAAAAAAGTCATTTCCAGGGGTGCCTAGGTGACTCAGTCAGTTGAGCATCCACCTCTTGGTTTTGGGTCAGGTCATGGGATCGCAGGCTCACGGGATCAAGACCCACGTAAGGCTCTATGCCAAGTATGGAGCCTGCTTAAGATTCTCTCTCTATTGATTGATTTTTCTTCTGACTATGGGTCATCCTTTCCTGCTTCTTTGAATGTTTTGTAATTTTAGATTATAGGTGAACATGGTGGATTCCATGCTATAGAATTTGATTTTATTTTCTTTTTAAAAAATTGTACTTTCAGCAATTTTGAGGTTTGTTCTGGTAGGCAGTTAATTTACCTGTGCACCAAATTAATCCTCTGAATTTTGTTTTTAGTCTTTATTAGTGTGTGTCTAAACAGCCTTTTCTCTAGGGTTAGATGATCCCTAATACTTAGGTTTTGCCTTTCTGGGGTCTTTTCTGAATGCCCAATATAGTTACCAAATTTTCTCCATTCTGGAGTCTTTAATGTCACCCAGCCTCATGTAAGCTCTTGAAATCTCCGTTCGGTTCACAGCTTTCCAGTACTTGTAATTTCTCCAGCATTTGTTCTTTGCTCTACTTCATGTAGCCCTACCCTGGCTTGTGTAGATTTTTAACCAAAGACCCAAACAGACTCCTCTGCAGCTATCTAGAGCTTCTTTTGTGCTCTTCTCTGATATCCTACCCTGCAAATTCCAGCCACATTGATAGTCTCCAATCCTTTTCTTCTTTGTTCAGTAACACTGCTATGCTCTCTTTGGGCTACCTCTCCTTGTGTTGTGGTCCAGAAAGTACCTCTAGGCAGAAAGCCTGGTGATCATGACTCATCTTATCTGTTTCTCTTGTCTCAAGGATTATAGTCTCTATTGTTCAATATCTAAAACAGTAGTTCAGGTATTTTGTCCAGTTTTCTAGTTGTTTGCAGTGGGAAGTCTGGTCTGTTATCAATTACTTTGTCATGGCCAGACATGGAAATCTCAAAATTGGCTCTTGAATTTTGTATTATATTTTAAGAGGCTTTTTCAACGTTTTCTCATGGGAGGATGAATACTTAGAAGGAAGTATGGGGTCTTCTGGGTATTGGTAATGTTCTATTTCTTGATTTGAGGACTCCCATGTTGAGTTAGTGAATATTCAGCAAGCTGTAAATGTAAATTATGTAAATTTTTCATTTTCTTTTAAGTTTTTATTTCTTTTGAAAGAGAGAGAGAGAGAGAGGTGGGAAGGGGCAGAGAAAGGGAGAGAGAGAACCCTAAACAGGCTCCACGCCATCAGTACAGAGTCTGATGCAGGGCTTGAACTCACAAACTGTGAGATCATGACCTGAGCTGAAACCAAGCGTTGGATGCTCAACCGACTGAGCCATCCAAGTGCCCCTCAATTTTTCTTTATGTATGATATACTTAAATGTTTTTCTTATTCCAATTTTAATTTTAGTTTCTCAACAAAGTTTTTAAATTTTATTAGATAAAGTTTTTTTAAGCTTGCCCCAAAGCTAGGCCTCCAGGGTCTATGAATCAAGATTAAAAACAGAAAAGGACTGTGTTTTTTCTGGTGATTAGGAGAGAGGAGAAAAAGGGAGGAAATGACAAGAGGGAAGAACAGAAATGTCCAAAGGAATTTATTACCCATTTCTCTTTCTTCAAACAATCCAGTAAACTCCATGTTGCTTATTATTGTTTTGTGGAGTATATTTTCTTTTGGGTGTGTGACAAAGTGTTACATTCTGTTTTAAGGGTTGTACAAGGGTAGGGCGCCTTGGTGGCTAAGTTGGTTAAGTGTCTGACTTCAGCTCAGGTCTTGATCTTGCGGTTTGTGGGTATGAGCCCCATGTGGGGCTCTGCACTGACAGTTCAGAGCCTGGAGCCTGCTTTGGATTCAGTGTCTCCCTCTCTCTCTGCCCCTCCCAACCTGTGCACTCTCTCTCTCTCAAAAATAAACATTAAATTTTTTTTTTAAGATTTATTTATTTTTGAGAGACATAGAGACAGAGCATGAGCAGGGGAGGGGCAGAGAGAGAGGGAGACACAGAATCTGAAGCAGGCTCCAGACTCCGAGACATCAGCGCAGAGCCTGACGCGGGGCTCGATCTCACAGACCGCGAGATCACGACCTGAGCTGAAGTCGGAGGCTTAACCGACTGAGCCACCCAGGTGCCCCTCAAAAATAAACATTAAAAAAAAATGGGTTGTACAAGGGCAAAATCAGAGGCTTCCCCATTGGTTACACTGAGCAAGGTTTTTTTGCTCAAGGTTAACAAAAACATTTTTTTCTATTTTATCTTCCATTACTTTCATAATTTTCCTTATTAAATTTAAAGCTTTAATATCATTTGATAATTAACTTTGTGTATAGTATGATAGGTATCTGACTTTTAAAAATTTAGTTAAATATCCCACTACCATTTATTGAATAATCTCTGTTTTTTTTAAGATTTCACTTTTAAGTAACCTGTATACCCAACACAGGGCTTGAATTCACAATCCTGAGATCAGGAGTCCCATGCTCCACAGGGCCAGGTGCCCCTGAATAATCTTTTTTTCCCTCTAATTTAAATGCTTCCTTTATATATATTAATCCTTATAATTATGTAGGTTTATTTGATCTCATTTATTTACTTATTTTTTTTACTTTTTTCCTGCTCCAGCATACCCTTGTTTTAATTACTGTAGCTTTATAATATCTGCTGGTGCAGGTCTACCATCCTCAGTCTTCCTTTTTTCAAAAGTATCAGTATTTTTAGCATTAGACTTGTTTTAATCTCTGCTGAACAATAGACTAGTACATTTATTTATCTAGTGATCATATGCATTCGGGGAGTTTTCATGTATCTCAAAAGCATTCACTATGTTAAAACATTGAAAAAGGCCCTGTGCTGGCTCACCAAAGGGTGCTCACAGTCTGGTGGCAGATAAGTAAACAATTGAAAATAATTAGATAATTACTAAAATAGAGGAAATCTAGGAGCAGAAGTACCTATCAGGACTGGTACCCTTAGAAAAACTCTTCAAAGACAAGCAGTAGTTGATTATAGGGAAACACTGGGGAGAAGACATTTAAGGCAAAAGTATAACTTGCAAGGACACAGTAGCACAAATGAGTATGGTATGTTCAAGGAACTACAAGTGGTTCGGAATGGTTTCTTTTATTCACTGAAGTGTTCATTCATATTGGATTTGGAGTCAACTAGACCATTTGAGCTGTGTCAGGTCAGGAAGGGCTTCAGGACTGTCTCTTAGAGACCACTCTAGTGGTAATGTGGAAAATGGCTTGGAGGTGAATGAGAGGAGAAATCATGAGATCTGAATGAGGTGGGTAAGGAGCTAGAGATCTGACTAGACCCAGTGTTTGACTGTGTGGGAGTGTGAAAGACAAGGAGGAATTGATTCATTCATTCATTCAACAAACTGAATTTTTTTTAATGTTTATTTTTGAGAGAGACAGACACAGAATCCAAAGCAGGCTCCAGGCTCCAGGCCATCAGCACAGAGCCTGACGCGGGGCTCAAACCCATAAGCTGTGAGATCATGACTGGGCTGACGTCGGACATTCAACTAACTGAGGCACCCAGGCACCCCCAACAAGTTGAAT
The DNA here is from genome assembly GCA_030068075.1 of Paguma larvata. Lineage (NCBI taxonomy): Eukaryota > Metazoa > Chordata > Mammalia > Carnivora > Viverridae > Paguma > Paguma larvata. The sequence continues at coordinate 63,721,407 of CM057831.1, read as the reverse complement.
TTAATGAATGTAAAATGAGAATTCTTGGGTTTCTGGCTTGAGCAAAAGGGGAGCCGATGGTACTATCTCCCAGGATTGTGAATATAGGGAGTTAATACAATTTGGGAGGTAAGATATTGATTTCAGATTTGGATGTTCTGAGTTTGAAGTGTTTGTGTGTGGTACACCCTGGTATAGATAAGTTTTATGTATATCATTATGGTGTTTGAGATAAATATTTGTCATCTATGTATGTAAAAGTGATGACTTGAAATCATGGCCAAGATTGCCTAGAGAAAGTTTGTAGGCTGAGCAGACAGCCTATTATTGGGGGGAAATAACTGGCATTTAAGGAGTGGGGAAAAGAAGAGTTACCTTCAAGAGTTTACTAAGTAGTCAGAGAGTTGTCATGGAAACCATGAAGGAGGAAGCAGTTAATGTATTAAGCAATGCAGAGAGGTGGCAAATGACTAAAAACTGACCACTGAATCCAATGAAAAGAAGCTCACTGGTGATCATGAGAGCAGTTTTAGCTGAGTAAGGTGGAAGGAGTCAGGAAGTAAGAAAGTTTCGATAGAGGGTATCTAAAACAAAATTTGGCATCTTTCCTTCTAGTCTGACTCATCTCCTCTAATCTCTTAGACATAAATATTCCCCTCAGTCTCCTAAATCAGAAACTCACTAAACCTAGTCCCTTCCCTCTCACTTGGTATCCTTGTCTAATTAGGGCATTAGTCCCCTAGGTCTACTTCCTTAACATTTCTAATATTCTAGAAGGATAAATCCCAAATATCATCCTCATCTGTGGATGATGATATATCATTAATTTTTATGTTTTTCTGATAGTTTGCTTTTTCAATATTTTTCTGGAATGACTATGTATTTACTCATGTAATTAAAATAATACAAGGTTTTTTTTTTTTTAATGTTTATGTATTTATTTTGAGAGACAGAGAGACAGTGTGTGTGCATGTATGCATGGGGGAGATGCAGAGAGAGGGAGAGGGTGCATGCCAAGCAGACTCCGCACTGCCAGAGTCAAACGCAGGGCTCGAACTCATGAAGCCACTAGATCATGACTTGTACAGAGATCACCCACGCGCTTACATGACCTGTACTGAGCCACCCAGGCACCCTAATAATAAAAGTTTAAAAGTACTTTTTCTCACACATCATCTTATATCTGATGTCAGGTCTTTGTTTCCAGTCCATTACCCTGGTTCAGACCAGAATTATAATAATTTCTTACCTTCTCTTTCTGCTGCTACTAGGGCACTCCTCAATTCTATCACTGAGAAGTCAGAATAAGCTTTGTAAATACAAATCCTAGTATGTCCGTTTCCAGTTAAAAGTTCTTCAATGACTTTAGATGTCTTCAAGGATTAAGTTCATACTTCTAGCACTTTGGGACAAGTCCTTTGTCTTATCTCCCTCATCTCATATCTTTCCATTCTCCCACTCTTTGCTTGCACTTGTTTTTCAGAGATTAGCAGTAGCTTTTAGCCTTTGCAAATTCCCTTCCTCTTTCTTTTGCTAATTCCTACCCATCCTTTATTTATTTATTTTTAGAGAAAGAACAAGTTTGTAAGCAGGAGAAGAGGGGAAGAAGGAGAGAGAATCTTAAGCAGGCTCCATGTAGGGGTTTTATCCTGCACCCTGAGATCATGACCTGAGCTGAAATGAAGAGTTGGACACTCAACTAACTGAGCCACCCAGGCACCCTTCCTATTCATCCTTTATATCAGTTTAATATTCATTCTACCTAGGAGACCTTCACTGCAACCCACTCTAATTTAGCCACCCTTCTCTTCTGCTAGTGCATTCTATGTACCTCTCAGTCAGTGTTATCACATTGTGTTAATGAGGTCGTTCATCTTTTCCTAACTTTTTGGCTATTTAACTTTTTCTTCTGAGAACTGACTATTCATATCCTTGGTTCGCTTTTCTGTTGAGATGTGCTTTTCTTATTGATTTGTAGTAATTATTTAATTTTTAATTAATTAAAGTAACCTCTGCACCTAATGTGGGACTGAAACTCATGACCCCAAGTTTAAGAGTCACATGCTCCACCAAGCCAGAGAGACAACCCAATTTGTAGTAATTCTTATTTATGTGGCAATATTTTTTCTCAGTCTATTCCTAGGTTTTGGAGGGTTTTTTTTCTTTTGGTGCTTTTATTATACTTTTGATTTTTTTTATGTAATAAAATATATCGAATGCTAAAAAATAGTCGTGTCTTATTGAAGACTTTCTCTATCCTGGGGTGCCTGGCAGGCGCAGTGGGTGGAGCATATGACTTTTCATCTCAGGGTCATGAGTTTGAACCCCACTTTAGGCACAGAGATTACATTACAAAAATAAATAAATAAAAATACAGAAACAAAACAAAAAGACTTTATCCTAAAAATATAAATTTATTTGCTTATGTATTTAATATTTTTGTTTTTTATACTTCTTTAAATTTTTGTCTTTTCTCTTTTTTTTTAAAGTTTATTTATTTATTTTGAGAGAGAACGCTAGGGCAGGTGCACAAATAGTACAGGGACAGAGAGAAGAAAGAGAGAAGCCCAAGTATGCTCCCCACTGACATTGTTGGGCTTGATCCCATCAACCAATAAATCATGACCTGAGCTGAAATCAAGAGTGGGTCCCTTAACCCACCGAACCACCCAGGCGCCCCACTTCTTTGAAGTTTTGAATAAGCACTGTCCACATTATTAATCTCTTCATAAATATAATTTTCTATGGTTGAATATTTATTCAACGAATTTAATGAATGCCCTCTTAGATACTTGCCCTCTATCAGGAGCTGGGGGATACAATGATGAACAAAAAGAAAGGCCCTTACCTTAACAGAGCACACATTGTAGAGGTGGTAATGAACAAGTAAACAAATAATCCAAATAATTATTGCCTTTAATGATGATCATGAAGGAAATAAAATGGGGAGCTACCTCCTAGAGTGGTCACTGAAAGTCTGTCTTAATGCAAGTAAGCAGAGGTTGTGTAGATAAGACAGTTCCCTTGAATAATCTCCCATAATTTACTCAACCATTCTTCAGTGTTGGGTTTTTAGGTTACTTCCACATTTACCATTATACTAACAAATAGTGCTGTTAGGAATAACTCCCTGTATATCCTCATTTCCATGGAATAGTTTCCTAGAAATATAATTACTGGATAGGAACAGTATTTTTATAGACTGCCAAGTTGCTTTCAAGAGGGAATTCCAATACACTCACCAATGAGTAAGTTGTATACTGATCTGAGATTTAAGTTTGAAAAAAAGTTAAGTCAAAAACGGCAAGTTTGGGCTCAGAAAAAGAAAAAGCTAAATGAGCTGACCTGCGTTTGCTAGTGAAGGGCGACAGGATGACGCAACGGGAAAGCTTCTACATCCTTTTCTGCCACCCTGTGACCTTCACAGGTTATAGCTCCTCTCTGATCTTTAACTTCCCTTAAACTCGATAGGTTAGGCTCAGGCTTTGTATTTTCCAGTATCTTCAGACGAAATATCTAGACCCAACAGAGTGAAGACAGCAACTTAGGGAATTGGTGAAGTCAGTAGACTGAATCACCATACGCCGCGAAACGCCAACTAATCACTCGCGGGCACTTCCGGCGGCCGGGACAAAGGGTTTGAAGTCTCAGAGACCGCACTTCCGGATAATTAGAGCTGCGCATTAGATGCCTCTGTCCTCGAGCCACAACCGACTCCGAGGACGCGACTGCGCATGCCCTATACAGTCGTGAGCAGGGGCGGGGGATGAATGGGGCGGGCCTGGGCCCTGACTTGTCTCGCGGTTACTGGGCGAGCGTGAGCGCGCGAGGCTCGGGGGTGGCGCGGGGCGGAGCCTAGTCGGAGTGGGCGCTGTAGGTTTCAGCTGAGCGTCGCTGTGCTCGCGGGGTTGAGGTCGTCTCAGGTGAGGTGGTCGCCCTGGAAGTGGCTGTGGCTGTGGCCCCTGTGTTGTAAGGAGCCTGAGGCGGAGGTGTTGTTAAGGGGGGGCAGCATCACCTCTCTTCCTCCACCTTCCCTGCAGCGGCCATGGCGAAAGGCAGAGTGGCCGAAAGATCGCAGACGGGGGCACTCCACACGACCCCTGTGGGGGACAGGGCAGCGGGGACGCGCGATCTTCCGACGCCGGGCAGCGGAGACTACCTGAAAGGTGAGTAGAACCGGAATCAGAGCTGGGGTTGGCCCAGAGGCGGGAGTGTACCGAAGGGGCTTTGGAGTGGAGAGGACCCCAGTCTGTCCCGGGATTTTCGAGGGGGCCTGCTGGCACCCAGGGGCGCGGGAGCAGAGAGGGTGGGAGACCTGGGCTTGATTGGGCCCCTGTCCACCACGAGGCCAGACACTTAGGAGATGCCTCATAAATGCTGTTGTTGTTGAATTCAATTAAAAAAAGTAATGACACTAGCTTGTTTGAAGCTCAGGGAGGTTTTAAGGTTCATAATATTGAAGCTAGACAGAGCTGGAAAGAACTTCAGCATTCCTGCTTTATTTTCACCGATGAGGAAACTGAGGGCCTGAGTGGATATGGAATTTGCATAAAGTCACAAAGTAGATTAGTCAAGCAGTAGTTAAGAGCAAGGATTTAACTATGTCCAAGTGCCACTTCTAAGTGGCAGGAACACTTGGGTTTGAGTGCCTGCTCAACCACTTATGACTTTGGACTCGTTATCTTTCAAAGCTCAGTGTCTAAACTATACAGTGGAGATGACAAAGGTGATAGTAATAATAGTATCAGTTTAGCTTGCCGTGTGGATTAGCAAAATAAGTGATGTAAAGCATTTAGTGTAATGGCTTGTGTGAAGTGGAGACTAAATAAATATTAGCAATTACTATCATAGCTGAGATCTTTCATTCTCAAGCTTTTTTCCGTTACACCATTCTGGCATTTCTCAGGACTTTAAATATTATTTTAAGAAGAAAACATACCTAGAAACTAAATACTTTGATTTCATCTTGACATTGAGTTTTTCATTGCTTTTCAAAAGTTAAAATGATTAAATTCTTTAAATGCCTTTTAAAAAGCCCATAAACTTGAAGGGATCCTAACAAATGGCCATAGTGTTCCACCACCAGTGATGGGTAGAGAGAGTGTCTTTGAAGATTGTCTAGCAACATTATAAGTAGAGTCAATAATAATGTATTGCACACTTTAAAGTATGTATTTATAAATATAAAGATAATATGTTTGATATTCAGCTGAAATGCAAAATAAATTGAAAAAAAGAGTGTCCTGCAGAAAATGGTATTTTATTTTCAAATAATTTAAAATTATTGATTTGGCTTTTTTAGGCTTTATGTATTTGGGTATTTCTCCATCTTATAGACAGTAGAGCCAAATGACTTCAAAAATCCAGAAATGAATTGTTGTTTAAGTATAAATCCACTCTAAGTTAAAGGAACATTGTTTGAAGATGCTACTATGGAGAGTGACAATAATCCAAGTGTTTCCTGAAGAAGTATTTTCCAGATAGGGCATTTCTTTTCTTTTTTTTTTTTTTTAACGTTTATTTATTTTTGAGACATAGAGACAGAGCGTGAGCAGGAGAAGGGCAGAGAGAGAGGGAGACACAGAATCCCAAGCAGGCTCCAGGCTCTGAGCTGTGAGCACAGAGCCCGATGCAGGGCTTGAACTCACAGACCGCGAGATCATGACCTGAACCGAAGTCGGCCACTTAACCGACTGAGCCACCCAGGCGCCCCAAGATAGGGCATTTCTAAACGTCATTTGGTTTGTTTTTTTTATTGGTGATTTTTTTTGTTGTTTTAACCTAAAGCTGTTCAGAAAATAAAACCTTGAAACCTCCAAAGTGCTTTCATAATTGTGTATCTTATTTTATCATTAAAACGACCCATACAACACAATTATTTTTATGATGCTATCAAATGACTTCTGTGGACTACACATCTATAGAAGGATAGAGGGAGATGTGAAGGCATGCCTTCAAGGAAGAAGTAGGGTTTGCATTATTAGAGAGAAGGTAAGGGGATCCTGGGTGGGGGAAACATTAAACTGGAAAGTTAGTGTGAATCTTTATGTCAATAAACTTACTAACATTAATATGTCAGGAGTGGAGGATTTCTTTTGGGTATAGTAGGAGATAAGGTTGGCCATGATCAAAATAATGTTGATACAGAGGGATTTAAGTGCAAAGTTAGTTTTTTTTTTAATGTTTACTTATTTATTTTGAGAGAGAGACAGCAGGGGAGGGGCAGAGAGAGAGAGAGAGAGAGAGAGAAGAGAGAATCCCAAGCAGGCTCCGCACTGCTAGGGCAGAGCCAGCTGAAGGGCTCGAACTCGCAAAACCATGAGATCGTGACCTGAACTGAAACCTAGCGTGGTGGCTTAACTGACCAAACCACCCAGGCGCCTCATTGCAAAGTTAGTTTTTTGATACATCCTGTTAATTAGTGATTCCCAGTGTTTTCTTTTTCTTCTCTGCCTCTCTGTTTCCATCTCTGCGTCTCTCTCTTTAATTAGTGTTAGAAATTCTTTCCCTGGGCAAAAGATTTTGTAGTTCCCTTACATGATAAGGTTTGGTTGCTTATGGTAATGGTTATCTGCTGCTGATGTGATATCATTAGTAACTACTTAGCAACCAATTTTCCAGATTATGAAAAGCAACTTTTGTTAATTCAGATGGTATCTGGTTTAACATTTAAAAAAATTAAAGGTTTTGGAGAAGACATAAAAATTTTAGTAACTTTTTAAAAAATGTTTGTTTATTTTTGAGAGAGAGAGAGAGAACACGTGAGGGAGGGGCAGAGAGAAGGAGAGAGAATCCCAAGCAGGCTCAGTGCTGTCCACATAGAGCTTGACAACGGGCTCAATCTCACGAACTGTGAGGTCATGACCTGAGCCAAAAGCAAGTGTTGGACGCTTAACCGACCGAGCCACCTAGGCACCCCAAATTTTAGTAACTCTTTATTGAGAAATGCACCTATGTAACTTTGACAGATAGTTGTCATTGTGTATATGCCTGAACTATTTTACATGCTACATGCAGTTTTTGGTACATTTAGTGAATTCCTTGCCATGACTCTGATCTCTAGTCTATCATCTGAGCCTTATAGACTGAGGACCACTGTGAAGACTTTAGCAAGATAGTAACACTGAAAGTCTAATTCTTGCATAATGAGGAGGGGAAGTGAGGAAGGGGAAGTAAGACAAGAAGTAGAAGCACTTAAGAGGCTCTCGATATAATCTACATGCAAGGGTGCTTGGACCAGGGTATTTTATTTTCTTCTCTGTACTTGCCCTGGCTCATCTGTTTACTAGCAAGTCATAGGAGTTTCCCACTTTGATTTAAGAGAACTGCTAGGACTGTTTTTTTATATATATAGATCATCCTTGTGAGCAGTGTGAGATCAATTTGATGGGTAATGAGACATTTTAAAAAATGGAAGAGAAAAATAGGGTGCTTCACGTGTAGTAGGGCATAAGTGTTCTTTGAATTTTATTTTTCAGTTTTATAGATTTTTGTGTGTACCAATCATGATATAAAGCTGTTTATCATGGTCGCAGCCGAAAATGTTTGAGAAACATTGTCTCAAAGTTGGTTTTACTGCTCTTAGAAGACAATATTGTTCAAATTTGGATAATACACCCCTCTGAGATGCCTTTTCTAGATTTGCCTTGCCCATTTGGTTCAGTAAATATTCTTTGAGTATCTGCTATGAGCAAGGTTCTGGCTTAGAGGAAGAAGGAAGCTCTGATTACTGATAACAGGGAACTAAGACTAAAATTGGCAACTGGACGTCAACCAAGGTATTAGTATAATTTGTTGATGCCAGTGTCAACACAAATATTATGTACCAGGATTATTGTGCTTATCATCCATAGAAAATACCATTGAAACCCTTGCTGAAAGGAGATTGATTGGTTTATATAACTAAAAAGTGGAGAGATTAATTGGGATCCACTGGCTTCAACCTGGAACCAGTGGCCCAATGAGATCATCGGGATCAGATTTCTTTCATATCTTTGATGTCAACTTTACCTTAAGGTTGATTTCTCTTGAAGGTCCAGGTAAGCTAAATGCTTCCTTGATAACTTTGATAATGTTTTTCCTAGCATTGCCAATAAAAATCTAAATATTCACTCTGATTAGACTGTCTCAGATCAAATGCTTGTCCCAAAACCTATCACCGTTATCAGATTGGCTCAACCTAATTCATGTTTGACACCTAAAAAATGGGAGTAGGAATGAGGCTAAGTCAGTTTTCCCGAAGATGGATCTCTGTGATGGGTCACTCATGATTTTTCTCTATTTGTGTTCAACCATCTTAGTGAAGAAGGTGAACTTACAGCACTGATACTGGGTTAGATTAGATATAAGGAAAGGATAAGGATTCCAATCAAAGGTGTTGCTTCAGATGATACACCATGAAATCCAGATTGGGCATGAAAGGAAGAAAAAGTGAGGAACCCAACAGAAAGGAGAAAATGGAGGAAATAAGCTCACGAAAGAATAAAGGTGATCAAGGAATAGCATGTCGGAATTTAAAATGTCCAAGGTAGGGGCGCCTGGGTGGCTCAGTTGGCTGGGCGGCCGACTTCGGCTCAGGTCATGATCTCGCGGTCTGTGAGTTCGAGCCCTGCGTCGGGCTCTGTGCTGACGGCTCAGAGCCTGGAGCCTGCTTCAAATTCTGTGTCTCCCTCTCTCTCTGCCCTTCTCCTGCTCACGCTCTGTCTCTATGTCTCTCAAAAATAAATAAACGTTAAAAAAATAAATAAATAAAATAAAATAAAATGTCCAAGGTAGAGCAGTCTTAGGAGATGTGAGAACTTAGTGTGTCACTGGAAGTGGGTGGCTAAAGTTGAATAGAAATGAACCTCAAAGAATTTTGAGGCTGAGTGGATCATGTAAATGGATGATGAATCTTTTAGGATTATGAAGAAATTTACTATAAGCTTGATCTAAGTCTTTAGTGAATGGTAGTGGGAAGCATCTGAAAGTGGCTAAATGAGAGTGAGGGTATGTGGATTGAATAACAGTACTGTTGCAGGGCATAAGCCTTAGAGAGTGAGTTTTCATACAAAATTGGTAGTGCCATTTTGTCTGGTACCTATAAATATGCTTTGTGTGTAATAGTTAATTATTTTTATTTTATAGTTATCTTAGCTGTTTACATTTATACTGGATGATATTGCTACCATTTTTGATTTTTAATAATTAAAAAAATTCTAAAGCCCTTGAAATAAAATTCACTTACAAAAATACTGCAGTAGATTCTTGTGACCTTGAAAACTTGTTAGAGTTCCTATAAAGAGATGTGTCTTTTGCTTCTACATGGTAGGATCAGTAGGTTTAGAAAACACTGAATGTTGAGAACCAGTGGACCTGATGACCAGTAGAATCATTCCTAAGATCTTGCAGATTCTTCAATTTTTTTTTTTTTTTTTTGAAGAGAGAGTGTGAGCAGGGGAGGTGGGAGAGAATGAGAATCTAAAGCAGGCTTCACGATCAGTGTGGAACCTGACTTAGGTCTCGATCCCATGACCCTGGGATCATGAGCTGAACTGAAAATAAGAGTTGGGTACTCAACTGACTGAGCCACCCAGGTGTCCCTCAAAAGATTTTGATATAAAAACATAACAAAATAGGGAGCTACTATAGGGCCATTAAGGTTATGACTCTTCAGAATGAATATATGCATATTAGGAGTTAGAGAAAAGGTGGTCTGAAGAGGAAGAATTGAAGATACTGGGTGAATAGAGAAGAGCCAATTCTTTGAGCAAAATCCGGAAGGAAGTGTGTTGGCATTTAATGCAAAGATAATGGGAAAGGCACAAGGGTGGATAATTTGGGGAACAGATCTTAATGTAGAGATTGGGAAGCTCACTGAAGTGTGGAGGCAGTGTCATTGTTTAAGTATAGATGAAGATAGAAGTAAAGGCTTGAAAAGATTCGAAATAGCCCTTTTGGAGAGTGCTGTGAAAGGATTATTGTTTGCTAGTGATAACCTTAATGAAGATAGAAAAACATGTGAGCTTGTAGGCTAAGAGAACATAATCTTGACTTTCTCTAATAGTATCTTTGGCCTGGGAGGAAGTTGGAAAGCAGATAATGGGGATAATTCAGATTGGGAATTAATATGATGGGAGGTGTGAAGGTTAATGAACGTATAAAGTACTGTTGTGAGTAGCTCGAAATGCTAAATGGCATGGTACATTATAAATATGTATGCTATACATTTAGATGTAGAATGATCATTAAAACAAGATTTCCAACTTTTATTTGTTTAGAGCAACCAATTCTTAATTTCCCAGGGTCTTGGGATCGAGACCTGAGTCAGGTTCCACACTGATTGTGGAGCCTGCTTTAGATTCTTATTCTCCCCCCACCCCCCAATTTGGCCTACTAGTCTCTGGACTTAAGAGAATTAATACTCGAGAATAATTGTTGAATCATAATATCTAACAATCTGTAGTTACCAGTTAGTGTGAAAGAAAAGAGAGGTTCAATATTGAAGGTCATTTAATTTTTGTATTTTCATCAGTTGTTTTCTGTGTCACTGAAAACAATACTTGAAAAAATTTGCCTAACTTTAAAGAGTGCAGAAAATAAGTATCAAGTTAAAGCTGAAAGTTAATTTTATACAAATGTCTATGTGTTGTATCATCCAACTGTAAAACCACAAGTAGTCAGAGAAATGTGTGCTCCACGAACATTCAGGGTAGCGTTCTGTAGTCCAGTTAAATGTTGCTTGACACCTTTCTTCCCTCTGACTCCTTACTTAGGACTAGCAAATTAATAATGGGAAGAAAAATATTATAGTTTAATTTTAAAGCTAGCTTGCTTAATGTCTTATTTAATTTCTTTTTAAGATTTTAATTTTATGTAATGTCTGTACCCAATGTGGGGCTCACTCACAACCCCAAGATCAAGAGTCGCATGTTCTACCGGCTGGGTCAACTAGGCAAACCTAATTGTTAATTTAAGACAACTGTATAACCTGTTGAAATCTTAAATATATTTAGCTACAGTGTGGATTAGAAGGCTGTAAATTCTTATCTTTTAGTCTTCAACCAAGTATCTACCTGCTCTATGAATCTTGCCTCCATTACTCCAGCCCAGTAATCTTGCTTTCCTATATACCCAAAACTCCTTTGTACCATTCATTCTTTGGTAATCCAGCTAATGGTGGTTTCAGCTTCTTAGAAGCAGAGATTGAGCAAAACATTTTGTACATAATAGATGCTCAGCAGATTGTCCTAAGCAACTCTACATTTGAGTGCATACCTTGCAGAGCAGAAGTCCTAAAGAAAAGTACCAGGAAAGAGATGGGGGGTGGGGGGGATATCAGCCTTTTATTCTTACCAGTAATTCTTGTGTCCACAAATGTCTGCCATATGAAAAACAAAAAAACAGTGGTTTCGAAGAGTTTAAAAGATGCCAGTAATATTAAATTATTTGTATCAGTCTTTTTTGTACTCTGGACTTGATTCAAGCAGGGAAGTAAGTGAAAAGTGAAGGCTGAGCAAATTAATTCCAGGTAGACTTACAAGTAGCATACCTTTAAGAAGTAGCAGGTCTTTTGAATAATTGTACAGAGTATGTATATGTTAACATGTGTCTTTGCTTTACGTCAACCCATAGAAAACTATGCCATAAACCTCAATGTTATGTTACTTTTATTCCTTTTCCTGTAGATGACATCTTTATTTAACAAAGTAGGAAAATAACTTTTTAGCCTTGTGAGAAGTTTGTGTTTCAGTAGAGTTTCCATTTAAAACTACATTTTTTGGTCGTATTGGTTTTATTGCACACTGATTTTTTTTTGTCACTTTTAACTGATTACTCTTTTTAGGGTGAATAGATAGGATTTCTTAAATTCTCAAGATAAGCATTGAATTAGATATCATAACCAGGGCAAAGATATGGACAATTAGGCATTGTTATCATAAGATTCCGCAGAGATCTTTTCATGTTTCACCCACCTCAGATGTTAAAGATCTCTGTTTAATTTTCTGTGCTGCAAAACATACATACAAATACATTAGTAGATTAATGAACTAGCATACTCAGTGGCAGGCATCCTGGTTATTACTCCATTGAAGCCATCTTCTGTATTATTTTATGACCCCATTCCTTCCTGCAGTAAGTTTTAGAAATATGGTATGAGTGGAGTGCCTGGATGGCTCCATCAGTTAAGTGTCCAACTCTTGATTTCAGCTCAGGTCATAATCTCATTGTGAATTCAAGCCCCACATGGGGCTCTGTGCTGAGCCTGCTTGTGATTCTCTCTCTCTCTCTCTCTCTCTCTCTCTCTCTCTCTTGCCCCTCTGTGCTCGTGCATGCTCTCGCTCTCTCTCTCAAAATAAATAAACTTAAAAAAAAAAGAATATTTAAAAAGTATGAGCAAGTAAGTTTCTATTTGTAACTTGGTTTTTGAAGTGCAGTCTTTTTTTTTTTTTTTTTAATGTCTATTTTTGAGAGAGAAAGACAGAGTGTGAGTAGGGAAGGGGCAGAGAGAGAGGGAGACACAGAATCCAAAGCAGGCTCCAGGCTCTGAGCTGTCAGCACAGAACCTGATGAGGGGCTCAAACCCACGAATCGTGAGATTATGACCTGAGCCAAAGTTGGATGCCTAACCAGCTGAGCCACCCAGGTGCCCCAGTAAAGTCTTTTTTTTTTTTAATTTTTTTTAACGTTTATTTATTTTTGAGAGACAGAGAGACAGAGTGTGAGCAGGGGAAGGGCAGAGAGAGAGGCAGACACAGAATCCGAAGCAGGCTCCAGGCTCTGAGCCATCAGCACAGAACCTGATGCGGGGCTCGAACCCACAGACTGTAAGATCATGACCTGAGCTGAAGTCAGCCGCTTAACTGACTGAGCCCCCCAGGCGCCCCAGTAAAGTCTTTTTCTAACTTTAGTGTTCACATACTAGAACTTGATAAACCTAATATTATCTTTTAGAAAACTGGCTTTAATGAACAGATAAGAATAATTTATATCTAGTATATCAAAGCACTAACCTAAGCAATTTGTGTTATAGCAGAAATTATATGTTGGTTATAAACAGATATTAAAGGGCTTTGGAGATATACTTTATGCCATTCAGTTGCTTAGGAATTTTTTTTAATAGATAGTGCAACCTCCTTAGGGCCTGTATTTACTTAACTATAAAATAGGTCAAGTGGGCCATATTGTTTCCTCTTAAGTTTTAATGTACATGCAGACCACCTGGGTATCTTATTAAAATGCAGATTCTGATTTAGTAGTTCTGGCATGTTGGCCAGAGAATGTGCATTTTTTAAATGTTTATTTATTCTGAGCAAAGGAGAGACAGAGAGAGAGGATCTTAATCAGGCTCTGCTCTGTCAGTGCAGAGCCCAGTGCAGGGCATGATTTCGGGAACCAGGAGATTATGACCTGAGCCAAAAGCAGAAACCAAGAGTCAGATGCTTAACTGAAGGAGCCACCCAGGTGCCTTGTGAATCTGCATTTCTAACAAGCTTCCTGGTGATACCAGTTCATGTAGTTCACACAATACACCTGGAGTAGTATGGAGCTAAGTGGTTTGTATTGCTTCATGTTTAACATAGAATTGAGCAAAATCTTACTAATTCAGTCATAAAATATATAAAACTACAATAAAATGAGACAAGGGATAAAAATGAAGTTTATCTTTTAGTTAAGGCTTTTTGGTTGAAAGGAGCAGAAATAAGTTTAAACCAGCACCAATAAAAAGGGAGATTGTTCTAAATATATACGAGACAATCTCAAGGCACCTGGGTGGCTCAGTCGGTTAAGCGTCCAACTTGGCTCATGCCATGATATTGCAGTTCGTGAGTTCAAGCCTTGCATTGTGCTCTGTGCTGACAGCTCAGAGCCTGGAGCCTGTGTTGGATTCTGTGTCTCCCCCCTCTCTACCCCTACCCTGCTCATACTCTCTCTATCAAAAATAAACATTTAAAAAAATTTAAAAAAAAAACAAAGAATCAATCTCACTGGCATCCATGAACAAGAAATGAAATATAGGTAGGCTTCAAGGGAAGTGGAAAGTTAGAAGTTAACAAGTAGGTTAGCTATAGCTCCCACTTTGGCTCTTTGGGTTTTTGTTTTAACCTCCCCTCTTATATTTTCTGGTACATGTCTTTGGCTTGCCTTGTTATTATCTGTGGCCTTCACTGCTTGACCTATCAGCCTCAAGACCCATCACCTCTTGACAACAGTATCTCTTCTATTTCAAATTTTCAAGAGACAATTTGGTCAGCCAATAATGAATTGTTTCTACTCGAGTCAGGTGTCCAACCTTGGGCAAGTTAGACTTCTATTGCCTGGGAAGGTAGAGTGTTGGAATCAGACTGTAATAGGGCCAATGAGATTAACCCCTTTGAGAGGAACGGGAACATGAGAGTTTCCCTGAGGAAGAGGGTGTTACTAGACTGCACAATGACACCTGTCTAATACATTTATATAAATGTTTGAGAAGAAGATTTGCCAAATGAACGAATAGAATACAAGCATTTGTTTATGATACTTCATAAAAAGTGTGTATAAAAGTTTCACAGGCAGTAGTTAGAGTGGGGCATAGTGGTAGATTCGTTCTCAGAGAACTAAACATAATTCTTACAGCATGCATATATGTTTTAATCCCCTGAGCGTTAAAAGTATGTACATGGGATAATGGTAAATGTGCACAATAAAAATTAAGCCACCACTTCTACTTTTTCCCCAGAGAGCTCTACTAAGGTATCTTGGCCTCGCCTCCCCACTGTTGACTACTTTCTGGTAAAAAAAAACATCCTTGCTCATTCTTCTGCTTGCTGTTTCCTAGATCTCATTCCTTACTTTTATCTTTTTATTTTTTTATATGTTTTTATTTTTAGAGAGAGAACGAGAGAGTGTGTGAGCAGGGGAGAGGGGCAGAGGGAGAAAGGTAGAGAATCTTAAGCAAGCTCGACACTCAGTGAGAGCCTGACACGGGACTCGATCCCATGATGCTGGGATCATGACTTGAGCCAAAATCAAGAGTTAGACGCTCAGCCGACTGAGCCACCTGTGCGCCCTATACTTACTTTTATCTTGCGTATAATTTTTTAGATAACATGAAGATTACCTACCTGTGAGGGAACGTGAACAAATTCTGCCATTCTCGGAGTCTCAGAGAGCCATCCAGAACATTTGAGGCTCAACTATATTCTGAAGCCCTTGGTGTAAAAAGAAAGAACTGTCTTAACATTCACCAGTTGTATTAGTCAGTCTCTGGATTCTTGTGACAGTTGAAGTAATTGCCACATTACCTCATTTTTCCTAAGAGGCCATTCTGTCTATGCTGTCAGCTCCCAATATAGATAAATAAATTTGAAAGTCAGTGATAGTGTGTAGAGTGATGCCCTTTTTTCCCCTTCGGCTTATCAGCAAATCAGTGCTACAAATTCCGGTGTTCTGTTTTTTCATGCTTCTGAAATGGATCTGTCCCCCAAAAGTAATATGCCTGGTTAATAAATAGCAAATACATTGCTAGTTAAAATTTTATGTTAAAACTGTTTGGGCAAAAATGTGAACAGTTTACTGAGGAGGAAAGTCTTTAAAGAAATTACTTGCTGACTTGGAATACCATCTTTTAAAAATATTTATCTTAATTTGGGGCGCCTGGGTGGCTCAGTCGGTTGAGCATCCGACTTCGGCTCAGGTCATGATCTCGCGGTCTGTGAGTTCGAGCCCCGTGTCAGGCTCCGTGCTGACAGCTCAGAGCCTGGAGCCTGCTTCACATTCTGTGTCTCCCTCTCTCTCTGCCCCTCCCCCACTCATGCTCTGTCTCTCTCTGTCTCAAAAATAAATAAACATTAAAAATTTAAAATTGTTTAAAAAAATATCTATCTTAATTATAGCTTTTTTTTTTTTCTTCCCTTTCAGAAAAAGCCTCTGCAGAAGCTGGGTCAGCAAGGATGTCACTTCTTATATTGGTGTCCATTTTCTTATCTGCAGCTTTCGTTATGTTTTTGGTATATAAAAATTTTCCTCAGCTTAGCGAGTAAGTATACAGAAAGAAACTGAAAATCGCCTAGACATTTGTAGATAAAGTGGATTAAAAGTTAAACAAATTTGAAGCCACAGAACTGTCATGGTGATTGTATATTAGCTTTCATGATTTGTAGCAAGTCTTTAGTGACAACTGTTGTTTAAATATTCCTTCCCAAATATGCCTCCTGATTTTCTATGTAGGGTTTTCCTAGCACTGCTCCTCTAATTAAAGCCTCATCTTTCTAATGGCTTTCAAAGTAATTAATATATATATATATAAAACACACCAAATTAAGAAATAAATTTTTATGTCATGATGTAGGCATGTGCCTGTCTCTTCTACCCCGCTCACTTGCATACATGTATTCATATAAAATTAAAGTTTCCTGAAACAGGTGGTGGTCTCTGATATTTTCTAAATTATTATTGTTTTTATTTTTTAATACTAGTAGTGACCAAACAAGCTTATTTTAAAATCCATAAAAGATACTGACCTGTGGTTTGAAAAACATTGATGCTCTCCTCTGCTTTCTCTACCTTTCCATCCATGTTTTCTTCCTTTCTTCCTTTCCTTCCTTTCTTCCTGATCGGTTTTTCTATTCATCCATTTCTATCCCCACTACATCTCTCTCTCCTAACTCTTTTTCTTTTCCCTGTTTTATGAAAATGATATGATCGGAATAGGTAGTTTTCACATAAAATGGACTTTGTAAAAAAACAAAACAAAAAAACTTGTATTATCTTATCTAGTATACATCCAGAATTCCTTAGCCAAAACCTTGGGATGAAATGTGTTTCAGAAGTTAGAATTTTTCCATTTTGGAAAGATAACATGGAACAAATACTGTCTGTCCATTGTGTAGTGCCTCCAGCAGGATCTGGGGCAGCATCCCATAATCAAATACATTCATATTTTTTACAGAGAAATGGGCATCATAAAAGACTATGAATAATTATATAAGTGCGGGTCACTTTTTGCTGACAAAAATATGAAGAACTTTGGTTTTCAGAGTTTTTTGAATTTTAGGGAAGAGATTATAGAACCAAAACATACTTTAAGAAGGCAAAATATCCCAGGGCTGTTTAACCACAGTGATACCACCCTGTATAATCACAAATTACAAAAAGGATTTACTAAAATATAGTTAACCACCGTCAGATTAGTGTGGTAATGGTGTGACTTCAAGGTGTTTGGAAATTTCCATTTCCTCTAAATTCCTTTCATTAACAATTCCTCATGCTTGAAATGTTATAATTAAACTTATTTTTATTTGCATACTTTGATTTCTTATGTCAGTGTAAATGCCTTTGGGAGGCTAGCATGTTGTATTTTTAGGTTAATATTAGTATGATTGAGTTTTAGATCCTTTCTGGTTTTGATCGAGGAGGCAATAAAGAGCTGACTGAAAGAGGGCAAGAATATAGGGTATAGATTAAGGTTGTCTTTGCTCCCAATCTGCTCTAAGAATGGTAACATCACTTGTATACAAGTGTGCTGTTGTAAACCTGTTGTGTTGTGTGTACGTGTATGCACACCCCTATAGAGAGTTTTTTGGTTTTTAAATTTATAAATGAGAAAACACAGTTTACCTACTATTTTTATAGAAATTAGGCAGCAGTCTCATTATCTGCAAGATCAGTTAAATTTTATCATGTAAACAAATGGGCACAATATACATTAAGCACAATGTAATTATTTAGGCCTTTTATAAGCAAGAAATCACTCAGTTCCAAATAAGGTAACAAATATAAAGTAAAATTAATAGAAAAGGAAAAATGTTTCCAGAAAATATGTGAACTGTAAATTCATCAAAAATTTTACTTATAATTTTAGTTGTAATTAATTATTGATTTTTAGGTTATCATGAGGATTACCCAAAATGATGTTAAATATGTTTTGAATATGCTAACATCAGTAGTTCACTTCTTAATTGGAGCAAATGCTTTTAACCTAATTTAGTTTGGGTCATCCTGAACTTTCATACATAGATTACATGTCTCAAGAAATTCTATTAAATCATAAAAAAAACCAATTTATAGACTTTTGAACTTAAAACTTATGAATTTATGGTTAATATAATGCAGATCAAGGCGCCAAATCATTTTGGATAAAACTTCATGTTTTGAACTTGATTTTGATATTAATTATCTTGGCAAATTTCTGCTTTAAATTTTTTCATTTTAATTTTATTTCTTTAGAGAAGAAAGAGTGAATATGAAGGTTCCCAGAGATATGGATGATGCCAAGGCTCTAGGAAAAGTTTTATCCAAATATAAGGACACCTTTTATGTACAAGTGCTTGTAGCTTATTTTGCTACATATATTTTGTATCCTTTTAACTGAAAAAACTGTTACCTAGTTTTGTTCAAGAAAGAGGTCTTAAAAGGTCTGTTTAGTTATGCATAAGTATTTTTTTCTTTTAGTAGTTATTAATTCCATGTAATAATATTAAATAAAATATTGAAAAATTAAATTGGAAAAAATTGTCACTTTAAACCTATCTCCTCAACTCAGTTATTATTTTTGAATATTTACTACCAGTTCTTTTGTATTCTGCTTATTTCACTTATAAACATTTTCCTTTTCTCTGCATTATTCAAGATAATTATTTAATTTGTGATTGTGTCAGTTAATTGATTATTTTAATTTAGTTTAATTGAATAGTCGCCACAGCATAATTTAAAAAGATATTCCCTTAGGTTTGAAGATATTATTTGTAATTAAGTTTTTGCTTTTCTACATGTTGTTATAAATCTTTTTGTTCATGATTTTTTCTTCCATTTAATGGTTTCTTTGTAAAAAGATCTTAAGTGGAAAATTAGTCATTCAAAGGATATACATTTTAAAAATAATTCTTGGTATGTATTTCTTTGTTTTATAGAAATATATGTTGTATTAACTAGTCAGGAAAATAGCTTTATTCTTCGTACATAGTTTCAAACTGCTTATGCTACTGGTGATTAATCTTTCAGTTATGGGCTTTAACTTTAATCTGATTTTTGTATTTTTTATTTTAATCCAACCTATTTTCAAGTCTCATTTAATGAAACACATTATCTCTTGATTCTGTAAAGGTAATCATTATCCTTTTTAAACCAGCATTTATTTTTAAATACTTTGTTAATTCTCTTAAACTAGTTCTATTCTTCCTCTTTTATTTCCTGAATTTCTTTTGGCTATTGGACTTCTCAATTAAAACCTTTTCTTGTAAAATTCATTAGCAGTTTCTTTTTTTTGGATTTATATTAGATCAGATGTTATGTATTTAACATCTATTTTTTTTCTATACTTTCCTCCTTACACAAATGTTGTGAGTATATTTTTAAATACCCTAGACCAGTTATTTCAAGCATAAGCAGTTTGTTACAAGTTTGTTAACACAAACTTTTGTTCATAATACAAACATTCCTTTATCTTCCTGGTGAGAATACATTTTTACTTAGGCACTTTGTCTTTATCTTTCCTACTTATTAGGAGAAAAATTCAAATTGGGGGAAAATTTAGAGAATAATTATTATGCATCTGTCTTTCAGCAGGTTATTTGGCAGCTATTTGCGAGGTAATTTAATAATGTATTAACTGTTTTAAGAAATCCATAACTGCTGCTGTTTTCCTACTAATTCCATTTTAGAACCTATCTGAGAAAACCATAGTGTTAGACTTTAAAGGTTATTTTGCCTCTATACACTTTAACCATAAATTAAAATATTTTCCCCAAGGAAGATAAAAACTTGGTTCCTTTTTTTTTTTTTACTTGGCTTTTATAAGATTTTTGTGAACAAGGCATATAGTTTTTGTTTACTTTGGAAAGTCATCTTATTTTTTTACCCTATTTTGCCTCTCAGCTTTGGGAGGGATACATGGCTGAGGAATAAAGGGGATACCCACCCATAAGGCCAGTCAACCAGTCAGCATGAATGGGTCTTGACACTCTCTGGGGTAATAAATGTTATAGCCTAATTGTTTAATATCCATATGCAAATTAGTAGAAAAGGATAAACTTCCCTGTAGAAAGTGAATTGAAAGTGTAAGAATGGCTTTATTATTACAAAATACATTGGTTTGAAGTTTTAAATTTTGTTTATTTTTAAAGTTTTTAAATGTTTGTTTATTTTTGAGAGAGAGGAGGAGAGTGACAGAGTCTGAGTGGGGGAGGTGCAGAGAGAGAGGGAGACAAAGAATCCGAAGCAGGCTCCAGGTTCTGTGCTGACAGCTCAGAGTGGGGCTTGAACTCAGGGACTGTGAGATCATCACCTGAGCCAAAGTCAGATGCTTAACTGATGGAGCCACTCAGGCTCCCCTAAGTTTTAAGTTTTAAATATTGGTTAATATTAAAAATATATATATTGGTTAATATTGTCAATTCAGGAAGTTTTATTGCATATTGTTATTGTCGCCTTGACATGTAAGTGATTTTAATGATTTCACGTCTCATTTTAGATTTTTTATAACATTTGTTAAATTCATGTTATCTTACAATTTTCTGTTTTCAGTTTTGAATCTTAAGCTCTATATTAAAAGTACTTTTTAAAACTCAGTGAACAAAAGAGAAAGACTTTACCTCAGGGCATATAACTGATACAGTATTGATTAATAGAAAGAAATATAATAATGTGAACTACTTGTAATTTTTAAATTTTCTAGTTAGCACATTAGAAAAAGTTAAAAACACTTGAAATCAATTTAAGTAATACATTTTACTTGAACCAATATATCAAAATATTATCATTTTAACACATAATCAACATAAAAATTGAGATAGTTTTATATTCTTTTTTTCATACTAAGTCTTTGAAATTTGTGTATTTTGCGCTTACAGCACTTCAGTTGAAACTACGTACATTTCAGTGTCTCCATAGCTACATGTGGCTGGTGGCCACTGTCTTCAGCAGTATAGTACTGACAATACCTTCACTGGTATTATCTAACTTCAAAGTCTTGAATATAAATGACTTTTTACATTATAATTATTTTATTCATAAACAGTTTTTTTAAATTACTAATTATATGCTAAGTACAAATCTAGTGTTTTGAGCATTCAAAGGTAGAACAGCTATTTCCATCTGGGGCAGTGGGGAATTATGGGTAGAGATGGCATGTCTCCTTCTGGTCAGAGCAGATTTAGAGCAGAACTTACATGCACAGGGTGTGGTTAACAAGTGATCAGGCATCCAGTTTAGTTGGAGTATAGGGTGTGAAAAAGGGAGGATAGAGAAAGAAGTGTAGGGAAATAGGCTAGACACTGCATTCAGACTGTAGCTGACTTTGAGTACCACGCTAAGGAATTTAGAATATTCAGTGGTATTGGGTAGTCATTGAAGATTTTTGAGCTATGGATGACATTAAAAGTGTCACCATCATCTCTTTTTATTTCCCCAAGGCTAAAATCTTAGAGTAACTTAAAAATTTCTTTTATTGTGGAAAATTTTAAACCTACACAAGAGTAGAGAGAGTCATACAGTGGACTTCTGTGTACCCAGCATCCAGCTTCAGTAGTTATCAATATTATGCCAGTTTTGTTCTTGGTGTTTACCTGTCCTTGGCTTTGTATTTTAGGTTGTTCAGAGAAAAAGGGAATAGGTAGAGGACCATGTTTAGGGTTGGGAAAGGAAGCTGTTTATTTTGATTTAAGACATGCAGAATTTTAAATATTCAGATAGAAGTATCCCTATCCAAATGTCAGTACGGGACTGGTTGAATAACCCATGGTAAGTCTAAACTCTGTAGCTATTAAAAAATGAGAACTGTCTCTCTATGTGGTTAAGGCATTCTTACCTCCAGGATATAATGTTAAGTGAGTGAAGAGAGCAAGGTGCAGAATAGTAAGTCAGGATGCTATGTTTTATCTAAGCGGGGGAGGATGATATGAGTACACACATACACATGGAGATATTTTGTTATCTTTTTTTGAAAAGAAAGGATATCTTTATTATTTTTTTAATGTTTATTCATTTTTGAGAGAGCACAAGCAGGGGAGGGGCAGAGAGAGAGAGACAGAATATGAAGCAGGCTCCAGGCTTAAAGCTGTCAGTGCAGAGCCAGTTGTGGGGCTCAGACTCAACAAACCTGAACATGACCTGAGCCAAAGTTGGACAACGAAGCCACTGAAGTGCCCCAAGAAAGATATCTTTAAAGCCAATATAATGTTTACCTGTGGGGAGAGAGATGACACCAGGATGGAAGTGAAACTTCTCTAGACGGACTTTATTGCTTAGATTTGGCTTTAGAACCAAGTAAATATTTTACAAAATTATTAAATCAGTTAAATCAGAGTGAAAAAATAAACAGGAAAAAAATCATTACTTTTGGCCATGAGACAAGTCGATGAGTAAGTCAGGTTGCAAGGAAACAGAAGAATCTCCTGTGAGGAAGTGATGGTGAGGCACCACTAGCTGGATGGAATACCTTGGTCAAGGAAAGCCTAGGTTTTCTTGAGTTCATAGGCGTCAAAGTGGGTTTATACAACAGGGATCCTGTGAAAGAGCAAGAAACTGAAGATGAAAGAAGCCAGGAAGAAGAAAGAGGAGATGGAGATGAAAACATGAACTAGAGGAAAAAAACAGTAGGAGAATGGGTGAAGATAGATATTGTAAAGGAAGGATAGATAGTGAGGGAATTCAGTCACTCTGACTGACTTGTAAGCAAATCATGTTACGGGTTTTTAAAAGGGGGTATGGGGGTTCCAGACCAAAACCTGGAGCAAGCAGGAAGTAGTAAAAAGCATAATTCTGTTTTAAAAATAAGGTTTGTGATCTTTACTATATTTTGTAACTCTATCCTTTTTTTAATGAGTAGTGAATTGAGGTAAATGTTTATAAGAAACAAGTAATTATTATACCCTGGCTTTCCATGGAAACTATGTTTCCTGAACACATTTAGGAGTAAATACAGTGCATTAGAGAAGCATATAAGATTACTGAAGACCTTTGTTCTCTCTCTCTCTTTTTCTTTTTGTTTCTTTTGCCAAAGTGCCCGATTCTTTATCTGGTACATGTTGGATATTTGTCTTGGTTTTTCTTTCAGTAACAGACTCTTAATAGGTTTGTATTTATAATAATGCTAGGAAATAGTCAATTTAAAGGTAAAGGCATCTAACCGAGTCATACGTTTTTTTAAATTTTTAGATGTAATTTTACTTTCTTAATACTGAGATAAGGATATAATCTTATTAACATAGTAACTTCTGTATTGATACTTTTTTTCTGAAATGTTTGATTTGTCTTTTAAAAATTCCATTTTATTATGTTTTAATCCTTAACTTAGAAGTTAACAGCTTGCAAACATTTGCTATTCCGGGCTCTATATTTCTCAGTATACTCTCAGGGTTTCTTTATCCCTTTCCGCTAGCCTTATTTCTTGTTTGTTTGGTAAGTATATAAAATGAATTTGGGAGACTAGAAAAAAAAGTAGCTTTTGATAGAACGATGAGGGACAAGGATGGCATCTGGTCCCTCTAGTTTGTAAACATACATTCATTAGTTTTCAGAGGTGATTAATGTTAAAGTAATACCTTTTAAGTCCCTCAATAAGCAGATGTTATAGTTTGTTTTTCTCCTAGAACAGGGGAGGGATAGACTTAATTGCAATTATAGGCTCTGTTTTAGCCTTTCCTTCCTATTGTGTTTTGTAATTCAAATAGTCCAAGAGTGTTGGACAATGAGTTAAATCCAGGGCTGGGGGTGGTATTTTCAAGCATAGCAATTGAAGAATGAATTTGCTCTTTTAAGTTTTATTCTTAGGCTAGATGCTATCATTAACTCTTTGATGTAATCACTAAGTTTAATCACAAGTGCCAATTTGTTTTAGCTGTTCTCATTTTAGTTATAATTTGGTCTGAGAAAGGACTAGATTAAATGGGTTCTTGTTCTCTGCACAGAGATGTCATGTAGAGTACCCTCCCTAACTCCAAAAGTACGTACTAGTTGAGCTTTTCTTTAAGTGAGTATAGCCATGTGACTAAGATGGAAAAGTACACAATGCTTATGACTTCTTCTTATTTCCTAGTGCTCTGGACTCGGTGCCTCATTCTGCTATATGCTCTCCTATTTAGTTGGGAGGCCAGTTGTGTACAAATACCTAACAGAGAAAGCAGTAAAATGGTCACAACAGGTAAACATGTATTTTTTTTTAAGTTATTTACTGTCATTCTGTGGCTAATTGGGAGGTCAGTGTATAGTCCCTATATAAATTAACCCACACTCAGGGCTTTAATAAAAACAATCTTTTGACCAAAGTAGATTAAACTAGTAGGCAAATAATGAATGTTAATCGTTTCAAATGTGCAGTTTCTGTACTGTAATAGTAGTTGTAGTTCTTCATTCCTAGTAAGTTCAGTAAGAGCAGAGAAGTCGGCATGTCTGGTGAAGGCATTCACATATTTGGACACCTCACCTGTTTTGTGTCGGTGTGGTCCACCGTCAGTGGGTCACTGAAAAACTTTTATCAGCCATCGCATTTCTTCTGTAGAAATGACTGTTCCCGTCAGTCAGGATCTCTACAAAGACATGCAATGATAAATATAAGCACCACTACATGGAAAGGTCTAATATGATGTTGCTAAGAAATTCTTGTTTTTAGAAAGAATTGGAAGAAATAACCCATTATCTCAGAGGAATTGTAGAAATCATTCGGCCTTACCATTTTGTTTTATAGACTAGGAAATGAGAAATTAAGCGTTTTGCTGCAAGTCACAGTCGTTATTCGTAAAGCAAGATCTAGAAGTATAAACTGCTTTTATTTAATTGGCTAAATATCTCCCTATGCTGGTTCAATCTCATTTATTTAATGAATACTTTTATATGTAATATATATCATAATAACATAAAAATAAAGATTAAATTAGAGGCCAGGTTTATTGATGTGCTATACTAGCCCTTTACATTGTAGGAAGTTAAAGACATTAAAAAATAATCACATGATATGTATCTTATATATAGTTATAAATTTAATTTTGCTCTTTCAGGTGTGAAGGATCATTGTTGAGCCATATTATCTAGGCTGATGTAGAACCATCTGTAGTAGTGCAACTTTAAGCTATGAGCACAATTAGAAAAAAAATCATCTCATGTTAACTTAGCTCTGGTAATGAACATGTGATAAGTAGTTCATTGTCATTTTCAGGCTCCTTTGTTGATCATTTCTGCCGGATAGATTCTAAATTATCGGAATGAGAATTTGAAATATTAAGGAACTTTTTTTCAATATTGTCCTTATCTTGATCCTAACTGGTTTCTCTCTTACGACAGGTTGAACGTCATAGAGAACATCTCATTAACTACATTATATTTTTGAGAATAACACCATTTCTGCCCAATTGGTTTATTAATATTACATCTCCTGTAATAAACGTGCCATTGAAAGTTTTTTTTATTGGCACTTTTCTAGGTAAGGCAGAGGTTCATATAACTCTTGGGCACAGAGCGTGGCATACATAAATAGCTATTCTGAAATGTTTGTTGGATTGTGTTGATTTAAGTGTTTTTGTGTTACTTCTTTTTTTTTAATGTTTTTTATTTATTTTTGAGACAGAGAGAGACAGAGCATGAGTCGGGAAGGGTCAGAGAGAGAGGGAGACACAGAATCCGAAGCAGGCTCCAGATTCCGAGCTGTTAGCACAGAGCCCGATGCGGGGCTCGAACTCATAGACTGTGAGATCATGACCTGAGCCAAAGTCGGACGCTTAACCGACTGAGCCACCCAGGCACCCCTGTTACTTCTTTTAAAGACGAGTACTTTTTTGGATATTTTTTTATTCATACAGAATTAAGCAGGACTTTGATTCTGTTGTCTCCCTTTGTGGAGAGAAAAAAATACACGCAAAGGTGCCTATTTTGAATAATTTACTCCCTTGTCTTATAATCACATATTGAAATACTGAACTTTCACTTTCAGTAGAGAGTTGATCTTCTATTTCTCTTTATTGACATTAGTATTTGTTATGGGCATTTCCAAAAGTATGGGGGAAACAAGAATTCTCTTGGGGCACCTGGGTGGCTCAGTCGGTTGGGCGTCTGACTTCGGCTCAGGTCATGATCTGACGGTTTGTTGGTTCGGGCCCCAAGTGGGGCTCTGTGCTGACGGCTCAGCCTGGAGCCTGCTTTGGATTCTCTGTCTGCCTCTTTCTCTGTTCCCCTGCTCACAGTCTGTCTCTCAAAAATAAACATTAAAAAAAAAAAAAAAAGAATTCTTGGTTTCAAGGAGCTGGCACTTAATTTTGAAATTAATTAGTGGAGATAAAGATTCATTTATGTATTTTGTGAATTCTGATGCTTCTTTGGTAAAAGTATTCTGATTTTTTTTCAAATTTAATTTGAGTTGTTTAGATAACAACGAAATGAACAGACCTCTTGTATTGAGTATCTGTTAAAGTTTAAGTTAATACTTACACATCTTCTTGCAACGAATAATCGAAATCAGTTTTTTGTTGCTGCTTTTAAAGAATTCTTTGAGAAACTTAAAAATCTTAGGTATAATTTTGGGTTTTGTAAAATAATGTTGTAGAAGCAGAAGAGAATTTTTGCCCCCATCTCCTTAATTTTACAGGTGGAATATCTGCAGATTTAGTTAACATCAACTTTAGCTAAAGTCATTTTTCCAATTTGTTCAGGTTTTTAATAAAATGTAGTTGTTTCATCCATGCTGTGGTATAAACTGTTCTTACTCATATTTTGAGTATCTTTTCATATCTGAATGTCTTCTACTGTTCATTTTTATTTTATGTATTTTCTGTCAAAGATGAGTGGCAATTTCCTCAATCTTATTTTTGAACATTTAGATTGTTTCCAGATTTTTGTTCTTTATAATGCTTTAATGAACATCTTGAGCCTAGATCTTTGCTCATGTACATTAGTATTTCCTAAAGTTGAAATTACTGGATCAAAACACATTCTTTTTTTAAAAAGATGTTAAGAAATGTTCTGAATTACTTTCTGGAAATTTTTCTTGCATTTTTAAATTGTGTCCTCCATAAGTAGTTGAAAGATTGAATTATTTATTTTTAATTTTTTTAATGTTTATTTATTTTTGAGAGAGAGGTAGAACACAAGTGGGGGGTAGGGGCAGAGAGAGAGGGAGACACAGAATCAGAAGCAGGCTCCAGGCTCTGAGCTGTTGGCACAGAGCTTGACGTGGGGCTTAGACCCACAAAGTCTGAGATCATGACCTGAGCCAAAGTCTCAACTGACTCAGCCACCCAGGCACCCCGTGGGGCTTTAAATTAAATAACAATTTGCCAAAATGGAGATTACTATATTCTTAAAAGAAATTTTATACACACAGAAAATTTTAATTTTTAAAATTTGAATATGAATTTATTTAAACCAGTTTAAAGTATTACATTACAAAGTGTTAGAATAATGTCAGTGTTGTTTTGAGTTCTGAATAATTTTGTGAATATAAGATATTGTATTACAAAATTTTATTTTTAAAAATGATTATGTTTTTCTTTTTTCTTTTAGGTGTTGCACCTCCCTCTTTTGTAGCGATTAAGGCAGGAACAACACTGTACCAGCTTACAACAGCAGGGGAAGCTGTTTCCTGGAACTCAGTATTTGTTCTGATGATTTTGGCTCTTCTCTCTATTCTGCCAGCCATCTTCCAAAAAAAACTAAAGCAGAAATTTGAGTGAGAAATCACCTGGGTGTTAGTTTTCCTATCATCATCATCATCATCATCATCCTCCTCCTCATCATCTCAGGATTGGCAGGCTTAGGTGTTACAATCACCTCTTCAGTAATTGAAAGGAGTTTGTAAAATAAAATTTCCTATAATACAGTTAAAATAATTCATATAAGAGGCAAGGGAGAGAAAGAAAGTAAAAACGGAAATTGATACACTACGAAAAGTACTGTCCGTAGTTATGATAGACATCTTCTGAATTGCTACTCCACGGTAACTGGATAATCAGCAGCATAGTGGGAAATTCTTGATCTGATGGATTCAATTTAATATGTTTCATGAACTGGCTATACATATTTATCCTTGACTTGATAATTTAATGTTTCCTCTCTTATCCCTTACTAATAACTAAAATAGGGAAAGCAAATACAAAATACAAAAGCAAAGATTCTAGATTTTTTAAAATAGTATTGCAGTTCTTGCTAATGTTAGCCTTCTTCAAGAGCATAAACTTGAAAACTAAAGCTCAAAAGGAGATTTACATTTTCTTCCTTTTTTAACTTTGAGGTAACGGATTTGTTTCGAAGCTACATCTGGTGGACTACTGAATTTGGAAAGGATATCAAGCTGTATCTGTTTTGTAAATTTTATTTTTGTTTATCCCTGTTCTAGATTATCATGGGTTAGTTTGAAATTTAAAATTCTGGCCAGTCTGTTTTCATCTTTTTTTCTAGCTTCCACAGTATTTCCACTGTGCACATAAAAATGGCAATTACATGATAATTGTATTATATTGGTGTTGATAATTTATATTAAGATAATATTTTGTTACACAGGTCCCCTTTACTATCTCAGAATGGGATCAAAAAAAGCAAACATTCAAAGTATGCAGTTTTTAGATGATAGATTGATTATATTACTTTATATTTTGAAACAAGCAGTGGCAGCACAGCACAACACTTAAGTGGTTAAATATAGTTTATTTGTTTCAATAACTGTAAAATTTACCTCATTTATTTATTGGTCTGGTCATTAAAGTATGTATTATGTAATTATCATTTTTATGCATGATACACTTATAAGAATGCCTTGTTTTGTTTTTATTGATGGCTTTTTTGTTTGGGGCTGCTTTTGATTAATGCAGTTACCCAATTTAGTGTTTTTACTTTTTACAACTCAAAGTAAAATTAAATCCACACATGGTAACTACTCTATTTAAATGGTCCTAGAAAAACTTAAACAGCTTTTTGCTGCTTGCTCAATGGTAATACCCTTGATTTCCTGATTCTAGGACATAGCTGATATATAAGGTACTTTGTCAGTTTTACCTTCACCCAAGACTGTCATGTTGAAAAGTACTTTAGCTGTGGGAGAAATCCTTGTATGTTTTTATTGTGAGAGGAATGGTCATCCTCAAAGCCTGTTTCTACTACATAATGTGGACTGATTATTTTTTCTATCACAGTATTAACAAATGGATTTATTGTAAATACGAAGAAAATATATTAATTAATATGCTATTCTTATGTCACCTGGCCTTTTGTGTGGAATTATTTATTGTCATTTCTAGCAAGGTTTTCTTTCTTCCTTATTGACCAGAGATAGAGTGATAAAGCTTTTGTTATTTTTACAAACAAACTTAAAAACAGAAGTCTTTTTGGACAAAGTTAACGAAATATTACTGTACAAAATGTAATTGAGTACATTTTTATCAGACTTTTAAAAATAAAAGTAAGAGCTTGGACTCAGGAGAAGCTTATTTACTCCAGTGTGTATATATTGTTTATTCTTAGAGTATTATCTTTATCATTGATTCTATCCCTTTGCGGATTATTTTTTCTGAGTTTCTTAGAAAACTGAGCTGCCACTTGGGTGGGGTATATGTTCTCCCAAGAGAATAGCCAGGCTTTTTTAGATTCATCATAATTGACTGCACCCTAAATGTAGTCAGTGGTCTATATTCATGGATTTATGGACTTGGCCTGATACCAGATTCAATCTTCGGCCACATCTTGAAAACCATTACATGGTAATAACCACCAGAGAGAGAGTATGTGTAGTGGAGAGGCGAGCAGGCTAACCAGGGAGCTGACACACTGAGACTGTTCAATAATAACTTAATGGCCTTTCTCTGGAGTTCTGTTTGAGTATAATATTTCTAAGATACTTGATAAATGCAAATTAAAATGTAATATGAATAAGAATAAATTGTACTGAAAAACCTAAATGTAGTACTTGGGATTTATTTCATGGAAGTATTTGTGTTAAAACAAAACAAAATCATCAAATAAAAATACATTCTTGTACAATTCTGATGCACATTTTCACCTCTAAGAACAAAGAAAATTTTGAAGACCTTTTATTTTTATAGTTGGCTTTTGAGAATCTTAAATCAGTTTTTCAGATTGTAGAGGTGGGGCACCCGGATGGCTTAGTTGATTAAACGTGTATCTGTGTGCTGACAGAGCAGAGCCTGCTTGGAATTCTTCATGTTGTCCGCTCGCTCACTCTCTCTCTCCCCCTCCCTCAAAATAAATAAATTAAATAAAAATAAAATTGTAGAGGTAAGTAATACAGGTAAACATCCAAGTTTCTAGTTTATATAATGATTTCTCTATAAAAATTCTTTGTTTTTTTGAAAATGGTTAGAATAAATCAAAAGGGCTGAAGCTTTCCTCAAGTATAAACGATCATTCACTGCTTGTAGTTTAGATGTTTAGGAAGTGGATCTTAGTGCAATTTCATTATTTTTCATTTTTTCTTCCTTACCTGGGAAAAATTTGCTAGGCTGGGTGAAATTAGGAGGAGATGGTTTAAACTCTAGGGCTCATTTTTCTCATCTGGAACAAGTGAGAAAGGTCCAGGTTCCTTATAGCTCAGACATGATAGAATTCTCTGAGATTAATGAAAAAGATTAATAGGCCCCCTTTTTAATGTTTATTTATTTTGAGAGAGAGAGCACCAGCATGAATGGGGGAGGGGCAGAGAGAGAATCCCAAGCAGGCTCTGTCAGTGTGGAGCCCAATGGGGGGCTCCATCCCACACTGGGCTCATGACCTGAGTCCAAATCAAGAGTCGGATGCTTAACTGACTGAGCTGCCCAGGTGCCCCGATAAGCCCTTCTAAATGAAAATATTTTAGCCTATCTTGCCTTGTATATAGCTCGTTTTATAGCTTATAATGTGCTTTCATGGACATTATCTCATTTAGACAATTAGCCATTTTATTTGTAATGAAATATTTCAGAAAACAAAACAAGGGCTATTTCCATTTGCTTACTTTGCTAATAATTACAAAGTAGGGTAAGATGGAAATTGTACAGGGAGCTAAAAGAACTCTTCTGAAAAGTCTTTTTGTCCTGGAAATATTTGGTATGAAAAATAAAAACCATAATATCAAGTCGTATGATGACCACTATGTATTAGCAGGGACTATTTTGAGAGTAGAAGGTGGGGAGACTCGCTGAATTCTTAAATTTAAGGGTCAGTATCATCCAGCATCTGAAGATGTGCCAAATGATCACCCTTGTCTTGATGACTGACTAGGTAAAGAGGGCTGGGGAGTTGAATTGACCCAGTATATTAACCATGAGAGTTCTGGAGCACCCCTTCAAAGTCTGAGGGGAGTTTTAAAAGCTACTCAGATCAACATCATAACATGGAAGCCAAGGGAAGGAGTGTACTGTGCAAGTTTGTACGTTTTAGATGGCAAACTAGTCATATTTTGGCATTGCCTTCACTTTCTACAGTGAGTCTCTAAGAATCTTCATCATGGAATTACACACTGGAAGATATTTTGTCCAGCATTAACTGATACTTCCTTGAGAAAATAGGTTCTTTCCTGGAAAACTAAAAGTCCCAAGGCAGAGGTGAGTGTGGGTTCAAAACCCCTACCTTACTTTCACCTTTGAGACAGGATTTCCTGGTGACTAAGTCAGCAGTTGGGCTCGCTTTTGAATTGTTAGAACACCAGTCAAGGTTTGTGATAGCTAATTTTATGTGTCAACTTGACTAGCCTATGGGATGCCCAAATAGCTGGTTAACTCTTGTTAGATGTGTCTGTGAGGGTGTTTTCAGAAGAGATTAGCACTTGAATTGGTGGTCTGAGTAAAACAGATAGCCTTCCCCAAGTCATTGAGGGCCAGAATAGAACAAAATGGTTGAATTCACTCTGCCTGACTGTTGAGCTGAGCCACTGATTATCTGCGCCTGCCATTCCTGTCTCTCAGGCCTTCAGACCCGGCATAGAAATTGACATCATTGACTCACAGGCCTTCCGCGGTCTCCAGCTTACAGACAGCAGATGGTGGGCCTCTCAGCCTCCATAATCACGTGAACCAATACCTTCTAACAAGTCTCTTTACATATCTGTATATCTCTCTCTATATATCTATACCTGTATCTATATATATCTCCTCTTGGTTCTCTTTCTCTGGAGAACCCTAATTCAAGCTTATAAGCTACTGCTAACTAGAGACACGAAGTAGCAATAGATACTGCAGAGGAAACTTAAAACTTACGGTTAGAACATGCCAAAATGGGGCGCCTGGGTGGCTCAGTCGGTTGAGTGTCTGACTTTGGCTCAGGTCGTGATCTCGCGCTCTGTGAGTTTGAGCCCCGCGTCGGGCTCTGTGCTGACGGCTCAGAGCCTGGAGTCTGCTTCACATTCTGTGTCTCCTTCTCTCTCTGCCCCTCCCCCACTCATGCTCTGTCTCTCTCTGTCTCAAAAATAAATAAATATTAAAGAAAAAAAAAAGAACATGCCAAAATGTTATAGAAGTAGAGGCATTGGAAGTGATGAAGGAGTAGTGATTGGTAGAAAACATTAGAGTTTATCGTCAAGAATTATATGTGGCCTCAAAGATGCAAGTGCACACGTCACTGTTGCAGGATGCATGACTCCTCATATAATGTATTTGGTAATGTGGATAATCATCAATTTATACATACAGCTTCTGGCTACGCAAAAGTAGGAAGGACGAAGAATCTCTAGATGTAAGGCTTGGGAGATTTTGCATCAAGTCATATGATAAGCGTGCTATGAGGATGCATCTTAGAACATCCATCCTAGCTGGATTCAAACCTCACAGGAGTGAAGGGTTATGTGTAGAAACTAACACCGCCAAAAACCTGAGAGGCACTCAAATCATCTTTCTTAGGGCTGTACTTTGTGGGGAGGAGAAGCAGGATGAGACACTGGTCATCTTCAGATAATAATTCTAACCAGCCTTGTTGGGAAGGGAAGCCTCAGTTCAGACTTGAGCTGGAATTGAGTTCAGAGGCCCAATGAGTAAGGTTCTGCAATGAAAATAACCACATTTTTCCCTTTTGGTCAAAGTGCTGCCTGAATGCTACCCTGGATGTCAATTTACTTTGGCTATGAATGTGTGGGAAGGCTTGGTTACAAACAGAAGCCTAGCAGGTCTTAGAATATATGGAGAAGGTTCTCAGAAAACAAAGGGCTGCTTGAGGGTGGGAGGGTGAGGGTTGGGATCAACACTAACCCATTTGTTACTGTTGTGGTGAAGCTGGGCATTTGGGGCCAGCCTGCATTCATGTCCTGGTACTTCATAAAGTGGTTATTACTAGGTTTCATTGATTGCAAGCAACAAAAATTGACTCTGGCTTGAGCAAAAGGATTTTTATCAGCATCTCTGGAGGCCGGAACCGAGAAACACTGGAATGGCCTCATGGCAGGAGGAAAAGGCAGGCTCCTGCTGATGGAATGAATAAATTACTACTGTCTTCACCTTGTTGTCAATTGCTCAGCATTCACATTCCTGGGGTCACATGCCCACCATTCAGCCAGGGGAGTTCAGGGCACCTGATTACAGTTCACCAGACTAATGCAAAAAGAAACTGGAACGCTGACAGGAAGGAAAAATGGATTCAAGGTAACTAAAAAGCAACAAATGGGAAATTCGAAAAGAGCTGCCGTGATTGAAACCTGTGAGCAGAAAACTTGGAGGTCACACATGCCATGCCCTTGTCCTTTTCCCTAACAGTGACAGAGACTCTGAAATGAAACCCTGAAACCATCAGGAAGTCCGTCTATGATATGCTTTCTTGACATGGGACAGAGTCAAAAGGGAGACCTGGTTCTGAGGGTGGGGAGAGTGGCAGAAGACCCTGCCTGGGAACTCACCCAGTTTGGAGGTTTTGCTGTTTTATCCAATAAGAATATGCAATACAGGACTCTAAAAGTGAAAGTCCCCCAATTTTGCCTCTCTGTCCATGCATACATCCAGTTTTTTATTCCAAACAGTAGCCATTCTTTATTCCCTCTTCACCCAAATACAATTAGTTCATCAGCAAGACTTATTAACTATACCTCCAGAACTCTTGAATCTAAATTCTTTTTCCATCTTTACTGCTAGCATCCTAATTAGTCCAAGTCCATCATTACCTCTGGCCTGAAGTACCTCAATAACCTAATTTGTCTACCTTGTCCCAGTTTGCCTTCCCAAACTCCATCTTTTACTCAGTAGCCAGTACAATCTTTTAATAACTCAAGTTACCCATCAAAATGGTGAACTAGAATAGCCTGGTGGCTTCCTCTCCAAAATCAACCCCAGAGAAACAGTGGAAGCAAGAGAGAAGCACAATTCTGAGAAATCAACAACAAACCACGAAAAAGCCCTGGGGAGAATGAAAGGTTTACTTAGCTTTGTGGATGTGCGCATGCGTGTGTTCAATAGTATTAGCAGCTATAGCCATGGGGGAGGTCTAGAGGGCAATGAGACAATGGAGTTTTAAAGTTCTATTTTCCCTTTTCCTGCATTAAATGATAGCTCAGACTTGTTGTGTCACCAGAATAACAGGATAGTGCAAAAGCCCTGTTGGGGTGAAGAATTGGTGACTATCGCTTCTTTCTCCCTGCTTCTCCATCAAGGACATCATAAACTGAGGATACTACCTCCTACACACAGAGACCCTCTGACTAAGAGTTTATAGGTAAATCCCTGGCCAGAGGCGTGGTCTAATAGAATGGCAGTGAAAGGAAACTTGTCTGAGGCATCCCACCCTGGAGCTTTTTCCATCCTCTGTCTTTAAATTTTTTTTTTAATGTTTATTTATTTTTGAGACAGAGAGAGACAGAGCATGAGTGGGGGAGGGGCAGAGAGAGAGGGAGACACAGAATGTGAAGCAGGCTTCAGGCTCTGAGCTGTCAGCACAGAGCCCGATGTGGGGCTCAAACTCACAGACCGCGAGATCATGACCTGAGCCAAAGTCAGACGCTCAACCGACTGAGCCACCCAGGCGTCCCATCCTCTGTCTTTAAATTCACAGAGAGAGAGACACTAGGGCTTGGCCTTCAGACCCTCCTCAACATATAAACAGAGAGTAACTAATATCAGAAGAACACGAAGTCATAAACCAAGGTAACTAGACACCTAAAAAGAACAATCACTATGAAAGAAAGACAATAAATTGAACAACATATAATACTTAAAGCAGAATTATTGGATCAGATAGTTTTGAAAATAAACAATAAATATATTCAAGATGATA
This sequence comes from Paguma larvata, assembly GCA_030068075.1. Lineage (NCBI taxonomy): Eukaryota > Metazoa > Chordata > Mammalia > Carnivora > Viverridae > Paguma > Paguma larvata. The sequence goes on along the minus strand of CM057831.1, from coordinate 63,686,313 downwards.
AAGGTATGTGATGCAAGCGTCAGACTCTTGATTTCTGCTCAGATAATGATCTCATGGTTCTGGGGTGAAAGCCCATGTTGGACTCTGTGCTGACAGCATGGATCCTGTTAGGATTCTCTATCTCCTTCTCTCTCTGCCCCTCTCCTGCTGTACATGTTTTTTTTTTTTTTTCTCAAAATAAATAAAACAAAATTTAAAAAATACATGATGCAAGAGCAAGAAATCATAAAGAGTTAGGTATAAGTATTAAGTATGATGTACGTAATCATTGAAATAAAGAATAAAGAATACAGGGGTCCCTGGATGGGTCAGACAGTTAAGTGTCCAACTCTCGATTTTGGCTTAGGTCATCATCTCACTCTTCATGTGCTGATAGCATAGAACCCGCTTGGGATTCTCTCTCTCCCTCCCTCTCTGCCTCTGCCCTGCTGGCATGCATGTGTGCTTTCTCCCTCTCTCTCCCCCAAAATAAATAAATAAACATTTTAAAAAAAGAATGCAAGAGATGCATACTTAAAATAAAGAAACAAATTGAAAATGAAAGGATTGAAAAATATACCAGGTAATTTTATTTGTTTTTAAGACATTTTTTCAGATTTTATCTTTTAAACAATTTTTAACATATTTTTAAATGGTTATTTATAATTTATTTTGAGAGAGAGAGAGAGCACATCACACAGGGGAGGGGCAAAGAGAGAGAGAGAGGGAGAGAGAGAATCCCAAGTAGGCTTCATGCTCAGCATGGAGCCCAACATGAGGCTTAATCTTACAATCATGAATTCACAACCTGAGCCAAAATCAAAAGTCAGACTCTTAGCTGACTGAGCCACCCAGATACCTCTTAAAGATTTTATTTTTAAGTAATCTCTGCATTCAAGATGGGGTTCAAATTGATGACCCAGATATCAAGAGTCACATACCTATATTGACTGAGCCAGCCAGGCACCCCTAAACCTGGTAATTTTAAATCAAAAGAAAGCTTAAGGGGTGTCTGGGTGACTCAGTTGGTTAAGCTTACAACTCCTGATTTCAGCTCAGGTCATGATCTCACCATTTGTGAGATCGAGCCCCATGTCATGCTCTGTGCTGACAGCGTGGAGGCTGCTTGGGACTCTCTCCCTCTCTCTCTCTCTCTTTCTGCTCCTTCCCTTATTGCTCTCTCTCTTAAAATAAATAAATAAAAATGAGAAGAAAGCCAGAGTAGTATTCTTAACATTTGACGAAATGGACTTAAACACAAAAATATCATAGATAATAAAAAAAACATGATTTACTGGAAAAAAGAAAAATAGAGTGAAAAAAATAGAGTGGAATATACAATGATTATAAGCATAAATGCATTAAAAACATAGTTTCAAAACATAAAACGCAACAACCTATAAGACTGTGGGGGGAAATGGATAAATCAATTGCAATTAGAGATTTTAAAACATACCTTCGAGAAACTGATAAGCAGATGAAAGATAAGCAAACACGGAATATATGAACAGTAAAATAATAAACTAAAGCATATATATGTTTGATATGCCTGTAGAATTATGCACCCAAAGAAGCATACTCTTTCTGAACACACACAAATCTTTTTGACATTGTATGTCAATTATACTTCAATAATAATAAATATATTCAAATACCAATGGAAGCCTAAATAAATTTCAATTATATCAATCTTTATTCTATGATCTATACTGCAGTGAAATTAGAAATTAATAACAAAAAGATTATTTAAAAATCCTATTTGTCTAGAAAAGGAAACCATAAAGGATTATTATAAAATATTTAAAATTGAATAATAATGATTACCCTACATGTTAAAATTTGTGGGACACAACTAGAGTAGTACTTAAAGTGAAATTGATTAAGCATATTTAAGTGTTTTAAATACAGCAGAAAACAGGAAAAATTAAAATTTGAAAACCAACCAAAGTAATCCCGCATAGTTACAGACTAAAGGAGAAAATTCACATGATCATATCAATTGATGCAGAAAAGGCATCATGCAAAATTCAGTAACCACTCATGACAAAAACTCTCAGAAAAAACAGGAGTAAAGAAGAATTTTTCAACTTGATAAAAAGCAACAGCTAACTAAAAAGCTATGGTTAATAGTATACTTAACGGTAGAAAACTGAATGTTTTCCCCTAGGATCAGAAACAAGGCAAGGATGTCCACACTCACCATTGTATTCAACACAGTGCTGGAAGTTTTTGCTGTCAAAATGAGGTAACAAAATGGATCAAAGGCATACGTATTAGAAAGAAAGAAATAAAACTATCCCTATTTGCACATGACATGATTATTTATATAGAAAATACCAAGGAGTCAACCCTTCTAGAACTAATAAGTGAGTTCGGAAATATTTTATTTCTATATACTAACAATAAGCACATGGATATAGAAATTAAAAGTATAATACCATGTTTAGTCACTCAAAATGAAATGAAATACTTAGGTGTAAACCTAAATATATATATATCATATATATATATGACTTGTATGCTGAAAACTAAATGCCGATGAAAGAAATCAAAGGAAGAGAGACATACATCTTCATGGATTAGAAAACTCAACATTATAAAGATGTGCATTCTCCCCAAATAGATCTATAGGTTTAATGGAGTTCTCATCAATATTCCAGCAAGATATTTTGTAGATGGAGACAAGATTATTTTATTAAACATTTTTCAAGTTTATTTATGTATTCAATTATTTATTGAGAGAAAGCACACATGAGAGGGGCAGAGAGAAAGGGAGAGAGCAGACCATCCCAAGCAGGCTTCGCATCATCAGCATGGAGCTTGATGTGGGGCTTAGAGCTCAAACCATGAGATCATGACCTGAGCCAAAACCAAGAGTTGGGCGTTTAACTGACTGAGCCACTCAGGAGCCCCTAGACAAGATTATTTTAAAACATATATGGAAAGGCAAAGGAACTGGAATAGCTGAAATTGTCTCAGAAAAGTAAAATAAATTGGGAAGAATCCCTTTTTCCAATTTTAAGACTTATTATATAGCTACAGTACACAAGACAGTGTGGAGTTGGCAGAGGGATAGATATATAGATCAATAAAGAAAAATAGAGAACCCAGAAAGAGAACCATGCAAATATACTCAACTGATTTTTGACAAAGATTCAGAAATCATTCAATACAAGAAAGATAACCTTTTTAAACAAATGGTGCCGGAACAATTGCACATCCAAAGGCAAAAAACCCTCAAAAAACAAAGCAGAAACCAAATACTCTTACCTAAACCTCAAATCCCATACACAAATTAACTCAAAATTAACAATAAACTTAAAAGTGAAACGTAAAACTAAAATTTTTAGGGAAAAACATAAGGGAAATCTTCAGTAACTAGGGGCAGGCAAAGAGATTTTAGACTTAACACCAGAAGCATGATCTACAAAAGGAAGAATCAGTAAATTATACCTCAAAATTAAAAATGTTTGCAGGGTACCTTGCTGGCTCAGACAGTGGAGCATGTGACTCTTGATCTCAGGGTTGTAAGTTTGAGCCTCACGTTGTGTGTAGAGATTACTTAAAAATAAAATATTTAAAAAGTAATTTTAAAACATTAAAAAAATTAAAAATGTTTACAAAAGATCTTGTTAAGAGTTGTGACAAGACAAGCTATAGAATTGGAGAAAAAATTTGCATACTACATATCCAACACAGACCTGGTATCTAAATGTATAAAGAACTATCAAAATTGAACAGTAAAAAAACAACAACCCAATTACAAAATGAGCAAAAGATATTGACAAACATTTCATCAAAAAAGGATTTACAGATGACAAATAAATGCATGAAAAGAGGTTCAACATCATGAACCATCAGAGAAATGCAAATTAAGACCACAATAGAGATCCTTACACACTCTCGAGTGGCTAAATAAAAAATAGTGACAACACCAAATGTTGACAACAGTATGGAGAAACTGTATCAGTCATTCATACATTGCTGGTGGGAATGTTAAATGGTACAGCCATCCTGGAAAATGGTTTTTTAAAAAAACTAAACTTGCAACTATTAGATGACCCAGTAGCTGCATCCCTGACCATTTGTCCTAGAGAAATGAAGACTAGGTTCACACAAAAACATGTATATAAATGTTTATAATAGCTTTATTCATAATAGTCCCAAACCAGAAATAATCCAGATGTCCTTCAATGGATGAATTGTTAAACTGTGGTATACCCATACCATGGAATACTGCTCAGCAATAAAAAGGAATGAACAATTGATTCTTACAACAACCTAGATGAATCTTTAGAATCATACTGAATGAAAAAAGTAAATCATAATATATACTGTATGACAAATTATAGACATAGAGTAGAGATTAGTGGTTGCCAGGGGTTAAGGAAGTGGTGGGTATAGGACAAAAATGGGTGTGGCTATAAAAGGGTCACATAAGGGATCTTCATGGTGATTAAAGTGTTCTGTATGTTGATTACATCAATGTTTTAGCCTGGTTGTGATCTTCTACTACAGCTTTGCAAGATACTGCCTTTGGAGGAAACTGGGTACAAGAAACGAAATCTCTTTGTATTATTTCTTACATAAAAATCTACAATTATCTCAAAGTAAAAAGTTTAGTTAAAAAACAAAACAAAAAATTACATAAATATATTGGAAGTGGAGCAACAGACTAAAATCCCAAGACGAAAAACAAGAAAGAATGAAATAAAATGTGTAACAGTAGAAATTAATGAAATAAAACACAAAAAGACAATAGAGAGAATTAACAAAACAGAAGCTGATATTTCGAAAAGACTAAATCGTATATGTTTGACAAGGTTGATTCAGGTAAAGAGAAAACGTGCAAACACATAAAATGCATACTGAAGAAGGAAAAATGGCTATATGTACAATGAAATTTTTTTTATATTATAGAATTAAGTATATATTGGAAAATCTAGATGCAATGGATAAATTCCTAGGAAAACATTAAAAATATACAATGCCAAAACTGGCACAAGAAAAAAACAGAAAAGTTATATAGACCAAAACACAGTAAAGAAATTGTAACCAGGCACCTGTCTTTCAAAACCCGGACATTTTTCAAATAAGTACCAACAACCTTTCAAGGAGCAGTTTATTCCTATCTTATGTAAGTTTTCCAGAGAGTAAAAGAGAGAAAGTCATCCAGTTTGTTGTACAAGCCTAATAATGTAATTTTGATTCCAAAATCTGGTGAGAATAGTGCAGTGAAAAAAAAAATAGACTCATTGCAATTGTGAATACTGATAAAATATTCTAAAAATTATATATCTAAATCCATCTCATATATTTAAAAAACAATCAAGAATAAGTAGAATTTATTTTAGAAAAATTTATCAGTGTAATTTATCACATTAAGAGGAGAAAAATCATATTATTATTTTGGTAGATGCGGGAAACCTTTGGATAAAGTTCAAGACCTATATATCATAAAAATTGCAACAAGTCACTAATAGAGAGTAATTTTTTTATATAATTTTTTTTTGATGTTTATTTTTGAGAGAGAGAGAGAGACAGTGTGAGTGAGGGAGGGGTAGAGAAAGAGGGAGACACAGAATCCAAGGCAGGCTTCAGGCTCTGAGCTGACAGCACAGAGCCTGACGCAGGGCTTAAACTCACAAACCAGCAGATCATGACCTGAGCCGAAGTCGGATGCTTGACTGACTGAGCCACCCAGGCACTCTGAGAGTAATTTCTTTAACTCAATAAATTGTTTACCAAAATCCTACAGCAAATGTTGTCTTTCTTTTCTTTCTTTTTTTTTTTTTTTAAGATTTTATTTCTAAGTAATCTCTATATCCAACTTGGAGCCTGAACCCACAACCCCGAGATTAAGAGCCAAATGCTCCACCGACAGAGCCAGTCATGCGCCCCTAGCAAATGCTTTTCAGTGGGAAACTTTAGATGCATTTTCTTTAGACGGGAAATAAATAATGATTCTGGGTACCATTGCTACAATTTGACATGGTCGTGAATGTCTTGGCCAAGTGCATAAGGAATGAGAATATTAGGTGTAAAGATCGGAGGGAAAGATAAAACCGTTAGTATTTGAAACTGGTGTAATCATCCGCTTAAAAAAAACATAAGAATAAACAAATTAAAGCTAAAACGAGTCTTTAGCAGTGTTCCTGGAAATGAATGGCAGACTTGTTAACAGGATCTACCATTTTAAAAGATAATCTTTGCAGCAATGCACCTGGCAGTCTGTCAATCTGTCTCTTGCTTCAACGGTGTTTGAACAGAACAAACCTAGGGATGTCCTTTCTTCCGGTCTCTGACTACCCTCCACCCATTTTCCAGTTGCAGTCTTTGGAACCATCTTTTCAGTCATTCTCTGCCTCCAGAACCCGCAACATGTATTTTGAGTTTAGTTCTCTATTGCTGATCAACCGTGAGCTCCCAGATTCATCAGAAACATCCCACTGAGGTGGAGATCACCTCGTCAGAAGGTATATGGAGGCTCCTACATCTTCCTCTCTCTGGGCTTCTATTTCTACTCAAGGATATGACTCTGGAGGGCATGGGCCACTTTTTTCATCAGTTGGCCCAGGAGAAGGACAAGGGCACCGAGCATCTTTTGAAGATGCAAAACCAGGATGCGCAGGCGCCATCCCAAGATGAGTGGGGTAGAAGTCTGGAGCCACTGAAGCCACCACGGTCTTGGGGAGAAACCTGTTGCGAGCCCTTTTGGTTCTGCATGCCCTCGGTTCTGCCTGTACAGACCCCACCACTGTGACTTCCTGGGATGCCAGTTCCTGGATGAGGAGATGAAACTCAGCAAGAAGTTGGCCATCACCTGACTAACCTATGCAGGCTGGAACCCAGACTGGGCTGGGCGAGGATCTCTTCGAAAAGGTCCTCCTAGTTTGATTTATTTACTCTTCTGGTTCCCCTTACATAGGAGCTCTTTGGGCACAGGACCTTTGCTAATGGGAGGGAAGGTTGATGAGGTCCCAACCAACTGGTATTGCTTGAGGAAATGAAAGGGTAAAGGAACTACAAACCCTCAAGAGGTGGGAGAATGAGTAGTGTGAGTGTGGACAAGGTGCAGTTGGGGGGACAAGACAGGGGGCCAGGGTTTTGCAACTTCAGGGAGTGGAAGCTAGGCCCAGAGCTTTTCTACTTACTGTCAAAGGCCAGATCTGATGCTTCATAAGAAGGTCTTGAGCAGAATGGACTTTTCAACTTGTACTTTGAAAAAGAAGTGCTGTTGAAAAAGCTCTGAACATGAAGCCTGGGAGTTGGGACCATCACAACGAGGGATCAGTGTCATCAAACAAACTACTTCAGGTTTGTTTGTTTGAAGAAAGGGTTTAATGAATAAATGTATACTTACAATTGTGCATTGTATTTTTTTTTAACTGGTCAGATGTTTTAGCTTAGTTTCATCATTATTAATGGCGGTATGATAGAGGTATATTCTGGTAGAATGTGATGTTTGGGAGTTGATTTCAAGCAAGTTGATTTCGAGCAAATTCTAGATATTTTAAGCAGAAAAAAGAGTCTAATGAAGGGAATTGCACGTTTTATAAAATTAGTGGAAAGTTTGGAGGAGCAGGCGTTAGATTGAAGATCCAAGAACGACTCAAGAACTCACCAAATAGCTATAATTCAGAATTTAAGAGATAGGATCTAAGCTACTGCATCAATTGTTGCTGCTTCCTTGGATCCTGGAAGAAAGAGGCTCCTACTTTTGCCACTGAAACTCTGTCACATCATCCACAAAGCCGAAGATGGACCACTGACATCTCTACAATCCTTCCTGCCAGTGGAACACTGCCAAAAGCAGCAGGAAAATAGCCTCTGTTTTCTTTTCCATTCAAATTTCTTGCAAGGACATCTAACTTGTGAAAACTATTTTGCCTGCAAAATTCTAGTTTTTAGAATTTGTAGCTTTTCAGCCTCTGCAACATAGAAATAATCAGGGCCACCTACGTAATTTTCAGGGCTTAGCGTGAAATGAAAATGCAGAACCCTTTATTTAAAAAGCAGGAAAAAAGTTACCATTAAAGGTAGTAAAATATAAGGATTTTTTCTTTTCTTCTAGGGTCTCCTACTTGACTTGAATATGGTGTTTTTCTTTTCTTTCTTTCTTTTCTTTCTATCTTTTTTTTTTTTTTTAAGTAGGTTTCATGCCCAGAACGGAGCCCAACACGAGGCCTGAACTCATAACCCTGAGATCAAGACCCAAGCTGAGATCAAGAGTCCGACGCTTAACTGACTGACCCACTGACTGGTGTTTTTATTTTCTATTTAATGTTGTTCTAAGTAAAGAAAGATTAAAATTGTAACTTATTAGCTTGAAATTTACATTTGTTTTTATTTCGTGCCATGCCAGCCTTAAATGCAAATATTAAGAGTATTTAACTGCATGTGGAATCTCTGAAATTACACAGTTCTACATTGAACCTCATATATATTTAATTCTAACACGAATAGTAGAAATCCTGCAGGAAGTAACTCAGCTGTTTTTATTTCACTTCTGATGTGTGCAGTTTCTACCAACGGGATTTAACTTCAACTTACTGATGAGTAAAGAAGGACTCAAAGGAGAAGGGACTATGGGTTGCCCTATTTTTCTCTTTCCTTCGATGTCATCATTTTTAGCAAGTGATTGTTACAAGGAAGGCACATACATAAAAGTGTGATCGTGTTCCTCTGTCGTTTGTGTTTCTAAGAACGCCATTGCCTTCTTTCTGTGTTAGAGCCTCGGTGGCTCAGTCGGTTTAAGCATCTGACTCTTGGTTTCTGCTCAGGTCATGATCTCAGTTCATGAGTGTGAGTCCTGCATTGGGTCCTGTGCTGACAGTGCAGAGCCTGCTTGGGATTCGCTCTCTCTCTGTGTCCCTCTCCTGCTCCCTCTCTCTATCTCTCTTTCAAAATAAATAAATAAACTTAAATTTTTTTTTAAAAGAAGCAAGTTCTGGTTTGAATGGAAAGCATGCTCTGTCAGGACAGTTAGCATCCCTGCTTATGCAGGTATGGACATAACATACTAGTTTTGTTTTTTTTTAATGTTTACTTCTTTTTGAGAGAGAGAGAGAGAGAGAGGGAGCATGAGCAGGGGAGGGGCAGAGAGAGAGAGGGAGACACAGAATCCGAAGCAGGCTCCAGGCTCTGAGCTGTCCACACAGAGCTCTATGCGGGGCTTGAACCCACGAACCGCGAGATCATGACTTGAGCCGAAATCAGAGCCTAATGGACTGAGCCGCCCAGGCGCCCCATAACATACAAGTTTTGCTGAGCTCCCTGGTATCCCAGGTGCACTGGAATTGTCTGCTCCTGGAGTATTGCAAATGCTGTATGGGAATGAGGCAGCAAGGAAGAGCAGATGTGCATATTGCTCGTACAGCATCTGCTCAAGGGCATGCTCCCTTGTCCCATCAGACTTCACTGACAAAATACATCTTCAGAGACAAAGTTATTAAGAATTTTAAAACAGCAAAAGCACAGCATTAAACCGAATTTACGGCCCTTCTGAATACAGAGCCCTGTGCACAGGTGAAATACCCATGAAGCTGGCCCTGGGCATAACAGAAGGAGGTAAGGATGGATGTCGACTGTGAACCACTTTCTAGTTTTGTGAAGCCCGGTTATACTTACTGTGTTCTGCTGTTTACTGCACCGCTTTGGGCAATGTAGAGAAAAATGCAGCCCCACTGTTAGATCATACTGTGATTTTGAGTGAACTAGAAAATGGTGCCCTTTCTTAAGATACTTTACTGCCATCTGTTGGAAAACTGACATAACTTTATAAATTAATGGTGACTACAATGGATGGTGTCTCTTGGGCAACGCTCAGTCTGTGAAAATGTGACTGGCAGCCCTACCTGTTACCTTCAGGGTCCTTGGGAGCCAGATGCACGCATGCTGACAATTCACCACCTGAGCTTGACAACCTCAATGGGCAGTGGGCGGGGATTGAGGTGGCAGGCCTACGGGTGGCCCAGGCATACCTCTGAATCCCAACTTCAGAGGCATTCGGTTGAGAATCAAGACCAGTTGTTCCTCTTTTTACATTGTCTCGTCCCTTGGCAGCCCATGAAGATTGTCATGTTCCAACATCTGACAAAGCCTAGTGGTTGGAAATAGTATTTTTTATCTAGAGCAAGCCAATACAGGCAAAAATAAAATTTTTAAAAATTTTTCTTTTTTCTTTTTGGTTTTGGCTGGAATTACATTAACTCTTTGTGATTCACGTATCTTGTGCTAATTACAAAATCTTAACATCAGATAAATGTATCTTTTATTTATAAAAAATGGGAAAACGGACTATAAATGCACTTTGTTTCAGAGACATCTTTCTAATTATAGGACCCCTGGGGTGGGAAAGCAATAAAGAGACTCTCAAAGATACAGTTATTGGAAACCCTGCTCATGGCCAGGCCCTTCTTCACGGAGTGGGTAAGCCAAAGACTTGAGGGAACAAGGGGTCTGCCTGAGGTCACATTATCTGAGTAAACTGCAGAGTTAGGATTCTGACTTGGGTGTCAGAATCAAGTGGCTCCTGAGCCCGGCTCCTGCTCAATCCCCATGAGTATGAGTGAGCATCTGCTTCTGTCTTCCTCCTCCTTCTCTTCTTCCTCCTCCTGACATTTCATGAAACTTTATTCAGAATCAGAAAGAGCCCAAACCATTTCATTAACATTTGCCAAAAGATTACTGGATATTGCAAATACATTGCATTTGATATCAGTGGCTAAGAATTCTTTTGTACACTTACTAGTGACCCAATGATATCTCTGTCCATAGAATACATTAAACTGCATTCTTAAAAGTGTAGCATCTCTTTATGCATGTTAAAGACAAAATGTTCTCCAAATATGGTCTAGGACATATTGCTCTGAGCTTTGGAAATTCAGTTCATTTTGTGATTCGTTAATTCTTTTTTTTTTATTTTTTATGTTTCTTTATTTGTGTGTGGGGGAAGGGAACAGGGTGTGGATGAGAGAGAGAATCTCAATCAGGCTCTGCACTGGCAGTGCAGAGCCCAACGCAGGGTTGAACTCATGAACTGAACTGTAAGATCGTGACCTGAGCAGAAACCAAGAGTTGGACGCCTAACTGACTGAGCCACCCAGGTGGCCCTATCGTTAATTCTTGATGTGCGGTTTTATTTTTTTATTTTTAAAAAGTTTTTAATGTTTATTTATTTTTGAGAGAGACAGAAAGACAGAGTGTGAGTGGGAAAGGGGCAGAGAGAGAGGGAGGCACAGAATCTGTCAGCACAGAGCCTGATGTGGGGCTTGAACCCACGAACCATGAGATCATAACCTGAACCACAGTTGGATGCTTAACCAACTGAGCCACACAGGGACCCCTTGATGCTGTTTTAATTCTGTCAATATTATTATTATAAATTTAATCGTCTCAATAATCAAATATCATTAGTTTTCGCTATAGTAATTCTGGTATGATTTTTCTGTCACACTAAAAGCAGATTGATATAACTTGGAAAACTGGTAGTATGACTGTTTTTTTTTTACAGTCAGATGGGAAAAAGAATTCTAAAATATTCGATTATCAATTCTATAGATGTTTTCCTATTTTTTATTAAGGTATCATTTACATACAGTTAAATTCACCCTTTTTACTGTATGGTTTCGTGAGGTATGACAAATACAAACAATTATGTAACCTCTATCACAATCAAGATATATTACAATTCCATCACGCCAAAGAAATTTTTGAGAGTTCAGTCACAGTTAAATATATCTTCTTTGGGATCTTGTCCAAGGGCCTCACTAGACCATCTGGCCTTTCCCAGGAAGTTCTTAGACCTCGAGTTGATGGGAATAGCTAGGCCACTGTGTTCACAGTCTAATGGAGACGGCTGGTGACAGCACATATAAGGCCATCCACTCAGACTCTCAAAAGAGTCCTCAACCTAGAAGGATAGAGGGGAAGAGTGGACCACCAGTGAGTCACTCCTGGGTTTGCAAGAGGCAAAGGTACCCCCTATACTTATCTGGTCTTGCCACTCTGCCCTGCCTCAGCCTCCTCAGGTACACACAACACACAACACAGTTATTTACATGTGCAAATACACAAACATATCTCTAATATACATAAATACATACATTACATGACCAGCCCTATGCACAAATGTTCGCTCACGTATAAACTCAGACACTAACAAAGACACGTGCATGCATGTGCTCACAAGCGACTTCCGGGAAAATTGCAATATGTGAGGACGTTATCTGCAATTTGCTCTTCCTGTTGCTCAACTTCATACTTCCCCATGCCAGAAGACATCAGATGCTGCCTGATTCTGACTCTTCTTTGGGGCTTCTCTCTTGCTATGGGTTATGGTAGCTGAAGGGTGATTTCTAATTTTCAACCAATTCAGGGAGTTTGTGTCATTGAGAGACATGAGGAGCCAGGTGCTCATTATGAATGAGATATTTATTGGGGGCTGGTGGGACAGTAGAGCATGGGAAAGGGAAGCCTGTGTGACTTTTGTAGAGGAGGATCACTGTGCAGAAGGAGCTGGCCGCCCGAGATGGCTGTGAAGGCATCGGTCTACATCTAGCTGAATTTGTGTTTCTAGTCTTAAGAAAGCCCATACTGTAAAACTTATGTTTCTCTGTATCATCAATGGGATTCATTTCATTTTGCACATGGTGAACTCTTCATTGAGCATTGGAGAGTAAGAGTTTTGAAGCACCTGTGGGTTCATCAGCTGATCTTTCTTCAATACTGTGCTGTGAGGGGGGAAGAGGGCAGGTTCTGCTTGGGTGGAGTCAAGTTGATTCCGGTCTTGCTAGAGGAAGTACCCCTGCTAGTATAGGCCATAGGCTATTTCTGGAAGGATAAACATTGATTGCTTTGGGGAAAGGAAACTGAGTAGCTGGTATCAAGGCTCTGGGTGATGAGATGGAGAGGGCTCTGAGAGTTCCCAGTGGAGGACCCTTAGAAGATGTGGGGCATGAGCTCAGACCCAAATGGGGTCAATAAGTGAAGGAGGACAATCAATCTGGTGTTAGCTTCGAATCCCCCCTTGGCCCTGTCTTCTTTTCAGAGGTTCTACATGGAGCCAAGGTAAGAATGTATAGATGGAAAGGTTAGGGAGGCTGTCTCACACTCCTTGCTTATCTAGTATGTCAGGCCAGCAGAGGGTCCTCATATTTGCCTAACACAGTATTCCACCACTTGCTTTTCCCTTTGGGCCCAGGATAGGCCTAGCTTGGAAGGAGAAGGTAGGGTTGCTCCTGCTTCCTGAGTTTTTTAGTGGACAAAGGCCATTGGCCCAGGGATTTTTGGACCCACGTAGCTCTTCCTTTTGGAATTTCAAGTCTGAAAACTCTGTTCTAAAACCTGAACTGCTATGGCTGTTATCAGGCTCAGGGAGGGTCAGGGAGGAGGTTTTGTACACTTTTGCTGACAAAAATCAGAGAAAATGAGGTGGGAAAGGAGGTGCAGGGCAGGAGCTATAAACATGTGGTTCACTCTGGACTTTTCAAATTCTGAGGTGGAGAATGGGTAATGGACACTTTGGTCCCAACAGTGTGGCTACTTGGAAAATAGTGAGTAGTAAGGCTTGACTAGAGATCAAAGAGAGCCTTAACAGTCACACTGGAAAGAGTTGTATCTGACTAACGGTTTAGCAAGACCTGAGCTGCATGAATGGCAGATGAATCTTGTGTGAGTAGGGGAGACTGGAGAAAGGGGATGGCATTTAAAAAGTTTTAATATAATTCATTTTTGAAGAGATAATACATTAAAATGGTTCAAAACTCAAAAAGGTACAAAACAATATACAGTGAAACATTTTCCTTCTATTTCTTATCCCAGCCGTTCAGTTTCCTTCCCTAGGAACAATCAACTTTAATAATGTCTTATTTTTCCAAAAATAATAGTATATGTGTATACAAGAAAGGAAGTGGATAGTTCTTTTCTCTCTCTTTTTTCCACAAACACTAACATACTATACAACCTTCTTTTTCTTATGTGTTTCATCTCATTTAATTCATGCAGCAAACATGTGAGCCAGGTAGAATCTCCGTTTTACAGATGAGGCAATTGAGGCATAGAGGGGTTAAGAAATTTACCTAAAATTACAGATTTTATAAATGGTAGAGTTGAGATTTGAACCTGGAGAGTCTGATTTCAGAGACCCATATTATTACAGGGATATATGATAATACCAATTTTCTTATACAAAAAATCCCAATGGTAAAATTTATAAATCAGGAAATTGATCCCTTTCACATCAACTAAGAAGTGCTATCTTAGCATAAGTGTCTGTAAGGTCGTTTTCAGTTATCGACAGAATTTTCAGCTCCAGTAAGATCTGGTTTTCGTCTATCTCACCTAGAGCCTTCTGGTTGCGGACTACCTCCGGGAAGTCTCCTGTCCATAGCAGAGGCTCTTCAGGTTTTCCTCGGTCACTACGTCTGCAGTCTCAGTCCATTTGAGGAGGAACATTGGTATTGTAGCAGTGGCATTTACTAAGGAACTTGATCCTGTAGAGAAACTCTTCATCGATAAGATTAGAGAATACAGAACTAAGTGCAGACATCTAGAGGACCTGCTGATATGGGCCCAGAGTTCCAGCAAGAGCTGGAGAGGGAGTTTTTTATTTTTTATTTTTTATTCTTATTAAAAAAATTTTTTTTAGTGTTTATTTATTTTCGGGAGAGAGAAACAGAGCACAAGTGGGGGAGGGGCAGAGAGAGAGGGAGACACAGAAATGGAGGCAAGCTCCAGGCTCTGAGACACAGGGCTCGAACCCACGAACCATGAGAACATGACCTTTGCCGAAGTTGAACGCTTAACTGAGTGAGCCACCCAGATGCCCCAAGGGAGTTTTTTAAACATAACCAAATGTATGGTAAAGCAGACATGAATACGTTCCCTAACTTCACATTTGAAGATCCCAAATTTGAAGCCATCAAAAACTCCAGTCCTGAAGAAATAACGTAAAATTTATTTGGTAATTTGTCCTAGATTAGTTGAACAACTGGTCAGAAGTATCAGAATAAACATGTACTTCTTAACTGTTGGAAAAAAAAAACCCTTGTATTTCAATACAAGTTTATTTTTTTCTACATTAAAAAAAATGCTCTAATGGAGTACCTGAGTGGCTCCGTCGGTTAAGCATCCGACTTCTGCTCAGGTCATAATCTTGTGGTTCATGGTTTGGAGCTCAGTGTTGGGCTCTATGCTGACAGCTCAGGGCCTAGAAACTGCTTTGGATTCTGTGTCTCCCACTCTCTCTGCCCCTACCCTGCTCGTACTCTGTCTCTCCCTCTCAAAAATAAATGTGAGCAGGTAAGGGGCAGAGAGAAAGGGAGACACAGAATTTGAAGCAAGCTCCAGGTTCCAAACTGTCAGCACAGAGCCCTACGTGGGGCTTGAACCCATAAACCACGAGATCATGACCTGAGCTGTAGTTGGACGCTCAACTGACTGAGCCACCCAGGCACCCTTACCTTTTCATTTTTAAAAACTAGTGTCCAGAAAGTAAGTTCAGAATAACTAAATAATGATGAGTTACCTTGAAATTCCATTATTTTTCCAAACGTGGGACCTTTCTCAATTTATAAATTTGTGGTAAAATAAATCTACATCACATAAAATTTACCATATTAATAATGTTTAAGTATACAGTTCAATGGTATTAAGTACATTTATAATGTGCAACCATCACTACCATCCATCTCTAGTACTCTTTTCTTTTTAAAAAAATTTTATTTATTTTTGAGAGAGAAAGAGACAGAGAGTGAACAGGGGAGGGGCAGAGAGAGAGGGAGACACAGAATCCGAAACAGGCTCCAGGCTCTGAGCCGAGAGCACAGAGCCCGATGCGGGGCTCGAACTCGGCTCGAACTCACAAACTGTGACATCATGACCTGAGCCAAAGTCAGACGCTTAACCAACTGAGCCACCCAGGCGCCCCTCTAGAATTCTTTTCATCTTACAAAATGGAAACTCTATACCCATTCAATAATGATTCTCACTCATTCTTCTCTCTCCTGGTAACTACCATTCTACTTTCAGTCTCTAAGATTTTGACTAATCTAGGTAACTCAAGTAAGTGGAATCATATAGTATTTGTCTTTTTGTGACAGGCTTATTTCATTTAGTGTAATGTCCTCAAAGTTCATCCATGTTGTAGCATGTGTCTTCTTTTTCTTCCTTTTTAAGGCTGAAAAATATTCCACTGTGTATATATATATACTACATTTTGCCTATGCATTCATTAGTGAATGGACATTTGGGTTGCTTCCACATTTTAGCCATTACACACACTGTTTTGCACTTGCTCTTTACATTAACAGTGTATCTTGGATATTTTCCCATGTCAGTATACAATGTGTCTCCTTTTTTTGTCTTTCCTTCTTTTTTCTTTTTTTGTTTTATAAATGCATAATCTTTCAATTTTTGCGTAACCCATAGTTTCTTTGACTTGTCCCCTCTAGCCGGATATTTGGATTGTTATGAGTTGGTTTTGTTTGTTTGTTTTTGCTGCTACATACTATGATGATATGATCCAGCATATATATGGTCCAAGATACACCAATGACCTCATGCCATCCTTCAAAGCAGAGTTTGGCTCTCCTCTTTGGCTGATTTGTTGTGATCATATCCTCCCCCCTTTACTTTGCTATTGCTTTTTCAGGGTATAGACTCACAAGGTATAGCCCTGCTATTCCTACGTTTCTCCAGGGCAGAGCCAACATTCAAAGGAGTAATAAAAGGACAAATAATTTGGTGTCCCTTCAAACTGGTTTTAAAGTACTTGTTGAGGGCTAGCTCAGTCAGTAGAGCATGTGACTCTTGATCTTGGGGTCAAGTCTTCGATTCTTGATCTTGGGGTCATGAGTTCAAGCCCCACATTACCCCACGTTTAGGTAAGTTCAAGAACTTACCTAAAAGAGGGGCGCCTGGGTGGCTCAGTCGGTTAGGCGGCCAACTTCGGCTCAGGTCATGATCTCATGGTCTGTGGGTTCGAGCCCCGCGTCGGGCTCTGTGCTGACGGCTCAGAGCCTGGAGCCTGCTTCGGATTCTGTGTCTCCCTCTCTCTCTGCCCTACCCCTGCTCATACTCTGTCTCTATGTCTCTCAAAAATAAATAAATGTTAAAAAAAAATTAAAAAAAAAAAAAGAACTTACCTAAAAGAAAAGAAATTATTAAATATATATATCAAGCAAAAGGAGCTGATTTATTAATGGTATATTTTTATGTTAAAATGAGGGATCTATTACATTCTTTGTATATATCATGGTTTTTATTCAATGTGAATTTGTTTTTATTTCCCAGTTTTTCCACTATTGACATCATTATCTAGCAACATTCACTACAAGTAGAGGTAACTTATAAAGTTCCAAAGTATTTTTTGGAATATGCTTAGTAACTTTCAGGATTTCATATAACCAGAATGTTTCACACTTTCAGTAACTTGTTCTTTTTTCAGTTGCCTTCTGTAATTTTTTGAGCCAGGCAATTTTAAAGAGATTAGAAGTTAGAAAGTACTGTGCTATGCTTTAATCATTGTTTTTTGGAACTAAGAGAACTTTCTTTTTTTTTTTATAATTTTTTTTAACATTTATTTATTTTTGAGAGACAGAACATGAGCAGGGGAAGGGCAGAGAGAGAGAGAGGCAGATGCAGAATCTGAAGCAGGCTCCAGGCTCTGAGCCATCAGCACAGAGCCCGACGAGGGGCTCGAACTCACAGACCGTGAGATCATGACCTGAGCCGAAGTCGGCCACTTAACCCAGGCGCCCCTGGAACTAAGAGAACTTTCTAATGTGTGTGTGTAGAGAGAGATAGAGAGAGAGGAGAGAAATCAAGAATGAATGTAACGTTTATGCATGAGCTGAAAGAATGGGGTTTCTATTTACTTAGATGAGGAAAGAATGTGGGAGGGGCAGCATCATGGGGGCAAATCAGAAATCTGATTTGGAATATGAAATGCTTTTTAAACCTCCAAACTGAGATGTTAAGAAGTCAGTTAGATATACAAATCTTGGGTTCAGGGACAAGTTCTAGGCAGAGTTAATATACATAAAGTGCTTAAGACAGTGCCTTGGATACTCTTATATATACATACATATATATATTTAAAGTTTATTTATTTATTTTGAGAGACAGAGTGAATGGGGGCAAGGGGCAGAGGAAGAGAGAGAATCTCAAGCAGACTCCATGCTCAGTGCAGAGCCCAACGAGGGGCTTGATCCCACAACCCTGGGATCATGACCTGAGCAGAAATCTAGAATCAGATACTCAACTGACTGAACCACCCAGGTGCCCCTTAATCTTTTATTTTATGGATAGCGCTTTCTGTATCTTGTTTACAAAGTCCTTACCCAGAGGTTAGAAATGTATTTATTAATATTATCTTTAGAAGATTTAAACTTTTGTCTGTGACATTTATAACTTCTTAATCCATCTCAAGTTGATTTTTGTTCTGGAGGCTTTCCTCTACATGCTTGATTCGGA
The DNA here is from genome assembly GCA_030068075.1 of Paguma larvata. Classification (NCBI taxonomy): domain Eukaryota; kingdom Metazoa; phylum Chordata; class Mammalia; order Carnivora; family Viverridae; genus Paguma; species Paguma larvata. The sequence continues at coordinate 63,667,857 of CM057831.1, read as the reverse complement.
GATCCAGGCTCCTTCTGTCTTCTGTTTCACCATTCCTTAGAACCTCAGAATCCTCTACTTCTAGCTGGTGGAAAGCAAAAAAAGAGAGGCTGAAGCTTCATTTGCCTCTTAAATACCCTGACCCAGCAGTGACACACATAAATTCCTGCACACATGGTGAGCACTAGTCACATGGCCACGTCTAGACGCAAGTGGGACTGGGAAATGTTGCCATGACCAGACAGTTGCTTCCTAGGGAAAACTCCACACACTTGTTAAGGGGAAACATGATTTTTTGAACTACAAGCTAACTCCACAACTTTTACTATCTTCCATCACTCCTCCCACCCCAACACTTCCCAGTCACCTTCGCCTTCTTATCGTTCCTGAACACTCCAGACACACTTCTGCCTCATGCCCTTTTCTATAATTACCTCCCCTCACACGTTCACTTACTCTCTCTAATGTCCTTCGTTTTGAAATGGGTGCCGTGGAATGCCACTTATTGAGAGTGTATCATGTCCCAGATATTTGAAATTCCTTTTTTCATTGATTTTTAAAAAATAATTTAATAATCTTCAAATTCATCTCGTGAAAAAGGTAAGAATGATGATTCTTATTCCAGAGGGTGTAACTGATGTGCCTCAGCTCACACAGCTAGTAAAAGCAGGAGTGGGGATTTAAACACTAAATTTAAAGAGCATCCAGCTTTGTTTTCTCTTTGACTCTCAAAAGAAGCAATCGCTCTGCCAAACATATTTCCTACTGGGAAGGAGATCACTTTACAGTTGAGTATTCTGGGCCTCTGAGCAGTTACATTTCCCAGGGCAAATTAATACAGTTGGGGTTTTGTTCGGAACTTGTGTTTTATGAGTCGACTTGGTGTGAGATCGCTCAGCACCTGATTGCCCTGGATGCACTGGATAAAAAGGCTCTGGACTAGACAGAGCGTGCAAGCTAGGAAGGGGCAGAGAGAGAGGGAGACACAGAATCTAAAGGAGAGTCCAGGCTCTGAGCTATCAGCACAGAGCCTGGTGCAGGGCTAGAACTTACAGACTGAAAGATCATGACCTGAACCGAAGTCGGACACCTAATCAACTGAGCCATCCCGGTGCCCCAAAAGTCTCTGGACTTTTAAACTGAGGACATTTAAGCCTTTTTCAAGTCTCTTTTCCATATAACCCTAAGTAATCATTAAAAAATTTTTTTTTACGTTTTTATTATTTTTGAGAGACAGAACAAGTGGGGGAAGGGCAGAGAGAGAATGAGACACAGAATCTGAAGCAGGCTCCAGACTCTGAGCCGTCAGCACACAGCCTGATGCAGAGCTCGAACTCCCAAACCGTGAGATCATAACCTGAGCCGAAGTCAGGGGCTTAACCGACTGAGCCACCCAGGCGCCCCTAAGAAATCATTTTAAGATGTTGGTCAGATCTTGTCATTCTTCAGCTTAAATTCCTTAAGTTATCACCAGTCACACACACTTCACAGGATAAATTCTCTAGCCTGGCATTTGAAGACTTTCCTGCTCTGTCCCTCTTCTCTTTCCCTGGTTTTATCCCCCTTTAATTCTCCATTTCCCATTGAGATGAATTACTTGCCGTTGCCTGAATGTACCATTTTAATGTCACTCCCTGTTGTTGCCCATGCATTTTGAAGCATCTTCTTTCTCTCCCTTTTTACCGGAGAAGTTCCTTTTGATCCTTTGGAACTCAGGTCAGATTATATATCTCCTTCTTGGAAGCCTTCCCTGACCATCTCCCAACCTAGGGAGATGCCCAGATGCTGTGTAATTATATAGCTCTCTGAGCCCCCTCTACTGTCTGTGTTTCCAACATACAGGATGGTGGAGGGCATCATCCTGAATAGACTTTGTGAAGCTACTCTCTCCTCCCCACTTTTTGTCCCCTCGGTTCAGCTAGGTTACATATAGGGAAGGGCAGGTGCTATGGTTCCCAGTGATGCTGGCTGTGACCTCCAGGCCACCCTCCCTGAGGGAACCAATGCTTGAGAGAAGTACCCAGGAGAGAATCCAGGAGAGAGCCCAGGGTCGGTCCTTGGGGAAACTAGCTGCCTTCCAGAGTCCTTAGTAGCAGCCTGCCAGATCAAACCTTTTGCTGGAATAATAATAATAATTTATAATAAGTATGGAGTGCTTTCTATGTTCCAGACACTATTATGACCAGTTCACTTGCTTGCACATTCATCTTATGTAATCTTCACAAAAACATGAGGGCTGGCTCCCAGAGAATGCCCAAGGTCATAGAGTAAATGACAGTCAGGATTCAAATCTGAGCATTCTGTTTCTAGAGCCCATGGTGGTAACCAAGATACTGTATTACCTTCCTGGCTTCTGATCTCCAGTTTCCTGCCTACCCTCTGTGGGAAACCAAATCAGAGGGCCCCAAGATAAGGAGCAAGAGGCAAGTTTCTCTCCTCCTCATCCCCCACTTTCTCTCAGGAGGACCAGCTCAGAGATGGATCTGAGATTTCTCACAAGGAGAAAGGGAGCTCCTAAGTGGCTGGGGCCTCTGGAAGTCTAGAGAGAGAAGTGGACAGCCTGGTGCCTGGGAAAGGCCTGGCTGAGGTGGTGGGTGAGGGAGCTGGGAGCTGACCACGAGTCCAGGATTCTAGTCCGGGTTTTGTCTCTTAGACTCTATATAAGGTTGGGGGAAGTCTTTGCTTCTTTCTGAGCCTTAGTTTCCCCATTTGTAAAACAAGGGTAAATACAGGACTGGTTGATCCATCTCCACCAAAAGAGGGGGCATCTTCAGCTCTTCTGAGGAAAGAGCAGGGCACCGAAGCCGGGAGCAGGGGCAGGGAGAAGGCGCTATCTGGGGTCTAGGTCTAGCCTGGAGATGGGAGAAGGTGGGCTGCTGAGCTCAGTCCTGCGACCCCATTCCTGTGACAGGGCCCGTTAAGAAGGAGCTGTCTGGACCTCCAGTGGGAGGAGGAGGTGGGGGGATAGAACGTGGGCCAGGGTCTCGGCTCTGTAGGATGCGCCCACTCATCCCTCACCTCCTTATCCTCTCAAAAGGAGTCGCAGCCCCGAGAGGGTAGCGGTTGCTGGTGACCCGGCAGTGGCCGGCCGCGCTGCGGCTGCCGCCAGGGAAGCTGCGGCCCTCAGGGCCCGAAGAGCATCACGTCATCCTTTCCGCCAGCCGCCCGCCCCCTCCCCGACGGCGGCTGCGCAGGCGCGGCGGGAGGGGGTCGCGGTGGGGGCTCTCTCCTCAGCGCTTTCCGCCCTTCTCCAAGCTAGCTCGGGTCGCGGCGCTCTCGGCTGGCGGCAGCGGCGGCGGCGCAGAGAGGAAGGCGTCCAGGATGCGGCGCGGGGCGGCCCGGTGCCCCCCTGACCCGTCACGGCAGCCGCGGCGGCCGCGGGGACCGGGCCAGGGCCGGGGGCGGCGGCCCGAGCCGCGGTAGCGGCGGCGGCGGCGGGAGGGGCAGCCTGAGGGCGGGCGGGCGGGCGCCCTGGTGCGGGGGCTCCGCACTCCGCACGGCCCGGTCCGGCTCGGCCCCGGCGCCATGAGCGGCGGCGGCGGCGGCGGCGGAGGGGGCTCGGCGCCCAGTCGTTTCGCCGACTACTTTGTCATCTGCGGGCTGGACACCGAGACCGGGCTGGAGCCGGACGAGCTGTCGGGTGAGTGCGCGCGGAGTCCGGGGCTGCTTCCCTGCGCCCGCTGCGGCCCGGGACCCTCGAGGAAACCTCCCCGCTTTGTCCCGGGATCTGGGCGAGGGCCGGTCCGCAGGACCCATGGCTGGCGCGGGGGAAGGGGGCATCGGGCTGGAGGTGGGGAAGCGGGATGGGGGGCTCTGAGCCTGGAGGGGTCCGAAGGACCCCTCTGCTCCTCTGCGCGGTGGTCCTGTAGTAGGGGACGAGGAGGAGAGGGAAGCGTTGTGTGTTCTGTCTGGTGAAGGTAGAGTGACTTAGTACAAGATAAAGGTAAGCTTGTTCTCGAACACCCGTTACGGAGGGAAGTAGGTATTTCACGTCCTGGTGAAAGTAAGTTCTACCCAGACTTTAAAACAAACCAAAGAGAGCAAAACAGAAACTTCGCGAGTTTTTCTGGCCTCTTCCCAAGAAGCCAGTTCCTCAAAACCAGCCCTGGGCTGGGCGCCCACCCCTGCTTGATAGGACATGAAGTAAAGTTGAGCCATGAAGTGAAGTTGAGCCACACGAAGAAGGGTGAGAACTCTCTTAGTTCTAGAAAGGGCCTGTACCCCGAGGCCGTGTCTCTTTTTATGAAAAGTAGTTGGTGGTCTTTTATGAGACCAGTGTCATTTGTGAATAAAAGGGCCGCAACCTAGTGGGAGAGTCTGGGTTGGGTCGTTATGCTTCTCAAGTCATCTTTCAAAGAGGAAGTGGTAGGGGAGTGAGGATGGGGCCCAGATCAGATTTGGCAAGAATTGCAGAAGAATGTCACAATTGTAAAATCCCCATGAATTCCACCGCACTGTCATTGGAGCCTTTGAATTGCAACAGTTTTGAAAAAGTTTTTGTCTCGAGTGTCCAGTTTGCAGGTTTCATGTGAGTGGAGGTTTGTTGTGTCATCCTAATTTGATGAGGGATACCCCTTTCCAGTGCTCTGTCATGATGTCTTCACTAAAGTTTCCTGAAAGTAATTATGCTGTTGACTAATTTTTCTTTGCTTCAGAGGTAATGGGACAGGATTGATGGCTTATTTTTTTATTAATATTTTTTTAATGCTTTCATTTTTGAGAGATAGATGGAATGTGAGTGGGGGAGGGGCAGAGAGAGAAAGACACTGAATCCAAAGCAGGCTCCAGGCTCTGATCTGTCAGCACAGGGCCCTACGAGGGGCTCGAACTCACGAAGAGTTGTGAGATCAAGACCTGAGCCGAAGTCGGATGCTCAACTGACTGAGCCACCCAGGCACCTCTGTTTATTTTTGTCACCAGAAGAATCCCAGTGTTTCTTATAAAAAAAAAAAAAAAAGTGCATGCTTCAAGTGACAAAAATAGATCATCTTTTAAAAAACATGATAGGGGCTGGGTGGCTTAGTCAGTTGAGTGTCCGACTTCGGCTCAGGTCATGATCTCACGGTCTGTGAGTTCGAGCCCCGCGTCCGGCTCTGTGCTGACAGCTCAGAGCCTGGAGCCTGCTTCAGAGTCTGTGTCTCGTTCTCTCTCTGCCCTTCCCCTGCTCACGCTCTGTCTCTATGTCTCTCAAAAATAAATAAACGTTAAAAAATTATAAAAAAAAAACAAAAAAAACATGGTAAATTGATGACCTTATCAAGGTCAAAACAAATACACTATTTTCTCAAATTTATAGCAGATGGAGAAGAATATCATGAAGCAGTAATGCCGTTAATACTAGGCCTTTTGTTGGGGTAGCTTTATTGTTTCAAGTTCACTCTCTTAGGTCTTCAAATTCTTATAAAGATGTTAATTTTGCATCTGTGTTTCATATTTATTAAATTTTTGACTTTGTGATGCAGTTGTAATTCAGTTCATGACGTTGGAGTTGGGAGGGATCTCAGAGAGGAAAATGAGCCTCAGGAAGGACAGTAGAGCCTACATCCTGTTAGTTAATTGCCTGACTTTTGGTTCAGTGCTCCTTACACTAAACTGCATCTCATTCCTGGCTAGGTCTTGAGAAAATGCTAACATGTTGAGACAGAATAAAAATAACAAAGTTGTCTCCAGTAAAGGAAACTTTAAAGTGGTGGAATAAACAAGTGTTATTTTTATGCTGTGCTTTTGAGTGTCTATTAAATTATATAGAAACTTGATTTTAGAAAATAAAGAGAATGGTTTGCAAATGATAAAAAGGATAAGAGTGAAGCCAGGAAGTGATTTGTTAATGAGAGTTTGTGGTTAAACATCCCCCCTCTGCAATATATTGGCTATCTCGGTGACTAGGGGCAAGTTAGGAAACTGCTGGCATCTTCATCTATAAATCAGGTAATGTAAATAAAAGCATCTCATCAAGTAGACCCTCAAAAATGTTAGTTTTGTTTTAGTGAATATCTGTTAATTATCTGATTTTTCAGCAAGCTTAAATTATATCCCTGTGAAAGCTCGGGAGAATAAAGAAAAGGCGATCAATTGTGTAAAATGTGTGAAGGAAGGGTATTTTTTCTGTCTTTTTAAATGTGGTTGAAGTAGTGGAATGCCAAGATCATTTATTCAGTAGGTGGCCTTTGTTCAAATAGGCACTGATTGAAGGATTTCTTTTTTCCTTCATTTCATTTCTGGTGAGTTGGTAGGGGAATCTGGACTACCCAGAGGGAATCTGAATAAAATAAAATGGAATACAAATAGCTCTATGCAGGTCATTATTGAGACTCTCCAGGGTGCATTTTCTTTCCTTAGCGGGCGTTATAGCTCCCAAACTGATGATGTAATAGTAAGTGAAACTATAGTAAATTGTGCACTGTACCCAGGTTCTTTAGGGAGGTATGAGGAATCTGTGTTTTCTGCAGGCAAATTAAGTTCTATACCTCATATAGCTTCTCTCCTTTTAAAAAAGTGAATCCTGAACAGGCAAATCAAAGACATTCAGTGTTCCTTCTAGTTTTGTGGAGAAGGATTAAGATTCATTCTCTGGTTGCAACAATAAGTATAGAACTTGCTGTGTTGAATATAAACTGAAATCATTGGATTTTATATGAGTCTCTCCCTGTCACCTCATCCCCTTTCTTGCAGACTTAAGCATTTGGGCAAGTTGTTTAGTTATTTGTTGTGCAGGGGATTGAGGGGGGTAGGAAAATTAATTGTTTTCTTTCTGGTTAACTGAGGAAGTATTTTGGGTTGGGAAGAGAGGAAGGTAATGAATGAATCCTAAGTCTAGCCAACTTCAAATAGTATCTGCTTGTTGGCTTTTTGAGCTTGTCAGATAAGCATATCTGTAAGAATTGCTTTTGATTTACGTTTTCATTACTGTTCGCCCAGCCTAAGTGGGGAGGCAGATGGTAGTTGAGTCCAATCCCACACTTACCCTTTGATGGATGGATGTCCTGGGCATCTTAGTTTCTCTCTTTTCTTCCTATGGTCACCACCAGTGACTGCAGGAGAAGGCTTACCGTGAGATAGGATTCCTGAGTTTACTTTCCCTGTTTCTGCCTGAGAGTTAAGATTCCAGAATACTTGTGACCTGTTTCTTCTTTTTAATTTCCTCTGAACTACCTGTGCCCAGCATTAAGATGTAAGTATTCTTGGTTCTTGCATCCACTACTCCAGTTTTCCCAGGCTCTGAGCAAAGGACTTTGGCAAGAATTGAGGAGAAGGGCTTGGGGACATAGATACAAGACTGGCCAGTATCCTGTATGAGCCTGTTTAGAACACGAGAATACACTGAAATCATCTCTTAATGTCACCGTCTGAAGAGAGAAAAAATGCTTACTGACTAGGAAGGTCAGAGGCCTGGTGAGATCATACTCCTCCTTAACCATATTGAGCAATGAATTTAGAACGTAAGACTCATGGCATGTCAAACATGGAAGCACTCTTTGAGAGGTTATATAACCTTCTGATTTTACAGATGAAGAAACTGAGGCCCTGAGAAAGTTAGAGAATATTTTTCTCCTTTGCCACATTTCATTCTTCTTTTCCGCTACATGAGTGATGCTTTGCAGCAATCCATTGAGTAGAGGGGACGAGTGAAGTATTTGTTTGGCAGGGGCAGGAGCAGTCATTATATCAGTTTTTCTAGTCCAGGTTTCTGTTTCATGTTAAGAAAGAATGCTATGTATGATTCTCATGAGGGATATCTTATTTTTTTTAGCTTTTTCTTTTCATATAATTTCACAGTGAACATTCACATGAATAGAAAGTACAGTGATCTTCAATTTTCCAGATTCGCTGATGGACATTTCGTTCCATTTGTTTTGTTTTATCACTTCTATGTGTATGTTCTCTCTCCTTACCATGTATATATAAACGACTTCATTGAGATATATTTCCCATACCATATAATTCACTTATTTAAAGTGTACAATTCAGGGATCCCTGGCTGGCTCAGTCGGAAGTGCATACAGCTCTTCATCTCTCGGTTGGGAGTTTGAGCTTCACATTGGGTGTAGAGATTACTTAAACTTAAAAAAAAAAGTATATAATTGAGTAATTTTTAGTATATTCACAGAGTTGCTCAATCATCAGTATAATCACAGGTTTAGAATATATTTATCATTGTCTCCTCTCTCCTCCCCAAGGCCCATACCTATTAACAGTCTCTCTGCATTTCTTTCCAACTCTCTCTCAGCCCTAGCCAACCGCTAATCTACTTTTGATATCTATAGATTTGCCTATTCTGGACATTTCATAGAAATGGAGTCATATATGGTCTTTTGTGACTGACTTTTTTCATTTAGCACATTTTTTTTTATAAAGCTAAGTCTTTTTTTTAATTACTTTTAATATTTATTTATTTTTGAGAGAGAGAAACAGAGTGTGAGCAGGGGAGGAACGGGGGGGGGGGGAGGAGTGGGGGCACAGAATCTGAAGCAGGCTCCAGGCTCCAAGCTGTCAGCAGAGAGCCTGATGCAGGGCTCTAACACATGAACCACAAGATCATGACCTGAGCCGAAGTCGGAAGGTTAACCAACTGAGCCACTCAGGCGCCCCTCACTTAGCACATTTTTAAGGTTTATCTATGTTACAGTATGTATTGGTATGTTATTTCTTTTTATGGCTGAATAATATCCCACTGTATGAGCATACCATGTTTTACTTACCCATCAGTTGATGGACATTTGGGTGTTTGTAGTTTTTGATCACTATGAATAATGCTGCTTTGAACATTTGTATACATTAAAAAAAATTTTTTTTTAATGTTTATTTTTGAGAGAGAGAGAGAGAGGGCAAGCATGAGCAGGGATGGGGGAGAGAGAGAGGGAGACACAGAGTCCGAAGCAGACTCCAGGCTCTGAGCTGTCAGCACAGAGCCCGATGCGGGGCTCGAACCCACAAACTGTGAGATCATGATCTGAGCCGAAGTCAGGCGCTTAACTGACCGAGCCACCCAGGCACCCCTACATTTTTTTAAAAAATTAATTTCAGTAAGATCCACACCCAATATGGGGCTTGAACTCACAACCCTGAGGTCAAGAATTGTATGCTCTGCCAACTAAGCCAGCCAGGTGCCCCACATTTGTGTACATGTTTTTGTGTGGACATATGTTTGCATTTCTCTCCAGTATATACCTGGGAGTGGGATTGCTGGGTTATATGGCAACTCTTCGTTTAACCTTTTGAGAAATTGCCAATTTCCAGAACAACTATACCAGTTTACATTCCCACTAGCAGTGTATGAAGGTTCCACTTTCTCCATGTCCTCACCAACACTTATTATCTTTATTCTTGATTATGGGCATGCTAGTAGGTGTGAAGATATCTTATTGTAGTTTTGATTTGCATATCCCTGATGGCTAAGAAGGATATCTTATATTAAAAAATAAAAAAAACAGGCTATTTCTTTCCAGAGATGAAGTGGCTATAAGAAGTTTGATGAGCCAGGTTCAAACAGAGTCAATATGAGATAATTTTTATTTTATTTTTATTTTCCTCTACCAGTCTGTCAGTTCTGTGGGGTTCTCTCATGGTCATTGTGTAAAGGGTTCTCTGCGCTGAATCCCAGACTCCTAGCTGAAGCAGAACTCATCCTGATGCAGAACTCAAATCCTGATAGCTTACCTTAGGCATCTGTGATAACTTGCAGAGGGCAACGTTGCTGTAGCGGGAGATTTCCTAAGTTAGGTCATGTATTTCCTTTTTTAAAGTAGAGCAAAGGAGAGGTCAAGAGAAGAGACCAACACACAGAAAGCAGAGCAGTCCAAGACAGTTTAAAATTACATGCTAAATTTAGTTGTAGAGACTGTATATTCTTTTTTTTTTTAAATTTTTTTCAACGTTTATTTATTTTTGAGAGAGAGAGAGAGACAGAGTGTGAGCAGGGGAGAGGCAGAGAGAGGGAAGGAGACACAGAATCCAAAGCAGCTCCAGGCTCTGAGCCATCAACACAGAGCCCGACGTGGGGCTCAGACCCACAAGGGTGAGATCATGACCTGAGCCGAAGTCGGATGCCCTAACCGACTGAGCCACCCAGGCGCCCCGAGACTGTATATTCTTAAACATAACCCCCTTTGCACCCCCTCAGGTAGGGAGGATCATATTGAAAGTAAGTGGATTTTGCTTGAATGGCACTGGAGCCTTGCTCTTATCTTCTTAGGAGGGAATCCTGAGTCACAGTGTTTGGTGCTTAAATCAAATTCTCTTAGACTCTGCTTGGCCCTTCCTTCCTTCCTAGATTAGAAATAAAGTTTTCTTTGCCTAAGGCGTCCTTTGGCAACACCCATTTCCAGTTTTATACCCTTTTGTAAGCTTGTTTTCTGGCTAACTCTGGCAGACAGAATTCTTGGACTTGGCTTGGCTCCTTAATTCCTGTTACTATCCCTGGATATGAATTAGTGTCAAGAGGTCTTAGAAGTCTCTTAGGAACCTAGGTACAACTGAGGGAACCTGCTGGCATAGGATCCAGTAAAAGAGGGAAAGACTTCTTTTTAGAAGCTCTTAACTTCTTGGGGAATTTAGTGCTCACACATAGGCGTTTATTGTCAGAATTTTAAATGTAGTTCTCAAAAGTTAATTAAAAAAATTTTTTTTAACGTTTATTTTAGAGAGAGACAGCATGAGTGGCAAAGGGGCAGAGAGAGAGGGAGATACACAGAACATGAAGCAGTCTCAGGCTCCGAGCTGTCAGCACAGAACCAGACGTGGAGCTCGAACTCACGAACTGTGAGATCATGACCTGAGCGGAAGTTGGACGATCAACTGACTGAGCCACCCAGGCGCCTCTAGTTCTCAAAAGTTATTAAGTGAGGCAGATATTAGACATATGTCTGTGTTCCAGATGTTCTCTGGCCGATTTTAGTTTGGAGTATATGGAATCCTGAACTGAATTTAGGAATGATAGAGTCTTGTTACGGTAGAAAATGAGAGAATATGCCAACTCACAAGCTATTTTCAGTATACGCCCGGAGGTTCAGCTATGACTCTATGAAGTAAGATGGGAACAGGTATAGTTTAGATTATCAGGTTTCTCAGATATTATACTTAGGGTATTTGCTTGATTGTCATCCTTGGGATCTGTCATAGTTTCATGTTAAAGAGAGCCAGGTTAGTAATATTTTTTTTGTTCATTAGTGTGATGGGTAAGTCGGGTCAGACTTTTACTAGGCCATCTGTTATCTACTGTATGTGCTGAACTAGCTGGGTTAGTCTTTTTTTTTTTTTTAAGTTTATTTATTTATTTTGAGAGAGAGAGCAAGCAGGGGAGGGTTAGAGGGAGTAGGGGAGACAGAGAATCTGAAGCAGGCTCCACACTGCCAGTGCAGAGCCTGATACAGGGCTTGAGTTCATGAACTGTAAGATTATGACCTGAGCCAAAACCAAGAGTTGAGTGCTTAACTGACTGAACCACCCAGGGACCCCTAGCTGGGTTAGTCTAAAATGAAGTTTTATGGAGTGCTGAGAGGCCTAAGCAGGGAAAAGGTCTGTGGAAGTTCCTCTTGTTAAGCTTTATTCCTCTTGGGTGGGATTCCTTGACTTCTAAACTCTTCCTAGTTGAAACAACACACTAAAAAATGAACGTGCATTCATTAATATTGGTCACAGAATTTAAAAAGTCAGAGCTAGAAATCAGAGGTAGTCTAGCCACCATTTGTGGCAGATGGTAATGATTAATCTTTATAAGTGACTTTATGGTTTTGCAGTGTACTTTTAAACAGTTTTTTAATTTTTTTCAGCACCACGTGAAAAACAGTTTTTGGTCAATTGTCACCCAGCAAGTCGGAAAGAATTATTAGAATCCAGGTCTTCTGTCTTCTGTCACATCATTGTTGAGATTGTTGTTTTGAGTCATAGATTTGGGAAAACTGAAGCAATGGTTTAATCATTGAATAGCAAGAGTTGTGTATGGTGTGGCCTCTTTAATTCAGTCCCCAACCCACATTGCAACAGAGGAGCTCTGTCAGGACAGGAATCAGGTCACTCATTTTCTGAATTGTAGTTAAAGCTGGTTGTTATTTTATATATACATTTTTTCAAGTCTACTCCACTCTTTTTTTTTAAATTTTTTTAATGTTTATTTATTTTTGAGACAGAGAGAGAGACAGAGCATGAGTGGGGGAGGGGCAGAGAGAGAGGGAGACACAGAATGTGAAGCAGGCTCCAGGCTCTGAGCTGTCAGCACAGAGCCCGACGTGGCGCTTGAACTCATAGACTGAGATCATGACCTGAGCCGAAGTTGGATGCCCAACCGACTGAGCCACCCAGGCACCCCTCAAGTCTACCCCACTCTTATCAGTTCTGTACTTGTTTTTCATAGATCAAGTAGTTACTAGGGCTTTGTTTCTAAGAAGCTCCCTTTTTTGTGTGGCTATTTCAGGATATTTAATGCTTTTTTGTCTGAGGTTTCTTTTCTTTGAAGAAAAAAAAAAGGATTTGCATCTGTTAACCACATAAGTGCCTCAGTGTAGGCTGCAGTTTGTATACTTTGTGGTTGTAGTTCGGGTGCTGTCTGTGACTTTTGGTTTATCGTATTCATTCATTCATTTATTTATAATGTTTATCTTATTTTTGAGAGAGAGAGACAGACAGAATGTGAGCATGGGAGGGGCAGAGAGAAGGAGACCCAGAATCTGAAGCAGGCTCCAGGCTCTGAGCTGTCAGCACATAGCCAGATGCTGGGCTTGAATCCATGAACTGTGAGATCATGACCTGAGTCAAAGTCTGATGCTTAAGTGACTGAGCCACCCAAGTGCCCCCCTCTTTTTATTTATTTTATTTATTTTGAGAGAAACAGACACAGCATGAGTGGGGAGGGGCAGAGAGAGAGGGAGAGAGAGAGAATCCCAAGCAGCATAGCCCAATGCAGGGCTCGAACCTGTGAACCAGGAGATAATGACCCGAGCTGAAACCAAGAGTCAGAAGCTTAACCAACAGAGCCATCCAGGTGCCCCGTTTACCATATTCTGTATATGAAAGAATATGATGTTATACAACAAAGAAACTTTCAGAGTTTTTAAAGGCAGGAAGAGAGGAGGAGATGATTTAGAAATAATAATCATAAGCTATGATTTATAACATAAGTGGATAAAACGATTTCTAAAAAATTACATGCATTTTTGTTATCATATGCTAGAATTACTTTCCAGGAATGTCAAAGGATTTGGTTCTTTTCTCTGTCGTGTTATCTCTGATGCCCTTTTCTTCTTTTTTGCTTTTGTTCTTTTAGATTAATGGCCCTCCAGTACTGTTTTAGCCTAGTTGTGAAGATAGATATTACTGTTAGATTGTTGAAGAAAACTAGAGATTTTGTTTTAGGTGAGTTAGATGTCTCTTCTTGTTTTTCTGAGTCTTTATTTGACAATGACCATTAAAAATTTTCTTCTTACTTTTTTGCTGATTATAAGAACCGTAGGTCATTATAAAAATTAAAACATTACAAAACTACGTTACCATAGGGGCATCTGGGTGACTCATTTGGTTAAGTGTCAGACTTTTGATTTTGGCTCAGGTCATGATCTCACAGTTTGTGAGTTCAAGCCCTGTGTCAGGCTCTGAGCTGATGGTGCGGATCCTGCTTGGGTTTCTTCCCCTCTCTCTGCCCTTCCACTTCCACTTCTGTCTCTCAAAATAAATAAATAAATAACTTAAAAAAACTCCAAATAAACAAAACAAAATATTACAGAGCTTTGTTACAAATTCCTGTTGTCTCAGAGTCAGCTAGACAAATTTCTTAGCTTTGCTAGAAGACAGTGCTTTTACATAGTAGTTGCTTGATAAAGATTTGTTTTATTAATTATGAAATGATAGAGGCTGTCTATTCAAAAAAATTTTTAAATGTTTATTGAGTTTTGAGACAGATCATGAGCAGGGAAGGGGCAGAGAGAGAGGGAGACACAGAATCTGAAGCAGCCTCTAGGCTCTGAGCTGTCAGCACAGAACCTTATGCTGGGCTCGAACCTATAAACCATGAGTTCATGACCTGAGCCGAAGTCAGATGCTTAACTGACTGAACCACCAGGTGCCGCTCCTCCTCTTTTTTTCTGATATAAAGCATAGGACTTAACTTTTAGAATTCAGGCCAAGCTTCCACAACTTCTGTAAGTGCTGAGTAAGTGAAGAAATGTGGAGGTCTATAGAAGAGAGGAATAGTATTGATTGTTTTCCCATATTCAAAAAGTCAAGGGCCAAAGTCAGATGTAGTGGTAAGATGGTGATGGAAGAGGCATTTTGTACTGCATTCCAATTGTTTTATAAATTTTAATTTATAAAGCTAAATTTTAGGGGCGCCTGGCAGACTCAGTTGGTTAAATGTCCGACTTCGGCTTAGGTCATGATCTCACGGTTCATGGTTTGAGCGTCACATCAGGCTCTGTGCTGACAGCTCAGAGCCTGGAATTTGCTTTGGATTCTGTGTCTTCCTCTCACTCTGCCTTTCCTCTGCTTGAACTCTGTCTCCATCTCTCTCAAAAAATAAACATTAAAATTGTTTTTGAAGCTAAATTTTATAATAGCTAAGATGAATCTGCTTTTTTTTTTTTTTTTTAATGAATCTGGTTTTAATTTGTTTAACCAGTTGTTTTGACTCAGGATCACAATCTCTTGCTGGGGAAAACCAAAACAAATATCTAGAAGTATCAACTGCTAAACTGACATCCATTCAGTTTGCTAACTCTGAAGTTCTGTATGTCCAAGTAGTATTTAATCCTTTTTGTTGCTAAATAGTTGTTTAATATTCTTCTCCTGGGCCATTTTTTTTTTTTTTTTTTTTTTTTTTTTTTAATGTTTATTTATTTTTGACAGACATAGAGGCACAGCATGAACAGGGGAAGGGCAGAGAGAGAAGGAGACACAGAATCCGAAGCAGGCTCCAGGCTCTGAGCCATCAGCACAGAGCCCGACGCGGGGCTCGAACTCACAGACCGTGAGATCATGACCTGAGCTGAAGTCGGCCGCCCAACCGACTGAGCCACCCAGGTGCCCCTCCTGGGCCATTTTTTTTAAGTTTATTTATTTATTTTGAGAGAGAAAAAAAGCATGACTGGGAGAGGGGCAGAGAGAGAGAGAGAGAGGGAATCCCAAGCAGGTTCTAAACTGGCACACAGAGCCCAATGTGGGGCTTGAACCCAAGAATTACAAGATCATGATCTGAGCCAAAACTGGACACTTAAGTGACAGCCACCAAGGTGCCCCTCCTAGCCTGATTTTTTCACAGCATCTATATAAAACGCATTCTTTCCCCAGCATTTCTATTGTGTGGAAAGTAGTATTTAAGCACTTGTGGTTTTATCTTTTTGGAAGCTGTTTAGTGTTTTGTGAAGGATTGTTGGTCTGCTGATCCAGCTTTGCTGGCTGCTTAGCTTAGTTGGTTATGAGTGTGGGGCATTTAATGAGGCCAAGGTCATTGAGTCAGTTTCTATAAGGACCAGTTAACTTTGTTCTATCTACGTTTGTGCTGGTCTTAGCCTACCATCCCACTGACAAGGACACTGTAGGTCGTAGGGAACACAGAAGAAAGGGAGGTTATAGTAGCATTTCATCCTTGTTATAATAGATGATAATTAAATTAGTATTTATCGTTTATTGAATACAGTTCAATGCTAGGTGTGAGAGGGCATTATCTCCATTTTACAGATTAGGGACCTAAAGTTCAGAGAATTTAAATAATATGCCCAGATCATATAGCAAGAATTGAAAGCCTGTTTTCTCTGTTTCCAAAGTCTGCTACCACAAACCTTTCTCTTACTGAAAGACCAACTCAGTGATGGGACACTTGTTTGCATAGCTGTATGAGATACAGTTGCTGTCCTTGAGCTATTAGTCTTCTGAGGAGTCAGGAATGTAAACCACTTAACTGCAGAAAAGGTCAGTTCCTTAAGAGAGAAGTAGATTGTGGTGTGTCCTTGGGGCTCAGGAGAGTGAAAGAGTTCTATTTTCTAGCTTTGACGTTTATATCTTTTTAAAAAAAAATTTTTTTTAATGTTTATTTATTTTTGAGAGAGGCAGAGACAGAGTATGAGCAGGGGAGAGCAGGGAGAGAGAGGGAGACGCAGAATCCAAAGCAGGCTCCAGGCTCTGAGCTGTCAGCACAGACCCCGATGCGGGGCTCGAACCCACTAACTGTGAGATCATGACCTGAGCCGAAGTCGGGCGCTTAACCGACTGAGCCACCCAGGTGCCCCTGTTGTTTATATCTTGCAAAATTTACTATGGAGGGCTTAGCTCTGGGTGTGACCCGGGACAAAAACATAGTCTCTCTGATTTATTCATTGATTAATTCAATGTTCATTTAATATGTGCAAAAACACTTGTGGGTCTGTACATAAATTATAGAATCTGAGGATTGGAAAAAACATGTTTGAAGATCATTGTATTTTTCTCTCTCTAAAAATAAAACTTTGAGTTATAAAGTACATATTTCTTATAGGGAATTTAGAAATTTTAGAAATGTATAGAAATAAGTGACTCATAATTCTTCTATCCAGATTTAAGCTGTTAGTATTTTGATGTCTTTATGTAGTTCCTTCTGGTTTTTAAACATTTTTATTGCAGTATAACTTAAACACAGATCTTAAGTATATAGCTTGATGTATTTTTATATATGTACGCATGTGTAGAACCATCACCCAGATCAATTCTTTCCAGTTTTTACTATGTGTGGGTGTATGTGTATATACTTTTACATACTGTGATAAAGTGAAATGTAAAATTTTGTTTTGATTTTTTTCACTTAATGTTATGAATATTTCTCAATATCATGAAGTATTCTCCCCAAATTTTATTGATCCCAGTGAAGAGTTAATTAATTATAAAGAGCAGAAACTCATTCAGACAGACAGAAGCAAAAAGGTGATTTATTTCAAATTATAACGTGTAATGTATTTATAAATAACATCTTAAAAGAATATCCCACATCGGGGCCACCTGGGTTCAGTTGGTTAAGGTCTTGATCTCCGCGCAGATATTGATCTCTGGGTTGTGAATTCAAGGCCCGAGTTGGAGAATTTCCTACATCAAGATATAAATATATGCAATATTTCAAACTTTTCTTTTTTAAAATTAATTAATTATTTTTGAGAGAGAGGGTTCAAGTGAGCAAGGGGCAGAGAGAGAGAGAGAGAACCCCTTGAGGGGTAGAGAGAGAGAGAGAAGCAGGGCTCACCTGGAGCAGGGCTTGTGTTTTCACCCAGGGTGGTGGGGCTCATGCTCACCCAAAGCAGGGCTTGTTCTTACCTGATGCTGTGCTCGAGCTTATCCGATGTGGGACTTGAACTCATCAACCGTGAGATCATGACCTGGCCAAAGTCAGATGCTTAACAACTGAACCACCCATGCGCCCTCAAATTTGTGTTTTTTCAGATAACCTTGTAAATATATCTTTACACCTGTGGGAGTCATTAATAGGTTAATTGCTAAAACTAGACTTTGTTGAGTCCAAGGAATGCACATCTTAAGTTTTAAATAGTTATTGTCAAATTTCCTCCTCAAAAGTTTAGACTCTGGGGCACCTGGGTGGCTCAGTGGGTTAAGCATCTGACACTTGGTTTCAGCTCAGGTCATGATCTCACGGTTAGTGGGATCCAGCCCCACATCAGGCTCTATGCTTACAGTGGGTGGAGCCTGCTTGAGATTCTCTCTTCCTCTCTCTCTCTCTACCCTTTCCCCACTTACGATCTTCTCTCTCTCTCAAAAGAAATAAAAATAAATATTAAAAAAAAAAGTTTAAACTCTCACCAGCAGTTTTTAAGATTCCAGTTTCTGTACATCTATAATAAAATGTTCTGTTTTTTCTAAAATGTTTCCATTCTGCTTGGCAGAAAAATACCTTGTTTTAGTCTGAATTTAATTATTTGTGAGGCTGAGCATCTTTTCATATATTTCATGTACATTTGTATATTCTATAAATTACCCGTTCAAGTCTTTTGTTCATGTTTCCATTGTGTTGATTATCTTTTTTCATTCATTTGTGGAAACTGTATTAGGAATATTTTGTCAGGAGATAAATCAAAATTTCAAAAATATTTGCAGTGAAAAATATATATGTACACTAGTATGTATTTATAAGTTGGGATCATTAAGAGAAGTGCAATTGCATATATACTGCCTTTTGAATTATATGCCTATCATTTTCCCATGGCAATTAAAAATATCTTCAATATTCTCGTACCATTAAATATTCTTCATATATATGATTTTAATTGTTAATTAATTCCAAAGTACGGGTGAACTGTAGAATTTTTTTTTAAATTTAAATCCAAGTTAGTTAACATAGTATAATAATGATTTCAGATAATAATAGAATTTAGTGATTCATCATTTACATATAGCACCCAGTGCTCATTCCAACAAATGCCCTCCTTAATGCCATCGCGCATTTAGCCCTTCTCCCAACCCAACACCCCACTCTGTATTTAAGAGTCTCTTATGGCTTGTCTCCCTATCAGTTTTTATCTTATTTTTGTTTCCCTTCCCCAATGTTCATCAGTTTTGTGATGATAAATTCCACATATGAGTGAAATTATATATTTGTCTTTCTCTGACTTATTTTGCTTAGCATAATACACTATAAACTGTAGAATTTTTAATGATTATTTGGCACTTGGGTGGTTTATTTTTTTATAAATAATTTTACACTGTATTACTGTCTACAAATCTTGAGTATCTTATTGCCTTTTTTAAAAAAGTTTATTAATTTATTTTGAGAGAGAGAGCGAGCTGGTGTGAGTGAGGGAGGGTCAGAGAGAGAGAGGGTGAGAGAGAATCCCAAGCAGGTTCTGTGCTGTCAGCGCTGAGCCCAGTGTGGGCTCAATCCCATAAACTGTGAGAGCTCACGAACTCATAAGATCATGAGTTGAGCTAAAATCAGGAAAAAGTTGGACACTTAACTGACTGAGCCATCCAGGCGCCCTTGCATCACTTTAATTTTGACATGGATGCAAAGTGGAGATAGAGTAATAGTAATATATACATTATCTCATTTGGGCCTGTTAGCAACCACATGTAGTAAGTTCTGGTATTATTCTCATTTTATATGTGAGGACAGTGGTGCACCATATGATTAAGTAACTTGCCTAAGATTATTCTGCTAATAGATGGAAAGACTGGAATTCAAACTCAGATCTGTCAGAATCTAGAGTTTACTTTTTTTAAGAATTAAATAGTTTATTGAAATCAATATATAATGCAGTGAAGTGCACATATCAAAGTGCACACTGTGATGTATTTTCACAAACAGATTATAGCTGTGTTTCCAGTACCCCAAAATCCTTCCTCGTGCCCTTGCCAGTCAGTATTTGCTCTTTCACTACCAAAGGTAACTTGACTTCTAACAGTATTGATTAGTTTTGCCTGTCTGTACTTTGTATAAATGTAATAAAAAACCATGTTCTTTTGTGTTTGGATTCTTTTGCACATTATGTTTGAGAGATTCATACATACTGTTATAAGTCGTTTTAGATTCTTAATGCTGTATAGTTTTCCATTGCGTACCTGTACCACACTTTATCTCTCAGTTCTACAGTTGATGACTCTGTGGGTAGTTTCTAGATTTTGAGTATTACAGTAGTGTTATATTATGAACATTACTGGATATGACTTTTTTGTGCACATTCCGTTTGTCCTCTTGCGTGTTTACCTAGGAGTAGAATTATTGGGTCATAGGTATATGTTCAGCTTTAGTAAATACATGTACTGCCATACTGTTTCCACAGTGGTTGTACCACTTTACAATTTCTCCTGTAGTGCAGTAGGTTGCTCCTTGTTCTCATCAATACTTGGCATTTTCCTTCCTTTTTATTTTAGCCATTCTGGTGGTTGTGTAGTGGTATTGCATTACTCAGATTTGCATTTTTCTGGATGACTAATGAAGCTGAGCACCTCTCAAAAGTTTATCAGACATTTATTTTTTGTTTTTTTAAAGTAGGCTTCATGCTGATTGTGGGGGTTGAACTCATGATCCTGAGATTAAGAGTCTCATGTTTTACTGACTGAGCCAGCCAGGTGCCCCTATCAGACATTTGTATACTCTCTTTTTAGAAGTATCCGAGTCTTTGGCCATTTTTCTTTCAGGTGGTCTTTTTTTTTTTTTTTTCTTTCTTATTGATCTAATGGATCAATTCTTCATATGGTTTATTATGTTTTTAAATGCACATTTATTTTTGAGAGAGAGCACACACATGAGTAGGGGAGGGACAGAGAGAGAGGGAGACAGAGGATCTGAAGCAGGCTCCACACTGACAGCAGAGAGCCCGATGTCAGGCTTGAACTCACAAACTGTGAGAACATGACCCCAGCCGAAGTCAGATGCTCAACTGACTGAGTCACCCAGGGGGCCCCATATGTTTTAGATAGGAATCTTTCGTTAGTTATATGTACTAAAAGTACTTAGTTTTTAAAATATTTTTTTATTTTTTAGAGAGAGAGCGAGAGCAGGGAAGGGGTTGCGGGGTGGGGGGAGAGAATCTCCAACAGGCTTTACGCTTTGCATGGAGACCAAGGCTGGGCTTGATTCTGTGACCCTGGGATATGATCTGAGCCAAAATCAAGAGTCTGACATTCAACCTACTGAGTCACCCCGGCGCCTCTGAAAATATCTCCTGATCTCTGTGTTTCATTTTCATTCTCTTAATGGTGGTTTTTGAGGAAGAAAAGTTTTTAGTTATAGTCCAATTTATCAGTTTTCTCTCTTTATTGCATTTAACATTCTGTTTAAGATATCTTCGCTGTTGCAAAGTCACAAAGATGTTTTGTGTTTCCTACTAAAAGCTTTATTGTTCTGTCTTTCACATTTAGATTTGCAGTCTCAGAGCTAACCCTCCTAATCGCTATGCTGTGACACTGCTCTGTACTGCCTGAAAAAAGCTCTTACCCTGCTCATGCACGCATGCGCTTCTGTACCACTTTTCAATATTCTGCAGAATGGAAGAGAAGCATTTCCATTGCTCTCACAGCTGGGCCTGTAGTACAACAAGGCTTTGATATGACCAATACAGTGCTTTTAATAGCTGTTTAGTAAAACAAATGCTTGTCTTTGTGCTTTGATTTAGTACCAGCTGGTAAAATTTTAGTGGTTAGGAAACTAAAAAAAAAAAGAATATTACTATAAGAGGTAGAGATCTTAAGGGTAAAGAGAACTTACTTTTATTATTGAGGGTAACCTGACAGGAGGCTCCCAGATTCTTTTTTTTAATTTTTATTTTTTTATTTTGTTTTTGAGAGAGACAGAGACAGTATGAGCCGGGAAAGGGCAGAGAGACAGGGAGACACAGAATCTGAAGCAGGCTCCAGGCTCTGAGCTGTCGGCACAGAGCCTGACGCGAGGCTCGAACTCACAGACCTTGAGATCGTGACCTGAGCTGAAGTTGGACGCTTAACCGACTGAGCCACCCAGGCGCCCCAGGAGGCTCCCAGATTCTTAAATCTCCTTGTACACTCTAGGGGAAGTGAGGAGGTGGTCCTTTATTATAAACTGTTGGTGGGAATTTGGACTTAGGGATATGTTAGTGTTCTTGGTACAGCCATGTTTGCTGCTCTGAACTCTGCCTTGGGCAGATATATGATATATGTTGTCACTTTTATGCAGCGGAGGCTTCCTTCTTGGGAAGAATTTGGGAATTTCCAGGGCTTCTCTGTGCCATTTTCATGGTTAAAGATTTAGGGGTTATTCTTGCATGTACGGCTGTCCTTTTGGGAGGAAAGGAGCTAATATTTGTTGGGTAGCTCTTGTGCTCTGTATAAGTATGTCCCTTTACATATGTTAACTTACTTAGTCCCTTAATCGGCCTGTCAAGGTATTATTATCCCTATGTTAAAGATGAAGAAACAGATTTCTTGAAGAAGGAGCTTGGGCAGGTTACTTAAAATTCATCAGGGTATGCAGCTAGTATTTGAATCTAGTTTACCTGTGTTTAAAGTCTTGTTTCTTCTACCAACCATAGTGTATGTGTTACAGAATATACTGTAGTACCTTCCTGGTAGCTTCATCTGGGAGAGAGGCTTCTGTAGATTTAAAAGTCCCATCTACACAGGGAAGGAGATATGAATTTATTCACATGTCTTCATGAATTCCAGGAGGTGTTGGTTTTTAAAAAAAATTTTTTTTTAATCTTTATTTATTTTTAAGAGAGAGACAGAGTGCAAGTAGGGGAGGGTCAGGGAGAGAGGGAGACACAGAATCCGAAGCAGGCTCCAGGCTCCGAGCTGTCAGCACAGACCCCAACTCGGGGCTCAAGCTCACGGACCATGAGATCATGCCCTGAGCCAAAGTCGGTGCTTAATCAACTGAGCCACCCAGGCGCCCCGTGTTGGTTTTTAATGATAAATTTTTTTTATCTCTCTAGCATTTAGCATAGAGCTGTGTACATAGTAGGAACTCAGTCAAGATTAATAAACTGAGCATGGAATAATGTAGTAATGTAGTAGAATGGCTGAGTGTGGGATAGACAAATTCTCTATCCCATGGTGAGTGAATGGAGAAAATATCACTCTGTGCTTATATTTATAGCTTGGATTTGGTGGGAGGGTGTAAGATGTGAAGTTTTGGGTGAATTGTTTTAAATGGCTTGCACGTTCAGTAAATATTTGTGGGTTGATAATGTTGATGAGTCATGGACATATTTTCACCTTGAGGAAGAATTTAAATTTTTGGCTACAAAATTTCTTCTGTCTCTTTGTGGTAGCAGAGGTGTATTCATTTTTAGCATTCTTCTTTAGCCTTACTTTGTAATAGATTGGCTAGTTTGGTTTTTGTTGCCGTGGTAAAAAGAACTGTTGTAATTAGCATCTCTGCTTCCTCTAACAGTTTTATGGATTTGTTTTGAAGAACCTAAAAAGAAACAAACAAAAAGAAATGTTCATTTTGCTAAGTATTTCTTCAAGAAGGGTCTTTTATGCTATGTAGTACTCTAAATTGAAATCCCAAGTAACCACATTTGAAAAAAAATCCCAAGACTGAAATGAAATGGCCCCAGAAGCTTCTCCCTGTGTTGTAATGGTAAATTATCTATAGATTGGAAAGGATAGAACTGAATTAGTGAGAGGAGACTGAAACTTGAGATCATTAAGCATTTATACTGGAGCATTTAATTCCTCTGAATGAATTCAAGTCTCTCGACCCAAACAAATTATACCCGAGAGTTTGGAAAGAGTTTTGGGATGAGATCATGTAGTTTCTGTCAATAACATCTAAGGAATATGGAATTGCTACAAAAGGACATATGTTTAAGACTCAGAAGGTAAGAGCTTGCCATTTCTAGTCAAAATCTAGAATGGGTTACTAAGGATATAGTATGTGGCTTTAGAAAAGAAAACTTATTATTATTTTTTAAATTTTATTTTACTTATTTTAAGAGGGAGCAGGAGAGAGAGGAAAGAAGAGGCACAGAGAGAGAGGGAGAGGGGAAGAGACAGAGGGAGAATCCTAAGTAGACTCTGCATTGACAGTGGGGCTCAAACTCAACCATAAGATCATGACCTGAGCTGAAATCAGCTGCTTAACCACCAGGTGCCCCAGGAAACTCATTATTAAGAGCCAACACAGGGCCGCTAGGAACATGTTGGGTCAGATTAATCACATTTTCTTTATTAAGGGAGTAGACCGGTAGAAGCGAGGAATAACTCACCACCATTTTTGGATCCAGGGATTAAAAAGAATTTTTTTTAATGTTTATTTTTATTTGGAGAGAGAGAGAGAGAGAGAGCGAGAGTGTGCACACAAGGGAGGGGCAGAGAGAGAGGGAGAGAAAGAATCCCAAGTAGGCTCCACGCTGTCAATACAGAGCCTGATGCAGGGCTTAATCCCATGAACTGTGAGATCATGACCTGGATTCAGGGATGTTTTGATGGGAATGATTAGGATATACATGGGGATAGGAGAGAGATTTGAGTTGTATGATGAAGCAGGTGATACAAAAGTAGCAGTGTAGAAAGAAGATTTTCTAAAAAAAGAAAAAAAAAGATGTGACCTAATAGCAACACTAAAATGTAAGACTTTTAGTTGGCTGCGACTTAGATTTATGGCAAAAGTTGTGATTTTAGTTTGTGTTAATAGATACTGTCAAAAAAGAGAGAATGGGGGCACCTGGGTGGCTCAGTCGTTAAGCATCCGACTTCGGCCCAGGTCATGATCTCATGGTTCGTGAGTTCGAGCCCCACATCGGGCTCTGTGCTGACAGCTCAGAGCCTGGAGCCTGCTTTGGATTCTGTGTCTCCCGCTCTCCTCTGCTCCTCCCCCGCTCATGCTCTGTCTCTCTCTGTCTCTCAAAAGTAAATAAATATAAAAAAAAAAAAAGAGAGAGAATGGATAGTCCTGTTTTAAATGATGTCAATTAGACCACACCTAGATTCTAGTTCTAGGAGCTAGGGTAGTGAGGGAACTGAAAGCCACGTTGCATTCAAAAGAGATTTTGTTTTATGACTGGTAAATGGCTCTGACAATAGCTCCCACAGAAGAGTTTCAGAATTTGGAGCTGCAGAATTGGCAACATTGTTGGAATACCTTAGATTTTGATAGCAGTCTCTTGAATAAATGTAGATTGGCTAATCAGGCAAAGAAGGGTTTGAAGGTCATTCTAGGCAGAGAATAGCATCTACAAAAGAATGAAGACATGACAAAGCTTGCCAAATTTTATGAACTACAGGTGAGTTGGTGTGGATAATATCCAGAGAGGGAAAGAGGGGTTGGGTAGGAGGTAAGACTGAGAAGTTGGCAGGTGCCTTATAGAAGGTGGAGAAATTAGAGCCTAGAAAGATAAGATTTGTATAAGGCTTGATTGTATTGAACCAGGATGAATTCCAGGCTTTCTTACTTCCCTTTAGTAGCTCTCTTATTCCCTTCCTTCAGGTATGTTGTTTTAGATTTACTTAAAAATGGTCATGAGATACCCTCTGTCTATAAAAGTATTCTAAATAATTACACAGGAATATCTTTTACATTCTTTAGCAAGCTAAAAGAACTTAACAGAAAAGCTGTGACCTACAAGCAGTAGATTGAAGGGCATTCCTAGTTATCATTGCCAGATATTATGGTTTTAACTTTTAGAGACAGGCAGCCTATAGTCTAGGTTATGCGAGAATCAAGACCTTTTTCCTCTTTTCCATGCTATTTGCTTGAAAGAGGATTCTTTCTTTGCCTAGTGTAAATGATAGATACAAAGATAAACAGTTGCAGTTATAGTGATCCAGCAGTTAATAGCTGTGCCAAGAAGATATGTTTATCAAGACCTTGTGATAATTTTGGTTGTGACTGATATGGTTATAGCTTATTGTTGTACTGCGGGCAGGGTTGAATTTCAGTATGGGAAATAGGTTCTTCAGGCCTCTATGCTCCTTCTTTTATTAAGGGCTCTATCCAGGGTTGATATCTAGACTGTATGCCATATGTATATGGCTAGCATTTGTTCTCATTGGTTGGTGCCCACGCTGCACTGATAGTTAAGTATTTTGAAAATCATGTCTACTTCTAACCACCCCATTCTCCTATTTTATCCCAGTCCTGAAGTTTCTTTAATTTGTTTATGGTTTGTTTATACAGGGAAATTGCCTTTTTCTCCTCCTGCTCTTCACTTTATATATAAAAAAAAAAAATTCCTGGAAAACATTTTTTTTCTGTTAAAGACCATGATACAGTATTTTTCTTTATATCCATTCAGTGATTTTTTTTTAAGTTTATTTTTATTTATTTTGAGAGAGAGAGAGTGAGCAAGTGGGGGAGAGACAGAGAGAGAGAGAGACAGAATCCCAAGCAGGCTCCACGCCGTCAGTATAGAGCCTGATGTGGGGCTCAGACTCATGAACTGTGAGATGATGACTGAGCCAAAATCAAGAGTCAGATGCTGAACTGACTGAGCCACCCAGGTACCTCGGTTCAGTGATTTTTTTTGAAAGCTAGTTTCAAACACTTATGAGACAACCAAGGAAATTTCAACACTGACTAGAGATTTAATGTATTCATCATCATATTATGGTTATATTAAAAGGAAAAAAAGATCTTTTAGAGATATATGCTTAAATATAGATAAAATGATATATTTAGATTTGCTTTAAAATAATTTGATATGAGGGAGTATAGATATTAAAGTAAGATTGGACATGCATTGATAATTGTTGAAACCAGGTGATGGGTACATGGTAATTCATTGCACTTTTCATAATAAAAAGTTAGAGGAAGCTTTTGTCCTCTAACAACCCCTCTGCATTTATAAAATTACAATTAGATTTTTAAAATTTTCAATCATATATATTATTGGTAGTTATAACTTCTTTTTTTTTAATGTTTATTTTTATTTTTGAGAGAGAGAGAGAGTCTGTGAGCATGAGCAGGAAAGGGGCAGAAAGAGAGGTGGGGGACAGAAGATCCAAAGGGAGCTCTGTGCTGATGGCGGAGAGCCTCATGTGGGGCTCAAACTCATGAACTGTGAGATCATGATCTAACCCAAAGTGGAACACTTAACCAACTGAGCCACCCAGGCGCCCTGGCAGTTGTAACTTCTGATTGCCTTGCACTAATTATGAGTACAACCTGGGATTAATATATTTCTAGCCAAAGGCAAAGAAATTTGACCTTTTAGTTTATGTAATATTTTCACATATATTTCAATAGTTTTTTGAAATATTAAAAATGATACCCCTTTCCTTACTGTTTCCTTTATGACCTCTAGGTGGGACCATTAGCTTTAAAATTTTTGATCAACCTTGTTTGTATTTAGATTTCTTTTGAGAGAGAGAGAGAGAGAGAGAGAGAGAAAGAGAGTGCAAGTGGGGGAGGGGCAGAGGAAGAGAGAGAGAATTCCAAGCAGGCTCCACATTCAGCATGGAGCCTGAAGTGGGCTCGATACCATGACCCTGGGATCATGACCTGAGTTGAAATCAAGAGTCAGATGCTTGGGGCGCCTGGGTGGCTCAGTTGGTTGAGCGGCCAACTTCAGCTCAGGTCATGATCTCACGGTCTGTGAATTTGAGCCCTGCCTCGGGCTCTGTGCTGATGGCTCGGAGCCTGGACCCTGCTTTGGATTCTGTGTTTCCCTCTCTCTCTGCCCTTCCCCTGCTCACACTCTGTCTCTGTGTCTCTCAAAAATAAATAAAAACGTTAAAAAAAAAAAAGAGTCAGATGCTCAACTGACTGAGCCACCCAGGTGCCCCTGTATCTAGATTTCTTAACTTAACTGTAATTAAATATTTTTCATTTTCTTTTACTCTGTGTGTTGATTTAATGGTTGGATTGTATTCCATTGTGTTGATGTATGACACTATCCTCTTGTTATACATTTGCTCTTCATTTTCTTGTAAGTAGTTCTACTATGAGAAATTCCTTTTTAAATTTTTTTAAAAAGTTTATTTATTTTGAAAGAGACAGAGATAGCATGAGTGGGGGAGGGGCAGAGAGAGAGGGAGAGAGAATCCCAAGCAGGCTTCTACCTGTCAGCATGGAGCCCAGTGGAGGGCTCAAACTCATGGAACCATGAGATCATGACCTGAGCAGAAACCAAGAGTCTGTTGCTTAACCAACTGAGCCACCCAGGTGCCCTGAGAAATTGCTTTTTTAAAAAAGTGTTATTGGGATGCTATTTTAGTGGGTGCTGTTTTTTTCTGGTTCCTTTTTGGTGGGATTTAGCAGCAGGTTAAAGGGTATGGATTTTTTTTTTTTTTAGCTTTTATGATGTCATGCTAGTTTGGTTGAGCTTCTGTCAAAGGTGTCATTTTGTCGGTTGGAACCTTTTCAATGTTTGATTCTCTGACTCCCATACCAAGTTTTAAGGCATATTAACAGACTGGAAAAAAAGAATAAATTTTGTTCTTTTCAGAAGAATTAAGCTTTCATTGGAAACCAGTAGAAGGATGGAAATGAATTAACTGTAAATTTTGCCTTTAGTGAAGTCACAGTTTAATACAATACTGCCATTTAGATAGGGAGAACAGTCACATATGTTGGCAGTGATCAGGGAAAACTGCATAATAAAGGCGACATTTGAACAAAGTTTTGAAGGATAGGAAGGACTTAGACTGAGAGGGTATGAATGGGGATGGGTAAAAAAGGTAGATGAACAAGGAACTGCTGGGCATGTTTAGGCACTATGGAGTCATCCCGTTTGGCTAGAAATCATGCTTTTCAGAGGAAAGTAGTGGAGGCTAAGGCAACAGTTAAAACAACAAGGATGTATCAGATAGATAGTATGAAAAAAGAATAGTAGGGGGAAATGGAGAGATGATGGTATTTGACTGTAATAGCTTGAAGACTATTTGCTGAGTGCCTCATAAGTAACTCAGTTGCAGGAAAATTACTACCCTGTTAGTCATTCTGCTAGGATCCTCAGCTTAGTATTTAATAGACCTATGATTTTTCAGGAAAAGGAGGATCAGTGTTTGTAGGGTTGTTGATCTAAATGGAAATGATTCATTTTCAGAGTTCGACCAGACAAGAGAGCATGAGAGATACAGAAGATGCTGGACATTGAGAAGGTGAAGAGAAAGAATTGACATAGCATTTTGCTCTTTAGAGTCCTTCTAAGAAGCTGTGGTGGCTTTTCACCTAAAGTTTTGGCAACAGTGGTGGCTTTTAGTCTTGGTTTTCTTCCAAGGACTGATAGAAGGCTCTAGCCTCATGTGTGTGTTTTCCTCTCTTACTGGCAGGTTGTCCCCTCCTCGATTCTCCACCCTCCACCTCCTGCCATTTCAGCCTCATTTGTTATTCTTCCTGGATCTCCGCCATTCTAGGAGCAAGAAAAGGCTCTGAGGGGCCATCTGCTAGAGGGTCCTAACTGCTAGAGAGTAGGGCAGCTTGGAGATTGATATTGGTTGGTGCAGTGAAAGGATCTAGGAGATTTTGGGTTGATTTTAGTTAGGGAGGAACCCTCTCATGACCTGTGGGTTGAGTATACTACTCTGTATTACAGTAGAGAATTTGTGATTTTATGGCTTTTTAGCCTTTCTGATGAAGATTACTTACTCTTAGAGTGTTCCTTACACCAAAACTGTACTTGTTTGTTTTAAATTCTAAAGTTCTAAGAGACATTCACTCTAGTGTAGTTGGTGAAAAGAGTATTAGACAAGGGTGTCAGGAGGAGTTTCTAATCCCATTTTGTGTCCTACTTGTTGGGTGATTTATTATCTCTGAGCCAGTTTCCTTATCTGTAAAATCTCTTTCAGGGTTGTAACGAAGCTTAATGAAATAATACATGTGAAAGTGGTTTCAGTAGATTCCAAGTGATATATATATCTTTTTCCTTTTCTTTTGTATTGATAAGATTTCCCATTACATATAATACAGAGAGGATGAAATGTGCAGAGTAGTTACAATACAGAAATTAGGAATTAAGTTAGTATTCTAAATCTTAGTTAAAAAGTATCTTCTTCACCAGCTCAAGAGAAACGCACTATTCAATTATTTGTAATCTTGGGGCACCTGGGTGGCTCAGTCACTTAAGCATCTGACTCTTGACTTTGGCTCATGAGGTCCTGTCATGATCTCACAGTTGTGAGAACAGGCTCTGCGCTAGGCATGGAGCCTGCTTAGGATTCTCTCTCTCTCTCTCTCTCTCTCTCTCTCTCTCTCTCTCGCAAAAAAAAATATTTATATTTTTTAGTGTCATCTTTTTGTCACAGAGATTATACATGTTCCTAGTAGGAAGTTCAGAAAATACAGAAGAGTATAAAGAAAAAAATAGTAGTCACCCATACTTCTGCTATCCAGAAGTCATGTAACTACATTTCATATTTTGTGTATTCATTTCTATAATTTTTTTCCATGTTTAATTATTTAAAAATATCATATATTATAGGTGCTTAAGAACATCTGTTTCTTTGCTTCTTTAAAAATGTTCTGATTTAAAATTTTTGTACAATTTTTCTTATCATATGTCTTATTTTTTGTGGTAGGTAGGACATAAATTATAAGTTTTAAAAAGACCATCTCTCACTTCAGGATTTATAAGCTCTGTAGAATAAGATATCACATTTCATCTGGAGTCATATTCACTATGCTTTAACTGTGCCTCTATTTTCTTTCTTTTTTAAAAATTCCTACCTGATGATATCCAGTCAGGAAAACTGTGTTCATCTGCTTCATTACTCTCTACGTATCTTCTGTTTGAGATTTGCAGCATCTGAAAGATTCTTGTTATTTGTTTGTTTGTCTTTTGTTTTTTAAATAGGTTTCTTGGGGTGCCTGGGTGGCTCAGTCGGTTAAGCATCCGACCTTGGCTCAGGTCATGATCTTGTAGGGTTCATGAGTTTGAGCCCTGCTTTGGGCTCTCTGCCTGCTTTGGGTCCTCTGTCTCTCCTCTCTCTCTGCCCCTCCTCCCGTGCCGCCCTCACAATAAACATTTACTGGAAAAAAAAAAAAAAAAAAGAGAAAGAAAATAGGAGTCTTGTAGTTTGTCCTTTGGGTGGGCCTTTAAAGTAGTGGTTTATGGAAGTTTTGGTTCAGAAATCTCTTTGAGAATCTGTTACAAGCTGTGGATTCTTGCCCTAGTTCCACCAACGTGAGTTGTTTGATATATTGGCTTGCTAGGCCTTTGCACAGTGAACAGCTTGGGATCTTCCTTTACCTTATCTTGGAGTTATCTTTTGCCACTCTCCTGTGATGGATCCAGTTTCCTGTATCCCATATGTATATCTTTCCTGGTTGGTTCTAGTTTTGGCAGAGCACCTTTTTAATTTCCACAAGGTTATTGTTGTTTGCCTTTTTATTTTACACAATTTTGTTGAGATATAGTTTACATACTGTAAAGTTACTCCATATCTCCCCATTGCAGGCAACTACAAATCTACCTTCCGTCTCTATGGATTTGCTTATTCTGGACATTTTATTTATAGGGGATATAATTTTTAAAACCTTTTCAGTAACATTTTAATTTTAGAATGGTTTCAGTTTTACAGAAAAGTTATGAAGATAGTACAGTGAATTCCTATACACTCCCACACCCAGTTTCCCCTAGTAGTGACATCTTACAGTAGATGGTACATTTGTCACAAATAATGAACCAATATTAATACATTATTATTATTATTATTATTAAAGTGTAAGTCTGTTTTCATTTACTGTGTTAGATCTTTGGAAACCACTTTCATTTTGGGAATTCATGCCCTTCATTTCTCGGAAGTTTTGTTGAATTATTGATTTATTTTCTCTTTTCTCTTTATGAAATAGTCCTATTTGGATATTAGACTTCTTGGATGGACTCCATACTTTATTCAGATTTTCTTAGTTTTTCATCTAATACTCTTTCTTTCTATTCCAGGATTCCATTCAAGATACCACATTGCAGTGAGTTGTCATGTCTCCTTGTGTTCCTTTAGCAGTGCACTTTCTTAGACTTTCCTTCTTTTTGATGACTTTGGCCATTTTGAAGAATACTGGTTAACAGGTTTGTAGAATGTCAATCAGGATATGTGTAATGTTTTTCTCATGATTAGATTGAGGTTACGGTGTCTTGAGAGGAAGACTAAAGAGGTAAAGTGCAATTCTTGTATTACATCAAGAATACATGCATATTAGCAACATGACATCTCTGTTGATGTTTAATTTTTTTAACGTTTATTTATTTTTGAGGGGGGCGTAGGGAGAGGCAGCGAGAGAGGGAGAGTCTGAAGCAGGCTCCAAGCTCTGAGCTATCAGCACAGAGTCTGATGCAGGGGTCAAACTCACCAACTGTGAGATCATGACTGAGTCACCAAGGTGCCTCCAACATTACTGTTGATTTTAATCTTGATCATCTGGTAGCATTTGTCAGGTTTCTCTGATGTAAAGTTACTCTTTTTTTTTTTCCCCTCTGAGCAGCCCATACCTAAGGGGTCGGGAGTTATTTTCCACCTCTTTGAGAGCAGAGTGTCTACATAAATTGTTTGGGTTCTTCTGTATAGGAAATTTATCTATTCTCCCCCATTTACTTATTTAATCATTTGTTGATATTAATATGGACTCATGGATATTTATTTTATACTTTGGGTTATAATTCAGTGTATTTATTTTGTTTAAATTATTCTACCTTTGGGCATTGGGAATCTTTTAGTTGACTCTTTGATGTGTCCCCGTCACCATGGGTTTTTTTTCCTTAAGTTTTTTATTTATTTTGAGAGAGACAGAGAGAGCGAGCAGAGGAGGGGCAGAGAGAAAGGGAGAGAGAGAATCCCAAGCAGGCTCTGCACTGTCAGCACAGAGCCCAATGTGGGGCTTGAACCCAAGAACCTCAAGATCATGACCTGAGCTGAAACCAAGAGTCGGACGCTTAGCTGACTGAGCCAGTTAACCCAGGTGCCGCACCATGGGTTTTTTTTGAGTACTTCCTTACTTTTTGGCACTGCAAAATGCTTCAGGCTCCTTCCATGTACTTCCTGTTCCAGTTAAAGAATGAACCATTTCTTTAAGCAATCCTGGTTCTTTTTATTGGTGAATAGTATTAGAAACAAAGATCTGGGTGCTAGCTGTGCTTGTCACTCGGGTGTTGTTGCTTCTAGACCCTAGGATAGTACTTTTTTTTTTTTTAATGTTTATTTTTTGAGAGGGAAAGAGAGAGACAGAGCATGAGAGTAGTGGAGGGGCAGAGAGAGTGGGAGACAGAATCCAAAGCAGGCTCCAGGTTCTGAGCTGTCAGCTCAGAGCCTGATGCGGGACTTGAACCCACGAACCATGAGGTCATGACCTGAGCTGAAGTTTCATGTTTAACAGGCTGAACCACCCAGGTGCCCCAGATAGTAATTTTTGAGGCTTTCTTTTTTCTGCATAATTTTCTGTTTCCTCAAAGTTGCATTGATTGATTGTCAAGAGGTGTCTTTCTTTAATCTTAGAGCCTTTTCTCAAATGTCTCATGATTCTCTGGTTATGCTTTTACACTTAAGAATAATGCACCAAGAAGCTGATTGGAAGCTGGATGTTTATAATAGTGGGACATTGGTTACGAAGAGGTTCATTCACTATAGAATGATCTGGCTGCATAGTTTCTTCCCTGTATGATTATCTCTTGGTCTTTTTTCTTGGGCTTGTCAGATTCACATAAAATGTTCTTCTCAATCTCTGCCTCAAGGGAGTAATTCTAGCCATCAACTTTGTGAGAGCCAAGTAGTGGAAGAGCATTGGGGAATCTCAACATTCAGTATATAAGATTTTTCTTATTTTTCTGGTTTTAGAATGATACTCTTGCTCTCAGCTGTGCCCGTGGTTTCCCAGCTGTTGATGCTTGATACCTTGACTATAATCCCAAGTATAGATACCCATTCTTTAAAAAAATTTTTTTCAGGGGCGCCTGGGTGGCGCAGTCGGTTGAGCATCCGACTTCGGCTCAGGTCATGATCTTGCGGTCTGTGAGTTCGAGCCCCACATCGGGCTCTGTGCTGAGCACTCAGAGCCTGGAGCCTGCTTCGGATTCTGTGTCTCCCTCTCTCTCTGCCCCTCCACCACTCATGCTCTGTCTCTCTCTGTCTCAAAAATAAATAAACATTTAAAAAAAAATTTTTTTTTCAATTGATATATAATTGACCTATAATATTGTATTAGTTTTAGGTGTACAACATAATGATTTTTGGTATATGTATATATATATGGCAAATGATTATAACAGTAAGTTTGGTTAACTTCTGTCCCCACATAGTTACAGTTTTTTTCTTGTGATGAGAACTTTTAAGTCCACTCTCTTAGCAACTTTCAAATATACAATAGAGTATTGTTAACTATAGTGACCATGCTGTACGTTACATCCCCAGGACTTATTTCATGACTGGAAGTTTGTACCTTTGACCACCATCACTCGTTTTGCCTGAGACCTCACTCATTCTTTCATTTATCCCTTGTGGGAGTAGAATGGGGATAAGGTGGAGTCTACCTGGTTCTTTTATTTAAAAAATTGATATATAATTCATGTAACATAAATTAACCATCTTAAAGTGTACACTTCAGTGGTTTTTAGTTTATTCAGTGTGTTTTGTAACCATCACCACTGTCTAGTTCCAGAACATTTCTGTCTTCCCAAACAGAAACTGCACACCTACTAGCGATTAGTCCCCTGGCAACCACATTCTGTTTCTCTCCATATGGCTATTCTGGATATTTCATATAAATAGAGTAATACAATATGTAGCCTTTTGTGTCTGGCTTCTTTCACTTAGCATAATGTTTTCAAGGTTCATTTGTGTTGTGGCATGTAACAGTACTTCATTCCTTTTTATGGCTGAATAACATTCCATTTTACAGTTCTACAGCAATTTATATCTTCATGAGCTGATGCCATCTTCAATAGACTTTGAACTAGTCCTTCTGTTTTTAGTCCCATCTTTATCCCTACTTCCGTAACTACAAGTTCTTGAGCTTTCTGGAGGTTGTATCACATCTTAGCTTTCTCTAGTTTGCTGTCAGGAACCACTCTCCATCTCCTTTTTAGCTTCTAAAATTTTGTTGCTATCATCTTCATTTTCATTCTGTGGCTATGCTCCCCTGACCCCTACACCCTTCTGTTGTTTTCATGGGGTTTGGGGGAGAGAGGTCGCAGAGGGAGAATTAAAAGCATGGCTTCTCACAATTCAAGGGGTACAGTTTCCATGCTGGGTCAGACTTGAGGCCCAACAGTCATTAAGTCATGAAGTGATCAAGCTAGAAAAACCTTTTTGGATCAACAACTAGTTCTCTACTTTTTTATCTTTCAGGTGAGGAAAGTGAGACCCACAAGACTTAGTAAATTGTTTAGGTCACACAACTAGTGAGTAGCCAAGGTGGGATCTTAACTTTGTCTCTTGCCTTCTAGGCTAATTGCTTACAGTTAATTTAGGCTGATTATTTTAAAATTTGGTATTAAGGAGAGCATGAAGATTGCTCGTATTTGTCCTCTGCCATTTCTTACTTAGAGATCCTACTTCACTGGATTTGCCTAAGCCTGTTTTTCGGGAGGGGCTAGCTTTTAGAGAAAAGTGCTGATGTATATGTACAGCCTCTGGGAGTTCTTACTTTATTTTAGGAATTCAGTCTAGTATGTACTGTCTGTAATTCAGTACAGTATATGTATATCCAGCTCACAAGAGGAGTTGGTTAGACTGTTCTGAAAGACCATGAATTTGATAGCTTGTTGCTTCCCATACGAAACAGAGCAAATTGTCTAAGGTAGAGATGTTAGGCCATCGGATGTGTGCCCTGCAGGGTTTTCCACTGGGCTAAAAGGGAGGCAATGTCTATACTTGACACCGTGCTACCAAAGTTTTGTCCTACCTGTTGTTTGGAGCAGTCCTGTCTGAATAGGTTCTCAGACCTCAGATTCTTGTTAACACTGGGTACACCAACGGTGCCTAGGTGGCTCAGTTGGTTGGGCAATTGACTCTTGATTTTGGCTTGTCATGATCTCACAGATCAAGCCCTGTGTCGAGCTCTGTGCTGAGCATGGAGCCTGCTTGGTATTCTCTCTCTCTCTCCCTCTTTCTCTGCCCCTCCCCTGCTCATACACTCTCTTGCATTCTCTCTCTTTTTCTGTCAAAATAAAGAAATAAACTTAAAGAAAAAACTGGGTATATTAGAAGTTCAGCCATTTTAGAAATATTAGATGCCGGAGTTGGACTAGGTATGGTGCCTGGAAGATGTCAAGCAGGAGGCAGAGCATCAACCAAAGTAATGACTGTATGCCTAAATCGAAAGTTATCTGACAAAGAAAACACGTTGAGAAAGAAAGTGAACAAATGTACCTCAAGGGGAATACATAGGAGTAACAGATGGTTTCTGTGGCTTTTATTGAAAGGGCTCCTGAGCAGCTTTTCTGGGTTAGTGCCTTAGAAGAGGCCTTGTGTTGTGTCCAAAGTGGGGGGGCAGCTCACTCCCTGCATTCTTGGTATTTGTAAATGTCTGACTCTTGAGCATAAGTCACCTGGTGATGTGGGCCAGGGTACAGCCTGTCTCTTCAGGGAGCAGTTAGTTATTACCCTCCTCTGCTGCAGGAGCTGTAAATTTACCTCAGTTTCACATGTAGAAGACGTGAGGGAGAGCGATGAGTATAATGTTAAATGGTTTTCTGTAGTTACCAAAACATACCTAGTCTTACTGTGTTTTTTTTTTTTTTTTAATATTTATTTATTTTGAGAGAGAGAGAAAAAGAGTGCATGCAAATGAGCCAGGGGAGAGGCCAGAGAGAGAAGGGGAGAGAGATAATCCCAAACAGCCTTCATGCTCAACGCAAAACTCAACACAGGGCTCAGTCTCCCGAATTGTGACCTGAGCTGAAATCCAGAGTCAGATGCTTAAAAGACTGAGGCACCCAGGCGCCCCCTTATTGTGTTTTTTAAGCTATCTCCATTTAAAAAGTGCTGCTAGTAATGAAATGGTCATCTAAAAGGAATAGCAAGGTTAATTTTTGTTTAGTTAGAAATTTGAATTTCCTAGGGGCGCCTGGGTGGCTCAGTCTGTTAAGCATCGGCTCAGGTCATGATCTCGTGACCTGATCTTGCAGTTTGTGCGTTCGAGCCCCACGTTGGGCTCTGTCCTGACAGCTCAGAGCCTGGGGCCTCCTTCAGATTCTGTGTCTACCCCTCTCTCTGTCCCTCTCATGCTCATGCTCTATCTCTCTCAATAATAAATAAAAACGTTAAAAAAAAGAGAAATTTGTGTTCCCTTCTCTTCCTGCACTATGCCCCATCAGTCAAAGATGACAGGAAATGATTTCTGATTTATACAGGGGTTCAGAAAATTATCTGGAAGACAAGGAGAATTGAAATGCCGAGGCAGCAAGTGAAAAGGATAAAACAAAAAAGCTGGTTTTTCAACATGCACTAGAAACAAAGTGCTACTATTTTTATGAACAGTCTGTTTTAGGAATGTTTCTAACAGGAAAAATACAGTGATATCTTTTAGTGCAGGAAGTAAACTGTTTATAGCATGAGTGGCCCTAAATTGGTCACCAGTGTCATCAAAAGGATCAATCTTAGGACATCTCAGAATGCTAGTACGCAAATGATGGCATAATAACCTGGTTGTATCCATTCCCAGAGGAAAAAAATTCTTCTACTCTTGCTGTAGATAATGTGAATTAGACCTTATAGGATTGGTGTGGATGGGGTGAGGTGAGGCAGCCCCTGTGACACTTCTGCTTTGGGCCTGGAGTGAAAGATATAGCTCAGCTGCCTTTGAAGAGTTCAGTCCAAGGTATAGCTTTGAATGCTTGAATTGTAGTGCTTGAAGCCTCTGCTTTAAAACCTTGACAGGTTGTTAAAATCATCAAAACATTTTTTTTATTAAAAAAATTTTAATGTTTATTTTTGAGAGAGCAAGAGAGCACGTGTGGGGGAGGGCAGAGAGAGACAGAGACAGAATCTGAAGCAGGCTCTAGGCTCTGAGCTGTGAGCACAGACCCTGACGTGGGGCCCAAACCCATGAACCATGAGATCATGACCTGAGTCGAAGTCGTACACTTAACCAACTAAGCCACCTAGGCACCCCTAAAATTTTTTTAAATTAAATGTAGTTTTTAAAAACATTAAACTTTTTATTTGAGGTAATTTTAGATTCATATGCAGTTGTAAGAAATAATACAGAGACAACTCTCTACCCTTTACCCAGTGGTAGCATCTTGCAAAGCTTACCGGATGCTCTCACAACCAGGATATTGACATTACTGCATTCAGGATACAGAATAATTCTATCACCACAAGGATTCTTGGGGGTTGCCCTTTTATAGAAAACTCCCACTCCTCATTTCTGACCTCTGGCAATCATCAATGTGTTCTTCATTTCTAAAATGTAATTTCAAAAATGTTATATATATGGAATCATAGAGTATATAACTTATTGGGATGTGCTTTTCTTGTAGCAGTACACTGCTTGCTAGCAGTGAATTCTCTTAGTTTTGTTTCACTTGAAAATGTTTTTATTTTCCCGTCATTTTTGAAGGATTTTTTTCTGCTGATAGAATTCTGGGTTGACAGGGTTTTGTTTGTATTTTTCAGTACTTGTGTGTTCCATGTCTTCTAATCTCTATTGTTTCTGGTAAGAAAGCAGTGGTAATTTCAACCATTTTTTTTCCTTAATGTATCATTTTTCTCTGTCTCCTTTTAAGATTTTCTCTTTAATATTTTTCTTCTTTTCTCTCTTTTCTTTTTTTAAATTTTGTGATGTACAGTTTTTGTTTTCTTGATGTATATCCTGTTTAGAATCCTCTGAGCTTTTTGAATCTGTAAATCTATGTTTTTTACCCAATTTGGGAAATTTTTTATTTTTATTTCTTCAATTAAAAAATTTTTTTTAAAAACCTCATTTGCTCTCCTTTTCTTCCAGGGCTCCAATTTATGTACATTAGGCTTGTTGCCCCGCAGATCTCTGGGGTCCTCTTCCTGACTCTCCTTTTCCTCCTTAATCTTTTTTTCCCTTTGGTCTTCAGATTGGATACTTTTTGTTGCTCTCTTTTGAAGTTCACTAACTCTTCTGCATCTCCAACCAGCAGATTGTTATGCCTATCTTCCAAATTATAGTTTATTTTTGCTCTTGAGATCTACTGTTTTTTCATTCATTATGATCATAACTGTTTTCAAACCCTTGTTTGTTAATCCCAACATTTGGATCAAGTCAGGATCAGTTCCTGTTGATTGACTCTTCTCTTGAGAATAGGTCATGTTTTCTTCTTTCTTTCTTTTTTTCTATTTCTTTATATACTGAACAATTTCATTGGGTTGTGTACTTGATATTGAATATGACATATAGAAAGTCTGGATTCGTTGCCTTTCTCCAAAGAACACTGAAATTTGTTTGTTTTGTTCCCCTGCAGTGAGTGGCAGTTTAAATCTCAGTTTGGTTCTTTTAGCCCTGACTTGGTTGCTTAAGCTTTTTTCCACGCATGCATAGTTTAAGGATTAGCCAGAGATTTCAGCAGAATTTATACACAGAGTTTGAAGTACCTCCTTCTGGTTCTTTTTGGAATTTCCTTCCCTCACTTCTCTGTGTTGGTTGCCTTAAAGTCTGTCCTCTGGTTTGTGAAGCTAGTAAGACTGTGAGTTTCTATCTGAATGTTAGCTATCTTTCATGTACAGACTGGGACCTGCCCAGCCAAAAACCATAAGAAGAGACACTTGGTATCATTACCTTCTTCCAAGTTTTGACCTTCTCTTTCCATCCTAATCTGCCTGCCTTTTGTTCTTTAGTATCTTCAGGTAGTTGTTTTTTATATTCTGTCTCGTGTTCATAGTTATCTACAAGAGATCTGGTCTCATAGGAGCTACTCTTCCATGACTGGAAACAGAACATCATGCTAGATATTAATTATTCTATTGACAAAGTCAGCTTTTTTCATTGTAGTTTCACAGATATTTGTATTATCCTTCCCATCTCTTCTAAGGGACGAGATACAAAAATGCCCTTAGCTCTTGGCCTATTTTCTCTTTTTTTTTTCAAACTTCAAATTTTGTGGAAAGCTTCTTAAGTGTATGTCAACTCTGATTAGAAATTGAAATACTCCTTTTATTTGGTATATCTAAGCCAAGATGTAGGTATAACAAATGTGTCCTGTAGACACTTTCCCAGGAAATGATGGTTTACTTTTATTTTGCTTGACTTTAAGCTAACACTGTGTTCTGGAGAAGTTTTGTGTAATTCAACATAAACCAGACAGAGATTTGACTATATTGGGTCTTTCTCATGTTGTCGTTTGGGACATGCCTTTTCATATCTGCTCTATCATTTCAAAACTGTCACTGTTCCCCACAGATTGAAATTTGGTGGACATTTTCTGATGATCTTTCAGATGACTTCAGACAAAAGTTTTGAAGATAATATTTTTTTTAACTTGTTCACATATATGTGTATGTTTAAAGAGAAAGAAATTTGCGTCCATAGGCTTCTTATAATAAAAAAGAAGAAAATAATGTCCTATTTTGGGTCAGTATCAACCCAGAAAGCAGTTATTTAGTAGTGAATATATTTTATTTTAGACTATATGTAAACCTACCCATTTAGGTTAATCTGTAAGTGGTCAAATGTTTCCTGCCCAAAATAGAAACACTTGGAGCTGCGGTTTCTGATTTTTTGTGGGTCATGGAACCCTTCGAGAATCTGATGAAAATTGTGTTTTCCCTTCAGAAAAATGCAGATATTTTTGTGCAAAATTTTGTAAATAATTTCAGAGAGTTTAGGGGCTCCTTTGAAGCTTCTTATTTGTAAGCATCCCTGATTTAGGGTTGTTCAAGTCAACCTAGTACCAACAAGCTAATAGCAGTACAAATGTCAGTTTGTTTCTGGCTTGCTCAAAGCAGACAAGTAAACAAAGAACCTAATAGAAGTCCTTGTAAGGCGTGCAGTCTTAAAAAAATCTGTTATGATTTATCTGAATTGTACTTCCCCAGGGACAGATTCACAAAGGTAGACCTATACCTAGCTGACTAATTTTTAAGTTGCTGTTAGAAATGGGCCTTAGTTCTGGTATCCATAATTGCTGACATTCACGGACTCTGTATGTGTTGGGCAAATAAGTAGTTACTGTTTCAGGACAATAGGACAGTTGTAGTTGTGATGTCCTATTCCTAATATTGTTTGAATTTCCAAAGGTCTGAATAATTGAGGATTTAAGGGACCTGTGACATATGTACAGGTCTCAGGAGGTGGGGCTAGGTAGGTGTTCCTGTGGCATTAAGTCCCTGCTGCTTAGTCTCAAAACTCAGTCCTCAGAACCTTATGAAAGACTGAATTGTTTTAATAAAAATATCTTAGATTTGTGAATCTCCTTCCTCTGTGACTTTTCTGACACTCTTTATAGGGCTCTGTAATAAACATAATTTGGTCTCAAGGCTCTCATACCTCTTTATACACCCCCTTTCCCCTTGCAGTGAAAACACTATGCTCCTGATACTGGTCCAGTCTAATACACAGAAGGACTTTATGTCTAAGATTGGCACTCTCTTTGGTGCCTTTACTCAGAACCTGACTCTTTAACAAGAAATCTTTACTTAGCTTGTTTGAAGAAGAGGCAGGAAGTAGAGAAGTGGTGGGGACAGAGGATCTAAAGACCGTTTCTCCTTCTGATTCTTACCTTCTTCCTCCTCTGTCTGTACTTCAGGTCAGTTCATCCTTTTTACCTCTGGCTTCATCTCTCTGCTTGTTTAAAATAGTCCCCTGTTCCATCCTTTGAATGCTCATCGTGTCTTAAGGGGCACCTCACAGCCATCTTAGAAAAATATCTTTCTGTAAAGACTTTCATTAAGGACAGTGGTAACTCCTCTGATTCCTGTTTATGTTCAAATATTTTGTGGTTTGTAGTGAGGGGATTTTCTGACCTAGTAAGGAAGAAATGAGCAAATTGACAACTAAAAGTAAAGAAGCTTAGAAGGAAGACACAGTTATCTTCTTAGAACTGAATACTGTTTAAATAGACATTCTGAGACTCTCAGACTGTAGACAAGATCATTATGTCAGCTGCTTGCTGTTTAATTTTTTTGTATAGTAAATGTAGGCTTGCCATGGGTGGGCTCTTTGCAGGTATTACTAAAAGCTTGAGACTGGCAGTGTATAGCTGTAGGGCTTTGTTACTACCACTGTTACCAGCTGCCTGCTGATTTTGCCAGTCTTCTTTAGTGCAGATCACCAAATGTATTTTGAGAGATGAAATTTGCCGGAAAAGAGCTTCAGAAAACTCAGTTTGGAAGAAGGATCAGGAAATGAGAAGAATTGAAATTGTGCTACTGGCTTTATTTACAGAAGGAAGGTTGAGTCTTGTCAGAAGTTGAAAATTGTGAATAAGTGGACTTACGATGATGGACAAAACCTGAGAGAAAGTGGAAGTGAAGGTTTTAGTTATAAAAGTGATAACTTTCTGACTGGAGTCATTATTAATTTCTAAACAGGCACCTCAGAATTATTATAAATTCTTTAGAAACTTGAGATGCCTCTGGGGTGATTTGGAGTGAAGGACTCTCTGACTTTATGTTTATCCCAGTCTTGTGTTGGTGGAGAATGCGTCTTCCTTCATCACCAGCTCCTTTGGGTTCCAAACCAACTTAGAAAAACTGTAGTTGGAACAGAATTTATATTATCAACTAGAACATGTGAACAGGATCCTGTGCAAGCATGCCGTGAATGGTTGGACCACATAGACTAAGAATCTGGAGCCTCCCAGATAGTAACCTCTCTGTGACATGGTTATTTGTGTGTGTTCTTTTTCCTATACAGTTGAGAGTATAAGGTTCTGAGGGTGGGTATTTCATTTGGTTCATTGCTATCTCCCACAGTACCTCAGGCCTTTGTATGACATGATTACTCAATATATAGGTAGAAAATTCAATTGAATTGTTTTTGATCATGTTTTCCACCTTTTTCCCATGACTTCTACTAAATTTATTTATTCGAAATATTTAGGTGCATTTAATTTGTCTACTCCTTAACTCCTTTGGAAAAGCAGTATTTGGGGGCAGGATACTTTTGGATAAAGTACCAATGACTTTATAGTAATTTGATATCTGTTGAGATCTTCATCTTATTATGCTATATTGTAATATTTCTTGAAACTGTGACTTGTGTTAGTAGGTCTGCAATTAGTATATTTGGTTTTAATGATATAGAGTAGAAATTATGAGAGAGCATCCCACAAAGTAAGGTAAGTATTATTTTGTGAAATTTGTTTTAGGCAAATTTATGTGTACACATCATGTGTGTATTGCTTCATGATGAAGCTTGTTTCATACTGGAGTCATGGTCAAAAAAGTTTGAATAACATTGCTTTATTGTAATACTCTGTTATTTCATTTATCATATAGCATTATGCCAGTACATACAGGCTTCTAAAGCCAGGGATGGTGCCAGCCCTTTCATTTCCAGTACGACTGAAGGTAAAAACAAAACAAAATTGAGAACACCCAAAGCTTTTTGGTGGCTCTTACATATGTCTCTACAGTGGCATTTTGTACCCTTTGACCTTCTAACTTTCTTGTGTCTTTTTTGACCAGTAGGTTTTTCATATTTGTGTCCCTCTAGGTGGTGGGTTCTTTGGTTCTTCCTCTTTTCACTTTAAAGTTCTTTATTTCAGTATACTCTAATGTTTTTAGGAGGAAAGGAGGAACAAAAGAGAATTTCAGAAATTTCAAATGATTCTGAATTGAAAAAATGGCTCATTAGATTTATCCTGAAATCTGCTTTCTTAATGTTCATTTTCAAGAAAAGAAAAGAAAGCTAGTGGTGTCCAGTATTAACCACGCTAAACCTTTTCAGCTTCTTTGCTTACCTAATGACTTAATACCTTTCTCTTTCTTAGATGGTTGGCATACTAACCTAACCTCTTTGCCTTTACTTCTGTACCTTGCTGGACTACCAAACTCAGACATTCATAACCCTGTAATTTCAAAGGACCTTTGTAGAGATGATTTGCTTCATTCTTTTTCTTGCAGGAGAAAATTTTGAGCAGACACCGCTGAGACGAACATTCAAGTCCAAGGTCCTTGCCCGATACCCTGAGAACGTAGAATGGAATCCCTTTGACCAAGATGCAGTGGGAATGGTTAGTATTTGTTAGCTACAAGTATGATGTAATTTACAAAGTAATCTACAGTAGAGTTGTGAGTCCAGGCTGGGGTATCAGTGATTCCACCAACTATCAGTAACGTTTGAAGAAGGGGTTATATGCATATTATTCATGATTCTGCATTTTGATTAACATATCAGATATCCAGAATGTATGAAATACACTGAAAAGTCACAGTGTGTTTCT
Organism: Paguma larvata; assembly: GCA_030068075.1. Classification (NCBI taxonomy): domain Eukaryota; kingdom Metazoa; phylum Chordata; class Mammalia; order Carnivora; family Viverridae; genus Paguma; species Paguma larvata. The sequence continues at coordinate 63,624,214 of CM057831.1, read as the reverse complement.
GTTTTGTCAGACAAAACAGAAACACACTGTGGTACATAGTGGTAGATCAGTGAACTTTGTGGTACTGAGCTATTGTTTGCTTATAGCATTGAGATTACACAGTGAGTGTGATTTAAAGCAGTTTTCTCTCAATCTGGGTTGTATATGTCTGAATGATACTGTGGAAATGGGTATTTTGTTTCACCATAATTTTAGATAGGACAACATTTTAAATCTCATGTAGAAGAATACTACCATGAATAATCTAACTGTTATTGCATGTTCACCTTGTGCTAGGCAGTGTGATGAGCATTTTATATGAATTAACTCATGTAAACTTCATAGTACCGCTTACGTAGATGATATTAAACACACACACACACACACACACACACACACACACACACACACACACATTTATACATGAAGAAACTTAGGTCCAAAGAGTGATATGTTTAAGGTCACAAGACTTAAGAAGCAGTTGAGCTACAATTTGAACAGTACACTGTAGTCTGGTTCCAGTGCTGTCCTCTTTGTCACATCTTTGTAGTGCCTGTATTAATTTTTAATGGTTTTCTGTACTTTTTAGAGGATGATATTGTTTGATGCATATAATAACCCTGTGAAGTAGGCAGAGTAGACTGTATTACCTTCATTTCATAGGTGAAGAAACTGAGTATTAGCCTCAAGTTTTTTGACTCCTGATCCAGTGCTTGTTTCATTTTTGACATGCTGTATTCTAGAAACACCTAGGCTTTGGGAAGTCAAGTCCAAAAGGTAATGGATATACCATAAGGTTATATGTTCTATCCATTTATTTGTTAACCCAGGCTGCTGGTAGATCATTTGTATAGCCTGGCTTTTGTAAACCTGGAAAATGGGGACCGTTTCATATAGGTCAGTTCGATTAGCTATCCAAGTTCCTTTATATAACCCATCTGAGTTAAAGTGAAAAAAAACTACATTTTTATCCTGATTATGTCACTTCCTTGCTTTATGTGCAATGCTCCCTTTTTTTTTTCTGTGAAAAGAGAAGGTTCTCTTGATGACAGAATTTTGTGAACTGATAAGAGTCTAAAACTTTATTTTTTGGTGCAAAATTCTATCTGTCTAGTTTTTGGGTATATTTCTAGCATCCTCTCCCAATAAATGCTGTCGTGCTTAACCACCTACTTAAATTATCCAATCTTTCTCTTACTTCCTTGTCTTTGTGCATTTTCTCCCTGTCTCTGAAAACGCTTCTCTCCCTTGTCTAACCTCGTCTATCAAGCCTTTTTCTGATGTTTGTGGGCCGGGTTATCCATTCTGTGTTGCCCTAGCACTTTGTTTCTGGATATCCCTGATAACTGCATTGTAATTTTATTTACTCGTGTGTCTTAGAATTGGAGATCTTTAGGGCAGATATTTTGCTGTATTGATATCGATATCCCAAATACCTAGCATAATAGGTACTCTGTGAGTAAATAAATAGTGATGGTATTCTGAAGAGGACCAACAGTGAATTCTCACCACTTGTTTCCTTGTTGTCTTTTGCAGCTATGCATGCCCAAAGGGCTGGCATTCAAGACCCAGGCTGATCCCAGGGAGCCCCAGTTCCATGCCTTTATTATCACAAGAGAGGATGGCTCTCGGACATTTGGGTTTGCCCTCACATTTTATGAGGAGGTGACTAGCAAACAGATCTGCAGTGCAATGCAGACCCTCTACCACATGCATAATGCTGAGTATGATGTCCTACATTCTCCCTCTGCTGATGGCCGAGACCACAGTGGCATGGATGATGGCGAAGGCACTCCTGGGACCAAGCTTCAGCGCTTCAACTCCTATGACATTAGCCGGGACACGCTCTACGTCTCTAAGTGCATTTGCCTCATCACACCCATGTCCTTCATGAAAGCATGTCGGAGTGTGCTGGAACAACTTCACCAGGCAGTCACTTCACCTCAGCCCCCTCCACTGCCCCTTGAGAGCTACATATACAATGTACTCTACGAGGTGCCACTCCCACCTCCTGGCCGGTCCTTGAAATTTTCTGGAGTCTATGGGCCAATAATCTGCCAGAGACCAAGTACCAATGAGCTTCCCTTATTTGACTTTCCTGTCAGAGAGGTCTTTGAACTGCTTGGGGTGGAAAATGTGTTTCAGCTTTTTACTTGTGCCCTTCTGGAGTTTCAAATCCTGCTCTACTCACAGCGTAAGTCAGTGCTTACTAGAGCTCTCTCCCTGCATAGGGCCTCCCTTCTTTCCATATCAGATGCAGTGGAACTGACAGTAAACGTCCAGGGCTGTTACAGTTTGAGCAAAACTCAGATCTTTTGCAGGTAGATGGTAGATGGGAAGCCGATGGAACACAAGAGGGTCAGTTTTTAATTGGCTATCATCGTGGCCTTTTGCTGGGCACTCAGTCTAGGAGGGGATCCCTGCTCCCTGACATTCCTTCTAATTGATGCTGAAAAGAGAGGTGATGGTGCTGGGAAGCTGACTTTCCATCATTCTGCAGAGTTATTTCTGCCCCCTTTACAGCCTGACAGTAAAACTGAGGATTCACAAATGATGATCCTTCATATATTTGAGAAAATAGAGGATGTGTTGCTTCTTTCTGTTGTTTGTTATAAATGAATTGTTTTTTATCAATAAGAGGTGAACTGAATGTGAGCAGCAGATTTGGACAATATAGTACAGTAGATGGGAAGGAAACATGTTTATTAAATGAACCAGAAAAGTAACATAAAATTTATTCATTCGCTACATATTTATTGAGAGCCTACTGTGTGCCAGGCATCGTTTCAAGGTCTAGAGATACAGTGGTGGACAAAACAGATAAAAACCCTTCGTATAATGGAACTCATATTTTAGTGTGGAAGGAGAAGTAATTATATGAATAAATAAAGTTTATAGTGTGTAAGGTGTTAATAAGGTCTGTGGAGAAAAGTAAAATAGGAAAGAGGATGGTGTTTGGGGAAGGGAAGTTCCAATTTTTAATAGAGTGGTTAGTTCAAGCCTTCTCCCAGCAACCCATGTCATATCTGTAAGAAAAGTATTCTAGGCAAAGGGCATAGTAAGTATAAAGGTTTTGAGACAAGAATGTGCTTATTACGTTCAAGAATAGTGAGGAAACTGGGTGGATGGAATGGAGTGAGAGAGCAGGGAAATGGAAGCAGATGTTAGAGACTTAAGTCTAGATTTTACAGTCTTATAAGGTGTTTGTTACTCTGAGATGCATAGTCATTGTAGGTTTTAAGTTTTTTGACTTTTTATTTTGAAATAGTTTCCAGCTATGGAAGAGTTGCAAGAAGTGTTCAAAGAACTCTTATAATATGTTCTCCCACAATTTGCCAATTGTTAACATTTGGCCACATTTTTTTTTTATCATTTTCTCTCCGTATATGTGTGTACATAACTGAGCCATTGAGAATCATTGCAGACATGATGGCCCTTGACTCCTAAATGCTTCAGCTTTTACTTCCTAAGAACAGGAACATTTTCTTACATAACCATAGTCTGATTATCAAATTTAGGAAACATAACATTGTTACAATATTGTATTCAGGTTTCACCACTGTCCAATAATGTCTGCTTCGATAATTTTTTTTTTTAACTCCTGATCCAGGATCTATTTGAGTAACATGCATTACTTTTACTTGTTACTTCGTCACGTCTTTCATCACATGGGTGTTTTTGAAGAGTACAGCAAGGCATTCTATAGAATGTCCCTCAATTTAGGTTTGTCAGATGTTTCTTCATGATTAGACTCAGGTTATATATTTTTGGCTGTAATACACAGAAGTGATGGTATGATTCTCTCAGTGCATTATGTCAAGAGGCACATAATTTGTATTTTTATCATGACAGGAGGCACTTGATATTAGTTTGCCCATCTTTGGTAATGTCAATTTGATCACTTGATTAAGGTTATGTCTAGGGGCACCTGGGTGGCTCAGTTGGTTAAGCACCGACTTCGGCTCAGGTCATGATCTCACGGTTCCTGAGTTAGAGCCCTGCATCGGGCTCTGTGCTGACAGCTCAGGGCCTGGAGCCTGCTTCAGATTTCTGTCTCCCTCTTTCTCTGCCCCTTCCCTGCTCACACTCTGTCTCTCTGTCAAAAGTAAATAAACCTTAAAAATATTAAAAAAAAAAAAAAGATTATGTCTGCCAAGTTTCTTTCTTTCTTTTTTTTTTTTTAACATTTATTTGAGAGACAGAGAGAGACAGAGCACAAGTTGGAGAGAGGGGCAGAGAGAGAGAGGGAGACAGAATCTAAAGCAGGCTCTGGACTGTCAGTACAGAGCCTGACGCAGGGCTCGGACCTATGAACCGTGAGATCATGACCTGAGCCAAAGTCAGATGCTTAACCGACTGAGCCGTCCAGGCGCCCCTGCCAAGTTTCTTAACTGGATAGTTATCCTTTTTCCCTTTGTAATTAATAAGTAATTTGTGGGGACTTACTTTGAAACTATGTACGCATACCATTCCACTTTGAAGTTTTGCCCAATAGATTTAACATTCATTAATGATTCTAGTCTGAGTTAGTTATTACCGTGATGGTTACAAAGTGGCGATTTTTCTAGGCATATCTCTATTTATTGATTGGCGTTTTACTATGGGGAATAACATTCATTCTCCCTTGTTTATTTACATGGACTCATAGATTTTTATTTTATATATTTTTAAATGTTTATTATTTCTTTTTGAGAGAGGCAGAGTACAAGCAGGGGAGGGGCAGAGAGAGAGGGAGAATCTGAAGCAGGCTCCAGGCACTGAACTCTCCGCAGAGTCTGATGCGGGGCTCGAACCCACAATGCACAAGATCATGACCTGAGCCAAAGTTGGATGCTTAACCAACTGAGCCACCCAGCTGCCCTAGATTTTAATTTTATTCAGTAGTTTAGGTATCTGTAAGGAATTGGGAATGTTATAGAGGTGGGAAAAGGAGGATTAAAACCAGAAATATAGTAGGTGACATTTTTCCATCAGAGTTTCTTCTTATATTTCCCAGAATATGGGTTATTGTATCCATAATAAGAATTTGAAAGAGATTTGAAGGCAGTTGAGAAGATTCGTGTATAGAATAAAATGGAATTCAGGATCTAAAGGCATGGTTACAGAAAGGTCAAGAAAAAGCTTTTTACAAAAAATTTCTGGACACTGTTGAGCTTGGCTAACCATAAAATGGAGTGGCCTTCTATTGGATGTAGGTTATGTTCTCTATTAATAGAGTACTTTAAACAATTCAGGTTGGTTTTCTTGAAATAGTTTTTCTTTATGATTCAAAGGCCTTAGGTAGATGAAAATCTCTCTGGCCTTCCAAAAACATGTCATCACCACTCACAGTTAGTGTTGACCACTGCATGTCCTGCCTTCTGAATAGAAAATCAGCATTACTTAAGGAAAAAGAATGCAGGCAAAATTGTAGAATCTCAAAGTATAACCCATTGACTGAATTTTTTAAAAAATTTTTTAATGTTTATTTATTTTTGAGAGAGACAGTGCAAGCAGGGGAGGGGCAGAGAGAGAAGGATAGACACAGAATCTGAAGCAGGGTCCAGACTCTGAGCTGTTAGCACATAACCCGATGCGGGGCTCGAACTTAACGGACCATGAGATCTTGACCCGAGCCGAAGTCGGATGCTCAACCAACTGAGCCACCCAGGCACCCCAGAACTGACATTTTTAAGAATTTTTAACGTGTACAGATCATTTAACCTACTCCTAGATATTTGTTCTTTGGTCCATATATGGTTTTTAAAAATAACTTATTTTTTTAAAAGATTTGAATGTTTATTTATTTATTTTGAGAGCGATAGAGTACGAGCTGGGGTAGGGGAGAAGACAGAGAGAGAGAATCCCAAGCAGGCTCCATGCTGTCATCGCACAGCCCGATGTGGAGCTCACGAACTGCGAGATCATGACCTGAGCCGAAATCAAGAGCTGGGCACTTAACTGACTGAGCTACCCAGGTGCCCCTTTAATAGCATAATTTTTACTAATTAGTACAAAATTGTATAAAGCAGAAGTTCTTTATCTGATATGAGTTAGTGTCGTAGATTGGATAATTGAAAAAGTCATTCTGGTCTGAGAATTGTGAAAATGGTACATATATCCATTAAACGTTGTATTTTATTGTAAAATGTGATTGTATAGTCACTAATCTTTTGATGAAGGGTCTAGGTATTTCCTTTGATTATGGGTCCACTAATCAGATGTCTGCACTTTTTTTCTTGCATAAACCACACCCATAATTCGTTCAGTAGGTTTTCCAGATACATTTTTTTCTAAAGGGGAGTAAGAATTTAATGAATTTTACAAAAGAATCATAGTGGAGATTACCTATAGATTTTTGTAGTTTTTCCCTAGTGTTTTGTACTTAATTGCCTCATGATATCCCTAATTCAGTTATGGTATTTTTTAGCCACTTTGCATTACTCAGTATTTTTAAAGCATTTATTTTGTTTTCAGAGAAAATTCTCTTTTTGTCCTCTTATTTTACCATTTATTTATATAATATTTGGTTAAGTTAAATAATCCAGTAATAAGTTCAACTACCACAGATAAGTCTGGGAACAAACTTTTGATAAGCATACATTAGTTTTTATTGCTACCGGTGGTAGCCAAAGATCAAGTTTCTTATATAACCCTAGTGAAAATAATAGTTTTTAAAATCTGTTTATTTATTTACTTTGAGAGACAGAGGGAGCACATGCGTGCACGTGCGAGAGAGAGCGGGGAAGGGGCAAAGAGGGAGAGAGAGAATCCTAGGCAGGCTCTGTGCCATCAGCACTGAGCCTGATGCGGGGCTCAGTCTCATGAACTGTGAGATCATGACCAGAGGCAAGATTAAGAATTGTACATTTAACCAACTGAGCCACCTAGGTGTCCTGTAAATAATAGTTTTTAAAAAACAAATAAATTATGTATGGGCAAACAAGGCAGAGAATATTGAAAATTTCCCTTTTTCACCTAGAATTCTATTTCTATGGAGTAATACTTTAAGTTTTTAGTGCCTCCCCCAAATTTTTTAAGCCACGAACTATTTTTATATTAAGTGTTGAGTACATATGTATTAATTGTAATGTTCTTTAAAGTATACGTATACTTTATGATACATGTATGGTATATTAAAATTGATGCTAAAATTTAATATACATATATATATGTTTTAAATATGGTATATTAAAACTTAGAAAAAAACCTTTCAATTATGTGGTAGTAATTTTAACACATTGCCAAAGGGTGTAATGAAGTGTAAGACTTCCACCTGTGGTTCCCCTGGTTGTCCTTCAGGGAGATTACTACTGTCTCCTGTTTCCTTCCAGACGTAATCATGCATATACAACATATATGCTTTTTAGAAACAACACAAATGGGAGCATGTTAATCATTGTTTTGCCCTTTCTTCCATTTAATAATGTATCTTGGAGATATTGGGACATAGAGATTAGATTATTTCCTGAGAGCCAAGAATACACAAAAAAACATTCTTGTTCATACAATTTTCACAGAAGTGTGAGTATGCAAGGGCAGTTTATGATTCAGTGTCTAATGTGTAGGACTTGCCCTGTAGTTTGTTTAGGGGTGGACTTACCTGTAGAGTGTTCCCAAGGCTGTTATCTTTCTCTGTACAGAGACAAGTCATAAAAACATGCGGTTTCCTCCCTCCTTTCTCACCATGAAGCAGTGGTCATTGTAATCCCTCTATGCTTTGCATTATTATCTCCTTTTGTTAAAAGTAATTGCTCAGTTAATGTTAGGGGAGCTATAAGAGAACACAGTTGTCAAGAGCTGAAGTGTCTCTACTTGATTTGATTGAAATGCTTTGGATCCACATGACCTTCAGCTGCGTCCTATTTATTGGTTTTGCCTTCTTGGAATGATGAGTACAGATATAGGCAATGGCAAAGAAGGTGCTGATTTTATCATTGGTGCTGGTGTACACAAATGGGTTTTGTGCTATTGCTTACAGCTCTTGGAGGTCAGGATCCTAGTGTGGGTACCACAGATTACTGGAACCCTGAGGCATCGTTTGTTAGGCATCCTTGAAGATGCTGCTTTTTTTAAATATAAAAATGTAGAGAAAAAGAACTGTCAACTCGCATAGACCAGAAAGGCCATACAATGCCACATTTCTAGTATCTGTAGAGTTAAGCTGCATAAATGGAAAGCAGCTTAGACTTGAGAGGAGACTATGTCTGACCGCCAAAAGTTTTGTTTCTAAGAATCCCACAATTTCAAGTGCATCACAAGGAATTCTTCAGAGATTTCAATCTGAAGCAAATAAAGTTATCCACTCTTACAAAAATAAGTGGGCTGAGTTTTAGATGCTAGATTAGATCTATCCTGAAGAGTAGGGAAAAACCAGAACTAGATTTCTGTGATACTGAAAAAGTTCCTTTGATGGAGCAGAGAAAGCCTCTTTCTTCAGACTCTGGCATGCTCTGTGTTATGGTTATAGAGTAGATGTTCCCAGACACTGCAGCGAAGAACTGTACGTAGTAGTCCAGTGCCAGGAAGTCTCATGACAAAGGCATTTTTGGGACTCCTTTACTCAGACTGCCTGTTGGCCTTCTGTGAGGTGTTACTGTCCCTGAGCAGACATGCCAGGAATGCCAGCCACATAAAACACCTGATTTACTGACTTTGGCTAAAAGAAGGAAGAAGTTCTTTTGCTTTTCTCATGATTAAAAAGACCTCTGGTATTCCTGCCCCCCACTCCAAGATTCAGAAATGACGTGTGTGTGTATATACACACTGAAAATGGGGGCAGGATATTTCAGCGAATATTTATTCAAAATATGTGTTTAAGAGCCAGTGTTCAAACAGAGTAGTAAGACTAGACTTCAGCTTTAAATATCATTTGAAGGTTTTCTCCCACGCTTTTACATTCTTTTGATTCATCTTAATTTTGAATTTTAAAATAAATTCTTAGGATGTCTGAGATTCTCAAGATTATTGCTCTTGAGTGGATTATTTACAGACATTCACATATAGAAAAATATAGGAATTGAAGTCTCATCTGGAGAATCATGAGCATTTGTCTTAATTATAAGGATTGTTGGGGTGCCTGAGTGGCTCAGTTGGTTGAGCGTCTGACTTTGGCTCAGGTTGCAATCTCGTGGTTTGTGGTTTTCTAGCCCCACATCGGGCTCTGTGCTGACAGGGCGGAGCCTGCTGCTTTGGATCCTCCATCCCTCTCTCTCACTTCACCTCTCCTGCTCACGCTCTCTCAGAAATAAATAAACATTAAACAAATAATGATGATTGTTGGAGTAGTCATTGAGCAGAAGAATTTCAGAAGAAAGATAAAAAAAATAAGTTATACAGGTGTCCCATGGAATTGAAGTATCAGGTGAAGAAGAGGCTGAAGGCAGAGCTCGCAATGGTTTAAATTTTGTTACTCAGTTGTTGTTTATTTCCATGTGGGACTAAATACTTTTTCTGAAATTATTTATATTATATATATAAAACCTAATTTAACTGTCAAAGATTGCTTTTTATTTTTTTTTAATTTGGGAAATGGTGTTGTTGCTTGAATGAGGTGGAGAATCTTCCTGAAGTAGTTTTTTTTTTAAAAAGTTTATTTACTAAATATTTAAAAAATTTTTTTTCAATGTTTATTTTTGAGAGACAGAGCATGAGTCAGGGAGGGGCAGAGAGAGAGGGAGACACAGAATCTGAAGCAGGCCCCAGGCTCCAAGCTGTCAGCACAGAGCCTGATGTGGGGCTTGAACTCACAAATTGTGAGATCATGACTTGAGCCAAAGTCAGATGCTTAATCGACTGAGCCACTCAGGCACCCCTTTACTAGATAGTTTTTAATACAGGAATGACCATCCTTTGTGTGGGCACAATGAAAAATGAGATAGACTCTCTCCTTGAACTCCTGTTACTTTGCACTGATCTTTAGTGAATGTGAGAAGCTCATGTTCTTTTGTGCTGCTAAACCAATTTTTTTTATTTGATCAAATCTCCGAGTTTACTTTTATGCACTGATTGGTTACATCACTCATTTGCCAAGTACCTTAGTTTCCCCAAAGAAGCATATGAGGCATTTTCCTGTAGTACCCTTAAAATGTTGAAGATAATGAAATTTTAGTCATTAATTTCTATTTATTTGCATTACTGGTTAAAAGACTATTTCCAGGTCATGCTCTTCTTTGCTTAGCTGTGAGTAAGGTGATGGCAGTTTTCAAAGCTTTGTTAGTGAAGAAATGTAGGATACTTCACTAAACTTTTACCTAGTTGATACGTAACAGCTTTTGTTCATTTTTTACTCACCTTCTCATTTTCTGGAAAGCTTTTTGTTACTTTTAACTGCTTTATGAACCAAGCCGTGGTTTGTTTAAATGATGGGGTGGGTTTTTAGTACATGAAACCACTTGAGCTCTACTGAAAGCTCATTTGAAATCAACCATTCTAAAGGATATTACTCATATGATTTTAAAATTTATGTTCCTGCTTTGTCCTTAAATGCCTGAAACCATTATACCATTTGTGAAGAGTAATTTTTAAAATTTCACTTGTAACTTGTAATTTCACTTCCATTTTATTGGCTTTGCCAATGTGTTTTTTACTTATTGTTTGGTAAAACAGGTCTAGAAATTGTGTTCTAAAGAAAAGCAAAACTTTGAACACAAGCCTTCCCTCCCAAACTAAGATCCCTGACCTAGAGTTGAGAGTTTTGAGGCCCGAAAGTCAATCTTCTGAGTCTTTCAGATCCTCCAGAAGCTTTTCATTGAAGTGTTAAAATAACACATTGGTGCTGTTCCCATTTGGGAAAAGTTCCAGGTGGAGGATGGACTTGGCTAGTGTAGAAAACCAGCTACTGCATGCCGTGTGGTTCTTTGGTCTTGATCTTGAAGGCAGAGCTCACATTAGTTCCTTATAGGATACAGATATACCTGAATAGTAAAAGAGCCTATTTTGGCTTCCATGCTGAATGAAGACCAGGCCGATGTTCCTTTTTTCTGTTGTTCCGGTTCCCCAAACCCTTTCTACTTAAGAGAATCTACTAACATTTTGATTTAGTATTTGGAGCAAGGTGCTATTTAGGATTTCTATTGTATTTCCACATTAAATCTTTATTACTTGCAAGAACTTGTTTGCGTGGGTATATTTCAGCTTGTGGTCCACCAAGGTCTCTGGGTTGTCTTTCTGATACCCACAAGGGAAACACACTCTGAGCATACCCTTGCTGAAGTTTATCCTGACTGTTTCTAAATGTGAAATTGTATTGAAAGTTTTAACTTATTCTTTGTCAAGCAAGTGTTTGTTTTTGACTTTTTTTTTTTTTTTTTTTTTTGACCTAGATTACCAGAGACTGATGACTGTGGCGGAGACAATTACAGCTCTCATGTTTCCTTTCCAGTGGCAGCATGTCTATGTCCCTATTCTCCCGGCTTCTCTCCTACATTTCTTAGATGCCCCTGTTCCATACCTGATGGGCTTGCATTCCAATGGCTTGGATGACCGGTCAAAACTGGAGCTGCCTCAAGAGGTAAGAGGAATGCGGAGCTTGAGTCCTGGTGCCTTTGGCCCCAATCCAGGATTGGAGGGAGAATGGCTTCGGGATGAACCCAGCATGGGGTCATCAAGTTTATTTTCTCTTATTTTGAAGAACATGAATTATTTTCTAGGAAATAAGGAAAAATGATGAACCTTTTGCTCAGTTTATGTTGTTCCAGAAACACTTGTCATCCTGATCATAAGACATACATACATTGTAATCCCTGTGTTTATACTACCATGAATTGCCTTTTTCATATGCAGTTTTTCTTTCTTTTTTTTTTTTTAAGTTTATTTGTATTTTGAGAGAGAGAGAATGCGCATGTGCACGTTCAGGGGAGGGGCAGAAAGAAAGGGAGAAAGAGAATCTCAAGCAGGCTCTGTGCAGTTGGTGCAGAGCTCAACATAGGGCTTGATGTCACAAACGGTGAGATCAGGACCTGAGCCAATATCAAGAGTCGGCTGTTTAACTAACCAGACCACCCAGGCACTCCATATATAGTTTTTCAAGCACAGTATTTTACATATTTCTTAAGACATTTATTAGAAAATCATTTTATTATGTAAAACTTTTAAATACACACAAAAGAATAGCATAATGAATTCTTATGTTCTTAACACCTAGCTTCAGCAGTTATAATACATATTAAATTGTATTTTTTTTAATTTTTATTTCTTTTTTATTTTAGAGAGGTACAGAGTTTGGGTGGTTAGAAGGGTGGGGAGAGAGAGAGAGAGAAGGAGAGAGAGAGAGAAGGAGAGAGAGAGAGAATCTTAAGCAGGCTCCATGCTGAGTACGGCTTGATCCCATGATGCTGGGATCATGACCTGAGCCCAAATCATGAGTCAGCTGTTAACTGAGCCACCCCACCCAGGCGCCCCTAAATTGCATTTTAATTTTATACCTCCCTCACCCTTATTTTTTTAAGGAAATTCCACATAATATAATTTCATGATTACTTTATTAGACCAAGTATTAATAAATCAGTGGGTTTCTTTTACAGGCCAAGTTTATCTGTAATAGTTGACCTGATCATAGTGATTCTTGGGTGCTGAGCCAGCTTTGAAAACTTTCCTTTCAAGATAACAAAGACCTTCAGAGAATGCTTTTCCTCTCTTGCTATGAGGATGGTCTCCTCCTCTTTCCTATTGTTTCAAATACCAAAGAATTGATTAAAAATATGTATTTACTTGTTTATTTCCTACTTTATTCTAAAATAGTTTAAAGCATGGTTAAAATAAGATTGTTTTATTTTTTATTTTTCTAGAATTACTCATAGAACTTGTCTACCTTTTCTGGTCATTTTGTGGCTTGTATGAAACTACTGGAGGAAAGGGCTTTTGTACTCTGAATTTCTCGGTCATTAGAAAGGCCTGGGAATAAGACTTTGGAGTATACATACACTGGTGTTAACATGGCTCTATTTCCTCCCTTCATCAAAATGTTTTTGCAGGGAGTTTTTTGCATGACTGAGTAATGTTATGGCTCCTTAGTAAGGAGACCTCCAAAGAAGAGAACAGTCTCACGGACTTGGATCTGGGCCTCATTCGTGTTGTTGGGCATGTCTGGGCAGCATCCTTGATGAAACCCTGATAATTAGATCACACCTGTAATATTTAAATTATAGTCAAATGCATCTCTTTTTTTCCTTTCTCTTTTGGTTTTAGAATCAAAATGTTTTCCTTGTAGCTTCTGTTTCTCACCCCCTTTGCTTCTTTGATTTTATAGCTTTGTGTTGTTTGGAGTGGGACAAGATTGATTAAGGAAGAAAAGATCTAAATGATAGAGAAAAATCGTTGAGTTGGGGTATTGGATTTTTATATATATTTGTCAATAGATGAAAAATGGGGAGCTTCTTGTTTGCTTTATTTAAAAAAAGTTTTTTAAGTTTATTTATTTATTTTGAGAGAGAGAGCATGTGCTCCAGTGGGGGAGGGGCAGAGAGGGAGAGAGAGAGAGAGAGAGAGAGAATCCTAAGCAGGCTTTGCACTGTCAGCAGAGAGCCTGGTGCGGGGCTCGAACCCCTGCACCATGAGATCATGACCTGAGCTAAAAACCGAGAGTTGTTTAGGATGCTTAACTGAGCCACCCAAATGCTCCTTGTTGATGCTTTAAACAAATGCATCTTTAAACTGACACCTCTTCATAGTAAACCTAATTATGATTTTGTAAAGTCAAAATAAGAATAACAATAAAAAATGGTAAAAGGTGGAAGCTGAAGAGGCATGCTACTTACCAGTCTAATGAGTAGGTCACTATGGAAGAAGCCACTTTTCTCAGTTTTATTTTTATCTTTGGGATCAACTTGACATATATTTGGGGCAAGTTCTGTTCCCTGTAGGATCCCTCAGCATCATTTTTTGGGTACCTCATGTATTTGGGTATGTGAAGAGGCTGCTAGGAGACCAGCAGTTTTCTTAACTGGGGGATTCCGTGGGACTGTTTGAGAAACCAAGTATTGTCTGAGAAGCCCAAAAGTTCACTCTCTTCTGGATGTTGCAGCTTCCACTTTTGCAGTATTCCCCATCATTGCCACACCCTTTGCCTTTCCCAGTGGTCTGCTTGGGAAGGAGAGGCATGTGGAAGACCTGGGCTTACTTAGTAAGCAGTTCTAGGGTTTCAGAGTCCCACTTCATCCAGACTGGCCCTCCGAAGGTCACATATGTGTGTGGGTTGTTTCATAGCTGGATATTTACCTTGAGTTTTAGCAGATAACCTCTAAAATATTAGAGCCTGGATAGTTCCCTGTGGGGAACTTTAGGTTGGGGAGAACTGACTTTCTTATGGAGTAAAGCACCATGAAAGGTATGCATAATGAACGAAGACTAATAATATCTCTGAATTCAACTTTGAGATGTCTCACAAATGATCTATGTTTTTGTCGTTGTTGTTGTTTATTTTATTTTGTTTTTTAAGATTTTATTTTTAAGTAGTCCATACACCCAACATGGGACTCAAACTTGGAGATTAAGATCTCAGAGTTGGAGATTAAGAGTCACTTGCTCTATGGACTGAGCCAGCCAGGTGCCCCATAAATGATATATTTAAAAAACATTTTTTTAATGTTTATTTTTGAGAGAGAGAGAGTATGAGCAGGGGAGGGGCGGAGAAAGAGGGAGGCACAGAATCGGAAGCAGGCTCCGGGCTCCAAGCTGTCGGCACAGAGCCTGATGTGGGGCTTGAACTCAGGAGCTGTGAGATCATGATCTGAGCTGAAGTCAGATGCTTAACTGACTTAGCCACCCAGGTGCCCCAAATGATATATTTATAGTAAAAAATGCTAACAGTACACAAAAGGGTGAAGAATAAAGTAGGGGCACTTGGGTGGCTCAGTCGGTTAGGCATCTCTTGATATTGGCTCAGGTTATGATCTTACAGTCATGAGGTCTGTGCTAAGCATGGAGCCTGCTTTGAATTCTTTCTCCTCTTCTTTCTCTGCCCCTCCCCTGCTCAGGTTTGTGCACTCTCTCTCCCTCCCTCCATCCCTCCTTCCCTCTCTCTAAATATTGAAAAAAAACCTTTTTTAAAAAAAGAATAAAGTAAAAATTACTTCGAATTTTATTGCCCAGAGATAACTACTTTTAACATTTTGGCAGACATCCTGGGGTATCTTTACACTACTGGAAGGAATTCGAGGCAAAACTAGGGAAATTTCACCTGGGCCTATGCAAGGGTGCATCATCATCAGGGTAGTAGGGCAAGCTTGATTTATAAAAGGGACTTTCTCCAAAGGGATGGAGATTATACATTTCCTGGATCCCTAAATCAGAATTCATCAGTTGCTGCCTCATCTTGGGGCATCAGAAGTCTGTGAAAAAACCCTTTGTTTCTTTTTATACCAACACATGAGCTCAGCTGTCCCTCAGCAAGGGAAAGTGCTGAGCTGCCTTTGTGAGGCATTCTTTGTCCTGTGCTTCTCTTTTGGGTTCCATTGTGTGAGTCCAGGAAGGAGGCAGTTCGTCCATAGCTATGTCAGGGGAAGCAGGCAGAGGATATTAGAGTAAAGGTGAAGGAGTGTTACTTCTTTCTGTCTTGGGTCCTTCTTTCTTTCCTGCTGTTTTTTTCTCCTTTCTCAGGATACTCCTTCAATAGTTTTTTCCCAGTATTGTGTGTGTGTTGAGCTCCCCTTCAGTGAATAAAATGGAGATAGACTAGAGGTGAGGCTGGCTGCGATTTGGTGTTGGGAACTCAGAGTGGGAAGGGGCATTGTGACCTCCTGCAGGAAAAGATTTGGGAGACTTTTTGGAATTTTGGGGATCCATGTGGTTACTACCCCAGAGCAGCTAAGTCTTCTCATGGCCTCTCCCAACAAGGCAGGAGGTTAATTAACTGAGGAAAACTGATCATGTGGGTTCATTGCCTCTTCTGAGCTACTTCTTGTCCCCCAATCTGTTTTTTAGGACTTGTCCTCTTTAGCTGAGGAAAGGGGTGAATGAGGAGTTTGAGGTAGGCTTGCAAATTGCTTCTGTTTGCCAGAGCCTTCAGTGTGCTGTGAGGAAACAGTGTGAGGCTATTGTATGAGCTTAGTATTTGAATGACCTCCTGTTTCACTTTGCCTTCTCATCACCACTTCCTTCAGCCCGACACGGCAAAGAATGACTATAGTGGTGTCTACTCAGAGGCTCCTATCTACTCTAGCCCATCTCTGAAGTGTGCCTGAGTTGATTCTCCCCCTACCTGCCTCCTACCAGGATTGTATCTATAATATATGGACATAGTATTTGGAGTTCATAAAATTCTTTACAGACATTCTATAATTGGCTCACATTAATGGGAGAAAAGCCAACCAAGCATTGTTGAGTGGATGCAGTTATTTTTAGATGTTTCTGTGTTTCCAATTGGACAAAGTGCTTTTTTTCTATAAAAAGAGGAGAACCAGTAGGGTAAATGATTGCATTGTGTGCCTCTGGTGGGTCACAGAGCTTTGTTCTCTTAGCTGTGTGGACGGGGCTTATGAGGCAGGTGATCTTTGTGACTAGATTTAATTGTCTTTGGTGTCTTTTTTAATGGCTTGATGTGAAACCATCTATAATTTTAAATCTTTTTTTTTAATGTTTTATTTTTTTTTGAGAGAGAGAGACAGAGCATGAGTGGGGGAGGGGCAGAGAGAGAGGGAGACAAGGAATCTGAAGCAGCCTCCAGGCTCTGAGCTGTCAGCACAGAGCCCAACACAAGGCTCAGACTGGTAAATCACAAGATTATGACCTGAGCTGAAGTCAGACACTTAACCCACTGAGCCACCCAGTCGCGTGTATAATTTTAAAATCTTAAAGGGAAAAACAGAAAGCCAATTTTCAGGCATTAAACACTTATTGGCCCATTTTCTAGACAGGGCTCAAACTTGTTATTCAGTGGAGGAATTCTAGAAAGTGAATTTTAAAGTGATTCTTCTTCTAATCTTTGTATCTTAGATAAAAGAAAGTTCTCTCTGTCTTTTTTTAAAGTTTATTTATTTTGAAAGAGAGACAGAGTGAGTGGGGGGAGGGGCAGAGAGGGAGGAAGAATCACAAGCAGGCTCTGCATCAGTGTGGAACCCGATATGCGGCTCGAACCCATTAACTTTGAGAGCATGACTTGAGCCAAAACCAAGAGGCTGGATGCTTACCGATTGAGCCATCCAGGGACCCCAAAAGTTCTCCTTTTTGATTATAGATTGATAAATTGAATAGTTTCATGCACCCAGGAAATGTTTATGCATGGACAGGTTAAAACATGTAGTTTTAATAGATTGAGAGTTTGTGGAATAATTATATTTAGCCAGACTTATGTCACCCTCTTGCCTCTTAGGATGCAAGACTTATTGGTACGGGGAAAATTAGAAGGATTAGTGGATCAGCACTTTGATATACCATAGAGGTACCATCCTAAAGGAGAGACTATTTAATAATCGAGCTGGAAAAGTTGCTTGTCCATAAGGGGAAAAAATAAAAAAGGATCCCTACATTCCACCATAACAAACAACTTGAGAAGGATTAAAAAGTTATAAATGTCACAAGCAAAAGTTTAAAATCTTTTAAAGATAATATTAATAAATACATTTCTAACCTCTGAGCAGGGACTATGTAAATAAGATACAGAAAACACTATCCATAAAATAAAAGGTGTGCAGGATGATTTAGTGTTAATCTGGCTGTATTTCAGGGACGAGAGATGCAAAAAAACTTCCATGCTATTCGACCGTCTTGGCCTTTCTGGCACTATCCATAAAATAAGATTGAAGGGAGCCTGGGTGGCTTGGTTGAGTGTCTGACTCTTGATTTCGACTCGGGTCATGATCCGAGAATTGTGAGACTGAGTTCCTCTTTGGGTTCTTCATTGAGTGTGGAGCCTGCTTGAGATTCTCTCTCTCTCCTTCTGCCCCTCTCCCCTACTCTCTCTCTCTCTCTCTTAAAAGATTAAAAAAAAAGATAAATTCAATTTTTCTAAATTGAGAGAAAGACATCTTAGAATAAAAAGATCTGATAAAAACTAGAAGATATGTTTAACACATATAACCTACAAAGAGTTAGCATTAGGAGGTTGTAAAGAACTTGTACAAACCAGTAAGGTGATAAGCAGCCCAATAGAAAAATGGACTAAAGACACAAACAGGTATTGTACAAAAATACACATTTTTTCACTAGCAACCAGAGAAGTGTAAATTCAATGCACCCAAATCAGTGGCAAAATTAAGAAATATGATGATACCAAGTTTTAGAAGGATTTGGATCAGTAGGATCACTTTAGATTGCTGGTAAAATGTAAATTGTTCTGACCACTCTGGACACAGCTGGGCTTTGTCTTATAAAGTTGAACATTTACATAGCTTACAACACAGCAGTTCCACTCCTAGGATACACTCGAGAGAAGATCTTGTGTGTGTGTCCCAGAAAACGTGTAAAAATATCAAAGCAATAAACAGGAAAGAACTTAAATGCCCTTCAGTGGGAAAATTGATAAGTTGTGTTATAGTCACATCATGTGGAATATTGTACAAGAGTGAAAATGAATAACAGCTACATGCAGCAAGATGGCTGAATTTTAGTAACTTACTGTTGAGTGAAGAAAAATGGTACCATAACACTGCCTAAAGAATGTAGTCTTTTCATAAATTTAAAAACCAAGCAAAAACTTAAAGGTATACATACATATGATAAATTATAAAACAAAAGGCAAAAAGATAATAGAGAATTTTGGATAGTGGTTACCTGAGGAATGGGAATGTGTAGATTGGGGGATGGTTTTGGGAAGGAGAAGATAGGTAGGTAAAGTATTGGTAACGTTCTAGTTCTTGGATTGGGAAGGAAAAAAATGTCCCCAGATTGTCCCCAGAAAGTTTTCAGTTTACATTCCTAATAACAGTCTATCAGATGTTCATTTCCTATTAATTTGGCTGGCATTGGACATTATAAATCTTGTAAATCTTTGCTAGCACAGTAGATGAAAAATATTTTGTTTGTATTTCTTAGATTATTAGCAACATTGAACATCTTTTCATATATTTGATGTTAATCAGCTGAAAGTTCTTCTGTGTTTGCCTTCCATAACCAATTTCTACTTTTCAGTTGGGTGATTTATTTTTGTCTCAATGATTTCTTTTGCTATTAACATTTTACATGTTATATATAACAATTACTATTTCCTAGATTGTTCATCTTTTAATTTTTTATGGCAGTATTTACCTTTATGGTTTTTAGCTTTATGTAAAGTTTAGGAAGCCCAACTCCACCTTCACATACAATAGTAATATTTTGTAGTTTCTTTTAATGCTTTTGTGGATTTATTTAATTTTTTAAACTTTTTTTAATGGAAAATGTTGAACACATGTAAGAGTAAAGAGACTAGCATCCTTTGTTTTATGATATTCTTCAACTCATGGCCACTTTTCTTTCACTACCCTCCTCCTTCTCACCTTACTGGATTATTTTGAAACAAATCTAACACAGCATTACTATGTTATTTAAATATATTCAGTATGTATCTCTAAAAGATACTCTTTTAAGAAAATAAGTTGGTTTTATTTTTTTATTGTTATTTTAAAATGTTTATTTTTGAGAGAGAGATGGAGAGAGAGAGAGAGAGAGACAGAGCATGAGTGGGGAAGAGGCAGAGAGAGAGGGAGACACAGAATCTGAAGTAGGCTCCAGGCTCTGAGCTGTCAGCACAGATCCTAACACAGGGTTTGAACTCATGAACTGCGAGATCATGATGTGAGCTGAAGTTGGACGCTTAACCGACTGAGCCACCCAGGCGCCCCTGTTTTTTATATTTAAAGCTTCAATCTTAAATTTATTTTTGAGTATGATATTCTCTTTTAACATTTCTAGACATACAACCATTGTCCCCAAAACAATCCATCTATAATACATGGGTCTGTTCAAGACTCTCCGTTTCCAAAAGATTACTGTTTTATGTTTATATTAGAATCCAATAAGGCAATTGTTTTCTTAAAATTTTCTTGGCTGTTTTATTCTTTCAGGCAAAATTCACAATCAATTCATCAGACACTCCTTTCAAAAAAAAAAAATCTGGGATTTTGAAAAAAATTACATTAAACTTACAAATAAGTAGGGGCATTATTAGCATCTTTTCAATATGGAATTTTCCTATCTAGTAATATCGTTATCTGTGATACCCATTTATTGAAGTTTTTATTCCACAGTGATAACAACAGTGTTAATTGGCGTTTGTTATGTCCTGTGGGCCTAGCACATCAATCTTGACATTCATTGTCTCATAATCCTCAAACTTATGGCATAGGTAATATTATCATTTCTGTTAAATGAACAAAACAGAACTACTCTTAAGCATTTAATCACTGCAATGAAGGAAATGATAGTTGTCTTGGCTAGATAGGTTCACAATTATAAGATAAATATATCCATATTTTTAATATTTATTTCTGAGAGAGAGAGAGAGCATTAGAGCACCAGCGGGTGAAGGGCAGAGAGAGGGGGACAGAGGATTCAAAATGGGCTCTGTGCTGACAGCAGCGAGCCTGATGTGGGGGCTCAAACTCACAAACTGCGAGATCATGACCTGAGCTGAAGTCAGACACTCATCCAACTGAGCCACCCAGGCATCCCAAGGTAAATATTTTTTTAAAAGCCTTTTCTAATTTATAGGTACAAAGAAATTGCAACAGGAACAGGAACTATAAAATATTTAAGGTAAATTGAACAAGAAATATGTAAGACCTCTAAGGAGAAGGGTGGCTGGTTAAGAGCTTGAGTGTATGTCTGAAGTCAGGCTAGAGGAGTTTAGATCCCAGTTCTGCTACTTACTAGCTGTATGACTTTGAACAAGTTATTTACCTCTCTGTGTCAGTTTTGTCTATAAAATAAGGATAGATGGATATTGCCAAATTGTTCTTTGTTAATCCAGATTACCTACCTCGCTAGCATTGTATGAGAGTGCTGTCTCTGTAGATCCTCTTAAAGGCAACCTTAAAGCCAGAAGGAATCACAGAAATCAGTAAGACCAGCCATCAAATCTTACAAATTAGGACTAGGGCTCAGAAAGAGTTAATGGTATGCTGAAGGTCATATAGTGAGATATGGAACCTAGACTTTTTGACTCATTCCTGATATTCTGTTTACTACTATAAAAATTCATGAATTCAACAAACATTTTATGAGCATTTACTCCGTGTGTGGATTTTGTGCTAGGTGCTCAACATCTGTGTCATCACAGAACCCTTACCACTCTCTAAGTGTTTTTATTTCTTTATAACATTTTATAACTGAGGAGACAGAATCAGAAGACTAAATAACTTGCCCTAGAAAGTGGCAGGGGAAGATTGGAACTTAGGTCTGTTTCCTTCCTGAGCCCTATCTTCTTTATATCATATCTCTTATATGCCTATTTCAAATATTTCCTCTTCTCTCTCCTGTTCATTATCCTTTCTAAAGCTTCTTCTTAATGCTCTGAATATGCCTGTTTCAAATATTTCCTCTTCTCTCTCCTGTTCATTATCCTTTCTAAAGCTTCTTCTTAATGCTCTGGAGTTGTTCACACTCATCCTGTTTTGACTGCCAGGCCAACCTCTGCTTTGTGGACATCGACAACCACTTCATTGAGCTGCCAGAGGACCTGCCTCAGTTTCCCAACAAATTGGAGTTTGTCCAGGAAGTCTCCGAGATTCTCATGGCATTTGGCATTCCCCCTGAAGGGAACCTTCATTGCAGCGAGAGTGCCTCCAAGTTGAAGAGGCTTCGGGCCTCTGAGCTTGTCTCTGACAAGAGGAACGGGAACATCGCAGGCTCCCCTTTGCATTCCTATGAGCTCCTCAAGGAGAATGAAACTATCGCCCGGCTGCAGGCCTTGGTTAAGAGGACTGGGGTGAGCCTGGAAAAGGTAAGATGCTGTATGTGCGTTTGTGACAAGCTTGGTCTGTGCTAGGGGGCTGTCCTGCTGAAAAAAAGCGCGATATAAGAAAGCACCTAGTTCAGGGCAAGGCTTATTTGTGAGCAGTGAGAGAATGGTCTTGTGTGGGAGACTCTGGATTCAGCTCTGGCATATATTATCTTAGTAAATGCTATTTAAATCTAAATTTGGGTAGCTTCTCATCCGGACATCAAGGAGAGCCTGCTGTCATTCCTTGTGAACACTACAGCAGAGTGACTTGGAGGGATGACAGTGTGTTCAGACCTCTTAAAAATCCATTGCCCTGGGATGCCCGAGTGGCTCAGTTGGTTGAGTGTCTGACTTCGGCTCGGGTCATGATCTCGCGGTCTGTGGGTTCGAGCCCCGTGTCGGGCTCTGTGCTGACAGCTCAGAGCCTGGAGCCTGCTTCAGATTCTGTGTCTCCCTCTCTCTCTGCCCCTCCCCTGCTCATGCTTTGTCTCTCCTGCTCTCAAAAATAAATAAAACATTAAAAAAAATTAAAATCCATTGCCCTGTGAATTTCATGGCAACCTACGTCATACAGGACAGGTATTGTTAACTCTCTTTTACAGCTCAAGACACCAAGGCTTAGAGAGCCTGATTGGCCCAAGATTAAATACCTAGTAAGTGGCTGAGCTGAGGCTAGATTCTGGTCCTCTTGCTGAAGTTTGGGGTGATGGGGGGTTCGTGGGATCCGGAGCCAATAACCAAGAAAGAATTCTTGAAGGCATCTTTGGTGCAAAATGATGATTTTATTAAAGGGACGGGACCAGACCCGTGGGCAGGAAGAGCTACACTGGGGTCATGATGGGTAACTCATTATATATCCTCAGGTTGGAGGGAGTTGGGGATAAAGTAAGTCTCTAAGGAATTTTGGAAGCAAGGTTTCCAGGACCTTGAGGGCCTAGCTGTTGTGAGGGAAATATCATTTATTACCATTTTATAAAACCTCAGTCATGAGACCCTTCAGATGTATATCGAGAGGTCAAAAGCTTAGAGTATGATTGCCAGCATATATCTGGGGGCAGCCGAGATAAAGGAAGTAGACTTAGAGGATCCTTAAGGTTGGGACAATATTAAGCCAAAGTTCCCTTTTACCCCCAGCAGAGTGTCATCCTTGAGGCAGCTGAGCTCTTAGAGGAAGGTCACTCTGCCGGTTTCAGGGACTTGTCAGGGGGCTGTAGGCAGTAAGGGAATTTAATTTTTCATTTGCCTTAATTTCCCACATTACCACGGGAAGCACTTAAAACCCTTTGTTCTTGGGTAGCCAGGAATGTCCAAGGAATATCACACATATTCCACCTTGGGGAGAGGGGGTGCCAGTCTATATTTTGCCCTCTTCTTTCCCCATGATCCCTCATCATAATCCCCCCTGAACAATTTTGACCCTTAAATCTTTAAATATTTAATATAATGTTATTTTGAGAGTTATTTAAGGCCTTAACTTTGTAACAGGTTGTATATAGCCATCCTAGAGACTCTGTTTTGTTTAGTAAGCAATTAGGTAATTAATAAGAGGTACTTTTATAGAAAGAAGACAAATACAGGTTAATGGTTAGAGCAGATTACAAACCCAGTGTCTCCCAGTGCTGCCAGTGAGATTTTTAGATGTCAGGCTTGAAGCGTCTTCAGATGGGGGTAGGAACAGGCAGCAGGAATCAGATTGGTCTTTCTGGTTTGTAACTCAAATGTCTGTGGTGATCCTTTTTGAATGGCCCACTGTAAGAAGGAATTGTTAGTAGAAGTTCGGGAAAGGAGAATGAAAAAGAAAGGTACAACCATCATAAGAGAAGTTTGAGATCTTCCACAGGTTCACAGGAATAAGAAGGCACATTAGTTTCCTTACTGATTTCCTATAAAGGGGGTATAGGTTTTATTTAGATATGGGAGCCCATGAAGAATGCCCCTCTAATTTTACTGCAGTGGGAATACATAATATGACCCAGTAGGGGCCTTTTCATTTTGGAGTTAAGTCCCCTGCTGTATGAGACTTTTAATCCTTTAACTAAATCGGGTCTTTTGAGTTTATATGGGGTGGGTTTCTAGTAACTATCAGATTGGGTTTGGAAAGGGTATGGTTTGCATATTTAGAGATTTATGAATTAACCTGGCCTCAAGTGAATAATTTAGTAAAGCATGATATTCCTTATTTATTGAGAAAAGTCTTTTTATATACAATTGTTGAGGGAATCCATCCCATTTTCCAGTTGTTTAAATAATATGTCCACAGGGGTCATTATTCCCACAGAATGACAAGCAAGGAGATTGTCCATACCTGTGCTATTGTGACAATTTTTCTGAAGTTTACCTCAAGTTGTCTAGTTTAGGCAAACAACAAACACTTAAAGACAATCAGAACTAGAATTTAACATCCTTAATGGTGCATTGTTGAAACAGTGTTATTCTCTCTAAAAACCCTCATTTTCAGAGACACCCAAATCAAGACTAATTTCGTTGTAGTACAAGTCCAGTTTTAACAAACTTGGCCTAATTATTTATGTAAACTCAGCAAGAATAGCAGTTGATCATAAGGGTCTTTTAAAGTTTGCTTTGCTGGAACCTTTTATAAGAAATCACCAGATTGAACTTTTAGTAGCCTTTCCAGGCCAGAAGCCAAGCGAAGTACTTGCCATCAGACATGCCTGCAATACCTGTAGATTTGGGCGAATTCCTCTTCACGAGGTCCCCAAGATATCCGGAGGTTCCTGCACCTGCCAAGGAAGGTATCAAGCCAACATTTCGCAGGGGCTTTATGGCTCCATTTCATGAGGTCAGCCTTAGTTTCTTAAAACTGTAGGGTCATGTCTAAGTCTATGCATGTCATTCAAATAGGACATTCTAGTTAAAGCCTTGGTAAAATAACCAGTATTTCCAGTGGTGTTCTGTTACAAGATGAACGGATTCCTATTGAACTTATGCAAACAATTGTAATTGCCATGAAAGAATACTTACCGAGAGTTTTTGAATTTCACAGGGTTTAGGTAGAGAAAAAAGATAAATGCTTCAGTTTACAAATGAATACTTTATGACATCTCTATATTATAAATATCTCAAGAGAAAGTTTACTTAATTGGAAGAGCAAACATTAGAGAACCAACAAGATTTCGAATAAGTCACAAAAACTATATAATCTTCCTCAGTTTATTTAGCCCCGTGTTCCTAATTCTTGTTCAATTAGAATGCACTTTTTTAGTTCTGGAAATTCTTACCCATGTTAGTATTAATCTTAAAGATGTCAAATATTTGTCCTAAAAGTCCTTTTTATGCTTGAAGATGAAATATGTTTTGTGAGTGAATAAGAACAATTATAAATGACAAAATCTCAGAAATGGACATTGTTAAAGATCTAATGAGAGTTCATTATGATGCAACTGACAAGGAAATTCGGTTATTTCTGTGACACATTTCAATAATCAGTTTATCAAGTGATAAAGCATTAAAACTTTAGGAATTTCATATTTATTTGAGCAGTTCTAGCATTTACCCATGCTGTACAACCTAAGGTTTACCGTTATTTGACAGTCCTTTTCCAGGTAACTTAACATACCAAATAAAAAGAGCTAATTGTTCAGAGAGACTTAATTTACCCTTTAAACCCTGGGAAGTTTGTCAAAACTTTAGAAGGTTATAAAGCACATATTAAATAGGATTACAGATTGCTACAACTCTTACTTCTTTATCCAAGCTGGCAATAAGAAATCCTAAAGGCAAATATGTCTAGGATTATATAGTTGTTAGCAAAACCTAGCTCCTTTAACATTGAGAAATTTTAAGTAATTAAAGACCTGATAAAGACGAAACCTAATGTCACCTAATGTAACCTTTGTTTACATTTTCTTAATAAGAGCACATCAACAATCCAAGAAAACTTTGTCTTTTGAAAAGAGAAAAGCAGAATTTCAACCTTATACCAGTGTACTTTTTAAAATTTTTATTTTTTTTAATGTTTGTTTATTTTTGAGAGAGAGTGTGAGCACAGGTAGGGGGAGGGACACACACACACACACACACACACACACACACACACAATCCAAAGCAGGCTCTAGTCTCTGAGCTGTCAGCACTGAGCCCAACGAGGGGCTCGAACTTATGAACCGTGAGACCATGATCTGAGCCGAAGTCGGTTGCTCAACTGATTGAGCCACCCGGGTGCCCCCCAGTGTACTTTTAAAATACATTCATCTCAACCTTAGTCTATCTTGACCACACATAAAATTCCTTTTCAAAGATCTCCCTTCATGAACCTTTTATGACTTTCCTTTACCTTCTAATTTTGTCCCAAGCCATTTCTCTCCAACCAGTCTCATTTAGGACAAAATTACTTTCTTTTACCTTCAACAAAAAATCCATATCCATTCTTTATATCTTTCTTACATATCTCCTAATTTCCTACATGTGGAATTGCTTTCCTTATTTCCATCAGTCTTAAGTACACTTAGCAGAATTTTAACTCCTAGAAACCTTAGTCTGCAATGAAAACTTAATAATCAAACATAAACTGTTAACATGAGTTCTTGAGAGGGCAAATTCATGAATCAGTTAAGCACAAAGCATGTTTTCCAGTAGACCCAAATAGTGCGCAATAAGAAGTTAAAAGCATAAACCCATGTTTAATAATCAAAGCTTTAGTGCTCTCTCCTATTTGGAAAAGACCTAGATGTCCAATGAATGTAATCTCATTTATTACGCAAGGAAAACTTTAAAGTTTTCAGATACCAAAGACTTTGAAAGCTATCTTAACAATTACCCATGAAAATTTTGAAACATAAAATTAACCATCATTTTAAGTCATCTTTTTGCTAACAAATTGCAAAAGAGATAACATGATCTTATTGGACCTTTAGTATACCTTGGTAGAATAAAAGTTTCATATTTAATGCTGATAACTCTGAAGACAGGTCTATCTTAATTAAACCAGCAAACTTAAATTAGTTTAAACACTGAATTGTTTCACTTGTGTCCACTTAAGAGAAAGAACATCCCGTGGCGCCTGGGTGGGTTAGTGGGTTAAGTGTCCAACTTTGGCTTAGGTCATGATGTCATGGTTTGTGGGTTCAAGCCCTGCATCAGGCTCTGTGCTGACAACTTGGAGCCTGGAGCCTGGTTTGGATTCTGTGTCTCCTTCTCTCTCTGTCCCTCCCCTGCACACACTCTGTCTCTGTCTCTGTCTCTGTCTCTGTCTCTGTCTCTCTCAAAAATAAATAAGCATTAAAAAAAAAAAGAAAAATGAGAGAAAGAGCGTCTCCTTTCTCAGGGATGGCCTGTGTTTTCCTCCCAACAACCTGGGTTCTATTAGGAGGAGGCCTGTTTAGACAATTATCGTCCAGTATATCAGGAGGGAGTTTACTGGCCTGGGTACTGACCAAACACGTTCTGCAAGAGGCTCTTGGGTTCACGTAGAGCCATGAAGGCCTGGACCTAGGGTACCTCCATCCATTTGCCCTGTTTACTAAGGCCATGCAGTGTTACAGGAGATCAGTTCTTTTCTATATTTTGTAAGCCAGATTATGTCCAGTGGGTTAAAGGGCATCCCAAGAGAGAGTCCTTGGGGACTGAGGAGAAGCTCTCCTGCTCCTCCTAGACATAAAAGTAGAGAGAGAGAATAGAGAGAAGGTCCATTACCCCTGAGAATCCCCCTGACTCCCGGGTGGTGTTCCATGCACAGAATATGTCAGAGGTTCCTAGGATATGTCAAAGCAACCCCAGGTGTCCCTTGAATGAAATCATTATGACCACCAACTAGCCGATTAAGGGCTCCTGAAGGAGGGATGCTAGCATTCTCCGGCCTCCACATTGCATCCCAGGCTACAGATGGGTGCCTAGCATATGGACCAAGTTTGACTTGCTGAGAAGGCCAAGAAACCACCATTTTTTCCATTGATGGAAAGCAGCACAGATAGAAATCCATAATGATCTAATCAACATTCCAACACATACAGTCTTTACAGCTAAGTTCCCTAGAAAATGGTCCCCGGTAGAGTTTTAATGCAATCAGGTACTGGTTTTGGCAGGCTCCCAGTGAAGATCTCGAGGCCAGAAACTGCTAGACCAGAGATATGGAGGGGATCACCTTAGACCAATGAGGAGGAAGTGTCACACTGGAGTCTTAAGATTGGCAGCTGCCCTAGTGACTTAGGTGGCTGTCCTGTGCCCAAGACAGACAACTTTGTCTAAGGACAGGAATAAAGAGAGGGTATCAACTTTCTGGGTCTTATTACCATTCCAGCCAGGGTACTAACTTACAGCCAAAAGGCAGGCTTTCTCCTCCCCATAGAGTAGCCACTGTCTAGAGGATTGCAGCCTGAGCAATCGACATGAAAGTGTTCCAGTAAGACCATACTTCTCAGAAAGCTCCTGAAATGAGAGTAAAAGAGGAAAAGAAAAAGAACTCACTGAACTTGCACCAAAACGCAGAGTCCAGATGAAAAGACTCATTGCCTCATACGCTAGGTGCCTTATAATGAAATTTTGGGGGTAATGGTGGGGTGGTCCAGAGCCAACCGCCAAGATAGAATTCTTGAAGACATCTTTGGTACAAAAAGGTGATTTTATTAAAGCAAGGTGATAGGACCCGTGGGCAGAAAGAGCTGCACTGTAAGAGTGTGTGTGTGTTTGTTGGGTGTGTGTGTGTGTGTGTGTGTGTGACCGGTTTATGGAGGGAATGGGGGAGGAGATAAAGTCAAGAGGGAGTTTCCAAAGAGACTTTTACATGCTAAAGATTTACTGGAGGCCTAGCTATTGTCAAGCTAAGGTTGTTTTTCACTCTAGCAAAGCATTAACATTAAGATAGTAGGGAGTTCTTGGACTTTAGGCTATGATGGGATTGGCTTTTTCTGGTAAACTGGTGGAGACTTACCTTTTAACCATTTGTGGTTTTTTTTGTCCTTTCCTGTTTTGGGGTAGCCTGGAGTGTCCAAGGAATATCATACATGTCCCACCTGGGTGGGGGACAGTACTCTTGACCTACACTTTGCCTCCAGCTTGCCCCTCACTCCCTCATCACTTTTGAATGCTAGTCTTATGCTTTTTGTGGGATGAAGTTAATTTTCTATTTCTTGACTTTGAGGAGACTATCAGCTTCCTGTAGTTTTTTACTCATCTCTTCACCTTTCTTCATTTTCACTGTTAAATTATTTTTATAAATTACATATCAGCAAAATGGAACAATGTAATCACTTTTTTGGGCTATTAGCGAAGTGTGAAACATTTCATTTTCGTGTTCTATTTAGTTAGTAGAGCAGACTTTTTTTTTTTTTTAAATCATGGCTAAGTAGGAGCAGGGAAATATTTAGAGAGGTTGGACACAGTAAGCAAAAATTCTTAGAAAGATAAGGGCGGTGATGTGGGGGAGAAAATCAAAGAGATAGAGGGAGAACCAGAGTCTTACTTTGTTGCTATGCATTATCATTTTCTCATTGACTTCCCAGATTTCCTCCTTTCTCTGATCCTGGAGATAAGTAGCATCTTTTCTTTTATTGCTGAATCTCTCTCTGCCCATAATCTTATCTCTACTTTCATTAAATTCCTGGGTACCTGCAAGTGGAACACGCTTATTTTTTCTTTCTGCATGTCAGAATCCCTTTCTTTCTTTTTTTCCTGCTGACGTTTTTCTCTTTTGTTTCTTTTCTCCATTTGCTGTGAAGTAAGTGACCACTGGAGGTGGGCAGGGGGTGGAACAGATGAGTTGCATTTTTGGAGAGGATAAAGAAAAAACTTATATTTTCAACTGGTTGTTTCATTTTTGGTAGCTGGAAGTGCGTGAAGACCCCAGCAGCAATAAGGATCTGAAGGTTCAGTGTGATGAGGAAGAATTGAGGATTTACCAGCTAAACATTCAGATCCGGGAAGTTTTTGCAAATCGTTTCACTCAGATGTTTGCAGATTATGAGGTGTTTGTCATTCAGCCCAGCCAGGATAAGGAGTCCTGGTTTACCAACAGGGAGCAGATGCAAAACTTTGATAAAGTGAGTAATCCTGCTGGGGAGGTGGTGAGAAATGAGAATATGCCAGACCCTCTTAAGGATTTAACTGAAGATGAGTTTTTCTTTGGTTATATATATGCTGGAAACAAGACAGCTCTCTTAGGTTAAGGTGCACACACAGGTTGAACATCAGGATTCTGGCAAGATTGGTTGTCACAGTAGGTCACCTGAGTAAGTTTGGGCTAGTACATCAAAATTTCAGGATATCTGAAATTATATGAGTGTTTAAAACAAAAGAAGAGATTTTGCTGTTTGCTTTTCATAAAGACCTAGGAAACTTGGGAGAAAATTTAACCTACTGTATCCCTTCGGTGTGTTGCCTTTGCTGGTCAAGGCTGTCAATGACTGTGTGTTTCCTCTTGGTTCGACCAGGCATCTTTTCTATCAGACCAGCCTGAGCCATATCTGCCCTTCCTCTCAAGATTCCTAGAGACCCAGATGTTTGCTTCTTTCATTGACAACAAAATCATGTGTCATGATGATGATGACAAAGACCCTGTGCTCCGTGTATTTGATTCTCGAGTAGACAAAATCAGGCTGTTGAATGTTCGGACACCTACGCTCCGTACATCCATGTACCAGAAGTGTACCACTGTGGATGAAGCAGGTGAGGCCTTCTTGTTGCTATACTTGCCTCTGGGATTATGTCACTAGAGTGTCTGTGTTTCTAAACATGCCAACTTCTTTCCCTTTCTCTGCTTTCGCATGAATTATTCCCATTGCCTGAAACGCTCTTCCCTTTGTTTTGCCTAGCAAACATCTCCTTTAACACTATGTCAGTTATGAATGGGTCCTGCTGTAATAGAGAATCTAATCAGTTTTGGGTTAGACAGATGGGGGTTATTTTTCTCAAATTAGCAAGAAGTGCAGAATTGGTGGTTTTTGGTGTTGGCTCAGTTACTCAACAATGTAATCAAGAACTGAGATTTTGCATTTTACTCAGTTATCCATAGCGTATTGACTTTTATATTCATACTTGTTGCCTCATGGTTACAGAGGCTTTTTATGTTCACATTCAGGGCAAGAAGAGGGGAAGGTTGATGTCAGCGGTATTTTCCCTCTTGTATCAGAAAACAAAAGCTTTCCCAGAAATTCCAACTTCTGTTGTCTCATAGGCCACAACCATGTTATATGACCATCCTTAAGTGCAAGGGAGGCTGTGAAAGTGAGTATTGAACTGGGTGTAGTATTACCCTGAATGATACTGGGGCTCTATTAGCAAGAAAGAAGGGGTGAATGAGTTATGATTAGGCACTAGACAGTGTTTGCCACAAAAACTTAGCTGAAATGTCGCTTCCTCTGTGAAGCCTTCTCTGATGCGTGCTCCTGTGGTGCTTTGTTGTTGCTTCTTCTCTATAATCTCTATTTGTTTGAGCTGTCTATTATTAGGGAACAGTTTAAGAGCGGAGATTATTTACTCATTTTCTTGCCCCTAATCTGCTAGCACATATAGATGTTAAAAGTTGTTTGCTACATGCATGATTGAAAAGACCTTTTTGTTCACAGAGTCCCTATCTAGATCAGTTTAGCTAGAAAATAGTCTCATTTGAGGTTATCAGATTAAGTAGTGTGTTCACTTCTTTGTGGGTTGTTCCGTGTCCTTGTTGTAGCCTTTTTGTGTATTTTGTTCACTCACTTACCAAATTGTATGATACCTATTACATGTTCGGCATATGGTAAGTGCTCAGCAAATATTTACTGAGTGAATGAACATGCCAGGCATTTTTCTAGGTTTTGAAAATAAACCTGGTGACAATTTGGACAAAGTCCTGCCCTTATCAATCTTACATTCTCCAGTCTTCTGTCTTTACCTTCTAGCTCTTGTTCCAAGCCTTTCATTGAGATGACAGCCCTCTTGGCTAATGAGGACATGTTGCCTATGCAAGTGGACTACTCTAACACAATCATTCGTGCCTCCTGGAACACATCAGGCTTCATATTTCTGAACCCTGCCTAAGGTTTTGGTACTGGGAAGTTTGACCGATATTTTTACAAGAGTATGGGTTTAGAGAAACATCTCCCAGGCCATCAGCTTAAATCATGACTTCCCAATCTTTTCCTGTTTTGCTACCTTTGAAAATGATAGTATTTGTATATGACTCACTGGAATAAAGGGAGATATTTGCTTATAGCTAGAGGCTATAAAGCTAGAAGCTCTAGTTACTTGACGCCTTGCCCATTTGTCACACGTGTCTAGACAATCAGTTCTCACCCCAGCTCTTATCCATTTGTTGAACACCAAACACTGAAGCATGCTGATTTGAATTACTGTGGTCTCAGTTATGACCAGGACTTGTTTCTGTTGTCATGGGATATGGAAGGAGGGTCAACTAACCCTCATTCATATGATTCATTTCAGCAAAATTGGTGTCACAGACCCTTCGGCAACTGTATGCTCTGCTCCTAGGAATAATGGGAATATCTTGAGTATGCCCCAGAGAGATGACGTACTCCAAATATTCTAAACTGTTTTTTTTTCTAATGTTTATTTGCTTTTGAGAGAAAGAGAGAGAGAGTGAGAGAGAGAGAGGCAGAGGCCTACGCAGGTGATGGGCAGAGAGAGGGAGACACAGGATCTGAAGCAGGCTTCAGACACTGAACTGTCAACACAGAGCCCAACACGGGGCTTGAACTCACAGACCGCAAGATCATGACCTTAGCTGTAGTTGGACGCTTAACAGACTGAGCCACCCTTGCATCCCTGTACTCCAAACATCCTAGAGCAGGGGTCTTGCCACTGGCCTCAGATCTCTAGCCTGGAGGACTAGTTCAGTCATCTCACCCCATCTTACACTTCAGCTTCTTGAAGCAGGCTGATTGGAAAATGGTAAACACATAAATAAAGGAAAATTTTTGGAGTACCTTTAAAATGCTACATTTAAAAGGGATCTTGGGGCACCTGGGTGACTCACTTGGTTGAGCATCGGCTCAGGTCATGATCTCATGGTTCATGAGTTCAAGTCCCACATCGGTCTCGCTGCTGTCAGCCTGTCAGCATGGAGCCTGCTTTGAATCATCTGTCCCCCTCTCTTTGCCTCTCCCCTGCCTGTGCTCTCCTGAAAATAAGTACATATTTTTTAAAAAGGGGAGAAATGGGAAAATGGCAGAACAGCATGGAGACTCTCAGCTTTTCGTATCACTGAAATGCAGCTAGATCAGTACCAAACCATTTTGCGCAACTAGGAAATTGAACTGAGGGTTAATACAACAATCTGCATAACTTGAGTCACAGAACTCAGCACGTACCCAGTGCGGAGAGGTGAACTGGGGGAGGGAAAAGCCGTGCAGGGTAGGGAGCTGTTTTTGTGGAGAGAGGACAAAAAAAGCAAGGGGAGAGTGCAACGAATCAGGATTGTGCAAGAAAAGCACTCCCCTGAACGTAGCTGGAGAGAAAGAGAAAGAATGAAAATACTTGCAGGGTACTGAACAAGCAATCTGTTCCCAGAACCACTGATGGGAAGAAAGGAAAGGTTTTCAATACCAATAGGATTCTATAAACAGTGGGACACAGAGTCTGAAATTCTGGAGCTCAGTGCCTGGCGGTGCTCTGGTAAGGAGGCAGGGCGAATCCCTAGGAACAAGCAGAGGGGTCTGAGGGGTCCATTTGCCACAGTGGAAGAAGCGGTTCCCGTGTGTGGAGAGCATTTGGCCTCCACTCCTTATGGTCTCCACACAGGCAGAGGTCCCAGAAGACCCTAGAGAGCAGTCATATTTGCTGGCATTGGGACAAAGACACCAGAGTACGGTGAAACCGGTGCCAGCTGTGTGTTGTGATTTGCCATAATCTCTGAACTGCTGCTGCTGTGCGATCACACAAATGTTCTCTGGGGCAAGCCAGCACCCAGACATTGCTCAGTGAGACCCTTTCCCAGAGAACTGGCAAGGGTCCAAGATGCAGGGGTCTCTGAAATGAGGGGTTTGAAATGCAACCCCATCTGAGATAAAACTCTGGAGGGAGATGCAGCCTGGCAGGCTGATGGCCTGGACATGGACAGGGTAAAGGTGGGGAGTGGACAGAGGCCTGAGACAAAGGAAGAGTGCTTGATCACAGGTTGGTGAGGGCACAGAGCTGGGTGAAGCCATTTCCATCTCTCAGACGCATGCAAGTGCACGTGTGCCACACTGATCAGTAAGCTTAGCAGCGCCATCTAATGGAGAATGGAGCTATTACACCATGCCCTGCTCAACTGTACCCACTAAGCACATCCCGTAGAAGACCAGTACAAGTCTCTTTGCCTGCTTAGGGTATGGACTATAGAGTGATTCATAGTTTGAGTTTTAGAGGAAACTGGATATAAATTCATTCAGGTTTCATTCTGTTTGCTGGTCCATATATTCGTTTTGGGTTTTTTTTTTCCTTCTGTCTTTGTTTCAATTTTTCTTTTTTTCTTAGATACAGAAAGAGAAAATTTTATTTTTATTTTTTTAAGTTAAAGAAAATTAAGAAAACATCTTACTATATTTTTAATTAAATTTTGTATTCTATTTCATTTTGTCTTTTATTGTATAATTTTTAAAAATTTTTAAATTTTTTTCTATTCTTTTCTTTCCCTTATTTCTCTATTCTATCAAGCTTCCTTCAACAAGTAGACCAAAACACACCTAGGCTCTAGCTTCCTTTATTTGATTTTTTGTTTTGTTTTTAATTTTTAATTTTATAAATTTTTTTCTTCCTCTAAAATGACGAAATGAAGAAATTCATCCCTAAAGAAAGAAAAGGAAGAAATGAGAGCCAGGGGCTTAATCGATACAGATATGTCTGAACTAGAATGTAGAACCATGATAATAAGACTAGTACTTAGGGTTGAAAAAAACCTAGAATCCCTTTCTGCAGAGATAAAAGAAGTAAAATTGTCAGGACGAAATTAAAAATGCTATAATTGAGATGCAATCTCAAATAGATGCCACGATGGCAAGAATGGATGAAACAGAGCATCAAATCAGTGATACAGAAGACAAAATTATGGAGAATAATGAAACAAGAAGAGAAACAAAGGCAAAAGAGCACGATACAAGACTTAGAGAACTCAGTGACACATTAAGAAGGAAAAACATCTGAATCATAGGAGTCCCAGAACATGAAGAGAGAGAAAAAGGGGCAGAAGGTTTATGTGAGCAAATTATAGTGGAAAACTTTACCAATCTGGGGAATGACACAGACATTAAAATCCAAAAGCACAGAGGCATGTCATAGTCAAAGTCACAAAATACATATCATAGGGCATATCATAGTCAAAGTCACAAAATACACAGACAAGGAAAGAATTAAGAAGCAGCAAAGGAAAAAAAAATCCTAAACCTATAAGGGAAGACAGATCAGGTTCACAGCAGACCTATCCAAAGAAACTTGGAAGGCCAGAAAAGAGTGGCAGGATATATTCAACATGTTGAATTGGAAAAATATGCAGCCAAGAATTCTTTATCCACCAAAACTGTCATTCAAAATAGAAAGATAAAGAGTTTCCCAGACAAACAAAAACTAAAGGAGTTTGTAACCATTAAACCAGCCTTGCATGGAATTTTAAGGGGAATCTCAGTGGAGAAAAGACGAAACAAAACAAAAAGGCCAAAAGGCAACAAAGACTAGAAAGGACCAGAGAACATCACCAGAAATTCCAACTCTGCAGGTAACACAATGGCACTAACTTCATATCTTTCAGTACTTACTCTAAATGTCAGTGGACTAAATGCTCCAATCAAAAGACATAGGATATCAGAATGGATAAGAAAACCAATCCTATATATACAATGCTTACAAGAGACCCATTTTAGACTTAAAGACACCTGCAGATTGAAAGTAAGGGGATGGAAAACTTTTCCATCTGTCATACTAATGGTCACCAAAACAAAGCTGGAGTAGCCATATCAGACAAACTAGGTTTTAAAATAAAGACTGTAACAAGGGATGGAGAAGGGCATTATATCATAATTAAGTGGCCTATCCACAAAGAAGATAAAACAATTGTAAACATTTATGCCCCTAGTGTGGAAGCACCCAAACATATAAATCAGTCAATCACAAACATAAAGAAACTCATTGATAATAATACCATAACAGTAGGGGACTTCAACACCCCACTTAGAGCAATGCACAGATCATCTAAGCAGAAAATGAACAAGGAAACAATGGCTTTGAATGACACATTGGACTGGGTGGACTTAAGATACTTTCAGAACATTTCATCCTAAAGCAGCAGAATACACATTCTTCTTGAGTGCACATGGAACATTCTCCAGAATAGATGACATACTGGAATACAAATCAGCTCTCAACAAGTACAGGAGAGAATTTGGAAAGACCCTGAATACTTGGAGATTAAAAAGAACATCCTTCTAAAGAATGAATGAGTTAACCAAAAAATTAAAAAAGAAATTAAAAAGTACATAGAAACCCACGAAAATGAAAACACGACAGCCCAAAACCTCTGGGATGCAGCAAAGACTGCCATAAAAGGGAAATATATAGCAATCTAGGCCTTCCTAAAGAAGGAAGAAAGGTCTCAAATACACAACCTAATCTTATACCTAAAAGAGCTGGAAAAAGAATAGCAAATAAAGCAATTTATTTACCTGTTGGTGGGCGTTTAGGCTATGAAGAATTTTTTTTTACATGTTTTCTTTTCCCTTGCATAAATATCTGGGAGTGGAGTGACTGGATCATGTGATATTTGTATGTTGACTTAAAAAAAATTTTTTTTAGGGGCGCCTGGGTGGCTCAATCGGTTGGGCGGCCGACTTCAGCTCAGGTCATGATCTCGCGGTCTGTGAGTTCGAGCCCCGCGTCAGGCTCTATGCTAACAGCTCAGAGCCTGGAGCCTGCTTCTGATTCTGTGTTTCCCTCTGTCTCTGCCCCTTCCCCTGTTCATGCTGTGCCTCTATGTCTCTCAAAAATAAATAAGCATTAAAAAAAAATTCAAAAAAAAATTTTTTTTTAAATGTTTATTTTTGAAAGAGAGAGACAGAACATGAGTCGGGGAGAGGCAGAGAGAGAGATGGAGACACAGAATCTAAATCAGGCTCCAGGCTCTGAGCTGTCAGCACAGAGCCTGAAGTGGTGCTTGAACTCATGAACCATGAGATCATGACCTGAGCCGAAGTTGGACACTCAACTGACTGAGCCACCCAGGTGCCCCTGTATGTTGACTTTTTTAAAGAAACTGACAAATTGTCTTTCAGAGTGGTTGGTTGTACATTTTATATTCCCGCTAGCAGTGCATGACATTTATAATGCCTCTACACTGTCGCTAACATTTATTATGGTCAGTCCTTTCAATTTTAGCCATTCTAATAGGTTTATAGTGATACCCCATTATGGTTTTGATTTGGGTCTTCCTGATGACTAATGATGTGGAACATTTTTTGGTCTGCTTATTTGACATTCAGTCATACTTTTTTTTCTGGTGAAATGCTTATTTAAATCTTTCTCTCTTTTTTGGAGGTTGTTTGTTTTCTTATTGAATTTTCAAAGTTATTTATACATTCTGGATACAGGTAACATATAAGATACATAATTTGCAAATATTTCCCCTACTCTGTGGCTTGTCTTTTCATTCTCTTAACAATGTTTTTCGAAGAGCAGGATTTAAGAAAAACTGTTTTGAAAATGTTGATGAGGCCCGACTTATCAGTTTAAGAAAAAATGGATCAAATCTTTAAAAAAATAAATGAGACACCTGGCTGGCTTAGTTGGTAGAGCATGTGACTCTTGATCTCAGGGTTATAAGTTCAAGCCCCACCTTGGGTGTAGAGATTACTTAAAAATAAAATCTTAAGGGCACCTAGGTGGCTCATTCAGTTAAGCATTGGACTCTTGATTTTGCCTAGATCATGATCTCATAGTTTTGTGAGTTCAAGCCCCACGTTGGGCTCTGTGCTCTCACCATGTGGAACCTGCTTGGGATTCTATCTCTCTTTCTGCCCCTCCCCGACTCATGCTCGCTTTGTCTCTCTCAAAATAAATAATAAATAAATAAACTTTGAAAGAAAGCTTAAAAAAAGGAATGGGATCCCTGGGTGGCTCAGTTGGTTAAGTATCTGACCATTGATTTTGTCTCATGGTATAATCTCTTGATTCATGAGAAATTTTTGCTTATCCAAGGTCACAGATTTTTTTGTGTGTGTGTTTATTTATTTTGAGAGAGAGCAAAAGAGAGTGAGCAAGCATGCATGCTTGCATGTGCACTTGGGAGAGTCAGAGAGGTGGGGAGAGAGAATCCCAAGCAGGCTCCATACCCTCAGTGCAGAACCCAGAGCAGAACTCCATCCCACAGACCGAGAGATCAGATCTGAGCAGAAACCAAGAGTCAGATGCTTAACTGACAGAGCCACCCAGGCGTCCCACAGATTTTTTTGCCTCTATATTTCTTTCTAGAAGTTTTATATTTTCAGGCTTTATATTTGGTCTGTGATCTATTTCTTGTTGTTGTTGTTGTTTTTATTTTGAGAGAGAGAGCATGAGCAGGGCACAGGCAGAGACGGAGGGAGAGAGAAGATCCCAAGCAGGCTCCAACCTCTCAGCATGGAGCCCAGTGTGGGGCTTGATCCCACAAACTGGGAGATCATGACTTGAGCCAAAATCTAGAGTTGAATGCTTAACCAGCTGATCCACGCAGGCCGACCCTATGATCTACTTCAAATTAATTAGTTTAGATAGTGTAAGCTAAGAGTCTAAGTTCATTTTTTCCATTTTTCATTTTTTTAATTGAAATTGCCTTGAATCTGTAGACCAATTTAGGGAGAATTGACATCTTAACACAATTAAGTCTTCTGATCTATGAACACAGCATACCTCTCCATTTATTTAGACCTTTAGTTTCTCTCAAAAGTGTTACTAGTTTTTGGTATGCAAGTTTTGCATCTTTTATCAGATTTATCTTTTAAGTATTTCATTTTTTGGGTGTTATTTTAAATGGTATTGTAAAATTTTAATTTCTGGTTGTTCATTGCAAATATATAGAAATACAGTAGAGTTTTGTGTATTGATGTGTACACTGCAACCATACCATACTTATTTCTAATAGCTTTCTGTACATTCTAGCCAATTTTCCACATAGATAATATTGCCTGCAAATAATGATGGCCTTTCCAGTCTAGGTGCCTTTTATTTCTTTATCTTGTCTTATCGCACTGGCTAGAACCTTTACTACAGTGGCAAATAGATATGGTGATAACGGGCAGTGTTGTCTTATTCCTGATTTTGGGGGAAAGCATTCACCATTAAGTATGATGTTAGCTGTAGGTTTTTCAAGGAATATCTTTTATTGGTTGATGTTTGCTTCTGTTACTAGTTTGCTGAGAGTTTTTATCAGAAGTGGATGTTATATTTTGTCAGATGCTTTTTGTGTACCTATGGAGATAACTATATGGTTATTAGATTTGATTTTTTAATTTGGTGAGTGACATGCATTGATTTTTGAATATGTAAATCAGCTTACATTCCTGACAGAAACTGTATTTGGTCATGACATATTATCCTTTTTGTACATTATTGGATTAGATTTACCAAAATTTTGTTTAGAATTTTTGCATCTATGTTCATGAGGGCTATTGGTACATGTCTTGGTCTGATTTGGTATCAGGTTAATGCTGGCTTTCAAGAATAAGTTGGGAAGTTTTTTTTCTTCTCTTCAGTTTCTTGAGTTATTTCTTCTTGACATATTTGGCAGAATTCATCAGGGAAGTCATCTGGACCTGGAGTCTTTTTGTGGGAAGGCTTTGTTTATTCATTTATCTATCTATCTATCTATCTATCTATCTATCTATCTATCTATCTATCTATTCAGGGAGAGAGAGCATGAGCAGGGGAGGGGCAGAGAGAGGAAGAGAGAGAATCTGTTAGCACAGAGCCCAGTGCGGGGCTCGATCTCATAAAACATGAGATCAGACCTGAGCTGAAATCAAGAGTTGGATGTTCAACCGACTGAACCACCCAGGTGCCCCAAGATTTTTTTTTAATGTTTATTTATTTATTTTGAGGGAGAGAGAGGGAGAGAGAAAATCCTGATCAGGTTATGTTCTGTCAGTGCAGAGTCCAGTGTGGGGCTCTGTCTCATGAACTGTGAGATCATGACCTGAGCTGAAATCAAGAGTAGGACACTTGGGTGCCTGGGTGGCTCAGTCGGTTAAGCCTCCAACTTCAGCTCAGGTCATGATCTCGCAGTTTGTGGGTCTGATCCCCACAGTGGGGGCTCTCTGCTATCAGCACAGAGCCCACTTTGGATCCTCTGTCTCCCTCTCTCTCTGTCCCTACCCTGCTTGTGCGCTCTTTCACCTCTCCCAAATAAATAGTTAAATTTTTTTTTTTATTTTAAGAGTTGGATGCTTAACCGACAGCAACCTAGGCACCCGTGGGAAAGTTTTAAACTACAGATTCAGGGGTGCCTGGCGGGCTCATTCAGTAGAGCAAGCAACTTTTAATTTCAGGGTTGTGAGTTCAAGCCTCATGATGGGTGTCAAGCCTACTTAAAAAAAAAAAAAAATATATATATATATATATATATATAAAATGTATATATATAAAATATATATATATATATATATATAAAAGTAAACTACAAATTCAATTTTTAAAATAGATACAGGCCTATTCAGATTATCTATTTTTTCTTGAGTGAGCTTTTGTGGTTTATGTTTTTCCAGGAGTTTCTCCACTTAACCTATTGTTAAATTTGTTGACATTAATTATTTGTAATATTCTCTTATGAATATCTATAGAATCTGTAGCAATGTTACCTCTCTCATTCCTGATACTGTTAATTTGTTTCTTTTTCTTTTTATGCAACTTAGTCTGACTTTTTAAATTGGTTTTACTGATCTGAAAGAACCATTGTTTGGATTTATTAATTTTCTCTCTCTGCTGTTTCATTGACTTTACTCTGGCCTTTATTGTTTCCTTTCTTGTATTTACTCTGGATTTCATTTCCATGTTTTTTTCTGGTTTCTTAAGGTAGAAGCTGAGGTCATTAGTCTGAGACCTTTCTTTTCTAAAATTGACATTTATTGCTGTAAATTTCCTTTCAAGTAATATTTTAATTACATATTCTGATATTTTGTGTTTTCATATTTATTCAGTTTCAAACTTTATTTCTCTTTTGGTTTCTTTTTTGACACATGAGTTATATAGAAGCATGCTATTTAGTTTCAAGATTCTATTATTATTGTGGTTAGAGGGCATAATTATATGATTCAAATTAGTTTGAATGTTTTAAAATTTATTTTATGGTTCAGAATATGGTATATTGAAAAAAATATTTGACTTACTTTTGTTGTTGTTCTCATTCAGAGAAAGCAATTGAACTGCGTCTGGCAAAAATTGACCATACTGCGATTCACCCTCACTTACTTGACATGAAGATTGGACAAGGGAAATATGAGCCAGGCTTTTTTCCTAAGTTGCAGTCTGATGTGCTTTCCACTGGGCCAGCCAGCAACAAGTGAGTCAACCCCAGGGATTCCCTGATCCAACTCCCTAACCACAGTGATGAGGGTTATCCCATTATCTGGGCCTGAGCTTATAGAAGACCTCTAGAATATTGTAACGCAAACATGGAGATGACCCAGACTACACAGGTTGTTCACTTGTTTGAACAAGAATGTAGGTGACAAAGTGTAATTACCTTCTGTCTCTACTCTGCAAATTGGAGTAGTTCCACATGCCCAGAAGCTACAAAAAGCCAGGCTATAGGTAGGTTTCAATCATCTCTCGACTAAATCCCATGCCACACCTAGCTAGCTAGCATTGTGTCTCTAATAAGTGGTGGTTGAAATAATTGAAGTCTAAACTAAAAGTAGATACCTTAGTGGGGTTGCTCTTTTTTAGTTACTTTTGGAGATGAGTGTGTGAAAGCCCAGAAAGAGAAGGAGTATAGTTTGGGGTCTGCATGTGATGTTTTTATATGAGTTTTAAGAGATAGGTCTATGTTCCCCTGAGAGTTTTCTCTTTCTTGCCCAGTCACTGAGCTCTCGGCTACTTTTCCTCAAGGTCTCTGAGCTATCTCTGGTGATGGTTAGGTAGTTTTCCCATGCCCAGCGTTATTCCCTAGACATTCAGGTTCTCTCTTACCAGTAACTTGACCTTACTTTTTTAGTCCAATGTTCCTAATTGCCTGCTTGGATTCTGTCAGGTGGACAAAAAGGAATGCGCCTGCTCAGTGGAGGCGGAAAGATAGGCAGAAGCAGCATACAGAACACCTGCGTTTAGATAATGACCAGAGAGAGGTAAGACACCTTAAGAATGACAGACAATGACTCTTGACTATTCTACACTCTCCTTCTCTTCCCCATTTCTGTGGCTTCTGATCTGATTCACATGTTGTAGTAGTGACCTCTCCCTATAAAGAAGGGTTAATACTAGGGTTAGCTCCTGATACCCGATACTGGGCCTTGGTTATGACAAATTGAGGACGTACGATGTTTTGCAAGTGACAGCAAGTAGGTCCTCTCCCTGAGCCAGGCCCTGTTTGCAGCCCCATCAGGAATGATGTCTGGGCTTAAGAAGAGAGCCTTTCAGTCTCCTTTCAGTACTCAGTCATACATGATGCTCCCTGGGAAGTGTGACAGGAAACTCGGTAAGAGTCTGAAATTTAGAAGAATTTCTTTTAAAATTTGTGAGACTTTGTGTGTATGTGTAATATGGTAGTAAAAAAGTTAATTCTTTTGGAGTGAGAAGGAAGAAAAGCTGAAGTTTGGTTAATGCTTTGAATTTCTGAAACTGGGGAGTGGGGAACTTTTTTCTATTTTTTGTGTATCTTAATTTAAAACAGATAATCTTTTAAAAAATTTTTTTAAATGT
This sequence comes from Paguma larvata, assembly GCA_030068075.1. Classification (NCBI taxonomy): domain Eukaryota; kingdom Metazoa; phylum Chordata; class Mammalia; order Carnivora; family Viverridae; genus Paguma; species Paguma larvata. The sequence continues at coordinate 63,581,598 of CM057831.1, read as the reverse complement.
TTATTCATATTTTGAGAGAGAGCATGCGCATGTGAATGGGGAAGGAGCAGAGAGAGAGGGAGACAAAGAATCTGAAGCAGGCTCCAGGCTCTGAGCTCTCAGCATAGAGCACAACATGGGGCTCGAACTCATGAACCACGAGATCATGACCTGAGCCAAAGTCAGATGCTTAACTGACTGAGCTACCCAGGCACCCGTAAAACCAATAATCTTGACTTTTTTCTTGGAGGAGTAAAAGAGAGGAATGTTATCATTAGGTCCCTGGGGATTGGGGATTCCTGAATTGACCTCCTGAGTTTACCAGCTGAGTTTCTTGGCTCTACTATAACACGTTCCCAGTGAAGTTTCCACTTCTAAACCTCAGGATGAGACCCTGCCTTACTTAGTTGCAAAGAAGTTGTAAAAATGGAGCTTCACCTTCAGAAACCTATTTCAGGAACTTCTCTTTGAGAAAAGAACTTGCAATTTGCATTTTATACATTTAAAACCTATTGGGGCGCCTGGGTGGCTCAGTGGTTGAGCGTCCGACTTCAGCTCAGGTCATGATCTCACCATTCCCAAGTTCGAGCCCCGCGTCGGGCTCTGTGCTGATGGCTCAGAGCCAGGAGCCTGTCTCGGATTCTGTGTCTCCCTCTCTGTCTGTGCCTCTCCCCGGCTCATGCTCTGTCTGTCTCTCTCAAAAATAAATAAACATTAAAAAAATAATAATGTGTTTAAAACCTATTAAAGCATATTGTTTTCATATGTGTCTGACACCTCAGTGAATTGGAAAATAAATACCATTTCGTCTTCGCTGTTTTTTAAAGAAATAAATTAGAATTGCAAGGTATGGCTATGAATTTTTTTTAAATGTTTATTTTTTGAGAGAAAGTGAGTTGGGGAAGGGCAGAAAGTGGGAGACAGAATCCCAAGCAGGCTCTGTGCTGTCAGTGCAGAGCCCGATGTGGAGCTCGAACTCACGAACTGTGACATTATGACTTGAACCAAAATCAAGTGTTGGATGCTTAACTGACTGAGTCACCCAGGTGTCCCTTGTTATGAAATTTTGACTACTGATATACAGGAAATGATTGTGCTTAGAGTTTTTTTTTTTTTTTATGCTTATTTATTTTGAGCGGGGGGGAGAGTAGAAAGAGACAGAGAGAGAGAGAATCCCAAGCAGGCTCTGCACTGCCAGTGCGGAGCCCAACACAGGGCTGGATCTCACAAACTGTGATATCATGACCCGAGCTGAAATCAAGAGTCAGGTGCTCATCTGACTGAACCATGCAGGCACCCTGCGTTTTTTGTTTTTGTGAGGGTTTTTGTTTTTGTGAGGGTGAGTTTTTGTGAGGGTGGGTAAGGAGTGTTGGGAATTGGTATTGGTGTTAGTTTAGAAGTGTCCCTTGTGTCTTCCATCTCACTTCCATATTCTTTCAGCAGTGTTTATTGAGCATGTTTACTTGGTCCAGTCATTGTAGTAAGCACTTTGAAATATAAGGATGAGAAGGAGATAGGCTTGTCCTTAGGGAGGACCAGTTTATTAGGGAACAAAGTCAGATACACAAATAGCTTTAGTAGAATAGTCTTTTGGAAGGACCCTATGAGAGGCAAGTCAGTGTTTGATCACTGATTAGAGAAAGCAGAGGTCAGCTCTACCTGGGTAATCAAGATTGATGCAGCCATCATCTCTTTAAGCCTAGGGGATGATAGGATTTTGAGAGACAAAGAAGAGCATTCAGGTGGAAGAAATGCAGGATCAAATGCTTGGTAGTTGCGTAATGGAAGCTGCCAGGCTGAATATTTTGGAGTCAGGAGGTATAGGAAGTAGGTAACGAACTAGGAGGCAGGTAGTCCAGATGAGAGAATTGAAGCCTGACGTTGGGGGTTGGTAGTAGGAGCAGATTGAGGGACCAGAAGATAGAATGGACAGAATTGTACTACTGGAATAAAGTCTGGTGTAAAAATATTGGTTGTGAACTTGTGATACTGAGAGGATGTCAGTGTGCAGTTCACGGAATTAATGTGGATTCTATGTTAAAACAAATAGTGGGGCATCTGGGTGACTCAACTGGTTAAGCGTTGGACTCTTGATTTCCGCTCAGGTCATAAATCTCATCATTCCTGAGTTCGAGCCCTGTGTTGGGCTCTGTACTGATAGTGAAAACCCGCTTGGAATTTTCTCTCTCTCCCTTTCTTTCTCTGCCCCTCCTCTCTTCTCTCTCTCTCAAAATAAATAAATAAACTTAAAAAAAATAGTATATGGAGAATCACCAGCACATTGTAGAAAAGCAGAAAATACAGTTGTTATTTTAAGTGTGCAGTCTTCTTTTCCAGGCTCTAATTGAGCAAGGCTATACTTTATGATAGTAAGGGTAGATACCTTTGATATGGGCAGAGGAGTTAAATTCCTCACAGCTTGTTGGGGAAAATTGTGTTCAGTAGTACTCTGAAGTTTGGGCAGGTTTGTACGTGGAGCTCTACGTGTTGCAGCCATGTGTTAGCTCTGTGTTAACCATGTGCTTTTTGTTTTTTACCTCTTCTGTCATTAAAACAAAGGTAATTACAGTACTCATGGAATGCCTTACATCAGAGAAAACAGAACTCATCATATTGTCTGTTTTTCTCTTTGATGCAAGAGTTAACATTTTAAACTTGCCACTCTCAACCTTGAGCATAGGAAAGAGATAAGAAAGTGCCGGTGATAGTAGTGCCCTCTACAGGCTCTCATTAGTACTGGTCACCTATGGTTTGTATATATGGACACAAAGAGCTTTTGATTTTTCCGTTTGCTGTAGAAGTACATCCAGGAAGCCAGAAATCTGGGCAGCACCATCCGCCAGCCCAAATTGTCCAACCTCTCCCCATCAGTGATTGCTCAAACCAACTGGAAGTTTGTAGAGGGACTGCTGAAGGAATGCCGCAACAAGGTGAGCAATGGTGGCCTGTGTATGTATGCTGTTTCCCTTGGCAACCAAGGGGAGACCAGCTCTTGGCTCTGACCACTCTTTCTTGGTTTTAAAAAATTGTTAATGTAATGGGATAGTACTGATGTTAAGATCATATCAACTTGGAATTAGGTGTATTTGTTTTAAATAAATATGTCATTAATGGAGGGCAAGCACACTTTGCTTGATATTAACATATATTCTTTAAAACCGAGAGATAGATATAGTTTTCTATTTTAGACATCTTACATTATTTATATGAAATCTAGTTGAATTGTCTTCAACAGATTAGTCTTACACACATGAAAATGTTTTTGCCTCTCTGTTTTAATTTGATAGCAGTGGTCTCAATCTAGACACAAGAATTTATTGACTGCCTACTATGTGCAAGGTCAAAGTGTGTTGTTCACTTTAAGCTTGTTGTTGGAATATTTTTCTCAGTTCTACAGATAGTAATGTTTTAAAGCTTTTTTGAGGTATACTTGATATACAAAAAAATTACACACATATTTTAATGCATACATTTTGATGAGTTTGGACATATGCATATACCCATGATAATATCAACCACAATCAAGATGCTAAACGTATCTATCACTTCCAAAATTTTCCTTGTGTTATTTTTGTGGTTTTTGTTTGTTTCTGTGGGTAAGTACACTTAACGTGAGATCTATTCCCTTAACATATTGTAAAGTGCACAATAATCTGTTGTTAATTACAGGTAGTGTGTTAAAAAAATAGACACATAGGTACATGGAACAAAATAGAGAGCCCTAAAATAAACTCATGATTATATGGTCAACTAATCTTTGACAAAGGAGGCATTAATATGCAATGGGAACAAGTCTCTTCAACAAATGGTCTGGGGAAAATTGGACAGCTACGTGCAAAAGAATGAAACTAGACCACTTTTTTACACTATGCACAAAAATGAACTCAAAGTGGATTAAGTATCAAAATGTGAAACCTGAAACTATAAAAATCCTAGAAGAGAGCACAGGCATAAATTTCTCTGACATTGGCCATAGCAACATCTTTCTAGATATATGTCTTGAGGCAAGGGAAAAAGCAAAATTAAACTATTGGGACTACATCAAAATAAAAAGCTTCTGCACAACAAAGGACACAGTTAACAAAACTGTAAGGTAACATACAGAACAGGAGAAGGTAATTTGCAAATGACATATCTGATACAGGGTTAGTATCCAGAATATATAAAGAACTTATACAACTCAACACCAATAAAATTATATGCTCTACATGTTTTTAATTCAATTAAAAATGGGCAGAAGGCATAAACAGACATTTCTCCAAAGAAAACATACAGGCAGCCAACAGACATATGAAAAGATGCTCAGTATCACTCATCATCAGGGAACCACAATGAGGTATCACATGACACCTGTCAGAATGGCTAAAATAAAAAACTCAAGAAACATCAAGTGTTGGCAAAGATGTGGAGGAAAAGGAACCTTCATGCACTCTTGGTGGGAATGCAAACTGGTGCAGCCACTGTGGAAAACAGTATGGAAGTTCCTCAAAAAATTAAAAATAGAACTACCCTATAATCCAGCAATTGTACTACTGGGTATTTACTCAAAGAATACAAACATACTCATTCAAAAAGATATATGCACCTCTGTGTTCATAGCAGCATTGTTTACAATAGCCAAATTATGGAAGCAGCCTGAAGGTCCATTAATAGATGAATGGATAAGGAAGTGGTATATATTTATATAATATAGTATTACTCAGCCACAAAAAAGAATGAAATCTTGCCATTTGTAACACCATGAATGGATCTAAAGGGTATAATGCTAAGTGAAATAAGTCAGAGAAAAACAAATACGATATGATTTCACTCATATGCTGAACTTAAGAAAGAAACAAACAAAGAAAAAAGACAAACCAAAAACAGATTCTTAACTATGGAGAACAAACTGGTGGTTACCAGAGGGGAGGTGGGTGGGAGGACAGGTGAAACAGGTGAAGTGAATTAAGAGTATATTAGCAAGCACTGAGTAATGTGTAGAATTGTTGAATCACTATACTATACACCTGAAATTAATATAATACTTTTAACTATACTGGAATTAAAAAAAAAATAGGTGCTATGTTGTTCAGCAGACCTCTAAAATTTACTCATCTCACGTGCTGAAATTTCATACCTACAGAGCAACAATTCCCTGTTTCCCCCTTTCCCCCCTTCCCTGGCAACCCATTCTGTTTGCTTCTGTGAGTTTGACTATTTTAGATACCTCATATAAGTGGAATCATGTAGTATTTGACTTTTTGTGACTGGCCTATTTCACTTAGCATAATTTCCTCCTGGTTCATCCAGGTTGCTGCAAATGGCAGGATTTCTTTCTTGAGCAGTTGCATTGTTTCCTTATCTTGGCTATTGTGAATAATGTGGCAATTATCATAAGGTGTAGATAGCTCTTTGTGATTCTGATTTCAGTTCTGTTGGATATATACTCAGAAGTAGGATTGTTGGATCAAAATATAGTCATTCTTGGGACCCCTGGGTGGCTCAGTCACTTAAGTATCTGACTTCGGCCCAGGTCATGATCTTGTGGTTCGTGAGCTCAAGCCTTGTATTGGGACTCTGTGCTGACAGTGCAGAGCCCGGAGCCTGCTTCAGATTCTGGGTCTCCCTCTCTCTCTCTGCCCCTCCTCTTGCTCTCTCTCTCTCTTAAAAGTTAAGTAAACATTAAAAAAGTAGTCACTTAATTTTTGATGTTTTAGTTATAAATGTAGTTTCTAATAAAAATAGCCTTTCAACCAAGTCAATGCGCCATACTTTTTAGGACAATTCAATTAGCTTGGTCTCTACTACATCCTGTTTATTCATCAATTGAAAAAAATGATTTTCCTGTATTTCAGTTTGTTAATGGTGGTCATTTATAGAATGAAATCAAATATACTTTCTCTTACAGAAGAAATTATTACAATCACAAATTAGATGGATATATTAGTACTGATATTTTGAATTCAGGTATTTAAAAAAACAGCTTCTATCAGCTCACTCTGAGCCACTGGTATCCATATTTTCTACACAATGTTGTCTTTTTTGCTATCAAGAACATTGGTGATGCTGCCTTTCTTGAAAGAAGCATTTTCTCTTGTCTCTGAGATTTGTTTTCCAATTGCTGACATTCATTCTCAAGTTTTGAGGTGTGTGCTTAGGCAGTGACAGCTTTTTTATGTCCACTGTCTGGTCAACAATGACTATGAAATACATCCTAATTTCAGAGATGTTAATATGCAGAAGAAATGCACATATTGAAATTGAAGAAATATAGTAATTGGTCTAATACTGCCTACTGTTGGTTAGCACGTTGAGCAATAGGAGCTCTTACACTGTCGGACATATAAATTAGTGTGACCACTTTGGAAAACAGTGTAACATTGTCTAGTATTCTTCTAGATCTATTCCCTAGAGAACTTTTTGCAATGTGACCCAGGAGGTATGTACAAGTAGTTTACAACAACATTCTGTGTAGTATCCCCAAACAGAAACAATTCAAATGCGAATCAGTAGGAGAATACATAAATTTAGTATATTCATATGTTGGAATGCTATACAGTGATGGAAATGGACAACAGGTATACCGATCAATGCATGTGAATTTTACAAACATAAAGTTTAATGAGAAAGCAGATCACAAAAGAAAACATATGGGCAAAACTTAACTACCTTGTTTAGCAATGCAAATATAGGTGATAAGCATTTCTTTGCTTTTCTGTATAGTTCTATTGTGTAGATCAGGATAGTGAGCACTTCCAGAGTGGGAGGTGATGAGAGGACACATGGTGTGCTTCAAAGATATGGATGGGCAATGTTTCATTTCTTAACTTGGGTGATGGTTATAATAGTGTATGTGATATATAACATACACACACGCATATAATACATATATACTGCATATATACTGCAAAGATATACTTTGCAGAAAAAGCATTAAAAATAATGACACTGGAAAGAAATATGCCTAAGTATTAAGAATTGTTGCTTCTGAAAGGCAGAATTAGGGGTGATTTTCTTCTTGTTCTTTAGATTTTTGTATGTCACAAATTTATAACATCATTAAACAAATGTTAGTTAAGGACTTGAACTCAGTATTCAGGCAGAGTTAAATTCAGAGGCCAGATCTTCTCCTTCTTTGCTGTGTGATTTTGGCAAGTTCCTTAAGTTCTCCGACCTCAGTTCCCTTATTAGTAAATAGGGAACAATAATAATACTTACCTCATAGAGTTCCAATGTTTAATATAGTGCCTGGCGCATAGTAATAAAGGTTGCAGTTATTATACCATGTGTGTTTTTTGGGTTTTTTATAATAAGCATTTGGAAATTTTACTTAAGAGCAAATAATTTGTCCTTAATTTTTGCTCCCTTTGACAGGTACTTCAGGTATATTTCTAGCATTAAATGCTTGAAGGTTTGTTTGGTAAGATCAATTAAACTATGAAAATCAGAGGATCTCAGAAGTGAGCGTGACCAAAGAGTCTTACTCAACTTTTTTCAGCTCATAAATGCAAAAACTTAATCCAGAGTGAGCACATCACAGAAAGAAGGAGCAGGCCCAGGATCATACAGTGATTGCTGTTTTCTTATCTTTGTAACTAAACTTTAAAAAACATATATTTATTTATTTATTGTGAGAGGAAGAGAGAGAATCCCAAGCTGTCAGCACAGAGCCCAACCTGGGGCTCAGTCTCCTGAACTGTGAGATCATGACCCGAGCCAAAATCAGGAGTCAGATGCTAAACAACTGAGCTACCCAGGCACCGCTGTAACTAAGCTTTTAAAGAATGTACTCCACCATGGCCTGACCTATATGGTAGAGAATAAATGTACTCCATCTCTTGGTCCTTGTCATCTTGTCCTTCCCAGCCAGGCAGATGTGCTGTGTGGGTGGCCACAACCATCTCTAGTTGCATATGATCCTGCTCACTGGGTTATCTAATCCTACTGACTGATTCCTTGTAGACCAAGAGGATGCTGGTGGAGAAGATGGGCCGAGAGGCTGTGGAGCTAGGGCACGGGGAGGTGAACATCACAGGGGTGGAGGAGAACACCTTGATTGCCAGCCTTTGTGACCTCCTAGAGAGGATCTGGAGTCATGGGCTACAAGTAAAGCAGGTAAGGAATGTGTAGACAGCAAACTGTTCTTCTGTTTTCACTTACTAGCTTTCTTATACTTCTCCAGCTGACCGGCTTTGAAGAATGGTGCATGACATGGTGGAGTGAGACTTGAAATAGCTAAACCAACAAATAAGTAAATAAATGTGATCCAAACTATTTTTTTTTTAATTTGCTTCATAAACCTGTGTGTTTTTGAAGACATTTTTAGAGTGGCATCTTCCTCTTCTGAATAGAATTGAAGGACAAATTGATAGATCCTTTTTGGCATCTGGCCCTAGTCTGGAAATGGAACACAAAAAAGAGAACTTGGAGCTCATAAGTACCAGATGTCCTCTAAAGGTCATTCACTGATTGTATATTCCCAGGGGAAAAAGGTCTGTCATTAACATTTCTTTTATATGTAGATAGCTTAAGTGTCTAAAGATTTGAGGAAAGACTGGACAATACTGAGTAAGTTTGATTTTTACTGCTTAATACCAGAGAATTTCCTTATTTCAGAATACTTTACTATGAATATTTGGTTAAGATGGTCAACTTATTTTTATGCATTTTTAAATTTGAAAAGAACTTGAAATCTTTTCAAAAGCAGTTTTAATATAGATTGATTAGAAAATACATATAAATATGTAGCAACTATTTTTTGAGAGTCTACAGTGTCCAGCACTGTTGTAGGCACTAGAGATACCTAAGTGAATAAAACAGAACAACATCTCTGCCCTTCCGGAGTTTCCATTGTCATGGGTATAGAGACAGTTTACCACATCTATTCTTTAAGTCATTTTTCTGTGCACATATACTTGTATACAGTGTATATTTAAAAATTCAACCACAACGAGATATCTTTTCACATCTACTGGGATAACTAAAATAAAAAAGACAGACAAAACAAATTTAGTAAGGATGTGGACAAATTACACGTTGCTGGTGGGAATGTAAAATGGTGCAGCCACTTTGGAACATAGTCTGGCAGTTCCTCAAAATGTTAAACCTGGTGTTATCATATGACATAGCAAGTTCACTTCTAGCTGTGTACTCAGGAGAAATGGAAATATGATGTCTGTATAAAAACATGTACACGAATGTCCATAGCAGCATTATTCCTAATAGACCAAAAGTTGAACAGCCCAAATGTCCATCAGTTAATGAATAGATACACTAAATGTGGTATGTCTATGCACGGAATGTAATTCAGCAGTAAAAGGAATGAAGGATGATACATGGTTCAACATACTAAGTGAAAGAAGCCAGTCGCAAAAGACGACATATTTTATGATCCTGTTTATGTAAAATGTCCAGAATAGGCAAATTTGTAGTCAGAAAGTAGATTAGGGGATGTCAGAGGCAGGAGGGAAGGAGGAGTAGGGAGTGACTGATAATTCTTTTTGGGTGATGACAATGTTCTCAAATTAGGTCGTGGTGATGGTTGCACAACTCTGTGAATGTACTAAAAATTGGATTTTTTTTTTTACATAAAATTGGATACAAGTGTGAATTTTATGGTAATGTGAATTATATCTCAGTAAAACTGTTTCTAAAAAAATCTAGATGGGATCATACTGTACATAATGTTTTGTAACTTGCTCTTTTTTTTTTAAACCTCATAATATTTTTTCTATGTCCTTACCTAATATTTAGGTGATAGTGCAGTGTTTAAGAGGTCAAATTAGGAATCAGATAGACCTGGGTTTGATTCCCACTTAATAACTTAAAAGCAAGATACCTAGCTTTTCCAAGCTTCCATTTCATCCTATATATGATGGAATTTTTAAAGTACCCACCTCCATAGGATTCTTGTGAGGATTTAAGATAGTTCATGTGAAGGACTAAACTCAGAGCCTGGAATTTGGGAGGTGCTCTGTAAATGTTTATGGTCATTACTCTTCTCAGATCTCAGTTTTAGTTACTGTACCCACTGTATACATTTTCCGTATTTGAATCAGTCCTTTATTACTGGTCATTTAGGTTATTTCTGATTTTTTAGTCTTATAAACAGTAATGTGATTATAAATTTTTTTTTAAATGCTAAAAATTGTACACCACCAAATTCCTAAAATTTTGAGATTCCTGTGGGCATTGGAATCAGGAAGACTTGGATTTGAATCCTAGCTCTACTGGATGACTTCCAGCAACTTGTGATTTTTGAGTCTCGTTTTCTTTATCAGTACTACAGAGCTAATCAAGTCTACCTTTGAGGGTTATGATAATTAGATATAATAAAAATAACCAGGTACGTAGTAGGTGTATAACATATGAACGGTATTATGCTAGGTTCTACATGAAGAATTTCTGTTTCTTTTCTTTATAACAAATGAATAGAATATAAATAATCATTTTATCAATTTCCTTGAAGTTGAGTGAGCCTGGCACTATAGTTGAGCTCTTCAGCTTTTTGGTAAAACATATACCCCCAAAACTTTTTGATATTTGCCATAAAAATTTCTAGAGTGTTAGCGAGGCTTCTCTTGCAGCTTTAAGAACTAATACCATACTATTACATGTTCTGAACCTGTCCTCTGAGGGTGTGAAGCCCTATTCTGCAAAAATTCCCATAGTACGAGGAATATCTTTCGGAGTCAATTTGATTCCCTTCTCAGTTTGGATAGAGGCTACTTGTTTAGTGAGAAACTAATTCAGAATAATGGGGACTTTTCAGTTGAGGTCCCATTTTGTTCTGAAGCCTGCATATGGAGTGCCAAAAGTAGAGCAGTAACAGTGTCACTAGGGGAAGCAAGGGTATGTGCTTTTTGGCAGGGCATGTATACCCTCAGAGACACATGGATGGATGTTCAGCTGAGATCAACTGTGACTATGTTGGGTCTACAGCATGTCCTCCTTAGGCCTCTACTCGGCTTGCTGATGTGTAGAGTGCTTCTCTCCTGCTGAGACATTCTTTGGTTATGTTCTAGTCCAAAAGCTATAACCTGGTTACCTGGTCTCGATCATACAGATTATGCATGATCGTGCAGTGACCAAATTCACTCTCAAGAGGTGATCTTACTGCCGTCTTCTGAGGGCACCTTACTGATCAATTAACTATTTTATCTACTTCGAAAGTAGAGAGAATTCAAACAGCAGGTGTTGCTGCTAGCTTTCTAAACTTTATTATTAGCCATGACTGTCTACATGCAAGGCTGCCTTCAGTAAGTCCTCTTAAGAGGCTCTGTTATCTTCACAACTCTCTTTGGCTTTCAGTGACATTTTTCAAGGAGGTGGGTATCCTTCTTTAGTATATTCTTCTGGCAATAAGAGTGAGGTTTGGTTTTTCATACGGTTTTGTAACTGCTGCCCTTTGGGTAAGTGAGAGGGGTTGTTTCGTACCTTTCATATATATGACATCCCCGGAGAATCTGGTGCCCATTTATATCTTGCTATCTCTGTATATGGGAGGTTAGGCTAAATTGAACCTTGCAATCTCGATCAGCCTCTGCAAAAGAGGAAAAAGAATAATCCCTGTATCCTGACTAGGAAGACCTCACTGTCCTGTTACTAAGCTTCAGCCCAGCTGCTGCTCTCTTACTCCTGCGTTTGCTCTCCCTCCTCATCAGTAAAATCACCGTGAGCCAGGGCATCCTTCTGGCATGGTGGCCTGGTGTTGCTCTAGCCTTTGGCTCTTCAGTATCATTGCATGTGAGGGCTCTCTGGTGACCAGTTATATTTAGTGTGTGTCACATCCGCACAGTTCCTAGACTTCCTAGATTCTGGGGATACAAGTGACAAATAAGCCAAAGTCCCTGCCCTTTCAGGAGCCTACTTTAATGGTTTTGGTGGATGAATGGATGGATTTCTAGAAGTTGAATTATTAAATCAAGGAGTGTGAGTATTTTAAGCTTTTGTTTTGTCTTTGATATTTATTATATTAATATAACCAGTTAGTGCATAGGAGTGTAAGTCTCACTGATGTTGTCAAACATTATTTTCTCCCCAAATATTTGGTTGTTCAATGAATAAAAAAATAGTCTTTTCTAGTTTTACTTATGTGTGTGTGTGTGTTTTTAAATGCCACGACGATTATTGGGTTTTGTTTTAAGCTGTCTAAATCTTTCTTATTTTCTTTTAAGCTGATTAAATCTTGTAGGATATCCAAACATACAGCAAGCTTATGTCAACTCTTCCATTCAAATGCTTGATTTTTTTCTCCTTAAATAGATCAAGTTGGTGGATAGAAACAAAGTAAATACTCAGTATTCTCAAGAGACAAATCTTGAGACCTTTAAACCCCACATTCACCTGAGAGCATAAAACTTTCTTCAGAAAGTATGACTTCAAAAGTTAAATGATCTCTTTCAGACAGTCTGTATAGCATCATTATTAATAGCAATGGTCCTGACATTAGATAGATTTAAGCTAGAACCCCCTATACTCTGCTTGCTAGCTGTGTGATCTTTTATAAGTTACTTAATCTTTTTGATCCTCATTTTGCTCTTTTCTAAAGATAATGAGGATAGAGCTACCTATCTTATAGTATTGTTGAGAGCATTGAATAAAATATATTTTGAACATTTAACGTAGTACTTAGTTTATAGCAAGTTTCAAGACATGGTGACTTCTATTATTATTACTATTACTTCTATAAAATACAGAACTAAAGTCATTGATAAAATTATTATAATAAATCCTACTACTAAAACAAATGTAATATTACATTTATATTATGTCAGCTGTATAGAAGCATTTACCATGAATCTGAAATAAAGTTTTTAAAAATCACATAGCAAGAGTCACTGTGTACTGCAAGATGGCTAGAAAGATACAAAACAGTTACTGGATGGCCAGCTGGGCTCCCTCACCACCTAGGCAAATTGCTCCCTCACATCAGGCTTGCAAATACTAATCACATTTGTGCCTTGGTAAAATGATGAATTGCTACATGTCTTAAATAGTTTAAACTGTAACTCTTACATTTCCAAATGCTAAGGTTCTGTTATACTGACTGTAATTAAGTACCAGCTTACCTTCCTGCAGGCTTCTTCAACTTTACCTTCGAGAGTAAATCTTTATCTTAGTGACAGCTTCTGTTTCCTCAACCTGCACTAGGGGCGATAATGCCTTTAAATATTTTAGGACACTCAGGAGTTATCATGGAATCTTTTGGACTGGGTATTAACTCTTCTCTACAAAAGCTGCCATGCTCTACCCAAGCTGGCCTTCAACGAGCTCAGAAGTTGATAGGTTATTTGCTTTTTTCTTTCTTATAAACTGGTCCATTCACAGACTCTTGTGGCCATGTCCTCCGTCCTGTTTCAAGTGGTGGACCATTTCTCTTTTCTTTTCCTTTCTATTCTTCTTTATATTTCTCCTGCATTTTAGTAGGGGCGTATATTTGTATATGTTGCACTAGGTGTACGTCAAGATGAGACATAGTACAGATATTTTTTAGTAAAAGCCCGTATCTATATGTTTTATCTATGATCCTGTTTACTGGACGCCTTGGCCTCTGAAATCTAAACTGACAGGTGTTTCTTCTCCCTTGTGTTGGTTCCAGGGGAAATCAGCCTTATGGTCCCACCTGTTACATTATCAGGAAAACCGCCAGAGAAAACTTACATCAGGAAGCCTCAGTACCTCAGGTAAGTTGGTCTCTGTACCACTGGGGAGAACACCCTCTACCCACTTTCCCATCTCCCACTGGAGTGATCATCTGTAGTAGACTATTCCAGGTCAATGAAACCTTTGCTCTGGAGTGTCTTCTTTTTTAAATATTAAGCTCCTTGCTCTCTGAATCCCAAAGTGTGCCAAAGCCATGGGGTTTGCTTTCATTATGTGTTTCTAGACCTTTTTTTTTTTTTTTTTTGAGTAGTATACCCAACATGGTGCTTGAACTCCTGACCCCAAGATAGAGAGTCGCATGCTCTACTGACTGAGCCAGCCAGGCGTCCCTGTTTCTCTACCCATTTGATCAGTGAGATAGAAGATTTATATCAGCAAGAGGCCAGTCTTAAAATGAATTTAGATGTTCAGTGAATTTGTGTGATACTGGTATTCTGTGTTTGGAACAGGTTGTCTTCATAGTTTTTTTTTGTTTTATTTCTCTGAGATGGGCATTGAGGTGATCAATCAGTTAAGAGAGCCTGTTTGTCAATGTGTCCTACCTTGGAGTTCCTCAGAATCAAGGCCTCGTGTGAATGATCCCTTAACACTTCTTTTCCATTTCTAATTTAATAAAAATATTAGAGTTGGCAGGGACCCCAGAGATTATCTAGTCCAGCCCCTTTATTTTATAAGAGAGGAAGCTGGGATTCAGGAGGAATTGAATTTATTAAGGATCACACAGGGCATTCATGAAAGAGGCCAGATTAGGAGTCAGGCCTCTTGTCTCCTGGTCTGGTGTTCATTCTGTAGTGCCCCTTCCAGGACAGTCCTCCTCCTTCCTTTACTTCTTGGCAGCATCTCCCCTTCCCACCATCCTTCATTTTCTTCTCTCTCTCAGGAAGTTTGTTTACTTTTTTTGAATGTTCTTATCTTAATGGTAAAGATCAGTTCAAATGGAAGTAAAGAGATAGGCATGAATTCCGTGTTTTCTTTCCTCTTGAGCTAATTGACTTCAACTAGCACTGAAGGCGGGGAGAATAGTTGGCTGAAAACGAGGTACAAGAGCTTCCTAAGCAGCCTGATAAGTTGTTTTTGGTCTACTTTCTGGATATTAGAACAAAAAGTCTTCTCAGGAAGGTTATAGAAGTTACTACTGAGGGATAGACTATATAGCCAAAAATTCTCAACAGTTAAATAATGAAGATACTAAGTTTTAAGTATTGGACCAGACATATGGATATAAATATACAAGCATACCTCAGAGATATTGTGGGCTTGGTTCTAGACTACCACAAAAAAATGAATATTACAATAAAGTGAGTCAGGTGAATTATTTGGTTTCCCATTGCATGTAAAAGTTACATTAATGCTACACCGAAGGCAATAACATTATGTCTAAAAATCGTGTATACCTTCATTTAAAAATATAGCTAAAAAAATGCTAACCATTAGTTGGAGCCATCAGCGAGTTATGATTATGGATCATAGATCACCATAACAAATATAATAATAATGAGAATTTTGACATATTGTGAGAATTACCAAAATGTGACTCAAAGACATGAAGTGAGCAAATGCTGTTAGAAAAATGGTGCCAGGGCACCTGGGTGGCTCAGTTGGTTGAGTGTCTGACTCTTGATTTTGGCTCAGGTCATGATTCCAGGGTTGTGGGATTGAGCCTTGTTTCGGGCTCTGCACTAAGCATGGAGCCTGCTTGAGATTCTCTCTTTCTCTCTCTCTGCCCCTTTTCCCCACTCATGCTCTTTCTCTCTCTCTCTCAAATAATAATAATAGGGGTGCCTGGGTGGCTCAGTTGGTTAAGCATCCGACTTTGGCTCAGGTCATGATCTCATGGTTCACAAGTTCGAGCCCTGCATCAGGCTTTCTGCTGTCAGCACAGAACCCACTTAGGATCCTCTGTCACCATCTCTTCTGCCCTTCCCCTGCTTTCTCCCTTTCTCTTTCAAAAATAAATAAAAAACATTAAATAATAATAATAATAATAATAATAATAATAATAATAATAATTAATAATGGTGCCAGTAGACTTGCTGACACAGCGTTGCCACAGACCTTCAATTTGCAAAAAACGCAGTATCTGTGAAGCACAATAAAGCAAAGCACAATAGAATGAGGTATGCTTGTATCTAGAGATCCTAAACATTCTGGAATATGTTCTTTACACATTTGCTTGGCTCTTTTGTAGCCCATTTTGAGGCAAGAGCAAGTACACGAGTAGTAGCTCCATATGGAAATAGTGCTTCCATGGATTCATGATGAGAACATGCTGGGTTAGGAGCCAGAAGATCTGTGTTCCCTCCAGTCCTGACTTTGCCACTTGGTGACTGAGGCAAAGCAGTTTTCTCTGAATCATTTCCCTTCTCTGTGATATTTTCCTTGGCTATCTAGTTGTTAGAAGGTTAAATGAGATAATATGGGTAAAAGTATACCATCTGATACCATCTGATACTAGTAACTACTTAATAAATATTCATGAAATGCTAAGTGTTACCAAAGTAACCAACTATTTCCTGTACAAATTTGGGTGATCAGCCCTTTGTACAGTCAGATCTCTTGGGACATGACCAACTTTTCTGTTTTAGGAATACTTCTTGATTCAGAACGGAGGAAGTCTGATGCCAGCTCAGTCATGTCTCCCCTGCGAATCTCCCTCATTCAGGATATGAGGTCAGTCTGGGTTCATCTATAATAAGCCACTAAAAGCCTGTTTTCAGGTGCTCCTTAGGTGTCTATTATTTTTAATTAAAAAATTTTTTTAAAATCCTTATTATTTTTAAGAGAGAGAGAGAGACAGTGTGAGTGGGGGCAGAACAGAGAGAGAGGGAGACACAGAATCTGAAGCAGGCTCCAGGCTCTGAGCTGTCAGCACAGAGCCTGACGTGGGGCTCGAACTCACAAACCGCGAGATCATGACCTGAGCTGAATGAAGTTGGACTGAGTTACCCAGGCGCCCCAGGTGTCTGCTTTAAATAGCAGGGTCTCAGGGACCTGGGCTTCTACAGCCTCTCTGTTAACCAGGAAGCCCTCCTCATTAGTCTTGTGCTTCATGATGCAGTTGTAGAGCTGTACAGGCAATTGAGTTTCCTGCCATTTTTGGTGAATTATATGAGTATCACAAGGCCTTAGGGCTCCAGGGTTAGCCTGGCTTTTTGAGAATTGTGTTGTTCCTCCTCAGCCCCCCAAATTGTGGTGAGCCTGTCTGCAAAGCTACATGGAAGCTGAGGATTTAGAGAACAAGAGAGATGGACTGTCTCCAGAATGGGATAGGATTGTCTCACCAGGTCTCCTTGGCTTTGCAGGGGAGATATTGGGAGCAAGTTCATTTTCTTGAACTCCCTACTCCCCACCTCCTTTTTTCTGTTCTCCCTTCAGGCACATCCAGAACATCGGGGAAATCAAGACTGATGTGGGAAAGGCTAGAGCATGGGTGCGATTGTCAATGGAAAAAAAGTTACTTTCCAGACACCTGAAGCAGCTTCTCTCAGACCATGAGCTCACCAAGTAAGGCCATTCCACCTAGAATAGAACCAGGCTCCCAGGGATGGTGGGGGAGGGATTAGAAACTCTTGTGTGGAAAGGGAGAATATTCACTATGTCATTTCTGTTGTATTCAGCTGAACTCAAATTGCATATGAAGGTTTTGTAGCGTTTCTTCTTCTCCCTCTTTATAGAAGAAAAATGCTGCTATGTTTGTTCTTCCTACCTTCTCAATCTGCATGTCCCCAGATAGCTTTCTTAAAGAGATAATGAGAAGGATGGGGTCCTTATTGGGTACTTCAGAGTTTGGGGGCTCCCCTCTCCTTACTGCACACAGGTGATTTGTATACCTCTTAGGCACAGGGCATTTTTTTGGTCTCTTTCCTGTCCTGGGGAGGAAAGGATTAGAGAATGAAAAGGAAACTTCTACTATCTCCCCTTATCTGTTTTGTTCTCTCCCGAGCCCAGGGCCAGCCCAAGTCCTTGCTCTTTCTCTTTCCACCCTGTCTGAGTCTCTCTAGAGCTTAAAGGGCTTTCAGATGACCTTTCTAGGCCCCCTCCCCCCATGCTTTCCACCTAGGAAGAGGAAGGGGAGAGGTTCCATGGTTCTCACACTCACAGGGCCATTAGCTTAGTTCCCTTCTCTAGATTTGATATCCTGTGTATACTTCCTGTACCCTCGCTACCAGGGGAGGAGCACGAAGGAGGGCTGTCCCCCTTCTCTGCCTCTCAGACTACCGCCTCTTTACCTTCTTCTCTGTTTGGCTCTTTCTTCATTGGCAACCTGTTGCACACTTTTGTTTAGCATTTCCTTAGACATCTTTTCATGGTGTCTTTTATTATTTGACTTCTCCAAGGATGATAAAGCAGTGGAGTGGGCCTTGGTGAAATTTTGTGTAGCCAGTTGATTAAACCTGCAAAATCTGTTTTTATTCAAAGTGAAAATAAAATTTTTTAGATTGTTGTGTATAGGTAACAAGCAGGAATTAGGTTTAAAAAACTTTGATAGGTTAGAGAGCTCACTTGAGAGATTTTGAAACAGCAATTCTTAAAACACTTTAAATTAAAAAAAATTTTTTTAATGTTTATTTTTGAGAGAGAAGGAGACAGAACACAAGTAGAGGAGGGGCAGAGAGAGAGAGAGGGAGGCACAGAATCCGAAGCAGGCTCCTGGCTCTGAACTGTCAGCACAGTGCACGACATGGGGCTTGAGCTCAAGAACCGTGAGATCACGACCTGAGCTGAAGTCGGACACTCAACCTACTGAGCCACCCAGGCGCCCCATTAAAGCACTTAAATTTGGTTGCATATAGGTACATAAGGGTTTAGGAATAAAATTTGGAGGTTGGAAGAACAACTGAAAGAGAACAAGTGAACATGTAAGCCTGGAATTTGGAAGGGACGTGTTTGTACTCCAGCCTCAGGGGACAATTGTGCGTAGTTAAAAAATCACTGTAGCAGGACAGGGCAGCAGTCTTTCCTGCTGGCCAGTGTGGGCGTCATCATCAGGAGGACAGAGAAGCACCTGAGAGGGGGTCAAGCACAAGAACTTTGTGAAGTCTGGGACAGTGTATAGGGCTGGGGTGCATTCGATCTTAAAGGCCTAGACAACAGTGAGTAAGACACAGACCTTGGTCAGGAGGCTAATTTTTCTTTCTCTCCTTTTTCTTTCTTTTTAATTTTAGTTTTAACCGTAGCCCCATTAGAGGAAATAAGCTCAGAAATTACTCAGTACTAGAAACTTCCCATCTGATATCCTGGCCCCAGTGCTGCTCCAGTGAGTGGAAAATGAGGAGTTTTGCTGCCACCATTGCATTTTGGATGGGGTTTGGGGGAAAAAAAGGGGACCCTTTATCAAAACCTACTTATTCCTTTATTCTGTTCTCTCTTGTCTTTCCCTCCGGTCTACTTAAAGTTCCAGCCACATCATACCACTCACCCTTCTCAGGATGTTTTTAGTCCTTTCAGAGCCTAGTCAGAAGTTTTCTTTGCCAGAGCGTGCCTAGATGCTCCAGAGACTCGGTCTGTTCTTCCTCCGGGCACCCATAGCATTTGTCACAGTATTTGTTTAAACCTGCTTCACCACCAATGGGCTGTGTTATTATCTAGTTGCTTGCTGCTTATTACAGTTGGCTTTCATTGAGGGCATGAGTGAGCATGTTGCCTAGCACCTAGAAGGTATTAAATTGGGCACATAAAATGTGTACATAGCTGCACAGACAGGAGGAGGTAGCCTTGGGGAGTATATCTTGATAGAATGTTCCTGACTCTCTGATTTCCAGGTAGCCTCTAACACTGTTGGGAGCTTGGAGAAGGGGTAAGGTTGAGGCAGGATAAGGAGACTGTATAGTTTAGGAGGAAAAGTTAGCTCCTATACAGTGAGCTCACACAGTTTCTCCTTGACCTCCCTGCAGCGATGCTGTGTAGTAGCTGCTCTACCTTGAAACTCACTTGGCATGGCTGCCGTGGTCTTATACCATCCTGTTCTTTTTCTCCTCCTACCCTTCCCAGGGTTTTGGCTTCCACCTTCCTCAGTTCTCTGCATGCACACACTTTCTTTTCACGCTTTCTCTCTCACTTAGTGATCTCACGCATTCTCATGATTTCTGTTACCTATCGGCTGACTTCCACATCTGAAGTTCTAGCTTTGACTTTCTTCTGAGCTCCAGTCCTGCGTTTATTTCCATTCATGTATCTTACCTTTAGCTCAGAGAGAACAAAACCAAGTTGCACAGTCTTCACCATAACCACCTTTCAGATTTTTTTGTTAATGTCACCACTCTTCTCTCTGAACATCCCCACTCCTCCTTACCTACTTTGAAATTTGGGGTCTAGTTTGACTCCTTGCTCTGCTTTACCTTCCATGTGCACATTTCAGGTCCTTAGCCTCTGCCTCCACTTACTTTCTTATCTAGTGTCGCTGTCATAGTTTTACTTGTATACTCCTTTCACCCCTCACCTGCACTGAACTGAAGTTTTCTGAAACTGGCTGTCGCTTTCCCTTTACTTCTGGGGTAAACTGCAGAAACTTACTACTTGTAGGGCAAGTCTCAAACTCTTTAACCTGAGTGTTTAGGGCCTTCCTTCATTTGACTGTAGCCTAACCTTTCAGCCTCATTGCTAACTGATCAACTCCCTGGGGCCTCAACTCCAGCCAAACTGGTTTTCACACCATGTCCTTCTCTTTCTTCTGCAACACGGGTCTAAATTCATACTGTCTGCTAGGCCTCTCCTTTTCTAGGACCACCGAAGCTTATTGCTCTTTAAATTCCCAGAGAGAGCCTTTCATTGGCACCTCATTATGGGCAGTCTTATATCATGGCCTTTACCTAATTTGTTCACCTGGACTGTATTTGAAGACAGGTGTTTCCCTCTCTAGCACCTGCATATAGTAGGCCCTGGCTGGTGAATTAATCTTTTGGGTATACCTTATAAATAGAACCTCACAAATTTACTAAATCCCTACCTCTTTGGCCATGGCGATCGCAATCTTGACAACCAAGATGGTTCCCTTCTTGTATTCTCTGTGAGTTTCTCTGCGCTGAAGGCCTGTACACATGGCTTTCTATGTCCCCTCTATTTGGGAGAAGGTATCATTGCTGTTGCAGAATGTTTACAATGTCAGGCAAAGGAGTTGGCTTTTGATGGGTAAGTGAGGATGGGATGGGGATAGGAGAAAGTTTGAAAAGGGGAAGGACATGATGTGTGCAGCTCTTCCCTGCCTGTGACCTGGATCATTCCCTTTACTGACTCTGAAACTGTCCTCTGCTTACGTTCACATTCAGAGCAGTGTTCTGACTCAGGGGTCTTAGTTCTGCTGAGGCTCCGAGGCTGGCTCTGGTAAGGAACGGTGATCACAGACCTCCTGCCATTGCTATTCCCACATCATACACTAGCTAGTGACGCCCTAGCTAGAAGCCTGAGAAGGCCTGTGTCATCCCTGAGGGGTGACAGTTCCAGCCCCCAGCTTAGGAAAGGAGATCCCATGACCTCTGACACTGCATCGTAGTAGCATCAACCCTTGGACACAAGTAGAGTTTGGTTTTTGTTGTTCCTGCTGTAGTTTCAGCCACTTTCCCTCTAGCCCACATTGCATTGGAGAAGCCGGCTTTGTTCCATTTTTTAGGTGGCTCTAAAGAACTTGAAGCTTGATGTCTTATTCTTCCTTTAGCTGTCTCCTTCCAGAATTGAGTAATTCTAGTGTCTTTCCCTTCCTTTCGGCTGGGGGACTGATGTATTGTCTCCTCTCCGACAGAAAGTTGTACAAGCGCTATGCCTTCCTGCGCTGTGACGACGAGAAGGAGCAGTTCCTCTATCACCTCCTCTCTTTCAATGCTGTTGATTACTTTTGCTTCACCAATGTCTTCACAACTATCCGTGAGTAGCCCTGTGTTCCCCACCAGCCTTCTCAATGCCAGTCTTCATGAGCTTGCCTGAGGCTAACTCACTGTCCCCTTTTTAAAGAAAGAAGATTGTCACTTGTACTTTCTATTTGCCTTTTGCTTCTGTGGGAAAGAGGTGCATTTGCCCTCTTTGGAGGTTGTTTTTTTTCTCCAAAGCTTCTTATTCTTGTTCTGAACTGGGAAGTTCAGTCTTTTTGCCCATCATGTTGTTACTGTTGTCCTAGGCACTGCTCTGGGGACCTAAGGCGATGAAGGTGGAGTGGAGTTGGGTGGGTGGTGAGGTTCACTGCCCTCTTGGCACACCTGTAGAGAAATCTCCCTTTTGTTTTGGGCTGAGGGAATCATTCAGCATCCTGGGTTTCAGACCGGCCCACAGGGAAAGACAATTCTTCCTGAAGTAGCAGAAAAAACTCTAGGTTGCAGTGGGAGATTTGGGTTCAGGCCTTGCTCTGGCCTAATTCATTATATTCTGTGAGCAGTGTTGACCCCTGCTGTGGGCCTAAGTCTCTGTTTACAGAGTGAGGAAAAGGGTCCAGTATGGTCTCAGGAAGGCCCTTGAGGCCTTATCTTTCTTTGGTGCCAGGATGCCCTGTTCAGTAGGGGGTAGTCTCTGAATTTGCCCTATGGCTCGTGTGTGGCCAGTGACTCAGCAGCTTCAGCAGTGTGGAATCTCGTTTCTATGCGACACCCATCCTCCCTCTCAGAGATGAGGGTTTATAGGCTACAGGAGAAGCAGCACTGGACTGAAGCTTAGGTGATTAAGGGGAACTATTTCCCTCTTGGTACCTCAGAAAAGGCATTGTAAGACCTACATGGCCTCTCTGGAGATTGTTATTAGAGTTCATGAGGTTATAGACTGAAAAGTGCTCTCCAAAGCAATTCAATACAATATGAAGTTGATATTACTTAAGGAACAAGTTCACTTAGCTTGGAGATGGGTTTGGATCTTTGCTATTTGAGTGGTAACCCTAAGAGGAGTGAGACTGAGGGTAGAATTGGCCAATATTCTAAGCCAGCCAAAGATTAGGTCCTGGCACCTGTTGCTCCCAGCTCTCCTGGGGCCAGTACAATAGGGCTACAGTCATGCCAGCACACCTGGACAGGTCAGTGCCCTTTCAGGTAGGGGAGGGATTCCTGATCCTCCTCAATGCCTTTGTGGCTTTCCCAAAACAGTGATCCCGTACCATATCCTGATTGTACCGAGCAAGAAGCTGGGGGGCTCCATGTTCACCGCCAACCCATGGATCTGCATCTCGGGAGAACTGGGTGAAACACAGATCCTGCAGATTCCCAGGAATGTGTTAGAGATGACCTTTGAGGTATGTGTTATCCAGGGAGCACAACCCTAGGCTTGGTGGGGATCTGAGTTTGTAACAGTTGCCTACAGAAACTTTCTGCAGGGTTTTATGGTGGTCTTCCCTTACAGTATTATGCATCAACACAGTTGACCTGTCATGAGATGATCAGAAGCTGGAGCCAAGGATTGGCCCAAGAATGAGCCCTGTCTAAGTGGTCTCTGGCTGGAAGGCACTTACTCATCTGGACTTGCATTCCTCCCTACCCACGGTCTATTTAGGAATCTCCAAGAATTCTTTCAGTTGCTGAGCCTGTCTTGACAAACACCTCTGAATCTCAGACTGTTATCCCACCTCCAGTCCCTTCTGCTCATAGGCCCTATTCTTCCTCTAGGTAGTAGCATCTTCTTTCTCAGTCATTTCCCCGTCATGAGATAGTGCTGTACCACCAGCCTTGGTGATCGATCGGTGGAGCCTTGAGCTTTTCCCCTGCAGATGTGGAGGGGCCCGATTGCTGACAACCAGTCAGATCTGTGCCTCTGAGCAATGCCTTCCTTTTCTCTTATTTTCTTTGCCCACTTGCCTTCTTTATTTGTCTGTTCTTTTACAGTGCCAGAACTTGGGGAAGCTCACGACGGTGCAGATAGGCCATGACAATTCTGGGCTGTATGCTAAATGGTTAGTGGAGTATGTGATGGTCAGGAATGAGATCACAGGACATACCTACAAGTAAGTGTTCCCTCAGCTAAGATACCTAAGATAGTGGGGCAAGGTGTACTGTCAGGGGCTGAGTTTGATCTGTGGGTATGTGGAGTTCTAAAGGAGACCCTTTCGAACTTGTTGTGGTAGACTGAGGTAACTTCCTGTTTGGCTCTGTCTTATGTGCCTGAAAAGAAATAAGAGGGATTTCCAAGCAAAGGCATATGATGTTGCTGAACACAGGTTCCAGGCCACCCATCATTCAGGTGGCTTCCCCATGATGCACAGTGGGATGCATGGGCAGGACCTTGAGGGATCCCCAGCCTGGTTTCAGAGACTGTCTCCAGGAATTGGCTTTTTGATGGCTTTTGCTGAGCAGCAAAGGGAAGGACACTGAAGGAGCTGGCAGCTCTGACTGGCCATTGCCTGACCTTTAGGTTCCCATGTGGCCGGTGGTTGGGGAAGGGCATAGACGACGGGAGCCTGGAGCGGGTCCTGGTTGGGGAGCTGCTCACGTCCCAGCCTGAGGTGGACGAGAGGCCGTGCCGGACCCCACCCTTGCAGCAGTCCCCTAGCGTCATCCGGAGGCTCGTTACCATCTCACCCAACAACAAGCCCAGTAAGTGGGAGGAGGGCTGGGCCCTCATGCCACCCAGGTGGGGGATGTGGGCAGATCTCTAAAGCCCTGATGTGGGAGTCCAGATCTCAGCCTATGCAGCTGCCTCAGGAACCAGCTGTGCTGACAAAGCAGCCTTAGGCATTTGTCACTCTCCTCTCATGAATCAGTGTGTACGTGTTGGCCTGAGGGGGTGTCACACTCCTTAGGGGTCTGAAAGGAGAGGGAAGAGTTCATACAGTCTGGTCTGGGTCCTCTGTACCATTTGTTTATGATTCTAGAAAGGATAGGGATCTACTTTGTGGCCTTCTCCTTCCTGGTTTCTGGGCCTTGCAGCCAAGTTCTGGCCCTCTTTTGGTTGCCAAAAATTCCAGGGTGAAATGGGAAGTAAACTTTACCTGCATCTTTTAGAGATGGAACTCTAAGGTATTAGCGTTTACTTTCCCCCAAGATTTTAGGAAGGGCTAGCTTAGCAAAGTTGGATGGGCAAGAGCCACTCTTCCCAGAGTCCTGCTTCTCCCATGAGCCCTTCTTATGTCCTCAGTCAGCTCAGTCAGCTAAGCACTGTTAGCTTCTGAGATTGGTTAGGGATGTCTTCTTGATTTTTATCAGAGCTGAACACTGGGCAGATCCAGGAGTCCATTGGGGAGGCAGTCAATGGCATCGTGAAGCACTTCCATAAGCCTGAGAAAGAGGTGAGCCTTCTTGCCCTCCAACCCAGGGCTTTATATTGAATAAGAGAGAATAATCTTTTTCCAGGGCGATACTATGGACAACGCAGAGTCTTGAGTGTGTGCCTCAGTTTAACATTGAGCAGATTCTTTCCTCAGAGGCCTCTGCCTTAGGTTGCCCTGTTTTCCGTATACACCCATGAGCCAACAGAGTCCCTGGACTCCTCATGAGCAGTGTATATTCCTGTCCTCGTCTAGATTTGCCTGGGCCTTCCTGAACAATGGTCACTCTGGCTTTGTCTCTCTTGTGAGGACCCAGATCCATCATCTGTTCAGCAGCTGTTCACTGACAGCTACTCTGTGTCACTCACTGTGCCGGGTACTGGGGGAGATAGACAAGATCCCAGCCCATCTTTTGCTGCCCTCCCAGCTGTGGACTGTGGGTTTGGGGAAGCAGTGGTGGGGCGGCAGCTTGGCTGAGGCAAACCTGGTACTCTCTTCCTGTTTCCTTACATAGCGAGGCAGTCTGACGCTGTTGCTCTGTGGAGAGTGTGGCCTTGTCTCGGCCCTGGAACAGGCTTTCCAACATGGATTTAAATCCCCCCGGCTCTTCAAAAACGTCTTCATTTGGGATTTCTTGGGTGAGTTGGGCCAGCGTGTGAGGGTGGGATTTGCAGAGACATGGGGACTCAACAACATAATGTGGGTGCTCACCACTGGGGTCTGAGATACAGTAGCCAAACCAGGTGACTCTCAAATTAGATCTGTGGATTGTTTGCCCTAACTTTTCTTGAAGTTACTCTGTCCTCACACTTTCTCCTTGTAGGTTCAAAAGGCATTTGATAGCATTTGGAGCCCAAGCACGGTGTCATACCCACTTGGAGAATTTTTATACAAGAAGCTTCTCCCTCAAGAGTTTCTTTCTTTTTTTTAATCGTCAGAGTAGAGAAAGGACCATTTTTGTCAAGGGCCACATAAAGAAATTAAAAACCTAAGAATAGGGGCTTTACATTTTGAAATGTGACCAATGATGTCAGAACATTCATGGTTTTTGTTTTTTTTAATGCTTTTATTTATTTTTGATAGTAGGGGAGACAAAGCATGAGTGGGGGAGAGTCAGAGAGAGAGAGGGAGACACAGAATCTGAAGCAGGCTCCAGGCTCTGAGCTGTCAGCACAGAGCCCAACACGGGGCTCAAACTCACAGACTGTGAGATCATGACCTGAGCTGAAGTCGGACACTCAACCGACTGAGCCACCCAGGTGCCCCAGAATGTTCATGTTATTCACATTAAGTTACCTGCATCAACATGGAGAGGCCCATGGCTAGTGGCCTGCAGGACAGTCATGGATAGGTTAGTTTTGAGAACCTTTGTCACTGGCAGACTTTTCTGCTCTTCACAGAAAAAGCACAAACCTATTATGAGACTTTGGAACAGAATGAACTTGTCCCTGAGGAAAACTGGCATACAAGGGCCCGGAACTTCTGCCGATTTGTCACTGCAATCAATAATACTCCCCGGAACATTGGCAAGGACGGCAAGTTTCAGATGCTGGTGTGCTTGGGAGCAAGGTATTGCAGCCTCATGGCCCAGAGTGCACGGCGCCCAGCCTTGGAAGTGGTGCTGGGAGCCTAGTGTGGTGCAGGGGGTGGGAGCGGCTAATGAACAGACGCCACCCAGCAGGTGAGACCTTGGAGGCCCTTAATTTCCTACATGTACCAAGCCTATGTGTGGGGATGTGTAGGGGTGGTGATGAGAGTGTGTGTCATGGTGGAGGCCCATTTTGATGGGAAGGAATAAAAGCATCCCACTGGTAAAATTTGAAGTATAGTGTATCTAGTCATTCCTTCCAACAAACATTTGAGTGTGCCAGGCCTGATGGAAGATGGCGGGAATGAGCTGAATAAAACATGGTCCCTACTATTTAGAAGTTTCCATGTCCTAATTAAATACAGTACAAGGCAGAAGGTTGTGAGAGTCCCAAAAGGAGCATTCATAAGGTACGATGAAACTGTAGAGGAGAAAGGTCAGAGAAAGGAGGAGGTGGTATTTGAGGTGAGCCTTAATGGAAGGGAGGAAGTGGGGAGGGAGTTCGAAGCAGACAGAACTAGCAGAGAGGCCCTAAAGGAAGCAAAGGGTGTGGGGTTAGGAAATAACAAGCAAACATGGGAAGGGCAGTTGTAGGAAACAGTTGAAAGGATGGGGCCCTTGGAGAACTGGGACAGGGAACCCTTCCATATTGGGACAGAGTGGTTTAAACAGGCGACTGAAATGATATGAATTTGATACCATGGGTGGTATGCATCAGAGTGGGTAAGATTGTTAGGGGCTATTCCAGTAGGTGGGTGAGGTGAGGGTGTGAAAGCCAAATAAATTTAAGGCAGTAGTTTATTTGGGCCAGGGAAAGGAGGGAGTTGGCATTGTATTTAAAAATGGACTCTGGAACCAGATTCACCAGGCTTATATTCACAGATCGGCCACTTCTTAGTCATAAGAACTTGGACAAGCTGCTTAACTCTGTCTACCTCAATTTCTTCATCTATATAGTGGGGCTAATAATAGCACTAATAGCACCTACCTCATATCACAGGGTTGTTATGAAGGTTAAATCTCTTAAAAGAGTGTCTGGCACATGCTAAGTGCTATGTGGATGTGAGCTCTTAGGATTATTCCTGGCGGTGATAGCTCTGGGGAGGAGCAGTTCTCTGGGGCAGACGGGCTGTTGAGATGGAGGAGGTGGTGCTGACTGGCCCTGGTCTGGATGGTGGTGGGCTGGTCTAGGGAGACAGGGGGAGGCAGGGAGGAGGTTTGGGCCTTGTGGCAGGTAACTGGGTCAATGTGGGTCAGGTTGGGTGGCTGTCCCAGGGGCTGAGTAGTCCCCAGTAGGAGTCTTTTAAAGCCATGTAAGGCCTCTTTGCCAAGTGCTGTTAGGGGAGGGAAAGGGGGTTGGGGAAGCTATCCACTTCTCTAGCTTTAGACTTTGTTCAAGGAGGGATGGAGCAAGTTTCTTCCTTGGCCTTGTACTAACTGTCTCCCTTCCACTTCCCTTCTGACCCACCTGGACTGACCCTGCCCTGCCAGAGATCACCTCCTACACCACTGGATCGCCCTGCTGGCCGACTGTCCCATCACCGCACACATGTATGAAGATGTGGCACTCATCAAAGACCACACACTTGTCAATTCCTTGATCCGCGTGCTGCAGACATTGCAGGAGTTCAACATCACGCTGGAGACGTCCCTGGTCAAGGGCATCGACATCTGACCTCCCAGCACCAGCTAGCAGTAGGACCAAGAGAGACTCACCCTGCAGCTCTGACCCTTCTACCCAAAGGGATTTAAGCGAGTTGTGCAGGAGACGGAGAGGAGATGTACACTCACTGTAAAAAGAAAAGTAGAGGATTTTTGGAATAAATAATCTATTTTAGAGTTTATTTGCCTGATTTGCTTTTTACACACTTTCATGTGAAAGAGTGATAGGGAGAGGGAGACGAGGTTGGTGCCGCTTATTTTAAAGCTGGTGCCCTCCCTCGCCATGGCCGCTGCTGGGAGCCTGCGGCCTCCCCAGACTGAGCCTGCGTCACGAGTGGGGCAGTTCTGCCTCCTCGCAGCGCTGGTCATGAGGCCATTCCACGTTGTTTTTAAACTAATGTTTTCTAGATTAACATTGTTATGGATATTTGGCTTTCACGGGCCACACACAGGTGTGCTGAGCGGGAAGCCCCAAGCTCCAATCAAAGGGATTTTTAGTAGTGCCTCTGTGAGCACTGATGAGTCAGTCCTACATCTTTTCTTTTTCTGTCAGTATTATTTGGAACGGAGACATGCGGGATGCACCGTCGTGCAGAAGATCATGCTTCCTCTTGGCACACAGCTGCACAGAAGTAAACATAAGCGTGTCTTAACGGGGTTTCTTTCTCTTTTTTTTCCTATTATTTATTTAACCCTCCATTGTGTGTTTTAAGTCTTTCTTTTCCTTTTTTCTTTTTTATAAAGAAGGAAAAAGCTTGTCACAGTCTAACTGGCTATGTTATTATTGTTAAATTTATGTTGTTTTGCAACCTAGAAACCAGCTGCAGTATGGCCCACTTAATAAAACACCTGAAACAAAACTGCATGGGTCCCTGACTTTAATGGGGGTTTGTGAGCAGTGGGTGGTGGGGGCTAATGGTTTGGTCCGTGCGAGAGGACAAGTGTGAGCTCCTCCCTCCACAGCTGCCCAGGGTGCCCCCTCAGGGCCTGGCGTATCACGGGTCCGGGTCGAAGCACTAGGAGCTTTCATAGTTGTCAACTCAAATGACGGAGAAGGATGCAAATAAGGGTTATTTTCCCGCTCCACAGAGGAGGAGGTCGAGGCACAGAGGGGAAAAGACCTGGCCAAGGTTGCAAAGGTTGTCGCTTGACTGAGAAAAGAGGGAGTATTTCTTGAAGGGTAAGGAAGACAAAGAGTGGGAACATAAGGCACACGAGACCCTATCTGCTCTCAGGAAAAAAAAAAAAAGATAAAAGCTTTTTCTAGAGAGAAGGATTTGTTTTTCCCAGGATGGTAGGTTGTAGAGCTTTATGAGGAAACCAGCGTCCTTCAGTTTTATTCTTCAACCAAGCTGCTTTTGCAGGAAGTTCCAGAAATGTAGTATGGCCAGGTAGAGGGCTCAAACCAATTTGTGTCCTCTTTTATGCTTCCCTGATTTTACCTGTACTATTCTCTCTGCCTGGAATGCCTCCCCTGGTGCCTACTTGCTGTTCATTGTTCAAGGTCACTTTAGGAGTCACCCGTTATGAAGCCTTCCCTAATCCTCCCTCCCTGGCACAGTTAATCATTCCCTCATTGTGTTCCTGTAGTCTCTTAGATGCTGGCACATCCTCTCTGGGTTATCGTTGCTGCTTTCATGTTGGACCTGCCTCCCTAGGTTGTGAGCTCCTGGAGGGGCCCGAGAAGGTCTATCCTTCTGGTGACTGGTGGTGAGCACCTAGGTAAGGCTTTTCGAAGAGATGAGGAAAGGGACTGGAGGCTTTGAGGACAGCTGCAGGGCAATATCCTACCAGCAGGGGGTATGAGTGGGCCACAGGAGTCTTTCAGTGTTTTGGAAGTTGGGGAGGTAGGCAGCATTTCTCGAGTGGGAAGGGAGATTCCTGGCTGGACAAGAGGGTCGGCGTGGAACTCAGTGTATGTCTGTCGTGGGCCCAGGCCAGAGATGACCTTAAGCTAGTTGCTTTCCACACAGACTTAACCCTTTTCCTCACAACTTTGCAAGGCAAGTATAGATCATCCCTGGTTTATAGGCGAGGAAATTGAATGTCAGAGAAGTATAGTTACTTGCCCAAGGCCATGCATCCAATAAGTAGTTTGCAGTTACCAGGACAGTCTCACTCCAGGCTTGTGACAGTCTCACTCCAGGCTTGTGGCGTTTCCACTGACAATTACTTTGCTTGATTCAGGTCTCTGCTCAGATGTCCTTTTTTTTTTTTTTTTTTCTTTTCTTTTTTTTTTTCTTTGCTCAGATGTCCTTAGAGAGAGCCACCCCAACTACTCTAAAATACCAACATATCCCATCGGTCACTTTTATCCCCTTATTCTGCTTTATTTTCCTTCCTAACACCTACAACCATTATGCTAATTATTTGCTAATTTTAATGTTTTAGGAGGGAAGGACACAGTCCATTCACACAGTAGCAACTGGCACATAGTAGGTACCCAGTAAGTATCTGTGGAATAAATGAATTCATTGGCAGTGGTTAAGATGACAGACTATGGAGCCAAAAGTCCTTCAGTTAAATCCCTGCACTACTAATACGTCCTAGAACAAGCTACTTAATTCCTGAACTTTCATTTACTCCCATCTGTAAAATGGGAATGATGGTAATAATAGTGCTTGCATCTACTAGAGTTGTTGGGGTTACTAGTTGACTACACATATGTCTGGAACAGGGTCAAACATGTAGTAAGTACTAGATGAAATGAATATTCTTACTATTGTATCAAGCCCTGTCGTGGTTCCTGACAGATCAGACCCCTGTCCTCAGGGAACTCAGAGACAAGTGCTATGGGGGAGTACGACACCAGGGAAGGATTGACCATGATGAGTTGTGCTCAGGGTAGGGGATTGTCAGAGGGAGTGGATGTTGAATACAGAGAGAACAGTGTGAGCAAAGGCATGGGGAAGTGAAGGAGCCAGCTAGATTAAGGACCTCGGGGAAGTCTAGTGCTAGAGTCAAGTCTGAGATGGGCAGAGGAGCAGATCTGGGGGCTCCACATCCACAAAGTAGGAGACAAGGAAAAGGCTGATGGTATCCCACGGACTTGAACTTTGCTGGTGCTCAGTAGGTGTGGGCTGAATGAAAGACCACATACTGCCACACAAAAACCAGAGCCATGTCACTGTATGTGGCATTCCTAGTGCACACTTTCACCTGTGAAGAATATTCCTGCTGCTTTGGGCCCTCCTTGTGTGACGTGAGTCATGGAAACCTGTGGTCAGAGCACAACTGCTGGGCTGAGGCACGACAACTGTGTTTATCTCTGGTGCAGTGTGTGACCTAAAAAATCACAACTCAAAACAGGCTCACCCATGACAGGTCCCTGTGTCTAAGAGGGTGAGGGGAGGGAGTCTCTTTTAGGTAATCTAGGAGTACTTCTTTGTCATCCAGTTTTTAGGTGCTCGTGCCAGTCAGAGTTAGATGACCCTGTATGTGACGATGGGTCTAACTTGTACAGCTGTCCAGTCGATCATGGTCTGTGTGGTAGGTGTACAGCGCCCAATACTTGGATATATGCCTTACTGGAGGGTGCTGGTGGCCTCAGGCAACCAAAACAGTGCAGGAACAACACCTTTTCCAGCAGACATTGCTGAGAGAGTGAGTGTGAATCATGTTTTATAATCAAGAGTCTTCTGGGACCATCTATCGCTCTATTCCTTCTAACAGCTGATTCTGCTGTGAATGTCTCACTTTCTACTGCATTTTGTTTTATGATATGCAAATCCTTTTTGAAATGATGTGTGATTTAAGAGAACAGACGTGTTCAGTAGCTCGGTTTTTTAAGGATACTTGAGTCAACTTCCTCTCCAGTAGCTCTGGGTAGATCAAGTGCATTCAGTTCAAGTACTGCCTCCTGCTTTGGCTTTTGCACCTGCTCCAATTCAGTGCTTCTCAGATTCTAAGATTTCAGGGACTGATAAATAAACAAGCACACAAATGACCAGAGTGAGCACCCTTGTAACCACCATCCAGGTCAAGAATCAGCCTTTCTTATTCCCAGTCTCAGCTCCCTCCTTCCTTGCAACTTCTTGACCTTTATAATAACCACTTCCTCAAGTTTATTGTTTTATCACTCAAGTGTACACCCCTACTTGCCATAGCAGTCATACTGGTTTTTAACTTGATACATCTTTAAATTCTCTTTTAATCTAACGGGGCCCCTCTACTCCTTTCTTTTCCTTACACTTTGTCTCTTGAAGAACCTGCGCTCTTTAATCTATAGTTTCCCACAGCTTGAATTTTCTAATTTCATGCTGGTGGTGCAGTTCACTGTGCTCCTTCATCCTCTGCATTTCCTGTGAATCAGCGGCTAGATCCAGGGACCCGATTTGCCTCATGTTTGATCCTTTGATGACACCCTATAGGTGGTGGTATACTCATTCATCAGAAGGCACATCATATCTGGTGTTCACATTTTAAATTATTATTATTATTTTTTAATTAGCATGTGAGCCAGGGAGAGGGGCAGAAGAGAAGAGAGAGGCTCAGTGTGGAGCCCTGGGCCCGATCCCATTACCTTGGGATCATGACCTGAGCTGAAATCAAGACTTGACGCTCAATTATCTGAGCCACCCAGGTATCCCTGGTGTTCCCCCCACCCTTTTTTTTTTTTAATGTTAGCAGCTGTCATCCTGTAAGTAATTCCCTGGGGGGTTGCAACATGGGGCATATTCTAATCTATCATTTTGTTTCATTTATTAGGTGGAATAATTTTATAAGGAGATGCTGCCCTTCATGTATCTAGTAGAGTGTATAGGAAAGACAGGGTAAGTGCTTAATTCTTTTCTTTTATTAACTTTTAAGATACTGTGATGGACTGGTTCCCTGCTATCATCAGAAGGTGGCTATTTTTTTAATTATTACTTTTTTAAGGTTTGTTTTTGTTTTTGTTTTTTTAAGTTTATTTATTTCTTTTGAGAGAGAGAGAGAGAGAGAGAGAGAGAACAAGCAGGGGAGGGGCAGAGATAGAGAGGGAGACAGAATCCCAAGCAGGCTTCATGCTGTCAGTGCACCACCCAACATGAGGCTCAATCCCATAAACCATGAGATCATGACCTGAGCTAAAATCAAGAGTTGGATGCTTAACTTACTGAGCCACCCAAGCGCCCTGGAAAGTGGCTTTTTTTTTTTTTTAAGTTTATTCATTATTTTGAGAGAGAGAGAGCACGAGTGGGGAAGGGACAGAAAGACAGAGGGGAAGGAGAGAATCCCAAGCAGGTTCTGCACCACCAGCAAGAGTCCCACGTTGGTCTCAGACTCATGAACTGCAAGATCATGACCTGAGCTGAAGTTGGATGCTTAACTAACTGAGATCCCAGGTGCTCCGGAAGGTGGCTATTTTTAAAAATAATGTTATGAACTCATGGACTTAAGTGTTTTTGATGGGTTTCATTCTGTTGCATTTATTATCTTTATTCCATCTTGCCTGCTGGGAGCCTCTTCAAATTGCCTCCTGAGTTGGTTGACATGACTGTGGCAGTTGCTTCCTGGAATTTCAAGGTGTCCTAGGCTCATCTTGTACATTTTCTGTCCCAGACTTTAAATCAGTTATTTATGAAGTTATTTCTCTGGGTTTCACATACGTTTTACCCATCTCCCATGTGTAAAGGCAGCCCTGCCTCCTCTTTTTGTTCAGGCCCAATGATTTCTGCCAAGATGGTGACTCTTGTCTGCTGCAAGAAGTCCAAAGTACCATGGTATCAGCTGACGCTTGTGATTCAATGCACTAGGACCTACAGAATGTAGCTCTGTGTCCCCTGGAGAGATTGGGACTTCCATCTCTGCAGAACTTAAACTTGCAGGTATTCAAGGCACCGTGTCCTTCAGTGAGTCCTTGGAAGTGATGTTAAGTGTGGTCACTCTTTCTTCTTCTTTTTTTTTTTTTTAAATTGAAAAAATATATATTTATTCTCCTTTTAATTTACAGCTTTAGCAGATAATACAACACAGGTGTTAGTGCTTTGTTTTTCTTTATGTTCTTCAGATTTACATCTTCTGAGACTACAAATACCCTCACTAGCAATAAGGATAAATTATGGCAAAAAACGTATTATACAGAGTCACTCTTTCTTCTGCCTCTTGGTTCTTAGGCCTATGTATTCTTCCTTAGGGACTTAGCCCCACATAAAAGTCTCTGATGTAATGCAAATACTAGATCTTGAAGGATGGCACCCCATTCTTGCAGATTATTGCCTCAGATTATTGAAGCCAGTGCTTCAATTGTGCCTTCAATAGGCCATTCCAGCACTCTCTGAGGTTGACAGCATCTGGGTGGTGCAGTGTATATATGACCTGTATAAGTATATACGACTTAATGTCATGAGCCCACTCCCTAACCTCCTTTACTGTGAAATGAGTATGCTGGTTAGATGCTATGCTGGATGGGATTCCATACCTGGGATTAGGTACTCTCTAAGCTTTTGGATATTGGTGCTGGCTGAGATTCTATGAGCAGAAAAAGCAAACCTATTCCCGGAATAAATCTGTATCCCTGTGAAGAACTGCTGCCCTTCTCAGAATGGAAGGGGGCCGTTGTAGTTGATTGACCACTGAGTAGCTGGCTGCATTTCTCAAGGAATAGTGCTATATCTGGGCTGAGCATTGGTCTCTTTTGCTGACAGATTGGACATGCATAGACAGCAGTAGCTAGATTAGTTTTTGAATGTGGGAGTCTATGCTGTCGGGCCTATGTGTAGCCTCCATCTCTGCCACTATAACCAACTCCATTCCTATGCCTTTCATGCCAGTTCCAGGATGGCCAGTGACAGAGTGGCTGAGTCATTTAATCTACCAGTTATTTAGTTATTTTTGGTAGTAGATGCTCTCTGGTGTGTACTGATGTGTAACAAAAAAATCTTCATACTTTGTGCCTACTCCTAAATGTCCAACCACATGCCTATACCCCAGATCTTCTTGTCTCCAGTCTTCCTGACCTCTTTCTTCCAGTCCCCTGACTAGCCACCTAGACCGTCGGCCACTGCTCAGGAATGTACATGTAGTCTCCCGTATATAGTCTTCCTTCCATTACCAGGTGTACCATTTGCAGCTCTGCTCATTGGGAAGGTTTTCCCTTGCTTTTCTTTGCTTCTCACTGTCTTTCAAGGCAGTCCCTGAATGTGACTGTCATGTAGCCACTGTCCATTTCTGTCTTACACCCACATACCAAGCTGACCCATCAGCTAATCAAGCTTGGTTACCGTTTCCTACAGTGAACTACCTGACTTTATGGTTTGGCAGAACCCAGTTCATGATGGGAACTTCTTGATGTCTTGTCACTTGATGCTCATGGTCAAGCATTTCATCTAAATCAGGGCCCAGTCATGTGCCAAGAGCTGTTTCACAAAAGGTATATAATTCTCTGTTGCAGATGGCCTGGTTTTGCTCCAGAATCACAAGGGCCTGCTTTGTGATACTTTCTAATTGTTGAAGCTGGATGAGGTACATGGAAGCTCATTAAATTTTTGTATTAAAAAGATTTAAAAATAAATACGGTTCTTGCCTTTATGGAATTTGTAGTCTAACAAAGAGATAGATACTGAGTTTTAAAAAATCATTCAAATATTAAGTTGCAACTGTGGTAAATTCTATGAAGACACCCAGTGCTATGAGAACCTAGGGGATTTGGCCTACTCAGTGAGGTCAGGAGGACTTTCTTGAGGTTGAAGGTTGAAATTGACTGGGCAAATGGGGAGGAAGGGAAGACTGTCTAGGCAGAGGAAGCAACCTTATGCCAATTGTGCTGGGACAGAATATTGAGCACACAGTCCCAAGGGCTGGTTTGCACAACTGGAGCAGAAGATGATGGGGAGTGTGGTGGGGCTGAGGCTGAGCAAGAGCAGGAGCCCAGCTGTGCAAGGCCATGGAGACCACCTGAGGGAGTTTTATCTTTACTATTAGCACTCAGAGAAGTCATGCAGAGGTCTTCTGGAGGTGGGTGACATGTTCAGATTTCCATTTTGAGGTAGGGATGTGAAGATCCCAATTGGTGGCCAAAGGGGAGATGACAGAAGCTTGGACTAGGAATGGTGGAAATAAAGGGAAAGGGGTCTAGAGTTGCTTCAGAGGCAAGACCGAAAGGACCTGGCGATGGATTGGGTATAGGCTGAGAAAGAAGAGTTGTCAAGGATATCTCCTAGACCTTAGGAGTACATAGTCCACACTTTAGTTCACTATGCAGACTTGTGCTTTTAGCCAAATTAAAATGTGTGGGCTGGTGTGTATCCGTGCTTACTGGCCTATTCACCTGCGGGAAACCCTGAAGCTCTTTTGAACTTCCTTTACTCATATTAATTCTGAGGGAGGTGGGGCTGGCTGAGCACACGAGATTCCTTGAAACTTCAGGTTCCTTCCTTCCTTTCTCTCCCACTGCTGTTTCCTCTGGGGTTGAGGCAGGCCCTGAACATTTCTGCTTTCGCCCTCAGACTGGGGTTGCAGTGATCTCAGCTTCTGAAAGAGGCTTATTATAGGTAGGGTCTGACCTTCAACTCGAGCTGCACAGCAACCTCGGAACTACAGGATTAATTGCTGCAGGCCTGGTTTCAATTGCTTGATTGCTGACCTCAGAGCTGGATCAAGAGCACCCCTGGACCAAACTGTGTGTTACTTTTCATCTTGGTCCAACTCTTGGTTCCTAATCTGTTCCATCTTTGGTGAGTTCTGACTTTGGGGACAAACAATACCTTCCCTTCCTCTGTGGGGAGTTCTGGACCAGACAAGTCTTTGAATCTTTATGTTCTACTTTCCAAAATGTTGCTGTTCTCATTGATGTTACAACTGAGAACGAAAAACATTGAACACATTAGGGATAGGACTTCTTTTCTTAGTGTTTGTTTATTTATTTATTACTATTATTATTTTAAAATTTATTTTTGAGAGAAGAGAGAGTGAGCGAGCAAGCACACAAACAGGGGAGGGGCGGAGAGACAGAGTCACAGAATCTGAAGCAGGCTCCAGGCTCTGAGCCGTCAGCACAGAGCCCAACGCGGGGCTCGGACTCACAAACTGTGAGATCTTGACCTCAGCTGAAGTTGGACACTCAACTGACTGAGCCACCCAGGTACCCCAGGGATAGGCCTCCTAATAAAGAAACCTTTAAGCAAGATCTTGTAAGGCTTCGTAAAAGCTTCCTCGTCTTATATTTGTGCCTCTTTATTTCAGTTTTGGGAATCGGAGGAAACACCGGTGAGAGCTGGGATTGCATGACCTCAGCCCACCATAGTCGCTTACCTGCTTGTGCAGTTTCCAGGCTTAACCCTCTAGCATGATAAGACAACATGGATTTATACAATTTTGTGGCAAAAAGCAATCAGAAGGTTGAATTAGATTGGTGCTTGGTTTTATTTGCAACATATTTCAATTTACCAAATTCACAAAGATGATTCTTTTGGATAGTTCTTTATTTAGAATAAGGTTGCTGAATTCCAAATGCAGGCTTTAATCTGGGAAGCTGAAGCAGCTATGTTGCAGTCTTAGAATACTGTGGGTCCCACAAACTCAAGTAGAGTGCCTTCCTGTTCTCAGTTTCCTCAATGTAAAATGAGCACATTAGCCTCGTGTTACTGTTATGTGCTGAAGATGAAAGGACCTAGCAAGTAAATGATTTTCCAAAATGAGTCAGTAACAATTAGGCAAGAAGACTAAAAAAAACATGCATCCAAATTGGAAAGGAAGAAGTAAGACTATATCTGCAAACGGCAAGATTTTGTATTTAGAAAATCCCAAGGAGTCTACTAAAAACTATTAGAACTAATAAATGAGCTTAGTAAGGTTTCAGCATATAGGATCAATATACAAAAATAAATTGTATTTCTGTAAAGGAGCAATAAACAAACCGATAATTAAGAACACAATTTTATGTTCAATAGTTTCAATAAGAATAAAATACTTAGGAACCTTTAACAAAAGAAATCACATACTCTGAAAACTACCGAAGATCACTGAGGGAAATTAACGAAGACCTAAGTGAATAGAATGAAATCCATGTTCCTGGATTAGGAGATTTAATGTTGGTAAGATGGCAGTACTCCCTACGCTGACCTATAGAGTTCACTGCAATTTCTATCAGTATTCCATTTGACTTTGCAGAGATTGATAAACCGATTCTAAAATTCATATGGAAATTCAAGGGATTCAGAATAGCCAAAACAAGCCTGAAAAAGAACAAAGTTGGAGAACTCACACTTCCCAATTTCAAAACTTACTACAAAGCCACAGTAATCAAGAAGTGTGGTATGGGCAAAAGGACAGACATGTAGATCAGTGGAGTAGAATTGAGTCCAGAAATAAATCCTTACATTCACAGTCCATTGATTTTTTTTTTTAATTTTTATTTATTTTTGAGAGAGAGACAGTGTGTGAGCAGGGGAGGGGCAGAGAGAAACAGAGACAGAATCTGAAGCAGGCTCCGGGCTCTGAGCTGTCAGCACAGAGCGCAATGTGGGACTCGATCCCACGGACCACAAGATCATGACCTGAGCTGAAGTCGGATGCTTAACCACCTAAGCCACCCAGGCACCCTTATAGTCCATTGATTTTTGACAAGAGTGCCAAGATTATTCAATGAGGAAGGAATAGTCTTTTTCAACAAGTGGTGCTGGGACAACTGGATATCTACATGCAAAGGAATACAGTTGGATGCCTACCTTGCATCACATATAAAATTAAATCAAATTGGGTTTCAGGGCAGGTAATGCCCACATGTAGTTTTTTGGGAGGCCTATTTCTTCTCTACAAAGTTTTAATCAAGTAGGCATTGAGCACAAGTTCCCTGCTGGCACCTGTGCTGGCTGCAATAAACAGAGATAAATCATACCAGGCCCTCCCCTGGTCCTGGAGATCCTCCCACATATGACTGTAAGATGCCTGGTCAAAGACAAAGTCTGTGCAAATAGTGACAATAATAATAATGATGATGGCGATGATCACTAACATTATGGAGTACTAACTTAAAACAAGCACCATTCTAACTACTTTGTAAGTATTATTCATTTGATTCTCACAAATATTATTATCCCCCATCTCACAGATGAGGAAACTGTGGGGAAAGTGGACTAACTTAACGCACAACTGTTATGTAGCAGAGCTGGTGAGAGAGAGGACTTTCAGGGAAGGCTTCCAGGGAAGGGGACAGCACCTGAACCAGGTCTGGGCAGATGATATCAATAGAGAGGAAAGGGGAAGGCATCATGGTCCCCTAGGGCAAAGTCTCAGCTTGTTGTTTGCACTGGCCAAATGTCTCCTTGGAATTCTGTTGCTGTCCTGCCCACACTGGGCTCAGCAGCCTTGTGGAACTCTGGACCTGCCTTGGCCTCCCTCCACATTCCACACTGCACTAATGAGCATCTCTTCAGCCTGGCATGGAGTTATGGGTCATTGCTACAGTCTTGGGACTTGACATTTATACTCACTCATGGGCTGGACTCCTGACTTCCACGGTGTCTCTCCTATAGAAAATAATTTATGCCTCTTTATTTCAGTTTTGAGGATTGGAGGAAATTGTGGTGAGAGCTGGAATTAAGTGAGCCCAGCCCACCATAGTAGCTCACCTGGCTGTGCAGTTTGCTAAGCCTGCAAAACAATTACCAAAACGATACATACATAGTTGCTATAGAAAATGCACAATCATTGCACATATAATGGGAAGACAAACAAAAGAACTGGCTCTGGCAACTTATTCAGGTTGGAGGAAATGACTCTTAAAAGAGTTCTTTTTTTTTTTTTTTAAAGATTTTATTTTATTTTTGAGAGAGCATGTGTGCAAGCAGGGGAAGGGCGGAGGAAGGGAGAATCTCAAGCACTGTGGAGCCTGATTCAGGGCTTGATCCCATGACCCTGGAATCATGACCCGAGCGAAATCAAGAGTCAGATACTTGACCTACCCCAGGCACCTCAAAAGAGTTCTTGATCATCTTTCGCAGATGAAAGATTTTTCTGCTGGGAATAGCAGGTTCCCCAAAGGAGACTTCATACTCTGCATAAGAAAACAAAGGGCTTGAAGGATTTGGTAGTTTGGTAGCAGGTAAAGACATAGAGAGAGGCCCAGTCCACTTGGTGAAAGGCAGGGATGGAAGAAGAATGTCCCGTGAGAATCTCCTAGAAGCAGGGCCAACAAGGACATGTAGGAACAGGAATCCTCTGGCTGATTTTAATGTTTATTTTTGAGAGAGAGAGAGAGAGAGAGAGAGAGAGAGAGAGAGAGAGCGCCTGCCCATGAGAGCATGAGTCGGGGAGGGGCAGAGAGGGAGAGACAGGAACTCTGAAGCAGGCTCCACAGTGTCGGCGCAAAGCCCGATGTGGGGCTTAAACCCACAAACTGTGAGATCATGACTGAGCCTCAGTCAGACGCTTAACCAACTGAGCCATCCAGCTGCCCCCCTCCTGCTGATTTTAAGTTGTCTTCTGTGCCATGTAGAACTGTAGCCCCCTCAGCAGGGCCTCATAAGATAATCTTTGGGGAAATCAAGGGAAAGGGTCAGTGTTCCATATTTGTGTTTACTAGGGACATAGAGAAGGGAACAGCTGCATAAAGTGGGATGCCAGGGAAACTGAGAGTGGCAGGAAGAGGAAATCATAGTAAACATTAAGAACTAGGCACCTGGAAATTTGCACCAGTGTTGGAGGAGGGCATTGGAATTTGCTTATATATATTTGCTTACATGTAAGTATATTTGGTATATACTTTCCTCAGTATATAGGATGAAGATTTCAGCCATTTTTAAAATGTTTATTTATTTATTTTGGAAGAGAGTGTGAGTGGGGGAGGGGCAGAGAGAGAGAGGGGGAGAGAGAATCCCAAGCAGGCTCTGTGCTGTTAGCACAGAACCCAATGTGGGGCTTGTTCCCATGAACCCATGAGATCATGACTTGAGCTGAAATCAAGAGTCAGTTGCCCAACCAACTGAACCACCCAGCCATTTTTATTTAAATGTTAAAGGTAATCCTGTGAAGCCAGAAGACTTAGGGATGCAGGGGTGGCATGAACCTGTGCATGTCATTTTAAGTTTGCTTTTACCACTTAACATCCTTTCATTTCAATAATATTCATCTTGGCA
The DNA here is from genome assembly GCA_030068075.1 of Paguma larvata. NCBI lineage: Eukaryota > Metazoa > Chordata > Mammalia > Carnivora > Viverridae > Paguma > Paguma larvata. The sequence continues at coordinate 63,540,503 of CM057831.1, read as the reverse complement.
TTCTTTCTAGGGGCTGTGTAGTATCTTGTATGGAGATACCATAGTTGACCCACCTGGTCACACACCCAAGTTTTAATATTTTGATTTTAGCTGCATGTGTTTTTTTCATCCATTTTATTTAAAATTTTTGAAATTCAAATATAATTAACATATAGTGGTGTATTGTTTTCAGGTGTTCAGTATAGCAATTCAACAATCCTATACATTACTCAGTGCTCATCACAATAAGTGTACTCCTAATCCCCTTCACCTATTTCTCCCATGCCCCCACCCACCTCTGGCGTCCACCAGTTTGTTTTATATGCTTAAGAGTCTATGAGTGCCTGGGTGGCTTAGTCGGTTAAGTGTCTGACTCTTGATTTCAGCTGAAGCCATGATCTCGTGGTTGGCATCAAGCCCCAAGTCAGGCTCCACATTCAGCATTCTCTCTCAAGACAAAAGAAAAGAAGAGGTTTTTTTTCTTTGTTTTGTTTCTTAAATTCCACATTTGAGTGAAATTATATGGTATTTGCCTTTCTCCAATTGATTTATTTCACTTAGTATTAGGTCCTCTAGATCTGTTTATGTTGTTGCAAATGACAAGATCTCATTCTTTTAATGGCTGAATAGTACCCCATCGTGCGTGCGTGTGTGCGTGTGTGCATGTGTGCGTGTGTGTGTGTGTGTGTGTGTGTGTGTATACCACTTTATCCATTCGTCTATGGATGAACACTTGGTTTGCTTCCATATTTTGGCTACTGTAAATAATGCTATAATAAACATAGGGATATATGTATCTTTTGAATTAGTGTTTTTGTTTTCATTGGATAAATATTCAGTAGTGGAATTACGTATCATATGGTAATTCTATTTTTAATTTTTTGAGGAACCTCCATACTGTTTGCCACAGTGGCTTTACCAGTTTGCATTCCCACCACCAGTGCACGAGGGTTCCTTTCTCTCCACAATTTTAGCTGTGTTTTTATGGTAGTTAGATATGCTTCTGGTTTAAAGAGCCAAGTCATAAAATTTGCTATGAAAAATAGCAGTCAATCCCTTACCCACTCTCTCTTTGGCTTAGAGCAAACGTAACCACTAGCACCTCCTTTTTAGCTAATTATTTTGATTTTTACCCATGTGGCTCTAAATAACTGCCTATGATTGCTACTTATTGATTTTTCATCTTATTATTTCTTGATAGGTTGCTATGATTTCTTTCTACAGAAATTGGGAATTTATCTCTTTCCTCCTGTATTCCCAAGATATATACACACATCTTCCCATTCTCCTGTCCTCTTGATAAAAATGATATGGTAGTTTTGGTTAGATTAATATGTAGAATTTACATTATTATGTGAGTTCTATTGATAGCTGCATAGTGTAGTAAAATATAATTGCCCTTCTCCCCTCCAATTTTTTTTCTCTGGAGCTGTCTTGCATTATAGGTTGGGGTGTCCAGAAACAAATGGAGCTTAGTATATAAGATATTTATTAGAATCAACACCTGTGTATAGAGGGGAAGAAGACAAGATTGGGGATTTGGGAGAGAGAGAAGATATGAGTGCAGCCTTGACTGGTATGGGAGCTGTGGAGCTAGAGTGGTCCTTACTAGTGGTTTCAGAGCTTCTTTGTTTAGTGGCCTTGAGTTAATCACTAATTTAACCCCCAACCCTTGGCTAGTTGTCAAAAATCTCTTGATGCACAGTTTGCACCAGACGTTCAGTGCATTTATATCTTCTTAAAGAAGTCTCTCCTGGATCCTTGAACCTGCTCTAGGCTGGACTGGTGACTGTCTGGGTCCCACTGTCATCCTGGGGTCTCCTCTTACCTTCACCCTGGCTTTTGGGCATCCCACTGTATAAAGGCTGTGGTTACTGTACTGTCCAGTATCGAATATTCTGTCTTCCTGAATCCCATGCCTTCCTTTTCATTAGTTTATTCCCTTGTCTTAGTGGAGCATATCTTCCAGTAACATCCCTAGGAAGCAATGGGCCATATATTTTTCTGAGATCTTATATATATGAAAATGTAGTTATTCTGTTCTTATGGAATAGAAATATAGACTTCTAGCTTGGAAATACTTTTTCTTAATTTAAGATGCGTTGCCTCATGCCTTCTAATTTCCAACTACTCAGAAGTCCGAAGCCCCTCTGATGTCTGACCCTTTGTATGTGACCTGTGTTTTCTTTCTGGAAGCTTGTGGGGTCTTTTTTTGTTTCTGATGATGGAATTTGCGTAGGTGTGTGTGTGTGTTTTTATCCAGTGTAGGCACTTTATAGGCCCTTTCAATTAATTTGGATCCGTGGGCTTCATTTCCAGGGAATTTTTTTTTTCATTTAAAAAATTCTTTTAATGTGTATTTTTGGGAGAGAAAGACAGACTGTGAGCAGGGGAGGGACAGAGAGAGAGACACACACAGAATCCGAAGCAGGCTCCAGGCTCTGAGCTGTCAACATAGAGCCCAATGAGGAGTTTGAACCCATAAACGAACCGTGAGATCATGACCTGAGCCAAAGTCGGGCACTTAACCTACTGAGCCACCCAGGCGCCCCTCCAGGGAATTTTCTTAACTTATTCCTTGGATGTTTTCTTCTTCTTCTTTCTGTTTTCTCTTTCTGGAATGTCTATTATTGAGATGCTATATATATGCCCTGTACCTCATCTTCCTACTCACTCATTTTTCTACCTTTTGTCTTTGTTTTGGGGAAGATTTCCTCAGTTTTACCATGTAGCACTTAGTAGGTTTTATAAATGAAACATAACACATAACAACATGCACAGATGACAAGTGTGCATTCGGATCAGCTAATTATCACCAGTGAAACTGAAAACACTTGCGTAACTCCTACCCAGGCCAAGGAATGCAACATTACTGCTGCTCTGCAATCCTCACTTGGCCTCCCCTCTCCCCACACCCTTAAGCAATCACTATCCTAACTTCTTTTTATTTTTTATTTATTTTTGAGAGACATAGAGACAGAGCACGAGCAGGGGAAAGGCAGAGAGACAGAGGGAGACACAGACTCCAAAGCAGGCTCCAGGCCCTGAGCCAGCAGCACAGAGCCGGACGCGGGGCTCAAACTCACAGACCGTGAGATCAGGACCTGAGCTGAAGTCGGCTGCCCAACCTACTGAGCCACCCAGGCGCCCCCTAACTTCTAACACCATAGATTGATTTTATTGTTTCCAGTGGCTTTCAAACTGCAGTGTACATGAGAATCAGCTGGAAGATTTGTTACAACAGATTTCTGGGAAGTGCCCTCAGAGTTTCTGATTCAGTGTGTATCTAAGGTGGAGAATTTCCCCTCCTAACAAGTTACCAGATGATGCTGATACTTTGAGCTGGGACAGCTCTTTGAGAACTGCCGGCCTATTCTTTAACTGATGACAAATGGAATCCTACAGTGTGTGCTCCTCTTTTGTGTATGGTTTCTTTTGTTCAACATTAACTTTGTGAAGGTTATCCTTTTTTTTTTTTAATGTAGCTGAAGTTCATTCATTTTAACTACTGAATGGTAAGAATACACTGTGTAGTATGAAGTTATTGATCCATTCTTCTATTGATGGTCACTCGGGCTGTTCCCAGCATTTGGTTACTATGAATAATGGTGCTAAGAAAGTTCTTTTAGAGTCTCTGGGTGAAAATGTGCATATATTTCTACTGGATATGGATATATCTCTCCCTTCTGCATATATATATATATATATATATATATGCAGAAGGGGAATTGCTGGTAGGCTACATGTGTCAAACTCTTCCAAAGTGATTGTATCAATTTTCACTCCTACCACCAGGGTGGGAGTACTCTCCTTGCTCTGCATCCTAGATGTGTTATCACAAATAGCAGGATCTTCTTGTTTCTTAGGGCTGAATAATATTTCATTTTATATGTATATACAGAAGACAGAACAGAAGACACAGAACAAGATGAAGAAGAAGTGGATGTAGGAATGGATGAAGAAGAACAAGAAACAGCAAAGAAATCTATAGATGAAAAAGATTGTGAATTATGCTCTCACCACTTGGATCCTGTGTGGAGAGGGAAAGTAAAATTTAAATCATTTCTTTTGGGAGAAACTTGCCCTTGTACCAATGACTATGGTCAGGAAGATGGAATGTGCTAAATTATATAAACCAATTAGGGCCCACTGCTTGAGATGGAATTCAGGTAAGTTTTCCAAAGCACATGAGTTGCTTAGGGGAGAGGAAGATGGATACCTGAATGCAATGAATGAATGAAAACCTGTGCATCGTTAGGAGTAGATCATGGGTTATGAAGGCTTGAGTGGCAACCAGAAAATGTCTTGCTACGTTTTCCAGTGAACACAATGAGCTTTGGCCTTGACTACTTTTGGACCCCCTGCAGCAGAAACAGGTATTGACAGAAGTTGCTCCAATTTAGTAGGAACTAAATAACCTTCTGTGATAGATTTGTTTATTTGGTAGTCAGCGCTGACTTCCAAGTCCCTCTAGTATCCCTTTCGGCACTTCATAGTTTGACAAGCTAAAAAAAAAAAAAAAAAAAAAGATCCAGCATAAACAGCTCCTCTAGGCTCCCTTGCAGCTAGGGTCCTGGATGTGACCTATATTCTGCTAGCGAAATGTACTCATGCGAGATTTGAAAAGTAACAGTGAGACAGAGGCTATTTTCCATTAGCTTTTGGCTTTATTTGTTTTTGCTCATAAACAAAGTTGTAGACATAATTCCACAGATGGTGAGAAGCAGATGCTATGATGGCAGCTTCCTTATCTTGATTCTTGAGAGGTTAAGTAACTTGCCCAAGGTTACACAGATAACGAGTGACAGAGTTCAAACTCAGGTGTCTGAATTCACAGCTACTTGCAGAGTTCTTGAGGTTTGCCCTGGTTGTGCAGAAGTAGTGGCTTCCCTGGCAGATGAGTTCTGGTGTCTTCTGGGAATCATTCCTGAAGGCCCAGCCTGCAGTCTAGCCCTTTTGCTCTTCCAAGCATTTCATGAGTTCTCAGTTCTCTATATTGTGTAATTTTAGAGCCATTTCAGTTTCCTGCATTGAAGCCTCATTAGCATGGAAAAACAAAACACCCTCTGGAATCTGAACAGAGCTACCTTATCTCCAGAAATTCCAAGTTTCCTAATTACAGTCATGCCATGGGTATGGGTTAATAACCAGGTTTCTTGCAACAGGCAGGGACAAGTACCTGTGCTTCGTCATAGCCATAGAATAGCCTGAATAAAGGAACTTAGGAATATGGCACCAAGCAGGCTTGGCTTCCATGGATCTTGCCTCTACTGGGTGGGTGTGGGGGGGATGAGACTCTCTCTCACTGTGTTCCCACTCTGTGCCAGAGCCTGTACTCAGCCCTTCACAAATATGGGAAAACTGAGACTCTGACCAAGATCTCACAGATAATAAATGACAGGATCAGAATTAACATTCAGGGTTTTCTGCACACTCAGCCTGTACTCATTTACATTAGAAAAAAATCTTCCCTCTTCTTTTTTTTTTAAATTAAAAAAATTTTTTTTAACGTTTATTTATTTTTAAGAGACATAGAGACAGGGTATGAGCAGGGGAAGGGCAGAGAGAGAGGGAGATACAGAATCTGAAGCAGGCTCCAGGCTCTGAGCCGTCAGCACAGAGCCCAACGCGGGGCTCGAACTCACAGACTGTGAGATCATGACCTGAGCCGAAGTCGGCCACTTAACCAACTGAGCCACCCAGGCACCCCTTTTTAAATTTTTTTTAATGTTTATTTATTTTTGAAAGAAAGAGAGAGACAGAGTGCGAGTGGAGGTGGAGCAGAGAGAGACGGAGACAGAACCAGAAGCAGGCTCCAGGCTCTGAGCTATCAGCACAGAGCCCAATGCAGGCGTGAACTCACAAACCGAGAGATCATGACCTGAGCTGTCTTCTTAATTATAAAAGTAATACATGTTCATTGTAGAAACTTTGTCATCATCCCTTTGGTGTCATGGTGGCAAGATGGAAGCAAGGGCTACTTTTTCTACAATGTATTTACCTCACTGTAAGTCCCTCCGTCTTCATATATGCTGCTTAGTTTTTGATATAAGATATATGAACTCTATTTTTTCCTTTTCTTTTTTTCTTGAACATTGACATGAATAATATTTTAGAAATAAGAAATAATTGGGGTGCTGGAGTGGCTCAGTCGGTTAAGTGGCCGACTCTTAATTTCAGCTCTGGTCATGATCTCCTGGTTTGTGGGTTTCAGCCTGGTGTGGGGCTCTGCACTGGCAGTGGGGAGTCTGCTTGGGATTCTTTCTCCCTCTCTCTCTCCTCCTTTCATGTCTCTCTTTCTCTCAAAATAAATAAATGAACTTAAAAAAAAGAGAAATAATTGACAAACTGCCTTGTGTTTGCCTAGTAATAAATTAAAGGACATTGTTAGTTTTCTGCAAGAAAATTGCAGAATGGATAAACAGGTGATTGCAAGGAATCCTAGGTCACACCTTAACATATTATCTGATTAATAGGCTCCAAGAGCTAATTTAAAAGGGTAACGGAATCTCTAATATCAGTAATCTTATATGATGATTTTGAAGACTGACCAGTGTGTGTGTGTGTGTGTGTGTGTGTGTGTGTGTGTGTATTTTGATTGCCCATTCTCTTCCCACAAGCTTTGGGCAATAGTTGGCAATGTCGTGCAAGAATTAAAAAGATGTTATCTGTTGCCTCTTTAGCCTATATTGGTCCAGGACATAACTCACCATAATCAGGTGTCAACAATTCTAGGGCAGCAGGAAAAATTCATGTATACTTTATGGCTGAAAAGGAACTACAAACAAATCACACACTGAAAATTTTCATGATTTTAAAAAATTTTGGGGATCTAGACTTCATTCAGTTTTCAGTTCCTTTGGTGGTCATGCTAATAAAAACCACCTCCACTCTACTTCTTTGCTTCCTTCTTCTTCTATGGCAATACAGTCACATAGCTCAACAATCTAAATGTAAAGAGATAATCAGTGAAAATCTCCCTCCCATCCTCCACCTCCATCTACCCAGCCTTCTCCCTAATTTCTTGTATATCTTTCTAGATTCTTTATGTATATGTAAACAAATACAAATACAGATTCTTGTTTTTCTTCTTTCTTTATACAGAAGGTAGCAGAATATCTACATTATTCTGCACTTTGTTTTTCTCATTTATTATTATTTTTTTAAGATTTTTTAAAGATGAACAAGAGAGAGCACAAGTGGGGAAGGGGCAGAGAGCGGGGTCAGAAGACCCGTAGTGGGCTCTGCACTGACAGAGGCAAGCTGGATGCAGGGCTTGAACTTAAAAGCAATGAGATCATGACCTGACCCAAAGTTGGGCACTTAACTGACAGCCACCCAGGTGCCCCTGTTTTTCTCATTTAAAAGTATGTCTTGGAAGGGCACCTGGGTGACTCAGCCAATTAAGTGTCCAACTCTTGATCTCAGCTCAGGTCTTTGATCTCAGGATGGTGAGTTCAAGCCCTGTGTTGGGCTCCACACTGGGTGTGGAACCTACTTTAAAAAAAAAAGTGTATCTTGGAGATCTTTCCATATTAAAACTACTAAAATAGGGAGCACCTAAACTACTAAAATGGTGGCTTAATCGGTTAAGCATCTGACTTCAGCTCAGGTCATGATCTCACGGCTTGTGGGTTCGAGTCCCACACTGGGGTCTGTGCTGACAGCTCAGAGCCCAGAACCTGCTTCAGATTCTGTGTCTCCCTTTCTTTTTGCACCTCCCCCGCTCACATTCTATCTCTCTCTCTCAAAAATTAAATATTAAAAAAATCCTGTTAAAATGTATAGAGCTTCCTAATTCCTTTCTGCAGCTGCATAATGTTCTACTTTATGGATGTCACATAATCTCTATTTCCGGCCACTTATTGATGGACATTTGAGTTGCTTCTAATCTTTTGCTGCTACAAACAGGCTATGATGAATGGATTTGTCCAGATGTCATTTTTCAGACAGGAGAGTCAATCCATATTAAATATATATACATGTATTTATTTAAATTGATATTTTAGATTGCTTTTTGTAGAATTTATGTCCATATACACTCTCACCACTAATGTTTGAAATACCCATTTCCCTAGTCTTGCAAGGAGAATGTGTAATCAAACTTTGGATTCTTGTTTCATATGTTTAAGATTCACTTATATTTCTTTTAACTCATATCCTTTGCCTATTGGAAGGCAGTATTCCTTTTGGAATTCTGGTCTTTAATTATTGATATCTAATGACTCTTTATATATGAGGGATACTATTCCTTTGTGACCTGTGAAATGAAAACATTTCTCCCAGTTTATTATTTATTTGTTGACCATACTTATAATGTTTTTTTTTATATTGTTGATTAATATAATGTTTTTTAAAACATCAGACTGGGGTGCCTGGGTGGTTCAGTCAGTTAAGTGTCTGACTCTTTTTTTTTCTTTCTAATTTTTAAAAATATTTATTTATTTTGGAGAGAGAGAGAGGGAAGGAGGGAGTAGGGGGGAGAGAGAGAAAGAGAGAGAGACAGAGTGTGACCAGGGAATGGGCAGAGAGAGAGGGAGACACAGAATCTGAAGCAGTCTCCAGGCTCTGAGCTGTCAGCACAGAGCCTGACATGGGGCTTGAACTCAAAAACCATGAGATCATAACCCAAGCTGAAGTTGGGCACTTAACTGACTGAGCCACCCAGGCGCCCCAAGCATCCAACTCTTAATCTTGGCTGAGGTCATGATCTCATGGTTGGTGAGATCAAACCCTGCGTTGGGTTCTATGCTGGCAGCATGGAGCCTGTTTGGGATTCTCTTTCTCCCTCCCCCTTGGCCCCTCCTCCACTCATGTTCGCTCTCTCTCAATAAATAAATAAACAAAAAAATCAGAGTATATTTTTGGATGGTTGACCTTTTATTAAAGTTTATTTGAGAAAGAAAGAGAGTGAGCACAAGTTGGGGCGGGGCAGAGAGAGAGGGAGAGAGAGAAAATCCCAAGCAGGCTCTGTGCTGCCAGTGCAGAGCCCAGTGCAGGGCTTGATCCCGTGAACTGTGAGATCATGACCTGAGCGGAGATCTAGAGTTGGATGCTTAATCAACTGAGCCATAAAGGTGCCCCCGAATGGTTGAACTTAATCTTTTATGGCTCTGGATTTTGGGTGATAGACTTTCCTCACTATAAAATGAAAGGTATTTTCCCATTTTTCTTTCTGTACCTTTGGAATTTTTAGAAAAGTTAAGTCTTTTATGCATTTGAAATTAACTCAGTGAGACATGAGGAATGGATTCGACCTCATTTTTGTCTAAGTGGCTACTCATTTGTCCCAGTACCATTTAATTTAGTGGTGTATATTTTCTCCAATGAGATGTCAGCTTTATTTTATTGTATCTGTGTGTAATTTTGTGGCTCTTTCTGGATATTATATCCTACACCATTAGCTCTCTGTCTCTGTTTATACAAACATTACATTCTATGCGTACTAAGGTTTCATAACATCTTTTAATATCCGGTATGTGGATCCACCTCCCCCACAATTGCTCTTGTTTTTCACACTTTTTATCATTATTCTTGCTCTTTTCTTTTTCTATGTAAACTTTAGAATCACTTTATCTAGTTAAAAAAAAAAACCTGTTGGATCACACTAAAAATTTTAATTCAGTTATGGAAAACTGACATTTTTACGATGTCGAGTATTCATGTCCAATAGCATGTTATATTTCTACTTGTTTAAGTTTTCTTTTGGGTAGTGTTTTAATAGTATTTAAAATTTTTTCTTCACATAGGCTTGGATATTTCTTTCCATGTTCATTTCAAGGTATTTAATTTTTTGTTGTTGCTGCTATTATAAATAGGATATTTTTTTCTGTCACATCATTTATAGTCAGAAAACTTGATTTCTGTATATCGATATTGTTCCTTACCAGTTTACTGCATTTCTTATTGCTTGTAGCAGTTTTTCAGTTGATTTTCTTAGATTTTTTACAGACACAATTATATTACTTTCAACATGCCTCTCTTCTAATTTTTATGCCTCTAATTTAGTTTGTCTAGTTGATTTGACTAATATGTCCTGTAAAGTGTTAAATAATATTCAAATGATCATCTTTGCCATGTTTCAGAGCCTAATGATAAAACTTCTACTATTTCCCCCATTGAATTTGATGTTGGCTTTTGCATTAAGATTTTTTTTTCATATTAAAGAAGTATCTGTCCCTATCTTACTGAATGTTTTTATTAAGAATGTGTACGGGGGCGCCTGGGTGGCCCAGTCGATTGAGCGTCTGATTTCGGCTCAGGTCATTATCTCGCAGTCTGTGGGTTTGAGCCCCGCGTCGGGCTCTGTGCTGACAGCTCAGAGCCCGGAGCCTGCTTCAGATTCTGTGTCTTCCTCTCTGTCAGCCCCTCCCCCAGCTCACACTCTGTCTCTCTCTCAAAAATAAAAAAATAAAATAAAAAAATAAAAAAGAATGAATATGTATTTTTTTTAAGTTTATTTATTTTGAGAGAGGAAAAAAAAATATATGAGTGGAGGAGGGGCAGAGGGAGGGAGAGAGAGAATCCCAAGCAGGCTCCACACTGTCAGTGCAGAGCCGATGTCGGACTTGAACTCATGAACTGTGAGATCATGACCTGAGCCAAAACCAGAGTTGGACACTTAACTGACACCTAGGCATCCCAAGAATGCATTATTTAAAATGCCCTCGAGCATCAATAGAGGCCATAGTATGATTTTCTACTTAAAACTTATTTATTAAGATTATGTAAATGATATAATATTAAACCATCTTTGCATCCTGAAATGTAAACCACTTAGTTTTGATACTAAATTCTGATTGCTAATCTTTTGTTTAGGACTTTTTATTGATGGTCATAAGTGATACTGGTCTGTAATTTGTGCTTTTTTTGTGTGTGCGATATTATCAAGTTTTGATTTTTTTTAAAGATTTTGTTTTTAAGTAATCTCTACACCAGTGAGGGTCCTTAGCTGACAACATGGAGATCAAGAGTCACATGTTCTACTGACTGAGCTAGCCAGGTGCCCCTCAAGTTTTGATAGTAATGGTATACTTGCTTCAAAGAAAATATTTGAACTTTCCTCTATGACTCTAGTACAATTAAAAAACATTGCAATAATTCACCCTTTTAAAAGTTTGTTAGAATTTTTCCTGTGAAAGTGTCCGGGCCTGCTGCATTTTTTAGAGGTAGAGTAACTCTTTGACAACCTTCTCTATATCTTCCGTACAAATTGTTCTCTATCATTTCTCTCTCTTCTGAGTCTAGTTTTGTGCGCATGGCTCTTATGCTATTTAGAAATCTTGGATTTTTCTTCTTGCTGTTGCCTTTATAATTATAATGGTCTATGATGTCCTTTACCCTCCATATTTTTAGATAGTATCTATGAGTTGCCTTCTGTGAGAATAATAAAACTATCTCATTTCCTGATACAGAGCCCAGACAGGCAGCTGGGGTAGTGGCAGCAGCAAGAAGAAAGGAAGGTCTCTGCATGGGGGGAGCATTGAGACCCACAGTGACTGGTCCATCCCCAGAGCTTGTTCCTGTGGTGTCTGCGCAAATATTAACTCTGGCCCAAGCACTGGGACAGGAATTGCCCACCCTCAGGCAGTAAGCCTTGTCAGTAAATTATTACAAAATGAAAGTAAACATACACATCCTGCGATCAAGCATATCAGGGAGTTTTTAGAATTTTTTTAAGAGTTGAGAATTTCTGGTTTTTAGAACTGCCGCAACATTGGGAAGCAAGTATCCACAGGCTTAGCAATAGAAACTAGGGCGCCTGGGTGGCTCAGTCGGTTAGACGGCCAGGTCATGATGTCCCAGTTCATGAGATCGAGTGCCACATCAGGTTTCATGTTGGTATTGTCTCTTTCCTTCTCTCTCCCTGCCCCTCCCCGCTCATGCTCGCGTTCTCTCTCTGTTTGTTTGTCTCAAAATAAATAAATAAACTTAAAAAAACCCCTAAATATAAAAATTGTTCCATTAGTTGGAAAAGAACACTATTTTCATATGAAGCTTCAGATTAGCTAACTATTAACAAGGAGACAATTTTTTTTAAATTCTTTTTTTCTGGGTGCCTGAATGGCTCAGTTGTTTGAGCTTATGACTCTTGATTTCAGCTCAGGTCATGATCCCAGGATTGTGAGACAGAGCCCCATGTGAGGCTCCACGTCGAGTGTGGAGCCTGGTTAGGATTCTCTGTCTCTCTCTCTCTCTCTCTCTGCCCATCTCCTCCACTAGTGCTCTCTCTCTCTCAAAAAAATTTTTTTTTGTTTGTAATTAAAGATATGATTAATACACAAACAGGTGTTTTGAATTACATACAAACCATGAAGACTCTTTTGGATTCTTACATGACCTCCACAAATTAGACGAGATGTCAAAGAAAACGTTGAAATACCAATGTATAGATTTACATTTAAAACTAAAGTCAGACTTACCCAAAAGTGGTTTGCATCAAGAGTTAAATAGTAGAAAAATTGTTCTACAAGACTCATAAGTTCTAGATGTGTTAAAATTTCTCTTTTAAAATGATTAATGCATAGTGTATCCCAATATGTTACAGCCTGTAAATACTCTCAATGGACTCAGTAACAGTTGGATCAGCAGAAAGATCCTTCTCAAAATTGCAAATTGTCAAAATTTATTTGTGACCTTTCATTTGCCAAGAATGTCCTTTTAATTGTATTGATTGAAAATGAAGATCCTAAAGGTATAAATTGATGACCTAATAAGTGAATTTGCATAAAAATGAGCCAGAAAAATCTTATGATCAATTAAGATATCATATTAATAAAGTATTATTATTAATTGCATTATATAAAATTATGTACCTAAAAGTTCCCTTTTTGCAGTTTGTGAATTTTTGTTGTTACCCATGTATTGCTGTTACCCCTAATGTATTTTAGTATGTGTGCCGCCAAAGCAAGCATACCCCTACTGTATTTTATATGTAACAAAATATTTTTAAAAGGGGGCACCTGGCTGGCCTAGTTGTTGGAGCATAAGACTCTTGATCTAGGGGTTGTGAGTTTGAGCCCCATACTGGGTGTAGAGATTGTTTAAAGAAATAAAGTCTTAAAACAATATTTTTAAAGGAAAAAAACTATTTTTAGCAGCTTCAATGAAGCTTTTCCCTTGCTTTGTGAGAGCTCGTTTGGAGGTTTTAGCAGGGGAGCACAGCTACTCATATACCCTTGACCGAAGAACTGTCCGCCTCTATCTGGGAAGTTCATCCTCTTAGACCAAGCGCAAAGCTTTGGGACAGACACTCATGGAGCCACACCGAGCAGTGAGGGAGGAAGGGGACACCCGCCTAGCCAACCAGATCAGCCACATCAACCCTGGCGATCTGTGGGGTGATAGATGTTGCAGCCAGATTGCGCTTACATCCTGCCTTGCTCTTTGAATATGGGGCCTTGCATTTTAATTTTTCACCAGGCCCTGCAAATTATATAGCTGGTCCTGCTCATGAGGTTGGCCTATGGTATAGGAACTGCAGGTAGGGGAGCACCAAAGATTTTTTTTTTAATTTTTTAAATGTTTGTTTATTTATGAGAGCAAGAAACACAGAGTACAAGCGGGGGAGGGGCAGAGAGAGGGAGGCCAGAGAGAGGGAGACAGAAAATCTGAAGCAGGCTCCAGGCTTGGAGCTGTCAGCACAAGGCCTGACGTGGGCTCGAACTCACAAACTGTGAGATCATGACCTGAGCTGAAGTCGGACATTTAATCGACTCAGCCACCCAGGCTGCCGATAAGCAGGAATTGTCATTATATATTTTGAAAGAGGTATTGAGGATGGACTTTTCGGTCTTTGAGGGTTGGATTTGCCTCTAATTCATCTTCGTGTCTTCCTTAATGCCTAACACAGTGCCTGGCACATGTGGGCTGGACAGAGCAGTGGTTAAGAAGGAGGATCTGATGTCAAACATCTTGGCATTGAGTCCTGGTCTGCCACTTTCTAGTAAGTTACTTAACCTCTCTTCACTTCAGATCTACATCTGTAGAATAAAGATAATGGTGATATCCATTTCACAGAGTTCCTATGAGGATAAAATGAGCTAATGCACATGAAGTACTTAGAATAGTATCTGACATTTAGTATTCGCTCAAATGTTAAGTATTATCATTTTTAAGGAAGTATTTACTGGAAGGATTTGTAACCCTCTCTAAGCAAAAGAGAATGTTAGTGTGGTTTAGAACCACTGGAAAAATAAATGGAGTTCTGGCATTTATACCAAGATAACATCAACTTTGTGAATAAAACAATCATTTATCTCTTAGGCTCCTGTGAGGATTCAGTTCTACCCAACTATCTATCTTTCTTTCACCTCACTGAGAGGATCACCTGTTACCCAGCCAAAGTTTCCCAGTGGAGGCTTATATGGATCTGAATAGGAATGTTTTGGGGCTGTAAATAACAGAAAACCTAATTTAAAAAACCTCAGTGAGCCACCACTTCACATCCATTAGGACGGCTATTATTTAAAACAACACAGGGGCGCCTGGGTGGCTCAGTCATGATCAGGTCATGATCTTGCAGTTTGTGAGTTTGAGCCCCACATCAGGCTCTGTGCTGACAGCTCAAAAGCTGGAGCCTGCCTCAGATTCTGTGTCTTCCTCCTCTGCTCTCCCCAATCACACACTCTCTCTCTCTCTCAAATAAACAAACATGAGAAAAACTTAAAACTTAAAAAAAAAAAATAAAGCAGGATTGCCTGGGTGGCTGTTCAGTGGCTGACTTCGGCTCAGGTCATGATCTCATGGTTCATGAGTTCAAGGCCCACATCTGGCTCTGTGCTGACAGCTCAGAACCTGGAGCCTGCTTCAAGTTCTGTGTCTCCTTCTCTCTGTGCCCCTCCCCTGCTCATGCTCTGTCTGTCTGTCTCAAAAATGAATAAACATTTAAAAAAATTAAAAAAAAACAATGTAAGTTTTGGTGAGGATATGGAGAAATAGGAATTCTTGTACATTGCTGGTGGGAATGAAAAATGATGTCGCGGATACGGTAAATAGTATTGAAGTTCTTCAAAAAATTAAAAATAGAATTACTATTTTGATAGTAATAGTATTTTGATAATTACTATTATGATCCAACGATTGCACTTCTGGGTATATACTCAGGAGAATTGAAAGCAGAGACATGAGCAGATATTTGTACACCCATACTAATAATCATGTTCTTCACAATAGCCAAAGGGCGGAAGCAACCCATTGACTGGTGAATAAACACAATGTGGAATACACATACAGTGGCATATTATTCAGGCTTTAAAAAGAGGAAAGGGGCACCTGGGTGGCTTAGTCAGTTAAGCATCTGACTCTTGATTTTGGTTCAGGTCATGTTCTCACAGTTCGTGAGTTCAAGCCCCATATTGGGCTCTGTGCTGACAGTGCAGAGCCTGCTTGGGGTTCTCTCCCTCTTTCTCTCTGCACCTCCCCCACTTTTGGGCATGCACGTGTGCACACTCACTCTCCTCTCTCTCTCTCTTTCTTTCTCTGTCTCACTCAAAAGTAAATATACTTTAAAAAATTATCCATTTACTCTAAAAAACAAAAAAGAGGAAATTTTGACATATGCTGCAGTGTAGGTGAACCTTAAAGACTTTATGCTTGGTGAAACCAGCCAGCCACATATACTGCATGACTCCACTCATATAAGGAAGCTTGGAGTAGTCAAATTCATAGAAACGGAAAGCGGAATTGTGATTGCCAGGAGCTGGGGTGGGTTGGGGTAGGAGGATGGGCAGTTACCATATAAGGGGTACGGTTTCAGTTTTGCAGATGAGAGAAGATCTGGATGTGGATGGTGGTGACGGTTGCACAATGCTGCTAAATTGTACAGTTAAAAATGGTTGAAATGGTAAATTTTATGTTGCATATATTTTACCACAATTTAAAAACAAAGAAACAAACCCAATTCAAACCATAAGAACGGGAACAGGCACATAGAACTAGAGACCCTAAGGTGGGGAGTGTATCTGGGTTGGCTTTGGTGTTTCCCTTGGTTTACCCTCTTCAGGTTGGTACCAAGATGGCGACTGTAGTTTCTCACTCACCGCAACCACATCCCAGGAAGAAAAGAGAACACTTCCATTCCAGCCTTTCAAGCAAAGGGACTGGGCTTCACTCTGGTTAGAATGCTGTCATATGCTTATCCCTGAACCCATGACTGTTGCAAGGGGAATAGAATGAAAGATACTGTCTAAGCCAAGTCCGGAGTCTCAAGTTGAGGGTGGGGCAGTATCCCTCAGGAACGTGGCCTGCATTAGGAAGGGATGACTATCTGTTAGGAAGGAGAAAGGAGCAGATGGGGATGAGCAGGCAGCTAGAAACATTTACTACCTCACATCCAGCTCAGACATATTGAAAAAGTTTTTCAAGAGATGTGAAAAATATCCACGGAGGAGAAATTAACATGAGCAAGAACAGACAGGTTTTCCTTTTAGCATTAGTTCTTAAGAACTGCTAACCTGCAGACTTTGCAACTCTCATCCATACCTCACTGCTTTTGGGGGGACATCTCAGCAAACACCTTTTTCTCTGAGATATAGTAATATTTATGTTACTGGACAAGATGTATCATTTCATTCATTAAATATTTTTTAAAGTTTTATTTTTTTAATGTTTATTTTTGAGAGATGGAATGAGTGCATGCACACATGCAAGCAGGGAAGGGGCAGAGAGAGTGGGGACAGAGGATCTGAAGTGGGCTCCATGCTGACATCAGAGAGCCCCACGCAGGGCTTGAACTCATGAACCGGGAGATCATGATCTGAGCTGAAGTCGGACGCTTAACTGACTGAGCCACTTGGGCACCCCTAAATGTTTGAGACTCACTTCATTTCTTTTAGGCCAAGGGAAGAGTGTGGGCAAAAGAAAAGATATGTGAGGGAAAAATGATAAACTACTGGCATAAGTGGTTTGATATCTCTAGAGCATGGCCTGTGAGACAGTGATAGGAGAGAAGCTGGAAAAGTAGAATAGGATCAGATCCTAAAAGCCTTTCTTTGGCCAGGCAGCACTTGTTTCAGTTTAGTTATTTAGGTAAAACACAGACAATCAAGTGCATTAAGCTTACGCCAACATCTCAGTTAATTTTTACATATGTATATACATCCATACAATCACCACCCAAATCAAGATCTAAAACATTTCCTGCATTCCATAAGTTTCCTTCATGCCTTTCCCAGTCGATCCCCATCCCCAGAGGGAACTACTATTCTGGCCTCAATTGTTATTCATTAGTTCGGTCTGTTCTTAATTTTAGCCTTTCGTGTCTGGCTTCTTTTACTCAATGTGATGATCATGATACATCTCTGTGTCGTTGAATGTCTGAGACTTCTTTCATTTTATTGCTTCATAGTCTTCCGCTGAATGAATATCCAGCAATTTTCTTACGCATTTTCTAGTTGACGGCCATTTGGGTTATTTCCAGTTTTGTGCTAGTATGACTATAGCTATTATGAACATTCTTGTACATGTCTTTTGGTGAACATACGTACTCATTTCTCTTGGGTATATACCCAGAAGTCTGTAGGCACGTTTTTGTCTTAGTAGATATTGCCCAACAATTCTCTAGAGTGGTTGTATCAAAGGAGCTTTGACTTTAGCCTAAGGAAGACTGGAAACAGTGGGATGAAATTTACATTTTTACTCTGGAAGCCCAGAGTACTGTGGAAGATGGGTAGGACTGTAGACAGGGAGACTGTCTAGTTAGGAACCACGGACTAGGAGCGACAGACCAGGATGATGAGGCCCTGAGTTCTGGAGGCTTGCAGAGACGGAGAGGATGATTCTGAGATACGATAAGAAGGTAGAGTTGACATGGTTGTTTGGATGTTGTAGGGAGGGAATGGAGTCCAGGATAACTGCCAGATCTCTCATGTGATGCTGGCAGAATGGTGGTCCGCTTCTCTGAGACAGGGAGCACTTGGGAAGAAGCAGGTTTGAGTCAGAAGATGAGCTCTTTTTTGAACATCTTGAATCTGAGGCACCTGTGTGAGATCAAGGTGGAGGTATCCGGTAAGCGACTGGATACATGGAACCGAAGCTACGGGAAGAGATCCAAGCTGGAGATTTCTGTTCTGGAAACAAGGGAATGAGTGAACTCTCAGAGAGGGGTTGTAGAAAGAGGATCCCAAAAAGATGATTGAGAAGGCATTTCCTGAGAGGTCAGAGAAAAACCAGGAGCTTGGCCTGCCGTGATGAAAATCCAGGGGAGAAAGAGTTTCCAAAAAGAGTTTCCAAAAGCTGCCGAGGAATCAAAAAAGACGGGCATTGAAAGGTGTCCGGTAAATACAGAGTTTAACCTAGCCGTACATGGTGCAGAGGCCCCCGGGGTCTTCTGCCTCTACAGTCTTTCTGTGCTAGAAGCCCACCTGGGTGAGATGGGCTGACGGGGGCTATCTTCCCTCTCAGGTCTTGTTCCCTGGCCTCTCAGCCTGACGCAAGGGAGAAGGAGAGGGAGAGGAGGATTCAGCCTCAGTCTAGGAACAGTGGCTGTGGCCTCTCAGAGGAGTTTGTGGGGACCTCAGCTGGACAATAGAGGGCAGACGGCGGCTAGTGCAGGGCCCAAGTCCCTCCCGACATTGGAACACTGAAAACATTGACATTTGAACACAAACTTCCCCTGGAGCCTTTCCCCTATGGAAATTTCCAGTTGTAAACCATACAGACTTTAATCTGAAGTGTCAGAAAGGTTGCCCAGGAGTCTGGGAGCCAACCAGCTGAAAGCACATTTGTGTGGAAGTCGGGGCAAACAAAATAGGATTCAGAACATTTTTTGAGATTTGCGCCAGTGGTGAACTTTTCCAGGAAACATGACAAAACTGACCCTCTTCAGCAACAAAGCACTGGGTCTTATCATAATTAATTTGTATTCTTCCTGAAACATAAACTTGGGGAAATGGTGAAGGGAAAGAACAGCACATGTCTTATTTCTTTACCAGGCACCAGGGGCTGGAGGAGGCTCCCATAGAGTTTAATGGGCAGCTTTATGTATTTATATGCTTTGACTGGAGCTAAAGAGGTCTGTGCCACACAATGGGCAGTTTCTAGTTGGATTTTAAAAGAAAATAACTTTGATCATTTCAAAAGCAATGAAGCCTGATGCAGCGCAGAGGAAAGAAAGCGGTAATTTATGGCTACCATTAAGAACACAAAGACAAAGGCGGAGGGAACGTTTCACTAAGTGAAGATTTACAAATGTGTAAAACCCATCCTTATGACTAGAAATAGCGAGTGTCTCTCGGTACTAAACAAAAGGGGATAGGAGGGAGGGGCAAAGACAGAAAAAGGGATGCAACCTGCCTGCCTTCACTGGGGATGAAAAGGTCAAAAGAAAAACAACCACAGAAAAGTTTTCTCAGATGCAGCACTAGCAATGAAGGCCCAAAGAGGCGGTCTTCGCCTAGGCCCATGGGCATGGGAAGGACAGGGGCCTCAGTCGGGGTGTGGTGTTGCAGAGCAGGGAGCTCTGGGAAGGGCATGGACCCCAGGAAGACATGTTTGTGCATGAGTTAGGTGGGTATTTTTTGTGATGTTTATTTTTTTTCCTGATTACCAAAGGAGTGTGTGGTATGTGTGTATGTGTGTGTGTGTATATAGATCTACCTCTCTATCTCTATTTATTCAGTATTCATATATATTCATTATTCATAATATATATATATATTCCTGGCCCAGCAATCTCCTGTAAATCTATACACACATACACAAACATACATACATGTATGTATGTATATATATTTATTCATAGGAGAAAATTGGATAGATAAAAAGGAGCTCTGATTAAAACCCCTCAGTATGGTGTTTCGTTGCATCTTGCAATTGTTGCTACATTTGTTCCTGGAGTGATGCTGAGTGTAGTGGGCTCTGTCATCTGTGGCAAGGGGGAGTGGGTATGGGAAGGCCCTGTACACATGGGTTCCCTTGTAAGAACTGTCTTGCTTGGAGGCCAGCTGACATTGGCCACCTGTATCTGCAGCTGGCCAGACCTGACATTTATGAGTTCAGGTTGTCATAGATGCCACCTGTACCCCAGGCATAACTGGTGCTGTTTCTTGTCCCCGGTGCTCACTTTTGACCTCTAGCCCCCTTTCCCTTCACATTTTGGCTGCCCTGTAAGTACATTGAACTAGTGTTCAGTGAGGTGAGTGTCTTCTGCTGTGATTCCTGGCCCAGCAATGCACCACAGAGGCACAGTCTAAGCAAGCGCCTGGGTGGGACAGGTGGGACACGGCCTGGGGCTGGGGATCATAGAAGGCCTGGCCTGGGCAGAATGGAGAAGGGTGCAGAGTGTGCGTGAAGGTGAGCAGCGGAGCTGGGGTTGTCCCCCCTGAATCTCCTGAGGGTCCAACCACATTACTGGCCCCAAGTGGAGAGGTGGGAAAGCCCTACAGGTGGCCTTGGGGTTCAGGGAGTATAGGATTCTGAGCTACACAGGACGCTTTCTGGGAGCCTCTTGTCCCAATATTTCAGGCCAGAGTGCTATTTGTCCTCACCAGAGGGACTGGGTCAAGTTGTAGGACACTGCAAGCAGGCGGAGCACGAGGCTCTGAAGGCTGGAGCAGAGCGGGGGTGCGGGAGCAGAGGGTTTGGCGACAGGGCCTGCTCTGGGGACGCTGACAGCCGCCCTCCGGCCACCGCGGCCGCGCCCCCTCCGCCCCGCGCCCGGAGGGGGAAGGGAGGGGGCCGGGAGGGGCGGCACTGCCCCCCGCGCCGCCCGCCCCGGCCCGGGGAGGACCGTGTGAAAATGAGGCCGGGGCTCGGGGGCCGGGCGGGGCCGGGCCGGGGGTGTCAGAGCGCGGCGGGCAGGGCGCCCGCACACACCTCCGGCAGCCGCCGCCACGCTCGCCGCCTCTGCCCGCAGCCGCCGCGCCATCCATGGGGGTCTTGGGCCGCGGCTGCCCCGGCACGGCCCGGGCGCTGCTGCCGCTGCTGCTGCCCCTGCTGCTGACCGCGGCCGTCCCGCCCGGCCAGGGCCGCGCCCCGGGGCCGCCTGAGGGTGAGTGTCCGCACCTCCGGGGCCTCGGGGACGCACCTGGCAGGGGCGGGCGGGGCCGGCGGCGGGAGAGGGTGCCGGGTCCCCCGGTGGGGTCGCGCCGCGCTGGCCGGCCGGGGGCTTGGCTGCTGGAGCTCCGCGTGGCCCCCGCTCCCCCGGGGCCTCACCCGCGGGCCAGGCCAAGGCACCGCCACCGCTGGGGCTAGAGGCCCAGGGCCTGAGTGCGGCGGCCCGGCCTCGGACCCGGGGGCGATGACAGTTCCCAGCCGGGTCCCGCCGCGCGGGGTCCCCGGAGAGCGCCTGCGAGTCAGGCTCTAGCCCGCTGAGAAGGACGGAGGGCACCGCACTCACCGGGCTCCGTCTCCTCATTGTGTAGATGGGGAAACTGAGGGCCCCGGCCGGTTCGTCCGTGAGGTCGTGGCAGCTTTGCTCCTTCTTAAGTCTGGGGCCGGGAAGTTCAGCCGGCTTCAGGGCTGGCTCCGGAGAGTCTTCTGCGGGTTGAGGATCTGGGAATACCCCGAAAGCCGCGACGAACCTGGGTGGGTTTTTTTTGTTGTTGTTGTTGGTTTTTGTTTTTTCCTGCTGCCAGAGAGAAGTTCTTTGGACGTTCTGTATTAACTGGACTCGCAGTATTTTCAAAACTTTTGTTTTTAATTAACATCCTGGAGTGGTGTCAACCCAGGAAATACTTCCACCAGGGCCAGCTTCCAGGTTGAGAGGGTGAGCAGCTGGTTGATGGGGTATGGGAACCATTCCCACTTTGCACCACCATCGGAGAGCTGGGGATGGTGTGGTCAGAGCCCAGGGCAAGCTACTCTCCCATCCCCCGAACGCTGAGAAAGCTGACACTGCTCGGTTTTCACAGTGTTTTGTTGTGTTTTGTTTTGTTGCCAGCCTGGTCTTTCCTTCAACAGGCATTTGTTCCTGCCTACTCGTGTGCCAGGCACTGTGCTTGACATCGGGGACACCCACTCAGTCTGTAATCAGGACACCATTTAGAGGGGAGCACAGGCAGGAAAACAGCAACAATCCTGTGTGATATGTGCTATGAAAGGAGATAAATATGGGAGCAGGTTGTGGGGGACACCCACCTACACTGGGGGATCAGGGTAGGCTTCTTGGAGAGCATGAGTAGAAAGAGTGTGTGTGTGGGGGGGCGGTGGTGTTTTCTAGTCAAAGGGAACAGGCTGTGGGTGGAAAAGGAGCCTGGAAGTGGTATGGTTCATCCAGGGGCTCCCAAGGAGTTTAGCTGATGAGGAGTGAAGTGGGGTGCCAGAGGGAGGTGAAGCTACCAGAGGGCGCAGGCCGGATCGCCCAGGGCTTGGGGCACCATACCAAGAGCTGTGCTCTTTTGCAGATGTGGACGAGTGTGCCCAAGGGCTAGATGACTGCCATACCAATGCCCTCTGTGAGAATACACTCACCTCCTACAAGTGCTCCTGCAAGCCTGGCTACCGAGGGGAGGGCAGGCAGTGCGAGGGTAAGTGACTGGGGTCCCGTGGTGAGTGGGCCAGTGGGTGAAGCTCCCTACCTCCTCAGCTCTTGTAGTGACCACTCATGTTGGTAGAAGTGCTGCTCCCCTGCCCCCCAGGTCATACCACCCACCCCAAAATCCAGTTCGGCACATCAGGTCTTCCCTAGAGCTGATCGTAGTTTTACGTGGTTCTGAAATTCCTGTTGTCTGGCTTGTGAGAAGGAAAAGAGGTGCTTTAGTATTTTGGGTCCCTAGCAGTCTGGGAGCAGAAAGTCCCGATCAGGAGAGCCGTGCCTGCCAGAGAAGGGCTGATCCTGCACCTCCCTGGGGCAGTTTACACCCTCGCCCTGGAGTCTGAGTGCAGGAGTCCTGCCCTCCGCTGCTGGCTCTGGACGCTTCATCTGGTTCATGGCTTCAGGTTGGGGTTGTGACCTCCCAAACTTTAGAGCTACACCAAGCGCCAGCCTTATTTTGTTTACGCTGGAAAGATGTATGCAGAGGGATATTTGGAGCCCTCGGAGTTCCAGATCATTGAGCCTAAATTCTGATCTCTGTCATCTTTGTGTTCTGGGCCAGTGTCATGAACTCTGAAATTCAGAACTGGCCAGAGACTGGGTACTGATAGGAGGAGGCTATTCCCGGGTTTGGAAATCAGGGCATGTTGGAACTGGCAGGGCTCTTTAGGGAAGGTCTGACATTCCCATCCCTCAGATGTGAGACCCTGAGGCCCAGGGAAGTTGAGACGGGAACTTGTAGCCATAAATAACATAGTTAAACAGATGTCTACCCTAGCTCTGTCCCCGTACCCATATCTCTTGTATTCACTCAGCCTCCTGGTGTCCTTTGGTGAGAAATCCTGATATTTATATTTTCCTTTGTGTGCGAGGAGCTAAACTTGCCTCTCCTATCAGAGGAGATAGGCTCCTCGTCAAGTTCACAGAAAATGGGGTTGGTAGTTTATCCTTAAAGCCCTTGTGTTTCTCCAAGTTCATGTTTTCCTAGAGACAAGGCAGCCATCTCTCACCAAAAGTCTACCTCTCCCTGAAACACCTTTCGGCTGGTGCCTCCGTACCACACCCTCACTGTATTAAATACTCTATTTACAGTACTGGAATTCACACATGGCGGTACCCTGCTTGGGGAAAAAAATGGTCACTCTTTCACTGGTTTTGCAGTCACTGTACACTCTCGGGGGGTGGGGATGAGCAGAAACTGTGCCATGGTTTCCGTGAGTTAGAGTACATATTTACTAAACGATGTTGAATGACAAGTGGCAAGAATTTCCTTATTGATGTATGACACATGGAGTTGAATTGCTGACAATTTATAGTTGAAAAGTCTGCTATTTAGTTTAAAATAACGAAAATGGGGGCACCTGGGTGGCTCAGTCGGTTGGGCAGCCAACTTTGGCTCAGGTCATGATCTCACAGTCTGTGAGTTCGAGCCCTGCGTCGGGCTCTGTGCTGATGGCTCGGAGCCTGGAGCCTGCTTCGGATTCTGTATCTCCCTCTCTCTCTGCCCTTCCCCTGTTCATGCTTTGTCTCTATGTCTCTCAAAAATAAATAAGCATTAAAAAAATTTTTTTTAAATTAAAAAAAATAACGAAAATGATTGACTGGAATTGTTGCTTTTATAGATTTAAATTGGCTTTAAAATAATAATATATTATTGTTATAAAAGTCAAGCAATACAGAAAATGTATGAAATAGAAAATTAAAATTATTTTTTTATCCACAGGTTATCCCTGTTAACAGGGAGCATATATTCTTTTTACTGTCATTTAAAACTAAAACTCTAGAGGGATTTGATCTTTTATTTATTTATTTTAAGTTTATTTATTTATTTTGAGAGAGAGTGAGAGAGCATGTGCATGAGTGGGGGTGGGGGAGAGAGAGAGGGAGAAAGAATCCCAAGCAAGCTCCCTGCTGTCAGCGCTGCACCCTATGGGGGACTCATCTAGGGGCTTGATCTCAGGGCTCAATCTCACAAATCATGAGATCACGACCTGAGCGGAAATTGAGAGTCTGATGCTTAACCAACTGAGCCACCAGGAACCCCTAGAGGGTTTGATCTTTTAAATGCTTGTAATACTTTTTTTTTTTTAATTTTTAGCGTTTATTTATTTTTGAGAGACAGAGAGACAGAGCATGAGCAGGGGAAGGGCAGAGAGAGAGGCAGACACAGAATCCGAAGCAGGCTCCAGGCTCTGAGCCATCAGCACAGAGCCCAACGTGGGGCTCGAACTCACAGACCACGAGATCATCACCTGAGCTGAAGTCGGCCGCCCAACCGACTGAGCCACCCAGGCGCCCCTGTAATACTTTTAAATACCCATGAAGTTATGTTTTTTTTTCATTATAAGAATTGATATGGTAGGAATTGACACAATAAGTGAATGTCCTGTGTTTCCTCACAATAAAATTAAGGTTATGCATTTGTAGTAACACACAAAGTAAAAGAAAAAAGTAAAAAGAGCTCTTGTCAGAGCTACTGTGGAAGTGGTGTTGGGCGCTTTTTTAGTGCGTTCCATGGAGAGGAGGCACATGATGTTAATATGGCCCGTTACTGGTGATATTAACCTTGATCACCTGGTTAAGATGGTGCATTCTGGAAAAAAAAAAAAAAGTTACACACAGAGAGGGAAGGGGGCGCCTGGGTGGCTCAGTTCGATAAGCGGCTGACTTCAGCTTAGGTCATGATCTCACGGTTCATGAGTTCAAGCCCCGCATCGGGCTCTGTGCTGACAGCTCAGAGCCTGGAGCCTGCTTCAGATTCTGTGTCTACCCCTTTCTCTGCCCCTCACCCGTTCATGCTCTCTCTCTCTCTCTCTCTCTCAAAAATAAATAAACATTAAAGAAAAGCAAAACAAACAAACAAACAAACAAACAAACAGAGAGGGAGGGAGGAAAACGATAGGAGACTTTTAAATACAGAGAACAGAGGGTTGATGGGATCGAGGGGTAGGGAAAATGGGTGATGGGCATTGAGGAGGGCACTTGTGGGGATGAGCCCTGGGTGCTGTATGTAAGTGATGAATCATGGAAATCTACCCCCGAAGCCAAGAGTACACTGCGTACACTGTATGTTAGCTACCTTGACAATAAATTATTTAAAAAAAGACGGCGTGTCCTGGGTTTCTCCGCTGCAAAGTTACTATTTTTTCTTTTTGCAATAACACACATCTTAGGGAAGATACTTTCAGCCTATGCTAATATCCTGTTTCTTCTCAAGTCTTTCTTTTTTAATCTTTGTTTTTAATTTTCTTAAACGTTTATTTATTATTGAGAGACAGAGAGAGACAGAGCATGAGCTCTGGAGACACAGAATTGGAAGCAGGCTCCAGGCTCTGAGCAATCAGCACAGAGCCCAACACAGGGCTCAGACTCACAAACTGCAAGATCATGACCTGAGCTGAAGTTGGACGCTTAACCGACTGAGCCACCCAGGCGCCCCTTTTTAAATCTTTTAAAAAATGTTTATTTATTTTTGAGAGAGAAAGAGACAGAACACAAGCAGGGGAGGGGCAGAGTGAGAGGGAGACACAGAGTCCAAAGCAGGCTCCATTGTGGGGCTTGAACTCATGAACCATGAGATCATGACCTGAGCTGAAGTCGGATGCTTAGCCAACTGAGCCACCCGGGAGGCCCTCTTCTCAAGTCTTTGCCCATTGATTTTTAGCATCCAACTGTGGATCTTGTCTGCAACAATTATTACTATGGTGCAATAATTGGTAATTTTATATTTCCCTCACACCTTATGCATCTATTAACTGAGATTCTTCTGTAAGGATGATTCATTTCTTCCCCATTTATTATGCATCGATTTATGTAGTTATGCCAGTATGGATATTTAATTATATGTATAGCTATTTATTTTGGGCTCAAATTGTTTCAGCGTTAGCCATTGGGAGCTCCTTCACATCATTTCCTGTGTCCTTTTGACTTGCCCCCATCCTTTTTGGGGCAATTCTTTGTTTTCTGGTACCATAAGATGCCTTCCCCAGCCCTGGAACCAACCACTTCTCCAAGGAGCCCTGGTTTCTTTTATTGGAAAATGGTATATAGAAACCAAGCTCTGAATACTTGGTGTTCTCATTGGTACTGGGATGTCACTGCTTCTAGGCTATCTTACTAGACAGACCTAGGAAACATATGTATGTGTTCCAACCCATACATACACATTTATCTATATTTATTCCTTATATTTATCCATTTGTATTTATATTAAAAACAATGACTGACACTGATGATGCTTTGGATTCCAAAACAATGCCACAAGATTCAATGAATCTCCTTTGCTTGTTCGAAACTTCTTTTTCCAACAGTGAGAAAGGTGGCTCTCATTATCTATAAGATAGTTACTTGTTTGTTGGATCCAAGTGTATACATAAATAATTTACAACACTATTAGTCTATAGCCTTGCAAGTAAAACAGATTTACTAATTAGAGTACAGTATCTGTTTGTAGCTCTCTTTATTTTTAGCCTTACAACATTCAGTCAATATGTTGTTTTTCAAAGTCACTTGGTTAGAACTTTTTCCCTACATTTCCTTCAGTGTGGTTGTTACTCATTTGTAATACACTTAAGTTCATTTGTTTCTTTTTGTGTCCCATTTTTTGTCTGTTCCTTTCCCCTCACCTCTGTATAGTTGATTATGTGTATGTACATAAGTAGATATGTATTTACTTATGTATATATGTATGTCCTTATACATACACACACACACACACACACACACACACACACACACACACACACACACACACATATATATATATATATATATACATGTATATATATATATTCATGTATATATCACTTTGGTTCTGAGAGTCAAAACTATATAAAAAGGCATACTCAGGGGCACCTGGATGGCTCAGTCAGTTAAGCATCTGACTCTTGATCTTGGCTCAGGTCATGATCTCACACTTTGTGAGATCAAGCCCCACATTGGGCTCTGTGCTTACAGTGTGTAGCCTGTTTGGGACTCTCTCTCTCTCTCTCTCTCTCTGTCTCTCCCCTATAATCTCTCTCTCTCTCTCTCTCTCTCTCTCAAAATAAATAAATAAACTTTAAGAATAAAATAAAATAAAAAGGCATACTCAGAGAAGTATTACTTCCTGTCCCTATTCTTGTTCACAGGTTCCTCATTCCTCCTTCTCTCTCTCTCTCTCTTTCTCCCTTTTTTTTTTTTTTTGATGTTTATTTATTTTGAAAGAGAGAGAGCGAGCATGCATGTGAGCAGGGAAGGGGCAGAGAGAGAGCAGGGGAGGGACTGTCAGTGCAGAACCATACGTGGGATTCGATCTCACAAACTGAGATCGTGACCTGAACTAAAATGAAGCATCTGATCCTTAACCGACTGAGGCACCCAGGTGCCCTGGTTCCTTCTTTTTTCATTCTTTTCCCATACATCATGGATTGATTACCAGTCTTCATGGTTTCTGGTTTATTCCTCCTGCCTCCTAGATTTCTTTTGCAGCTAAATGTGTATTTTCCTTTTAACTACTTTAGTGAATTCTAATTTATATACTGTAAAAGCTACCAATTCTAAATAAGCATAAAAATCAATGATTTTGGGTAAATTAACTGGGTTGTGCAGCCACCACATAATACATTTTTCAAACATTCTCCTCAACTCAGTAAGATCCCTTATGCCCAGGTGTTAATCCTTATTCCCAGCCCCAGCTTCAGGCAACCACTAGTCTACTTTCTGTCTCTACAGATTTGTCTTTCTGGATGTTTCATATAAATAGAATCATACAACATGTGGTCTTTTGTTTTTGTCTTCTTTCACCCAGCATGTTTAAAAAAATTTTTTTTAATGTTTTTTTATTTATTTGAGAGAGAGTATGACCAGGGAATGGGCAGAGAGAGAGGGAGACACAGAATCTGAAGCAGGCTCCATGCTCCAAGCTGTCAGTACAGAGCCCGACGCAGGGCTTGAACTCGGGAACCACAAGATATGACCTGAGGCGAAGTTGGCCGCTTAACCGACTGAGCCCCCCGGGCGTCCCCCACCCGGCATGTTTTTGAGGTTCATCCATGTTGCAGCCTGCTGGGTTGATGGACATTTGGGTTGTTTCTACTTTTGGTCTCTGATACATTTTGAGTTGATTTTTGCGGAGATGTGAGGGTCCATATTTATCTTTTGCACATGGGTATTCAATTGTCTAAGCACCATTTGTTGAAAAGACTCTCATTTCTCCCAACAAATCATTTCATCGCTAAGGCACTCTTGTCTAAAATCAAGTGACCGTAAATATAATGGTTTATTTCTGGATTCTATTCTGTTCCATTGAACTGTCTGGTTTTCTTTATGCCTGTATCACACTGTCTTGATAACTACAGATTTTTGGTAAGTGAAAGTCCCCCGAATCTGTTCTCCTTTTTCAAAGTTGTTTTGGTTCTTCTGAGTCTTTTGTGTTTCTATATAAATTGGATAAGCTTGTCAAGTTCTGCCAAAAAGCATGCTGGAATTTCATGTGTATGTTTTTTTATATTCTCTTATTTTTTTTACATGATAATAAAGTACAGGTACATCTTGTTTTTTAACTTAGTAGTATGTCCTAGAAACCACCCTTAATCAGTTCATAGAGATCCTTCTCATTCTTTATTTTTATTTATAATTATTTATTTTTATTTTTATTTATTATTATTTTTTTTAACATTTATTTATTTTTGAGAGACAGAGAGACAGAGCGTGAACAGGGGAGGGGCAGAGAGAGAGGCAGACACAGAATCGGAAGCAGGCTCCAGGCTCTCAGCCATCAGCACAGAGCCTGACATGGGGCTTGAACTCACGGACCGTGAGATCATGACCTGAGCCGAAGTCGGCCGCTTAACCGACTGAGCCACCCAGGCGTCCCAATTTCTTTTAATTTTTAACAGCTGCACAGTATTGGATCAAATAAATGTACTGTAGTTCTTCACCTACTCTCTCCTATGTATGGGCATGTAGGTTGTTTCTAGTATTTCGAGATTACAAACAATGCTGTAGTGAATTACCTTGTGTGTATTTACTTTCCTGTTGTTGGAGATGTGTTTTCAGGATAGAGTCCCAGAAGCGGGATGGCTGGTTACAAGGTAAATACATTCTATCTCCATACTAAAGAAATGGCACCTGTCTGACTTACTTCTGTTTTATTCCTCAGACATTGATGAATGTGAAAACGAACTCAACGGAGGCTGTGTCCATGACTGTTTGAATATTCCAGGCAATTATCGCTGTACTTGTTTTGATGGCTTCATGTTGGCTCATGATGGTCATAATTGTCTTGGTAAGGAAAACGGTTGGAAATGGCAATTTTCCTCTACCTACCCTCCGGCACCCCATGCTTTTCTTTCCTTTGATGAAAACGTACTCATTAAAATAAAAAGGGGTTAAGAGACTTGTGTTTTCTGGCCCCCTCAAAACCATAGTCCCTGATACCAGGTAAAGAGCTTTGGTTTATATGTGATCATTCATAACGTAAATTCTCCATTAGTCTAAGGAGATGGGCAAGATCATCGTTACTACTTATTGACTTTATAGCGTTGACTTGTCACCTTTAAGATCTTTGACCTTGTGTTGAAAGACTTATAACCATTTCTTTAATGCCGTAAGTATCTCTATTCTAGAATTAGGTAAAACTACTTATTCTGAAAATTCCAAATGTGTGATTGGATCTCAGCCAGGTAACCCCACCTCCTTTTTTTCTTGAAAGGCAGAGAATTCAAGCAGAAACCTTCCATTAACATCGTCCTATTATCCCACAAAACAGAAACATCTGTTGGGAGTTTTAGTCCTTGAGTTACAGACTGCAAAGAGCATTGTTTATGTTGGTTGCTTATTCCAGGAATAAACAGAATTTAGAAATAGCAAGCAATTGGATGGGACTGAGTGTGGAATAATTTTAGAGGATGCAGCACACTTGGCAGACAGGTATGTGTGGTCTGTTTGCATTTTAAGGTTAGTTTTATCAGTTGGACAGAAGGACATCATGGGACACAGATGGCGTCAGGATCCTTTGACGCTGATGACCTTTTATGCGGTTAACCTGCTTATATCTGTTTGGCTGACCCAGGGGTAACTCGAGCCAGGTCATGACACAGAGCGGACAGCTACCGAGATGCCCCCTTATAGTACAGTGGGAATGGCCACCTGATTAAACGCTTTGAGATCAGCATAGATAAGTACAGACAGAACTTATCTGGAACTTATTTGGAAAGACTGGAAAGTCTTTCCAAAGTCTTGGAATCAACCCTTGAATGATGTTTATACCACTCCGCTGTCACCTGGAACCTCATCCTGAAATAGATTCTGTCCCTTCCTGTTTTGTGGCCTGTGTGAGAGGCCAGTCCTTGGGTCAGACCACTTGGCCTTCCAAGCCCGTAGCTGTCAGGAAGATTCGATTGAGGGTTGGGGGCTCACTAACCCCTTTGCAGACGGTCTAGGGCAGCCAGACCACAAAAAGACACTAAAGAGACCATCGTGACAACAGTAATCTATTGGGATTAATTAAAAACTGAACAAAAAATGAAGTTACTTTCAGTGTGTAATTTTATGGAGCATGCAGTATGTTTTGGGGGTTTGGCTTTCTTTTTACTATTATCTGGGGTAAATCTCATGTTTCCTTTTCATTTGCCAAAAGTGGCATTTGGGGAATTTATATCTAATGGCAGATCTAGTCATTACAGTTATGCTCAAACCCCAAGTTGTGCCCGGGGGAATGTGTGAGATTCTTAACAACAGGCCAAACTATGCAGGGTTTAAGGACTGGGGCCAGCGTTGGGTCAAGCGGTTTTGAGGAAAGGCCGACTCAGAAATCCTCAGGCCAGGAGTCTTTCCTTGCCTTAGCTGCTAACACAGATATTTCAGTACACTCTCTCCATTTCCCCTCTTTGAGGTCTCTTTGTGAACTTGGTAGAAAGGGTCCGTCGGTAGAAAGACCCTGAGTATCCACTGAGTGTATCTGAAGGGGCAAAGGATTCTTTAAAGGAAGCCATGAGAAAATGAAGCGATATAGTTAGAAGAGCAGGACCGGCAGACACAGAGATTTCTCTGCCATTTAGACCTGAGAGGGCTGAAGCATTTTGTGACAAGGAAGCGCAGAGCCAGAACTTTTCAGAAGCAGCACTTTCCTGTGTTCTCTGGGATGATCCAGAGAACCTCTCTTGAGCCCCTTACCACACATTAGCTACAATACACCAGAATATACACAGGACGGAATATACACAGGACAAATATTACTTAACTCTGGCACCAAACACAGAGTGCTCCAACATCCTGAATGCATTGAGCCTGAATAATGAAATGTAGCTTTTCCACGTAGCTCACCTGCCTGAATTCAGTTTCCATTTATTGAGTTTAGGAGTGCATCGTAGCTATTCAGTGTGGGGGCCGTGGTTCTCAACTCTGGCTGCCCCTTAGAATCACTCGAGAAGTTTAAAACAATACCACTGCCTAAGTCTCATCCAAAACTAGTTATATCAGTATCTCAGGAAGTGGGATCCGAGCATCTCGGTGCTAACATGCAGCCAGGGCAGAGAACCACTGTTTTGCAGTCTGGAGAAGCTCACCAGGCTAGTGATACCTCTTCACGCTTGTGAACACACACACTTTTGTATTAATTCAGTCAGGGCACGTCACCCAACTCAATGGTAATTTCTAATTGCTTTGGAGAAAGGAACAGTGGGTTAAATGGAGGGTGGGTGGGTGGCGGCTCAGAGGGGACCACACCTTTACTCAAAACCAACCCAGGATTTGGCGTTCAGGGAAACAGATCTCTCCAGCTCACCACGAGTTTACCATGGAACGCCTTGGCCAGGTGTGTTCCAGTGCAACTCATCCTTTGGAATGTGCTCCCTTCACCCTGTGGCACAAAGAAGGGCAAGTTTGTTAGGCTTAAGGGGATGGCTCAAGTCCCATCAGTTTAGAAAGGCATCTGCCTGGTAGTGTGGGAGGATGCATGATTGTAAGATCTGAAGCTTGAAACCAGATAACAGATATTTAAATGTGAATTTTCTTGTTATGGATGTGCCCAGAAGCTAGTGATAGGCACATGGGAAATCAGGCTGGAAAAATAAATTGCTTTTATATCAGCCTTCTCCTTGAGCCTTTGTCATGTCTGAGATTTTTCTGGAAGTTTCCTTTTCTTTGGCTCTAGTGATGCTGTGCTCTCCTGCTTTTTTGTTCATGCATTGAACAATTAACGTGCACCTGCAGTTCCAAGGCTATGCTAAATAAAACAAAGGTGTCCGTCCTCAAGGAGTTCTCAGTCTAGTGGAGACGGATAGGTGAAAGATTTGAAGGGGTCAAAGGTACAAATTTAAAAAAGAAGATTTTGAGAATACAATATGGTAAGTGTATTGGTGGAGCCATGCACAGAGTAATATATGACACAGTGGAAGGAAAATCCCCTAACTCCATCCTGGGGGGGGTGGGGCACAGAAAGACAGATGGAGGAAGGCTCACTCCCTTTCTGTCTGTGATGTCTCCTCTTCTGGGGCTTCTGCCTTCTCATCTACCTCCTCCTGCTGCTGGTATTCTCCCAAATTCTACCTCTGGCTGTGTGCTCTCTGCAACCTTCTGTCCCTTCCCACTCCTGCCTGTGGCTTTCTCATCAACATCCACCACTTATCAGGCCACCACAAGTAAATGACTTTCAGAGGTGTCTTTACAACACCAGACTCGGGGTTCCCTCTGCCTACTGGACCAAAGCCTGAATGTCAGCATCCCACATACATCACTTCCCTGCCGTGGGGGTGGGGGGGCTAACCACATCTCCACCCCCATTTCCCTACCCTGGTCTTCACCATGTTTCTGGGCCACCCCACCCGATACCCAGGGTGGCTTTCCACCCTGCAGTCACCTTGCCCACAGTGCTTCTATTTCTTCCTTCCTAGGCATCCCCTCTGCCAGGCCACAGGTCTTGTCCCCCAACTAGCACCAGCTGAGGCTATTTTGGGTTCACATGTGAACCCCAGGCTTTCGATTTTTCTTCTTCCTTGTGTCCTTGTGGCTATCACCTTATTCTTCCCAAATCCAGGGTCTGACCATGCCACCCTTGCTACAGTGGTTCCCAACTGCCTCTTAAATTAAGTAGGAACTTCTTTGCCTGGTATTCAAGGTCCTCCACAGAGTGACCCAATCGTTCCCAGATTTATCTCCTGTAACTTCCCTGCCTGTCCCCGTGCTCCAGCCAAACTGAATGACTCACCCTTATCTGAACATGCTACATGCTTCCCAGCATTTGTCCTGTGTGGGTGCTCTTTCTTTTGTCCAGAATCCCTTCTCCTGATTTAGAACTGAAAGCCTCCTGTAGGGCCCATCTTCCATCAGCTTTTCCATAAAACCCATCCCGACACCCCACAACCAGGTGGCCTCTTTTTCCGTTGTACCACCTTTTATTGTATCTCACGATGACTTGTACGTTTGTCTCTTTCCCCCTGCTGAAGGTCATGCTCCTAGAGCAAAAGAATTTGATCCTACTCATCTGTGTTTTACTGTCCCTTCTTGCACCATACTTTGGAAAGAGAAGGTGTTCAATAAATATTTACTGAATATAATATCCTGTGTTCATGTGGAGTGCCTGGTTAAGTGAGCCCCAGAACTTTGTGGACTTGGGTCCCTGCTGACTTCAATTCTGAGAGTTTCTGTGATGCAGGGAAGGAAGAGGGACCTCATCTCTGCTTAGTGGGTGTCCTGAGCTGCCGGGAGGGGTGGGCATTTGAAACACAAAAGCAAAGGCTAATTCTCCTCTCCCTCCAGATGTGGACGAGTGCCTGGAGAACAATGGCGGTTGCCAGCACACCTGTGTCAACGTCATGGGGAGCTACGAGTGCCGCTGCAAGGAGGGATTTTTCCTGAGTGACAATCAGCACACATGCATTCATCGCTCTGAAGGTGCCTCTGCTCTGCTGTGGGCCGGGGGGACAGGGAACCCCTCCACCCTGAGTGAGTTTAGATGGGAAGCATAGAGTAAAGACATTCTGGAGGCTTGTACATGAGTCCAGACCCTGCTATTGGGTAACCCTGGGCAAGCTAGTTTAGCTTCCACTTCCTCACCTGGCAAAAGAAGTGGGTTGGGCTGGGTGAGCTCTGAGGACTCTTTAATCTCTCACATTCCTGATTCTAATCTTTAAATAGAGAACATTTCAAACATGACTAGGTCTCTCAAGAAGAATGTAATGGACAATCTGCCAAGTTTTTCAAAAAGGTGCTGCAAACCACAGCCCCAAGTGCGAGCCTGCTCTGAGCTCTGGATGGGCGGGGAGGGGCTGGAGCCTTTTTATAGGGACTTGCAGACCCAGATCTGGCCTTCCCTGTGTTTCCCAATTTTGAACTCTGAGCCTCCGGCGTCCCAGGACCCCCTCCCTAGACGTGGGTTTTCTATGCTGTGGTTTTCCTGTGCTGCTGCTTACAATTCCTCTGTAAATTTGTAGACAACTCTTCTGATGGCCTTCCTTTCGTTCTCTTTGCTTCGGGTCTATACTTTTTTTAAATTCCTCTACTAGTTCAGTGGATTCTTAGGGAGGAGAGGCATTAAGAACACGTGGCCAGTCAGCTACTTTTAACCGAATGACATGTTTTTAATTCTCTGCACTTTCTTAATCCAAAGAACCACATTTTGGTGGCTGTATTTCTCCCGGGGCTGCCTGAGGCTGTTTTTGAGGGAAATGCTCTAAACGTTAGACTATTAACTCCTCTTGGCATGTGCTGCCGCATGTTCATTCTCATAACTTAAGAATGAGGTGATTTTAAGTTCTTCTACTATTTCATCACACATTTGTAGATTTCTGGTTAAATTGTGGTTCTTGTGACTTTCCGAGGGTGTCTTTGTGGAGGGTGATTTTTGCCTCATTTTCCAAGAATGATGGCTCCTTCCTTACACCTGACTTCGGAAGCCTCTTTGGGTAGTAAGAAGAATGGTCATGGGCCAATGGGTTTGACGAGTCTTATCATCCTGAGCCTGCTCGTTCTCAGGGTTGGGAGGGACGGACATACACTGGCTCTAATCAGGCAGATCCCTTATCTCATGCGGGCATGGCCCTGGATAGAGGAACAGTTGGGTTTCATGTTCCTGGTAGGTTCTCTGGACTTTTCTGTGAGCCCCGCATCTGGGAAGAGGAAGGATTAAGACGCCAGCAGTTGAGAGCGGTCTGGATCTCATGGCACCTCCTCTTTGGTTGCTCAAAGCTGCTTCCTGGGAAGTCACTCAACTTTGCCTACAGGTGGTGGGGAGGGGGGTGGGGACCTGTAGGTCAGGCCATTGCTCCAACGGATCCCACCTACTCACAAAGCAGTGATTAAGATTGTCTCTTACTCTTGCACTTCCGAAGCAGTAGTTCGGCCCCTTTCTCCCCTCTGGCGAGACCTGCAGACTGATTGCAGACACAGGCTCTTCATAACAGAAGTAACTACAAAAGCAGTCCTTTGCTGCAATCTGTGTTTTCTAAATTTTCTACAATTCAGACATTCTTGGATACCCTGAAGAGTAGTTAAAATGAATGTATTTGTCTGGAGCTAAAGCCAAAATCCAAGAATTTGAGTTGTGGTCTGGATGTGCCCTCTGTGATTTTCTGTGGTGTTTCAGCCTCATTGCTTGGTGGATCCAGGGCGGTGTAAGCCAGCGGATTATAGCAGTCCGTAACTGAGACCCTGTCCATCCTGGGGTTTTAACTCTTCAAATAGAACAGTCTGTAAACAGTGTTCCTTTAGGATTTCCTCCCTGATGTGCACATTAAACCCTTAGAAACCGTTATTAAAATAGACTTTAAAACCCATTGTTGATACTCCAAAATTGGTTAAAAGAAGATGACATTATAAGCTAGTATTTTCTAGTGTTGTGGTTGTTATTTTTAATAATTATTTACTAAATGTTCTTCAATTTAGGGGATCATAATAGAGGATTCTGAGGGAAAGCTTAAGCTATTGATTTTTTTTTTTTTTTATTCTTAGAGACCCCAAAGCCCTGATAAAGAGACCGTGTGTTTTCACCCATGTAATGGGGGTAGGCTGGAGAGAGACATACTGCCCCGGCCGGCCTTTGTCCCCATTCATGGGTGCTCAGGCTCTCAAAATGAGCATCCCTCTTTTGTTTTGTCTGCTCTGAGAATATTTTTTGATGCTTGCACCGCTGCCCCTGCAGAGTAGGGGGAAGGTGTCCGGGCAGTGAAGAAGGGGCAGCGCTCTCAGCAGGGCCTGTTTCCGTCTTTTGTAGAATGTTTCTTGCTCTGTTCGCAAGGCATATTTTAATTCAGTTTCCAGAACTACTCTTCAGGGAGACTCTGAGCTGGGGACCACCACAATAGGCTATTTCTAATGTTATTATGAGGCATTCCCTTATGCTGAACTAAACAGCCCTAAACATGATTACAGCCCAGTTTCTGGGGGGAGCCAGTACCATGGCTGGGCCTCCCATTTGGAACTAGAGCCATCTGCCTCCCCTAGCAGTGGCCTTTTTTTTGAGTCAGGGTCCTATGAAGAGCTTCGGGGGCACCTTTTGAAAAGCCCCCAGCATTTCCAGAGTCACTTTAACCTTTGTTGTCTCCTGCTGCTAAGTTTAGGTCTGGCTTGACATGATAGGACATTGGGGGCAACTTTTCGTGTATCCCCATGGATCTGACACAGTCAATTCCTTCTTACTTTTTATTTATTTACTTTGAGAAAGAGACAGTGCAAGTGGGGGGGGGCAGTGCAGAGAGAGAGAGAGAGAGAGAGAGAGAGAAAGAATCCTAAGCAGGTTCCATGCTGTCAGCACAGAGCCCAATGTGGGGCTCAAACTCACAAACCATGAGATTATGACCTGAGCCAAAACCAAGAGTCAGAGGCTTAACCAACTGAGCCACCCAGGTGTCCCAATTCATTTTTCTTTTCTTTTTTTTTCCTTTTTTTTTTTTTTACACAGTCAATTCTTATGAAATATTTCTTGTGTAAGTGAATTGCTGCTCTGAGGGTGTAAAGGTCACTTTGCAAATGTCTTCACAGACTTGAAAACAGAGTGAAGAGAAGCAGCAGCTGACCTGTTTGGGGAGCGTCCTTTGCAGGTGTAACTGCTGCCTTTTCTTGGGCGCTGTTATGTTTAGCCCTGGTACTCCTGGGGCCCGTCATTCCAAATGCTCTGTTGACCTATGGACAAATGTAATTCTTGCTGGGCCTTCCTAGGAGGACAGGGCACTGCTTCTGGAGATAGCTCTTACCTCCTGTGCCGTGTCAGTATTGGGAGCAAACAACGTTTCCAAAAATCAGCAGCCAGAACTAAGAGAGAGCTTTGCTCTGACCCAGTACGAGCCCCATTCTGTGTTAACTGACAGCAGCCTTGGCATGGGTGAATGAATCTCAGCAACTTCCAGCAGACTGAGTGCTGGAGTTCAAACAGCTTGTAACTGTCAGATAAAAAACAAAATGGCTTTAAGAGAGTATGGGATGTATTAACGGTTACGCTGTCTTTTGGAATAGGAATGACATCTGTTTGTATTAAATCAGCTATTCCCGTTAAGCACAGATCAACGACTCTGTGGCGAGAATTAGAGAAAAGTGACTTTCGACTTAATTAGGACCAACTGATTCTAATTAAGTCAAAAGAGTTTAGGGGCACAATGCAGAACAGTGTAGGATCCTAGAGAAGCTGAATGAAAACTTTTTGTACTCGTGTTTAAAACAGTGCTCCTTCTAGTGTTAGAGAGCGTCTTGTTGGTTGAGAACAAAAAAACCTACCCTCAAAGATGCTCATTGTACAGATGCAAAGAAGCATTACATGGGCATGTACTTAATATAATAATTCAGGGCAAACTGAGCAGAGGTTTTGAGAATACTCTTGGATGTGATGAGAGTTCCTCCAGAGTTCTGGCAGGTGGCAGGGCCTCAAAGACTTGGTTTTGGGAAGAGGCAGGATTCTGGCAAACCACACAGACGTACACTATGTTATGACCCCATCATTTAAATGCATGTTAAACCAGCCAGGAAAAGAATCCCCTTCCCACCACTGTTACCACAAGATTGGACCTAATGAAAATGATAGGATACCTGGAAAGGACTTTACAGCAGCTGAAGGAAAAACCATATGTGTGAGGTCTCTCTCTGTTCTCTCTGTTGTGCTGCTGCTGTGCTCCGAGCCTGCTGGGAGAGGGCCCAGGGACCAGGTGAGGGTGATCACAGAAGAGAGCCCCCCCGGCTGGTGTTCACGTGCTAATGCCAGAAGACAGTAGTCAGAGTCCCCTCCAAAGTATGGATTTGGTCAGGGAAGAGAGGAGGGTTGACTTTTTCAGAAAATCATCTTCAAGAGTATGTGAACAAGTCGGGAATCTTCGTCTATCTGCAGATTTTCTTGGAGCGATTGTCCCTTCTTTGTATCCTTGGTCAGCATGGGTAACAATCTGGCAGAGGTAAGAGTCTAGGTAGCAGTTCCTGGGGTCTGCAGACTGTGGTTCCACACCCCCCAGAGAGCTCCTGTGTGTTCTTTTTGGTGTATTAGGAGGGCTGCTACCTCTTTAGGAGACTTCAGACATCGTATCTCTTGGGTGATGTAAGAAATTTTTTATGTCTCTGTTAATTGACCTGACTGGATTTGGAAGACGTGTTCTTTTAAAATGTGGGGCTGATGGAGACCCAGGCAGGCAGGTCCTACCCCCCATCCCCCACCCCCAACCCTTCGCAGTGCCTCTGGGGCTCAGGACTGTGCCTACAGCCTGCTCACTGGCTTCTTGCTGCTGTTTTGCAGAGGGTCTGAGCTGCATGAATCAGAATCATGGCTGTGGTCACATCTGCAAGGAGGCCCCAAGGGGCAGCGTCGCCTGCGAGTGCAGGCCGGGTTTTGAGCTGGCCAAGAACCAGAGAGACTGTATCCGTAAGTACAGACTGGCACGCGCCCGCGCTGGGAACCATCCTACCATAGAGGTTGTCTTCTGCAGCCTGGATCAGAAATGCCACCTCATGGCAGAGCATTTGCGTCAGGAAAGGCAGCCATCTCAAGATACTAACCTCCCCTGAGGACTGAGTTCGCTGCACAAGGGTAGTCTCTGATAGGGAAAGGAAATGATACTTTTTAAAGGAACCAATCAGAAGGAAATAAAATTTGTGAGTGAGGACCGTGAATGTTGGGGGCCAGTCTCCCTGTTTCCACAGAATGAAACCAAATGTCATCATCTGGCAATCATGACTCTTTGCTACCTGGTCCTGCCTCTTGTACAAGCCTCATCCACCTCCTTTTCCCAAACACCAACCTCTTTGCCTGCTGGAGAACAGCCCATGTTCTTTCATGCCTCCAAGCCTTCTCCAAGCCCTCTTCCTGCCTGGGTTGGTGAATTCTCACTCAATCTTTAATATTCTGCCTAACGTCTAATAACGACAAGGATAATAGCTACTTTTGGGAAACATTTACCATGTGCAATGGCTTGTCCAAAGATGTACCAATTCCATTGAATTCTTAATATCACCACCCTATGAGCTAAGTACTATTATCCTCATTTTTAGTTGAGAAACTTGTGGAGAAGGTAAAGCAACAAGGTCACACAGGGAGCACATGGCCAATTAGGATTCAAGTATCGGTCCTTAGCTCTAAGGGTGGTTCTCTTTAGCACTTTGCTAAACTTCCCCGGAAGCCCTGACAGACCGGGCAGCCATTTTGTACTTTGGCTCCCACAGCACTGTTGATTCCTCAATTACAGCACATGACACCTGGCTTGAATAGTGTATTTGTCTGTCTCCCCAGGTACGAGCCCCCACAGTTAGGGACCTTGTCTTATTTTTGCCTTAGTCTTCCCCTGGTGCCCACTACAAGATGTGCTCACTACACATTTATTTATGAATGAATAAATGAATACATAGTCTGGACACAGCTGCCACACAACGATGAAACACAATAATGAAACTCCAACTGGTCATAGGAAACAACCAGTCATTAAAGGTGTTTCTAAACCACTATCTATGCCAGAGGAAACATGGAAGGTTTTCCTTTAGCAACTCTTCCCAAAGCCATGGACCTTCTATATTTACCTGCGGTTTGTGGAGGATGGTTGTTTACAGTGAGTCGCCCTGAGTGGTCAAGAGATGAGGAGGTAGTTTCTCTGGTGAGAGACTTTTCTCTATTGTCTCCATCACAAAGCAGAGTGCAGCCCGGAAACCTGCCAAACCAGGGCTGGTGCCACCACCAGAAATAGACTCTGACAGGCTCTTAGGGCCCCTAAAAGTGAGGCTGTCCCTGTGGGCTTCTAGGGCCTGACCCAAGTGGCTCCACTAGGTGTCTTTGCAAGGAAGACCCACATCTCTAGAGGAAACTCACCCATGGAGTGAGACTCTTCAGCAGTTCCGTTTTTCAGGGGCTGGTAGAATACCTGGAATTTAAATTTTAAAATATTTCGAAAATGTCTCTTCCTTAAATATTATTATAATCACATTTGAGGAAAGAACAAAAAGAAAAACAGAAGAATTCCTCCACATAACCAGCTGTTTCACTTTTTTTTCTCTTTCACTTTTTCATATTCCCATTTAGTTCTCGCATGTACGCAATTTTCACACCACTGTGACACAGAACAGTTTCCTTCTCATGTCACAATTATGTATTTAGTTCTTTCACATTGGAAACATTACAAATGCTTATGTAAGAATTTCAACAGCCCTAAGTGTGTAAAGAAAATCTAGAAGCCTCCCCTTCCCATTTCTCTTGCCAGCGAAACTTCAGGTTCAGTTTGATGAATAGATTGTTTTGAGTTGGTTTTGGGAGGGGCGCGGGCTTATCATCAATGAGTTCATACATGGTCTTCGTAATTGTTGGTTAATGTTGCATTAATTGTGTGCAGTCATCATTTCCTCTACATTCCCTCCCTTCTAACTAATCTAGATGGAATCTGATGAGAGAAATTCTAACATATTTGTACAAATAAGTATTATCTGTTTTCCAGAGTAAAGTGCTAGAACATTTTCTAAAGCCCCAGTGCAGCTGTGTTAATATCCAGACTTCCTTGATAGACCAATGCAGTAGTCTAGAATCTTTTGGCATAAGTCCCCTTGAATAGTGAAAATCTCTCTTATTTTCCCATTCCCATCTTCCTGTATAACTGCTCAAATCTGTCATTCAGCATTTCTTTTTTTAAATGTTTTTTTTAAGTTTATTTATTTATTTTGAAAGAGAGAGAGAGAGAGGAGGGGCAGAGAGAAAGGGAAAGAGAGAACCCCTAGCAGGCTCTGAACTGTCAGCACAGAGCCCGATGTGGGGCTTGAACTCACAAACTGTGAGATGGTGACCTGAGCCGAAATCAAGAGTCAGACGCTTAACCTACGGAGCCACCCGGGTGCCCCAGCATTTCTTGAATTCGTACTGTGACTATCTGTTTACATAGACAGCATCTGGCTCTGAGTCAGCGTTACTTCTTTTATGCCCAGTGCCTAGCACACACTAGGTGCTCAAATACTTGCTGAATGACAAGCAGAGATCTTCTGAAGCAAACCCAGCCCTGGTTGTGGAAAACTCAGTGCTCAGTGTGTTGTTTGGGGTTCCTCTCAGTGACCTGTAACCACGGGAACGGTGGGTGCCAGCACTCCTGCGAGGACACCGCTGAAGGCCCGGAGTGCAGCTGCCACCCACAGTACAAGATGCACACAGATGGGAGGAGCTGCCTCGGTGAGTGACCCCTATACTTGGTGAGGGTCTGCCCCAGCCTGTCCACCCCTAACTCTGAACCTAAACCTGACTGTTGTTAATGGTATCTAGCACCAGATTCAGGGTGTTTCCAGAACATTTGCCTCCAGATGGGTTCCGGAATGCTTTACATGTGGCAGTGGGAGTCATCTTGTCCTGGGAGCGTGTCCCCTCTCTCCCGGTGCCACCATGGAAAGCCCTTTCTCTTCTCCTAGACTATGGGGCTCCTGAAGATGGTGCTCTGGAGACCGGGACAATACATCCTAAGGGGCCAGGGCGACAGAAAGTTAAAGCTAGCCATTTGTGATGACACAGCAGCCCTCATGGCCAGCAGAAGCCAGTGTTGCCTATTTCTGTCAGGTTGCCTCTCCTGTACTTCATGGCACGTCCTTTGCTGGCTCCATTTTAGAGCCCAGGCCCCAGGTTCTTTTTGTCCTGGACCGAGGGTACTGGAGTGAAGCCGAGGCTTGCATTCCCTAGTGTCTCTTTGGTCACTGCAATATGCTTCAAAAATCTTTTCCGTATTTAATGTTTACTAAGGCTCTGCGGCCATTTAACATGCTGTGTTTCCCACCGAGCCTCTTTACAACACGTTTTTATTGAGGGAACAGAGTGGGATATCTTACATTGTTCTCGTGTCTGGGGATTCGGCAGAAGAGGTTGTGCAGGGGATGAATAATCTGATTCATTCAGTCTGAGAGCTGTGCTCTTTTGCGTCTCTTATAGAGCAAGAGGATACTGCCCCAGAGGTGACAGAGAGCAATGCCACATTAGTGGCGGACAGTGATAAACGGGTGAAACGGCGGCTGCTCATGGGTAGGCACTGCCCCTCTTCCTTGGCCACTGTCCTTGTCCCTTTTCCTCCCCAACTTACTATATCAGGCCCGAACCTGGGGCCCCTACACCCTCAGGCCAGCTGGGCCCGGGTCAGCAGCTCCTGTTAAGTCAGGTTGTGTCTGTTCTTCACCCACTGCTGTTACTTAGTCACTATCCAAGGTCTCTAGAGTTGTGGGAAGGGCCCCAGCCCAGCCATCAGAACAAGCGGATTAGCGTCCCAGCGCTGCCTCCAACTGGCCGTGAGACTCAGGCAAACCGCCCTGAGCCTCCCTCTCCTGGTCTTTGTTTGAAATGGATATAATAAAACCTACCTCTTAGGGTTATCAGAAAGCTCAGTTATGATAATAATATGCAAAAGTGGCCAGAGTCCAATGCCTGGGACTTAGTGGGTGGTCAATGTCAGTTCCTGTCCTTCCGAGTAACTGTGACCAGGGAGGCACTTTGGGCAGGCAGCCCCTGGCTTAGCATGGCCATTTATCTGGGTTTTTGTCAGCCGAGTTGTCTTCTCTCTGACTTCAGCCCATGTTAATGGCAAAAGAGATGAATGGAGAAGAGTGGCACTTGGCTGTGGGATAGAAGAAGGCCTGCCAGCAGGTCCGCCAGCAGAGCTGGAGACGGGAACAGAAGTGGAGGCAGTGGCTATGTGGGTGGCACTCAGACCCTCTGGCACATCATTATTCTGGAGAAAGCTTGGCTTGGCCTAAACAAAACCCAGTTTTTGATAGCTTCTAGATTTAACAGGTAATAGATTGGGCAGCCATTGGCCACCAGGCAGGTGACATTTCTGAGCTCTTTTCTGCCCTATTAAAATTATTTTTAATTGCATTAAATTAAAATACTGCATAAGAATAATATAAAAAAAAACCTTAAAAACTTTCATCAGTGCTGTTAGGCTTATAATGAAATATGTCATTTCCTTGCCTCAAAACTGCCCTGTCCCTCGTCCCATTTGACAGAGGCAACAATTTTCCTTTCTCCTAGTTGTTTCTTCTCCTGACTCCCTCTCCACCGTATTTCTGAAAAGTGTGTATAGTTATTTCTCTTTTTCCCATGTATATTGTGATATTATACACTTGTTTCCTGGTGTGTCAGCTTTAGATATTCGCTTCGACTCTCTATTCCAGGACACACCAAGTTTTAGTTCTCTTCTGCCCTCTCCCCTAATGCACACACTCCCTCTCCCATACCCTTACTGTGGTTTTATCATTATTTAAATCAATATTATGTATTTACATTATTATGATTATGACTATCTAAATATGATTCACCCAAACCATGTAATGCGCTATGATTATTACTTTCTCTGTTTGCTTAGTTTTCTAAGTACCTCTTTCACAAATTTCAGGCAGAGTTCTAAAACCCTTTCAATGTGTTCAAATACAGAAATTGTCTTATCAATTCCATTTTCTTCTTAAAAAGCACCTGAGTGGCTCAACTGGTTA
This sequence comes from Paguma larvata, assembly GCA_030068075.1. Classification (NCBI taxonomy): domain Eukaryota; kingdom Metazoa; phylum Chordata; class Mammalia; order Carnivora; family Viverridae; genus Paguma; species Paguma larvata. The sequence continues at coordinate 63,496,165 of CM057831.1, read as the reverse complement.
AACTTCTGACTCCTGATTTCAGCTCCGGTCATGATCTCATGGTTTGTGAGATGGAGCCCTACGTTGGGCTCTGTGCTGACTGAGCGGAGCCTGCTTGGGATTCTCTCTCTCCTTTTCTCTCTCTGCCCCTTCCTCCCTCAAAATAAATAAATAAACATTTAAAAATGTTTTTAAAGTGTCTTCTGAGGCTTCTCTGCTCTAGGAGGGCCTGATTCTTCAGGCTGGCTGTACATCTCTCTTCTGGGCCTCCCATCAGCACCAGCCTGGGAATGCCCTTCATGCTCATTATTCTGGAGAAAGCTTGGCTTGGCCTAAACAAAACCAAGTTTTTGATAGCTTCTAGATTTAACAGGCAATATATTGGGCAGCCACTGGCCACCAGGCATCATGACTCCTCTTCTGTTAGTTTACACAGGTAGGTATAGGTTTTTTAAAACCTCCCATGCCTGAGAATGCCCTTCTACTCTACTTTTATTGAGAATTTGGCTCAGTATAGAATTCTTAGATGTGACTAGTGAGCGCTCTGTTGTTTTCAAGCATTTCGTGTTGTTTTAAGAAGTCTAAAGTCATTTTCATTCTTGATCCTTTGAATGGAACCTATGAAACCTTCTCTCTGGATGTTTTCAGGGTCTTCTCCTTGTCCCTGGTGATCTGAAATTTCACAATAATGACCCTCATGATGGGACTTTTCCCACTGCTATGTTGAACACTCAGTTGTCCGTTTCAATATGAACATTTGAGTCCTTTAGTTCTGAGAAAGTTCCTTGTATTTTTTTCTTTGACAATTTTCTTCACTCCATAGCCTCTATTCTTTGTCTCTGGAACTTGTGTTAGTTGGCTGTTTTAACTCCTCTAATTTTCTTCTCTTTTCTTAAATTTTTGTTGTACTATTTCTAGGAGATTTTTCATTTTTTTCTTCTACCCCTCTACAGGATTCTTTTTAAACTTCTGTTTTCATACTGTAATTTTTTAAGAATTTTACTTTGGTCTTTTGTTGTAGGTTTGTGTTTCATGTTCTTGTTTCATGAATGCTTTTCTTATGTCTCTGAGGAAATTAATTATAAGATTTTTAAAACTTTTATTTTTCCCCTCCGTATTAGCTTCGTTTCTTCCAAGTTCTCTCTTCCCTGATTGATTCGGTGCATTTATTTCATATTAAAGGTCTTCCTTAACTGTCTTCTGGTGATTCTAGATTGACTTTTCATATTTAATAGTGAACTACTAAAAGCCAATTGGGTATTCTATCAGCTGATAGGCTTTATACTTGGATGACTAGGCAGCGACTTAGCCATTTCATTTGGAGATCCTCAAATGCTTATATCTATAGGTCTTTTCACTTGGGCAGGCCAGTTCGGTCTCCTGCTGAGCGGACATAGGCTTGCCTGTCAGTGTTCCCAGAGCTGGGGTGGCAGTGGTGGTGGTGAGGCTTTGAGATCTCTCTTTTCAGGGTATAGATTTTCACCTGACAGTGTCTCTTCCTCCCTCTCTGCTATTCCTGGTACCCTGGAGCCCAGTACTTCTCTGGTCCCACTTCTCCAGAGGATCAGTTTCTCTGTTGTGGCCCAGATAGGGACTGGGGAATAATCTGGCTGTGGAATTTAGGAGGGGATCTGAGGGTTTATCTGTTTCTTTTACAGACTTATAATCAATCTTCCTATTTTTAACTCCTTCTTCACCTCTGCCTCTAGAGTAACTTAGTATCTCCAGTTCCCAGGACTGGGGTTCTGTGGCTCACATGAGCTTACCACCTGTTGGTCCCCCCTCTGCAGACCACTAGGATTTAGCTTTCTGCTGTGCCTATTATTATTCCTCCACTGACATGCCCCTTCCAGGATATCTATTGTCTTGGCTTCCATTTTCTTTGTCCTTAAGGACTCGTACTTTTAAAACATTTTAATTTCAGTATAATTAACATACAGTTTTATATTAGTTTCAACACTACCATACAACACCTGGTGCCCATCACAAGTGCACTCCTTAATCCCCATCACCTGTTTCACCCAGCCCCCCCCCCCCAACCCACCTCCCTTCTGGTTACCATCCATTTGTTCTCTATAGTTAAGAATCTGTTTCCTGGTTTGTCTCTCTCCCTTTTTTTTTTTCCTTTGCTCATTTGTTTTCTTTCTTAAATCCCACATGTAAGTGAAATCATATGGTATTTGTCTTTCTCTGACTTATTTAGCTTAGCATTAAAAAAATTTTTAAGTGTCTTCTGAATATACAGTATTGTAACTCCATCTGTGTTGTTGCAAATGGCAAGATTTAATTCTTTTTTATGACTGAATAATATTCCAGTGTGTGTGTGTGTGTGTGTGTGTGTGTGTGTATCACATTTTCTTTATCCATTCATCGGTCAATGGGCACTTGGGCTGTTTACATAATTTGGCTATTATAAATAATGGTGCTAGAAACATAGGGGTGTATGTATCCCTTTGAATTAGTTTTTGTATTTTTTGGGTAAATATCCAGTAGTGTGGATACTGGATTGTAGGGTAGTTCTATTTTTAACTTTTAGAGGAAACTCCATTCTCTCTTCCACCAGTTTTTAAGGATTTATATTTTATTATTTTTTAATATTTGTTTGTTTGTTGAGAGAGAGAGAGAGAAAGAGGGAGAGGGAGAGAGGGAAGAAGGGAGAGAGACAATCCCAAGCAGGCTCCATGCCGACAGTGCAGAACCCAGTACGGTGCTCTTTGCAGGGCTCGATCTCACCACTGTGAGTCACCAAGATCATGACTCAAGCTGATATTGAGAATTGGATGCTTAACCAACTGAGCCACCCAGGTGCCTCAAGGATTTATACTTTAAAAAATCTATTTACTCTCATGTTAGGTTTTGAGAGGAAACAGAGATATACCTATTCTGTCATATTTAATTAGAACTAAGCTTTTCCCCCTGAGGCTCTACAATGAGGTAGCTATGGAACTAAAAGAAGTAAACCTAGAAGGACATTTGCTTGTTGTTCCTCATCTCTTTAGATGCGACTTAGCAACTGTGGCTGATTTTTCATGTACTTCTGGCAGGTCTTTCTCCTTTCAGTGAAAGGTAAACTTCTAATCTGAATTAATTGGCAACTGCAGGGATGAAGTCATTGGTCTGCAGCAAGGGAATGGTTAGGGTAGGAGAAGGCTGACCTCTCTTGTTTCACCTATAACTTATATTGAAAGGAGAAGTTCAGGATTAAGGAAGGGACATCCCCCTTTGCCCTGTACTACATTCATATCTAGCTTGCCAAATATAGCCACACTTAGCAGGTCACTGACTGTGGCTCAATAGGAAATTTTAGTGGCTTCAAATCTGCCAGCAGGGGATTGGGAAGGCTCAGCAGGTTGGAGATACATCATTAGCTTTCTATCAAGCTTCTTTGGGAGATGTCACTTATTTAGATGGGAGAGAGGAGCTGCGCTTTAGCTCACCTGCAGGTGGTAGAGACTTGGGATACAACCGTGAGTACCCCACCATGCTTCTTGGCTTTCATGAACTTTGCCAGTTATCAATACTGCAGCAATATCCTTTCCTCCCGGCTATATCAGCACTTCTTTAAGACTCTAACTGTCTTTTTCTTACCTCCTTGTCAGAAACGTGTGCTGTCAACAATGGAGGCTGCGATCGCACCTGTAAGGATACTTCAACAGGTGTTCATTGCAGTTGTCCCGTTGGATTCACCCTCCAGCTGGATGGGAAGACTTGTAAAGGTAGCCTGTGCCTCTCCATGCTGCTAATGGGTGGGGATGAAGGAAGCTCTTCCCCTCCATACCTCCTGAGTGATTCCAGATTTGCTTTTGATTCATACCAATGGAAGCTCTTCTTCCCTGGGCTAGTGGAAGGTTATAATTGAGTAAGCTTAATTAGAACCAACTTAATTACATGAGAAGGTCAGCTTCTGCAAGTAGCAGATAACCCATTTCAGGCAGTAGCCTTATTAGAAAAAGGCAGAAGTTCAAGAAAACATTCATTTGCAGGTGATAACATCAACATATCCTCAATAACAGCCTAGAGACTATTATATAAATAACAGGCAAGATTATTATCCAGAGAACTTAATGGATAACTGTACAATTAACTTTTACCAATGAATAGATACCTCAGTGACCTGCTGGTATTTCATGGGCAAGAGTACAAAGGCTTAGTTCTTTAAAATGATAAAAAGTAGATAACCAGTTACCAGATGAAACTGAGAGAAGATAAGATTAATTTGAGTATCAGGAGTCATTTAAAAGCATCAAGGCTACTTGATTGTTGTGTAATTTGCCAAAGCAAATATTCTAATTCCTTATAACTTGAAGCATTAAACTGGAATGGAAAGTATACCCAAGGGAGCCACCTTATCTTGAGAGGGCAGGGCAAGGATGAGACTATAACAGGACATCACCATTCTTTCCCATAATTTGTGTCCTTAATGCTCTTCCAGGGTAGCACAAGTCACAGTTCTCAAGGGGCCGAGACACTTGTCTTTTCAAATAAGTTAAGCCAGACCAGAAAACATGTGTAAGATTAAAAACATCAGCAAACATTCTTAAACGCTTTTATGGGTCTGTTTTTGTTTCAGAGAGTAATGAAGCACGCACACAATAGCACTTCAGGGATTTGTGGAAAACCAGGCAAGTACCGCTCTCTGATTTGCCGATGCTTGCCTGTTACAGATATTGATGAGTGCCAGACCCGCAATGGAGGTTGCGATCATTTCTGCAAAAACACCGTGGGCAGTTTTGACTGCAGCTGCAGAAAGGGATTTAAATTATTAACAGATGAGAAGTCTTGCCAAGGTATGTGCTGAAGCGTGGCCGTGCTGTGCAATGCCCAGTGCTTGGAGCAGAGAAGACAAAACCCCACCCTGGCAGAGACTGGCTCATTGGGCTTCTTGATGGAGTCTTTACTCCAACCTCAAGCCCATGCTTCACTTATTTCATCTGTGGGTAGAGTAAAAACACCAATGTAGCTCACAAGTATATTTTGGAAATTAAGCTGTTCGTGATTAGAGAACACCTTAAAGATCCTTCCGGTGTGATTACAGCAGAGCTCGCTGCTAGAAATGGAATGGATCACAGAGTGTAAACAGGGTTGCCTTAGGGTGTCGAGATTATGAAGAATTTTTCTTTTCTAAAATTTCCTTTAATTGAGGATTTTGTAATAAAACTTGGTGGCAAAAATATGTAGGTTCAGTTAACATAACTTACCTTTTCCTAGCAAAAAGTTGGGGTCAACCCATAATGAAGGACATGTACCAGTTGATCTCTTCCTTATAGCCTTGTTTTAATGACCGGTCTTTGGTGCTTGGGAAGAGGAATGGTGGAGAGGGAAGGGGATCGAGCGGAGGCAAAGCTGGTGGGTCCTCGGGCAGGATTGCAGACCCCCTCTTAGATGCATTCCTCCCACACAAGAGGTGTGTTAAGGGAGCATCTTTGGGGAGCAGTTGTTGATATTAATAACTCTTATGGGTGGGGGTAAGTTTGGTTGGGTGAAGAGCATCAGTTATAGTTTCAGACGAGCACCTTCTGTGCCCTATGGGTATACAGGAAGCAGCTCTCAGGAAAGATGCGCTGTCATGTATTCTCGTTCCATTTCTGGGAGTAAGAACAGCCTAACTTATTTTGTTAGAAATCCCATAATTAAATCAAAATCAGAAAATAATATCTGATTTCACTTTAGGTGATAAAAATGTAACATTACCTTCTTTTAACTTTGTGGTGTGAATTAGGTTTCTCTCTTGTTTTGTTTTGTTTTGTTTTTTCCTCCTAATACATAATTTGTCAGGCAGTTCAAGTATAGCCCCCTTTAAATTCAGCAAGTTCATTCTAGATGACTATTGCATGGCTTTTCCTATTTGACTTGGAAAGCAATTTTGATGTTGCGCATAATGTTTCCTAATGTATAGAGCAAGAAATACTGTTTAAGCTGTGTAAACACATTAAAAAGGAATTAGAAAAGTGATCTCATTATTTTTGGCAAAGCAACAGCCCATCATGCGCAGCCAAAGCCAGCTACCGAACGAGTCCACGTTCCCGACAACTGGCTGATGTTCATCACAGAATTCATAGAGTGACATCAATTACTAGGGAAGAAATGGACCTTTTCTTCTTTTTCACTGATTAGAACAAATATTTTTACAGAACAAATTTCCTGGGAAATTGCCAGGATTTCTGGGAAAAGCAAGTGATGAAGAGATTTTGTAAGAATTTGCCCTTTTTCATTTCATTTTTTCATTCCTCTGGTTCCTTCCAAATGTTTGTTTTTTATTAACATAGTTTCTTGTGGCACATTTGGTGTTGAAAAAGAAATCTAGCTTGGGGCTAATTAGCTTCCACTGAGTTCTGCACCGGTCCTGGTTTATCCATTTGGAGACACAAGTCGTAACTCTGTTAAAAAACCCTCCAAAGAGTTGAGGAAATGAAGCACGGAAATTCTAGTCTACGGAAAAGATGTGAGGACCAGACCAGGGAAGAAGAGATGATTAGATCCACAAAGGCAGCCTCCTGAGGCTAGTTTCCAGGTCCTCAACTAAAGCCAGCAATGCCTCCACACTGAAACACGACAGGAAGGGCCTCTTGGGGCTGGACCATGGCGGAAGAACAAAGCCAATGGATTGGCCAAGAGGATCCAGTTTGGAGCTTAAACACCATATTTTCGTGTCTGCGATAGAAACTCACTGAGGATGTTTGTGTTCATGCATTCTTTTAGTGCAGAGGACATTAAAACCCAGGATCAATTGGCCTCCTGGGGCCAGAAGACTAATTCTGGAAAGATAGGAACCAGATTTATCTCCAACCCAGCTGTTTTCTCCTTTCAGTTTGCTGGAGCTTATATAATTAGCACTGCTGTTTTACCAATAGTAATATAACGACAATAATGCGTGGGTTGCACCTTATAGTTTACAAACCCTTTTAAGGTATGTTATCTCATTTAGGTTCATTTTAATATTTTAAATTACTCAGTTCTGCAAATAGGTACCAGAGTAGACCAACTGAGCCTAAAGATGAGTGCAGTTTGCAACAGAATTTGGAAATAACGATTCTGCTTGTGAGTATACTTATTGTAGGCTGCCCAACATTGTCTAAACACAAGTGACCAAGAGAACTGATACTCTTAAAAATTCTGTTTATGTGGTTTTTGTTGTCAGTCAGTAGGTGGAATTATAAATGTTCTTTCCACTCATCCTTCAGAGTTTGTTTCAGCTCCCCTCTCCCTTTGACAATTACAGATGTGGATGAATGCTCTTTGGATAGGACCTGTGACCACAGCTGCATCAACCACCCTGGCACATTCGCATGTGCTTGCAACAGAGGGTACACCCTGTATGGCTTCACCCACTGTGGAGGTGAGCAGAATGCCTCTCTAGAGTCAGACGAAGCTGGACCTACAGGGGAACAGGGCTTAGCTCCTAAGATTTCCCCAGATCAGGGTCATTTTTCCTATGTTGGGAAATGAAAGGGATGTTTTAGTCCCTATGTAGTAGTAGCAACTTCATCAACTCAAGGAAACATCTGCTAAGGGAAATCTATTCACATTGATCTCTTTAACGTGTTGAGTGTGATATGGAGCAGAGAGAGGAACTGAGCTAATCAACTGTGAATTCTTTGTTGACCCTATTGAGGTAGTTGTATTCAGTGGGAGGGTTTTTTGGGAGCTGATATCTTGTCTGTTGGAACTTCCCAGTAGATAGGAAAGTCACTGTCCTCAGAGAGGCTTGGCAGGGCGCCAACCAATTCCACAGCCTTGTTGTCCACAGGAACTAGCTGAGAAGCTGTTTTAAAGCTTTGGGTTGGTCTTTGGACAGGTCTTTGAGCTAGGAGTGGGACCATTGACTTGATCTCTCTGCGCTTTGCCCTTGTAGCAACATGTTCTCATGTCATTTGTCCTTATGCTCATGTAGACTATGGCATAAATAAGATTTGACATCAAATGACTTCTACCCCACTCCCCCCAACAATTCTGAATGGCTTTGTCTTCTAAGGTATTACCGAGTATCCAAATATTTGGGAACCACTGGCCTAAATACTTCCTGCCCAATCCTTGTGTTCTGCACTTAAGAAGAATGGGGAGTAGTGATTTGGTACAGATAGTATTGTCTCTTTTCTTTTCAATACATCCTTGGCATGGCTAAAAACATACTCTTCCAGTCTATCAAGAAACCCCAAAGAAAATATTCCCTGATATGGATGTGTGTCTGGGGTTTTGATGGACCACTTTCCAACCTTGACTCAGTCTCAGATTGATGGGAATGAGTGCAAGTCATTTTCCTTTCCTATATCCCACCTACTGAATATGAACTATCAAGTGAAGGATCCTAATTCTATCTCCCTTGGTACGTAGCCCTGGAGGAAGGCTATCCAGTGCTTGAGCTTGGACATCTGAAAGTAGAATGTGCCCCCTTCTGAGTATCCTGAATGGGGGAAATATTTGGTCAAGAACGGAACTTGAGACCATCCTGGTGAGGCCTGTGCCACGAAATCCACTGAGTGGAGAGTGAGGCCCACTGGTGCCAGGTGCATATGCTGAAGGCAGTTAGCACCTTCCCTTTGTTTAGTGAGTTTCAACCATGTGACTTCCTCAAGGGAAGGACAGCGCCACTCTGGTCATCCATGAGCTGCTGTGACAGGAGAGTGTTTTGTTCCACAGACACCAACGAGTGCAGTGTCAACAATGGAGGCTGTCAGCAGGTCTGTGTGAACACAGTGGGCAGCTATGAATGCCGATGCCACTCTGCATACAAGCTCCACTGGAATAAAAAAGACTGTGTGGGTAAGGGGTCCCGAGGCTCACAGTCAGCGGGCTCACACTGGCACTGGCAGCTCTCTCCCACGTCCGACCGGGCCCGGAGTGCGCCTGACCATCCCTTCACTGATTCTTCTCCCCTCAGCAGCAGCAGCCATTCTTTAAATCGTTCAAAAACAGGAGATACTTTACAGGCTCTTTGGTGTTTCCTTCTGTGCTTCTGTGTAGGTTGGAACTCACTTCTGTTTTCCTGGTTGCTTTTCTGCATGGAAAAAAATAGCATACAAGTAGCTTCTTTGGAGGGACATGGTGCCCTGTGTCTTGTGTTCTGTGCTGGGTATCAGCTCCGCCTTCTTTTCTTGGGGCCTTGGATGTTTGGAACTCAGCCACCCTTGTCACGCCTGAAAGTGTCTTTCTCTTTCTGTAAGTGTCTGCTTTTTGTCCTGTCTAGAAGTGAAAGGGGTCCCGCCCGCTAGTGTGTCACCCCGTGTGTCCCTGCATTGCGGTAAGAGTGGCGGAGGAGACAGATGCTTCCTCAGATGTCACTCTGGCATTCACCTCTCTTCAGGTGAGTGGGTCCCAGTCCCTGGGGCAAGTCCTCATGCCAGAACCACGCCTTCCTGGCCTTTAGGTGTTAAATGCCCTCAAAGGGTTTCCAGGTGTTTGACCAGCTGCCCCCTGACCACCAGAGCCCTATGCTTTGAGACCCCATGTGTTGAGCATTTGTCTAGTGGTCCACGTGGAGTGGGGGGCTGGGGGGTGATTTGTAGCTGCTACCAGGAGAGACTATAACCTTGCTTTCATGTTGACAACCCACATTCTGTCTGTCAGGACTGCAAGAGGCCTATTCTGTCACCTGCGGCTCTTCCTCTTCTCTCAGGAGCAAACAGCAAAAATCAAATGACTCTGCTTTCGGGGGTAATTACCACATCTGCGTGTTCTCCCTGGGGCTCACTGTGTTAAATGGGCTTCCTTCTTGAGGTGCAGTTCTTGGGCGTTGGCTTTATTTTCTTTTCTCCTAATCTCCTCATTGCTGTGAGTGCATTACAGGATGTTCTTGCCCACAGCCTTGGTGCCTGAAAGCTGACTCACTGTGTAACAGATACTTACTGTGTCCACCATGTGCTAGGATGCTCTGTGTTCAGCCCTGGTGGTTGTCATATTGGGCAGAGGCGCACAGAACCCTAGGATCTGAAGACTCGGGTCTCCCAAACTCCCTGTACCCCAGAGCACCTCAAAAGCCCAGCAGATAATGTGTGCCTGGAGTGCATGGAGTTGGTAGAGATAGATGTGGGCATGACAGGGTGCAAGGCTTCTCTCCAGAGAAAAAGCCCTGAACCCTTTCTGGTTTGTCAGAAGACAAACACTGAAATTTAAAGCTTTTAAGTAGTCTTGTCCTCCCAGATTTAGATATCTCTATGATTACATCATGAGAATATCTGAATAAGCAAATGGTTCTGATGTCTGTGTTATGTATATGAGCAGAACTAGAGACCCAAAGCATGATTATAACACTCAAATGTATTTACTGAGCAGTTAAAATATACCAGCCACTGTATTACATGTATTAACTGATTTAATCCGCACTGCAACCCTCGATGCAATTTTACATTTATCCTTTTTAACCAGATGAAGAAACTGAGGTTCGGAGAGGTGAAATAATGTACCCAAAGTGACTCGTGTCGGAAATAGTGGAGCCAGTATTTTAACCAGAAGTCTAGATCTAGAGTCTTAAGCACTATCCTTCACTGCCTCTCTTGCCTAACATTTGCACCCAGTCAGAACAGATATCATGGTCTGTTTCACCAGATCCCTCAGCAATGGACAATTGGAGATTTAGGCCATTCCCATAGTTAATAGTCATCCAGTTCTTACTGTGTGCTAGACAGTAGGATAAACTTTTTTTTTTTTTTGCATTATCTCATCTAATCCTCAGAGTAATGTAAGTACTCTAACGTAGGTACTCCAGTTTTTTCTGTTTTACAGATGAGGAAACTGAGGCTTAGGGAGTTTTAGTAACTTGCTTAAGTTCTTGTCACAAGTCAAAGAGCTAGAGCGTGAATCCTGGTCTTTGGCTCCAGAGCCTGACCTATGGTTAAGACTGACTGTTGGGGGGAGTGCAGAGCAGAATTTTGCTCAAGAGGCCCCCAGAGTGGAACCCTCACTCTCCCAGACCCTGAACATCCTAGCCACATTTGGTGAGCGCCATTCTCATGTGCTCCCTCAACCTTGTCCTCCCAGGAAAGGCTTATCTAGGAGAATCTGCCCTTCACCATTTCCCTTAGCAGTCTTGTTTAAATTCGAACTAGGGGATTCTGGTCTTCTTTCTTGGGAAGGCCCAAAAGGGACCTCATGGTTCATCTCAGCATTGAGGTTGTTTTAGATTCTCCCTTTATTATATTTGAACGTTGGATTCACTTCAGATGAAGGGATGAGTGTAACTCTTGGGAGGCTCCTGGTGTCCCCAGCCTCAGGGTGACAGGCACTCCATGATCCAAATCTTTTGTGGTCTCAGGGTAAGAGAGGAGCTCAGGGGGTGCAGTGTGTAGTGGTGCCCAGCCTATGGATAGCTCGCCATTACCCACCAGGTGTTTCCATTCCTTTGTCTCTGAAGATAACATCTCTCACTTGTTTCTCTCTGAAGATGTCGCCACCGTCAGGACAAGTGTAACCTTTAAACTAAATGAAGGCAAGTGTAGTTTGAAAAAGGCTGAGCGGTTTCCCGAGGGTCTGCGACCAGCACTACCAGGTATGGAATCAGATGGCTGGTGCAGGGAGCTTGCCTGCATGGTGGGAAAAGGGCCTGTCACAAGCCGAGCCCTTCAGGCGGGATTGAACAGTCCAGAATCTGCAAGGACTCTCTCTGCAGGAGGAAGAGGAGCTCACCTCGCACCTTTGTATAGCTCTGGAGTCATACCTCAGGGTTTCCTTTGCCAGGTACAGATGGTAAAGCTCTGGGGAAGCCTAGGAGTTCAGAGGAATCAATAAGGACTTTAAGATGCATTGGTGGTTTGTGAAGGATCAAATAAGTTGGGTTAAATTTTCTAGATCTTAGAGTCGCTTGGGATATAAGCCAAAGAAAGGAAAAGGGTTTGGCTCAGGAGAATCTTTGATGGACAGAGATGTAATATCCAGCTCTCCTGCTGGATCCAGTCTTTGGAGGCAATGACTCCGTTGGCTTCAGCAGAACAGATACCATCCAAGTAGAACCGGCCTTTTAGAGAACAGAACGCAGCACTCCTTCCCCAGCTCACATTTCCAGTATTATTTCTTAGAATAATTTTAGAGATTTTTAAAAAATCAGGATTCATGTATTAGGGATGCTTCTTTCCTTAGTTTATCTCTCCTAAACCATACAAATAAACATAAAGCTCACTATAGTCACTTTTGCCTGTATATTTTAAGAAACTAAGATTAATTTTGGTACCTCCATTTGATGGGATTTTTTTAAGGTTTCTTTTTAATTTTGAGAGAGAAAGCACATGTGTTACATGCATGCATGTGAGCAGGGGAGTGGCAGAGAGAGAGGGAGAGAGAGAATCCCAAGCAGGCTCTGTGGGGTCAGCACAGAGCCCCACACAGGGCTCGAACTCCTGAAGTGTGAGATCATGACCTGAGCTGAAATCAAGAGTCAGTCACTTAACCAACTGAGCTGCCCAGGCGTCCCCCATTTGATGGGATATTAAGCAGCTATTAATTATATGTTTTCAAATAATGCTTATTGACCTAGGAAAATGTTCTTGTAATATAATGCTAAGATGAAGAAAGTGAGAGTAACATTTTGTGTATCTAAACAACCCAAACTATGTAAGAAAAAGTGTGAGTAGAAGGAAAAGAAAGGAAACTCACCATATCATCAGTAGTAGTTATATCTGGGTGGGAGGTTTTTTTTTTTTCTGCATTCTCCAAATTCTCCACAGTGAGCATTTATACTTTTAGATCAGAGGGAAAAAGCATTATTTAAAAAGAGACTTGGTCTTTAGTTTCCTTGATGGTATTATATAATGTTAATTTCTCAGTGTTGATGAATATACATGTTAATGTAAGATGTTAGGGTTAAGGAAAACTTAAACAAAAGTATATGGGAACTCTTAGTTCTATCTGAGCAATTTATCTGTAAATCTAAACTTATTTCAAAATAAAAAGTTTAAAATATAGATTTGGGAAAACTGAAAGAGAAGAATATTCAAAATGATTCTTTAGTTTGAGGCTAACTAGCCTTTTGAAAAGGTAAGATGGATTTTTAGGGGAAACTTAGGGGGAGACTTAATCTGCCTCCTCCTTCCTTTGGCTCCTGATGACCTGTTGCTTGAACATCCTTGTAATATTGAAGAAAAATACGATACAGATGATACGTCAGTTGAGTAAAATAAGACTTTAAAATATAGACAAATCAGGGGCACCTGGGTGGCTCAGTTGGTTAAGCCTCCAACTTCAGCTCAAGTCATGATCTCACAGTTGGTGAGTTCGTGAGTTTGAGCCCCATGTTGGGCTCTGTTGCTGATAGCTCGGAGCCTGGAGCCTGCTTTGAGTTTTGTGTCTTCTCTCTCTGCCCCTCTCCTGCTCATGCTCTCTCGCTCTCTCTCTCAAAAATAAATAAACATTAAAAAAAAATCAGACAAATAAGTTGTGTGAATGATAACGTGGTTTGGGTTAACAGTCATTAGCTACAATATCCACTGGAAGCCCCGGGGTGGGGAGGAGGAGAGAGGGCCAGAATCAGGAATAGGGATGTGCAGAGCCTTGCCTTACATAATACTTTCCCTCCCACCCTAGATGCCTTCATGATATTGTTTGGTTCTCTAGATGCTTTGTGCCGTATATTGCTCCTGGTTATTTCAAAATGAGACATCACTGTTAATGTGCTTTCCAGCTTCCCCTTCGGGTTGGAATGACTCCAAGGTCAGTTTGCCTGAAAGCAGGAGTTGGTTTTCTTTCTACTTTTGTGCTCGTCCCCTATTTGAGGCCTCAGCCCCTGCTTGGTACATCACAATCCAGTTCTAAGGAAACCAACTGTGAGAACATGAGCACACCTTAGCAGACTGTCGGTTAGGAATGCAGGGCGACCCTGGTGTCCTGTCTTCCACATATGTGGCTGGTCAGTCAGAAACATCTAGCATTCACCCGTAAAAATAATTTTCAAGAGCTAAATTGTTAAGTTATATAGGAGGCAATACTGGCTCTTTGAATTTAAAATGTCATCGTGCTCCAAGCTGCAACGTCGTGGCATCTGGAGTTAATCACTTAGTCCCTTGAGAGTTGTTTTAATGAAATGTTTACTGAGCTCTAGCGAATGTTCAACTGAGTGCTTTGCCAGGATCTGGCTTCCGATAATTTTGTTTCTTCATACAGAGAAGCACAGCTCAGTAAAAGAGAGCTTCCGCTACGCAAACCTTACATGCAGCTCTGGCAAGCAAGTCCCAGGAGCCCCTGGCCGACCAAGCACCACTAAGGAAATGTTTATCACTGTTGAGTTTGAACTTGAAACTAACCAAAAGGAGGTGACAGGTTGGTTTGAACACAGTCTTTGCTGTCAGGCTGCTCACAGCTTGCTCCTCACTCTTTTGCCTTTCACTTGTCATCATTCTTGGGAGAAAAAAGTACTGCGACCACTGAAGTATCTCCTGTTTTTTGGTTTTTGGTATTTTTCACTCCCAAACTAGACTGAGTTGGTTTGGAACCCCATGATTTAATCTGCTTCATAAAAACTCAAAGCTTCCGTTTTGGTCAACAAATTTCTGTTTGAATCGATTGCTGCCCAGCCTGCTAGGTGCCCAGTCCCAAGTCTCCCCCACTCTGTCCACAGGGAGCAGCGGGTGTTGGCGGGTCCTGCAGTGGGTGTCTGGATGTCCTCACGTGCTGCAGCCTGACCTCCTCCCCCACTACTGTCCCTCTCATTCCCGTAGCTTCCTGTGACCTGAGCTGCATCGTAAAGCGAACTGAGAAGCGGCTCCGGAAAGCCATCCGCACACTCCGGAAGGCCGCCCACAGGGAGCAGTTTCACCTCCAGCTCTCGGGCGTAGACCTTGAAGTGGCAAAAAAGTCTCCCAGAACATCTGAACACCGAGTAGAGTCCTGTGGAGTGGGCCAGGGCCACGCAGGAAACCAATGTGGTGAGTGAGCCGCTGGCCAGGACGCTCTTGCTAACGGAATTGTTTCGATCTCCATAAAGACTAAGGGTAACCCAAAGTGTGGCCTATTCTCCCTCTCTGGGCCACTCCAGAGAACATCCTGGACGCCACTCTTATCTGGCATCTACATATTGGTGTCTGTTGTGCCTGCTGGACCAGGAGCTCCCCAGCACCTGGCACAATATCTGGTTTGTGGGGGGCACTTAATAAATGTTTGCTGAATTGAGGAATGGAAAGGAAGAGGTAGGGTTGATGACACGGGGGAGTGCTGACCTTAAAGGGTCTGAGCGATGGTGATCTTCAGAGCGCTGTGGTCCCGGGCAAGGGGCAGGAATGGAGATGTGAGGCACCCATGAGCCTGCACACTCCACTCTCAGGTCCCCATTGTCTCCCTCTGGCTCGACTGATGGTGGCAATGAACAATCTCTTGTCCACAGTTTTGTACAGAGGAAAGGCTGGGGGGCCACTTGGCAGCATAATGAGATCCCTGTGCTTCAGCCCGGGGCTCCGAGTAGTGTCAGTTCCATATGCAGGTGTGTTTGTGTGTGTTTCAGAATTAAGTTTGAGACCCGGCATTTGAACAACACTAATTCTATTTCTCTGATGTAGTTCTAGGCGAGAGGAACCTGGGCAAAAAGTTTTAGGGTGGTCAGTCTTGAGATTTGTTTGTGGAGAGGAACTGTTCTGGGCAATGATGGGAGAGTCTAGCTTTATAGGTAATCACTTTATAGTCTCACATTAGAATAATCATGGTAATGATTTACTGAGTTTTCATCTGACACAAGTACAACGTTAAGCACGGTATCTGCAGGATCTCCTTTAACCCACACAGTCATCTTACCAGGTAGATCTTATCATCTCCACTGAACAGAGGAACAACCTGGAGCTCGGAAGGCCAGGTTCTTTTGCTCTAGATCACATCGATGGTCTGACTCCAAAGCCTGTGCCCTGGTCCCAAGCAAGATGCACTTCGATAACCAAACCCCTCCAGGATAAATTGCTATCCTTTCTAAAGCACCATTAGAATCATAAGGCCCTAGAAATGAGGCTTGAGCTAAGGAGTAATAAGCCAGTGTTTCTCAAGAAGCGAAGCTGAGCCCAGAGCACTCATTTAGGAGAGTTGTCGGCAATAACCCCAAATCTGTGGTTTTGTCAAACCGAAGCAAAAATCAAGTGTAAAATCAAGTGTAATTGTCCATTAGGGGCTGGTTCTCAAATAGTCTTGAGTTTTATTCTAGCTAACTCTTTTAAAAAGAAAAAAAAAAAAAACAAAACTAAGAAAAAACCCAGCTGGTTGATTTGTTCTCATTTAAAATTCTAGGAGTTCGTTGCCATACCAAAATGGTGATGGGAGTTGGCTGTTGCTGCCCTACTTTACGGAGTGAGTTGCAGAAACTGTCAGGGACAGGCAGGCCAGTCCTCCTGCTGGCCTCTCAGAGCTACACTGCATTCCCTTTCCTCATTTGGTATCCTGGTAGGGAGAGGCTTTGCAGGCTTGCCAGAGAGCCTTTGTGGCCAGTGAAGAAATCAGGCAAAACTAGAGTATTACCAGTACTACCATGGCTGTGCTCCTCGGGGAAAAATCCGAAGAACGAGGATCAGGAGTTACTTAACAGAGGCCTCATGACCACGACCACTTGTGAAAGACACTTGGTATGGGGTTTATGTCGCTGTTGTGTGTGTGAATGTGTCCTGAGTTGCTTGTCATGCTAAGTAAGTTAGGTTGGATTTGTTGCTGAGAGGCAATGTGTCTTGTCTCAAGAGCTCCCTCTAGCAATGGATGGAACCCACATGGAACCAAATCAGGTTCACCCTGACGGCAGTATTGAAGATTTTACCATGTAGAGAAAAGAGCACAAAGAATTATCGGTGAAATTTCTTCCTCCTGCTGAAGGGAGAAAGTGTGTAGCAGGAGGGGCTGCATATGTTAATTAGAAAGGCTTTTTACCCGGAAGACACATGACGCGTGGCCAAAGGGGCAGAGAGTGAGTGAGGGGGGAGAGGGAGAGCTTGTCTTGTACTCCTTCTATTCCTGGACTATTTGCTGGTCTTACAACTTCGTAAAGTCCAAGCCTACTGGGACTTTCTGAACTCTGGATGGTATATGCAGTGGAGACACCCCTATGATAGTTCTTTTTGGAAATTATTTTCAGGGTCAGCAGAAAGGAGCCCCCAAAAGCATTTTGAGTCACTGGAAAGACAGATGGAACCATTACATTTTTCTTTTAAAGTATTTTTTATTTAATTTTCCATTACCAAAGTAGTGTATGTTTTAAGTGGTACGGAAATGCATACAGTAAGGGTAAAAGCTCTCCTAATCCTACTCATGGGAAAGAATCCCTGTCAATAGGTCGCTATGTATTTTTCTATATCTGTTGTCATATACGTATAAAAATGAAATTTTATTTAATCAATAAATACTTATTGAGCACCTACTGTGTGTGGGCTCCTATTCTAGGAGCTGGGAATCCAGTAATGACACAAAAAGGCAAAAATCTTAGCCTTCTTAGCGTTTACAATTCTGGAGGAGGGAGACAGACCACAAACCAATAAAGGAGGAAATACATGGTGTAGCAGGTGGTGATAAGGGTATGAAGGGTAAACCGGGAAGTGGAATAGAAAGTGGCAGGGCAGGGGGAGGGCTAAGGAGGAACATACTCGCCCCAAATGTAGACTATGGTCAGGGACTGTGGTTGTTGCAAAGTGTCATTGGGACAGAGATGTGAGCGATGGAAGAAGCAAGCTGTGGGGTATCTGGGGGATGAGTCCCAGGTGAAGGAAACGGCAAGTACCGAAAGCCCGAAAGCCTGAGGTAAGGCAAAGCAGGCCAGGGAGATAGCTGGGGGAGGGAGGGTAAAGGGAGAGCAGAGCAGCAGCCCAGGGCCTGATCAGGTGGGTTGGAAATCTGGGTGAGGACTCTGACTCTGAATCTGAGTGAGAAACAAAGCCAGTGAAAAGTTTTTGAGCAGAGGAGTAACAGGGTTTCTGACTTATGTCTTAAAAGGATAACTTCAGCAGCTACAGGCTTATGTATGAAAAAAAAAATTTAAAAAATGTATCAATACAATTTGAATAGTACTGGTTGTTTCTAAAGGTAGAGTAGATCACGAGCCTCCCTCTGTGCTAATAGAGCAGTTCGGTTTCTTTCTTTTAAAGCTTCCTCGTCTGTATTTGTTCTAAGATACTAGTATTTATTAACCCTACCCCTGTCGGTGAACATTTAATTAAGTTGTTCCTAATTTTTTAATGAGAAACAATGCTGCAGTAAGTATCCTTTTCTGCGCACATGGCCTGGATGTTTGAAATATCACAGAAGTCTACTTCGACCAAATTTAACTTGTTTTTCTCATGTTATTAGTAAAACTGAGTATGCTATCATACGTCTGTGGCCATTTGAATTTCTTCTTCTGAGAATATCTGCATTCTTTGCCTATTTTTCCACCAAATCGTTGCTTTTCCGATATCACTTAAAAAAAATGTTAAAGTCCTAAGTTATATCAAAGAACGTAATCACTTCTGACCAATGAAACACTTTATTATAGTCATGTTTGCATAGAAAAGTCTCATTCATTTGGCACTTAAGAACTTTGGGGACGGTCTGCCGCAGGTGACCTTTCTACCATCTGTGATCAATTCTCGTGAGATGGCAAAAAACAAAAAAACAAAAAACAAGAAAACAAAACCCCAGTGATTATATTGTCTGAGGAACAAATTCCTGAAGCTCCATAGTAATTCACAAAGCCCTTTATACCTAAGGAAAAAATAACAATGATATGGATTTCTAGTTTTCTTTCATAGCCATTTGTCCTTTCATAAAGGATGAATTATTTAAGGAATATACTTGCCAAAATATAAATTTCTGTATTTGATTATTCTTAAAACTTGTTGAAATTTTGAGAAGATGCAATCTAGGCAACTGGCAAACTGGAAGATTTGTGCCTGAGTCCTTGAGAGAAACTGGGAAGGTTTATTTAATTCAACTTTCAACAGCAGTGACTTTCCTCTGCAGCAATTGAGAAAAATTAATTCAAGCAATATTTATTGAGATACCACTCTGTACCACTCTGAACTTGGGATGAAGCAGTGAGTACATAATGGGTGAGGAGCTTGCTCTTATGAAGTTCACACTCTAACTAGGGACATGGACAATAAAAATGTAAAGAAAAAAATTCATAAGTTATAAATGCCACAAAGACATTAATACAGAGGACACAGGGGAGGAGGGATTATTCTCCCCAAGTGTTCAAGGAGGCTTTCAGAGCAGGTGACATTTGATCTCAGACCTAAATGAAAAGGAGCTGGCCTTGTAAAACTCTGATGGGGCCAGGGGGAGGGATTGGCAAGTGCAAATGGCCTGAGGCAGGAATGAGCCAGACATTTTCTTCTTAATTCTTTCAGAATCGAGAAATTATTTGGAATTGAACAGACAGAAATTTTCTTATCTGTTTTAAATGGAAATTCTTATCTGTTTCTATAATGGAAATTATAGAATCTGTATTAGCAATATGGATCAATATCAGATCAATACTTATCACACAAACTTGGTAGGAAATTCTTCTATTTATTTATTTATTTTAATATAATTTATTGGCAAATTGGCTAACTTACAGTGTGTAAAGTGTGCTCTTGGTTTTTGGGGTAGATATCCGTGGTTCATCACTTACATACAACACCCGGTGCTCATCCCAACAAGTAGTAGGAAATTCTTTTAATTAAAAGAGTTTAAAAAACAGAATTTGGCAAAATGTTGACCTTTATTGAGCACCTACAATGTGTTTAGCACTGTGCTATGAACTTTACATATATTATCTCCTTTGGTCCTCATTGTAAGTCTATTTTGCATCATACCTTTTTTATAGATAAGGAAACTAAGTCATAGAGAGGTACAGAGTTTTGCCAACATCACCCAGCGAGTGAGTGGCAGAGCCAGGGTTCAAATCCAGATCTGTCTCAAGAGCCTATGTTCCTCTCTCAGCGTGAATGCTCTCACTTCTGGGTATAGCCTGTGCCATGTGATCCTCTAACTCCTATAGCACTCATATGGAGAAACTTCCATGGGCCAGCTCTGCAGCAGGTGCTGAGGAGGCCTGGATAAATAAGATACAATCCCTCAAGTCACACTCAGCCGTCCCAGGGAAGGGTTAGAGAAGCCTACCCCAGAGAGAAGAAGCCTACACTGAGTTTTGAAGGATGTACAGATGACATGTAATGGGGAAGAGTATTCTGGCAGAAGAGTAGCCTTGGGGAATGAGACTGAGCAAGACATGCACCTGGGGGTGGTTGACACCTCCGTATACTAAACCAGGAGCACAAGGTAGGATGCGGTGAGTAGCTAGGCTAGTGGGAAAAAAACACAGGTCATGAGAGACCTTGAATACGTTGCTAAGGAGCCTCAGCTTTATATCTAGGCAATAAGGTGCCATTAGAGGGCTTGTAATCAGGGAATGTCCAGGTCATATTTGTATTTACTGGATTGAGAGTCAGGATCAGAGGCAGAAAACTCAATCTGGGAGGTTTCGAATGCTTTGAATGAGAAATGTTGAGGACATGAAGGCGCTAGATGGAGTAGAAAAGAAGCAATGGATTCCAGAAATATTTAGGAAGAAATGTGAACAGCATTTGGTGATAAATTGGATTAGGGACTGAGAAGAGGAGTAAGTTGGCATGAGCTCAGAGGATTCTGACTTGGTCTTGATCCTTCACTTCCTTCCCATATGTCCCTCATCTCACCCAGCCCTGCTGCATATGCAAGGAGGCATGAAGAAAAAGCCTGTGGGTTGTTTGAATGGTTGGATGAATGTGATCACTGGGGAAGAAATAATCAGAAAAGATTTATAGAAAAAGCAGAAAAAAATAGGCTCTTGAGAGAGCATGAGAAAGAAAGAAAACTCAGAAGCAAAAAAGGAGAGTAAAGGCTGAGTTCTGCATCAAAGACGCTAAGAGGAGCGCGGGGAGTCAAGTCAAGGAGGTTTTGGAGTCAGGGAGGGAAGCGATCCGAGAAGTACTTTAGAAAGGTGAGTCGGACTAGGCTGTGTCAGGGCTGAGGCAGGGAGGAGCAGACGGCAAGGGAAGTAGTTGGGAGGTCATCCATCTCTAGATAAGAGATGGTGAGGATCAAAGGACCATAGTGCCACAGAGATGAAGTTTAGCAGACGGACAAAAGGAACACAGCGGCAGAATGCTGCAGCTGACAGATGGGGGAAGGAGGAAAGAAGTCTGGAATAACTATGGGCTGGATTGCAAGGGTTGGAGTCTTGGTGCCTGGGGGAATAGAGATGCCATGTATGAAAAGCAAAGCGGAAGGGTAGGAAGGACTGGGCAGGGAAGGGAAGAGAAGCATTCACTTTGAGCAAGTTGAATTTGAGTTGCAACAAGACTTCCAGGCAGTGATGTCCATGAGCTTCTGGGAGGCTAGGAAAATGACTTTATCTTACCATGTGCAGACCAGCCCTCCTGTCCTGTATCTGTTCACACATACTCTGACCCACTTCCTGTTAAAATGGATGAACAGCCCATGCTCCTACGAAGGCCGGCTCCTCCACTGGGGCTCTGGAGCCCATTTGCTTTCATCTTCTTAAGAACATTGCTCCCGTTATTGTCCCCAGTGACCCCTCATTTCAGAATTCTTCCTCTCTGCTAGATCATTTCCAACAGCTCACAAACCTATCTCTTGTCTGAAAAACCAAATAAATCCTCCCTTGACTTCATGCCTCTCTCCAAATACTGCCTCACTTCTTCGACCCCTCTGTAGAGCAAAACGCCTTGAAAGAGTTGTCTAAACTCGCATCTTCGCGTCCTCCACTCCCATCTTCTCCTCAACTCTAGCCAGGCAGTCTGGTTTTTGTTCTCAACCTCTCCACTGAAACTGTTTTCCCAAGATTTCAAACCACTTTTATGTTACCAAATCCAGTTGCCAACTCTCATTCAGGTACTTGTGACCACCGCCTCCTTCTGGAAGCGCTCTCTTCTCCTGATTTCAGACACCACGCTCTTCTGGCTCTTCTCCTACCTCAGTGGCTGCTCCCTTTTATTTTCCATGTTGCTTCTTCCCTAATTTTTTATCTCTAAACATCAGGTATCCCAGGGCTCAGCCCTCTGTCCCCCATCTTGTTTCTTCACACTCTCCTACGTGACTTCATTCACTGCCAGATGTTTAAATAAATACCAATGTGCTGGTGACTCCCCAGCTGCTCTCTCCAGCTCTGACCTCTCTTTTGAATAATGAACTTCTCTATCCCAGGGTCTGTTGAATGCTCTTCATCTCACACACACACACAGAGGGTGAAATATTTTTGAATTTGTGAGTGTTTATTTATTTAAAAGTCACATACTTTATACTATTGGCTAACATGTACATCATAAAAGATAGAGAAATGAGATACAGATTAAATAAACAACATTTTAAAATAACTGGCCAGTATCTTAAGGTACCATATTTATAATTTGGCAAGGTTCATTGCTAACAGTAGTAGTTGTAAAGTCATCTTTCAAATAGTCTTTTTGTGAATCGCTAGTGTCTTGGCTCAACTCTTGTCAGGTCTGATGAAATCATTACTAGTTTCATCATGTGATGTTTGGCAAATAACTAGACTGGGAGTAAAAGTCATGTCCACCTGGCTCTTCCCTGTTGTTTACCCATGCCTGCTCAGTCCAGGGTTTCTGTATGATTGTTTGAAGCTGCTCTCTATTTTGTGCCAGTTAGCTTGGTTGAAACTGGATAATATAATCAGGACATCTATTCAACTAGGCGAACTGTAATTCTCAATATTTTGAAAAGAAACAAAGCAGTCTGTACCTTCCCACCCCCAGTGCTGTGGATGCTTGTTTTTCCCTTTCCTTGGAGACCTTGTTTCTTCACATGTGTCTCTGACTCATAGAGATGTGGACAGACTGAGGGGCCAATCTTAACCATACACTAACCCAGTGAACCTTTCTTTCTTTTTTTTAGGTAAAAATTAATAAGCATAGATGGGAAAATGCTTTGCCCACACCCAGTGGATTGTTCTGTAAACCCCTGAGGTGTAATAGTCTACCTTAGAGACCACCAGTAAAACCATTGCCTTCTCAATATCAACACTTGCATGGCCAATAGGCATCTTAAACACCATGTGTCTAAACAAAACATTTTATCCTCCTCCCTCCCAAGTAAAACCTGCTTCTCCCTCATCTCAGTAAATAGCATGTCTGTTTACCTCACTGCTCAAATTGAAAACCACACAGTCTTCTTGACCTCTCTTATTCTGTCATGCTTCTTATCCAGTCCATCAGCAAATCCTATCCTATCTGCTTTCAGATTATATCCTGAATCTAAGTAGTTTTGTCTTCCTCCGTGATTACTGCTCTATTCCAAACCACCATCATCCCAGGCCCAGTCTCTTGTGACAGGCTCTGACTCTTTTTCCTACCCTTGCCTGACTCCGTGTGTTCTCCACATAGCAGCCAGATAGATGATCTGTTAGAAACGCAGGTCAGATCATGTCGCTCCCCTCTGCAAAACTCCAACACCCTTTGAGTTAGGTCTAATTTCCTTACCATGACCTTCAAGAACCTAAGTAATCTGGGCCTGGCTTGCTTTTTAGAATTCCTCTCCTATCACCCTGGCCCTTACACTGTGTTTCTGTTACACTGGCTTTTTTTGCCACGAGGCAATCCCATTGCAAGGCCATTTTCCTTATTTCAGTCTGCTCGCTGCTCAGAGAAGAAATCCTGGCTGCTCCTTAAGACAGCATGTATGCACCACTCTTTCCTGACTCTTACCCTGTTGCACTTTTGTCCATCATACTTACCTCTAGGTAGCATTCTACTATATACTTATTTATTTGCTTACCTATTGTCCATGTTCTCCACTAGAATGAGAGCCCCTTGAGGGCAGAGCCATGTCTGTCTTCTCCGCTATATCTCCAGTTCCATTTAGAACAGTGCTCAGCACATAATCAGTGCTAAGCATTTAACTCAAGTAATGAATTTTCACAGGGACAACAGACGAAATCCCAAGGATGGCCGCCAACATTAGGACAAAAGAGGGCAAAGGGCAAATCTTTGGGGAAATATTTAAGTTGAGGGCAAAAGAGGCCCTCTGAAGGAAGGGACATGTCAGCCCCAGTTAACTAGGCAGGAAGAGAACACAGCATGCATTGGGGAACCCAGCCTGAAAGGTGTCAAGCTGCACTCCTCTCTCTGCCCCAACTCTAAGGTTTTCAAACAGCAAACCTGAGCACACACCAGAAACGTGGATGGTTGTGACAGCTCAACCCCGGGAGGTGGGGGGGGAGTGCTCTCTCCTGTTATTCTGAACAGCTCATTTAAAAGGGTTTCCAACCAGAATCCCAAGGCCACAGCATTGTCTTAGCCTCTGAGCTGTGACAAAGCTGCAGCTCCAGAACACCCTGGGAATCGGCATGGGCAGCTTGTGGCTTTCCTTCAGAAGTCAAGGCATGCCTCGTAAGAAAACAAGTCAGATGCTAGAGAGTGACCTCTTTTATTAGGTTCACCATCCTCGCCACAGAGAGACCATAGTGTTTGTCCATAGCCTGAAATACTCAAAGGCCATAGTGTTGAAAAGGGAGTGAACCTTCAGGTCTCTTTGTCGCCATTAATCCTGGTCCCTGCTGGTCTCTCCTTTTTGCATCAGAAAAGCTTTCTTGTATTTTTTTTTAAGAGGGAGAGAAAACAGCTGTGTGGGATTTGAGAATGGGATTTTAATGGTCACTGAAGACACACAAAAGGTTTGCTGTGATCCTGAAGTGTTCTGCGGGCAATTGACTCCTTTGTCTGAGGCCGCAAAACAAGCTGGCTGCTGGAGGAGAAAAGAGAACTGACTGGAACGCATGATTGCGGCTTCTTCAGGCCAGATCCTCAGCGCATTTGCAAAAAGCTGTTTTCAGGCATCTCTTCATGACATTCAGAATCACTTTTTACTGTTTAGCTCATTTTTCCCCTGTGAAAGAAACAAATTAATTTGGAAGGTGCTTGGCAGGAGTTATTTCTGTAGGTCTTTCTGGAAGGAAAATGGAAACTGTGAGTGACAATATGAGTTTGTTTACGTGAAGCAGGCCTTTCACTGGGAGAAAAAAGAACCAGTGCCCTCTTTTCTGCAGGGCAGCCCAACGGGGCATTTCTCAGCCCTTTGCTCAGTTGGAAAATAACAACAGATGTGGGACATTGTGAGGCTTCTCAAAACGTAACCTTGAAAAGGCTTTGGGGGGTTTAAATAGTTAAGTCTAAGGAAGAGAGGAAACCCAGAGCAGCAGGAGCCCATCTAGTTACTCTTTCCAGTGAGAACCAGAGCCATTCCTGCCCATCCATGGAGGGAATCCATTTTCCGCTAGGGCGACTAGGATGGAACGGACTGTGCTGATCTGACTCGAAATTATGATTCGTGGGGCTTTGAAATCATTGCCGCCATCTGGCACTTTCCCTCTAGGCAAATGAATGTTTCAGAAATGGAAATGGCTTTGCTGGAGGGGCTCGGGACAGTCCGCATTTTATTTGCTTTCGACTAGCCTTCACGATAGTTGACTTGGTAGAGCCGTGTAGGAGTTATTCTCTCATTTACTGGCCTGCCGTAGGCCCATCCTACGATAGTCAGGTGGGACACAGGATAAGAAGTCAGGAATTCCTAGGACATAATTCAGCGCTGCTTTTCATGGGAGATGGAAACCAGAGTCATTATGGAAACCACTATCCAGTGGTTCTCCTATTAGAGAATAGGTCTGGAATTATAGACTCTGTCTGCACCATATCTGTGCATCGGACTCATTATAATGTTTGCTGAGAAAGCAAGAGAGCTTGGTTCACTTTAAATTTTTAAAAACTATGATAAAATTAAATAAAGTGATACCATGAATATTATAAAAGACAACCCAAACAACATAAAGAAGTGTTAAAATTTTGAATTTAGAGTAGACTTTATTGATTGATCGCATTTAATTATAGAATAATATTTGAAATATGGTATATTTTGGCTTATTATGATTTAGAAAAAGCCTTGTTTGGGGTTTTTTTAGGTAATGAAGTGACTAATAAAAAAAGACATTTTTATAATGATAATAGAGAACTTTGCCATGTTTAACCCCAGAAGTATAAATGCAGATTGCATTGTGGGATAGCATGAAAACATATTCTTCTCACAGACATTGAAGACATATAATACCTAATTTTATCATGTGATATTTTATTTTCTATTTCTTAGCAGCTTCACTATAAAAGCGAATGTGTTGGGGCACCTGGGTAGCTCAGGTCATGATCTCAAGGTTGGTAGGTTTGAGCCCCACATGGGGCTTTGCGCTGACAGCACAGAGCCTGCTTCACATTCTCTGTCTCCCCCTCTGCCCCTCCACTCTCTCACACTCATTTGCATGCATGCTCTGTCTCTCCCCTTCTCTCTCACACATAAATAAATAAATGTTAAAAAAAGAGAGGGGGACCCAGCCTAGGTGGTTCAGTTAAGCATCCAACTCTTGGTTTCAGCTCAGGTCATGATTTCATGATTTCATGAGTCATGGGTTTGAGTCCTGAATCAGGCTCTGTGCTGACCACAGAGTCTGCTTAGGATTCTCTCTCTTTCCCTCTCTCTCTCTCCTCCTCCCATGCACTCTCCCCCACCTCTCTCTCTCACTCTTGGTCTCTCTCTTTCTCTCTCTCTCTTTCACTTAAAACAAATAAATAAACTTAAAAAAAAAAGAGAGAGAGGATATGTTTATTAGGGACAAACTCCCCTAATGCCGCATAAAGAACGCTTGGCAAAGTCTTGAATTATGGTTCAGTCTGAACTTTTGTTAGAGACCTTTCTCCCCCTTAACTCCAAAACTCTTAATCTCACTGTAGGTGTATTTCACAGACTACCTGTGGGACCTTGGCCAAATTATTTCACATCCTTAAGTCTCCATTTCTATAAAATGTAGTTAATAATAGCACCTAACTCCTTAAGGTTGTTAGATCCTAAGGGTTATGTTTGTTTGTTTGTTTTTAAGTAGGCTCCACCCCCAAAGTGGGGCTTGAACTCATGACCTTGAGACCAAGAGTCACATGCTCTACTGACTGAGCCAGCCAGGAGCCCCTATAGGGTTGTTTGGGGGGGGATATGAGCTAATGTATGTAAAGCTTTGGGCTCCTGGTGAACAGGAGATTGTAAGTACTTAGTAAATGTTAGCCATTCGAAAGGCTATTTTAATGGGTATGATGATGTTTGATATGATAATAAAGAACCCAATATTTATATCTGTATTCTAAAATAAGATATAAATCTACTAATTTAATAAATTTAATAACTAACAATACCAGAAATAAAGTCAGAAGCATAGTTTATTAATTTCCTTGTAGTTTATTCTTTCAGGAGACATTTACCATGATTTGCTCTTTATTAAACATTAATTTTATTACAAACATGAAGTGTGCTATGTTGAAGAGCTTATTGGTAAGATTCTTGAGATCACCCTCCTCAGCCACTAGAGAGTGAGCTTTTCAATGGGTCCTCTACCAGAAGAATAAAATCCAAATGCCTGGCATTCAAGAATTTTTAAAATCTATCCCAAACTTCCTTTCTTCCCTCTCCTCCTATATGTCATGCATGATCTTTTATGACCTGCCCCCTTTTCTTCCTGGGGAGATCCTACTCATCCTTTAAGGTCCCACACAAATGTGGCCTCTAGGAAGCCTTCAGGGGTGCCATCAGCCAGAATTAATAGCACCCTCGTTTCTGTTCCTTTTGCACTAGGCCTATGTTCAGTGAATGATTCTGACTTTATAATCCTTTGGACAGCTCTGTGAAATAGGAAAAGTCATCAAGTCCTTGTGCTCAAAAATAATTAGGACCACTGTGATCCCTGCTTCCAAGAAGTTCATGGTCTAGGGAGAGAAAACCCGTAAACACCTCTAACAGTGGGCCACAGGGATCATGGCAGAGGGGTGTGCACAGAAAACCCAAAGGTGGTACACATTCTGTATCAGGGGTTTATATGGAGGAGTGTGGGGTCAATGCCATCTGTTTACTGTTATCTCTAGCACTCATCCTTCCTTGGGCTCTGTCCCCTCACTGACCAGATCATTTCCCACTTTGGCTAGTCAGTTGCAGGGCTGGGACATATTACGATGGAGCTCAAGAACGCTGCATTTTATGTCCAAATGGAACCTTCCAGAATGAGGAAGGACAAATCACGTGTGAACCGTGCCCAAGACCAGAAAATCCTGGAGCCCTGAAGACTCCAGAGGCTTGGAATGTGTCTGAATGTGGAGGTAAGGGTTCCATCTGCTCCTTCTTATTCCTTCGGTCTCCAATATTGCTTAGATGGAAAGTGTAAGTAATGTTTTGGTGCAGACAATGCATAGTGCACCATGGGCTTCCTATAGGCAGGGACCATATTGGGTTCATCTTTGGCTCAAGTGCCTACCTTGGTGCCCAACACATGCTGGGCTGATGCTCACTTGAACAAATAAATGAAAAGCTGATAGAAGGCATTGGCAAAAAAGAAGGTGTAAGTGTTGCTAATGCACACTTCACTCACTGCACTGTAAATAAATACACCTTGAGACCTGAGTGATCTCCCAGTGTATAGTGTTACAATGGAGAAAGTGGTTCCCATTATTTGTCCAGCTTTGGTCTCAAATTCATACCTTATTGATTTTTAAGGAGTAACCATTTGGTGACTTTGTTAAACTCTATGAAGAGTTTTTCACATCCCTTATGTTAACTCTAGAACCAAGTTTACTTAGATTTTGTGGGCTCATTTCCTATTTGTTTTATTAATAAATGTCTTCCTTTTATTAAGTGCAAGAAAGGCCAGCTGTATTGACGCTCTGTGGGCTCACATAGAAGGTGTGATCTGACATGGCAGTTTGTAGGTGATGTCTATGGTGGAGAGCAGGTGGCCCCTGTCTGTCCTCCTAGTGACTCCCAGGGCCAGCTTTAGTTCCCACCTACATGACTCTAGACTCAACTGTGGGGGTCTTTCAAAGAGTTTAAAAATCAAAGCCTCAGACGAACTGCATGACTCCTACCATATCTTTGGCCTGTTATGAAATCCTAGGACCACTGCAGGGTTGATAAGGAAGTACTTTGGAGCATCTATTTATACTTGTATGACAACTTATTAAGATATATTTATAATAATAATATTAGTAGTAAAAAGAATAATAATTGCTAACATTTATTCAATACTTACCTATGCCAGGCATCATGCAAAACATATTACATGAATTATTCCTCTGCTTGTTGTATCACTACAACAACTTTATGAGGTTAAGGTGATTCATTGAAGGTCGCACAGCCAAAGAGTGGAGGATTTGGCATCAGAACATAGGTCTGACAGATTCCAGGCTCTTCCGTTGGGTGTGTGTTCATTAAATGTCATTATATCTATAACTTATGGGTAGAAAGAAGGTGGTGAAAATTAATAAGGGAGAGATGATCAGCAGTACAACAGTCAACAGATTTTCATAATATCTTGGCAATGACAAGCTAATTCCTAAGGAACATGTGCTTTTAGAAATCCTTTGGTTTATGGCTATGCTTCTTGCCATGAACTTAAAAAATAATAAAATAAGGTGCTTAAAGTCAATGCCACTGGGTCCTTCTATCAATGTGGATTAGATTGGTTGGATTTAGTAGAGGGAGACCAGGACATATTCTAGAGTAAGATGTAACTTACTATATATAATTGATAAAACAGGGAGACTCTTTCATGACTGGAAGAGTCTTTATATCACTAGGATGTAGTCAACTGAGTAAGAGTGTACTTCTGGGTCGGATTACCAGAACAATTCCAGAGCAGAGAACCCTCTCCGGGGGCTCCTGCATTGTAGGGTCTGTCTGTGCACTGTGTAGTCCTAAGCCTTAAGCAAACCCAGGCCTGCTCCATACTTTGGAAGCAGTTAACACTTGGCTCTTCGGTCTCCATCTTTGCACTGTGCTTTGTAACCCTGTGTGTAAACATTAGGCACTCGCATGCCACCTACTCAGGGTCAGTGGCAGGG
This sequence comes from Paguma larvata, assembly GCA_030068075.1. NCBI lineage: Eukaryota > Metazoa > Chordata > Mammalia > Carnivora > Viverridae > Paguma > Paguma larvata. Next base: position 63,466,352 of record CM057831.1, on the reverse strand, counting down.
CAGGCCAGGGCTCATCTCACGGAGGTGGGAGCTCAGGTCAGCACAGGGCAACAGGTCTGACCAAGTTCTGAGTTCATCTACAGAGAGACGGGAAAGGGTCCGCCCAGGGGGCCTTGCTCACTTGGGGTCATTGGTTTCCCCAGGTCTGTGCCAACCTGGTGAATATTCTGCAGATGGTTTTGCACCCTGCCAGCTCTGTGCCCTGGGCACATTCCAGCCTGAGGCCGGCCGTACTTCCTGCTTCTCCTGTGGAGGAGGCCTCCCTACCAAACACCTAGGAGCCACTTCCTTCCAGGACTGTGAAACCAGAGGTGAGGACTTGGCAGCTTACCTTTTTCCAGAACTGAATTTCCCTTTTGAGAACCATGGGAGTCTGGTAAAGCTCCCATCAAGGCCAGCCCCAGGTGCCTTGTTTGGTGTCCCAGTGGCTGGGAGGTCAGGTCCCAGTGCCATTCCCTCCTGCGGGATGTACAGGGAGCAGGGGAACTCCCTAGATGTGGTCTCCCCCAGCCACCTGAGCCCCTTGAGACAGGACTGATTGATCTGGGAGAGGTGAGCAGGTTTTGTGCAACAGGTTCTTGGCTCCTTCTTTCCGGCCTTCCTCCCTCTCAGCACCCTCCCCTGGACTCCCCTCCCATGTAAGTCCTACCCTTCCCCAGAACCCCACTGCCACCTCTCCCAGGACCCAGCATCGGTTAGACACCCTCACAGCTCACAAGCGTGCTCTGCATGAGAACTCGGGCTGTGCTCATTTATGCCTGACTCTGCATGGACTGTAAACTCTTTGAAGATACACCCATACTTTGATCCTTTTTTATTTTTCTCAGCGTCATGAGTCACAGGTCCCACCCAAGCTGGCTATTTAGGGAATTAAGTGTTGATTAGCCCCAGATTCATTTGGGCATACAAATTTGTTTCATGAACTGTGAAAACTTTTATGTGACGATTGATGAGAATACAATTTTTTTTTCATTCTCTTGACCCTTCCCCTGACCCCACAGTTCAGTGTTCACCTGGACATTTCTACAACACCACCACTCACCGATGTATTCGTTGCCCAGCAGGAACATATCAACCTGAGTTTGGAAAAAATAATTGTGTTTCTTGCCCAGGAAATACTACCACTGACTTTGATGGCTCTACAAACCTAACTCAGTGTAAAGGTAGGTCTCTCTAAGGCTTTTAGTCTTGACTAAGAGGGAGGCGCCTGGGTCTACCTGGGGCTGGGTGTTGGTGCATGGGTCCCAGGTGCCTTAAGAACCGTGAGGACACTGTTAGCCCAGCTCACACAATACAGGTCAGCGCTGAAGGAGAGCTGGGCTTGGCTCCCATGTACTCACCTGCGTTGATCCTGGCTACTTCTCCAGGCACATTGACAGGCTATACTTGCTGAAATTTCTGCCCACGGGCAGAATTTCAGTTCAATAAACATTGTTTGAGGACCCGTCATGTGCCAGGCCCTCCAAGCAGAATAAGTCCCTGGCCCTGCAGGCAGCCCAGGCTGTAGGATAGCTGAGGAAAGAGCAATTAACTCTGTCTAGAGAGATGAGGGAAGGCTTCTGGAAGGCATGAGGTTTTGATGGAGAGGGTGGGAGGAGATCAGGAGAAAGAGCCTTGTATATACCCAAGACAACAGCTGGGAGAAAGTACAGGCTCAGAAAAGTGACAGGCTTTTTGAGCTACCCGCCCCCCACCCCGGACCTGGATCATGGAATGTCTGAGCAGAATCTAAGGCAGAGCAGGAAGGGAAGCCTTGAATACCACACAAAGGAATTTTATTTGTATTCCGTAGCAATGGGGAACAGACCATTCAAGGACTTGCTGTATGTTTAGCTGGTTGGTTGGTTTTTACCCATTATGTAAAATTCTCCAGTAAAAGTCAGAAGTGAATCTCGGTTGTTCTTCAGACTTGAAGCTGAGTCCTTCTCAACTCCATGGCTGTCCCATTCCACCCCCTTCCAAGAAGAAACTTTTTCTAACAGGAATAATAATTCACAGTTACAGGGCACCTGGGTGGCTCAGTTGGTTGAGTGTCCAACTTTGGCTTAGGTCATGATCTCATGGTTCGTGGGTTCAAGCTCCACAGTGGGCTCTATGCTGACAGAGTGGAACCTGCTTTAGCATCCACTGTTTTATTTCTCTGCCCCTCCCCTGCTCATACTCTCTCTCTCTCAAAAGTAAATAAACGTTAAAAAAAATTAAATAAAATCATTCCCAGTTACAATTAGAGAGGAAAAAGATAGTCCCTTCAATATCCTCTCCTGCCCAGATGCACCTGACAGTTTTATACAATAAGCCCCTTGAGGGCAAGGACTACGTCTTTCTCATTTCTGAACTCCCAGAGCTTTTGCTAACATTTATTGGATGAATGGAGATTCAGTGAATACAGATATGGCTGAAGTGTGTGTTTGTGTGTGTGTGTGTGTATGCACACACGCATGCACACACACACACTCCTGACCTTTGCTCCCAGAGGTGAGTACCCAGCAAGCCCCATATTTATTGAGACCTAATTGGAATTTTCCTCTGCACCAAAAATAATGTGTGAAGAAAGAATATGTCTATCATAAATTCATCAAAGGTCTCTAGGAAAGAGTCACATATCCTCTACTTAGCCGTCAGCTCTATTCTCCCTATTTTGAAAGAATTAAAAGTTCTATGTCACGGGTTCCCCTGGCACCTAGACTTTGTAAGCAAAATATTGAAAACTAAATTCATCCTTTGTTTCATGAATGCCTTTCTCTGATCTTGAGGACTTTCAAGTTAAAGAGAAAATGGTAACCCAGAGGGGGGCTCAGTGGGCTGACTCTGTGTGGGGAGTTAGTGTAGCTGGGCTCCCACGGGGGACCCTAGGCATTACAGGACACACTAATTACTGGGATGCTGCCATTCCTTGCTGGCAAGAGGAATGCAGTTGTTCTCCTCAGTTGAGCTACTGGTGGCCATGACAGAGTGATGACAGTCCTGTACCTTCATAACTCATGGCATTTTCTCTTCCAGACAGAAGATGTGGAGGGGAGCTGGGAGATTTCACTGGATACATTGAATCCCCAAACTACCCAGGCAATTACCCAGCCAACACAGAGTGTACATGGACCATCAACCCACCACCCAAGCGCCGAATCTTGATTGTGGTCCCTGAGATCTTCCTGCCCATAGAAGATGACTGTGGAGACTACCTGGTGATGCGGAAAACCTGTGCGTCCCCTTCCTCTGCTCCCCTCCCCTCTAAGGCCAGCGTGGAAGCCTGCTGGCATACTCCCCAGCTTTAAATGTGAGCAGCAAGCCTAGAGTGTCACCTCTGTATTAGAACAGAAATGGGTCATGAGTTTATAATGTTTGCCAAAAAACAAAATTTAGACAAAAACCCACCTTGAGGCGTCTTACTGAATCCCAGGGGTAGTGATTCTGCAGGTCAGTCTTCCCTTTTTGCACAGGGGACCTTCTTTCCACAACATCACACAGAGTCAATGAAGCTCACGGACGACTGGCCCCAGACACTTGCCTTACCATGGGAAGCCACTCGTGGCTTGGGGGCTGACCAAGGCTTAGGTCATAGTCCAGCCAGGAGGAACCCTCCTCCGATCCTGATGTGTGACCAGTGCCCGTTAAGGGACACTGCCATCAACACAACTTCAAGGCAGTATAGTGAGTGAACTCAGCAGCCAGACTGCTTAGATCTGAACCCAGCTTCACCTCTTGTTAGTTATGTGATCTTGGACATACATTCTGGATCTTTCTAAAGCCACTCTGTTTCTTCATCTGTTAAAAGGAGATAATAATGGTTGCTACCTCCTAGAGTTATCATGAGGAATAAATGACTTCATAATAAAGCACTTAGAATAACAATGACACATAGAGCCACTATGTTTGCCACTCTTATTAGTAGTTGCAGTGTCTTAAGTCAGGTGTGGATTTGAATCCTGACTTATCCACATACTGGCTCTATGAGCCATAGCTTCCTATGGGTTTCAGAGGATTAAGTGAGATAAAGTCCATTAAGTGCATAGCGCACCACCTGGTGTCAGAAGCATGTAGGGATTGGTGGTGATTTTTATTGGATGACAGCAGGTAGCTCTGGAATTGGACAGCCTCTCCTCAGCCCCTGTAGTGAGCACCGTGGCCTGGGTTGCTGCCCTTTGCCTACCCATGGGCCTTTCAGTTAGCCTTCCTTGGGGGCCTGCAGTCACCAGTGGAGTCCACTCAATTCCCAGTACTTTGGCTCCAATGGTGTCAAAGCTGGGCCCAAAGAGCTCAAGAGCATAACTTGTTTTATGGTGTATTTGAAAAGATAGATGAGTGTTCATTGTCTGCTGCTCAGGCTGAGTCCTGAACGCTGTCCCCCTTTAACTTCCATTGGCAGCTTCATCCAATTCTGTGACGACATATGAAACCTGTCAGACCTACGAACGCCCCATCGCCTTCACCTCCAGGTCAAAGAAGCTGTGGATTCAGTTTAAGTCCAATGAAGGGAACAGTGCCAGAGGGTTCCAGGTCCCATATGTGACATATGATGGTAAGCGCTGTGAAGCTTGGGCTGCGTCACACTCAAGGAGCTTCTCTGCTTTCAGTAGAACCAACTTCTGGGCCAGCTGGTAGACTGCCGACAAGCACATGTGCTCAGAAGGGCAGGTGGGATAAGGAGAAAGGACACTGCTGACTCACAAGTGCCAAATTTTAAACAGGCATTTGGGGACACTGGCTACAGGGATGAAAAGATGTTTTATAAAATAAATAAAAGTGTGCATGGCTTGGTGGAGAAGAACATGGGCCAGCCTTGACCTAATCTCTTCAGTGACTTTGTGTATGTTACTTACCCTCTCAGCTTCATGTTCTTACTGCGTAAATGAGGATAATCATTAGACCTAACATGAGAGTCCAATGGGATAATCCATAAAGGACTTGGTGTACTGCCTGGCACATAGTAAATACTCAATAAATACTAGCTAATTATGACCATGACTTTCATTACATGGAATCCTGAGGAGCTGGGGAGAAAGACCCAAGTTCCGGTCCTGTCTCTGCTACTAATTTGCTGTGTAATTTTGGGCAAATCTGATGACTTCTCTGGTTTCATTTGCTTCTTGTTAGGTGAAGGGGTACCTCATGTGAGCCCTGGGGCCCCCTACCTGGGTCTGGGACTTGGCTGATAAACATTTATTTAAAGTACAAAATGATCTGGAAAGAATACAGCAAAATCTCAAGAGATTTGGGCCTTGAAAGAACATATGAGGTTTTGTGTGTGTGTGTGGCGTTTGTTTTTGTTTTGTTTTGTTTATAATGGGAAGAACATTAGGAAGAGAGAATGATCTAGACCAAAGGATGGAGTGCCTGACATGTGTAGGGACCGATTGATGGCCTGATTTGATCAGCTGGCAGGGTGCATGGGGCTTAGCAGTGAGAGATAAGATTAGAAGCCTGTGGAGTTGGGTGGTCAAGAGCCTGGAGTGCTAAACTCGGAAGGGTGGACGTAGTCTTACAGGAAGCTATGAGCCATTGAAGGGTTTTAGACAAGTGCCGAAAGTAGGTGTTTTGGAAAGATAGTAGTCTATGGATTTTATAAAAGCATTTCACATTTCTAACATGTTACAAAAGCCAAGATTATCAACTCTGTGTCTGAAACCATGCCAAATCCCTGATTAGGGCTCTGAGGATCAGACCCCTAGGTGGACACAAATGCCTCCCACGTGTCTCTGCTGAGAGAGACAGAGCACCTCATCTACCCAAAAGCAGACAACCAATACCTCCCCTATCTGGAATCAGTGAAGGAACCAAAGAAGACACTGAGACTCCAGAATAAATGTCACTTAAAGCTCACATACTTTTAGCTTTTCTCAACTCTACCTTTGTGACACATGAAAACATCTTGATTTTTTTTAATTTTAATGTTTACTCATTTTTGAAACAGAGAGAGAGAGAGAGAGAGAGAGAGAGAGAGAGAGAGAGCATGAGCAGGGGAGGGGCAGAGAGAGAGGGAGACACAGAATCTGAAGCAGGCTCCAGGCTCCGAGCTGTCAGCACAGAGCCTGACGTGGGATTGAACCTATAGACTGGGAGATCATGACCTGAGCCGAAGTCAGATGCTTAACCAACTGAGCCACCCAGGCGCCCCATGTTTTTCATTTTCTCAAATAAAGAGTTGTAGCTTGCACCAGGGAAATGACACATAAACCTGGTGAGGCCCATGAGAGTGTGTCTTACCCATGTCACAGCAGATACTAGTCAAAAACTGCTGTGTTAGTGACATAGAAACCTTTTAGGTCTTTGCTCAGAGCTTATTTCATCTTTTTTTTTTTCTTTTGAACATATATTTCAGACTAGCTTGATACTTGGTTTCAAGCCCAGAAGAATAGAAATCACATTTAGAAGGGGCAGGCAAGTCTGCTACAGACTGGCTCACTGACCGCCGGAGGACAGGGAGAATCGTAGTCGTGGCTAACATGTGCTGAGTACATGTACTGAGTACCAAGCTTGTGCTAAGTGCCTTTGACACCACACAGCCCTCACAATTGCCATAGACACAATTCTTTCCTGATTCTACAGACAAGGCCACTCAGGCTTAGAGATTAACTTAGACTAACTGGCCTGAGGTCCCAGGAGGACAAAGTGGGAGAGATCTTTGGGACTCCAGGACCTGAGTTCTTATCTACGACTCTTGACTGCTTTTCTCATGACAGTTGTAGCAAGTGATGAAACACAGTAGTTCTTAATAGTGGAGGGAATAGTTTTAAAAGACAGTAGTCTGTGGTGCCTGGGTGGCTCAGTTGACTCAATGGACATCAGACTTCGGCTCAGGTAATGATCTCATGGTTCATGAGTTCAAGCCCCACATCGGGCTCTGTGTTGACAGCACAGAGCCTGCTTCGGATCCTCTGTCTCTCTCTCTCTGTCCCTCCCTGACTTGCACACCCTCTCAAAATAAATAAATAAATAAATATTTAAAAAGTACAAATTAAAAAAAAAAGCAGTCGGGGAGCATTTGGTCTGGTGGCAAAGGGCACTTCAGTTCTCTCTTACACTAGAACACTGCACAGCAACTGGTCCTCCTAGTGGTAAACACCCATCACCGAAAGGATCTAGTTCTCTGAGGAAGAGACTCCGCAACAAAGGAATTCAAGATGAACAACATGTACTCTTACTCATATTCGATATTCACTAAAACAAAAGAATAAGAAGGAAGATATCACATGGATAGAGCACCAGGGAGGTTGTGCCTATATTAAATTAGTAATCATGAGAACTATACAATAGTTAATAAATAGTTAACAAATTTTCATTTACCATCACTTGACTAGGAGAAACTTTTTCAAGAACTCTTTCCACACAGTCCCAGTGATGTTCTTAGGATTCATTTGGTTTTGTTTGCACATGATATGCATACAAAGAGGCATTCTTTTCAGCCTGGAATTTGGAAAAGATTGTGTTTTGCATGTGCTTGGTTTGAATTATGACTAGGAAATAGGCTAGACATTGACAGGTGGGGGTTTAGATTTGGAGACAGCTTACATTGTGTGCGCTGCATTTACCAAGTACATCAGCACCAAAAATTACTAATAAGAAAATGAACATAGCTTTATTCCCTCGTTAACCAATGAAATTCTCCCCACCCCTGGCCCCACTCCCCCTCCAAATAAAAGAAAAGAAAAAAAAGGGAAGAAGAGTCTTGCTTGGTACTAAGAAGCTTGATTGTTTTACATAACACAAGGGCAGAGAGCAAAAAGGGAGGACAGAAGGGAGAAAAGTAGAGGAGAGAAATCCCTGAGGCTGGTGAGTTCACCAGGTAGCAAGTATAGACAGAAGAGATGAGAACCAAACTCTGAGCCCTGGGACCCTCCCATGGTAAGAGGCCAGGGAGACGAGGAAGAATAGCAAAGGAACCTCAGACAAAGTGACCAGTGGGGTAGGAGGAAAACCAGAAAGCATGGTATCCTGGAAGCTGAGTGAAGAAGTGGATCGAGGAGGAGGGGTGACTAGAGACAGTGAGTGTTGACAATTCTTTCGAGGAGTTTTGCAATAAAGAGGGCAGAAATGTAGGATGGATCCTGAGGGAGGAATAAGGTCAAGGGAGGGACTTTTTGGGATCGGAGACATAATAACATGTTTACATGCTGATGGGAAGGCACGATAGAGAGAGAAAATTCATCATGTCGGAAAAAAAGGGCAGAATTACTGCAACAATGCCCATGACTTGGTGAGAGAAGATGGAGCCAGTGGACAAAGTGGAGGAAGGGTGTTGACTGGATGTGCAGAGGGGTCATCTGAGGGAAGATGGAACAGAAGAGATGGGTGCAGAGGCTGGTGGGTGAGAGGATGTGGTGGTGGGAGTCCACGGAAGTTCTCTTCTGATCGCCTTCTCGGTATCACAGGGTCATTGTTCTGAGAGCAGCTGCAGAAGAGGCATTTCTCAGAACCTTATTTAAAGAGGAAAGAGTGAGTTTGGAAATAACTAAATCCCATGAATGTCAGTCATGTCCTTTCTTCCAACAGAGGACTACCAGGAACTCATTGAAGATATAGTTCGAGATGGCAGGCTCTATGCATCTGAGAACCATCAGGAAATACTCAAGGTGAGTACATAGTGAAGGGTGGACGGTGCAGTCACTCACAGAGCTCCCAGGCACCACGGGAGGAAGGTTTTCCTTTTGCTCCATGCTGCCACCTTTGAGACACCAAGCCTGCTCCGGGCTGAGGTCAGTTTTATATCTTCACCAGATTTAATTATTCAGGTGGCTTTCTTCAGTGTTGTCAAATGAAACTGTTTTGTTTTGTTTTATTTTGTTTTGAAATTTGGAAACGTGTGGAGGAACAGTGGGAAACTTTCTTACCATAAATTCCCCAGATTTCAATGTTGCATCTCATCTGGTTCAGAAAAAGAAAACCACTCTTTATATATTAAACTTTCCTTTATAAAAGTAATACATGTTTTTCATAGATATTTAGGGAAAATAAAAACTGGAGAAGAAATAAAAATCAGAGAAAACAATTTTTACCAAGTGTTTTTCAGTTCATTAAACTCCTGTCCAATACTGAGGCATTATAGTTCCATTGGCAAAATGTTGGAATGTTTAAGTATTTTGGCCCAGTAACAAAACTTCTGTTCTTTTTAGGATAAGAAGCTGATCAAGGCTCTGTTTGATGTCCTGGCCCACCCCCAGAACTATTTCAAGTACACGGCCCAGGAATCCCGGGAGATGTTCCCAAGATCCTTCATCCGATTGCTACGTTCCAAAGTGTCCAGGTTCTTGAGGCCTTACAAATGAGCCGGCCCAAGTGCCACTCAGTGCCATGTTCTGCCTGTGGGCTGGCGGGGCGCAGCCGTCTGCCTGTGCAGCCAACATAGTCGGATGTCGCTGCCTCCAGTCGCAGTGACTCGTTAGAGTTCAATTTCTATAGATAATACAGATATTTTGGTAAATTGAACCTGGTTTTTCTTTCCCAGCATTGTGGACGTGGGCTGTGAGTGGCCGTGAGTCCCACCACCTCTCACTGCTGTGAGCGGATGTCTTGGAGACATCAGGGGCTGGCTGAGCTGGACTTTAGTCAGCTCAGGTAAGACTCGCTTGTCCTTCCTGGTTCTCACTCCTCCTCCAGGGGGCCGTGGTGGAAAGGAGGCCACAGAAGGGGCTGCCTTATCTGAAACTTCAGCCTCCTCCTGCGCAGCCCTCCCTAAAGGAGCCCTCTGCACCCTTGCTGTGACCAGGCAGAGCAGGAAAGAAGGAAGGGAGGGTGGGAGAGCCCTTCAGGCGCCATGCACCCACCTGAGACCCAGGAGGATTCTGTTTCCCCATAGCCTTCTCCAGCCCGTGTGACCTGAGTTTGATCCCAGGACCCTGGGTTCTAAGCAGTGATCATTAAAAAAAAAAAAAAAAAATACTTAAAGCAGAAAGAATTAGAAATAAAAAGATAAGAATTAAGCACTTCCACAGACATAATAATGTGGATATTCAGACAGCCTTCCTAGTTGCCAGGTTCCACTTTGCAGTGAATGCACAGTGCTGGTTTTAGCACCTTCAGCTGAGCCTTTGGACGCTCTGCTGAGCCCTGCATTAGGACCTGAAAAGTTTAGGCTGGATGTGATCTCCTTGGTGGATGAAAATTACCCACCATTATTAAAAGGAGATTTCATAGACCCTGAGTCACTACTGCCCGGGGGCTTGCCTCCACAGGTGTCTGAGGGCCAGGTGAGCTTCCGTGCAGCCAGACGGTCACATTTGCCTTCCTTGCCCACTCTCCAAGGTCAGGCCCTGCTGCAGCTCTGAGGACATGAGCGGCACCACTAAGGGTGGGCTCATTCTCTTAGTGATCACACCACTGCTGGGAGCAGCTGCACAAATCCCGTCTCCAGGTACTGCAGAATCACATTTGGTCGGCACAGTGGAGCCTCGCAATCATTTTCTTTCACAGAATCTTGAATTTTCAGCAGTATTTAATTTGTAAAAATTTAAATCCATAGGCCAAAATCTCATTACAGTGAATAAAAAAAGAATCCTATCAAACAAGCTGCCATCTCCCTAATGAACGGGCTGACTACACACACCTATAATGTTTTGTTACTTCAGTAACTAACTCTGTACACCAAAGTACTAAAAAATGGTTAGCAAATATTTTTAAAGAAAACAGAGCCTATTGGTGAGCTCTCTTTTCACCTCAGTTTTTTTAAACCTACTTATAACATTGATTAAAAAAAAAAATACCCTAACCAAAATTTTCTTTATTTGCATGGGTCCTAAATACCCATTTCCAAATTTCTTTTCAAAAATGTGAATATCTTCATTTTTTAAAATCATCATCAAAATAAGCACTTGGAATTTGTCATGCGAGAATGTCGTCTACATTTCTGAGTCTAATCGTAAGGTGAAAATTCAAGTGACCTGAGTCAGTGACCCGAGCCACGTGGAGGAGGGGTGAGCTGACCTGTGCCGTCCTGTCCTAAGCACGTTAGTTGCTTTGTGCTCATGACTGTGATGCTGTATTGCTGATGTCACAGAAAGGCTAGGGATAGAAATATACTGGCGGCTGGAAGGAAGCCGCATAAACCTGGCCTCTGTGAGGCACCCTCCAGGAGCAGGCCCACACACCAGAGCTGTGCTCCTGGTACAAGCATGAGCAACTGAGGCCCTTCCTAAGCTTCCTGTCTATCTTCGTCCACCACCCTGTCAGATGCTGTGGAAGGCTTGCTCCCTGGGGCTACTGTTATCACCTATTAAATCAATCAATATTTATTAAGCATCTGCTCTGTGCCAGGTACTGTTCTAGGTCCTAGGGATGCCCAGTGACAAGGCAGACAGGGTGCTCGCCCTCACGGGACATGCATTTTAGAGGGAGGAGACAGTCAATGAACAAACGAATCACCACAAAAAGTATCAGCTAGCATTAAGTGTTATGTGGTAGGTTAATGTGACAGATGCCTGTGTCACTACTTTAGAATTATGGATTGTGGATGGCCTTTCTGGGGAAATGACATTTCAAACAGAAAACAGCCAGAAGGAACCAGTCTTGGGACAGGAACAGTCAGAGCAAAGATCACTCCAGAGAGAGGAAAGTCAAGTGCAAAGGCTGGCGGGCAGAACCCAGCATGCGTGGGGACCACAGTCCAGGGAGGAAGCAAGTGGGATGAGGTGAGGCCAGGGGACTGGACAGGGCACATCAAGCTTTGGAAACCAGAATGAGGGGTTTGGGTTTAATTCTGAATGTGCTATGAAACTTTTAGAGGGGTTTAAGCAGAGGAGTGAGATGATCTGATTTATGTTTGTAAAAGATAGTTCTGGTTACCGTATGACTAGATTTTAGAAAAAGGCATGGAGGCAGAGAGCCGTTAACAAACTATTGCAACCAACCAAGCAGTCATCCAGGTAGGAGATGAATTCGTCTGGGCTCAGGTTGTAGAAGTGGAGATGCGAGAATCTCCACATGTTTCTGGACAGTTTTGGGGCAGAGTCAAGAACTTGCATAAGGACTGGCTGGAAAGGAAGGGAAGGGCAGCGACCAAAGAGGCCTCCTTGTTGCCTGAGCAACTGGTAACTGGAGGAGACCACAGGAAGAGAGAGTCTGGGACATGTGATGGCTTTAAAACATGTCCACAAATTCTTTGATGCTCCTTCCATAGAAAACTGGTGGTCTTTTTCCCTCCCCTTAAATTTGAACTCTGTGACTGCTTCCCCAAGATAGTATGGCAGAAATAACGTTTTACCAGTTCCCGGGTCCAGGACTTCAGACACTGGCCTTTTCCACTTTTTTTGCTCACCCCGAGAACTCAGTCACCGCAGCCTGTGGAGCAGCCATGTGGAGAGGAACCACGGCCCCCACCCATAGCCCAGCTGAGCTCCCAGGTGACAGCGAGTAAAACTATGTGAGTGAGCCATTGAGGGAGTGAATTTTCCAGCCCTGTGTTGAGCTGCCCTAGCTAGTACTTCACAGAGCAGTTCCCGTTGAGGCAGACCAAAACTGCAGACTCATGAGCAAAATCAATGATTATCATTGTGTTTTCGGTCACTAGGTTTGGGGGTGATTTCTTATGCAATAATAAGATGCTCGAAAAGAAGAAACGACCTAGAGCTCAGTTTGGACCATTTCAAGTATGAGGTACCTGTTTAGGAATCCACACTCAGAGTTCAGATAGGCAACTGATTCTCTGAAGCCCCGGGAGAGGTCACTGCTGGGATATGAATTTTAATGTCACAGAATAAAGACATGAGACATGAGGTGAGGTCACCTGGGAAAAGTATGTACATAGGAAGACCAGGGAGCTCTGAATTCTGGGATTCCCTGTGTGGGCACAGGACCAGGACTTGGAGCAACTGCTTGTTAAGTAAACAGGAAGAGGTCAGAGCTGTTTCCCCTGCCCTCCAAGAGTGCTCGTTCTGTGGGAGGACTCTGAGTGGAAGCGGAATCTGTACAAGACCTTCCTTCCAGCTGTGGATATTGTTCTTGAGCCGTTTACTCAAGTACCGCCTTTGTGGAGTTAGCAACGTTTCCCTTGAGTTTCCAGTGCTAATAAAAGAGTGTTTGCCTTTTCACACTACCAGATGATTATCTTCGCTGTGGAAAATTGCTTCCTCTGAATCATTCTCTGAGCTGTTAAGTGTGTTGTCTGTAGGCATTCACTGGATTTAGGTTTGCAGGTGATTTTAAAGTTGTCATGTGGTAATTTGTGGGAGATGGTGGCTGCGCAGCACAAAGCAAGGACTCACTTGCCCTCAGGCACATCTTTGTGGGGACAGCACCAGGGCTGTTGGCTGCTCCAGGATGCTACAGCGGGTGGGCTCGTGTGCTGGGAAACTGCACCCACACCAAGCCCAGCCCCCATCCTCTCCTCAGTCCAGAAGGGATGCTGCTTCCTAGGGCTATCAGGATCTCTGCTTCCTTTCACACAGCGGGATGAGTCCTGAGAGCCTTACCCAAGCTTATGTCACTCTTAGCCAGTATTCGGGAGGCAAATGGAGTAGACAAGGAGTAAAGCAGTTTCCTCACCAAGTTCAGGGAGGTTTGTTATCTATGGCCTCCTTGCTTGGCAAGCCGTCCTCAGAATCCAGGCCCTAGGTGTGGCCACTAGGGGCCCATCCATAGGAAAGGAGAAGCCTTGGTGAGGCTTCCTTTCTGTGGCATCTTTTACTTCAGGGGACTGTGAACCCAGCTTGGGTTTCCCGAGTATTTGTGATTCCCTGCTCCCTTCTCCCTTCAGGGAGTCCTGATAGGCCTGCAGGAGACCATCCTCAGGAGTCTGATGGACCAGCGAGGCTGCTCCTGTGATAGACAGTCACAAAGACCTGACTACTCAGCAGAGATCACTTTCCAGAGAATACAGTAAGATCAAAATAGATTTATAGATTTAGAAAATGAAACCACTCTAATTCTCAGCCAGGCTGCTTTAAATGCTGAATAAAAAGGCCACAAATTCACCTACCGCAAACAATAACTTAGCATTATTTGGTTTTCAGAGTATCTCATTAGGGGAATGCTACTACACATCTGAGTTACTAATAATTCTTTGTTATGTGTTTACTCATTTATTCATTTATCCAACATATTTCTTGCATGTTTACTAAGCACTAAGTACTGTAGGAGCTGGTGGTACTGTAGGTAGCAAAATAAAGCCTTTGCTTTTGTAGAGTTTAGATTCTAATGGAGAGAGACAGAAAACAAACAAATGAGTATAAATAGCAAAGTCAAGTGTGATAACTGTTTAAAGGAAATAAAGAAGGGCAAAATGGTAGAGGATGAGGAGGTGGTGAGAGGGAGTTGCTATTTTAGATAGGGTGAGCTCGTCGTTGGAGTCATGAATTCAGGCCTCTCCTGGGGCACTGGCTCCTCAAGCCTGTCCTGGCAGCGCTGGCCCTGGCAAGATCCCCTACCCACCTGGCAAGCACTTGACATTTCATCTCATGCCAGGCTGACCAGAGCTCCAAGTTGTGAACAAGCCATCTTGTAATTTCTAGAACAGCTGCCACCTAGTGGTTGTAAAATGGAATAGCTCGGTGTCTCAGTCACCCCCCTGCTTTTGAGTTTAAATGGCCACAATTCAAGGCAAAATGTTACCAGTGACATTTGTGGACCAGGGCTGTGACTGATTGTGTGTTGTTTAATACAGCCCTCAGGATGTATCTGTTTAGATCTTTTCCTTCTCTCTGCCTGGCCTAATAACTGATGACCAGGTGGGAAGTCATTGAGTTGGGTCTTTTCAAACTGTCAACAGTGCTCTGAATTATGTCCAGACACACCACACACACACACACACACACACGCACACCATTCATTCATTCATTGTTATGGTCTAGGCACCATGCTAAGTTGGATATATACTGCTGAGACAGGAGGGAAAAGGAGTTGAAAGAATGAGGGGGGAGAATCCCCATATTGTAATCTTGTGAAATCTTTTAGCACATGTAGTTCTAGGAGCTACCATACCCCTGACCTTGGACCATCCTCTGATCCTATAGTCTACACTAGGACTAAAGGATAACTTTGAAGCACAGTTTGCGAGTTTTCTGTCTTTTCCCTACACAGTGCAAAAAGCAGAAATACAAATCTACCTCAAATGAGCTTCGGTGCTGGCCTTGCCTTATTTTTTTCTTAAATTAAAAAATGTTTATTCTTGAGAAAGAGAGAGAGGCAGAGCACTAGCAGGGGAGGGGCAGAGAGAGAAAGACACACAGAAGCAGAAGCAGACTCCAGGTTCTGAGCTGTCAGCACAGAGCCCAATGTGGGGCTCGAACCCACGAACCAGGAGATCATGACCTGAACCAAAGTCGGACGTCAACCAACTGAGCCACCCAGGTGCAGGTGCCCCTGGCTTTGCCTTATCATACACACTTTGTGGTTGGAGAAAAATTAATAGCTGTTGAGCAGGAAATGGAATTAATGCCCCAGGGAAGACAGAGCCCGGTAATGTGTGACAATAAGGTGGTAGTTAAAGAGTGGTGAGCTTGTAGTAAACCCTGGCCACATCTGCTGGACTGGACCCTCTGCAGCCTTGTGGGTAACTCACTGTGGAACCACAAACCGGTCATTTTCACACACTGCCAATGCAGCTGCATGTGCATGATATCTGTCCATCACATAAAACTGGATGCTGTAGCAAGACAGTGATGGCGACAAAGCGAGAATGTGTGTCCAGAATACCAATGTTAGATCCAGGTGACTTGGCTTGAGGAAGGGAGCGTTCGGCAGCCACAAAGGTACCAAAGCAGGAATTTTAGGTGATGTGGGTGCAAGTATCAGAAGCCTGGTAAATGTAACTCAAACAGTACCAGTCATCCAATCAATATCATCTCCCCTCCCAGAATTCCCAATGCACTCTTCTACAAATGCATTCTGTTTATCTTAGTGAAAGGTTTCTCTAAGGGTGTTTCCTAATGCTCATTTTCTCCAGGACTCCTATTATGCCCTCTGCAGTACCTGGATTGGTATCCCAGATCTGCCACTTAATTGCTGTGTGACCTTGCACGAGTCACTTTACCTCTCTGTGCCTCAGTTTTCTCATATGGTACATACACTGACTGGATAGAGTCGTTGTGAGAATTAAGTGAGTTTCTCATGGGAAACTCTTGGAATACTGCCTGGAATGTAGGAAGGGCTCAATAAATGTTAACTATTAGCATCACCATTATTTCCCACTTCTTGAGACTTGAGAAGTTAAATCCAAGATACTTTTTTTTTTTTTTTTACATCTCCTGGGTTTATTTGAACATTCAGAAGATAAGACAGGAAACAATAACAGAAAAGAGGATGGGATGTAGCAACTGCAGCTCAGAGCGCCTCCCAGAGCCAGGAGACACTTAACTTAGCTCAGCGAGTAGGTTGCTGGGGAAAGAGGACTCGGGTAGAGTCCAGAAGCAAATCTCTGGCCAGGGGCTGTGCCCATCTCAGGAGATGCGATGGCCAGGGTGTCTGTCTCCACCTCAGGAGATGCGATGGCGGGTCAGCCTAAATCCAACATCTATTTTTAAATGGGTTCACACTCCACTGGTTTCATCCATCTCACTGAAACAGAAAGTCCTTTAGTCACAGGCTTTGTAGTGGGATGTGTTCTAGGAACAGAATTAGAGCTTGCAGCAGGAAAGAAAGGCCAGAATGCCTGATTTGGGTTCTCACACAAGACCTCTGAAAAACCTTATCTTCCTGAGCAGGGAAAGTAATATGCACTTGTCCAGTTTCCTCACACTGTTTCTTTCAGGTCAGGAACAGTACACACACACACACAGAGGCCTGTCAATCCTTCATCTTTCCTTACTTCCAAACTTCAGCCCCTGATGTGTGAGGATGTCAGTACATCTTGCTGGGTCCAGGATAACACATTCTCCAGAAATGTCTATCTCGAATTTGATGTTTCCAACATGGCAAAGTCCAACTTATAACTCCAGACAGGCAGTACTCAGGGTTGTAAGCAAATCAAGCCTACAAAGAGATTCACTTGGCCAGGATGTGAACTTGGGGCCCAAAAGGAAACAGTGAGGAATCTGTATGAACTCTCATGATCAGCAGGACAAAGTCCCTGATGAGACATGAGGACACGGGCCTGGCCAACATGGGCGTGACCACCATGCAGCACGTGCCTGGGAGAGCACCAAACTCCAATGTGCTAATGGAGTAGAGACAGTCTGGAAAAGAGAGAATTTCATCTTTTAAAAAGTCATGAATGGGGGACAAAAAATTTAGTAATTATACAGAAGAGAAATCGGGCAATACCTTGATCAGATGATGAGAATTACCATCTCCAGTAAAGGCATAAGGACATCACATGGCTCCACATCCCCCGCAAGAACATACCATCACCTGTAACAGTACTCAGGCCAAGAATGCAATGCGTCCATGCCAACACAAGGAAGCTTCGGATACAAACAAAATGAGGAATACTCTATTTTTAAAAAGGGAAAGGAAATGAAAAACAAATAACTTGTACACCAATGAAATTTAAAACTTTTGCATTTCAAAAAAATACCGTCGAGAAAGTGAAAGGGCAACCCATAGAATGGGGAAAAAAATGTTTGCAAATCATCTATCTGACAAGGGACTTGTAGCTAGAATATATGAAGAACTCTTACAGTTCAGCCATAAAAAGGCAAATAATTTAAAAATGAGCAAAGGAGCTGAACACGTATTTCTCTAAAGAAGATAAACAAATGGCCAATAAGCACATGAAAAGATGTTCACCATCATCAGCCATTAGAGGAATGCAAATCAAAACTACAATGAGACACCATTTCACACCCACTAAAATAGCTACAATTAAAGGGTTAGATAACAACAAGTGTTGGTGAGGATGTGGAGACATTGGAACTCTCGTACACTGCTGGTAGCGATGCAAAATAGTGCAGGCACTTTGGAAAAGTCTGGTCTTCAAAAGGTTATATCTCAATAAAACAATTTTTTTTCTATAATATGGGCAACTGAATTCTTCAAAAGTGTCAATGTCATAAAAGACAAAGCTTTGGAACTATTCCAGATGAAAGGAGGCTAAAGAAAACACAGCAACCAAAGACAACACCTGACCCTAGCCTGGGTCCTATATTGGAGGAATATGTCACAAAGAACATTACTGAGTCAGCTGACATAACTGGAATATGAACAGTAGTTTAGATAAAAACTTCATATCCATGTAAATTCAAGAAGTTTATTTCTATACTGTGGTTATGTAAGAGAAAAATCCCTATTCTTAGAAAATACACAATGAAGTATTAGTGGTAAAGATGCTAATATAGGTAACTCACACTCAAATGGTTCAGAAAAAAATCTGTGTGTTGTGTGTGTGTGTGTGTGTGTGTGTGTGTGTGTTGGGGAAAAGCAAATGATACAGCAAATAGGTAAAATATTAATCTGGTTAAAGGATACATAGCTGTTCTTTGCACTGCTTTTGTTTTTGCAAATTTTTTAAGTTTGAAATCATTTCCAAATAAAAATTTACAAATAATCGCAAATGACTTTTCCCTACGGGCAGTGCAGAACTGTGTGAAAATAGGTCAGAGTGTGTGTGTGGTGTGTAGATGTCTGCACACCCAGGTGCCTATACATGTTCCATAGGGCGCTTTGTGTCTCCTCTACTATTCGCCCCTTTTGGACTAGGACTTGCTCAGCGAGGGCCACTGGCCCCTTGCTGTTACACCCAAGGAATGTGCTTAGCTACCTTGGGGAAAGCAGCGGAGCCCTCCATGTGCCTGAGGCAGACAAAGGTAACCAGAGTGAACCGCCCTGCAGCTTTCTGGCCTTTGACTGGGAGCAGGCAGGTCGGGCCTGGGCTGCATTGTGAGAGGCTTGCCATCCTCAGAGGTCTGTTTCCAGACTGAAGAGCTCTCTACTGGCCTCTGGAGGGCTGATCTTTCTCTAAGTTCTTCGAAGTCTTGGAGAAGGGAATGAGAGGGGAAGAGAATTCATATTTATTGACAGTTCACTTTGTGCTGGGCCTTGTGCTTTACATGTTATTTTATTTAAACCACACAGAGCCCTGCCAGATGAGTAAACTGAGGCTCAGAGAGCTGCAGTAATTCGGCCAAGGTTCCACAGTGAGCAAGAGGCAGAGCCAGGTTCGGAGCCAAGCCTAGATCCCCCTCTTTCCCCCAGATACTCTTGCTTCAGATACTGAGACTTTTTCCCATCCTTCTCTCTTTGCTATCTGATTTGAGGTCACAGCCTGTCCTTATCCCAGGAAATGAAACAAAATCATTGCTAACAGGAATGAATCCAAAAGACCCAGCCAACTTTGGAAAACACCAGCAGGGCTGCCATCAGCCCTGTTTTATGAGGATATGGTGATGCTGGGAATCACTCCGAAGGAAGAAGACAGAAATATCTCATCTTCGCTTTAACCTGCCAAAGTAGACATAATCTTTGGGGCTGCATGCCAACTCATGGGTTCTGTGTAGCCAGAGATCTTGGCACACATATGGTACCTGCAATGGACAGATGTTTGAGGAATCTTCCTGACAGAGGGAGTTGGGGCGGGGTGGAGGGCACCAGAGGAGAAAGCAGCTATAAGGATGTTGGTGGTGAGCAAATGGGGTTCTTGGCAGTGGCCATTACTTCCAGGGGTGCCCAAGGGTAAAGTCAGTGCAAAATAATATAGGTGGGAAAGAGGGGGATAAAAACTCCTTAGAAATCTCTGCTTCCTCCTCTCCTCTTCTGGCCTCCCGGCCCCAGCACTCTTCCTATACCCCATCCTCAAAGGTCTTCCTATTAGCTGAAGACTCAGAGGAGGGGTGCTGAGAGAACAGGTTATAATCTGGGAGCTGCTGACAGTCACACGACAGGAAGAGCCTACCTATGGTGGCATCACCTCAGTGCCTACAGTGGTAATGTCATTTGAGCCCTTGGGTCAGCCATGCCTGCAGTCCCTGCACTTTTAAATACGAGTACCCAAAGGTTTACACGTTTGTTTAAGAAATTTTCAGTAGGGCTTCTGTCTCTTGTAATAAGAACACCACAAATAAAATCCTGATTGAAACAGCAATGGTGTGTCTAGTACAGTTTTCAGGGACTAATCCTCTACAACACCCAAGGCAGGATATAGAGAACTTTAGTACAGAACCATATGACATGGTAAATTCAGAATCCAGAGGCACCATGGACAGGAAGAGAGCTGGGCAGCCCCTGCCTCAGAAGACCTTAGCTCCAGAGAGGGTGTAAGATGCTCAGGTCCAAATTGCATTGCCTGGAGTTTTATAGAAAGGCTTGGAGCAGGCACAGGCCAAGACCCACTCAGAGACTTAGCAACCTATGGGTTTTCCAGAGTCTGTCTCAAGTGACAACAATGGTAGCTACCGTCTGCTGAGCCTTTATTCCTTGCCACAATGTGTTACGTGTATTATTTTATTTAATCTCACAGCAGCCCTGAGAGGGAGATATTACTGGCAGTGTTTTCTAGATGAGGGACTAAAACACAGTGGTGAAGTAACTTTCTAGTCACGTAGCTGGTAAGTGGCAAAGCAGGGATTCAAGCCTAGTTGTTTTTAATTTTTTTTGATGTTTATTTATTTTTGAGAGTGAGAGAGGTAGAGCATGAGCAGGGGAGGGGCAGAGAGAGAGGGAGACACAGAAACTGAGGCAGGCTCAGGCTCCGAGCTGTCAGCACAGAGCCCAACGTGGGGCTCAAACCCACGAACTGCAAGATCATGACCTGAGCCAAAGTCGGAAGCTCAACTGACTGAGCCACCCAGGCGCCCCTCAAGCCTGGTTGTTATAAGAACTATATTATACTTCTTTCAAGACAGGTCAATAGGGCAGGGAAGGTTGACTATATGGAGAATTAATGATCTTTTCTGTTGGTAAAGCCCTCCAGAGTTCACAAAGCTCAATTTTATATGCAATCTCACTGCACCCATTTTACAGATAAGGAAACTCAGGCTTAGAGGCAGGAAGTGACTTTCTTATAGTCAGTTGGGCAAATTAGATAAACTGACCAGGGGTGATGCTCCTCGAACGGAGCAGCCAGGCTGCAGTTTGCAGAAACTCATAGTGTTTGTGCAGCCTAGCCTCACCACACGGACCCATGCTTAAGAGAAGTGATGGTATCAGTCTGGCTGAGGACGATCTCTAAGAGATAAGGGGACCAATTGTGGTTTGACCACAGATCCAGTTGCAGAACACAAATCCCACTATAGCAAAGAGCTCTGCATTCACAAAAAGATCCCTAGCTCCAGCCAAAGCCCTGTTTACTTTTCAGCAACACTTGATATGGACAAATTCCAGTTCAATAAGAGACATTCAGCTTCCCGGTGTTCCCGGGGGCGGGGCAGGGAATCTTGGTATAAAAGGAGCCCCTTTCTTCCATTTGGCCATCCTCAGCAAAAAGCCTGCAAGACTGAGCTAGTTGCCTGAAGAGTGGGGAGCTGGAATCTGCCTGCCTGGCTTCCTCCCAGAGGAAAGTAGCTGTCCCAGCTCAACCCCCAGGGGCCCTCACTGTTGGACCTGCCTTGATGCATTGCCCAGTCAGAGATACCTGTCCTAGAGAGACAAGGCAAAGCTGTCTTTCACTGTTCCCTGGGCAATTCATGCTCGGAGGAGTGACCAGGCAGGAATCCAGGCAACAGGATAGAAGGCGCCAGGGCAGCCACTGTTGTTCACTGCTGGAAACGTACACAGGGACTGGAAGGTGAGCTGCAATCCCACCTCCTTTTTGCCCCTCCCTCCGGGAGATTCTGCCCTTGATGAACGGGGCTGGGGAGCAGGGACTTTCTTGAAGCCAGGTGAGTAGCCTTCCGGACTTCTGGATTTCTTTTCCCACAAGCAGGCTGTGAGCTGTGAATCTAGGGCAAGTGTTGAAGACAGGAATAGTGGGCAAGAAGCAGGTTCAGGAGGTGAAACCCAGTCCTTCCAGGTCTGGGAAATCCAGCACATATTCTAGGGGCAGACAGTCTGGATTTAAAAGCCCAGCTGTGCTACTTGCCTTCCTTGGGCAATTCCTTAACTTCTTGCCATACTTATACTAGTATTTATGAAACACCTTATATGTGCTGTGCTAGGGATTTAATGGTAAGCAAAAAAAAAAAAAAAAAAAAAAAAAAAGACTCATTTGCCTTCTTAGAGGTTACAGTTAGTGAAGGAATAAATATTAATCAAACAACCAATAACATGCCCACCACTACCACCAAAAGACTGAAAAAGGGTGAAAGTCCAGGAAAGATTGTAGAGCATATAACTAGGGAAAATTCACCCACTCTGGGAGGTGAGAGAAGGCTTTCCTAAAGAAATGATAATGGAGCTGAGGTGTAGAAGAAATGATAGTGAAGCCGAGGTCTGTTTACCGAACAGGGTAGAAGGGATATTCCACGCAGAGAGAACAGGATATTCAAGGGTAGACCATTTGGCAAGGAGAATGGCTCCTCCAAGAAACTGGAAGAAGGCTCCGGAGGCCGAAGTGCAGACTGGAGAGCCAAGCGGGGATAGACCATGCAAGAATATGGCCCTTAAGAGCAATAGAAAGTTTTTTTGTGTGGTGCTTTAAACTGAGAGGTGAGATGAACACACTTGTAGTTTGAAAAGGTTACTCTGGCAGCAAAGAACAATGGGTTAGAAGAGTACCAAAGAACATTCAGGAGAGAAGTTAGGAGGTCTCCGGTATTTGTCTGTAAAGTGAGGCTGTATTAGGTAATACTATTTCACAAGCCGATGCCAGGATTCCGTGAAATGCTGCATTTTAAGTGTTTATGCCAGTACCTGACACACAGTAAAGGCTCAGTTAATGTCGTTACTATTACTTTTGTTGGTTTCTCTTCGGAGAGCTAATCTTTCTGCTTCGTGTGTGCTCCCGTCACACAGGGTGGGAAAGGGTGGTGGCGGTGGTTTCTAGGGCGGAAACGTGTCTTCAGTCACAACGTAGAGGCCAGAAGGCAGATGCCCGAAAGGCCCATTAGAACGGCTTGAGAGTATCAAGGACTCACAAAGAACACCGAGTTCGCATCGCTCTCGGAGGCATGCTGGAGAGGAGAGTGAAAGACCTTCCGACGGTAAGTCCTAAGGGTTGGCTGAGAAAAAAACGTGCTTTCCTCCCCGGGGTTCGGAAGAGCAGGCGTGGGGCACCACGCACTCCTGTGCAGCAGCGCGGAGGCGGGGGCCATCGCCGCTCCTCAGCCCCAGGCTGACTCGCAGGTTTCTAGATGCGGGTACCCGGGCAAAGGGTGCCAGGATGTGGAGTGGGGGACGGGGTGGTGTCCCCGGAAAGCCGGCTCTAGCCAGCCCGCAGGGGCTGCCCCCTCCCCAAGTCACGTGGTCTGGAGGGTGGGGACCGACCTGAAGTTGCAGAAATCCAGAGCCATCCCAACTCTGAAGTGCACTGTGGACGCTGGGGCTCCTGGAGGGGGCGCGGAGGTGGGAATTTACAAAGCCGAGCAGCGGAGCGGACGGAGGGACTTGGGGCATGGCTCAGCTGGCGGTGATCCCAGGGTCGGCCACGGCGTGGCCAGGTGAGTGGGAGTCGCGGGCGGCGGCGGCTAGGGTGGGAGAGGCTGCTCCACCAAGGGGTCGCCACACCCTGTCCCGGTCCAGGGGATGCGGGGCACCCACAAAGGGGGGCGGTCGGTAGGGTGAAGCAGCCGTGGTAGACTCTCGGCACTCTGAGGCAGTCCAGCCAGCGTCACCCCTCGTCGCCGGTCCTTCCCGTCAACAAGGTGCCTAGGAGACCCGCAGCGGCCGCGGACGCAGGGGAGCCGGGAGCAGGGAGGGGGCGCTGCCATAGCCCCGCCCCCTCGCGCGCGCACTGGCTGCTCTCCGTGACGTCATGCTCGGCTATAAAATTCTCGGCGCGCGCCTCTCGCGGCGCTGGAGGAGCTCGAGGCTGAGGGCTGCAGGGGAGCGAGGAGCGGCGCCGACGCTGGGCCGCGGGCGCCTCAGCGATGTTTTACTCAGGGCTCCTCAGCGAGGGCGGCCGCAAGGAAACGGACATGCGGGAGGCCGCGTCGCTGCGGCAGCAGCGCCGGATGAAGCAAGCCGTGCAGTTCATTCATAAGGACTCCGCCGACCTGCTGCCCTTGGACGGCCTCAAGAAGCTGGGCTCATCCAAGGACACGGTGAGCCCCCCGCAGCCGCGCCACCTCGGGACGCCAGCACGCGGCGGCCGGTCACCTTCGCGCCGTGCGGTCTCCGCGGGCCCGCCCTTGGCCGCTTTCACTGAGTCACCCGCCCGGCCGCCGCCCCCGCCCCCGCCCCCGCCCCTGCCCCCGCCCCTGCCCGCCGCCGTCCGCTGTCTCGCTGCTGCTGGCTCGGCTTCCTCTCCCTCCAGCATCTCCCTGCTTCGCTTTCTGTCGGGATTCCGTCGTAGCTTTCTTTTGTAGCTCGCGCTGCCTTCCGCTCTGCCTCTTCCCTTCGTGTCTCTCTCCCTCGAGTAGGAGACCCTGCCCTGCCTTCTGGCCCTCTGGTCGCCTTTCCTTCCCGCTATTCTCATTCGCAGTATCGAATTTGATTGCATATGGGGCTTGAGCCTCGCTTGGCCGGGCTGCTTGGCCGGTCCGGTGACCCAGACGGAGGTGACTCCTTCACGGGTGTGAGAAGGAGAGGAAGTGGGAAGGGGGGTTTCTTTGCAGTCACCATACCCAGATGATTTTGTTACATCCAGTTCCACCTGTGCAAAATCTACTTCTCCGCTTGATCTTGGGCTTATCTACCTTGACCTTCCCCCTGAGGAAGGAGAGAGAAAAAGGGATGAATGTGAAGGAGGTTTCTTGAACCGCAAACATCTCTCTTCATCATTCTCATCTCTCCTCCTACTCTACCTCTACCTCCAAAGAGTGGCGAGGGGAAGCCAGACCGCTCGGCTCACTGACCAGCTAACGGGTGGAGCTGGAGCTGGCGCAGGCGTTATTTCTAGCAGGGTTGTTCTTTGCCTTCAGAAGGAGAAACTCCAGGACTGGAGGTCTGACCTCTCTAGGAGGAGGCTGGATGGCTCAGGATTGCTAGTTTAAAGGACTGTATTTGACTCTCATCCTTCAGTCACTGTAGTGGTACTGGGCCAAATAATATGTTTGGGTTTGTAGTTTTATCTGGAGTTTTCTTGTAGTGTACTTGTTTTCTTGAATTTCACAATCACATTATTATCTGGGCAATAGGTTATGAAGCATTAATTAAATGTCTTTTAAATGAGGTAGGTGGTCTGCATAATTTTTTCAGTATTTTTTGAGATTTTGGAATATTTAATTTGGCAGGGAAAGAAAGGTGTCAGCCTGGTTCACTGAAATTGCCGTTGCAAGCCCTAGATGACAATGGAAGACAGAGCTTCTGAATCCACTTCCTTTTTTTGTTTGTTTTAACCATGACTAATGACAGATACCAACATCAGATTTGCCCTCCCCCATTATGACAGAGAATAATATTAGTTATTTTCGAGCAGGGGATGGCTATCCAGTTATTTTGCTCTGATTTTTCCCAAGGTGTTTTTCCTGCAAAAGCCACAGGATAGCCAACCTAATTTATGCTCACTCGGAATGGTGACTGACTGAAATGCATTCCTAGAAAAATGATAACTCTCTGTCTTCCCTTCTTTTACTTTGAAGTCATCTAGATTCATGTAGCAAACCAGGTCTAAATCTTCTTCCCTTCAGGCCAAAATAATCTTAGTTCCTGAAAGCTTCAGGAACCAATAAGAGGGAAATATTTAGGAAAAGAAGTAAAATGTGGAATGTTTTTCTTCCCCTTACGCTGGATATAAGAAATGATTGACATTCGGTTGTCCTGGGCTGTCAGAGTTCCCTAGCCCTGAGCAACTACCACTTCATCCTTCTGCTTAGCATTCCTTACATTACTTCATCCTGTGTGGGAGGATCCTGTCTGCTTTTCTGACTCCAGTCTGTGTCAGTGGAGCCACACAGGAGCTGATAGCATAAAACATGGGCAGTCAGCTGGAAGGAGGAAGCATCCCCAAGAAGCAGGTTATTGCCATGGATAAGATGCATAGCAGTTTACTGTGAGACCTTGAATTAGGGTTCACACTTCCCCCCCTTCCCTCCCCACCATTGCCGTGGACTTGATATCCCTCTCTCACTGTTCTCACACTCTTAATGTGAAAATGATTACACAGAAGAGCTAGGGCAGGTCACAGAAACCAAGGCAGATTGAGGCAGGGAAAGGAAAGCTGGGAGTACTGGAGTGAGATAGCATGATTAAGCCCTCTGGCAACTCATGTTGCTGCCTCAGTACAATCTAAGAAGTAACCTTAGAAGTACCCTATCACTTCACTTTATGCCTTTGTCTGGTAGGATAGACAAGTGTTGACTGAATTTTTTCTCACCAAAGTGAAAATTTGAGCCAAAACTAATTGAATAGGTCTGTAGTACAAACTCAATAGAAGAGGAACAAGAAAAAGAGGGAGATGGGGGAAAAGACAAATTAGGTTTTCATTGTTGATAGTACAGAAATAAAGAGAGGACAACTGAATTTGAGATTTCTTTTTTTTTAATTTTTTAAAATGTTTATTTATTTTTGAGACAGAGAGAAAGACAGAGCTTGAGCAGGGGAGGGGCAGAGAGAGAGAGAGAGGGAGACACAGGGCTTGAACTCATAGACCTTGAGGTCATGACCTGAGTCAAAGTCAGTTGCTTAACTGCGTCCCCCCAGGACAACTTAGTTTGAATTGACTTGGGTTTGTGCTAGTGAGGAGAGTGTGGGTTGTTTTCCTCACGCTAGTGACCTATATTAGAATTATACTGTTGGGTTTTATGAATTATCTGTATCTTTTATTTATTCAATTTATTTTTGAGAGAGAGAGAGAGCGCGACAGAGTGCGAGCAGGGGAGGGGCAGAGAGAGAGAGGGAGACACAGAATCTGAAGCAGGCTCTAGGCACTGAGCTGCCAGCACAGAGCCTGACATGGGGCTTGAACTCACGAACCATTGAGATCATGACCTGAGCTGAAGTCGGTCACTTAACCTACTGATCCACCCAGGTGCCCCGAATTATCTTTTAACATGCTGTTTCTGAAACATTCACTATTTGATACCAGCCTGCCAATTTTTTGGGGGGGGGGAGTTGGCAAAGAACACCTGTAGGCAATCAAATGTGGTCTTGTTCTTTTGGCCCCAGGGAAGTGCCTTTGTCCTATTCCTGTTTATGTGTAGTTGGCTGCTACAAAGTCTACTGTGGATATAATCTTATTTCTTATCTGATTATCTTATTTTGTTTATCCTTTCATTTCATGATTTTTTTTCTGTATTATATTAAGAACCCAAATCAGAGATGTGAATATTTTATTTGATTTATTTTTATTTTTTAAAGTTGATGAAATTGAAGAAAAAAAGATTCCACTCTTGGAATCTTGCCTCTTGTAATTTCCTTACTCTTACCTACCAGTTCCATAAATGTTCTTTTCATTGAGGTAAGGACTTTTTAATTTTTAAAAAATGTTTATTTAATTTTGAGAGAGAAAAAGAGGGAGAGAGAGCTAGAGTGCGAGCATCAGTTGGGGAGGGGCAGAGAGAGAGGGAAAGAGAGAATCCCAAGCAGGTTCTGCACTGACATTGTGGAGCCCAATGCAGAACTTGATCTCATGATGATGGGATCATGACCTGAGCCAAAATCAAGAGTTGGATGTTTAACTGACTGAGCCACCCACGTGCCCCAGGACTTTTTAATTTTTAAAAACAGTCCTGTCAAATAGCTGTCTTTCCTGTGTGATAATATTATTGACCATCAGGTCATATGTTTAATTTTCCAGCAATAGAAAGAGTGTTTTTCTTCCTATCTATGATTGATTCTACTTATAGCCAAATACTTTAGAAAAACTCACTTGAATTAGGAATGAAGGCTGGAACAAGGATGATAGAATACAGCAAAGCCAGCTGACCATGAAATCATAAGCCCTATACTGTAAGCATCTGATCTATCTGACTACAGAATGCCACAAGACATCCATACTGCTACACATCTTGTATCAGAGAACTTTGGAGCCTTATAAGAGGAACATGAAATACCAATATAACACCAGGATCCGGTGCAAACTGAAGATTTCCAGAGCTATGGTTGTATCCTAATTATAACAAACATGATTTGAACACTTGCTGTGTTCAGGACAGAGTACTAGGTGTTCGGACCACAAAGAAGATAGCAAAGTTTCTTTCTACAAGAAGTTTATAAATTAGGGGGAAGATCAGGATAGATTAATTAATTTAAAACAAATAAATGTGTAATATATCAAGTACCAATAAGTGCTATGAAGTGGTTAGGGAAGGTCTCTCTGATAAGATTACATTTCAGAAGATATTGAAGGAAATCAGAGAGCAAAATGTTTTGGGAAAGAATGTTTTAGGCAGAAGGAATAGAAAGTACAGATGCCTGAAGTGTCAGTATGGTTGATATGACTTCAAAAGCTATAAGAAAGTCATCATGGTAAGAGCGAAATGAGTAAGTGGGAGGGTGATGGGAGATAACATCAGAGAAATAGTGGGAGGCCAAACTACTCAGGGCCTTATAGGTCATTGTAGAGATATGTGGCTTTTAAGCCGATATGGGAAACCAGTAGAAGACTTTGTACAGAGTGGGGACATGACATGACTTATTTTATAAAAAGATTACTCAGATTACTGTGTAGATTAGGCTGAAGAGGGCAAGAGTAGAAGCAGGGTGAAATAAGTCAGTCAGAAAAAGACAGATACCATATGTTTCCACGAATAGGTGGACTTTGTGAAACTAAGCAAAAACCAGGGGGAGGGGAAGAGGGGAAAGAAAAAAAAGACACAGAGAGGGAGGGAGATAAAACATAAGAGACTCTCAAAGACTAAGAAAAAAACTGAGGGTAAGGAGGATGAGGGAGGGGGGAGAGGGGGTGATTGGAATTAAAGAGGGCACGTGTTGGGATGAACACTGGGTGTTATATGTAAACCAATTTGAAAATAAACTATTATAATAAAAAAAAAAAGAGAAAAAAAAAAAAAGAGTAGAAGCAGGGTGACTGACTAGGAGTCTTGTTATATAGTAGTGCAGGCAAAAGATGAAGGTGGCTCAGAGCAGTGAGATAACATGAAGGGGACAAGGAAGGTTCAGGTTCTACATATATTTTGAAGGTAGAGCCGACAAGTTTAGTTGATAGATTGGATTAGAGATATGGAAGAAAGAGTAGTCAAGAATGACCTTTAAAGTTTTTGATCTAGCAGTTGGAAGAATAAAATTGCCATTTATTGAAATGGGTAAGACTACAGGAAGAGTAGGTTAGGGATATGGATTAAGAATCAGGGGTTTGATTTTTGAATGAATTAAGTTTGGATTATCTCTTAGTTAATCAGGTGTAGTTGTTGAGTAGACAGTTCCATGAGAAGACAAATAACACCAGCAGGAAGCCTATGCTTGTTGCCAAGGTGTTATAGTCAATAAGCACTAGAGGAGTTCAGTAGAGGTGACTACTCTGGATCAGTGTGGCAATAGTGATGGAGATTAACATCTGATTAAAATTTCATCATTTCATGTTGAGTCAGCTGACTATGAGATGTTTTGGAGAGGAGGCCGCTGCCAGAGTATGCCCTATAGAACCTGAGAGTAAGAACTTTACAGTTTATCTGGTCTAGTCCCTGCCTGTGTGAATCCTTCCTAACAAAAAGCAGCCTGCCATGGACACCTGAGAAACTGCTCAGACTAATCCACAAAGCAGATAACAATCAATAATAAGGATCTTCTCTTTGAAATAACATGACCGTGGGCTACACAGAAAGTCTAGAGCAATGTGATGGCTTACCTTAGATAGAACCCCATTTGTTGTTGTTGTTGTTTATTTTAGAGAGTGAGAGAACGAGAGCAGGGGAGAGGGGCAGAGGGAGAGGAAGAGAAAATCTTAAGCAGTCTCCATGCTCAGTGCAGACCCATGACGCTGGGATCATGACCTGAGCCAAAATCAAGAGTTGAACGCTCAACCAGCTGAGCCTTGCAGACGCCCCAGTCCCCATGAGTTTTTGAACAAATCCAAAGACAACCTGTCCATATTCCTCTGGGGATAGAATGGGTCGCATATTATATATTCAATGAGTAAACAAAGAAGAGATGGCACAGATACTAGTGCTCTTTTAGATTTCCAAGGCCTGATAGATATGTATATTGGGCTTGAAATGAGAGTCAGTCAGGAGTCCATGTTTATCAACAAACTGTAAATGAGGACTAAAATGTAGTAGGATAATTTCATGCCCTTTTAGGAGAAAAAAAAAGGTGAATGGTAATCAGTTTCAATTTTAAGCCGAACATAAGGATTTTAAATACATATATATATATATATGTATTTAAAGTATTATAAGTATATATATATAAATTTATATATATATGTATATAAAGTATTATAAGTATATATATATACTTACTAACATTTGAGTGCTTACTCTATACTTGATGTGGTGTTAAATGCTTCATATGGATCATCTCATTTAATCCTCACCGATGCACTACAAAGTACTTACTAACTTGAACTCAACTCTGTTTGACTCCAAGGATGTGTTTTATTATTTATTTATTAATTATTTTATTTTATTTTATTTGGTAGATGGCAGATTTAATTAGCAAAAGGAACTTACATATGAGGCTTGTCTTGGCCATCAGTAAGGCAAGAAGACCCTTGCACCTGCCCACCAAATCTTAAAAATTTATTGAGAGGCCTTGACTAGGTTCGCTTACACGTACCATGAAGGTGTTCTCAACACATCATTATCTCAACACTATCTATGTTCTTGGAGCAGCCTCTGGGAGTGGGAAAGGCAAGCAGAATTCACATTCTAAGGATAGGAGTGGGGCTAAGAGCCTTAGATGGTACAGTACCAGCTCACGGGTCAACCAGTGATCACATCTTTTCCATGACCTTTCCCAACATTTTATAATAACAAGATAATCCTAATTCCTTTCTCTCATCTCATGTATCATTGTTAGTGTTAATTTCATTTCACCTATACATAGGAGTATATCAGCATCTACTATATAAAAACATTATATAAAAGCATATATACTCAAATATATTGTTGCTATTATAATTTTGATAAAACTGTTATTTGTTACCTTAATTAAGAATAAAAAAAAGGAAAGGTTTTATTTTAGTTTCACTTACCGCTTTTACAGTACTCTTCCTTTCTTTATATAGATCCAAGTTTCTGACATATCATTTCCTTTGCTTTAAAAAAACTTCTCTAATATTTCTTGCAAAGCACGTCACTGGCAACAAATTCCCTCAGTTTTTGCTTTTCTGAGATAGTCTTGATTTCTTTTTCACTTTTGTTTATTTTGAGAGAGGGAGAGAATATGCACAGGCAAGCAAGACCGGAGGGGGCAGAGAGAGAGAGAGAGAGAGAGAGAGAGAGAGAATCCCAAGGGCTCAAACTCATGAAGTGCGAGGTCATGACCTGAGCCAAAATCAAGAATCAGATGCTTAACCGACTGAGCCACCCAGGTGCCTCACTTCTTCACTTTTGAAGGATAATTTGACAGGTACAGATGTCAAGGTTGGTGGGGATTTTCTCTCAACACTTTATTATTTTATTTATTAGTTTAATTTTAATTAAAAATTTTTTAGTGTTTGTTTTTGAAAGAGAGAGACAGACAGAGCATGAGCAGGCGAGGAGCAGAGAGAGAGGGAGACACAGAATCCAAAGCAGGCTCCAGGCTCCAAGCTGTCAGCACAGATCCTGATGTGGGACTCAAACTCATGAACCGCGAGATCATGGCCTGAGCCGAAGTCGGATATTTGACTGAGCCACTCAGGCGCCCCTAATTTTAATTTTTTAAATATAGTTGACACACAATGTTACATTAGTTTCAGGTGTATAACATAGTGATTCAACTTCTCTATAGGTTATGCTATTCTCACCACAAATGTTAACTATCATCTATCGCTATATAATGCTATTACAGTCATTGACTATATTCCCTGTGCTGTGCCTTTTGTTCCCATGACATATTTATTGCGTAACTGGAAGCCTGTATCTCCCCTTCCCTTTCACCCATTTTGCTCACCTCTCCCACCTCCTTCCCTCTGGCAACCATCAGTTTGTTCTCTGTATTTATAGGTCTAATTCTATAAAGCATATATTTTAAACACTAAGCAAGGGTTGGCAAACTTTCTGTAAAGGACCATATAGTAACTTTTTTCAGCTTTTTAGTCCAAACAGTGTCTGTCTCAACTACTCAACACCACTCTTGTAGTGCAAAAGCATCCATAGACAGTAAATAAGTGGGGTTGGTTGTGTTTCAATAAACCTTTATTTACAAAAATAGGCATCAGGCTGGATTTGGCTTATGGGCTGTGTTTGCTGACCTCTGTTTCTCAGTGGTTCTAGTTGTGGTTCTATTGCTAGCTAGAAACCTTGGGTTTCTCCTCTGGGAGTAAAAGCTTCAAAGAAGGCTAGACTTATGTAATTTTAACCCTATTTTCTGGTCTGGTCTATTCTGTGGACCATAGAATTCCATTAGTTTGATTCTGTCTGGGTTCAGTGCAGTATAGGTAAAGGGATTAAGAAAGTGGCCTTAGAAGTTCTTGCTCAGAACATGATTTTATGGCATTCTGCAGTATAATCTACTTCCTCTCACCTCACTTTTCTTCCCACTCTATATCCTTATTAGAAGAAGAGATATTTAAGCAGATTGGGTGCCAGATTGAAGAACCTCAGCTATTTCTACCCAGAATACAACACTGCCCACAGAGCGCATTTCCTTCAGAAGCTCCTGATAATAACGAAGGCAGCACATTTAAATGCCTAAACCCTGATTAGGCTTTAGCAGCCACATTTCAGGAACAGGAGAAAACCAAGGAGTGCTTAGGTTAGTAGTTACTTTGTTGAAGTAAAGCGTAAAACAAGATCCATGTCAGCAGGATGACTGGAGAATAATGTCCAAAGGTCACCAGAATCCCTGCCTGTAGCACCTTTCTAGCTAACTACTAATGTGTATCTTGAAGGACTTCGGAAAAGTAGAAGACAGTTCTTGGAAAGCCAGTTTTTCAATAAACATAAAAATAAACCACTTAAGTAAACTTACTAAGTAGTAGTCAAGGAGTTGGAAATTAAATAGCACAAACTATGTAATGTGTAAGTATTGAAAGGATTCTGAAAGAAAGAACTAGATGATGTTAATCAAGAAAGGCTTTTTGAAGAAGTAAAGAGTAGAGATTTGTTCATTCAGTGCTATATCAAGAACTAGGGGTATAGCTGTGATCAAGACAATTAGAGTCTCTGTTCTTGTGAAATTAACAACCTAGCGGGAGAGTGAAATACTAAATAAGTAAAATAATTGCAGATTTATAATTATGAAAGAGATAGTGGGATATGTTAATAACTAAAGAGGTGGGGTACCCACTTTAAATGGTATAGTCAGGGGGGATGTCTTTGATGAAATGACATTTGAACGGAGACTTGAAAGATGAGAACGAGCTAACTATTTGGAGTGTTAGTGGAAGAACATTTCAGGCAGAGGGACTAGCAGGTGCAAAGGCATTGGAATGGGGAAGAGTTTTTGAATAGAGAAGTGTGGGTGAATAAAGGGAGTGTGGCACGTATATGGTATGTAGATAGAGGTTGGAGCAATTGACAAGAACCAGATGATGCAGGACCACATAGACCGTGGTAAGAAGTTTGAATTTTGTTCAAAGAACAATAGGAAGCCATTGAAGAGTTTTGAATAAGGGAATGTATTATCCAACTTATATATATATATATATTTTTAATTTTTTTAATGTTTATTTATTTTTTAGAGAGAGAGGGAGAGAGAGAGAGAGAAAGAGAAAGTGAGCATGAGTGGGGGAGGGTCAGAGAGAGAGAGGGAGACACAGAATCCGAAGCAGGCTCCAGGCTCTGAGCTGTCAGCACAGAGCCTGACGCAGGGCTTGAACCCATGAACCATGAGATCATGACCTGAGCCGAAGTCGGACGCTTAACCGACTGAGCCACCCAGGCGCCCCCCAACTTATATTTTTAAAAACTCACCCTGGGGGCGCCTGGGTGGCTCAGTTGGTTAAGCGGCCGACTTCGGCTCAGGTCATGATCTCACGGTCTGTGAGTTCGAGCCCTGCATCGGGCTCTGTGCTGACGGCTCAGAGCCTGGAGCCTGCTTCACATTCTGTGTCTCCCTCTCTCTCTGCCCTTCCCCTGCTCATGCTATGTCTTTATGTCTCTCAAAAATAAATAAACATTAAAAAAAAAACAAAAAAAAAAAACTCACCCTGGTTGTTATGTAGAGAATGAATTGGAAAAAGATGAAGAAGAGGCAGAAGATAAGTTAGGAGATTTTTTGCAGTTCAGATAAGAAGTGATGAACCAACATATGGAAGCAACCTAGGTGTCCATCTGTGGATGAACAAAGACAATGTATTTTATATATATATATGTGTGTGTGTGTGTGTGTGTGTGTGTGTGTGTGTGTTTGTTTGTATAATATTCAGCCATAATCAATGAGAAAAAATGAAATCTGGCCATGTGTAGCAACATGGATGGAACTGGAGGGTATTATGTTAAGTGAAATAAGTCAGTCAGAAAAAGACAGATACCATATGTTTCCACGAATAGGTGGACTTTGTGAGACTAAGCAAAAACCAGGGGGAGGGGAAGAGGGGAAAGGAAAAAAAGACACAGAGAGGGAGGGAGATAAAACATAAGAGACTCTCAAAGACTAAGAACAATCTGAGGGTGAGGGAGGTGAGGGAGGTGAGGGAGGGGGAGAGGGGGTGACGGATATTAAAGAGGGCACGTGTTGGGATGAACACTGGGTGTTATATGTAAACCAATTTGAAATTAAACTATTATAATAAAAAAATACAAAAAAATAATATTCAGCCATAAAAAAGTATTTAAAAATTTTTTATTAAAAAAATTTTTGTTTATTTTATTACTTATTTTTGAGAGAGAAACAGAGTGTGAGTGGGAAAGGAGCAGAGAGAGAGGGAGACACAGAATCCAAAGCAGGCTCCAGACTCTGAGCTGTCAGCACAGAGTCTGACGCGAGGCGTGAACTCAGGAACCATGAGATCATGACCTGAGCTGAAATCAGATGCTCAACCGACTAAGCCACCCAGGCGTCCCCATAGAAAAGTATTAAATCTTACCATTTGTGATAACATGAATGACTGTGAGGGTCATGCTAAGTGAAATAAGTCAGAAAAATACAAATACCATATGATCACACTTATATGTGGAATCTAAAAACCAAACAAACAAGACAACCAAGGTCATAGATACAGAGAACAGATCGGTGCTTCCTGGAGGGAAGGGAAGCAAAATGGATGAAAGTGATCAAGTGGTACAGACTTCCAGCTATAAAAAAATAAGTCACGGGGATCTCATGTACAGCACGATGACTATAGTTAATACTAGTGTACTGCATATTTGAAAGTTGCTAAGAGGGTAGATCTTAAAAATCCTCATTGTAAGAAAAATAAAGGAAAAAAATTTTAACTATGTATGGTGATGGGTGTTAACTAGACTTATTGTGGTGATCATTTTGCAGTATATACCAATATGAAATCATGTCATATACCTGTAACTAATATAATGCATGTATAATGTGAAATGTATGCATGTATAATGTAAAATAAAAAATTTTTAAATAATACAAGTTTATTTAAAATAAAACTTAGAGGCTGAAGTCAATTAAAGTTACATTGCATTTTTAAGGTCTAACAAACTTTGAAGGTTTTCTGCAAGTATTAAAGAAAAAAATGATGGCGGCTTGGATTAGATTGGTAGTAAAGATGGGGGGAAGTAGATCAATTCCAGATATGTTTTAGAGGAAGCAACAACAGTACTTTGGGATGAAAGTTTAGGGAAAGGAAAAAATCAAGAATGGATGGGTGTATGGTGGTGCCATTTTACCAAGATGATGGAAAGGGAGTGATCCAGAATGTTAAAACTGAAACTCCAGGACTTTGGAGCTCAAACAAACTTATTTTATTACTGATGAAGAAAGCAAGGCTTGAGAAAGTAACGCCTAGCAAGATTAGTGATTTGCCCAAGATAATAGGTGACAACTGATCATTTTGCTGAAAGTAGAAAGTCTTCCTGGAGGAATAAAGATAAGTTTGGGAAGGAGGATGAGTGGTAGTGGAAGATCTTAAATGTTAAATTGAAGATTTTGTGTTTGATATAGCTGGCCAGAAAACCGCTGTAGGGTAAGGAGACCATGAAGCTAGTCTTTTAGGAGATTTCTTGGATTTATCAATAACAGTGGGAAAATGAGAGGGAAATATTAGGTGTTAAAGAGGCAGAGTTTCACTCACCGAGATAGGGGATAAGGGAGAAAGAGCAGGTTTTGTGGGAAAGATCAGTGGGACAAGTTAAGTTTGAAAGCACCTATGGACTGTTTAAGTAGAAAGTTCAAAGTGGCAGTTGGATCAATGCATCTAAAACTCAAAAGTGAGGTCTGGGCATGAGATACGTCATAATCATAAAGGTAGTAATTTATGCAGTGAAAGTAGATAAGGTTGCCTGAAAGAATGCGTAGAGTGAGGAAAGGACTAAAGACAGAGTAATGATTTAAGTAATGAGCAGAGGCAAGGGAACCAGTAAAAGAGACAGATGCCAAATAGACAGAAAGGTAAGAAGCCAGTGGAAGAGTGTGTCAAGAAAAGTGGAAATGTTGAGTTTTGTTGCAGCGTTGTTTCTAATGGCAGACAGGTGGAAACAATGTAAATGCCATTAGTAGTTAAATAGTTAAATTGAGGTACTTTTTTTTTTTTTATTATAATAGTTTATTTTCAAATTGGTTTACATATAACACCCAGTGTTCATCATCCCAACATGTGCCCTTTTTAATGCCCATCACCCCCTCTCCCCCCTCCCTCATCCCCCTCACTCTCAGTTTTTTCTTAGTCTTTGAGAGTCTCTTATGTTTTCTCTCCCTCCCTCTCTGTGTCTTTTTTTTCTTTCCCCTCTTCCCCTCCCCCTGGTTTTTGCTTAGTTTCACAAAGTCCACCTATTCGTGGAAACATATGGTATCTGTCTTTTTCTGACTGACTTATTTCACTTAACATAATACCCTCCAGTTCCATCCATGTTGCTACACATGGCCAGATTTCATTTTTTCTCATTGCCACGTAGTAGTCCATTGTATATAAGTACCATAACTTCTTTATCCATTCGTCTGTTGATGGGCACTTGGTCTCTTTCCATGATTTGGCTATTGTCGAAAGTGCTGCTATGAACATTGGGGTACACGTGCTCCTATGCATCAGCATTCCTGTGTCTCTTGGGTAGATTCCTAGCAGGGCTATTGCTGAATATCTAAAATTTATAAAGAACTTACCAAACTCCAAACCCGAAAAACAAACAACCCAGTGAAGAAATGGGCGGAAGATATGAATAGACACTTCTCCAAAGGGGAAATTGAGGTACTTTTGAACCACAAACTCAAATGTCTGCAGAGGATATGCTGTTTTAAAATACAGAAAATAGGGGGCACCTGGGTGGCTCAGTCGGTTGAGTGTCCGACTTCGGTTCAGGTCATGATCTCACAGTCTGTGAGTTCGGGCCCCATGTAGGGCTCTATGCTGACAGCTCAGAGCCTAGAGCCTGCTTTGGATTCTGTGTCTCCCTCTCTCTCTGACCCTCCCCCACTCATGCTTTGTCTCTCCTGCTCTCAAAAATAAATGAAAATATAAAATTTTTTTTAATTTACAATAGTTTATTTTCAAATTGGTTTACATATAACACCCAGTGTTCATCCCAACATGTGCCCTTTTTAATGCCCATCACCCCCTCTCCCCCCTCCCTCATCCCCCTCACCCTCAGTTTGTTCTTAGTCTTTGAGAGTCTCTTATGTTTTATCTCCCACCCTCTCTGTGTCTTAATTTTTTAAAATGCAGAAAATAGGGCAGATGTAAGGGAACAGATTTCGAAGTGGTTACCTGCTTAAGTTACATCGTTGGTGTGTGTGCATACACACACGCACACACGCTTCGGTCTTCACATGATTTGGCTAATACTGCTGGATAGCTAAATCATCACCCATTCTCAGACCTTTTCTACCTTCATGACTCCTCTATAGCGATTAGAAAAGCTGAGTTCTCTCCCAACTGGCCTTATAGTTAAGACTGGCCATGTGAATTCTGACCAAGAAGATATAGGGAAAATACTGAGGGAACTTCTGGGAAAGCTTTTGCTTTCCTGATAAAAGGAATAGATGGCACATTGTCCTTTCCTCTTTCCTCATTCCTTGAGGAATATTCACATGACCATGAGGGGATATCCAAGAGTACAGAGACAGTAGCCCTGAAATTGTTAAACTGGTGAATTATTGCCAGCATCTGCCTACCTCCAGACTTCTTGTTATATGAGAAAAAATACACTTCCATTTTAGCCGTAATTTGGCTTTTCTTGTGGCTGAATACTTTCCTAGTATATGGGGTATACTTTTTCATGTAATGTTTGTTTTTATAAAATATACGTTTAAAAATTTAGGCTATCCCTTGTGTTACAGATCTCTATATATCTAGGTAAGTGGTGATATTAATATTTCTTGATTTACTGATTTTACCATTATCTATTGATTTTCTGCTATAATAGGTAAGGGTTTAATTCTCTTATACCTCTTTATCATGTCATCTCTCCTAATATACTAATATTCTGTTAAATAACGGTTTTGGGTCCAATCAGCATTTACTGCTTAGTAAATGAGAAACTGGGACTGTTCATAGTAATCAGAGCTGGGTCAGATAATGTAATGTATTTCCCTTCTCATACAAATATTTACTTATCTCAAAATTAGTAGTTGCCTAGTTATTTTATTTTTAATATAAAATTTAAATCTCCTACAAGTATCTTAAAACTGTGGATGATTTAGCAGGTCCATCCTTTTTTCTTAGAGACATCCTTCCTGCAGCCCTCCGTCCTCTAATTTCATTTTGGACTGGTTGCTCTCAAGGCCTGTTATTTTCCCTATATCCTAGACTTTTCCTTCAGCACCATTTTCAGAATATCCTTTGCCTCTCTTCTCTCTTGGATCCTTTATTCTTGAACTATATGATTTTTTTTTCTTTGTTCATTGATTTCCCTCACTTTGGTGGAGCATAACCTTCACTAGCTTCTTGAAGTTTCATGGGAAATATCTTTGCTGAGTCTTGATTGATAGTTTGGCTAGGTTAGGAAACTATGTACTGTCGAATTTTTAAAAAGTATTATTCCATTGTCTTTTAACTTCTTTATTATTACCATTGAGTTGTCCTATGCCATTTTGGTTCCTAATCCTTTGTATTTGGATCGTTTTTTTCTCTTTGGAAGATTTAGCAATCTGTGTCACCCATAATATTCCAAAAATTCATAGTGATGTGAAATTTTGTTGTGGGCCTTTCTTCTCTCATTAAATGAGGCCCGATGTAGGTTTTTTAAATCTTTAAATTCATATCCTTCAGCTCTGGCTTAGTATGGCACTCCATTCTCACCCTTAGCTGTTATAGAAATCTGACAATATATAATTTCTAAGCCTAGACAAACTATTAACCAGACAGAGTCTTTTGATTTATTATTTTGAAAGGAATAAACTTTTGGCATACTGCCCATTTGTCTGGTTCAAGTGGGAGTTTTATGAAGGCTTTGTGCTAATCTATTTCCAACCCTCTAACTGTAGAGGTTCTACAGGAGAGGTTCTAATACCTGTAGCTCCTCAGCCTTTCCAGAGTTTTAGTTTGAGTAGGAAAACTGCTTTTACAGCTAGACCCCAAAATATATAATAGCTCAAACATAATAGTTTATTTTTTCTTAAGTAACAGTACTAGTAGAAAGGTCAGCAAGACAGTCCTCTTCCGTATGGTCATTTAGGGACCTAGTTTGACAATGGCTCTTCTGTTTTTAACATGTGACCTCTAAAGGGCACCTGGGTGGCTCAGTCAGTTGAGCATCTGACTTTGGCTCAGGTCGTGATTTTGCTCATGGGTTCGAGCCCCGCATTAGGCTCTGTGCTGACAGCTTAGAGCCTGGAGCCTGCTTTAGATTCTGTGTCTCCCTCTCTCTCTGCCCCTCCCCTGTTCACGCTCTGTTTCTCTCTCAAAATAAATAAACATTAAAAAATTAAAAAAAAAACATGTGACCTCTAAGAAGGTTATCTTAGGGATCATTTCCATTCCAACCAGTCAGAAGAGAAAAAGAATGGAGAAATGTGCACAGGACATTTTTATGGATCAGGTCTAAAGTGGTACCTGTCACTTCTCACATTCTGTTTGCTAGAACTCAGTCGTATGACCATGCCTAACTACAGGGAAGGCTGGGAAACATAATCTAGATATCTGCACAGAAAATGTAGGAAAACATGGATTTCGATGAACAACTGCAGTCTTTGCCACTCTAGCATTGTATGGAGTGGAATGGTGTGAAGCTTTGTTTAGTCTAGGTCAGTTACCACTTTTCTGTTTGCTTCTCAGATTCCACAATTTTCTTTTTTTGTCTCTTCTTTTTCGTTATTGTTTCCTGTATATTGTTCTTTTTGTTCTTATAGGTTTAGACCTTTCTTATTCCTTGACTATGATTTTAGTGCAATTTTGGTTGGGAACACAGGTAAATGTGTAGTTGCACTGTCATTTAAAACATGTAGGCATAATAAAATGACCACAGAAAAATATTTCTGAGGTTCATGTGGGTTTATTGGCCGTGAATTTTCAACTGCTAAACTATATTATGAATACTCTTAGTTATAAAATTGAACAGAAAGAATTATATGCATGACACAGAAAAATGTCTTTAAAATATTAAACAAAAGTAAAAATGTTAGAACAGTGTTATAGTATGATCCTATTTTTGTATGTGTTTGTATATGTACTAAAATATTTGGAAGTATATACTTCTAAATTTAATGGTGGTTATTTGTAGAGAGTGGGACTGAGAAAAGTTTGAGTTGAGAGACTTTCCCTTTTGATTTTATATATTTCAGTGATATTTGAATTTTTTCACTGAGCGTATATTGTGTTTGAACCTTTTTTGGTCACCAAAAAAAGGAATACATAAAGAAATTGTCAGCAGAGTCAAGTGCCCTAAAGAAGTTAAGGAAAAATGAAGGCCAAAAAATATCTACCAGATTTCAAAATTAGGAGATGATTATTGGTTTTGTGAGATCAGAAGTAATATCAGTGAAGAAGATATAGGCTATCAGGAAATAGACATAGTGATTTTGGGCTTCTTTAAAAATAAACTATTCAGTGGGGTGCCTGGGTGGCTCGATTGGCTAAGCGTTCACATTTTTGTTTCAGCTCAAGTCATGATCTCATGGTTTGTGGGATCAAGCCCTGCATCAAGCTGACAGTGTGGAATCTGCTTGGGATCGTCTCTTTCCGTCTCTCTCCTTCTCTCTCTCTCTATCTCTCTCAAAATAAATAAACTTAAAAAAATAAAAATAGACCATTCAAGACGAGGGTGTGATTAGAGGAGGATGTTGAGTTGAGGAAGCAGGGTCTGAGGTTGTGTGGAGTTTTCTCCCCAGTATATGAGGATTTTGAGTATGTTTTATAACCTGTGGAG
Source organism: Paguma larvata (assembly GCA_030068075.1). Taxonomy (NCBI): domain Eukaryota; kingdom Metazoa; phylum Chordata; class Mammalia; order Carnivora; family Viverridae; genus Paguma; species Paguma larvata. The sequence continues at coordinate 63,424,992 of CM057831.1, read as the reverse complement.
GAAGGATTCCATATGGAGGGAAGAAGATTCAGAAAAGAGATGACTTCAAGAGCAATAATTTCAGAATTTTCCTCATCTGTCCAGTGATGATTAAATTCCTTTGCAAGATTAGGAGTAGTGAGTAAAGCCATGTTCAGCAAGACTGATGTAGAAGGAAAGCCCCAAATTTTCAGTGAGCAGGGCTTTCATTAAATGGCCTATTAAGTCCCTTCCAGTCTTTAGTTCTACAAATGCCTTTTATCTGACTTGGTTCTCCTGAGCATGGACTTGAGAGAAGCAAACACCTTTCTTTAATATGACTTGAGATAGGAATCCAGGCTAATTAGTGAGAGAGATAAGAATGAAGAAGTTCTGTTTCTTTTGAGGAGCAAAGCATTCTCCAGTGTCACATCAGGAAATCTGACAGAGTTAGCACTTCCTCTAGCTCTTTATCAAGTTAAGAAGCTCTCATTTTCTTTTTAAGTGCCTCTCTTTCTCTCCTTTTCCCAAGGATACTAATTTAGAATCTGCTTTGCCAAGAATCTGTGTATTTTGGGAATCCATTTCTTCACCTCACTAGGGTTACAGTGAGTCATGGCTCTGACTCCATTCTTCCTCAGAAATTGTAAGGTGGTAGATAATTAAGACCTTACCCAGTTTTACCCCTTTTCCTGGGAAAATTCTAGGCTCTAGACTTCTAAGAGTGATTCTCTTCCCCCTAAAATTGGAGAGGCACCTGGTATGTGTTATATAGAAACTTGGAGTTAGACTCTTTCCTCTGAGAGATTTTAAATATTATTGTAAACTGAAAATAAGATGCTTCTGTATAGAAATTACTCGGGTCAAATGAGTTCTCATCAAGAGGTAACCTATATTTTCTAGAGGCCACTTTGGGTAGAAAGATATGACTGCCTTATGAACTCTCCAAGCAGAAGTTCTGTCAAAGAGCAGACTTGAATTCACATTCCTTATTCTGCCTCCTAATATTAGGTATCCTGGCAAAGAATTAAGGTCTTATTAAGTCTCCTGTTTCTTGGTCAGTCTCTGCCCCCTTTACACTCCCACTTTGTGGCCCTTTGGAGAGAGAGAGAGTGGATAACAAGCATCTGAAAAGACTTACCTTATGCTTCTTGAGGTCCAGAGGATGTCAGTAAGGATTAGTCATATAGGTTCTGCCAGGTTTCAAAGTGCGTCTCCTGAGAGGGTTGCTCAGCAGGTATGGATTCCTCTCTTCCCACCCCAACCACCCCATGAGTTGCTTAGCCCACAGGACAATCAGGTCATGAAGGTATATGAATACTGGTTCCAAAAGATGAGACTGTAAGGGAGTGATACTTGAAACAGAAGTGGGCAGGGGTGCCTGGGTGGCTCATCCGACTTCAGCTCAGGTCATGATCTCACATTCGTGGGTTCGAGCCCCGTGTCGGGCTCTCTGCTGACAGCTTGGAGCCTGGAGCCTGCTTTGGATTCTGTGTTTCCCTCTTTCTCTGCCCCTCCTCAACTTGCTCTCTGTCTCTGTCTCTCTCTCAAAAATAAATAAACATTAAAAAAAATTTTTTAAAAAAGAAATAGAAGTGGGCAGAGCTTCTGACAACTGATACTGGGTAGGTTTCTTTGGCCTGTGAAAATGAGCTGCCTCTTCTGTAAGTTACCTGGGAGCATACATTTATTCCACACAGACTAAGGTCACTTTAGCCCTTGTATGGTGAGGGAAGGCAGCAGGCCTTCCAAATCACAAGGGTCCCTCAGTTCTCTTTAGCCATAGGATATTCACTGGCCCTATCCACATTTTTCAGTGTCCCACCTTTGTCTGTAATTCATTCAGGGTGACCTGCTGCAAATTGATTTATAGTACCTGCTCTGATAATACCAATAAAATCTCTACTTGAAGGAAGAATAAATAAGAAGAAAAGATAGAGCTCAGCTATGTGAGGTTCCTTCATTATTTCTGTGGGACCTGGGGGACAATGGGAACGGGGGGAAATGGTCTGTCATTAAGAAGTCTCTGCTTTTTATTCCTCAAGCAACCTCATAACATTCTGCAGAGGCGCCTCATGGAAACCAACCTGTCTAAACTTCGAAGCAGCCGTGTCCCTTGGGCCTCCAAGACCAACAAACTGAATCAGGCTAAGTCTGAGGGACTAAAGAAGTCTGACGATGATGACATGATTTTGGTTTCTTGCCAGGTAATATTCTGAGAATAGTTTTTCCAAGGTTTTTGGGAAGAAGATTTGGGCCCATTGTGGTCCCCATAGTGGGGCCCTCTCCTCCAAGCTGTATAGAATTTGGGTCTTATCATGGAATCCATTAAGTGAGTTTTACAGGAAGTATGTGCAATATTTTTATGCATGTACATCTTTATGGGAAAAAGGACCAAAGCTTTCATCATATTTACAAAAGGGTGTGTAATACACACATACACACAATTAAAATTAAGAGCTATTTGGTATATAGAATTATAAACACACAAAGTTCTTTGGGATCCTCTGTCAGCTCTAGATGCAGCAGGGAAAAATCTCCTCAAAGGAGACTCAGCAGTGGTTAAAGATGAGACATTACCAACCCATAACTGTGAGATGCTCCTCAGCCTGCCTTTCATATGACATCTGCTTGCTCCCTTCCCTTTTGCTTCTCTGGCTGCTGCTGACCAGTATGTTTCCTCTCCTCAGTGTGCTGGAAAGGATGTGAAAGCCTTGGTTGACACAGGATGTCAGTATAATCTCATCTCTTCAGCCTGTGTGGATAGACTGGGGTAAGTAGTCACTTGTACTGGGTGGGAATCAGATGCTAATGCACTCTTTGCCTGAACCTATAAGATGGTGAGGGTCTCTACCAAGGCTCCAAGAGAAGTGTGCAGAGTTCAACTAATCAGCTGGAATTAGTCCTTATTAGAGGGGGCATGGTAGATTCTTAGGCACCTGGGAGAAATCAGTGAGCCAGGAAAGCCTCAGGTTTTCCATTAACTCCCACCTATTAATTTCTGAGCAAAGACTTTGAGGCTCTAGAATGAGAGAGTGTGAGATACTTGGCTCACTGTTTGCCATGCCCTGATTCTGATATGTGCCCTGCAATGACAACAGATTAGAAGGAGCTGTCCTGTTGGTATATCCCAGATGAGTAAAAGCAGGGATGCACTTTGTCTTAACTTACTCAGGGTACTTCTGGAAGACACACTGCCTGTCTCAAGAAGACAGAACTTAGAATAGGACTGCTCTTGCTGTTGGACCTGAACCATCGTATGTGTGATTAGCTAATAGTTTCTTAGTGCCTTTCCTCTCTGTAAAGAACATGGACAATCAAATCTTATTGCTTCTCCAGCTGGGGATTGGGTGTGAGGCAGACACTTCATATATCGAATGTCTTTGGTTGTTTAGTAGCTAGAATTGGGTTCTTCCTCTTCTAGTCAGAGAAACCCATTTTGTATCTTTCCTCCTTTTCAGTCAGTGGATACTTTTATTTCTTTCCTTCTTCCTTCTCTCCCCTCCTAAGTAGTAGGTGGACCCTAAGGTCTAGCCCAGAATTGGAAGAATCAACCCAATGTCCCTTTCTACTTTTCTAGCCCTAAGTACAACAAATCATTCCCCAGCTCAAATATCTGTATTGAAACAGTCACTAGTGTAGATATAAAGGTCCATTCTAAGCTACTTTCAAGATGTTCATATTCTTAGGTGGGACTTGAACAAGGCTTGGTTTGTATAATTAGTGACCACCACCACCTGATCTGTTCCTTTTTGTTTCTACCCTGTCCTCACCCCTCACTACCATTGTGACTCTTTGAAGCTGCCTCTGTGCGTTTTGTACACTGATATATAGGATGGTGGGAGGAGTCTAGGACACAAGCACTCCTGTGGGAAGAATCCTGAAGTTTTTTATGTGGTGAAGAGGTGAAATATAGTGCAACATGATGGTTCCAGAAAGACTAATAATGTCCTGATGCATAATTAGGCAGCACTCAGCCATGGTTCAGAGGAGTTAATAACCATCTGTAAAACTGCAGTTATTTTTCTTTTGGATGAGCTATGATACCAAAAGAGAGGAAATGGATTAATGCAGAAGTATTGGCACAGAAAGTCCATAATTAAGTTTTTATCCACCAACCCATAATAGCTTGGGTGCTAGCTGTTCCAATCAGCTTATATAACTGTGGGAAACCTGGGTGCTGTTCCTTTCCTTCCTCCCTTGCAGAGATAAGTTAAATTAATTAGGAATTTCTCCATTATATTCCTTGCTGATATCAATATCAATGTGCTTACCAAATAAGTACCAGTGTCCACTAACCTAATAGCCTAAGACTCATGAGGATAAACTGAAAGAGAAAAGGTAAAGAGAAAATTAGACACTGAACAAAAGCATCTCCTAAAATTAGGAAAAACCCCTGCCCTCTCTGAGATCTTTTACCAACAGATGGGTAAAAGAACATGTTAACTAAGTTCCCTTGCATAAAGTGGGGATGTTAGCATGCAGAACAGGATTTTCTGAGAGTATCAACTTTCGTTTTTACCAATGCAGATAGTGACATAGCTTTTTGAGAATAGGAGCTAAATCTTTTGTTTTTTAATATCCCCTGGCATAGGTAGGACAAAGTTCTGAAACAAGAAGTATAGGCTGGCTAGCACTTTTTTTTTTTTTTTTTGTAAATTAATCCCAGGAAACCCTGGAAAATTACACCTGGGGACCAGAAGGTAGACTTTGCCAGATTCTATCAGAAACCTGTGCCAAGGGGATTCTGATAGCTCTCTCTCTGATGCAGACTCAAGGAGCATGTCAGATCTCACAAGCATGAAGGAGAGAAGCTTTCCCTACCCCGACATCTGAAAGTGGTGGGCCAGATTGAGCACCTGGTGATCACACTGGGCTCCCTCCGTCTGGACTGTCCAGCAGCTGTGGTTGGTGAGTGGAATTGAGAGCGGGACGTATGGACCCCTATCATAACCCTCTCCCTTCTTCCACCAAACCCTCATGAGGTCTCATGCCTGTAAAAACTGACTTCTTCAAAATCCCAGGTTTCTACTTTTTCTGTACTAGACTTGTCCCAAGTTTTACTGTGCAAAGTACCATATGGGCTCTGAGCTACACTCAAGACATGTTGAGAATCACTAAGAAAAAGGAGTGTGTAATTCAGGATAAAAAAAATTAAGGGTAAGAAAATAGACATTTTTGTGTGCCAGTTAAGATGGTTCCCGAAAGCTTTCCCTGAGCTAGTTAAGGTATAAAGCAAGATCCTCTTATTCCTTTGCCACAAATCTCTTGATAACTCCCCACCACCTCCTGTACTTTCCCTTATGTACTCTACTTTAGACCACTGTAAATGCCTGAGCTTTGTCTAAAAGCCTTTGTCTTTTAGAGTTTTAAAGACCTAGGTTTGAATCTTGGCTCTATCATCTTTTAACTATAATGATCTGGGAAAATTATTTAATATAATAGATGCTCAAAGGATGTTTATTAGATGGATGGATGGATGGATGGAAGATTAGATGGAACCCATTGGTGATAAGGCTGACTTCAAACCAGAATGACAATAGTTGAATCTTCCTTTTTTTTAGAAGACAATGAGAAAAACTTGTCCCTTGGTCTCCAGACTCTCCGATCCCTTAAGGTAGGATTGATTTTTCTTTCCCTTTGATATTTACTCTCTGATGCAGGTCCTTTTGCACTGACAGTGGGATCATTGACAGTGACCAGTGATTCTCCTTTGTTTTTAGTGCATAATAAATTTGGATAAGCACCGACTGATCATGGGGAAGACAGACAAGGAAGAAATCCCTTTTGTGGAGACAGTTTCCTTGAATGAAGACAAGTAAGTGCCCAAATGAGTCAGGTCAAGTAAAATCCACTTGTCATTAAGTGGAGGGTTCTCATACAGGATATTGGGTTGTGTCCTGCCTTTATCCCTCATCATACCATAAGTACACTGACCCCTAACCCCTAGAGTTCTCCATCCCACAAAACTCTCATTCTAAAATGAGTAGTGATGATACTGGTGGGGAAAATAAGTAGCTTTTAAACTAAAATTGTACTTGCCTTCAACCTAATTTCTTTGAATTTGGTATCATTTCTTCTATTTCTTTCTCATTTCAGCACTTCAGAAGCATAACTACAGACTGCAGCATGTCTGCACGTATGCATACATACCAGGTTGACAGATTGAGAAAACTGGGTTTGAACCAAATGCAGTAGCAACTTGCTGTGGACCAAGTCCTTTCCTCTGATAGAAGCTCCAGGGGCTCCTTCCCACCCAGACCTCTCTAGACTTTAGTCCGTGCTTAGAGATCTTATCTGGTTATAGCCATTGTTTTTTATTACTCTGATCACTTAATTTATAGACCTTTTGACACTGCCAGGTCTCACTTGTGGCCTACTTCTCTGCTTCTTCCAGGAATTTGCTTTTATTAGTCAAGTATAGGGGCTGCCAGGTTCTATTTCTCTATAGATAACACTTGCTTCTTTTCCTATAGCTAAAATGTATAATAAACAGGAACCTGACCTTTACCTCCTCTCAGCTGTTTCAAAGAGGTACAGGATACCTAGGTCTCAGAATTAGAACTTCTTCTAACTCATTCACTGATTTATCAAGTATAAATTTATCTGTAAGAGCCCGGAGAGATCATCTAGTCCAACCCTTTCGTTTAAAGATCCAGAGAAGCAAGTGAATTATCTAAGCTCTTATACTAAGTCAGTGGCAGAGGAACCTACAGACTCAGACTTGACAAGCCAAGATTATGTTCATTCTCCCATGCTGCTGCTTTTGTCTTCAGGCTTTCAGAGGAGAATGAAGAGGTGAGGGTTTGTAAAAAGGCAGGATAAGGGAAGAATCTGCTTTGGGGATGGATGCCAGGAGGATCTGAGTAGGCTTCCCTCCTGTGTGTTAAGTCTACTAAAAGTCTCTGCCCCAAATTATTACATGTAGGACTTTATTTTGGTGCCTAAAAGCCGAGGGTACAAAGATGAGTGAGATGGTCCCTCACTGTGAACTTCTTAGAGGGGAGAAGGGGGAAAAGAACCACAGACAGAAGAACATTAATCACTTTCTGAGATGGAATTGAAGGCTATGGTAAATAATCTGGGGATCATTATTAGATATTGATACCCCCAAGATCCAGTCATTATTTCTGCCCTATTATTTGTCTGCCATGGACCCAAGTGGCTGGGATCAGGAATAGGGAAAGGAGATGGAAAAAACCCTAAGAGGTTTAGAACTGAAGGAAGTACTGGGTAGAATCAGTTGGTGGAAACTCCTACCTATGGAAACCTTTCTAGGGTGAAGGTCAGGAATGAAACTTCCAGGAAGGGAACTGAGGGTTGGGACGCTCTTCAGCTTTGCTCTATTTCAAGGAAAGAGGAAGGGCAAGAGCTGGCAGTGTTAAGGACAACTTTTTCTGACTGCCCAATGTCCCCTGACTCTTCTCAAAACATTGAAGATCACAGGGGTGTCTTGGAGCTTTTTTGTTAGGGTGTCAGCTTAGGCACACAGATACCTGTAATGGAATCTCCCCTTCAATTTGGTCATAGAAGTACTTGGAGAAGTCAGAAAAATACTCAGCTGTGAGTGTCTTTTTAAGAGATTCCCAATTCTTGCTTCATAGAAGTAGTTTCCAGAGCAATTGATGGATCCCACATTGAACTTTGCCAGGTCCCACCAATAATCTCCTCTAGGGTTCAGCTACTGCTTCTACCAAACAACTTTTTGGAACTGTGAATGTTTTTAGGCTTACAGAAGCTCCCTAAAGACTAGGAACTTGGTGACTCCCACTTGAACAGTTAGACAGCCATAGTATCACCTACGTCACCCCAAAGCTCCCCTTCTTATCAGCCTCTATAGAGAAAGCAAGATGGAAAACTAAGCACAGCCACAGCAGAGAAGGCCATGCCTGAACTTCAGCAGGGGTGATCCCAGGTTACCAGCCTTCAGTGCCCCCTCCAAATTTACCACATTTTTGTCTGGGGTGAGGGGGGACCTGTGCCTTTCCACCGAGGCTTCTCCACTCTCCTGCCCTACCTATCATGGCATCACCGTGGTCTGCTCCTTACGCTAAGGCTGAGTTGAAATAACTTCATCCCTTCCTTCCCAGGTTGAAAAATTCCACTCCAAGCCTCGACTCTTGGCCACAAGAGAGGCATATTGGAAGTTCCTTGGCCTGGTTTATCCTTCTCTGGATTCCTGGTGGACCAAGTGAGGCCAGAAATTCTTAGGTGCTGGAAGATGTGACTGATTCTGACCCCTGAGTTCAGGATTATATGGTGTCAGAGGGATGATCAGATGGCTTTAGTGATCTTTCTGGCCTCTGAGAATTAATGATTTTCCTATTTTGGAATAGAAACAGTTGGGGTAATCTGAGCTTAGGGTATCATAATCTCATTCAGTGCAGTCAGATCATTTGAATTCACTAACCAAATAATTGTGCTTTAAACCTCGGGCTTGATAGAGATACCTAAAAATGTCTAAAGGCAATTATGGGAAGTCTTCAGCTTAATTAGTCTTTAAATGCTGCCAAGTTTATTATTCTGATAGCCCATATCTCTTTAGTATTCATGAGGGAGCACCTGATCTACTTTTTGGGGGGATGGCAAGGTAAAAAGGTAAAGTTAGTTCTTCCCAGAATCCTGCAGAATTCTCTCTGGCACCTCTGGTGAGAAGAAAGTGTCTACCCAGCTCAGAGTTCTCAAGACAGCCAGTAGCAGGCATTAACCCTCTAGAACTAGTACCCCATTTCTTATTAGATGTCCATCTCATGTACAGGAAGTTTGAAATATATTGTTTTGTTATTTGGTATATCTATGCCTGAGTTATTTGAGGAAAAAAATGTTTTCTGACTTTTCTATTTCCTTGCCCTGCACAGACCCCGTCTGGTAAGATTTTCTATTCCTTAGCTCAAAGTGTCTGTAGAATGGATTGCTTACTGTGTCAGCTGCCCTGACTCTTGTATAATAGAAGCATCCTTCCAGGCTGGAGACATGGAGGAGATGAACTGGATTCTTCCCTCCTTTCGTTGCCAAGCCTCTACATTGGCACTTTTACCTGCTCAGTGTTTCTGGCTGTGTTGGGTTTATTTGTGAGATTGATGTAACAATAAAGTGAAATCTTCCCCTCTGCGTGCTTGTCTGACAAAGTCTCTTGTGTCAGGGCCCCTGGAAGGTGAGGGAGCCCAGGTACAGCCTGATTGCATCATAGGGTCTTCTGAACACAAGGCTTTGAGGTCCTCATTTTTCCATTGCTACTGGTCCTTTAGCAGTCTCTTACTGGCTGTAAGTCCTTGGGAAAATTAGTGAACCTCTCTGAGCTTGATTTTGTAATTTTTAAAATAGATGTGTTAATTCTTACTACACAATATCATATGTAAAGTGGTTGGCATATAGTAGTCCCTTAAAGGTTTAACTGTATATGAGAATAATCTTTTCTGGTGGGTCAGTAGTGTGTAAGAGAGTATCTCTTTTATAAAGGGAAATTTTTATTTAGTTCAAATAAATAGGACAGGTTTGGGAAGGGGAAGTATTATTGAATGAGCCTTAATGTATAGTTAAAGCCATTGTCTAAATGACATTTCAAATAAATGCATTTTACAGATGATAGAAACTTTTAAGTGTTCATATTTGAATATTTAAACAGTATGATTAAAGAATCCACAAGAAACATTTTTAAACTATGACAGTGTTTATCACAATCTAGAATTATGGTTCCACTATTACTCAGATGATACCACCTCAAAAGGTTTTGTCTTATTTTTGTCCATTTATTCTAAATTTAAAAAATTAAAAAGATTTACCCAATGTGACTCTTAGTCAATGGGTGACAGATTCAAGATTCATGATAATCTTAATAGAATGAAATAAAGAAAAATAAATTTTGAAAGAGTTTAAAAAAATACATCCTGACTTTCATTTTTGAAAAATCTGTTGCTCTTGCACAGTGGGGGAAAGTTTGGATTAACAGGTTTACATGAAGATGATGTTGGTGTTTTAGTTAAGGAGTGTAGAATTATTAAGGACTCTGTGTAGGAGATGTCATTTGTAAGGCAGGAACATGTGCACAATTTGTGGACCATCTAGAAAAGGGCAACGATAACATAATTATTATCTTCAGAGCTGTCGTGGAAAGTGTTCTTTCTGGAACTGGAAGGCAAGCATTTCCAGTAGGTGAGGTTGCAGGGAGGCATACAGATCCAGGTTCAATTGGAGGGAAGCATGTACTATAAACCAGGGACTATCCTAACTCCTGCAAAGAAGGTGGTATTTTTCAGTTTTGCAGAAGGAAAAGCTAAGGCTCAGAGTGGTATCAAGATACAATTGTTTAGCACAATTAAGTGAATTGTCTCTAAATTTTCTTTAACTGGAAGTGAAAGGTGGGATGATCATTTTCTAGCAATATTGTGAAAACTTTTTGTATTGGGTAGAAGGTTGGATAAGGAGACCTCCAAAGTAATTTCTTTTTTTTTTTAATGCTTATTTATTTTTGAGGGGGGGGAGGGGCAGAGAGAGAGGGAGACAGAATCCCAAGCAGGCTCCAGGCTCTAAGCTGTCAGCACATGGTCCAATGCAGGGCTCGAACTCACGAATCTCGAGATCATGACCTGAGCCAAAGTCGGATGCTTAACCTACTGAGCCACCCAGGTGCCCCCAAAGTAATTTATAATGCCAACATTCTTTGATTCTAGGATATCTTTATTAAATGTGAATTGCATTGTGAATCAAATATAGTCTCTTGTTGACTCACTGCCATCTCTACAAACAGACTAATTAATTTGGATCTAAATTATGATCTTTTTACCCAGATTTGAAGGGTTGCAGGTTACTGTTCTTATGGAATCAGAAAGCAGAGATAAACTATGTATTATAGCTTGGACTCCTCTTTCAGCTGCCACTTCTTCCTTCCATTATTAGTGCATCCTGAGCTGTAATAACTACTGTCTTATTTATGCTTGTTTGTCTGGGCAATGACCTACTGGCAGCTGTTTCTCACATGGTGTCAAGCATATGGGCATTGTGACAACTGTTTTCTCAAAGATGTTTTTATTCATGGGTCATGGTATGTTCTGGAAGACTGGGGCTGCCAGATGCCTGACCAGGATGGAGAAAAATGGACCTTTATCTAATTTTAGTAAGTGACTGGTCCAAAGGTTCTAACAACCTGATGACTATAAACCTTGTTCTTTCTTTCCAGCACCTTTATCACATTCTTTCCTAGACCTGTGCCTCTACCCAGCAAATCCCAGCCATAAATGGGAATTCAGTCTTAGCATTTCTTTTACTAGAACTGTAGTAGCCTCCAGATTTGTAGTTAATTCAGAAAACTTAGCTCTCCAGGGAACTCACGTACTTTCATATTGACATACTCTAACAATGCCAGTTGTCTGGAACAGGAGAAATAGGTGGGGGAAAGGGGGTGTGGTTGATCTAGTGGAGATATTTGTGTTTGCCAGGGGAGAAACTTGGAAGGGAAAAGGAGGGGGAAATGTAATCTTCGGTACTGTGAGCCTAGATAACAGGAATTTAACCTTTCTTTCATCATGTGGCAAACTAATGTGGAATGTTGGGATTCTGGACTCCTTGGATATACTAGATGACCTTGTAATTGGGGGAGCTGCTAACGTGGTTCTCATCTTACTTATTTTGAAAATGGGTAAGAGATGAGAATCTGATTGGTATTGGGGCTGATCATACGAAGAAGCAATTACTCTTTTTTGAAAGTTCTACAGAAACTGTCCCTTACATCTTTGACTGAGTTCATAATAGTTTCTCTGTGATATATATAAATAAACCAGTGGGAAATAGAAAGTATATTAAAGTGAACAGGCTTCATAAAGACCAATTAGACCACAGGGGTGTGTGAAGGGGGCCAGTTCTAACCTCTGAGGAAGGGTAGCCAGAGAGTAAGACCAGCTGGGGATGCCCATTGGAGTGTAGAATTTCAGAAATTGTAGGACTCAGTATCAGTAGGTAAGGGGTGAGAGGAAGAACAGGAATTGAAAAGAGTGACAGTTAAAGGGAAGCAAAACTAAAGTGGAAATGCCAGCATAAGTTGATTCCACCACTGGTATTCAGATCTGTCTGTATATACCAGAAGCCTGGAGGGTGGGCCAGTCAGAGTGTATGTATTTGAGAGACTGAGAAGCATCCTGGGAAGAGTGAACCAGTCAGACATGTCTGACCCCTTAACAAAAGTCTTGTTGGCAACATCAGACCAAAATGGCGGACCAAAAATACAGCTTCCTCCCAAAACCCCACTAATAACAGTACAGGTACTTGGGTGGCTCAGTTGGTTAAGCGTCTCATTTTTTATTTTGGCTCAGGTGATCTCATGGTTTGTAAGATGGGCCCCTCATCAAGCTCTGTGCTGACTGCATGGAGCCTGCTTGGGATTCTCCCTCTCCTTCTCTCTCTGCCCCTCCCTTCTTTGTGCCTGGTCTTTCTCTCAAAATTAATAAACAAACATTTTTAAAAATACTGGTAAAGAATATTAAATGACATAAGTCAATGAGGACAAAGAATGTCGGAGAAAAAATAATAGCACCCAAACAATGTCAACAAAATCTTTGAATCTGGAAAGTAAAAGACAAGCAACAATTGTTGGAGCTGTCTAGAGAAAGCAGAAATCTAATGTGGGGAGTGGGGGCTAGGGGTGGGTATGATGATGAGGATAATAATAATAATAATAGTAATAAGTAAGCACATGTGTGCCCCAGAACCACAGAAAAGACTGAGTGAGGAATTGGAGACATCAGTTATCTGAATATCAAGTGGCAGGGATGGAGGGCTAAAAACACAATGATTACCTTACACTATAAATTAAGTTAGACCTGAGATTCTCATCCCTTACTTATTCATTTGTTTGTTCATTCCTTCATCCCCTGGAGAAGCTGAATTAGTTGGAGCCACCAAGAACAGCTGGTAGCTGGGAAAAGACATCCCGATGAAAATGGAGATTTAAAGTTGAGCATTCTGAAGCATCAGACACTTCTGTCCCTGGCTCTTCTGTTGGGACAGTGCTTTCACTGCAGCCCTTTCAAGGTGGTTTTTTCCTCCCACAGTCCTATTATTGGTCAAGAGTTGGAGTAGATGCTCTCCTTGTTCCTTATCACTGCTTCCAGGTATTTCTCCCTTTGTCTTCCCTTAAAACTCTCCAGCTTTGAGTCTCATGCCCTCAAATCGTATCACTTATTTCATTATTGTTATCTACAAAATCTACAAGCTCCTGGGTCATTCACTCTCATTTCTCAAAAAGTTTAGCTCTTGGCTCATTTCACTCCCCGTAACACTACTCCTGTTTTAATTCTTGGTGATTTAATTATATACATGGATGATCCTTTCAACACCTGGACATATTGGTTCCTTGAATAACAGTGTTCCACCAATTTTATCCTCTCCCATTCCCTGCCATTCATTCCCGTGTTCATACCTTTGACATTATTTCCAAAAAACTCTAACTCTTCCGTGTCAGACTCATGTATCTCACTGTCTGACCACCACCTTCTATCTTCCAGTCACATCCTAGCAACTTGATTCCAACACTCCTTTGACTACCACCTTTCACTGTCCCTACCCTCTCTCTCTCTGACTTCCTCTCTTCCCATCATAACCACTTTGGGTCCTAGGGTCAGTCATTATAATGATACACTTGCATATACTTTTAAGTCTGTATATCCTCTTTTTCTCACACTCACTTCACAAAACCACAGTGTTACTTAAAACCAGCTCTTTGCCTACTCTGCATACACCCATGCAGCAACCATGCTGACTAGCCTCACTTTTATTTTTTAATTCCAGTGTAGTTAACATACGGTGTTGTAGTAGTTTCAGGTGTACAATATAGTGATTCAGTAGTTCCATATATTTACTCAGTGCTCATCAAGGTAAGTGTACTCTCAATCCTCTTCACCTATTTTACCCATCCCCCCACTCCCCTCTTGTAAAAATCTGGTTTTTGGTTTGTTTTTGTTTTCCCTTTTTTCATTTGATTTGCTTCTTAAATTCCACATACGAGCGAAATCATGTGGTATTTGTCGTTCTCTGACTGGCTTATTTTGCTTAGCATTTATACTTGCTAGATCCATCCATGTTGTTGCAAATGGCAGGATTTCATTCTTTTTTATGACTGAATAATATTCTTGTGTGTGCGTGTGTACTGCATCTTCTTTATCATCAGTCAGTGGATACTTGGGCTGCTTCCAGTTTGGGTATTGTAAACAATACTGTAATAAACATAGGGGTGCATGTGTCCCCTGAAATTCATGTTTTTGTATCTTTTGGATGAATACCCAAAATTACAATTACTGGATCATAGTTCTATTTTTAATTTTTTGAGGAAGCTGCATACTGTTTTCCCCAGTAGCTGCACCAGTTGGCATTCCCATCAGTAGTGCATAAGGGTTCCTTTTTCTCCATATCCTTGCCAACACTTGTTGTTTCTTGAGTTTTTTATTTTAGCCATACTGACAGGTGTGGGGTGATATCTCACTGTGGTTTTGATTTGCATTTCCCTAATGAGTGATGTTGAGCATCTTTTCATGTGTCTGTTGGCTATTCTGCATGTCTTCTTTGAAGAAATGTCTGTTCATGTCTTCTGCCCAATTTTTAATTGGATTATAATTAAATTATAATTAATATATATATAAATCCAATTTTTAATTGGATTATAATGTAGTTCTTTATATATTTTGGATACTATCCCTTTATTAGATATGTCATTGGCAAATATCTTCTCCCATTCAGTAGGTTGTCTTTTAATCTTGTTTCTTTTGCTGTACAGAAGTTTTTTATTTTTAGAGTGCCTGGGTGGCTCAGTTGGTTGAGCATCTGACTTGATTTCAGCTCATGATCTGAGGCTCATAGGATTAAGTCCCACATCAGGTTCTGTGCTAAGTGTGGAGCCTGCTTGAGATTCTTTCTCCCTCTGCCACTCTTCCTCACTTGCTCCCTCTGTTTCTAAAAAGAAGAAGAAAGAAGCTTTTTGATGTAGTCACTAGTTTGTTTTTGCTTTTGTTTCCCTTGCCCAGGAGACATATCTAGAGAAATGATGCTACAGCCAATATCAGAGGAATTACTGCCTGTGTTCTCTGTTCTAGAATTTTTATGGTTTCAGGTCTCACATTCGGTCCTTAATCCATTTTAAGTTTATTTTTGTGTATGGTGTAAGAGTGGTCCAGTTTCATTCTTTCGCATGTAGCTGTCTAGTTTTCCAGCACCATTTGTTAAAGAGACTATCTTTTTCCCACTGTACATTCTTGCCTCCTTTGTTGAAGATTAATTGTGACTGGTCTCACTTTATTTCCTTTAATATTTTTTTAGATGTTTATTTATTTTTGAGACAGACACACAGTGTGAGCAGGGAAAGGGCAGAGAGAGAGGGAAACACAGAATCTGAAACAGGCTCCAGACTCTGAGCTGTCAGCACAGAACCCGATGCGGGGCCCAAACCCAAGAACTGCGAGATCATGACCTGAGCCGAAGTCAGATGCTTAACTGACTGAGTCACCCAGGCACCCCGTGACTGGTCTCACTTTAATTTCATCTCCATAACTCTCAGGTCCTTACCTCTGTCCAACAATCATATTTCCCTAGCCATTCCCCTTCCCATGCTCCTAGATCAGGGATCCACAAACTATTTATGTAAAGGGCCAAATAATAAGTATTTTAGGCTTTGCAGGGCATACAGTCTTTTTCATAACTAATCTACTCTGCCATTGTAGCAGAAAGGCAATATGTGAATAAGTTGAATTTGAATTTTATATAATCTTTATGTGTCACAATATAGTATTCATCTTTAGATTTTTCCCCCAGTCATTTAAAAGTATAAAAATTATCCTTCGATGCAGGCTGTACAAAAACAGGACTTGGCACAGGCTGTAGTTTGCTGGGCTATGTCCTAAGTTATTTCACACCTTCTCTTCTTCTCAAGTCTCTAACACCTCTTTTCCCATTCTCACTCTCAGATGATGACCTTGCTTTCTACTTCATGCATTAAAATAATCAGCAACACTCACCACCCCTACCTTATGTAGCCTCTAACTACCCCCTAACTTGCATCTGTGTGTGTGTGTGTATATATATATATTCAGCTTTCTCTTTTGTTACTGCTACCATAGCACAATACCTAACTACTGTATAATTTACCACATTTGTTTATTGTCTGTCTCCCCCTCTAGAATCTTAGTTCCAAGATGATTAGGGAGTTTTTTGTTTTATACACTGATGTATACCCAGTGCTGAGAACAGTGTTTAGCATGTAAGTATTCAGCAAATACTTGAATGAATGAACACGGACTACCAGACCAGCAAGCAGAAGTTTAGACAATTGTTTACAGAGAAACTTAGCTTTCTTTCCAAGAGAAAAGACTTACCTATCTTGTTATTTGGAGACCTCCTTGAGCACACCAGGTAGGATTTTTTCAAGTTTCTTTGGAGAAACACCCACAATAATAAATCCCCATTTTATGAGATTGACCCAGTACTTAATATGTATATACTGTGTGTATGGATATGAAACCAACGTTTCACAAAATAACTTTTTTATATGTGATATATTCTGATATATTTTCCATTCTATTCTGTCATTTGGGGCAGCAGGGGGCAGGGGTTGGTTGTAACTGATCACATTTATTTCACAAACCACTAATGGGTTTGCAATCAGAATTCTGAAAAATACTGCAGGGTGACCTAGTTACAAGCCCTGTCCATGTGTACAGAGCTTCCAATCAGCTTTCTTTCTAAGACTACACTCTTAGCCGAGGAGCTCTAGACATTCAAGAAAAGCTTCTAACACAAAAAAATAGAAACAAAGACTGAAAAACTCAATGCAGACAATTCAAGAAATAAAACATTGGAAATATTCTCAGAGAAATAAGATATTGCATCCCCCAGATGGAACAGAATGCTATTTAAAGGGTGGAGGGAAGGGTGGACAAGAAAGTGCTCTAGTAAATATAAGGTAGGATAACTGATATGTAAAAATTCAAAATAAGATTTGACATATGGAAATCTTTCAGAAAAAAAGTAGAAAAGAGAAGAAATGATAAATTATCCTACGACAAAAGCTGTGCAGTAGGCTTAGAGAACAACCAATCCAGAGTGAGGGAGGATGATGGATTCTTAGAGGGTCGTCTCCAGTTTAAAAAACAAACTGATAGGCTACCCGATGTGTCTGAATGTATTGAGAGGAGAGTTTTGGATAAATTAATTATAGATACTTGAGTGCTAGCCACTTAAGAAAGCATGGAAAAAGAGGCAGTGGCTAATTTCAGTCAAAAAGCCAAAATTTAGTATTATGCTAATAGGATCAACTATGAATAATATGTAGTTGTAATATAATGAATGGTTATTTACCTAAGGTGTATTAGGTACACTGAAGGACAGAGAAATAATATATGTGTTTATGACAGGGCATTAGAGTATAAATGCATAGTCTATTTCCTATAGCAAGAAGTAAAATAATAGCCCTAACTGAAAAATCAAGAACTAGTAGAATAAACATGTTATTAAGAAACATGGAGCGGGGCACTTGGGTGGTTCAGTTGGTTAAGCATCCGAGTCTTGGTTTCGGCTCAGGTCGTGAGCTCTTGGTTTGTGAGATCGGCCCTGCGGCTGGCTCTGCACTGATAGCGCAGCCTGCTTGGGATCCTCTCTCCCGTTCTCTCTGCCTCTCCCCTGCTCACACACTCTCCCTCTCAAAATAAATGAATAAACATTTAAAAAGAATATATGGATATAAATCCCAGAAGAGATAGCTAAAAGGTAAGAAAAAGGTTGTTTCTGAGGAGCTGAAATTGAGAATGTTAGAGGCTGGGGCAAGGTCTGCTGTGAAATCCTATTTGATTCTTAAAAATATACTTTATTGGGGGCGCCTGGGTGGCTCAGTTGGTTGAGCATCAGACCGGCTCAGGTCATGATCTCACGGTCTGTGAGTTCGAGCCCCGCGTCGGGCTCTGTCCTCATAGCTCAGAGCTTGGAGCCTGCTTCAGATTCTGTGTCTCCCTCTCTCTGCCCCTCTCTCGCTTGTGCTGTTTCTCTTGCTCTCAAAAATAAAACATTAAAAAATAATATATATATATATATACTTTATTGGTAAAAATAAATAATGTAGATTTCATTTATTTGAAAATCATAGTGATTTAGAGAGGAGGGACTGTTTTCGTTAAGTGTTCCCTTAGAACACTGGGAGACCAACAATACTGATTTAACAGTCTTCTAAAAGAAACTCTTAAGATTCTCCTAGCTTTGGTACTAACCCTTGTATTGCTATGTTATTTTAGAGACTCCAGTAACTTATCAGCAATAGTGGCACCAGCATCTTTAGGAAAAGAGAGAATATTCTGGCCCTATATATTGTTATCACGGTTGGGACCAGAAAGTGATGTGGCATGGCACACTTACGCGGCTTTACAGGCAGCAGAGGGGAGAAAAATCTCACTAAAGGAGGTTGAGTAGGAGGAAGTATCCTGGTCAGGCATGTGGTAAAGGAGAGGGCTCATATAAGACATTCCTGGGCATGTTCAGAAATAATTGGAAGAACTTTGTGTGTGTCCTGTCCTGCCATAAAACTAGAGGCACAATCCAAGGAAATCATCATCACTGATATTGTGCATGACTCCATTTGTTCTGGACTGGCATGACCTGGGAAAGTGTTGAGTAGGTCAGGTAGGAGTGCAGAAATAAGAAAGGGGCATCCAGAGAGCTGTTTGATCACTGCAGGGGAAAGGAGGTGAGGGGGCTGTAGAGAGAGCTGGCAAAACGTTGGTCTCAGATACATTTGTCCTGGATACATAAATTATCACTTCTACTTCCTAACCTTCTGACTCCACATTTAAATCCCCCACCAGGGAAATTTTCAGGCCTCACAAAGAAGAGGGCCCAGGCCAAGTAGGAGGGTGCCCTGGATCTGTGTCACTCCTTAAAAAAGAATGAAGTAGGGAAACCTAGTCACAGGGAAAAGAGGAAAAGGGGGTACCAACTAATTGAAAAGAACTCTGATGTAGCCTGAAGGTCTAGGAAGACCCGACATCAGAAATCTCCCCTCTCCTGCCTACTATGGTGCCCCAGATCCCATCCATAGTTCTTTGGGCTCAGCATCACCTTCTCATGGTTAGAAAGGAAACAAGTAGGGATTCAAGTAGGTACCTGGTTCTCTGACACAGACTAGAGGAACCTCTCCTGTTCACCCTTTCCCTTTTGTGGATCCCCACAAACACTGGTTTTTATACTATCCCAGTCTCCAGGTACTAAGATAATGGGCAAGGTCTCTGCCCTCAAAGAGCTCACAATATTTGGGTGGAGGCGGGAATATGGAGGCAGATGTGAAACCATAATTTTACCATAATGGGTTAAGTTACGAGACATTTGCACAAACACAGAAGGGAGTGCACTTCAGTCAGGTGAGTCTCTCGAACTTGGAAGACCCCTGCCTTAAGGGGAAAGTGTTATCTAGGTGTGAGCAGGGCAGAACAAGAGGAACTAACCTCTTTACTTCTATTGCATCACCTAAAACTACTTTCATTTTTTTGGGCAGAGATAAATTTCCTCAAAACCCTTGGCTCTAGCTGGGCCAGTTCCTCCCAGTCACTTTTCTCTTTACCCAAGCCTGAGGCTTCATTCAGCCTTCAGCCAGGCGACCATTTACAGTCACTCTCCACTCATGGCAGCCATATTCCATATTCTAGAACAGTGATGCCTAACATAAATATTAAATTCTCTACATTTAAGAAATAAAAAGAAACAAATGAAATTATTTTAATAACATTTTATTTAATCCAATGTATCTGAAATATTTCAACCTTAATATAAAAATATTATTGAGATTTTTTTTTGCACTAAGTCTTTGAAATCCAGTGTATATTTTACACTTACTTCGGAGTAGACACATTTCAAGTGCTCAATTACCACACGTGGCTAGTGGCTACTGTATTGGACGGTGTAACTTTAAAATTCTGCTTCCATGAGTGTACTTGGTAATGGAGAAATACCTCCATTAAACAGATAAGGCCTATCAGACAGAGGCATTACTATATATTTATTTTAACCCTTTGTACTCCCAGTCAAGGGAGAACAATTTTGAAGAAAAGGCCTATGAGGTTTTAGCCAGTGAGTACTCCCTTTAAATGCCAGACCTAGACAATTAACCCTAAATTGATCCCAAACTTGCTTTTAGCAATCACAGATCCACAATGCCTCACAGTCAGACACATCTGTCCTCAGGTGTGTCCAGATTGTTCTCTGGCCAACAGACCACCCACAACAAAGACCTGATATTTCACTAATGTGACAATATCTTCACAGGGCAGCCTCGAGGGGATTTGATGGAAGGTCATCTAGTCCTACCCCTCTGATTCTGGTTGGGACTAGGTGCCATTTGGGATTGAAAGGGGTTAAATATATTTGGGGCAGCATCAGACACCTTGTGTTACATTCTAGCATCAACAATATTACATGGGAGAAAAATATTGAAACAATTCTATTAAAACATTACTGCAAACCAGAAAAAGACTACCTTTAAGTTTCGTTTAAAGAAAGAAACGTGGATATCCCCATGGGACAATTTGAAATCCATAGATAAGACTTTAATCTCATATTGAACCAAGAACCAGAGGCCCAGAAAAGTAAAGTGTTTTGCCCAGTCATTCAGGATCTGTAGTAGTGGTGATGAGCCCTGAAGTCTTTCCCCTATCTCGCTCCACACTGTCTCCACTAAGTGAAAAATATTTTAATTGGAGACACTGTGCCATCTCCAGGGTTCTAAAATTACCTGCAGAGGATGACCTGCACTGGAAAGATTGGTCAGCCCTCCCTCGACTCTTACTTAGGGGCCAGCCGCCCTGAATAGGAATGCAGCGCCGAGACCCCCCACCTTCTGAAGTGCTGGGCAGAGGAGGCCACTAGGGTGGTTCTTTCGCCAACTCCACACCCTGTGGAGCCTGACCTGGCCCGGCCCAGCTCAGCCGCGTCGCTGTGGCCCAGCTCCGGCAGCAGGCTGGGTCTAGGCGGTCAGCCCCCAGCGGGAGGCAAGCGGGGAGACTCAAACAGAAGCCAGACACACGAAAGCAGAGATTGTTAGAAACCCTGAGGGGAGCTGCGTCCGAGAGGCACATGGGCGGCAGGTTGGTACCCAAAGTGCCAGAGAGAACCCCGACTCCCCGTTTGGGGGTTAGGCTTCCCGGGAAAGGATGGCTCGGCCAGTCAGTCCCATAGCTCCGTCTCCACGCCCGCCACCCGACCCCCTTGCGCCTGCGGGATGGGCCGCCCTCTCGAGCAATCCCTGGGGCTTGGGCTCACTGCAGCCTTGTGTCTGGTAACGAACGGCTCCGGCCTCGCAGGGGTTGCTGGAAGTTCCCATCTCAGCTCCCGGGTTTGTTGGGGGTCTTCCTGAGCAAGATGACTTCTCAGCACACTGGCGGTCCACAGCCCCCGCTGCTACTGCCGAGAAAGACAGCCTCGCGCCTCAAAGCTCTGCTAGGCCAAGGCTGCACCGCTGGAGGCTCCCCTTCGTTTTCCGGGCCGGAGTGTCCGCCGGACTGGCGTCGGCACCGCGCAGCCTCCGGGCCCTTCGCATCGGGAACCGTTTCCGGGGCGGATGCTTTTTGTAGCTGACCCGGCGCGGCCGGTGACGCCAAAGCCCAGACGGAAGTGCGGGCGGAGGAGCCGGAGCCGGAGCCCGAGCCCGAGCTCCAGCCGGGAGCAGGTCTCGGGGGGGGCTCCGGGTTGTGGGAACTGCTGGGCCTGGCAGCGATGGCGACTCTGTGGGGAGGCTTCCTTCGGCTTGGCTCCTTGCTCAGCCTGTCCTGCCTGGCGCTCTCAGTGCTGCTGCTGGTGCAGCTGTCAGACGCCGCCAAGGTGAGTCCGCCCAGCCTTCGCTCCAGACTGGAGCTCCTCCCCTGCTCCTGGCCTTGCGAAAACTGAGCCTGTCAACCTGCTCCCACCCCACTCCTCTCCCAGCTCTGCCAGCCCGACCCCTAGTTTCACAGCCCTAGCAACCCCCCTACCCAACACCCTACTGCCTGAGAGCACTCTCGGCCCCCGGCCCTGACAGTCTGACAGTCACTGCTCCCACTCCACCCCGAGCCCCGACACTACTCTCCTCTTTCCCGCCTGACTCCACCGGCTGCACCAGCTCCACCCGCTCCGCCCTGCCCTGACTGTGCGCGCAGCCTGGAGAGCAACTCCTCCACCTCCTAGGCATTTCCCTTCCCAGCCCCGACAGCACCCGCCTCAAACTTTACAACCTTTCCAACTCTGAGAGCCTTTAACTTTCTACCCTCAAGCTCCAGATAGTGTGCCGCCGCCCTCCACCTGCCTCACAGACAGCCGTCTTCCTCGCGCTCCCACTCCATTCCCTAAGCCAAAGCGATAGGAAGCCCCCATGTCACGGAAATCTTCCCTCTTAGGAACTGACTCATTTCAGCTCATCCCTGAAGCGATTCCCTCCCCAGTGTAAGAACTTGCCTCTCTTGGCAGCCTTCCTTCCCAATGGGACCTACACAGAGTCTCTCTCACCAGCCTAATAACCTAACCTAACTCCGTGTAGGATCTCTTGGCCCCTTTTTTGCCTTCTCTTTCCCTGATAATTTAGAGGAGAAGGGAGGATCCAAACGGCGGGACAGGTGAAGTTGTGGCCTTCTCCCCTGCTTCAGTTCTTGGCTCTTCTAGCCTCCTCATTCTGCTCTTTAATCCCCTTCGGGCGCTATCCTCCAGACCTGCTCTGGCCCATACACACTTGTCCTCCTTGATGAGCTAGCTCCTTCTTGGGGAAAACAGAAGGAATTCACATTAATGTCATGGGGAAACAATGACATTTGCATTTTTTAAAACTAGGAGCTTTAATCTATAATATCTTTAAATATAGGGGCTGGGAAAGACGGGTTACATACAGAAAGATCAAGGGGTTTTTAACTGGGAATCCTTTTTGAAATCATCCCTACCTCCCACCAGAAACGGGGACAGCAGCTTTCAAAACATTGTCGGCATCCTCCGCATATCTCCTGTCATCACTTTAAGTATTGTATTGTAATCATGTATTTGTCTGTCATTCTCCATTCCTAGGGTGTGTCCTAATTACTGGCAGGAACCTGAATCCACTTCCTTGAGCACGAGTCCTGGTATTGAGCAGATGCTCTCACTAAGTGGTTGCTGAATGAATGAATGCATTGTCAACAGTTCTGCCACACATAGCACCACATAGAGCAGCAGTGGGCCTTGTCCTCGGGCAACTAATGAGCCAATGCCTTCTCAGATAAATTCCCTTTTGCTAGTGAAGCTTCTCCTACTCCCTGTACTCCTATATTTAGTCAGCTCTTTCTCCACCTCTTGCAGCTTGCTTTACCAGTAGTTATCCTCTCTCTCCACCAGAATTGGAAGCAAAGGTTCCTGGGAAGGGTAGACCAAACTGATCTCAGCTACTTCCCTTGTGTACTTCCTTTCTGAATTGTAGCCGAGTGCCTCTAAAACTTCATCTCTACTATAGAACTCTGGTCCAATCCCTTTTATCCATAGCAATGCCATCTACCAAAGGGTGGAAGAATGGCGGATAAAGGAATTGTGACTTATTTTATAAGTAATATTTAGTTTGATTCTTCCCTATCCTTTTGTAATTGGATTCTTATTTGCAGACACAGCTCTCTGCTGTGTCTGTTTACTGCCAGGCAGAGGGTGATAACATTAGCACAGTTTGACTGTCATATGACCTGTAAGTTGTGAGTAATAAATCACAGATCATGTACAGGTATTATTTCAAAACAATTTTATGTAATATTCATTCATTCATTCATTAGCATTACCAAAAGGAACCTGTGGCTTTTTAAAACTTTTATTTCTCAAAACGAATGGTTTTAGAATATTTGGCAGGCGATGCTTAGTAAAAATGTATGTGGTGCAGTTTTTTAAAAATACCGATGCTAACCTGTCAACAAGCTATAGTAAGTTTCCATTTTGGTTTACAGAACTTCGAGGATGTCCGATGTAAATGTATCTGTCCTCCCTATAAAGATAATTCTGGGCATATTTATAATAAGAACATATCCCAAAAAGATTGGTAAGTATTCTAGATTACTGAATTACCTGTCAAATTTCTTTCTATGGTTGTCACTGTTAGCCCAGAATGTAATTCATCCAATGTATTGTCTCCTTTTTAGGTACAGCTGATCCTTGAACAATGTAGGGCTTAGGTGTGCCGACCCTGGTGCAGTCAGAAATCTGCATATAACTTTTGACTCCCCCTAAACTTAACTGCTAATAGCCTACTGTTGACCAGAAGGCTTACCAGTCACACGGTTGATTAACACATATTTTGTAAGTTAGATGTATTATATGCTTTACTCTTACAGTAAAGTAAGCTATAAAAAGAAAATATTAAGACAGTCATAAGAAAGACAAAATACACTTACAGTACCATACTGTGTCTATTGAAAAAAATTGTGTACAAGTGGACCCATGCAGTTCAGGCCCCTGTTGTTCAAGGGTCACCTGTATTTCTTTTTAAATGTAAGTGTCAAATTCCACTTCCATTTGAAAAAGTGAGAGTAAGGCCTTGCATTCTTGATGTAAACTTACTGGAATATTGCCGAAACATGAAGACCCAAGTAGGGAGGGTTTTATAAGAGATGCAGCTGAGTTTGTGGCCCCTACCTGCCCATAGCTACTTTCCTGTGCCCCATTAAATCTTAATCCTCCCTCTTGCTTTTCAGTGGAAGGTAAGTAAGCCTCATTTATCTGGGTTAAAATTTTCACATCTTGTAGGTTTTGATGATATACTGCCAATTACATAGGAGACTGTGTTTAGAAGTGTCAGAAGGCTCAGGAAGGAATGGGAATGAGCCGTGTATATCACAGTTTCCCGATTGGTGTGCCATGGTTAAAGGCATGTCGAGAACAAGTCACTCCCTCAGCTCTTGGGGTAATCAGGCAGGCCTATGATGTCTGGGATCTTGCCTCACTAGTCACCAGCAGCCTCCTCTATTTATGGGCCTTACAAATGACAG
Source organism: Paguma larvata (assembly GCA_030068075.1). NCBI lineage: Eukaryota > Metazoa > Chordata > Mammalia > Carnivora > Viverridae > Paguma > Paguma larvata. Next base: position 63,400,063 of record CM057831.1, on the reverse strand, counting down.
CTTTGCCACATATGGCATAAAATGATTGGGAAACAGTTGTTTTGTAGCGGAATGGATGGGCCCCTTCTCATGAAGTTGTGATGTGTTATGGTTTGTAACCATGGTGGAATATTGCTGGGATAGGCTTACAAGAAAAATAGCTCCAAATGCTAGGAACTTTCACATATACCTGATTTCACAGCTAAATATCCAGCAAAATTAAAATTCATTTGGTTACAGTATTCCAAATTGACTTTGAAAAAGAAAAGGCAGCCTTTGAGCATGTTTATTTTTTCTGATATCGTTTCTGTTCTTCCCATGATATGCATTTAGGTTCAATCTGATATTTGATAAGTGTGTTCGTAAAAAATTTATATGAACTCTCATGCTTCACTTTATTTTTTTAAATATAATTTATTGTCAGATTGGTTTCCATACAACACCCAGTGCTCATCCCAACAAGCGCCCTCCTCAGTGCCCATCACCAACTTTCCCCTCTCCCCCACACCCCCATGCCCCCCACACCCGCTCAACCTTCAGTTTGTTCTCTGTATTGAAGAGTCTCTTATGGTTTGCCTCCTTCCCTCTCTGTAGCTTTTTTTTCCCCCTTCCCTCCCCCACGGTCTTCTGTTAAGTTTCTCAAAATTCACCTATGCATGAAAATATATGGTATCTGTTTTTCCCTGACTGACTTATTTCACTTAGCATAATACCCTCCACTTCCATCCATGTTGCTGCAAATGACCAGTTTTCATTCTTTCTCATTGCTGCGTAGTATTCCATTGTATATATAAACCAAATCTTCTTTATCCATTCATCAGTTGATGGACATTTAGGTTCTTTCCATAATTTGGCTATTGTTGAAAGTGCTGCTATAAACATTGAGGTACACATGCCCCGATACATCAGCACTCCTGTATCCCTTGGGTAAATTCCTAGTAGTATAATTGCTGGGTCATAAGATAGTTCTACTTTTAATTTTTTGAGGAACATCCACACTGTTCTCCAGAGCAGCTGCACCAGTTTGCATTCCCACCAACAGTGCAAGAGGGTTCCTGTTTCTCCACATCCTCGCCAGCATCTATAGTGTCCTGATTTGTTCATTTTAGCCACTCTGACCATCCATGCTCCACTTTAAGTGGTCTCATATTACAGGGGCACTGGGTGACTCAGTCGGTTAAGCATCTGACTCTAGAAATTAGCTCAGGTCATGATCTCACAGTTGGTGAGTTTGAGCCCCACGTTGGGCTCTGTGCTGACAGTGCAGAGCCTGCTTGGGATTCTTCTCCCTCTCTTTCTCTCTGCCTCTCACCTACTCATGCTGGTTCACATGCTCTCTCTCAAAAGTAAGTAAATAAATAAATAAATGTCTCATATTACAAAGTGATTTGGCTATATTCTTATAGATTTCTGTATCATCGAGTTACTTTTATGATATAAGAAAGCTGAAATAAGTTTAGTTATTTCTGTAAATTTTCCAAATACATTAAACATTTACATTTAGGTTAATCTCTTATTACTAATATAATATGATGCCTCTTATTGGAGGGGCAGGTAAACTCACTGTTCAGATGTTTAGCACTAATCTTTTCACTGACTTTTTATAATTCCAGGTTCAAACAGAACTGTATGCCATTTGTCTTTGGTTATTGGTCAAAATATGGGGCTTTGAAAATAAACATTGAGAACAAAATTTGTTTGCAATTTTTCTTCCCTCTCTCTCTTGCTTCCATCCTGCAGCTTAGCCTTTTACTAAGGATATGTTCTCAGTTGTTAACTGGCTTTATTAGGGTAGGCAGGTTATGATTAATCAGGACATTACTGCTTTACAAAGCCTCCAAATAACTATTTGGTCCTAGGTGTAGTTTTATCTTGTGGCTTCTATTTCACCCCATTGTTAGCATTAATTCTTTACTGACTTACACTGTCTGACTTAAGAGTTTGAGTTCTCTGGTTTGTTTGGGATATGATGTAAGTCCTCCTTTTGACACTAGGGGGAGGTGTTGCATCGTTCCCAGAGTGGTTGAGTTCTCTATCTGAGTTCTGTGTTTGTAAAAGGCGAAAGATTTATGCGATCTGAAGAGAAACCATAGTATAAGGGTTCTGTGTTTGTAATGACCCTCCACCCAGAACCAACCGTCCTGCTTCCTCTCCCACCCTGTATGACTTTTGCACAATGCTCAATATCTCCTTGTTATTAAACTGTATCAGTACTTAAAAAGAAACACTCAATATTCAACACTTAGATCCCCAAATAATTCCTAGGTATTGTTATGAAGGCTTCCAAAGCTGAAATAGGAAACTAGGAGATAAGTATTATTTTCCTGAGGTTCAGAGAGATACAGGGGAGCTAATCTAGGTGGTAGGAGCCCTGGGTTCTGTGGAAGTGTTGGGCTTGAAGACCTCTAGGATACTGAGATAGAGTCCCATGAATGGGATTTAGCTTCCTCTGCCCATTTTATGCCTGCACCCAGCTGGATACAATTCCTGATCCTCTATATGTTTGGAACAGATAACACAAATTTGTATGATGTGAGTTGTGGGACCTTACCATACTACCAATTGAGGCTTCTTTTTCATTAGTACCTTTGTTAAAATTAAATTACCTGTTAGGGATAATTGAATTTTTATCATTTATGCCATTTTAGGTTTTCTCTCTTATGCCACAGCTTGAGGGAATGAGACACAAAAAAGTACACCAAAGGGAAAGATGTAGCCTAGAGAACGGGGTGCCCCCAAGAAAGATAGGTGGGATGAGACAGGATGCTATTGTAGAATTCTTCAGGCAGCCAGAAGTGCCTAAGGAAAAGATGACAAAAGAAAATTGCCCAGCAGCTGCCAGGACAGGAAAGTTTTGTCTACTTAAAAAAAATTTTTTTTAATGTTTATTTCTTTTTGAGAGCGAGAGACAGAGCGCAAGTGGGGGAGGGGGAGAGAGAGAGGGAGACATAGAATCTGAAGCAGGCTCCAGGCTCTGAGCTGTCAGTACAGATCACAACGTGGGGCTCGAACTCACAAGCCATCATGACCTGAGCGTAAGTCCGATGCTTAACTGATTGAGCCACCCAGGTGCCCCTTGCCTATTTTTGCTGAAGGTGAACAGAGTAGAAGGCTCTTAATAGCTGGGGAGTGTAATTTCCTAGAATTGCCAGTTTTCTGGGAAATGATTTTTTTGATAGAATTTCTTTTTTCATAAGTCATAAATAAGTGGCCTGGAAAATGTGTGTGTGTGTGTGGGGGGAATAGAATATCCAACAACAAAAATATTTAGCCTTTTATTATTTTTTATATACTTCTTGGGTAATCAGTTCTCACTTTTAAATATTTTTGTTGTCCTAAGCCTCTTTCCCCATGCTTTTTCTTTTCTTTTTTTTTATTATAATAGTTTATTTTCAAATTGGTTTACATATAACACCCAGTGTTCATCCCTCTCCAAAGGCGAGGGAATTAAAAGCAAAAATGAACCAGTGGGACCTCATCAAGATAAAAAGCATGACAAAGGAAACAACCAACAAAACTAATAGACAACCGACGGAATGGGGAAGGATAATTGCAAATGACATATCGGATAAAGGACTAGTATCTAAAATCTATAAAGAACTTACCAAACTCCACACCCGAAAAACAAATAATCCAGTGAAGAAATGGGCAGAAGATATGAATAGACACTTCTCCAAAGAGGACATTCAGATGGCCAACAGACACATGAAATGATGCTCAAAGTCACTCATCATCAGGGAAACACAAATCAAAACCATACTGAGATACCACCTTACACCGGTTCGAGTGGCTAAAATGAATAAATCAGGAAACTATAGATGCTGGCGAGGATGTGGAGAAGTAGGCACCCTCCTACACTGTTGGTGGGAATGCAAACTGGTGCAGCCACTCTGAAAAACGGTGTGGAGGTTCTTCCCATGCTTTTTCAATAGACCTTTGCTCATTAAGAAAAGTAATTATTTTTTACGGTGCCTTTTAGTGTTCAGAGTTTCAGAATTTACCAACCATTAAGTGTGATTAGCCATTCAGATACTACACTGTGGCAGTTAAGACTAAGTTAATTAATTCATAAAAGAGATATCTCATATTTGGACAATGCCCCAAGATACTTTAAGTCATTTAAAGCAGTTTTTCTTGGTAACTGAACAAGTCTAAATATAACTTGATATGCTAAGTAATTTTCAATTCCATTTGGGATTTTTCAGATGCATTTTTAACTGTTAACAGCAACATTTTTTGAAAATAGCTACTTGATATATGTCTTTATGGTTCTTAGACTGTTAAATCTCACTAAATTGCTAATACTGAGAGAGCAAATGATTTCACTTCCCTTATTGTTCCTTAAATTCTTTCATTGGGTAAGGTCAGTGATTATTCTGGATTTTAGGAAAATTTTGATCAGTACAAGTAGAAAATCCAGGTAGGCTGATGCCATATTTTATCTTTGTTTTTTTCAGTGATTGCCTTCATGTTGTGGATCCCATGCCCGTGCGCGGGCCTGATGTAGAAGCATACTGCCTACGCTGTGAATGCAAGTATGAGGAAAGAAGCTCTGTTACGATCAAGGTAAAAAAAAAAAAAAAAGGCCTCTTTTCTGCTTCTGGAATAGTTCTTGATGGTGTCTAGCCAAGTAATAAAATTTTGGACTTCTGGATTCTATTTTAGTCACTCAATTACTGTTCTTCTCTTCCCTCCTCACCACCCACTAACCCCTTCCTTCCTCACCCCCAGCACCCCAGAGGAACAGTGGGCCTGCTTTCCACCTACCTCATTGAGATGCTCTGTGGGTTTATTCGGACACGTTACATAGGCGTGATATGACATGGCACAAAAATGCCCTATGTGTGTATCCCACAGCATATCCCAGCTTTCCTGTGGGCCGTGTTTGCCAGAAGCTGGCGAGAGCACAGCATGACTAGGCCCTCTTCTTCCTGCCTTCTCAACCCTTACAGAAAGAAATTGTATAAACTACTTTGTTCTAGAAATATCACTTCTGGATTCTAAGGTTTCCTTTCTTAATTTCCTATAGGAAATAGATTATAGATCACTCCTCACCATTTGGACTTCTAATGAATTAAATTACTTTATTACGGTGGCTAACGGTGCTCCTCCCCAATTTTTTACATAGAACTTCCCATTCGTTTCCCCTGAGAAAAGACTTCATTAGGAATCTGGGGTGGTCAGTGTAACAATTACAAAGATTTCTGTGGGAGAGTTTCTGATCCCAAAGGGTACTGTCCAGCAGAGAAATCCTCACTGTACTTTTTTATTTTTCAACTAAGTTTTTGATGAGTGACCCTAAAAGTCACTCATTGTAAGTGTATAACTGAATAAATTTTAGGAAATTTAAAACAATTAAAAAAATTTTTTCCATATGATTAATTTGTGCCCTGATCTTTGTTATTTCTCTCTTTCTGCTGGGTTTGGGTTGTTTTAGTTGTTCTGCTTCTAGTTCTTTTAGGTGTGCTGTTAGAATTCGTGTTATTGATTCTTCTTGTTTCTTGAGGTGGGCCTGGATTACAGTTTATTTCCCTCTCAGGACTGCCTTTGCCTAATCCCAGAGCGTTTGGATTGTTGTATTTTCATTTTCATTTGTTTCCGTGTATTTTTTAATTTCTTCTCTGATTGGTTGGTTGACCCACTCATCTTCTAGTAGGTTATTCCTTAGCCTCCATGTTTTTGGATATTTTCCAGGCTTTCTCCTGTGGTTGATTTCAAGTTTCAAAGCATTGTGGTCTGACAGTGTGCACGGTATGATCTCAGTTCTTTTATATTTATTCAGAGCTTCCCTGTGCCCCAGAATGTGGTCTATCTTGTAAAATGTACTGTGTGCAGTTGAGAAGAATGTAAATTTCTTTGCTTCTGGATGAAGGACCCTGAAGATGTCTGTTAGGCCCATCTGTTCTAATGTGTCGTTCAGGGCCATTGTTTCTGTGGTGATTTTCTGTTTTGTGGATCTGTCCAATGTTGAGAGTGGAGTGTTAAGGTCCCCTACTATTAGGACATTTTTATCCATAAGGTTGCTTATGTTTGTAATTAGTTGTTTTACAATTTTGGGTGCTCCCGAATTCAGTGCGTAGATATTTATAATTGTTAGCTCTTCCTGCTGGATGGTCCCTCTGATTATTATATAATGTCCTTCTTCATCTCTTATTACATCGTTCATTTTAAAGTCTAGTTTGTCTGATATAAGTGTGGCTACTCTAGCTTTCTTCTGACTTCCAGTAGCCTGGTAGATAGTTCTCCATCCCCTCACTTTCAATCTGAAGGTGTCCTCAGGTTTAAGATGGTTTCTTGAAGGCAGCAAATAGATGGGTCTTGTTTTTTAATCCATTCTGTTACCCTGTATCTTCTGATTGGCGCATTTAGTCCATTTACATTCAGTGTTAATATTGAAAAATTGGGCTTACAGTCACTGTATTATCTATAGGTTTCATGCTTGTAAGGCTGTCTCTGGTAGTTTGTGTTCTTTGCAACCTTTCCTTCATAGAGTGCCCCTTAGGATCTCTTGTAATGCTGGCTTATTTGTGATGAATTCCTTCAGTTTTTGTTTGTTTGGGAAAACCTTGATCTCTCCTTCCATTCTGAATGACAGGCTGGCCAGGTAAAGGATTCTTGGTTGCATGTCCTTCCTGCTCATCACATTGAAGATATCCTTCCATTCCTTTCTGGCTTGCCAAGTTTCTGTAGATAAGTCTGCTACTACCCTTATAGGTCTCCCTTTGTATGTTAAGGCCCTTTTGTCCCTAGCTGCTCTCAGGAGTCTCTCTCTATCTTTATATTTTGCCAGCTTCACTATGATGTGTCCTGCAGAAGGTCTATTCAAGTTCCGTCTGAGGGGAGTTCTCTATGCCTCTTGGATTTCCATGCCCGTTTCCTTCCTCATGTTGGGGAAGTTCCAGCAATAATTTGTTCAAGTACCCCTTCGACTCCTTTCTCTCTTTCTTCTTCCTCTGGAAATCCTATGGTACAGATATTGTTTCATTTGAGTGCATCGCTCAGCTCTCGAATTCTCCTTTCCTGTTCCTGGATCAGCTTCTCTCTCTTTTTATCCGCTTCCTCTTTCTCCATAATTTTATCTTCTAATTCACTTACTCTCTCTTCTGCCTCTTTAATCTGCGCTGTGGCGGCTTCCAATTTGCTTTGTACTTCATCCAAGGCCTTTTTTAATTCGTCCTGACCATTTTTAAGGTCCATGAACTCTGCCATGCGGGCTCCCTTGCATTCATCTATGCCTTTTTCAAGCCCAGCGATTAGTTTTGTGATTATCATTCTATATTCATATTCTGTTATGTTGCTTATATCTGTTTTCATCAATTCTTGAGCTGTCACTACTTTCTGTAGATTCTTTTGAGGAGAATTCTTCTGTTTCGTCATTTTGGCTAGGCGTGTTTTGAATTGTTTCGTGAAGTTGTCCTGGAAAGGAAAACAGAGGTTTCTGGGGCATTTTCTGGTTTCGCTTTCTGTTCCTTGCAGACTGCAACACCTTTCCTCCCCAATTCTTGTAGTTGAGAGTCTTTTGGTTTCAGTCATTCTTAGTTTAAAAGACAAAGGAAATACTGAGTCCCCCTACTCCTCCACCATGTTGGCCCCTCCTCCTAAAAAATTTTTTAAATTTAGTGTTAGAACATTCCCATCACCCAAAAAAGATCCTTCATGCCCATTTATAGTTAATCTCATTCCTACCCCCTAGCCCTTGGCAATGACTATTCTGCTTTGTGTCTCTACAGATCTGGATATTTCATATGAGTAGACTCATACAATATGTGGGCTTCTGTGACTGGTTTCCTTCACTTAGCATGTTTTTGAGGTTTATCCATGTTGTAGCACGTTATCAGTATTTAATTCCTTTTTATTACTGAATAGCATTTTAGTAGATGAATATACCACACTTTAATTGTCCATTCATTAGTTGTTAGACATTTATTTCCACATTTTTATTATTATGAATAATGCTGTCATAAATATCTGTGCACATTGTCTTTTTGTGGATATATGTTTTCCTCTCAGGTAGATTCCTTAGAGAGGTAAGTTTAACTTTTTAAGAGACTGCCAGAAGGTTTTCCAAAGTTGTTATACCATTTTACATTCCCACCAGCAATATAGGAGGGTTCAGTTTTTCCACACTCTTGCTAACATTGGGCACAATTTTTTTTTTTTAATGTTTATTTATTTTTGAGACAGAGAGACAGAGCATGAGTGGAGGAGGGGCAGAGAGAGAGGGAGACACAGAATGTGAAGCAGGCTCCAGGCTCTGAGCTGTCAGCACAGAGCCCGACGCGGGGCTCGAACTCACAGAACGTGAGATCATGACCTGAGCCGAAGTCGGGACGCTCAACCGACTGAGCCACCCGGCTGGGCACTATTTTTAATTATAGCCATTCTAGAGGTGGGGGAGGGTATGTCACGCTGTGCTTTTTGACAGCATACAAATTAAGATCTCAGGAAAATCACTGGTCCGAAGTATATTTTTGTATATCTAAAGTGATCTAAAAGAGTATTCTGTTGAAATTCATCTGAATTACATTTTTTCTTAGGGTTCCTTTAAGTTGTCTTAACAGTGCTGCTGAATCTAGATACCGTCTTCAGGTGAAAAAAGGAAACTGGTGTGCTAGCAGCTATGACGGATGATTATCTGTAGGTGAAGATGGAGTTTTGAAGACTCACAAAACGATCTCAAAGACAAACTGCTTACTTTCTTCGTTCTATTTAAATAATACTTTGGTGAAGGGTTGAGTTTGTTTATGTTGGAATCTGGTTTGTATAGGAATCCTATATGCTTTCTGAAAAACTCAGTCTTCATGGTGGCTTTATTATTATTACCCAAAGTTCTGATTTCTTGGCTTGAATAGGATGTAACTTATCTTCAATTTCCTTCAGGTTACCATTATACTTTATCTCTCTATTTTGGGCCTTCTACTTCTGTACATGGTGTATCTTACCCTGGTTGAGCCCATACTGAAGAGACGCCTGTTTGGACACTCACAATTGATACAGAGCGATGATGATGTTGGGGTAAGTAGTTGACATGCCCTAGCTGTGTATGGCCAGTCTCTGTCCTCATTTGATGTAAAGAGAAGTGAAAAATAGTCGCACATAGATGTTCATGTGCTGGAGCAGATCCTCAACTAGAGAAGCTAAGGACTGTTGTGGTTTTAGTATGTGTCTCTTCATGAGGAAATTGCTCGGTAAAGCCATCAATATGGTAGTTTAAACGGATGGTCCTTGGTGAGTGTGCTGCACAAGGCTTTGCCCTTTAGTATCAAGGGCACAGTTTTAATTGCCTTTCCCTGTTTACACTGAGAAAAGCTTCTGAGATAGATTTCTCCCCAAGCTCCTGCCTGAATACCTTTCCTGTCAGCTTGAGAAGGCAAAGAGGCATTAGTGAAGGGAAGCATGAAGACAATATTCTTTTCTTAATGAGGTGCAGCTTGATAGCCTGCTGATGTTTTATTTTTTTTCCTCCTTCTGAAAAAAAATGTATGACCTTTGAAGAAAGATAAAACCATCATTCCCAATCCTCTTCCTGTCTTCAAAACGCATTTATATTTGTACATATACTTGGTATAATCATCGTGTAAATTATTTTGTGGTCCCCTTTTTGTGTTAACATCACTTCATTCAAAAATGTCTAGTAATTGACATACTCCACAAAGTTGTTATTCAGTATAGCTTAGAGAATTATATTGTTTTGTTATTGTGTTTGGGCCTCTTTCCAAATTTTCCACTATTTCATTCTATATACAAATATTTTTAGAAATTACTTTTATTTCGTATTACTTCATTGGCCTGTGTTCCTTAAAATGGATAAAATTCAATAGTTTCAAGAGCCAGTCCCAAAAGCTAAAGCCAGCATGAGCCCTAGCCAACCAACCATAGTCAGAAGTCCTTTTACTCTGGAATGGCTTGTGGACTTGTTGCTAAAAGATGGGAAGAGGGAATCTTGACTAGATGGCTTGAGTTATAACTACAAACAGCCTGCTTTTCGATGAATACATTGTTATCATATGAATATCAATTATGAATACTCAACTGATTTGGGCAAGATTTCATTTATGTTTTGTCAAGAAGTTTCATAGAAACACCTCTTTTTTCCTTGCTTCCTTATTATTTCAACCAATACGTAATGAGTAACTTTTCTGTATCAGGTCTTCTGCTAGGGACTAGGAATAAAGAGATGAATGAAACAGAGATAGACATATAAAAGAAATGACTAATTATAGTATATTTTCACCTTTTATTTTTAATCATTTAAGAAATGCCTATTTATTTCTTAAGAATTTGAGGCAGGGAGTGATAGACTGGGAGAAAGGTCAAGACTGTAGATCTTATGTGGTCAAAAACTAGGCATATGGGGCTAACAGGGCAGGAGAGCTAGAAGCACGGGAGATTGTATACCAGAAGCATTAGAGTCTCAAATACTGTTCCCATGTTACTTTTCATTCACATATGACAGATTTTCTCTGCCTCAACAGTATTGACATTTTGGGTTGGATAATTCTTTGTTGTGGGGCGTTGTCCTGTCCATTGTAAGGTACTTAGCAGCATCCTTGACCTCAGCCCCCTAGATGCGAGTAGCACCCTTCATCTCAATCATGATGATCAGAAATGTCCACAGATATTGGCAAATGTCCCTGGGGGGCAAAATCACTCCCAGTTGGGAACTAACATGTGAAAATGTTATGTATCAGAGGCCACATAAACTATTTCATAATAGGCACACAGATAGAAAGTCTGACTGAAACTATATTCTTTGGAGTATGAAATGGGATCCTGATTTTAGAAATAATGTAACACACATAGAACATACGAGAAGTGGATGCACAACTGTGTAGAAGAAAACACGTAGGAAAGTCATGTGATTGGTAGGGTAATGTGCTTAATAACCATTTTGTTCACGAGTGATTGATGCTGTGCCTGTGTTAACTGAAAACATGGTCTCTGAGGGGTCTGGCTGACTCTTGGATGTCTGTTGAATTGATTCTGGGAAGAGAGAGAGGTTTTCTAACCTCCAGCTGTGAATTTATGGTTACAACTCTGTACAAAAAGAAATTAAATTTAAATTCCTAAGTAGTTGCTTATCTAACATGAGCGTTCTTTAATATTTATATACTTTTAAAAATGCTTTATTAAATTCTACGTTAAATTTTTTTATTTTTTCCATTTTGTTCACTGTAGAGCATTTTAAATCAAGTGAGAGTTAGTACAAATAGTTAAGAAGCTCACTGCAAGTAGTCACAATATTTATCGTATCATGTATCTATGACACATCATTGCTATTATCAAAGCATTGCATTAAAACATGTTTTGTATTTATTGTAATTTTATCAGGTGTAAAAAGAACAAACATATAAAAGGCGTAAATCTCTATTTGCATTCTCCCAGCCTCCATGACCATGAGCAGCTAGTTTAATCTCGTTCTGATAAGTGGAGAACAGACCAAAAGGATTAACTGGTTTGTTTAGTCCTTTAAATTTGTCCCTTGTTTTTCTCCCCCTACCTTGAAGGGTGGATAACAGGACTATGAAATTGAGAGCTGCTCCGCTGATAAAGTACATCCTTCTTCCCAGTCTTATTTATATCAAAACAAACCAGTGGTAAAACTATTTTATATACAAGTTCATTGAAGCACCATATTCTCATAGAGTCATTTTAGTCTACTTGAACAAAATCAGTGTGTGGGGATGATATAACACCAAGTCAAGGTTAGGCAAGTTAAGCCTTGTGTTCATTTGTTAGATGACCTTGGATCAGTGTATTTCAAGTAATCCAATGCCTTTAGCCTTCCTTGTTCCTGACATTTTTTCTTAAATCTTTGAAACATTTTGAACTTTTGGAATGTGTTTTTATTTTCATTTGTAAGGTTAAGAGTTTTTTAAAGGGAAAAAAAAAAGACTTTTTTAAAGGGGCAGGGGGCTTGCTGTTTGCCTTCGTTGTAACAAGCTGTTACCTAAAGTAAGTGAAAAGTTGAGGCAGTTTTGGCAGAGAAGGCAGGGGAAAAGATGTCTTATAGAAAACTCTTTGATGTCTTTGAAACGTTGACATTGTATAAGTGTCTTTCTATAAGAAGAAGACCAGGTGTTATAACTCCACATAGTGAAAGTTGTATATGTAGTTAATGTGGTTATGTATAGCCTTCTGTAGACATGCTGACTCCTGCCTCAGATATATAATGGAGCTTTTGCAAACATGCACAGCAAAACAATATTTCTTTCTTTAAGGCAAGATTTAATGAGAGAGGTACAACTTGTGACTTGGATCCTATGTTGGAACATTTAGAAGCTTTGCTAACACAACGTTCAGGAAGAAGATCAAGGAAAAAGCAAACAAAAGCAATGAATTAGTATTGAATACTTTTTGTCATTAGGCAGCTGTGTTTATATCAAATTCATAGATAGATTAGCATAGTGGTTTCCTGTGTAATGACTACAAACATCAGTGGCATTGGTTTACTTTCGCCAGGATAGCTTGGTTTTCTACACAGGTACCTGAGTAACCCTTCAGGGGCCTCTTTCTGAAGGCAGCAACTAACATGGAAGCCCCTGAGTGCTCAGTAGTGAAAGATTCAAGTATTTGTCAAATAAAAGGTCTGAAGTAAGGATTCCCTACTGTCCTAGGTAATAGACAGTAGTTGTAGGACTTGAGCTGTGTCTCTTCATTACAGATTGGGGGAGGGGGAAGAAAAGGATTTTGGAAACCAGTCATTTAGTGTATGTGTTAAAGATGCAGGGAAATATTAAAACCAGCCAAGATAAGATCCTGTCAACTCCTCCCAAGGATGAATGTGGCCCCAAGCTGGCAAGTAACAATTCTAATGTAATGGGGGTCAGGAAATTAAAAGACAAGTCTTTACTCTGCCAGATTAGCTATAGAGTATTGAATAAATTGAGGAGAGTCCTGCTTTCCATGTCTGTAACAGGTAGGTATTAGTGTGAGAATGGATTTTCTTTCCCCCACTTGGCAGGGAAAGCTTCTCTGTAACATAAACGACCACTGTCTTTCTCTTGGTCCCTGCTTCCTATGGGAAATGTCTTTGAAAATGGTGACTCAAGGAAACATTTCACCAATACCTCCTCATCACTCTTTCTACTTGGACCACCTATTACTGTGGTTGAGTTCATCCTACCTCTGGCACTTGGGTGCCCAGGAGTGCTTGGCCAAAGGGACGGTCTGTTGTTTGTAAAGTCCAGCTGCTCCTCTCTCTGTGGCTGGATGATTGCTGTTTTCTGCGTGTGTTTCAAACGATCATGCCATCTCTGATATTCCCATTCCTGGACTTTCAGGATCACCAGCCATTTGCAAATGCCCACGATGTGCTAGCCCGCTCCCGCAGTCGAGCCAATGTGCTGAATAAGGTAGAGTATGCCCAGCAGCGCTGGAAGCTTCAAGTTCAGGAGCAGCGAAAATCCGTCTTTGACCGTCATGTTGTCCTCAGCTAATTGGAAATCATACTGAAGGTGATTAGAAAGAAATGAGGCAGACAACTGAAAAAAAAATTGACTGAGTATTCCTGGGTTTTGTTTTAATATCCTGTTGATTTCACCAACTCTTGCTGGGAAATTCAGCATTGGAAACAAAAATGTGCTTGGTATTTTCTTTTCTTGTTAAGGTATTAATACAGACATTTTTAAAAGCACACACCTCAGAGTCAACCAATAAACCTTTTTCCTATTTGTGACTTTTACGAATAAAAAAATATAAGCCTGCCTGTAAATTATCTTGAAGTCCTTTACCCGGAACACTCTCTTTTTCACCACACAGTTTTAACTTGGTTTTCAAGATAATTTTCAGGTGTTGTTTTGTTTTGTTTTGTTTTGTTTTTCTGGCAGGGGAGGGGAGGGATGTGTGGGAAGTGGTTAGCATAAATTTTCTCAAGTCACTTTACTAAACAAACTTTTGTAAATAGACTTAACATTCTATTTTCAAGTTTCATTTATATTTTGCAGTGTAGCCAGCCTCATCAAAGCCCTGACTTACCGATTTGAATTTTGCACTAACTATACTATTTAGGTATCTGGTTCGCCTGTGGCTGCACTTCATGGTAAAGTAGATCTGAAATACCCGGTGGCTCTTCCTAAAATGCAGATTTTCCTCATGTACTGTGATGTCTGATGCAACGCATCCTAGGACAAACTGGCAATTGGCTAGTTTCCTCTCATGACTAAACATAGTCTGGTGTGTGTGGTCTTTCTCATCTTCTTCTAGTATCGTTAAGGATGAATCCTAAGAACTTGGACACTTGCAATAAAGGAATTTTCTTTTAACCCCAAGCCTCTCTGGATTGGTGACATACACACCTTTGTCAACATTTCCGGTCAGATGGAGAGGCAGCTGTTTGAGCTCTAGTGTGTACTGGGGTTCTGGGGGCCTCCTTCTGAAATGAGTAACAGTTATTGGATAACTGGCTTTTTTCTTTGGATGTCCTCTTTGGAATGTAACAATAAAAATAATTTTTGAAACACAGTGTATCTATGTCTCCTCACTTTTCTCTCCTCCTTCATTTGCTGCATGATAAACTTGAAGATACAAAGACTTTTGGTATCCTGTTATGAGACTACTGTTTTACGACAGTTTCATTATAAAGTATTGGTACTAAGTTGTGTGTGTGTGTATGTGTGGAGAAGAAGGGAGAGAGAAAATATATGGGAACTCAGACGGTGATCTGAAAGTATACAAATGTTATTTTGACAAATTGAGAGATTAAAATTCATGAAAAAAAATACGAGAAGGAGTGCTTGCTCTAAGAAATTCTTGGCAAAAATGATAATTAAATTACACTAATAAGGCCAAGGTTTTAGAAGCTCTTAATGGGTTTTTTGGCTAGTCAAAAACATTTTTTTTGAACCTACAAACCTAACCTAAACTTATTGATTTTATTGTTAGTATTAAAAAATATAAGTTCAACTACAACTAAGTGGAATTTATCTCATGTATGCAAGGCTAATTGAACATTGAAAAATCAATTAATGAAATCTATCACAGCAACAGGCTAAAGAAGAAAAATGCCATGATCCTATCAAAAGATGCAAAAAAAAGTATTTGACACAATTCAAAACCAATTTATGATAAAAACTCTTGGTAAACCAGGAATAGAGGAGTAATCCTTGAACTTTATAAAGAACATCTACAGAAACCTATAGCTAACATCATACTTCATAGAAACCAGAAGCTTTCCTATTAATCAGGAACAGGGCAAGGATACCATATTCTCTCTCATCACTTCCTTTTCGACATCCTACTGCAAATTCTAGCTAATGCAATAATAAGAAAAGAAAAGTTCTACGGGTTTGGAAGGAAGAAATAAAACAGCTTAGGTGATATGATTGCTTGCAAAATCCAAAAGAATTAGGAAAACCCCAAAACTCCTGGAATTAAGTGATTAAAGGTTGCAAGAGAGAAGGTTAATATACACAGGTCAATTGCTTTCATATATACTATCAATGAACAAGTGAAATTGGAAACAATACAGGGGCACTGGCTCAGTTGGTTAAGCGATCGACTCTTGATTTCGGCTCAGGTCATGATCTCATGGTTCATGAGATCAAGCCCTGCGTTGTGCTCTGTGCTGACAGTGCAGATCTTGCTTGGGATTCTCTCCTTCTCTCTCTCTGCCTCTCCCCTGCTCACGTTCTCTCTTTCAAAATAAATAAACATTAAAAAAATTAGTAGGATTTACATTAGCACCCCCCAAAATGAAATAAATCTAACAAAATATGTACAAAATATACATGAGGAAAAACTGATGAAAGAAATCAAAGAACTAAATAAATGAAGAGATAGTCCATATCCATGGATAGGACAACTCAATGTTGATTAACAAGATGTCAGTTCTTCCTAATGATCTATAGATTCAACACAATCCCAGCCAAAATCTCAGCAAATTATTTTGTGGATGTTGACAAACTGACTCTAAAGCTTATATGAAGAGACAGAAAAACCCAGAAAAGCCAACACAATATTAATGGAAAAGAACAAAGTTGAAGGACTGACATCTCTGACTTTAAGACTTATATAAAGCTACAGTAATCAAGTCAGTGTCAGTATGGTATTGACAAAAGAATAGACAGATGAATAGAACAGAGAGCCCAGAAATGGATCCACACAAATGTAGTTAACTAATCTTGACAAAGAACAAAGGCAATACAATGCAGAAAGGCATTTTCGACAAATGGTGCTAGAACAACTATATATCCACAGGCAAAAACAAACACACTAGATACAGACCTGAGACCCTTCAAAAAATTAACTCAAAATAGATCATAAGAGCTAAATGTAAAACACAAAATTAAAATAACTAGAAGATAATATAGGAGAAAATCTAGATGACCTTTGGTTTGATGATAACTTTTTTGATAAAACACTAAAAATATGAATCATGAAAGAAAGAAGTAATGATAAGTTGGAGTTCATTAAAATTAAAAACTTGTGCTCTGTGAAAGACACTGTCAAAAGAACAATAAGATGAACCACAGACTGGGAGAAAATATTTGCAAAAGACATATCTGGTAAAGTTCTATTATCCAAAATATACAAAGAACACCTAAAACTCAACAAGAAGATAAACAACCTGATTAAAAAATGGGCCAAACACCTGAATGGATACCTCAGCAAAGAAGATATACAGATGGCAAATAATTATATGAAAAGATGCTCCACATCATGTCATTAGGGATATACAAATTAAAACAACAATGAGATACTACTACACACTATTAGAATGAGCAAACTCCAGAACACCGACAACATCAAATGCTGGTGTGGATGTGGAGCAACAGGAACTCTTATTCATTGCTAGTGGGAAATGGTACAGCGATTTGGAAAACAGTTTGGCAATTTCTTAACAAAACTAAACATGCACTTATTATATGATCCAGTAATCATACTTCTCGGTATTTGCCTAAATAAGTTTAAATCTTATCTCCACACAAAAACCTGCCCACAGATGGTTATAGCAGCTTTATTCATAATTGCCAAAACTTAGATGCAACCAAGATGTCTTTCAGTAGGTTAATGGATAAATAAACTGTGATACACCCAGACAATGGAATATTGTTAATCACCAAAAAGAAACGAGTTATCATGCCATAAAAATACATGGAGGAACCTTAAATGCATGTTACTAAGTGAAAGAAGCCAATCTGAAAAGGCTACATACTGTGTGATTCCGACTATACAACATTCTGGAAAAGGCAAAACTAGGGAGGCAGTAAAAAAACCAGTCGTTGTCAGGGGAGGGAGGGATGAAAAGGTGAAACACAGAGGCTTTTTAGAGCTGTAGAACTATTCTGTACTGTAATACATACTGTGACACTGTGATGGTGGATGCAGGTCATTATCCATTTGTTAAAGCCCATGGAATGTACTACACCAAGAGTGAACTCTAAGGTAGACTATGGACTTTGAGTGATGATGTGTCAATATTGGTTCATCAGTTGTAAGAAATACATTACTGGGGTGGGATGTTGGCAGTGGGGGAGGCCATGCAAGTGCAGGGGAATGGGTATATGGGATCTTTGTACCTTCTGCTCAATTTTGGTGTGCATCTAAAATTATTCTAAAAAGTAAAGTCTAAATTAGAGGAAAATATAATAGGTATCTTAGCAAAATTTATTAAGTTTTATTTAGGTTCACTGTTACCTTCCTGGTTATAGCCTGAATCTCTATTTAAAAGAATACTGACTAACATTATGAAACTATTACTTAAAGATATTTTCCATAAATAATTTTGATAGAAATCATATAAATCAGATGAATGGGAGGCATTTTTTTTTTTTTTACAAAATAACTTGTTATTGGAGTCCAGTTTTGTAAGCAAACCTTTCTTTTTAGTATTGTTATGTGTTGTCATATCTACATATTGGGTAGGAAAAAAACGGCTAAACCAGAACTAAGCAGTTCTGTTTAACTGTAAGCTACTTTGCATACAGTTACTAAATGATCACCTATAAATCAGGTTAAGTCTGACGCAGCCCAAAATACAACATCTTAGCTACAAAACAGGTAAGAGACTCTTCTCCAGAGTGGCCCACAGGGGGAGAGTAAGAATGGCTTTTAAGAAAATTCCCAGGCACAGTTAGTAAAGGATGAATTATTCCATTGTCTTAAACTTTCAAATAAGCCCATATATTGAAAGATCCAGATTTTGCTGGTGATTAAATCTGGAAGAGTGGAAAGGGTTTGGTTTGGAAATCAGGAGACCTAGGTTCTGCCTCCTCCTCTGCTATGAGCTCTGCAAGCTAAGCCAACTCACAACCTATGAGGGATTGGATAAGAGGATTTCTAAGATTCCTTCCATCCCTAACATTCCATAAATCAATTATATGTGCAGTGTAGCTTTTTGTTTTTTCAGGCTAGATATTTTTAATATCTTTGAAAATTTGAAGTTTTACTGCTCAGCAGAACTACTGGAATCTCTTAGGATTTTATCATTAAGACCTCATCATTTATTTCCCAGAAGACAGAAATCTGAGATTTTCCCAAGATAGGTGCATTTGTTAGGTGTGCATGTATCTGGTGCTGTGAAGGCCCAGCACCAATAATCTGTGTTGCTTTCTTTTAAAAACTTGTACACAATTTCTACGAACACTTCCATTCTCTGGTAGGCTTCCTATCTTGATATCATTCTATCACTCTGTTGTGTTATGATTAAATTTTCGTCTTTGAGTAAAAGATGATCATATTTTAATGCTAGTACATTGATTGGCGAACTTTGGGGAAATAGTAAAAAAAAACCTTCTAAACAGCATGTCTACAGACAAGCTCTTTTTCTACGAATTATGCATAGTCTCGTTAAAGCCTAGAAACTTTCGAGTACGTGTGGCATATGTAAATTACTCAGATTTCATCTGGGTCAAGGTTTTAGATCTGTCAGGGTAAAACCATACCTACAGGATACTTGTGTGTAACTGACTGTGCTGACACCTGCTTTACATTTTGATACTCTGTTGTGTCAGTTCTGGCTTATTAGCCATTGGCAGAAATAAGGCTCTGCCGTTCTCAGAAACGTAGAAGTACAGACTCCATACCCACTGTGCCATTTTTGTAGCTTCTGCCATACAGGTTCTTTATCTCTTACCCTCTGGAATTCCTGCCTTGGGAATTTCCTAACTTTTCTCTCAGCAACTTTTTATTTTTGATAGAATCTTGGCTGGTTTTTAATCTTCAAAAGATTTTTGTCTTATGTGAGTTATTTTAGGCCAGTTTGGTCCGTAATTTGGAATCTTTCATTTCTTGTTTCTTTTGTTTTGATTTTTAATTGCACCTACACCCTTGTCTCATCCCCACCCCCCACCCTGAACCGCATATTAGGAAGAGCTTTTCCTGACCTTTGCTCCTTTCCAGGTTGTTTCGTCATGACGTTGTATAGCACGCCTCACCTCTCACTCTCCCCACCCCTCACCCTCTATCCCCCCATTACATACTCCCCTCTCTGATTCTATAGTCATTTTTGTCTTTCAGTATCCAAACTAAATAGGATAGGCTTTTTCACACTTTACTTTAAAATAATATACTTCTGGGTGGCTCAGTTGGTTAAGCCTAAGATTCTTGATCTCAGCTCAGGTCTTGATCTCAGAATTGTGAGTTCAAGCCCCAGGTTGGGCTCTTAAACTGGGCGTGAAACCTCCTAAAAAGAAAAAGAAAGAAAAAGAAAGGAAGGAAGGAAGGAAGGAAGGAAGGAAGGAAGGAAGGAAGGAAGGAAGGAAGGGAGGAAAAGAAAGAAAGAGAAAGAAAGAAAGAAAGAAAGAAAGAAAGAAAGAAAGAAAGAAAGAAAGAAAGAAAGAAAGAAAGAAAGAAAGAATCTACTTCATTGCATTTGAATTCTGGTGCTTAGGGATTATACCATTACATGGTATAGCTTTGCAAGTTGTTGCTATGCTCAGGTAGAGAAGCAAGTGAAATGTTACCTAGTCTTGCTTATAAACAGGGCTGAGGTTTTTCCTTACACACGCCAAGCAGAGAGGACAAGCCCTCATTCCTGAAGATGTTTTAGAATCATATCTCTGAGGAATTAACAGAAAGCTATATTTCCCTCTTTTCTGGAGGCCCACAGGTAGATTTCACGTTGCTTTTCCATTTTAGGTATGGTCTTCTCTCAACAAATATGCTTTAGATAGGTCAATGTTTGATTTTCCAGTGTTAGGGAAAATATAACCCAAGTTTTTCTGTAAGCTGCAATTTAGAAAGGGACCCTGCACGAGTTTTCAGCTGTAAAGAGAGGAAGGAGGAAAGGAACTGAAATGTACATGCCTGTACATTATATGTATGTTTTCATTTGATCCTCACAACCACCCTGTAGAGTAGTTAATACCTCAGTTGATCATAGGAAAAAACGGAAGCTCAGAAAGGTTAAGAAAGCTCACCTAAGGACACAAAGCGAGGAAGGGGCAAAAGCCAAGATTGAAACTCAAGGATGTTATAAGTGAAAGAAAAATGCTCTTGCCCTACGGCACTACCGTACCTCCCAGTTCACTGGTTACAGGTTAGTATCCCTGTAAAATCTGCCGTGGCTTTATTATCATAGTCAAAGGCAAAAAGTAATGGTTGTTTAATAAAATGAGGTGCGTGAAGAGCTATTGGTGTGGGACCTCTTGGGTATAATGTTTTATCTTAAGTTTCATTTAAAAAAAAAACACACCTAAATACAGATGCACTTCATTCAATATATTTAAAGTTCTCTGTTAAGTAAAATATGTATATTGACTGTTTTAAGTGTATTAGGGGAGTTTCTTATTTAAAAGAATCTTAAAGTGAATTTTTAGAGCAAATGATTCTTTCTTATTTTTATTTTTGATTTTGCCCCTGGCATATCAGGTATTATTTCAGAAGGCTATGCCCATGAGATTGCATGATCATTAACTCGTTTGTAATGTCTCCACCATGTATTTGAATATTGTGGTATTTAAATGTTTCCCAAACTTTATTTATTTGCATTGCATGCACTTTCACGGTCTTCATTATCTGATTCTACCTGTACTATTATTTACTTACTACTTTTCTTTAAGTGAGATTTTTTTACCCAAGTAGATGTATTTTTAAAAGAAATTTTGTATCACTGCCATAAATGTGAAATCAGTATAATTCACAATTAACAGAAGTTAACAGGAAAGTATTATTAAACTCTAGCTAGATACTATTGCTTGTTGAAGGCTTCGATCTGAGGAGAATGAGAGAGCATTCTAGTCGTGTGGAAGATGCACTCCTATAAGATTAAAGCTGTATCTTTGTAATCACAAGGATGGAAAGAACTGGAAGGGAATAACTGTCTTACAAAGTGAGTCACTGTTATTTAACGCTGCTTCCCCGTACCACCAAAAAACCCTCTCTTCCTACCCACAGAGTCTTATAATCCCCTGTCATTTTCAGAATGAGCTCAGTAATCATGCATCAAAGCAGAGAAGTCTTTAAACTACTGATCTCTGAGAAAGTCAATGATATCTGCTCTTTTTCTGATCTGGCCAAATTAATAAACTTGGTTATGTTTCCAGGCTAAAGAGGAAATGATGGACAATCGAAGCTACTCTAATCTGCCAGAAAAACTGCCTGTCTTCTCTGATCCTGCCCACTTGCCTCTGACCAGGTCCTTCTATTTGGACCCCATGGTCACTTTCCACCTATACCCTGATGCCCCGGTACCGTCCCCTTTCTCTGAAGACCTGCCGTTGCTGCCTTTTCCCAGTGATTCCCTGATCATGGAAAACTATGGTGAACCCTGCTCCTTCTCCTTCCCCATGCCTTATCCAAGACGGTGCGAGTACGCCTATGGGCCGGCCTTCATCCGGAAAAGAAATGAGCGGGAAAGGCAGCGGGTAAAGTGTGTCAATGAAGGCTACGCCCAGCTCCGGCATCATCTGCCCGAAGAGTACCTGGAGAAACGACTCAGCAAAGTGGAAACCCTCAGAGCCGCCATCAAGTACATTAACTACCTGCAGTCTCTGCTGTACCCTGATCAGGCTGAGACCAAGAATAACCCTGAGAAAGTTTCCTCCACGATGGCAACCACCGGCCGCCACAGCGACCCCATTTTTAGAATCATTTGATACTAAATCGAAACAAAGAATTTCACAAAATGGAGTCCCTTACAGCATCATTCGATAGTTTTTCCTAAATGTAATTTCTGCACAGGCTGATCACAGCTCAAATGTTAACCCGTGCTGGCTATTTCTTATCGGGGTTTCGGACGTAGGACGCATGACCTGATGTGGATTGAGAAGATGCGTCTTAAGCTTTGGTGATTTCCTTCAAGAACTTTAGAGGAGCAGAAGTCTCTAGCATTCACTACACATCTTCCCTCGCCCCTCTCACACACTTGGCCAGAGTCTCAGCTGTGAGACCCTCTCACAAAAGTGTTGTACTGTACGGCTAATGACTGCTCCATGCTTGTGCACTTTGCAGACACTTCTTGTGAAATGACCACAATGAACCTCTCGTGATTTGTCAGAGTTTGGTGGTTTTTATTACTGTAATTGGGAGTTGGCAGGAAATCTATACATCTCTACCGTACCCACGTCCTCATGGGAAAATGTCCCAGGGCTGAGGCAAAGGGAGTTAACAAAATCTTGTTGTCATTCGAAATTATTTTAGAGTCATCTTTTTCCCGTATGCAGAAGGCTTCCTTGGGCAGCCGAGTATAGGGGTTAAGAGGCCAGTCTCTGGAATCAGACTGCCTCAGTTTAAATAGGGCTCTGCTACCTCCTCTGGATGTCTCATTTTTTAATCCACGCCACAGAGTGAGAATAATAATAACAGGAAACTATCCCTTGCGTTCATTAGGAGAATTAGCAGTTTCTGACACAGAAGTATTCATAACCATTATTATGATTGTTACTATTATTATTTTTTTTAATTGTTTAAAAGTTTATTTATTTTGAGAAAGAGAGAGACAGAGACAGAGAGAGAGAGGGAGGGGCAGAGAGAGAGGGAGAATCTCAAGCAGGCTTGTTACTGCCAGCACAGAGCCTGATGCCGGGCTTGAACTCACAAACTGTGAGATCACCAATGAGCCGAAATCAAGAGCTAGACACTTAACAGACTGAGCCACCCAGGCGCCCCATTATGATTACTATTATTAACCTCGTTTTGTCCATAGCCTCACCATTCTCTAGGTTCTCCCGGCCAGAAAATGTCAGGTGCCACGCCTTTCCTTCACCTCTGAGAAGGACTGTCACTGCCTCATATCTTGCAGTCTGCCTCCAAAATGTCTCTATTTCCATTCCCATGACTAGTGTCAGCTCTTCTTCCTTAACTCCCAGGTCGCGTCTGTCCCCAAGCCCAGTCAGGACTGCCCATACGCTGGCACACTTATCTCTACTGTCATCTCTGTAAAGTCTTCCCACTCCAGCCATTACTCGTTGCTTTGTTTTGTACACATATCTCCTTGAAGTTCCTATCCTGCTATCTTTACATGCTGTATTCCACACCTCTCTCTTCAGTAGGCTGGTCTTACTCCTCCTACATTGCTAGCACCCAGCGAAGAGCCTCAAATCAGGTGGGTGTCGCAGGTAAATATTTGGGGTTACTCTCTTCCTATTCCAATCCTGTCATGTCATATCTGGGTCACAGTTAACAGTCTCCTCCCTGGACTCCTGGGCTCTATTCTTAACTGGCTACGTTCTCACTCCGATGTTTTTTCTTAAAGCATTTTATATCACTTCGTTGTTTGAAGATGTCGAGGCCCTGTGACGTCTCCCCTTTGACTGCCATTTTGTTTACATGTATCTTCTTGGTTTTCAAAGCTCCCGCCGATCTGGCCCCTTCCCAAATAGTCACATCTTGATATTCTCATGACACCCCGTTTCCTCCAAAAGAGAAAAGCAGTTTTGCAAAGGCATCCTTGTCTCTTAGCTCTTGACTCCTAAGCTGGAATATTCTGCTTTTTCCGTCCGTCGTCAAAATCCCACCTGTATTATTCAGAAGTCCTTCTCTCACTGCCAGAGACTCCACTGGCCTGTCCTGGACTCTAACTTTGTGCACCAAAGAACTCGGCCTTTAGGTATGTGGTCCTTAGCAACGGTCATTCTCCTGACTACAGAGTTGTGCTCTGTGAGGGGAGTCATCAGTTAAGATGCTTTTGGTTGCAAGAAAGAGAAAATCCAATCCAAATTTGTATAATGGGTAAAGGCTCACATAGCAAACATCTAGCGATAGGGCTTCCTTCAGTCAGGGCTCCACAATGTCACCAAGGACCTGTTTTCTTTAGGTCTATTCTCCCTTTATCTGGGAAGAGCTTCAGCATCCCCCAAAGGCAGCCAGAAGCCCCTACAACAATGTACGTTCTTATTTATATATAGAAGGAAAGAGAAAGTCTATAATCCAGAATTCCCAACCGAAGTCTTGAGATTTATTCTGATTGGAGAAGCTGAGGAACATGCCCAAGCTGAACCAAACCCTGGGAGCAGCACAGGCGAATGGAATTTAGCTGGGGAGCTGGGGTGTGGTCAGCTTCTCCTAATCACATGGGTCTGTGAATGAAATAGGAACTGTTGGAAGAGGGGAATGGACGTGGGAGAGAAACACCCACAAATGTCCCTACGTACTTTTTTGGTATTCTCCCCTGAACACAGTGCCAGGCACATAATCGGCGCACAGTGGCTGTCACATGCCTCAAACACCAGCCTGTCCCATGGACATTCAAATAAGTGCAGAGTCCAGACTTGTGTTCCCTTGGTCACCAGTGTCCACTCCCATCACCCCCAGTGGTCGCCACATCCCTCCTCTTCAGCAGGGTCCTGTCTGTTACAGACGACGTGTGCCCACACCTTTGGTTATTTTGCTTTAAACCACAGACAAATTCTATCTTAGAGTCCTTTGGCCAGCCAGGGGCTCTCCCGACCTGGTGTCCTGCCTGCACAGGGTGGAGGCAGATCAGCAGCCCCTAGTCTCTGTAGGAGCAGCTCCCTCCCTCACAGGACTCCCCTGGGATTCATGAGGGCTTCCCACCATGACTGGCTCTTCCAGCAGTGGGAAAGTCTGAACTTTGGGGCACTGAGGCTGCAGTGCCCTTTCTCTCCAGTGCCCTTTCTCCTACTCTTCCAAGAGAAACCCTCTCCTCCCTAACCCTGCCCATGCCCCCTGCCGCCTCTGTGCACATGCTCAGTACACTCACTCACTCAGCCCACAGAGTTCCTGCTGCCTCGCATCCATGGCAACCTGCTTGGCAACCAGGAGTCAGTTGGGCTGAGGCCCTGAGCTCCAACTGTCAGAACGGGCTGAGGCTGAGGTGGAGGAGTTTGGGGCTGTGAGTAAGTCCCCTTGACTTGGGGTCAGCCCTATGGGCTTGGGCAGGGGCAGACCCTAACAGAGCTCTGGTGGGCTGGGGCAACAGAGTGTGACCTTGGGAACTGGGTGGCAGCTGTCACCTCTGAACAGGTCTGTGGAGGACATGATCCTGGGATCTCAGCTCTGCCTGAGGCTAGAGTTAGTCCTGTTAGGTTAGGCTACTAGGTTAGGAAGGGAGTCTGTGGCTTAGGTTAGGGGTCAGTTTGTTATCAGGGTTAGGCCAGTCAAATTTGTATTGTTTTACCTCCGGAGTCCCTACACCTGGGGAGAAGGGAAAAACTAACATATATTGAGCTACTTATACGCCAGGTGCAGTCCATATATTCTCTCCTCCGCCATAACTGAAGCGCAGTGGTGGAGTGAGCACGCAGCCTGCAGCCTGTGAAGGATTTAAAGCTCCGTTTCTCTAAAGTCACAACTCCG
This sequence comes from Paguma larvata, assembly GCA_030068075.1. Taxonomy (NCBI): domain Eukaryota; kingdom Metazoa; phylum Chordata; class Mammalia; order Carnivora; family Viverridae; genus Paguma; species Paguma larvata. The sequence goes on along the minus strand of CM057831.1, from coordinate 63,374,386 downwards.
GTCCTTTCAACCCCTCCCGTATCTCCTGAGCCGAGGTTCCCGAGGCAGGTGATTCAGGGAACAGTCTGTGGGAGCACTTGGAGGCTGCTAACGGCAGAACTGAGCCCTGCTCCAGCCAGGTGCCCTCTGTTTGGCCGTGGGCTGCGACTCAGGTAATGGTGGCGCTTGTTTTCAGGTGGTTACTCTGAAGGCCATGGAATCCTCTGCGGGGCCCGGGATGCCTTTGCCCAAATACTGCAGTGTGGCTGCAACCCTGAAGCCTCCCTCCTGGGCTGGTGCTGCTCCCCGCTGGGACTTCTCCTTCACCTGCCCCTTTGCCGTCCAGGCACCCTGGCTTGGCCGGCACATCCCCCTCACCAGGTACTAGTCTCTGCGCCTCTGGCGGAAGTGACGTGCACCCCCCCACACCCTCTCGTTCCCCTCTGGTCTTGGCTCTCGATGGCATAGAATGAGGGAGACAATTTGCTTCCTGGGAAGGCTGAAAGGGTTCTTCACTGTGTGGGCTAGGAGTTGCTTGGGGTATTATGTCACTCGTGTCTAGACTGTACTCCTTGTGGCACCTAGTCTAGTAGAGGGTGGCAGACGTCAGGGTTAGGCATGGGAGAGAAGGCAGTCAGGTATTCACCAGTTAAAGAGTTTCTAGCTCATTTTACCATCAACCAAGAGACTTGCCCCAACACCACGGGAGAAATTAGGGGGTCTGCAACCGACAGCTGAGGCGAGGTCTCCAAGTCCCTCCACAGGTCCCCTCAGTATCCCCAATTATCCTGGCCTTTCCTGACTAGTTTCCTCCGTGGGCTGTTTCGAGTGGGGTCGCAGAAGGGAAAGGGAGCTCAGCCCTCAAGCACACACAAGTGGTGTCAGTTCCAGGGACTCCCTCGTGTCCGTGACACTCAATTCTGTTCTGCCCAGGTTAGGGACGTGCTGGCTTGGACCCTTAATAGCCCGTCTTTCTGGATTCATCTATGTGGACCACCTCATTCAAAGCCAGAGTTAAGCATCCCTGTATCTCCAGGCTTGCCCACAAAATAACCAGCTGTTTCAGAAACCCCTGCCCTGACTCAACCATCCCACACCCCCACAGCCCTGGTTTGGCCCTGTCCACGAAACTTTTCAGGAGCAGCTGCTTCTTTATTTCTGTCTCTCAGGCCCCTCGTCAGCTCCTCTGTGCTCAAATACTTCCTCCTCCCTTCTGACCCCACAAGCATCCTTCCGATTTTGCTCCTTTGGCACCACCATCCAAACAGGCCTATGAATCCATCCTGGACTCCCACCCGCCGCCTTCGGGTTCACCTCCCCGTGCTCTCCCTGGACTGCCCTCCAGTCTCCGAACCAGCGTTAATTCACTTGACTGTATCAATGCTGATCACATTCTGATGGCCTTGAAACAATTCTCAATCCCCGACGATATTCCCTTTTACTGTCCTCTCCTTTTGCCCCTTCCAGCAGTGTTTCTTGGCAACCTGGAAGCCACAGATTGCCCGCCACCTTTCACACGGAGTTTCACATAGCTTTATACGTCCTACACACGCCACGGCGCTGCTCAGGTCTGCAAAACGTGTTTCTCAGTGTTTTCAGGGCTTAATCTTCTCCATTCCCTAATCCCACTTGGTTTTTTCCCAGATATGCGTCTTACCACCCCTGTCTCCACATTGCTGACCCAGCATGGCAGGGGCCTGGCTGGTTGGGAAGAGTTGGAGATGCTGCTGACACATGGGTCCTGGCAAGAAGGGGACCAGATGGCTTTTATTACTGGGCTCAGATAAAGGCTGCTCCAGAGGCAAGTTCCTCGCACGTCCCAGCACACTCCTCTGGGTGGCCCTGTCACACCTGCTATGCCTCAGCTGTGTGTGTCCAGCAGTTCAGTTTCTTGGATAAGCCCACGTCTTTTGTGACCGGGTTCCAGAAGGGAAATGTAATGTCAGTGAGTGTATCAGTCTGCTAGGGCTGCATAACAGAGTAGCACAAACAGGGTAGCTTAAATAATAGAAGTGTATTGTCTCTCAGTTCTGGAGCCTGAAATCGAGGTATTGGCAGAGTTGGTTCTTCTGAAGGCTGTGAGGGAGAATCTGTTCCACGTGCCTTTCCTAATTGATTTCTGGTGGCTTGGCGCCAATCTCTGCTGTTCCTTGGCTTGAAGAAGCAGCACCCCAATCTTTGCCCCATCTTCATACGGTATCTTCCCTCTGTGCATGTCTGTGTTCAAATTTCGCCTTTATAGAAGAACATCAGTCATTGGGGGTCGCTTGGGTGGCTCGTTTGGTTAAGTGTCTGACTCTTGATTTGGGCTCAGGTCATGACCTTATGGTTTATGACTTTAAGCCCTGCATCGGGGCTTATTGTACTGTCAGCACAGAACCTGCTTAGAATTAGAATTCTCTCTCTCTCTCTCTCTCTGGCCCTCCCCTGCTGTGCTCTTTCTCAAAAATAAATAAATGAACTTAAAAAAAAAAAACTTCAGTCATTAGATTAGGCATCTACCTTCCTCATCCTAGTGTGACTTTGTCTTAACTAATTATGTCTGCAATGATCCTATTCCCAAATAAGGTCACATTTGGAGGGGTTTAGACTCTAACAGATGGCTCTGAGGAGGATACAACTGAACCTGTGACAGTGAAGAAACTTTGCAGTAAAAAGTTCTTTGTTCGGGAAAATTCAGTGTGTTGAATTCTGTGCACCAGCCAAAAGGAAAGAGAAGCGAACCCCTCCACCCACACACGTGCCTCTGTACCCGAACACACGGATGCGTGGTCCCCCACATGCTGGGAGCCAGGCCTGCCCTGTATTTCAGAGGCTGTTTACTTCTTTGGGATTTTTTTTTCTCTCTTTTCAGAGTCAGACTTTGCGCGTGTGGATTCATGGAGGGAAGACTGGTGTGAATTTCCATTCGAAAGTCATTTTGTCATTTTTCCAGTAACTAAATGTGAACTCAAATGAAATTTTAGCAGAGTTTTGTTCAAGGAATAGGTTGTCGAGTGATTAAAGTAATTTTTTTTACGATTAATTTGTAACCAGAATTTATTTCTCTTTAAAATCATACTGAGTTCTCAAAACAGCTTGTACTTTTCAGTAGCTTAAGTACTTCCCTACCCTCTCTTTTATGATGTCCGCTTGCTGAGCCAAACCTTGCCTCACTGACGGAATGGCGGTGCCGAGGGCTGCCCTCACATGAGGCCACAGCTGCTCCTCGCCTGTGTGGGTGTGGGCCTGTGATGCATATGCGACCCCTGGTTGGTCTTGGATGGTCAACACTTTTGGGGAATGCCAGGAGGAGGGAGAGTACACTGGGGAAAGATCCGGAAGACCCAGGTTACCCCTGGGAATTGCAGGCCAAATATATACAGGAGCAAAGACAGGAAAAGGAAGAGAACGGGAAAGGAATGGCAGGGAGTAATAAACAAGAGTTGTCTGTGGCGAAAAGAGGTCCAGTGAAGACCATCCACCCCACAGCCGGCCTGTCCCTGTCCCTGTCCCCTGGCCCTCACTGCGGGTAAGCAAGCCCCTGGGCCTCGTTCTAGGGCATTGTAGGCAACCCTGTTCTACTTCCCAGTGCCAGATCTTATGCCGAGTGTTTTCTTTACCACAGCTGGAGAGACAGGGGGCCCTCCTTGTGGAATTTGAGGTTCCCATTGTCACAGACCCAAAGCTGCCAGCCCAGCGGCAGAGCGTGGTCTTAGAAGAAGACGTCATTCGGTTCTTGCCATGCGTAGGATACTCACCGAGGCCAGGCGACAAGGTGCTGGCGCCCTGGGAGCCAGACCAGCAGCGGTATGGCCCTGGCACGGTTCTCTTGGGCTTGGAGGCGAGAGACCCCCGGAGAGGTAAGGGGAGCTGCTCTGACCTTTCAGTCCCCAGAGGGAGCCAGGCTGGTAGGAGAGAGTCAAAGGTGTCTTAGAGGTGAGCGTAGAGTCCTAGAGGTGTTAAAAAAAATCCTCACTCCCTCACTTGCAGCTTAATCCTGGATGTGGCAACAGATAAAGAAAAAAAAAAGGTCATAACTTTCAGATTATAAAATGCTTTTTATCAGGGAAAAATAGCCTAAAACTATTATGTCTATATGGGTTAGCTAACCTATGGTGTGAGGGGACCACACTCGTGACAGGGACAGTCCCCTCTGCAGGGGGCACCAACCAGCATTGCTGCAGTTTCGACAGTGAGAGGAGGAGGCCTCTCCTCTTTCCCCTTTAAGGATGCATTTTGACTTTGACCTGAAAACTGAGAAAGGGAGGTGCCTGCAAGTGCACTGAGAAGTGACAGTAGATGGGGGCAGGCAAGGGAATGTTCCCAGGAAGGTTCTCCAGGGAGGGGAGGCTGGCAGAGCAGAGGCTGCCCTGAGGTTTGCTTTGGGGGCATGACATAGAAGAGGTAACTAACAAATGTTGCTCTTTCTGTTACGTAGCATCAAAAGAAGGAGGAATTACTGTTCACTTCTGGATGGCAAGACAGCTACTGTGCCTCTGGGCCGGGTCAGGTGGGTGCCCCCAGCTGTGTGGAAGAAGGCTGTGGAGAGGCTGCACAAGCCTTTAACCAGGGAGCACCCCAGTCCCTTCCTCTGGGCCCCGTGCTGCTCTCTGCTGGGACCGGTTGCTGGATGTGTCATCGGTGGGCTTTCTCCGGGCACTCTTTTCCTGTGCCCGCCCTGCGTCCCCTATGCCTGCTGCCAGCTGCTGTGCCAGACCTGTCTCTGCTGCTGTCCCTGGGCAGGACCCACCTGGTGGCCGCTAGCCAGGACCTCCGAGGCCACAGCCAGAGAACATCCAGAGGTGGAAGTGAAGCCCACAGCACAACTTTTGCCCCTAGAGGGTCCTGAAGAGGAGGAAGTAGTAGCAGCGCAAGCTCCCATAGGTGTTTCTTCCTCTTCTTCCTCTTCTTCTTCTGAGGAAGAGGATTTGGAGAATGATCTGGAGATGGGGCTTCCGCAGAGGCTGGCGGTGGACAGCACAGTCAACATGGATCCCATCCTTCATGAGAAGTCTCCGAGGAGGCAGGGTGGCCTCTGCCAGCCCGAGTGGATGTATTGGAGGAGAAACGGGTGTGAGCCCTGTCCTGGGAAGCCAGGTACACCTTCTGAGATCCCTGCTCCCTTCCCTCCTATGTATCTCTTAGGAATCTCGTGCATGTGTCCACTGTACTGGGATTGGAAGTAACACTTAGGTGTGTGGCCATGTTGAAGGGGAGGCTGGGACAAGAGGGAAATAGTGGGTTTCCATTTGAGCAATAAAACCCACTAAGAAAGGATGGGCTGATCTTTGTGTGAAGGTTTGCATCCCTATGTAACAACTGTCTTTTCCTTCCTCACTAGTCTCCGCTGACAGGGCAGCACTGCCATTGTCTGCTTTGGCCCGCCCCACACCCCCATCTTTGTTTTTCTTGGAGCCCTTGAGTTTTCTCTACATGAAAGTCAAAATGCCCATAGGTGTCAATTAGAGTCGTCAGCGTCCTGAGAAGCACAGAAACTGGTCTTTAAACATTGGTCATCAGGCCTTACTCCCCAGATGGTCCCCTTAGTAAATCAGAGTGGGAAGAAGCAGGGCGCTGTGTCCTGCTGCTCACTCCTTACAAGAGGGGAGGCAGCGTTACTGTCGTTACTGTCGTTGGCAATCCACAGTCGTCCCCACCTTCACCTTGAGGAAGTGTGCGACGTGCTCCCCTCATTGGTTTAGAAGCAGCGTATTGCCGACATGCCTCATGCCTGTCATATCTAAGTCTCCAGGAAGCCCCAGCAAAAGCAGAAGCCTAAGTTAGCTGGCAGAGGTGGCTGGCATAAGCTCAGCTCTAGACCAGACTCCTGGGGCCTGGGGTCCCTAATTTAACATTCAGGGAACTAAATGAACATTCAGTCTGAAGCAGGAGGCTGCGTGGTTAAAGAATATCACTCCTAAGGGCTTAAGGATCTTGAGGTGCCACCCGCATTGGGACCCACTGTGCATCCTTGTTTGAAGCCACTGCCCTATTTCCAGGACAGCTGAGGCTCAGCCAGAAGGACCTCTGAGCCCCCGAGAATTTCACTCTTGCCCCAGGGATAAGAACTTTATTGGTCTTCAGTTCCAGAAAGTTAAGAAATTGTTTCTACACTGAGAAACTTTCTCGGTGACTCCTGGACCCCTGGGCTTTGGGGTGTTTGGGAACGGACAGGGGTTGGCTGCTGTTGGACTTAAACTGAGGGCTCCAGACCTCCCTTGGTTTTCAAGGTGGGGGGTCTATCCCCCATCTCTGAGGGGGGGGTAACTAGAGAAACAAGAATCCAGCTGTGTGCAGCTGAGCTCCTCCTCCCCTGAGAGGAAACTTTGTATTGAAAATACAAAGGGGGGCGGGGAGTGCAGGTTCTTGGATTCCTGTGAAATGGGTCCCTGATCTTACAGTGAGAGGCTGTGAGAGGTGCTGGCAGAAGCTACTTGGAAACTGATTCTACCAAATACGCCCTCTCTACAAGTGATGTTTCAAAGAAAATGGTGCCCAAACCTAGAGTTTTCATGCTAAATTCTCCATAGCTTCCACTGCCTCCTGTTTCAGCAGACTGCAGAAAGAAAAGCTGTACCTCTCCGACAGAGAGGAGTCTGTAGGGAGCAACTGAGCAGCGGGGCTCACCTGTAGGGAGGAACGCCAGTGGGATAAGCAGAGGGGCCATGGCGGTCAGACATGCCCCAGGCACCGGGTCTGCCTTCCCACTGCTGCAGCTCTGCTCAGCACAGCATTCCACCTAGACTGGTTCCAGACCTGGTGAAGTCCACACAAACTTCCCCTAAGTATCCCTGCTCTTCTCTCCCTCCAGTGCCCAGCCACCCACATCAGTCTCTGCCCCTCACCACATTTAAACAGATCCACTCTAAAGTGTTTTGTTCCCTCCAAGTCAATTCTAATTGGCTATAGGGAAGATAACTTATATTTTCAGGCACTTGGCCTGGTTTTCCCATAGGTACAGATATTTGTTATGCTCCAGGCAACGATTAATTCTTAGAGCCGAAATGGGAGGATGACCAAACCTGCCCTCTGCCAGCTCTGCCCAAAGCTATGGGGAATATACTCGAGTCAGGGTGTGGAGAAAGGGGCCACCCCAGACCCTTGTCACAGGTGGGGCATTGTGTGCCACAACTAACTAGTGAAAAAGAGGTGCAAAAAACCCTGTGTACACCAGGGTTGGAAACAATGGCAAACACCAGAACTTTCTTTTTCTCCCCTATGGATTTTGTAGGCATTTAAGGAAATATGCTGCTTTGTTTCTCCTAATTGTGCTGGATGGCCATCAGTCAACTGCTGATGCTTGACAGCCAGTCTTAGGCTCTGCCTTATAAGAATCCCCTTGTGTGGGTCCCTCTGCCCTCCACACTTGTTACTTTCGAGTTACCGTTTGATCCTCACCTAACAATTCCAGAGAGGCCAGGTTGCTGGCTGCCTGCAGTTACGGTGCTCTCCTCCCATGCTTATGACCGAAACAGGATTCAGCCTGTAGTTTTGTTTTTTTTTTAATTTTTTTAATGCTTATTTATTTTTGAGAGAGAGACAGACAGAGCACGAGTAGAGGAGGGGCAGAGAGAGAGGGAGACACAGAATCTGAGGCAGGCTCCAGGCTCTGAGTTGTCAGCACAGAGCCTGATGTGGGGCTCAAACTCATAGACTGTGAGATCACGACCTGAGCCGAAGTCGGACACCCAACGGACTGAGCCACCCAGGTGCCCCAGCCTGTAGTTTTTCAAAGCCAGGAAGGGGATGGATTCCTGCAAAGTATCCCTTCCTTTTTAGATTACTCTCTTGTTCCCCATGGAGTCACATCTCCCAATGTTTTGTTTTGCCTCATTCAACCTCTTAAAACTTGTTTCCCCACCAGCTTCCCAACCTTTCATTGTGATCAGTGTGATTTACCAGCTCCTTTGACAGGTGGCAGCTGGCTACCTTTGCTTCCCCTACAGGCTGGTTTGAAAATCATGACTGATACCTCCTTCTCCACCCAATTCCAAATGTGGTTATCAGATATAATCTATCCAAAAAGTAATAATGGCCAGAAATGACTACCAAACTTTATTTCTCTCTAAAAACAGCAGTGCCGGGCACTTACAGAGAGTTATGAGGTTCTGGGATCTGTGACATAATTCTTTTTCGGTCATCAAGACTCATCCTAAGGTGGCACACACAACATAACTAATTAAATTTGGGGTTTAGGAACAAGACGCAGCACCATCTGGAAAGAAGAGAGGGGCGGCAAACAGCAGAGGGTTCGAACTGTAGTGGTGGGGAGAACCAAGGGGCTGGTCCTGGAAGCAAGCGGCATGAAGCCACCGCAGAGCCTGCCAGAGGAAGCTGAACACAGAAAATGGAGTCAGGGTATGGTGACACACCAGGGGGGACGGGGATGCCCTCAGACGGAAAGCCCTGAGGAGCCAGGTAAAGCAGGGTGGCCGGGGAGGGGCTTCTCAAGGACTCCTTGCATGGTTCTTCATTCTCCTTTTGAGAATGAAAAATCCCATGCTCTCTTTTCCCAGGAAGATGCACAGACCCACAATTCTGCTTTCAATTCCAGAAGGCTTACAGAACCCACAACGCTGATCACAGTCTGCTTAGGGAGGCAAGGATCCCACTGAAGTGACACTTTACCCTAGGGTGATGGGCTTGGGTCTGCTTTATCAGGCCCTCTGTCCCTGAGAGTCTATTCCTCCCTAGGAATGCTAACAAAGCTCTAAATAAAACTTAGTTTTTATCACATAAAATATTGGCATTTGTCCTGAAGACAGACTTATGTTCAGAATGAGATGAATTACCAGGCAGCCAAATAGATGCAGCAATACTGTTGACATGGTAGCTTAAAGAAGTGTCGGGCACGTCAAGGACTTTTGAAAACCACTGACTTCTGGGGCACCTGGGTGGCTCGGTTAAGTGTCCAACTCCTGACTTCAGCTCAGATCATGATCTCACGGTTCGTGGGACTGAGCCCCACGTCGGGCATGCCCTCTGTCAGGCTCTGTGCTGACAGCGTGGAGCCCGCCTGGGATTCTCTCTCTCTCCCTCTCTGCCCCTCCCCAGTGCGTATAAATGAATAAAATTTGTGACTGTTGATCCTTAAAATTAAATTCAGCATAAGACTCTCAAGATTTTTTTTTATAGGAAGCTAAAAGAGTAGTGGTGGTAAATACCGGAGGAGGCGTTACGAGGTGGCCGACAAGTCCTCCTTCAGTGGACGGAGGCAGAGTGCAGGCCTCAGGTGACAGTCGAATAAGCGGCAGCATCTTCACCCATTAAGGCTTCTCAGCAGGAAGGCACCTGCCATGGGGCACGGGAGTGTGGTGGCCATGGCCAGGGCGCCCTGCCAGGGGCCTGGGGAGACTGCTCGAGGATGCCTCTTCCACAGAAGCTGCAGGGGGTGACTGGCCTGCTTTGGGCAAATGTGTCCACAGCCTCTCTGCCACCGTTTCGTAAGCCTACAGCTGTGCGTGAGTGACACTTCCACCTCTTAATACCAATAAAAAGGAATTCTCTTCATTTCCAAATCTCTCCCTTTATTATCATAATTAGCCTTTACCTGGAAAGTAAGCAGTTAAAAACCATTCAGATAGCATCATTACATTATTATTTTTAGCAAAACGTGCATGGGGGCGGAGGGCACTTCTAGAGTTTTAAGTTAAAATAGGCACTGAAAGAGACGAGCTCCAGTTCCCAGGAAGGCTGAACTCTACAGTCAGCGCTAAAAGCAGGAGTAATGTGTAAATATTAAGAGAATCGTATGGTGACTTTATTCTTCTTGCTCGTTAAAAAAAGGTGATGTGATGGCCGTGCTGGTCAACATCACACGGGGAAGACCAAGTCCACACTCTGTCCTGAGTCCACTGCTACCACGTGAGTCCTGGTTAAGTCATTTGCACCCACAGTGACGGAATAGGTTCCTGGATAGACTTCTATGTAGAGGTCCTTGGAGATGTTCTCAGCCTGCCAGGAAAAGATAGATAGTAGCAGGTTAGAGATCTTCCATCACAGGGCCATCAGGGCACCGCCAGCAGGCGACCCCTGTGTGCCAGAAGTGCAGCAGAGCGGAACGGAGCGCTGATGCAGGACATGGAGGTCCTGCTTTGCAGGCTCAGCCTGGGCGGATAACAGGAATGCCACTAGGTAAGTCTCCGCCTCTCCTAGTGCCTGTTCCCTTATTTCTAAAACTGTGATAATGCCTACCTTGCAACATGTGTGTGAAAACAAGCTCCAGAATGTTACAGGAACATGAAGGATCACAAAGGGACACTCTAGTCATGGTAGAAAGATAATCAGGTAGAGGGAAAGGCTAATGATCATCGTGTTGGTGATCAAAAGCAGACAGTGGCACTCGTTAGCACGGATTAGCGGTAATGACAAGGCACCGGAACGACGAGACCCTTTCTTTTTAACTGTGCTTTGCTAACTCAGGAGGAAGATGAACCATTCTTTTCCCTGAAAGCGAAGTGCACTAGAGTAGATCCCATTCTCTCAGGCGGCAAGGCGGCTGGCTGGCCGCAGCCTCCCCTGGAGGATTGGCTCTCCTGTGGTACAAAGCACGGGAAGCTGGAGTGAACAGAAAGAGTTGTGTTTAGAGCTGTATCGAGCACGGACCGTCTTCCAAGGACAGATTCAACACATGGCTGGGAAGTGGGTAGATGTGCGGGCAGAGGAGGGGTCTCAGTTCAAACAGCAGACGGTGTGGCACACCGAGAAGAGCCGGTGGTGGAGAGCCAGAGCTCGCATCCTGCAGCTGGGCCGCCCCTGCGCGGTTCCTCAGTGCTCAGGGGGAGCGCAGGCAGCAGCTGCCCTTTCTGCCACCATACCCGCGGCCAAAACCAAACTACCCGCCAGCAAATTCCACAAGGTGGAATAAATGGTAATATTTATACTCTTATGAAACTGGCTCCCCGCCCTCCACTTTGCACAGATTTATTAAAGTGAATTTTGCTTCGGGCGCCTGGGTGGCTCAGTTGGTTGAGCGCCCTACTCCCAGTTTCAGCTCAGGTCATGATCTCACAGTTTCGTGGGTTCGAGCCTTGCGTCGGGCTCTGTGCTGACAGTGCGGAGCCTGCTTGGGATTCTTTCTCTCACTGCACCCCCCACGGCCCCTCCCTTGCTCATGCTGTCTATCTCTCTCAAAATAAATAAATAGAACTTAAAAAATGAAAAATAAAGTGAACTTTTTCCAAAGCTGCTTTAACCTCTGTCCTTTCATGCCCAGTTACTGCAAAATTGGCCTTAATATCATTTAAGTGCCACAGATACATAGGACTCCTACCACAACTATTCATTGGTCATCAGCTACATAAGTACACAAAAGTAGGTTTCAGAAAATACAGCTATATTGGAATCGCAGAAAGCCAAGGGTACTTCACTTGTCTGCATAAAAGGAAACCCGGGGTAAGACTGGCATCTGTGATTCCAACACCATGAATATCGGGCTGATAAGCATTATCAAAATTTAGCAAGTATGGAAGGCATCTAAACATTGCAACTATTCTGCTAGAGGCAGAATAGTTTTCGTTGCCACTAACTCTAGCATATTCCGAATCCTGGCTAGTAGCACACTGTATACAAATAAAGATTAAGCAAACTATTGCAGAAACATGCTGGAGTTCCTTTTCTCAGAATTTCAGCCCTTCCAACTTCCAGAAAATTCCCTGGGTTCATGAACTAATGAATACTTTATCCTAAAAATGAAAAACTCATCACTGTGTTTTTACAGAGAAACATTTGTGGAAAATGAGAACAAATCCCTTCAAATGTTTTGGAACTCGATCTAACCAAATTTATATGTTTCAGAATTTCAGCAATGGTTTTCACTTTGTAAGCAGGAGGGCCAGCACCCCCCCTGCTGCTTGAACAGATGGTGGGATTCCAGCAGGACCCAGTGCCAGCCCAGCTGGGCCGTAGGAATGGAGATGGGAATACTTCACATTCTTTCCAACCGCAAGTATGAGCCCAAGCACAAAGAGTATCCCTTAAGCTTCAAATGAAGGAAGGATACCAAGAAAACATAATTTTACATTGAATCAAAATGCTGTATGCTCTCTTTCCTCAAGGGTGAAACCTCCCAACTTCAAAGACGATGCATCTGATACAAAGAACCAGGTCAACTGGTTCATGGAATCGCACTGGTGGTGAAGCCCGGAACACGGAAGATCTGTACTCACAGGCTGCGGAGAGGCCTCTAGAGCACACTCGGAGGCTTGAAAGATGCCTCTGAGACCAAGAGAGGTGTCTTTTCTCTGAAGAGATAAGTAGAAACATTGATCAGTGCCCAGACTTCTGGATTATAACAAGAAACTTTCTCTTACTTTATTAGGGCCTGATAATTGTTCTGACAGTTTCTTTCTAAGCTGTCACCTAAAGTTATTAAGGCTTTTAGTGAACTCTGTGAGGTATTTGTAGTCAGATATTTACCATGATTATTTTTTATACTTACATGGGCTTTGGGGTCAGACCTGAATTTGAATCCTATCTTCCGCTTTGCTGAAAGGGGCAGATTCATGTCTCTAAGTCAGTTTCCTAGTCTACAACATGGGGATACTAGATTGGAGATTTAAAGTGTAAGAGTGACTGACACTTAACGGGCTCTCAAAAAATAAAATTCTCTTCTGTGCTTCTCCCAGGAGTGAGGGTCCTTAGAGGAGAAAGGCAGAACTGATAAAGTCATTTTCCCTTAGAAGCACCAACTTACATTTTATAGGAAGGGATGGGAGGGGTAGGACTGACTCTTGCTCGTATGTAACCCCCTTTGGGTCAGGCAAGAAAAAGGAACCCAGGATTTGAGTGTGGTGGTGCTCCACGCATCCCAGGCCAGGGAAACGGGAGGGACTTCCAGCATGCATCCAGGCCTCACTCGCATCCCTGCAGGCCATTCTCCCACCCTTTCCCTAAACCCACAGGCCAGAGAAGTCAGGAATCCAATCTGTGGAGTAGACCCTGAACTTAAGTTTGCTGTCTTCAAGTACAACTACTTGGAGTTTAAAAAGAACAAAACAGAACAGAACCCTACTCTCCTCAAAAACAACAACGGACTAATCTTTGGTTTCCCCGGAACGTGTGGTAAAAGACAGGTAAGGCTGTAGTGAGAGGCTCATAATTGTTCCTTACTAATACTCACAGCTTATGTCCTAATACTTTAGGAAAAGAAGTCCGTTACAAGAGAACCCCCCTCCTTGCACTTCCTTTTTAAAAATTACCAAAGACATGATAATTATCATCATGTTAGGGTAAAATACGTGATTATTAAAAACCTCTTTCGTGTCTGTAGATGTAGGAGAGGATATTTGAAGCTCTCCTCTTTAAGCCTGTCCAAGAATCCTGAGACTCAGGATTGCAGGCTCAGCTGAAGATGCCTCGGTGGCATCAATCTCATCTTTTGGACAAACTACTGTTTCATGTTCATGCTGCAAGGTCGGGGGCTGATACATTTCCAATGAACACTGTGATGCTGAGACACACAGGAATCCCAAAAATACAAATCCAGCAGGAGCTCCTGAATACAGGGTGTTACTTCCGGGGTGGAGCGGGTTGGGGAGTGTGTGTCTGTGTGTGTGTGTGTGCTGAGAGCACGGCACAGACGGCTGAGGATACATACCTGACCATTCCCCCTGTCACAGCATAAATGCAGGTCTGACTTCCCTCGGTGATAACGAGAGACGTGGGCTGCCCCTCCTTCCTCCAGTACAGATGAATAATATTTCTATAGAAGTAATGTGAAAGATATTGGGTAACCAAATAGTCTGATCGAATTGAAAAAAAAATCCTCCCTGCTATTTGGGGAAAGTGTGGTTAAGGAGGGAGGCAACAGAGCAAAGGTAAATTACCCACTCTCTTGACAGCCCTCTGAAGTTAAGGAACAAACCTGAGCCCATGTAAAGTATCTGCAGAGAAGGAAACTGCATTTGGCATCACTTTGCTGCCATCTGCTGCCTTTGTAGGGCAAGAACTGTGGCCAACTACAGTTGGGCAGGACCATGCTCTCTGCCAGGTTAAATAATTGTCACAATGTTTTTGCCCCAATGTCAAGTACGTATGCTCTTCCATCTCCTCTCATCACAGATTCTAAGGAGTTCTTCCATGTTTATTGTCCAAGGACCAGGACAAGGACAAGGAAAGAGGACTTCATCTCCTTGAGATTTAGAAATACAACAGGAAACATAACAAAAATTCAACAGCTAGGCAAGCATTCTGTCCATGCGAAGGAGGGGTGGAAGCGGTCTATAATTTTAGGAGAATAATCCAAGGGATCAGAAAGCAGTTACATTTTTTCTTGCCTACTTCCTTCCTCCCCCTCGAAGTTAACCTCAGACTTGCCCTTGATTATGACTAATGATGAGGACATCATAAGGCTGCTTGTTGTGAACGCAGAGTACGAAAAGTGTTTAAGGCATAAGACCAAAAGAATGAGACGCTGGGGATAGCCCTTCAGGACGTAGGTCTAATGATGTATTTTAGGGGCTCCTTCAAAATTGTAAAGGTAAACTCAGAACACTTCTTAATTCTATCTCGAGAAAGCCAAGGGATTCTGAGACTTCATTCCAGAGTGGAAACTTGGAAGTACGGACTGAAAATCGAAATGAAGAACACCAATTTGCTAAACTTCCAAACAAGACCAACGTTATTCCTTTTACCGCACTATGTACCAAAATGTTTAAGTTGATCACTTCACAGAAGAGCTAAAGTTATGGATTTTTCTAAAACCATTTAACAGAGTAACACAAAAAGAGCCTTTGGATCATATCTCATTGATTGGAATCCTGTTCTCGGAGTCATAGGGATTTTACAAAAGAGGAAGAGAGAGGAGAGATTTAAAAAAAAAAAAACTTCATATATGAAATTGAAACAAAGTATTCTATTCCTTCTCCCTTGTAGATATGAAATTGAAACAAAGTATTCTATTCCTTCTCCCTTGTAGACCAGCATCCTTATAGCCACAATAAGAATCGCATCATGTTAAGGCTGGAAGAGACCATAGAGCCTGCTGTAACTTCTAGACAATACAGTATGTTCCATGCAGGTGATTTCCTTGGATGCAGGCTGGCCTGCCTTCACCATTCCCTCAAAGTACTTAAAGATGACCTTAGTGTATGTTTTTGAGAAGAGGGTCTTTAAAACCTTTGTCCACTTGTTTCAGCAAGTAGTACCAGAAATCTCACTTAAATCCCCCATGCTGACAGTTCATGACCATTTTCTGGTGTTCACCTCTCAGTGGAAACCAAAGAAACAGATTCTAGAGGCTGGAAAGCACTTTAGAGATCTTCATTTTATGACAAGGAAGGTAGGCTGAGAGAGACTAACTGGCCCAGGGAGGGCATTATAACCAGTAAGTGGCAGAACATGGGTGTGATTCCTGGGAGGCTGCTCCTGCCATTAAGCCATACCACCTCTGATGAGGGCACTGCCTCTGTTCCACAGAACCGCCTTTGGGGCCAGCACGTGATATAGACTCACAGGGACATACTTAAAAGCAAATTACCAGGGAGCTGAAAAAGAGGTTAAGTTCTAGCGTAAGGATTTTGTTTCAGTTTTTTCCCATACATTTCAAAAACCAGAAAGGCTCGGTTCCTTACTGATGTTTTTTTAACTTTAGCTCAGTTCAAAGTTTAAAAAAAAATCCCTAATATCTGGACTTGACTGTTTTGGAACTCAGCAAATAAGCTTCCCACCCCCTCTTCCCCACTAGTCAGAAAACAACAGCGAGGGCAGAGACCTTTTGTGACTTGTTTATTGCCGTATCGTCAATAATACCTACAGAGTTAGATATGCAATAAATCTTTGTTGAATAAATTCTAACTTGGATTTATCACCTGGTTTAAATCCCTGTTTACAATCTGCCCTTGAAGGCCGGACAGGGTAAAGAGGCAGTCTCCCTAAATTCCACAAAGATCCCCTTTGTGAGCCATCTGCAGGTGGATCAGGGGCATGGCTTTGGCTTACACCAACTTACCCCACACTGACTTGAAGTATAGTCCATGAATTCTGCCATTGTTCTGAAGGAAGCACTGAGGGTTGGTTGTCTGTCTTCTCTCTATTTGAATAAATGGCAAATCACAGGTGAGATCTGGTATTCCCTACTGGAGAATGAAGTCATTTGGGGAATAGCATGTCTCTTTTTCTTTTTTTAATGTTTATTTAATTTTTGAGAGACAGAGCATGAGCGGGGGAGGAGCAGAGAGAGAGGGAGACAGAACCTGAAGCAGGCTCCAGGCTCTGAGCTGTCTGCGCAGAGCCTGATGGGGGGCTTGACCCCACGAACTGCGAGATCAAGACCTGAGCCGAAGTCGGAGGCTTAACCGACTGAGCCATCCAGATGCCTCTCATCTTTTTTTGCTTTTCGGAAGGCCTCTGCAAATTTAAGTCTGTAAGAAGGATCTTACTGAGAAAGGATTCCAATCTAATAGGAATTTATCCAGGACAAGGAAAGGTGTGCTAGCTTTCCTGTGAAATCGGATGGTAGCATGTAAGAATTTTTCTTTATAAAAAAGTGACCTACCGGGGCCGACCACTAGCGGTACCCTAAATAACCCAACGAGAATCTGTCAAATGTCAAGAATTTTCAAGGGGCTTTTCCGTTTACTGCACCGTTCCTTTACAGCTTCCGCCAAGGACAGGACCCCTCAGGTGCTTCTGCTGGGCGTGCCCAGGTTGCCAGCAGGCCACGGGGAGCGAATGAATGGACTGGTCCCCCAGCACAGGAGCCCTCACCTCTCTCAGGAGAAGGCGCTGGGGGCCGGCTGCCGGCCGTCTTTCTCGGTAAGGCAGCTCCCGGGAAGTGATCCCCACGCTGCTTTGGGGGAGCTCCCGCGAATGCCAGTCCACCGCCCTCCTCTTGGCCCGCTCCAGCACTTCTTGACCCAGCCTAGCCGTGCGCTGCAGGGCACGGCGGTCCACCCCGTTGAGCGCCGCGGCCGCCAAACAGCTCTCCATGCCTTCCTGCGCGGGTACATACACACAAACACGGGCGGGTCAGCGGGCCGCCGCGACCCTGCTCCAGCTGCGGGTGGGAGCCCCAGCCTCGACCTCCCCGGCGACCACCGCCCCCGGCTCCGCCCCCAACGCGCCCTCCAGGGGGCGCCCGGCGGGGGGCGAGCTGGTGGTGGCAGAACCCCTCCATTTCCGTCTCCCCCTCCCCTCGGCAGGAGGCCCTCACCCGCCCGCCTTCCCAGGCGCATGCGCTCAGCGCTGTGCTGGAGAGGGAAGGCAGGACCTGGAGGGCGCCGGCGCAGCAGGCCATTGGCGGGGGGGGCGGGGCCTGTGGCCTGCGCCGACCACGCCTTTTGCGTCCCGGCTGCCGCCCTAGAGCGCCGGTTGCCGGGCTAACTGCCGGGCGCCGGGGCGGGGCCTGGCGGCGTGCGGGGCGTGGAGGTCCCAGTCGAACCGGGGTCGCGGCAGGCCGGCCTGCGCCTTCGGAGGAACGTCTGGGCTGGGGGCCTCGTCCTCCGAGGTCGTCTCCAACGCCTAACGTGATGGACTCGGCGTAAAGTTAGACTACTGGTCTCCCGTTGGGCTAAGAAACTATGGGGAATAAGACACTTGCCTCCAGGCGCCTTTTTCTGCCTGGTCTATATTTTGGGATATCGCTACTCTAAAAACTTTAAGATGAGTAAGAGAGGCCATACAGTGAGGCCGCCAAGGTGGCGCTCGAAGGTGTCCGCCGGCTGTGGGACTCGTGGCCCTCCGCCAGAAGGCAGATGTTCAGGGCCGGAGGGGCGCCTGAGTTCTATGTAGAGCCCGGTAATCCCCTCGTGGCGGCTTTCAAGAATAGTTGCACCAGCGTTTGAGTAAGAAGCTATGCATCGTTACCTTCCACTCCACTCCTCACCTCTGAGTTCTTTGATGGGAGATATAGCCCAAGGTCTCGCTGCTAATTAGCGACTTGGCTACGCCACACTGCGCACAGCCAGCACAGCAACGCCTTGACGTTCAGGAAGAACCACTTTAAGGGACACTGCTCAGTGGGGGTCATTTTAAGGGACACGAGGAAATCAATGCTGAGCTAGTCTCCTCAGCAGATGGCTTGATCAGCAGTTCTGGGCCACCAGGATACTACTGCAACCTCCATCTGCACTGTGGCTCATTTCCTGCTTTCCTCTCACAGAAATTAAGTAAAAGTCTTCATTATCATTGCGATATCCTCAGTGTAGTATAAAATACTCGAAAACTTTTCTTTCAATAAATGGTTTTTATTGCCTCCTTTAGAACTTAGTGGTTAGGCACCCATGGTCCCGAATATCCAGTCTGGAGCGCTGAGTTTGAATTCAGACTTTGACACTTTTTTTTGCTGTGTTGATTCTGGGCGAACAAGTTACTTCTTCGAACCTCGCTTTTCCTCTTCTCCATACGCAGGGATAGTGATGGTGCCAACCTCCTGGACTGTGAGCTTCTTGAGAGTGGGGACCATGTCCGTTTTGTTTACTGAGTTTAAGGTACATCTAGTATTTTATCTGTCACAGAAGGGGCTAAAAATAGCTCTTGAAGGCAGTGAATTAGGAATTGGGTTGCTGTTTGTGTGTGTGTGTGTGTGTGTGTGTGTGTGTGTGTGTGTGTGTGATCGATTCCTCTAAAATGCTTAGCCCAATGCCTTGCAAATAGGAAGTGCTCTGCAGATTTAGCTAGCATTATAATACTCCAAGCACTGTTCTAGGACTTGTGGAGAATACAGTGTGGATCAGGTTAAAGCAGAATAAAAACGAGAGAATGATGCACATAAAATCAGTAATGCCAGGAGCCAAATACTAAGATTTTGTTCATAAGCTGTTGTTATAAGATTGATAAAGTGCTATGAAGCTTAGAGGAGAAAGATACTGATCAGTTGAGGGTATCAAGAAAAGCTCTTTAGAGAAGAAGGCATTTGAACAAAGGTTTGAGGGATGGCTTAGGAATTAATAAGAGATATTTAAAATACCTCTTAACTGCTTTTATAATGAATGTGGTTGGGGGTGAGACAGAATTTGTTTTTCTTTTGTTATTTATGGATTTCAAGATCCTGGCTCCATAACTTTTAACTGTGTGTATGTAACCATGAGCACATAATTTAACCGTTCTCTACCTCAGTTGTGTCGTCTTTAAAATGGGAATAACAATAGTATATTCCTTATAGAGTTGTGAGAATCAAATAAATTAATGCATATAAAGTGCTTTGAATAGTACTTAACACATGGCAAATACTCAGTAAATATTAGCTAGTATTATCTTAATCAGACTTCAGCCTTGTCTCCCAATACATCCTTACTTACCTGATACTATATCCATACCTCACGTCACTTGGCTTTCTTCCCCAGGGTTCTGTTACTACCTCCTATTCCCAATTCCGTTCCAGTTGAAGCATTACTTTTTATCAAGTCAACTTTTTGAAATCTGCTATTCCCAGATGCAACCTCTGTTTCCATGGCTTTTTTTTTTTTTTTAATATTGATGTACTTATCCCAATCTGATTTAAATTATATGTAGTTATGCTTCATTTTCTCTCAAGGTGGAAATTGTTTCTGATTTGTCCCTAAATATCCAAGGCTTGTTAAGCAGTAGGTGCTCAATAGGCATTTGTTGAATTTACTGACTTAATTTTTTATTTAAATAGATCCCTGTTAGGCCAGATAAGATTGGGCTTCTTGGAAAAAAAGTCTACCTACATACTTTAATGAATATGAGGAATGAATATTTGGTTGTAACTAATTTTCCCAGAATTTAACATTTAGAAATATATGGAAAGAAGATGCTTGGAATGAAACTA
Organism: Paguma larvata; assembly: GCA_030068075.1. NCBI lineage: Eukaryota > Metazoa > Chordata > Mammalia > Carnivora > Viverridae > Paguma > Paguma larvata. The sequence continues at coordinate 63,354,693 of CM057831.1, read as the reverse complement.
AAACTTAAAGACTGACATGAAATTAAAATGTTGCATTTATTTTTATATTTATAATCATATTTGTACATATCTTTTTAAAAATATTTTCAGGGTTTGAACCATAAACCACAGATCGAGAGAGAGTCCTTTTTCTTTTTTTAAGATTGGATGGGGGTGCGCCTGGGTGGCTCAGTCGGTTAGGCGACCGACTTCGGCTCAGGTCATGATCTCACGGTCTGTGGGTTCTGTGCTGACAGCTCAGAGCCTGGAGCCTGCTTCGGATTCTGTGTCTTCCTCTCTCTCTGCCCTTCCCCTGCTCACTCTCTGTCTCTCTGTCTCTCAAAAATAAATAAATGTTAAAAAATATTGTTTAAAAAAAAAGATTGGATTGGAATAATGATGGAACATGACCTATCATCAGGCACCATGTGGATCAAACACAACCCAAGCCAGGTATTCCTTAAAGCCACTGGTGGGATTTGGAAATAGAACAGAAAACAGAGGGAGGGCATATGATCAGGAATGTATCTGATCATCAATGGAGAAAGGAAGGAACTGTTGGTGCAAGTCTTCCATGATTCTTTCTTCGTAAGGGTAAATACCTTACAAAGAACACAGAAAAGTTGTCTAGGTTATAGTCTGGGGAATAGCTGAGTTGGAGGACATCTTTATTCCTGGAATCCGTGGAAAGAGACTGGTGCCGTATTTGGGACTTCTTGAGGAGCAAAAAAAACAAAAAAAAATCCAAAAAAACCCAACAACTTTAGTGAAGAGAAAATGTGAAAATGTAATTTTTTTTTCTCTATGTGAAGAAGGCAAAAAAAGGGTTAAAAACCTATGATGTAAAAGTGGGTATCATGCCAGAGTTAGACAATGATTTATACTGTACATACCAGAGAATGTATAAATCATTTTATTTGACAGGTGGTATTTTTATTTCTTCAGCAGACTTAGGGAGCTTTAGAATCATTACAGCTTTGTAAAGTAGTATTATAGACTGAGTCATTAGATCATTCATTTTGCCTGATTACATCAACTCGTTGGGTTGTTGGAGAATGAAAGAAAGTCATTATCAAAATTGTCATCTTGATTATATAGATTAAAGAAAATGGATCAAAGTTCTGAGAATTAGCTTTCACAACCTGTTAAAAAATTAGAAGTTAAAAAATTGATTGCAGAGCAGGAATGATTAGGGAAAAGTTTTGTCATTTTAAAAACCATCAGAGATTAAAGGAATAGTAATTTTGGTAGATATAAATAGTTGGAATCCATGTGGAGGTTTAAAAACCTACCTTATTGAGTTGAGGTATAATTTACATTACATTACATTATATTCACCTGTTTTAAGTGTATAATTCAATACATTTTAGTAAATGTCCAGAATTTTGCGAACATTACCACAATGCAATTTTGGAACATTTCCATTACCTGAAAAAGATCCCTGTGCCTACCATATGCAGTTAGTTTCAGCTCCCACCTCTAGAACCAGGCAACCACTATTCTGCTTGCTGTTTGTATAAATTTGCCTTTTCTAGGCAGCTCATATAAATGAATCATACAGTAGTGACTTTTTTTGGTCTGGCTTTCCATTAGCATAATGTTTTAAAGGCTCATCCAGGTTGTAGCAGGTATCAGTACTTCATTACTTTGTATGACTGAATAATACTCCATTATATGAATATCCTACACATTGTTTACTCACTAGTTGATAGCCATTTTAATTGTTTTCATTTGAGGACTATTATAAACAATGCTGCTATGAAAGATTACGTAAAAGGCTTTGTGTAGATACATGTCTCAATTTCTCTTGGGGAGACACTTAGGAGTGGAATTGATGAGTGGTATGGTAAATTTATGTTTAACATTTTAAGAAACTGCCAAATTGTTTTCCAAAGTGATAATTTAAATTTTAAATTTCTATAAGTGATGTATGAAGGTTCCAGTTTTTCCAGATCCTCCGCAGTACTTACTATTGTTTGTCGTTTGATTATAGTCATTCTAGTGGGCATGAAGTAGTAGCTCATTGTGATTTTAATTTACATTTCTTTAATGACTATTGATGTTGAGCACATTTTCTTGCAGTTATTAGCCATTCCTATTCTATTGTTTATTCAATATGTCTACTCAATAGATGTCTATTCAATGTCTATTCAAATCTTTTTTGATATGTGTATTCAAATATTTTGCCCATCTTTAGAAATTTATTTATTTTTTAATTTACATCCAAGTTAGTTAGCATATAGTGCAATAGTGATTTTAGGAGTCGATTCTTAATGCCCCTTGCCCATTTAGCCCATTCCCCCTCCCACAACCTCTCCATCAACCCTTTGTTGGTTCTCCATATTTAAGAGTCTCTTATGTTTTGTTCCCCTCACTGTTTTTATATTATTTTTGCTTCCCTTTCTTTATGTTCATCTGTTTTGTATCTTAGAGTCCTCACATGAGTGAAGTCATGTGATATTTGTCTTTCTCTGACTAACTAACTTCACTTAGCATAATACCCTCTAGTTCCATCCATGTAGTTGCAAATAGCAAGATTTCATTCTTTTTGATTGCCGAGTAATATTCCATTATATATATAAAGACCACATCTTCTTTATCCACTCATCCATCAATGGACATTTGGGCTCTTTCCCAAATTTCTTACTTTGGCTATTGTTCATAGTGCTGCTATAAACATTGGGTGCATGTGCCCCTTTGAAACAGCATATTGCTGGGTTGTAGGGTAGTTCTATTTTTAATTTTTTGAGGAACCTCCGTACTGTTTTCCAGAGTGGCTGCACCAGTTTGCATTCCTACCAGCAGTGCAAAAGAGATTCTCTCTTTCTCTGCATCCTCGCCAACATCTGTTGTTGCCTGAGTTGTTAGTGTTAGCCATTCTGACAGGGGTGAGGTGGTATCTCATTGTGGTTTTGATTTGTATTTCTCTGATGATGAATCGTGATGTTGAGCATTTTTTCTTGTGTTGGTTGGCCATATGGATGTCTTTTTTGAAGAAGTGTGTATTCATGTCTTTTGACCATTTCTTCAGTGGATTATTTGTTTTTTGAGTGTTGAGTTTGATAAGTTATTTTCAGATTTTGAATACTAGCCCTTTATCTGATATGTCGTTTGCAAATATCTTCTCCCATTCCATAGGTTGCCTTTTAGTTTTGCTGATTGTTTCTTTCGCCCTGCAGAAGCTTTTTATCTTGATGAGGTCCCAATAGTTCATTTTTGCTTTTGTTTACCTTGCCTCCGGAGACAAGTTGAGTAAGAAGTTGCTGTGGCCAAGGTCAAAGAGGTTTTTGCCTGCTCTAAGATTTTGATGGCTTCCTGTCTTAAGTTTAGGTCTTTCATCCATTTTGAGTTTATTTTTGTGTGTGGTATAAGAAAGTGGTCCAGGTTCATTTTTCTGAAGAGACTATCTTTATTCCATTGGATATTCTTTCCTGCTTTGTCAAACATTAGTTGGTCATATGTTTGTGTGTTCATTTTTGGGTTCTCTATTCTGTTCCATTGATCTGAGCATCTGTTTTTGTGCCATGCCCATTTTTTTTTAAGTGTTTACTTTTGATAGAGTGCAAGCTGGGGAGGGGCAGAGAGAGAAGCGGACATGGGATCCAAAACGGGCTCTACACTGACAGCAGTGAGCTCGATATGGGGCTGAACTCGCAAACTGTGAGATCATGACCTGAGTCAAAGTTGGCCACTCAACCGACTGAGCCACCAAGGCGCCCCAATCTTTTGCCCATTTTTAAATTGGGTTTTTAAAAAAGTTATTACTGAGTTATAAGAGTTATAAGAATTCTTGATCAGATGTATGATGTATAAGGATATTCTCTCAGTCTGTGTCATGTTTTTGATTTCCTTAATGGTGTTTTTTTGAAACACAAGCATCTTAAATTTTGATTAAATCCATTTTCTTAATATTTTTTCTTTTATGGATTGTGCTTTTCGTAGCTAGGAAATCTTTGCATAACCTAAGGTTAGGCAAGAGGTTTGCCAAATGATCTGTGTATAGGTTGGAGAACACAACATCAAATGTGCTATGACTTTTATTTTCTGTTGTGGGCAAGTCCTCACATTCAGGCAGTGAATACCTAGGACACGTGCACACCTTCCAGACAATCGAGGCTGTGTGAGAGTTTATCGAGGTCCACCCTGGCTGGCGCGCTCTTGGGTCTCACTGTTAAAGTTCTGGCTGGTCCGTTGCTTGCCCCAACCAACACTGCAGTCTCCGCCAGCTGTGAGGTTCATTTTCCCTCTTCGTTTACCGCTTGTTTTCTAAGGTCACTGTTTCCGATAATACCCTGGGCACCAAATCAAGTCAGTGCCCTCCAGCAGTAGAACTGCTGGTTTTCCTGACTTGTCCTGTCTTAATAGAACTACTGTGTTGGCGCTGTGGGGTCAGGGAAAGGGAGTGGGAACAGCGTCTGTTGTCCTCGATTCCCACTTTTCTCACAGAGGTTCTGTAGTTTTATTAGTTACTTATTTTAAAAATAAATGCTTTTCAAATGTTTATTTTTTATTTGGGGGAGAGAGAAGAGAGAGAGGGACAGGGAGATGCACGTGAGCGGGGGAGAGGGGCAGAGAGAGAGAGGAAGAGAGAGAATTCCAGGCAGGCTCGACACTCAACATGGAGCCTCATGCAGGGCTTGATCTCACGACCATGAGATCATGACCTGAGCTAAAATAAAGAGTCAGATGCTTAACCAACTGAGGCATCCATGTGCCCCCCCAAACAAATGCTTTTCAATTTGTTGTGTACGTCTGGTCAATTTCCAAGAAAAAAAAAACATCCAAAAAGGCCGAAAGGCTTTTTATGACAATTTCGTATAGTTTTATTGTGACTTTCGACAGATACTTTGCCAATCTCCTCACTCCATCATGGAATTGCCCCTCTGTAGAGTTTTAATTTCCTAAAAACTGACACCATATATCCTGACCAATGTAGCAGTTTTTTAAAAATTAATGTTTAGATCTTACCATTTCCTTCCAATTTTATATCCTTCCTAGCCTTTTAAAACATAATTTTTGACTCTCTTAAGGTTTACTTTTATATATTCTTTTAGGATGAAATTTATATTTATTCTTTCTATCAGTATTTCTGTATTTGTTCAGTGGTCATTTAAGTCTTTGTTCTATATTGATGTTGGAATGTGTTTGCATTTCAGGAAGCTCTCATAAGTCCAGGAGGAAGCCAAATTTCCAGGGTTGGAATTACAACAGTTTTAGAGTAAACTTTGGTTCTATATTCTGGTCTGTGCTAAGTTTACCTAATTATAATTATAGGTGTATCCCATTTTAAGAACTAATACATGAAAAAATTTAATAAGTAATAGGGTGATTATCTTATTTAAAATATGCCGCTTACACTCAAATATTTGTATCCTTCAGTTTTGTGACTTTTTTCCCCAGTTATACACCATCCTCTTAACATTGTGTAGAGAACATAAAATAGTCTACACAAAAAGTTTCTGTATTTTTTTTTCCCTATGAGACTCAATAGTAACCAAGGCAAAGATGTCCCATTTGGGAGAGAGGGAACAGATGGGAAGTTAAGTCTGGTAGCTGTAGAATATGAGAGGGGACCCCAAAGTCGAGGTGGCTCAAATTATTATCTGAAGTTACTTGATTGTAGGATGAGGCATGGCAAGGAGAGAGGTTTGTCACCTTTTGTACTACTCTGTTCCTTGGGCTGGGGACATTTTCTCTCTATCGCGGACTGGGCAAGATTGGGCATAGGTGAGTGGGGCAGAGGATGCTTTCATTATGAGAAAGGAGGAAAAGAAGATGGTAGCCAAAGAGAACATGCACCTTTGTGGAGGGAGGAGGTGCAACAGGGCTCACTAGGCTTGACACAGGGCAGATTTCTCTGGCTAATAGTAGGGGTTCTGAGTCTATAGCTAGATCCTCATCTTCCTGTGAGGAGTTTAAGGAAGTAAGAGTTAGGTGAGGTCAAAGGATTATTTAGTAAATATGATAGTCAGATTTGGGGGTCAATTATCTGATGCACAGCATGGACACAGGGAAATAAACTAGAGAATGTTTCATACTAATTGGTTTTAGGTGTGATCCTCCGACTGACTTATTCTTTGACTTAAGTTTTGTACTAACAACTCATTTTATAAGTCCTAGCTCAGTCTCAATGCTAGCACTTATACAATGAGATGTTAAAACAAAAATTAAAATCATGGATGTGAAATACTTTGAAAAACACATTGCTGCATAAATGTAAGAAAATATTGTAGGGGTGCCTGGGTAGCTCAGTCGGTGGAGCGTCTGACTTCAGCTCAGGTCATGATCTCATGGCTTGTGAGTTCAAGTCCCGCATCAGGCTCCGCTGACAGCTCAGAGCCTGGAACCTGCTTCAGATTCTGTGTCCTTCTCTCGCTCTGTCCCTCCCTCACTCATGCTATGTCTCCCTCTCTCTCTCAAGAATGAATAGTATATTAAAAAAAAGAAAAAAATATCATTGTAGAATGCTAAAGTACTAAGAGCTACTGTTAAATGAAACTTTCTCATAAGATAAAGTTTCATCAAAATTGCAATGAAAATCGATGGAAAGATAAGGTTTAATTTACCACAAATTTCAACAAGCGTGTATTGAGTCTATGCTTACTGAACGGTTAGGTTCATGTGTGTTTAAAGTGAAAGACAGATCACTTAAGTGACACAAACCCTATAGGTACCACGATTTTAAAATCTTTTTCTACTTACTGTGTGTATGATGCTAGCTTAAACTGAGTACATTTGCTTTGTAAGAATCCAAAGGAGAAGATTTTTCCAAAAAAAGATGATGGTCTGTTTATCTAGGCCCTCCAAAAGCATTTCCTGCCAGGCAGTTGACATGTAGCCTTGGCACAATTTCAGAAAACTATTTGCTTCTGTTTACCCTTCCAGATACAGCATCTCCTAGGAATTGAGATGAGGAATCTCCTTTAGCTCTTTTAAACTTTATGTAATTTTATAAACTTTATGTAACACTTTTGAGTCTCCTCTTTATGTTAGCCCAATGAAAATTCTTGTGTCTTTAAATTCTAAAAAAAGTGTCTGTTTTAGTAATTGACTAGCAGAGAAGTCAAAGCCTTAAAGTGAATTAACCCAATAAAATGTAATTAGAATATTCTTTTTCTCATATGATTGTTAAGCTAAGTCTCTTTTTCAGAAAACTCGATGCAATTATATCTGAATATATAAAACTTATTAATCATGGGATAAGTGTTAACATTTGCAAAATCCTTCTTCACTAAGAAACAGAACCCACTATTGAGTTTCTTCTGAAGAGTATGCTCTGCTTAATTAACTTATAATATTTTTCTTTTTCTTTTCATATAACATTTCAGAAATATTTTCTGAAGTGAGGTAGATATTATGTTTAAAAAATAAAAATTACTCAAAATTTTTATCACTTTTAGGGAGGGAGTCTATTTGTTTCTAAATGTTTTTAATACTCATTATATAGTTAGGAATATAAGAGCATATTATAGTTTTATTGTGATCCCAGAATGCATGTTATTTTAATTAAGTATAAATGTATCTTCGAGGGAACATGATGACAAGTGTATTAATTTAAAGATGAGAAATTTGAGATACAGGAAAAAAACAGTAGCTTCAGATACCTACTACAGTTAAACATTGGCAAATTTAGGTCCTCTCTGCATACGGTTGTTAAATATGTTATTACTTACCTTCTTTATCCTACCAAAATGCGCTAAGAAGGATTCTAAAATTTTAGCCAGCACCCCGTTAGGCAGCAGTAGATGAAGAAGGATAAGAAGCTGTGATCACCCCGAAATGAATAGCATGGGAAGGTGGCAAGAGAGTAGTTTATGATCAGGCCTAGGCCGGGGAACTGGAGCCAGGTAAGTGATTCAGATTTGGAGCATATCCTTGTTCCAAGGTCAGAACAAGGTCACGGATTGGAACAAGATGACTTTTGAATGGCAAGGATCAGGGCAAGCCACAGATCAGAGACAAAAGTACAGGAGATTGGCATACAGACACCAGTGGGAGGAGTAGATGGGGAATGATAAGCACATGTCCAAAGTTTGGGGTCTCAAATTTAAGGTCGCCATGAGAATTTGTCCCATTAATACTTGGACACCGTAGATCTCACATTTCCTATCCTCCTCTTCTCTGTAATTTACATGATTTCAGACATGACCCTGCTTTTCCACACTGATACTGAAGACCTATGTGTTGAGATGAATGACTCCCTGTATTAAGGAAATCAAAAGTCAACATAGCCTAGAGTCCAGAGAGTTCTGTCTTCGAGGCTGGAATTGTAAGGGCAAAATGATTTAGCAAAGATAGGGTGACCATTGGTACCGTGCACAAAGTTATCTTGGTCTTATGAATTGGTGACATTGGTCCATTCCATGACTTCTTATCTCTGTCTTGAAACCATGTTGGTTCCCAGACTGCCTGGCCCAGCAACAATCTGAGTACTGACCGACAGCCTCACTTCAATCCTGCGAATCTACATCACCTTAATTTTTAGGACTTCCAGCTATATATTCCAGGGGAAGTAAAGAATAGAAAATCCAGAGTCAGGGTGAAACGAGCAGAATGACTGAGATAATCCTTTCTGTTAGGGAACTAGTATCACGGTCCTCTAGGAGACCGGGCTCATCCTCCCCCGAGCTGCACTGCCTGTCATGGAGCGGGCACTTAATAAATATTGGTTGAATGTTGAATTATTGCAGGGGCTTGCAAGTGATGAAAGTAACTTAGTGGGAGAAGGAGTGGGAGAGGAACTCCTGACATAGGCACAGAGCCTGAATGCAGCTTTCATATGTGAGAAAGATGAAACTATATAGCTATGCAGGGATGTCCTAGAAACAGATGAAGACACAAAGAAGTAATTCACATATCCAAGGCTAGAGAGCCATCCAGGGCAGCACTAGAAATTTACCGAATGTGTTCGTTCTTAGATTTATGCTGTGTACACTAAACGAATGGTTTGTAAAGATTCAAAACAGTCCTTAGGTCAGCAAAAAAAAAATTATTTTTAATTAATATAAAGTTTGAGTAAGTGAAATTTTAAAGATGATGGAATGTAATTGATAATTTCCTTACTCTTTAACCTGTAGGTAATCTCCCTTTTAAAAGTGTTCATTATAGTAGTGATTATGTAGAGAAGAAGCCTGTGATGAAAATGTGGTATAAAATTGTGTTCTTTGTTCAGCAAGTTAAAACAAGCTGGTCTGTAAGCAATTATTATCTTCATCAAAATTCCTAGCTCTAATGTTTTGGCTTCATTGGCCCAGCACGTATGCCTTCTTGAACAATTGGATGGATTTAAAACACTTATGAGATGTTTGTGCTTATATCTTAACATAGCATCAGTTCAACAGGAAAGAGAAAAAAAAAAGTAAGATTTGGCATTAGGGCATAGTTTTAAAAAGAAAATCAAACCAAAACTAAAGTAAACAAAAAGCCCATAACAGCGCTTAAATCCCTGTATACGAATGAACATTCTTTATTGAGCCTCGTAATGCCTTCAGTAGCCGTAGTTAGTGTTCAGGAGTGTCTTTCTGTTCCTTACTCTGTAATCGCTTAACATTTCTGGAAAAAATTACTGGATGATTGGCTACCCATTACTAACATTTTTATATGGGTGATACATTCTAAAGAATCTCTTTTTGCCTTTTTTGCTTTATTTTTGGTTATTCCAAACACCAGCAACAACAAATATATACTGTATTCGAAGGAACGTGTTCAGGTGCCTGGTTGGGTAAGCAGGTGATTTAAAAGTGAATTAGCTTTTAAAATTCTGAATTTGAATCATGGAAAGAGACCAAGTGCCTATCAACTGGAATGGATAAAGAAGATGTGGCACATATATACAATGGACTACTACGTGGCAATGAGAAAAAATGAAATCTGGCCATGTGTAGCAACATGGATGGAACTGGAGGGTATTCTGTAAGTGAAATAAGTCAGTCAGAAAAAGACAGATACCGTATGTTTCCACGAAGAGGTGGATTTTGGGAGACTTAGCAAAAACCAGGGGGAGGGGAAGAGGGGAAAGGAAAAAAAGACACAGAGAGGGAGGGAGATAAAACATAAGAGACTCTCAAAGACTAAGAACAAACTAAGAGTGAGGGGGGTGAGGGAGGGGGGAGAGGGGGTGACGGGCATTAAAGAGGGCACGTGTTGGGATGTACACTGGATGTTATATGTAAACCAATTTGAAAATAAACTATTATAAATAAAAAAATAAAATCCTGAATTTGCATATTTGCATATGTGTAAGTAACTATGAAGAATGTGCCTTCGATACAATTGGGAATGTTTGGTTAAAAAATAATCTTTTAAGATTCAAAATATCCACAGGTGAATTGTTAAGCTTATATAATTTTTTCTAGGGGGTTAGGTTTCTGTTTACATTCTTTGGTTAGCTAATGATTACATAATCAAATATTTATACTATATATCATTTTGAAATTACCATAATGCAACAGCCATTTATTAGGTAACTGTCACTTACTAGATATTGAAGATGGATACACCTTCAAGAGGTATATACATTGTTGCAGAATCAACAGATTGGGTCACAGATGAACAATACTTGTGAACAGATGCTCTGGGCTCTGGACTGTGCCTTGGGTGCAGAGAGGGAGTAATCCATTCTGCCTAGGTGCAGGCTTTACTGAAGAGTTGACCTTCGAGTTGGGCTTATCAAAAGTGTTAACTTTCTTGACATTTTTCAGAAAATGACAAGTTATTTATGAAAATGAGCATAATGAAGCCAATACATAGAGTTTGATAGAAGAGTTAGAAGGAAAGATGTACAAAATTTCCCATAAGGTAGAAGAAAAGGACAATGAGATGGACAAGTGAAGGATCAATCTAGGAGGTCCAACATATAAATAGGAGTTCTAGAAAGAGAAATTAGAGAAAATTTGGGGGAGGAAATCTGTGAAAAACAAAACATTTATTGGAACTAAATAAAGGAATAATGAGCCTCCAGATTAAAAGGGCTCACTTTTAATGTGCCTTAGAACAATGTTTGAAAAAGTACCTATACCCAGGCACATCATCATGAAATTTCAGATTTCAGAGATCCTACAAGCTAGCAGACACAAAAAAAATGCATTATATTTCCCACCTGCAATACTAGAAAGCATGTGACCAGGGGAACAATAATGTCTAAAATCTGAATAAAAATCATTTTTTTATTTAGAATTATTTACCAGACTAAACCATCAGTCCAGTGAGAAAATAGTTGGAAATCATTTTCAGCCTTGTAAAGTATCAAAATTTTTTTTTACCTGCTATGTACCCTTTCTCAGAAAACTACAAAAGGGAGAGAAAAAGAAAGGAGAAGACATGAGCTGTAGGAAATAGAAGATCCAACATAGTAGAGGCTATTCTTTGAAAGGAATAGGCATGCATCTGGGATGGGAGACAGGGAGGACGGCAGATGCGTTTTGACAGTAGAGGAATGTCAAGGAAGACATGCCTCTGCTTTTTCAGTGCCTGCTAACAGTAATTGCTTAGAAGTTTTGAAAATATACAATCTTGGGACAGTTACTATGGAAAGCAAGCAAAGAATCTAAATCACTAGGAATCATGAGAAAGGATTGTTGAGCAGTAGTCGGTATTGGGAGGAGGTTTGTAGTGAAGCCTGTCAGTTTCTTTTGCACCTTTCAGTGGGGTTTCAGAAATCATAAAGGCACTTTCTGTCAGTCAACTCCAGTGCTCCTTATCAGAGATCACTTTTTCCTGAGGTGCTCTGAAGATTTGTTACTGCAATAGACTGAATTTTAGTTGACAAAAGATCTATTTCCTCATGGTATTAGAATCTGCAGACTGGAAAGCTGAGGCTCTTAAAAAATCACAATTGGTAGTAGAAATCACTCACACACACACACACACACACACACAGACACACACACACACACACACACTTGTGGAGTGACAGCTTCCAATACATCTGTAACCCAGACTTTTTGAGCCCTTAAATCTTGGCTTTTTAAGTCCTGATGACTTGAAAGTTGGCTGATGACTTAGATACTTGGGAGGAAGGAACTAAAGACTGAATGGAATGCTAGTTATCCTGCAAGAAAAGAAAGGAGGAAAAAAAGGAGGCAATAAGATAGATGTGCATGCTGGGAAGAGTTTGGCCTTCCAGGAGACTGAAGGCAGTTCTGTCCTCTGACTTGAGCGTGTCGGCCATGTTTCTCAAGCTAACAGAAATGTCCGTGTAGGTTACCACTTAGCAATAGGGGAGGCGCATACAAACTCTCACCCCTATCTTAGTGATGTTTAAATTTTCAAAGTCATAACTATGACAATTCAAATGTTAATATGAGTAAACTTTTCATAACTTAATATTTTAACAGAAGCTCTCTAAGCATTTATCACTTCATTTGTTAAGAAAATATTCTATTATACTGTTAATTTGAATCCACTAAGTGTGTAATTTTGGTCATCTCTGAACTAGACATTTCCTTGACTCTATCCTGTAGTCTAGAATCTTCCATAGAGGTTTTTTAAATTTTAAGTGCCTAGACCTTACCTCTAGAGATTCTGAATCAGAAAACTACAGTTTTCAGGTGATTTCTGATGTGCAGCAAGGTTGAAGACTATCTTTGTTTCCAATTTACTCTGCATACTGCATCCAGAATTATTTTCCTCAAATGCACATCATGTTACTCTTTTCCTTAAAAGCATTGTCTCTTCATGCCCATCAGAATAAAATTCAAATTTCTAAGTATTGCTTTCTTAGCCTTCCTAGATCTGACCCTGCATCAGTCAGAGTACGTTTAGCCTATGCTGCGACAGCAACCCCTGAAATTTCAGTGTCATGAGACAATAAAAGTCTATTTCTTGGGAACCCTGGATGGCTCAGTCAGTTAAGCGTCTGAGTCTTGATTTTGGCTCAGGTCGTGATCTCACAGTAGTGAGATCCATGCTGATCGCGGAGCCTGCTTGGGATTCTCTCTCCCTCTGCCACTTCCCTGCTCTTACTTGCTGTCTCTCTTTCTCTCTCAAAAAAAGTCTATTTCTTACTCATACAGCATGTCCGGCATAGGTCAATAGGGAGGCACTAGTTTATTCAATGACCCATTCCGCCCATTTGTCTCACTTGGCTTTGGATCTATGTGGTTAGAGACGAGAGGCATGCACATCTCTTACTCATTCCTTTTTTTTTTTTTTTAAGGTAGGCTCCACACCCAACATGGGGCTTGAACTTCTGACCCCAAGATCAAGGATCGCATGCTCTAGCCAGGTGCCCCTCTCACTCATTCTTAGAAATTTTGGCCTGGAAGTGACATGAGTCATTTCTGCTCACAGCCTGTTGGCTAGAAAGTCATATGGCCCTGCCTAATTGCAGGGTGAGTGGAACATATAGACTTCTGGGGACTGGGAAGGATATTAGTAAGCATTTGTTGTATCTACCACAGACCCATATCTACCTATTTTTTTTTAAGGCTGAGTTAGATTTCATACAACTTCATAAAAATTAACCATTAAAAAATGTAGAATTCAGTGGCCTTAATTGCATTGCCACTGCAATGCAGTGCAACTGTCACTTCTGTCTAGTTCCAAAACATTTTCATCCCCTCTAATTGAGACCCCATATGCATTTCTCCCTCCCTCCAGCCCCTGCCAACCACTAATCTTTTTATCTCGATGAATTTACCTGTTTTGGATAGTACATGTAAATGGAATCATATAATATGTGGCCTTTTGTGTCTGACTTCTTTCACTTATATGATGTTATCCAGGTTTGTCCACATTGTAGGATATATCAGTACTTCATTCCTTTTTGTGGCCAAGTAATATTTCATTATATGAATATACTACATTTTATCAGTTCATCTGCTGATGGACACTTGGGTTGTTTCTACCTTTTGGTTATTGTGAATAGTGCTATAAAAATTCATGCACAATTCTTTATTTGAATATCCACTTTCAGTCCTTGCAGTGTATGTCTAGGACTGAAATTGCGGGATCATATGGTTATTCTATGTTTAACTTGTTGAGGAACCGCCAAACTGTTTTCCGCTGGATCTGCCTTTTTAGCCTCTGTTACTCTAGTCAAATGAGAAGTAGTCACTGTTCTTAAAGTTAGTAGGTCACAGCTCAGGCAATTCCTGTGGTTTTGAATGATCTCCCCTTCTTTTCCATTTATTGAACAGAAATTCTAACCATTAGTTAAGGTTCAGTTCTGACCCTCTTTCCATCATTTTTTGGGAGGAAAGTCTACTACGGCAACTTTCCTCTATTTTCTCCTCTTTATCTCTTTTACACCACATGTTTTATTCTGACAAGTTGTTAATATGTACTTCCTCACTAGATTTTAGATTTGCTTATATGACTTATCTCGTTTATGCTCCATGATGTCAAAGACAGTTTTTTGCAGGTAAGTTTAATAAGTGTTTGTTGAGCGAATAAAGAAGTAAATAGCTATAGCTATTTTTTTTCTCATTTGCTATAGGTTAATTTTTTTTTTTGCAAGTAATATGGAAAATGACTACAAGAGATCACATTCTCACAATTCTTATTTCAGGGATGGTTTTTGGACAAAGTTCAGTGAGCTTAGTGACAAAGATAAATCATTCTTCAATCTAAGGATATTTTGATTCGATCTAAAACCGATACCATTGGAACAAAGATTGATAACTAGTGTTTTAAATCAGTAAACTTTTAGATTTTAGTTTCTCCCAATTAAAAATTACCTTTAAGCCTCTGAGAGAAGAAAAAAGACCATTTTGCAAGACATACGAGTGAGGACACCTTTTAGCCTTCATGAGCCTTTCTGAGCCTTGTTTCCTGTCCATCTAAAGAGCAGTGAGGACCTCATCTTATTCTTTATTCTCTCCCAGGTCCAGCCTGCCCAGCCTCATCAGTCAAACGGTCCTAATGCTTTCTTTAAATAAATAATAAATAGCCTGGTATTTGGACTACAACCCCAAGTTGAGCATTACAGAGCAAAAAATAAATGGACCTAGGTCAGACTGAACCTTTTTGTAAGCTGATTATAGGAAAAGAAACTTGATTTTATGTACTGTATCTCTCATACACTTAGGAAGGGGAGAGTGAAAGGCACTACATGGTATGCAGGCAAGGAAACAGATTCTCCTCTGAAAAAGGGGATAAGGGAAACAGTGCGGGTAGCTTGTAAGTACTTTAACAAACTAGTAATTTATTCATAGCTTTATGTTAAAATCCCAGTTATAACACTTCAGAAAGTAATAATCACTGAAATCCAAATGAGATTTACCATCATGACAAAAATAATGTATATCTTAAAACCTAGGTTCTTAAGATCTTTATTAATAACCTTGTAACTTATGTTAATTATATCTACCAAGAGTATACTAAGTCAATTTCCCCCTTTAAATTCTGTGTAGATATAAATAGAATCTTTTTCTTATTACAAAAGAAAACTTGAGGTTGCGAGGGTATGTATATGCCAGACATTTTTGTACAGATTTTCACTGTCAGTCTGTTAACACAGTAACAGAAGAAACTGTTCATTGGAGGGCTTGTTTAAGAGAAACATAAAAATGAGGGAGTTATTTACAAACAGATGTGGCATAACCACGTATGCATGGTAACCAACATTGCTTGCTGAAGCTATTTTGTAGCCTAGAGTTGCGTGTAGTAATGCTTATAAGTGAAATGAAGGGTGCAATTCTGTTAATCCTTCCAGTGGACTGGAAGAGAGCATGAACCCTTAGCCTTGCTCTAGAATGGGGATTCTTCCCTTTTTTGAGATCTTGAACCTCTTTGATAATCTGTTATAGGCTTTAGACTTCTTCTCCCAAAAATGCATAATGCACAATAAATAATTTTACATTCCCATTGAATATCTCTGGAAACAAATACAAGAAAGTACAGTGATTGCCTGAAGAGAGGGGAGCTGGAGGACAGGAGGGGGAAGGAAGACTTCCCTTTCTTCAAATATCTTTTGATACTGTTTTTTTAAGTTTTCAACCAGGTATATATCTTACATATACATACATATATGTATATGTGTGTGCGCGCATATATATATATATATATATATATATAGTAAAGTCACAATCAAAAAAATTTTTCACACAATATTTGGGTTCTGTGCTTCTTATACCCTACAATTAAAAAATTTTTTTAAATGTTTGTTTATTTTTGAGAGAGAGAGAGAGAGAGAGAGAAAACACAAGTGGGGGAGGGGCAGAGAGGGAGACACAGAATCTGAAGCAAATTCCAGCCTCCGAGCTGGCACAGAGGCACAGAGCCCGACGCAGGAACAGAGCCCAATCCATGAACCGTAGATCATGACCTGAGCCGAAGTGGCATGCCTAAACGACTGAGCCACCCAGGGACCCCACTTATCCCCTACAATTTTAAAAACTGTAGCTTTTAATAGAATACGCATTAAGTCAGTTATGGATTATCTTACTTGATTACCAAAGACAGAAATATAATCAATAGTGTCAGTGACCTATTAGTGCTATTGTTTATGTAACAAAACATGCCGAGTCCTCAATGATCTATTTTAAAATCTTGTTAAACTTTGTTTAGTAGGAATATATATATATTTTTAAACATCAGTTTAAGGATTTTTTTTGTTTCAGAGGTAGGCTGTAAAGGCAGTTGTGACTAAGGAAGTTGCTTATTGGGAAGAAAAGAGCTATATTATGTTTCAATTCATATAATATCTTGCTCGATTCCTTTCGGGAAGGCTGTGTGAGTGTGTGGTGATAGAGGGGCTTTCCTCTACGGGAAAATTGGCATATGTAGAACTGACAAAGATCTTACAATTAATTTAGTGTAGTGTTTCTTAACCTTGGAGATTCTAATTCAGTAGGTCTGGGACTAGGGCCAGAAACTGTATTTCTGACAAGCTTCTTAGATGATTCTGAAGGGTTCTCAGCTTTAAACTAGTATTCTAGTACATGCTAATATGCTTTACTGATTGCAAAAACTAGTCCCAAGGATTCATACTACTGACGTTGCAACCGTGTGATTGTAAGTCCCTTTCACTTTTTGAGGGTCTTGGAAAAGAAAGTAAAAAGCCAAAGGGATGACCTTGATAGCTCCTCCTGAGACATGCTGGGCTTCTGGAGATAAAAGTTGCTTTATGTTGAAACTGGCCCTAAGTCTTAAAGCTTACGGAAAAAGTTCAAGGGTGAATATTGGGTGCTTTAGAAATGAGGTTCTACTCAAATGTAGGGGGAATGGGAAGCGGGATTGGATTAAATAGTACTTGTTGAGGTTACGGATTAATAATTAGTAATTATTTTCTCTAAAATGTATTTTAGCGTGATTTCAATATTTACTATTTACGTTTAGCTATTTAAAACAATACATACAATTTTTATTAAAAATTTAATAAAAGGAAATGATATGTGGAAAAGCATGCCCTGGAAAACTTAAAGGTCATCCGGGCCAAACTTCTTGCCCAGTTGCCTGCCTTAGAGAAGCCTGGTTATCTGGATCATGAAGCATAAATAAGACCCCACTTCCCCCTTTAATTAAGACCATATATAATATTATAGGCAGGGTACGTAGGTGGAAGTAACTGCTTCATGAGTACTAGACCTGCAAACCTGAAAGACTTCCTCGAAAACCTGAATCCCTTTGTCCCTCAAAGGAAAAAAAAAAAAACACCCCAAAGCAAAGTCTATGAACCAGAAAACCCAAACTACTCACCATGTTTAAGTGCAGGATTTAAAATAGCAAAAGGAAGTAAAGCCCGTCTCTGTGATGTCAAGTGCTATTTTGGTATATAACAAAATAGTTGAATCATAAGTCCCTCAAAGTTAAAATATTAAACAGACTCTTAGCTATAAGATGTGTTGCCAGGCATCTGTGTGGAATATAACCATGTAATCAGAGTATATTGTATTTCTCCACACAAAGAGAAGCAAAGCTACTGCTTCTAAAGATTAGGAAACTTTCATTAGACTGACAGAAGACAGTACAGAGGAAATGGCTTGGGGGTGGAGGCGATGTATGGGAGGATGAAAGGAACAGTATTCATACTATCCAAATTAGAGCCAGGATGTTTATGCTCAAATCTTGTCTTGGCTCTGTGTTGAGGGGACTGAATAATGGGGACATGGGAAAGTGTATCTGTGAGATCCCTAAATTAGGCGCCAAATATACCAAATTCCTCCTATAAACGCTTCTTCTTTGTGAGTAAAGCCCAAAGCCAGCTAATGCTAATTACCTCTTCCTCTTTTCTGTTGCTAGTATCCTTCCTAAAGCTGTTATTTCATTCAGTTGTTTACAGGTCACATGCCTCTACAGGGCTATCACCTTATGGGGAGTGGTTTTATTTATCTTTCATTGACTCAAACACGATGTATTTATTGTGCACGTATTTCATGCTGGGCACTGTCCGAGGCACGTAACGATGTAATTATTAGCAAGGTAGACTTGGTCCCAGTTCTCAAGCTTACATCTCCCTTAGCTTTGTCAAGTGATGTGGACATTGGTTAATGTAAATTACTTAATTAGCACCTTTTAGAAACAGCATTAAAAATGTTTCAGATGTCAGTGTCTCTAATAAAATTTTGGACAGTATTTTTTTTTAATTTTTTTAATCTTTATTTATTTTTGAGAGAGAGAGTGCGAGCGGTGGAGGAACAGAGAGAGAGGGAGACACAGAATCCAAAGCAGGCTCCAGGCTCTGAGCTGTCAGCACAGAGCCTGACACAGGGCTCGAACTCAAGAACCGTGAGATCATGACCTGAGCAGAAGTCGGATGCTTAACCGACTAAGCCACCCAGGCACCCTGAAATTTTGGACAGTATTAACCGACTGATGCTGACATCACTGGAGTTTAGACTCAAGACTGTATTTATTTAGTCTCTATTTAGAAAACTTAAGGGATGTTAATTTTCTTTCTGAAAGAGCAGATCTAATTAAAGTTTGTCTTAAGAATTAGAAAAGTTCTATGCATAATTTGCAATAGCATTGGCAAACAAAAAGAAGAACTATTTGTATCTCATTATTGCCCTCTTACATTGCTTTAGCACACATAAGAGGCAGCAGCAGCAGCTCTTGGAGATGAAAACAGTTACTGTCCTGGGTCTGAATAAAGAAGATCTTGATGCTTTCTTTTGGGTTGGCTTTCTTTACAGTTGTCACTCACAAGAAAAACAGGACTTTAATAAGTAGAAGTTTTAATAGTCTTGCAAGTGAGAAACTTAAGAACCTCCTAATATAGGGAGCTGCAGGTGGAATTTGCCTGGGGTGTTATTAAATTCTGTGGCTTGTGTTTCCTAAGGATTCTTCTACATGAATTCTCTTGTTGCTTTTGGAGAGTAGAACCATCCTAATTTGAGACTGAAGATGGGAGAAGGCTAAGTCCATCCATATATGGCCTTGGTCTCCTGAAGGGTTCAAGTACTTCACCGAACTAGAGGAGAAACTCACTGCTAGATTTTGAATTTGGAATAAAACTTGTTTTGATTTGTCTAGTTTGAGGTCGTCACCTGTATTTTCCAGTGTGCCTCAACAATGGAAACCTTGGGTTTTCTTTTTTTTTTTTTTTTTTTTAGCGTTTATTTATTTTTGAGAGACATAGAGACAGAGTATGAACAGGGGAAGGGCACAGAGAGAGGGAGGTACAGGATCTGAAGCAGGCTCCAGGCTCTGAGCCACCAGCACAGAGCCCGACGCGGGGCTCGAACTCACAGACCATGAGATCATGACCTGAGCCGAAGTCGGCCGCTTAACCAACTGAGCCACCCAGGCGCCCCTTGGGTTTTCTTAATGTAGAATCAATTCACTTTGCCAAGAACTGATATATTTTTCACACACAGACAACTGTGTTACTCTGCGTATAAGGCCTTTTTTTTTAAAAGACATCCTTAGCAGGAAATACATTTTTATTTTTTTAACGTTTATTTATTTTTGAGACATAGAGAGCGTGAGCAGGAGAAGGGCAGAGAGAGAGGGAGACACAGAATCCGAAGCAGGCTCCAGGCTCCGAGCTGTCAGCACAGAGCCCGACGTGGGGCTTGAACTCACAGACCGTGAGAGCATGACCTGAGCCAAAGTCAGCCGCTTAACCGACTGAGCCACCGAGGCGCCCCTAAGGCCTTCTGCTAGAACGACCAAATGTATCCTCCGGCACCAATATCACAAAATATTGCTAGTAATTTATGTTAATATCCTTTTTGATTCTTGCCACTATTTCTGTTTGAACATGAACAAGTTAAATTATTTTTTAAGTCCCCATTATTTTTTTTTGAGAGAGAAAGGGACAGTGCGAGCAAGTAGGGGAGGGGCAGAGGGAGAGGGAGAATTCTAAGCAGGCTCAATGCTCAGTGTGGAGCCAGACTCTGGGCTTGATCCTCACATCTGTGAGATCATGACCTGAGCTGAAATCAAGAGTCTGATGCTCCACCTACTGAGCCACCCAGGGGCCTCCCCCCCCTCTCCCGTGCCCGGCCATTATTTTGGATATTTGTCCTGCAGCTGAGTAAATTCGGAAAAGTGACAATTGAATTGGCCTGGGCTTTGAAACATGTCTTGGACTTTATAGGCTGTTTATCTTCATTCATATATATTTGCTCCTTCAAGCTGTAACTAGGTTTGTAAAAGTCAGTTTTGTGCATTTCAATATCAAAGTCTATTTATAGTGATTTATGGGATGAGAATTGGGTAACATGGGTTCCTAACATCCCACCAAGTATGTGTGGGTTTGGATTTTAAGTGGTTTGCATGATTCTTTTCCAAGTGGATTGTCACACTGAGTTAACAATGTCTTTCAGAATTCCACTAATAAATCACAGATTCTCACTGCTAGTATTCCATTGCTTATTTAATGACACCCTATTTTAGTTTTGGGTTTTGCAGGCCAAATGGAGTATTTAAAACAAAATCTCAGAATGCCCTTGGAGCTTTCGGTTCAGATCAAACTCCTTGGAACCCTTGGAACTGCTTTCAGACTTCCTCTGCCTCTGTTGGTAGTACCAAAAGTAGCTTCTTGTAATGTCTTTTTGGGTTTTGCAGGGCTGCCCCAGGCCAAGGGCTGGAAAAACGGAAAGAGCTCATCGGTTTGTTTGAAGGCAGACAAGCCGTACAGGCAGCTTTTCCCAGACTCTCCCAGCTCTGGCTTTTCATGCATACCAGCAGAGCCGCTTTTTTCCTCCAGTGATTGAAACCATCTGGACTGCAGGGGGGTCACGTGTGTATGAGAAAATGACATAAAGTTTCAGACCCCCTTGTGCTTTGCTCCAGACCCAGACAATTCTTGTTCGGATGGTGCCGAGGTGAGGCCGTCCAGTTTGCGGGCCAATTCCTCATCCTGCCCCTCACTTCCATTTTCCCGACCCCAGTATCCCCCCCCCACCCCCACCCCCACCCCCGGGCTCCACACTCTCAGCGCGGGTTTTCTTGTTCCCTCCAGTGCCTCGGAGCACACCCCGCCACCGGGCTCAGCAGCCCACCCTCTCCGTCTCGGGTGGAGGCACACCTCCTCCACGCCCCCCTCCACTCAAATCCGTGCTCCCTCCCCTCTCTCTCCCTCCAGCCCGGCCGCAGCCCCGGGCGCGGATGCCTGCCCGACCACCGCCCTCTCTCCCGGAGCGGCTCCTCCTCCGGGCTGCGCAGCTCCAGACAAGCCCCCATCAGTTCGAGCGCCCAGCCAGGCTGGTGAACTCAGAGGTAAGAGCGTCCGGCCGCCGCCCTGGCTTTCCCAGCCCGTCTTCCCTCGGGAGGGGGTGGGGTGCCCGTGCCCTGGCTCCGGCGGCGGCGGCGGTGGCGGCGGCGGCGGCGGCGGGCGGGCAGGAGGGGCGCCGGTTCCGCTCTGCCGCGCCCTGCTCGCCGCTGCAGCCCTAGCCCTCTTCCCGCTATTCACCGCTCCCAGCCCCGGCCAAGTTCCAGCTCTGTGAGTATTCGCGCCGGGCGCCCACACTCGGGGGCCTCTGCAGGCGCAGAGGAGCAGGCGGAGGGGCAGCTCCGCGGGGCTGGTGAGGACTGCCCTCCGGGCGGTGGGTCGGGGCAGCCTTTCCGGCGGGCTGGGGCCACGCAGTTGGGGGTGGGGAGCAGCCAGACCAGGGGCTGGGGAAGTGCAGAGCTGCGGTAAGCGGAGGAGACTGCGGGCAGTCCCGGCGGGCCTGAGAGTGGGTTTCGTGTGCCGCAGCTGGCTGGTCCCCTGGACTCGCCAAGTTGCTCTGCTTGGCTGTTGAGCCCTAACCCGGGGCTGTGGTGGCTCGTATGCAGGCTTCTTGAGGGACACACACACACACACACACACACACACACACACACACACACGCGGAACTCAAACAAAGGAAAATTAACTTTGCACTCTGTCACTTTAACGAATTAAACTGCAAGTATTGGTGAATGATTAGCCTTCCTTTTTTGTCCTTCGCCTGAAATGCACTAAGTATTAAAGATGTGTTTTTTAAGTGACTCAAGACTAGCCAGTTGTGCTACCTTATCCAAGAATTTAGTAATTTAGTAGAATTTAAGAGACTGAACATTTCAAGTGTTTCTAAGGATTATTACATTTTCCTGGGATCTTTGTATGAATGTGGTTTCCAGTTACTTGGACATGAATAAAACAACTTCACTAACTGAAGGAATCTGTCTTAATGCTGCCTTAGTCCAGTTCTTGGTTTTTTTTCCCCATGCAGGTGTTTCTGTTGTTTGGGTAGTAGGGTCTTGGGAATGGGAAAGAGGTCATTATCTCAGTTCCAGGACAGTTTTGAGTTATCTCTTATATGCACACATTTCAACTGGCCATCTTGGGACAGGGCCACAAGGTTAAAACTCAAGTGACTGCGTTACTGTTTTTCTTTTTTCCCCTCCAAGTAATATTTTCAGAAGGTGAATCCCTTCACTGATGAGATCTTTTCAGAAACAGGGGTTTCTAAAGAATCTGAAAGAGTCTAGATTCCAGAAAGCTGATCAAAGGTAGAAACCAAATTGCTCATAGTCTGTCTCCCGTGCTGAATTAAGGACTGCACAGAGAAGGAACTCAAGAAGAGCCTGTCGAATGCATGGAGTGAAGTAAAGGCTTCCTGGCCTCTGCTGGCTTGTCTGAGAGTTCCGCTGTGACTACGTAGATACAAGCTTCCTTTTCATTTATCCGGTAACTATTACCCTCGGAAAAACTCCCTGAGATATGGGGGCGATTTGTTCAAGTGCATATGGGAAGTGGTGTTATCTTCAGAGTATTTTTTTATGGAACACTTAGTGATTGGCTGATAATTAGTAAAAACTTTGCTCTCGGGTTTGTGGATTCGTTGGGGAAAGAGGAATGACACATAAAAGAAGAATAAAAATTTCAGATTCATTGGCTTAGAATATAAGAATTCTTATATTAGAATATAAGACTGACTTATAGAAACTCAGAGGAGAATGTGATTATGAACCAGGGTGGCTTCAAGGAAGGGAAGGGATTCCAGTTAGGCCATGGAGCAAAGTGTGGCTCTAAACCTGGTGGAGAGTTGCTAGGGAGAGTCTCCGAGAAGAGAGAGAGTAGATCAGCTGGATTGGAGCTGCGGAGAAAAGTAACACTTTGTGCCACAGGCCACACTCTCTCTCTCTCGTCTTCTAGTGATACGAAGTAGGTATTGTTACTCTTGTCTTAGAGAGAGGGAATTCTTGTTTTGAAAAGAGAAGATCTGAAAGATAAGGGACTTGCTGAAGATCACGCAGGTAGCGAGCGAGCGGCAGAGCTGGAATTCTAAGTCCGGGTTGTCTACCTCTAAAGCTTGTGTTTCCACAGCTGCCTTCCACAGTGGGCAGTGGGAAGTTCAGTTGAAGCAGACCGGGCAGCTGGAACTCCGGCTCAGCAGCTGGAACTTTATCCTAGATGCATTTTCTGGCTTTAAAGATTTTTGAGAAGAGGAGCGATGGGCAAAGCAATGTTTTAAAGATTAATGTGACATCAGGGTACAGCAATGTGACTTGCTCATCACAGGTAAGGCGCGAGATGGAGTTCTTAATTCGGGAGGTTAAAAAAAGTGAATGTAGCAAAGCTACCTGGACGTTTAAATTCCTGCCCCCTCCGGTGGCTTCGTTCACTGGGTAAGACTTTGTTGCACTGACCACAGGGCTGCTGGGGATCTAGAAAAGAGCTGGGTCTGACCAGGCAAACATCGAACTGGAATGTGTATGTGGAACAACATGGTTTCTCCTTTATATTTCCCACATGTGTTGCAATGTTGGTGAAAACATTTTTATAACTACCCTGGGACAGAGATCAATGTTGTAATTTGTTTAAGAGCCTTTACTAAGCGGCAGAGTTGAGCTCCCCAACCAGGGCTCTGCTCTAAAGATCTCAGTGAAGTCGAGGTGTCCTTTCCCCCCAACATTCCCTTATTTCCTAAAAATGCTGAATTTTAAAATTTGGTATTGGCAAGGTAAAAACGAATCGAGATTCTGTTTCTTAATAAAACCAGTTAAGAGAAAATGCACACTTATTTCACTATTCGTCGTGGAGAGCAATAGGGTGCCTTTGGAAAGTTACTGTGTGGGAATTTCAAAGGGAGAGGAAAGCCAGGGTTTGGAGCTGTGCAGAGCTCTTCCTACCCCTCTACATTTCTCACCAGTAAATCGTGTCGTTCATATACACACCTAGGGAGCTTAGGGGGCCTTTGAATACCCAAGTTTATAGCCAGACCCTTTGATTCTCTGCCGCTAATGGGCTCAGGAAGGGCAGCGGGTGGAGCCATTTTATTAGAATTGTCTCCCACTTCGAACACAGTCTAGATGTCTGGCTCTTCCTTGTGCAACATCTAGGCCTTTTTCTCTGAACTTGTCAGGTGCTCTAAAGATTTGGTTTTTAGGCAAAGGATGTGAGGTAGTGGGAGAGTTGTGCCAAAAAAGGCAGAAAAGTCAAGTTGGTCAACTAGAGAATTTATATTATTTAATTGTTTGTTTATGTATTTATTTTTGAAGGGGAGAGCTTGTGCATGTGCAAGCAGGGGAGAGACAGAGGGGGAGGGAGAGAGAGAATCTTAAGCAGGTTCCATGCTCAGCACAGAGCCAGAGAACGGGGCTCAATCTAAGGACTGCGAGATCACGACCTGAGCCGAAATCAAGAGTTGGATTCTTAACTGACCCAGGTGCCCCAAGAATTTTTATTTTAATTAATGTTAGAGTCAACCCTAGTTTTTTGTAAAATAAAAAGTGTAAACCCAAAAAAGGATCTCAGTTCTCTATACCCATTTTTACCTTACAGAGCCTCTAACTGGAGAGCTTGCTTACCCCATTGATGGGGCTTCGATAGGTGAAATTCTCACCCGTGGCTCTAATCGTGTCAGGACATGACTCAGTTTGGGTTTTGGATCTCTGGAGTCTGTGACTTCTCAGTGTAGGGGATTGAGACTCCAAAGATATGGGTTCTAGTTCCAGCTTTGCCACTTTTATTTAGAAGTGTCTGGAATTTGTATCAGAGGGATTTCTTAGCCCAGTTTTTCTGGTTCTTCTAGGTGAGGGTCATGCCCTAGGACCAGACGGAGTTCATGCCCTGATTAGTCCCTTGGTTCCTTCTTGTCGTTTATTATCTTGTGTCACCTGAAGACCATTGTGTTTTATCTGTAGCCTGTAGTTCTAGATCAGAAAGGAAAATCAGCTGGGATTTCCTCTAGAGAATGGCCAATCTCATTGTTGGTCGACTGGTGATCTTTCGGTAGGAGTTTCTGTGAGAATGCTCTTAAGTTTTGAGAACTGGGGTCTCAAATAGTGACGTTGGCAGTGCTCTTATTTAAATGTCAGAGATGTTTGGTTGCATTTTTGGTTCATTGCTTACTCACACAGTTGTTAATGTTTTTATAATTGGTAAGCATTTGTTATTTTTATCATTTATTGAAGGAGTCATTTAGATTTTCTAAGGTAGCTGAAAGTTTTAGAAAAATAGGACTGGGATATTCTTTTGGTTCTCAGATATAATCTCCTAGTTTAGTACAACCATTTGACTAATTTTAATTCATTCTGCCCCCAGATATCCTTAATCTCTCTCAAGTGATTTGCTCCCTCTCAAGAGATTTCACAACCTCTCTAGGAAGAATTTTCTGAGCTTTCCAGACTGATGATCACAGATTATCTCCTTGTTGTTAGCCTGAATTTTCTTTTCGTGTTTCTTGCTTTCACGGGTTTTCCCATCCCTCCTCAACACACAGATGTGCGCAGAGGGAAGAAGTTGTCTTTCCTGGGCCCCAGTGGCAGCTACCAAAGGTGCACATTGGCCCTCTGGACTCATCCTTTCTTTCTGTTTGTCTGGCTAAACAAGCTGAGCACTCTGTATTTTTCTTTATACAACTCTCTTTTTAGACCTATGATTATACTTGTTGCTTTGTTTTTTGTTTTATGCAGGAAGTCGATATCAGATATGTAAGCAATTATAGGCTTCAGTGAAGGGAGCCTTTTGGAAATGTGCTTTTTATTCCTATCAGCATGAATAATTGTGTAACATATGTAAATACTGAAGGCGATCTTCTAAAAAAATATCAAAAGAATTTTGCCTTAGTCCTCTTTAAGAGCTTAAAAAGAATCCAGTCTTTATAAGAATACACTAAAAGTAACAGACTAGCCCAGCTGAGGTCCTTCTAGAAGTGTGGGAATCATCTGTTTAAACCAGAACTTAGGATACCCAAGCAAATATGATAGAAAGATTCTACTTAACCCTTTGTTAATAGCATAAGAAATAAAACCCTTTTTAATGGACCTTGTGTGATAAGGGTCATAGTGATTAGAATATACTGAGAAACCCTGATTGTCAGTTCTCTGAAAACTACTTTGAGTATACAAGTATAAATGTTAGTGGCTTTTTGTCTTTCTTTGGTGTGAAATTGGGATCTTGGATGTTAATTTAACCAAGGACAAGTTTGAATCTAGGTATTTGTGGATTTCTCCCTCCCTTCTCCCTATTCTTCCTTATCCTGAAGGCTAATTGGAGTGGAGTAGACTCCACTCCTCTAACCAGGCAGTCATTGTGTTGGGATGTTTTGTCAGACATTGGGCTGTATTATTATCATTCATACATTCTTACTTGTGTTCACCATTTATTGAATATCTGCTGTGGAAAAAGTACTGGGCTAGTGCTTTTTAAGCTTCTGTTTGTTCTCTTACAATTTTTTTTTTTTTTTTTAGTGAACATCATTTTAGGTGTTTGATGAATCAATGAATGGGTAAAGTTAAAAAATTAGATGGGAAATTATTTTTGGATGTGGGTGTTGGATATCTCCTGATTCGAACGCTGCTGTTGGAAAGTGGCCATGCCTGCATCATCCTGCCCTCTGTTCTAGGTGCTGCGATGACCCTTGACAAGGAGGCTGAGCATGTGGGGTATATTTTCTGGCGAGTGAACAGGGCCCAGTTAGTTATTTTTGCTCTCAGTCTTGTTAGATTACGTTTTCTGTTGCCAGGAACGTCACTTAGCGTAGTATCTTCTGCAATAGAAAATACCCAGTGGCTGGTAGCGAGAACTACCTGGAGAAGGTTTCCCGGAAGGTCTGGTTTTGCTAAGGGTGGATTCTAGGTGCTTGGATCCAAAGGCTTCTACACAGACCAGAGTGAGCCTCACACTGGGACCCAAGGGAAATGGACATTCTCTTAAAATGTTGTGCTAGTATGGGAGGGAAGTCAAAGCTTTTGTTTTTCAGTGGACAGTAGAATGTGTATTAGAGATGAAGCAAAGCCAGCTTACAGATGAATATTTAGTGCTCTATAGGGTTAGGGAAAGCATGGAAAAATGGGATTTAAGGTAAATGTGTTCATGTGAGTCCTTAGTGTCAAATTAATAAAAAAAATCAGCTGTGAGGGTTTTGTTTTGCTATGTTTTTCCATATCTGTGTTTTTTTTAAATATATTTTTTATTTTTTTTATGTTTATTTATTTTTGAGAGAAAGAGACAGAGCATGAGCAGGGGAGAGGCAGACACAGAATCTGAAGCAGGCTCCAGACTCTGAGCTGTCAGCACAGAGCCCAACGCCGGGCTCGAACTCACAGACCGCGAGATCATGACCTGAGCCAAAGTCGGACGCTCAACCGACTGAGCCACCCAGGCGCCCCCATATCTGTGTTTTGATATGTCACTGTCTTAAATTAGAATAGTATTTCAGACCAAAATGTTTATAATAGAAAGTGATGGTAGAGTCATGGGAGATGGGCAGAGGCCTCTTTATGTCTTATATCAGATGGAGCATTTAAAAAATCCCCATGAGTAGCTTAGTGGTCAGAATTAGTTTGAAGTAGCTTTGCTGAAAGGTATTGGTAAAATAACATTTATCAGTTTTTGTTTATTCCTAATTTAGATAAAAGCAAGAAAGCCAATTTGGGAGCTGTATCATGTGCCCAGCTGTGCCCACATTCAAATTGCCTACTTAGTGCCCATGTATTTGTCACTGTTACTGGTCCCTGGAGGGCCAGGGGTAAATCTCAGGATATGAGGCTCAGACTTGGTTGAAGCTGCATCATGAGGTGCCTGGCTGGCTTAGTCGGTGGAACATGTGACTCTTGATCTTGGGGTTGTGAGTTTGAGCCCCACATTGGGTGCAGAGATTACTTAAAAATAATATCTTTTAAAAAAGTAGACAGAGCTGACCGTGGTAGGTCACTAAGGCTGTGGGTGTGGGGAAATGGGTGGATGGGACAGGGAAGAAAACCAGAAGGGCATAAAGTTCTATGGAAATTGAGTAAAAAAAATGAAAAAGTTAGAACTCTTTTTTTTCCTTCATTGACTTAGACCTCCATTCCATTGGAAATGGAAAACCTCACTTGAGGTTATTTTATGAATGCTAATAGTAACTAGGTAAAGGCACTGCGACTTCTAGACACTGATGGGAAAGACACTCCTAGATGATTCTTTGGATGTGTTTTTGGGTTGTTCCCATCCTTTTACTCTTTTTCTCCTGAGTTGTGATGCTGGTTGTTTTTTTTTTTTAAAGAAATATTCTGGCTTTGTTATCTAGAAATTTTTAGGGCTGTGGAGACTGGGGGCAGGGGTGCTGAGTGTGGCATGTTGCCAGTTCGAGAGGCTTTTACCCCAGGACAGATTTCCAGGAAAGAACGTGCATACACAAAGTCAGAAGGGAAAATGGCACGGCAGGTGGTGTAACTGCTTTGGCCATTGTGACTGTCTCTGCTCAGATGGGCTTGGATGATGGAATGGTACTGAGAATATTTTATAATCCCCATCATTCCTTAAAGATTTTTTCTTTAGGAAAAAGCACAGTGCATTACATTGATTTTTGTTTTGAAATTTACATGACCTATCCTTAAGTGAACATATGGAGAATGAACTTTCTTGAGATCACAGCTCAAATGATGAAGAGCCAGCAGGATGTGAACCTAGACAGTTACAGACGAATGCCAAGCCCTTAGCTGGTTCTGTATAGCCTCTAACTGGTCCTGACTCCTTGACTGCTGTCCCTTTACAGTCTCTTCTCCACATAGCAACCAAAGTATTATGTGTGTTCCCTGCTTTAGCCCTCATATTTAGAGTTCAAATTTACTACTAAGTCCTTAAGCGCTCTAGCCTCTAGTCCTTGCACCTGCTGCCCACCATCCTCCCCATCTCTTCTGTCTCAGAGCCTTTGCCTTCCACCGGGGATATTCTTCTTGAAGATTGCTGGTTTGTACCCTCCTTCATTGCGATGTCAGCTCAAATGCATCTCCCTGGCCATTCTATGCAGACTGCTCTTAGCGAATCTTTAATCAACTTCCTTTGTTTTTCTTTCTAAAATTATATTACGTATTTGTGTGTTTTTCCTGTTTGCTTTCACAAATAAATAAACTTCATGAGATTAGGGAGTTGGTCCATCTGTTTACTGGTATCTTTACTTTTTAGAGCAGTATGTGGAAAGTTTTCTTCAAATATTTGTTAAATGAGTAAGTGGTGTCATTTGGATTTGATGTTCATGTTTAACAGGACCTCACCTGGATAAAAATAGTAGAAGGGAAAAGGATCCGCAGGTGATATATACACGTCTGGACCTTACTTGCTTTTATATTTATTACCAAGGCTTTACCATATTATCTGGCCAAAAAAAATGCTCAGAATATCTGAGTTGAACAAATGCACTGTTTGATTTATTTTGGATTCCACATAGGCCTTCAGAGAAGGTAGAGAATAGTGTGGACTGGAGTCCTTAGAGAAAAGTTGAGGAGGGCTTGTAGGCTTTGAAGGTGAGATTGAATTTGGTTGGATGTATAGGAATCACAGAGGTTGATTTGCTGTTGTTGTTGTTATTTAAAGCTGGAAGGACTATTAAGATGATCTAGTTCAATCTTCTTGGTTATAGATGGGGAAACTGAGCCCAGAGAGAACTTGCCCAAAGGCACATGCATGGTTTTGTTAGAACCATGTCTGGAATCCAGGTATTTTGATTCCCAGGTCACTTCTCTTTCCTCCATACAGTGCTACCTTCAGAATAAGGAGGAGCTTTGAGGGGCGGGAAGTGACTAGGAATAGCATGAGCAAAGGCCCAGAAGCAGAAAAGATGTTGGCTTGTGCGGGATAGAAATCGGGATGGAAATCAGGCCATCCTAATTGAATCAGCAAGTTAATGAAAGAGATCCCTGGGAGATATAGTAGGCTGTAGAAGCTGTAAAAGACCAGATCCTGGAGGATTTTTTTAAATGTTTATTTATTTTGAGAGAAAGAGTGTGTGTGAGCAGGGAAGGGGCAGAGAGAGAAGAGAGACTCTCAAGCAGACTCCACTCATGGAGCCTGAAATGGCCGAACTCATGAACCATGAGATCGTGACCCGAGTGGAAATCAAGAATCGGACACTTAGCTGACTGAACCACCCAGGCATCCCTAATATTTTATTTTTAAGTAATCTCTACACCCAACGTGGGACTCGAAGTCACGACCCCGAGATCAAGAGTTGTATGCTTCTACTGACTGAGCCAGCCAGGCCCCAGATCCTGGAGAATCTTGAATGTTATCTTAAAGAGTTTAAATTTGGAACGACAGGGAGGCATGTGAAAATACTTTAAATATCGTTCTGTATTTTCTCTCCTGTGAAGGTGACAAGTAATGTGATATAGAAAATGGACTAGAATTAAAGAATAAATTGGAGCCTTGGAGGAGTTAGGAAGCCATTGTAGCAATCCAGATATCAGTGTAGTTTGGTGCCTAGTAACATTACAGTTGGTTTTGTTTTTGTTTTTAGAAATTGTGTATTTTTTGAAGATGATATATAATTCTCTGACAAAATGTGTGTACCCTGATTTCTAAGAGAGTTTGGGAGCAAGAAGCCTGGAGATCCAGTATTTTACTTTATTTAATTCCATATATGTTGTAAGTGAAATTTTAGTGTCTAAATGGCACTCCCTCTTAAGAAACCCAGGTCAGGTTAGGAAAGTAGAGGTAGAAGCTAACACTGTTCTCTGTTGAAGATCGAGGCGGAGGGCAGGGGGAGGGGCAGAAGGAGCAGATGGACAACGAATGAGAGCTGCTTCCAAAAGAGAGCCTGGACCTCTCTGTCACAGGAACTGCGTTGTGGCTGGGGAGTCAGGCATCCAGGGTCCTCAGCCTGGCACTGTTTTTTTCTTTTCTTTTCTTTTCTTTCTTTCTTCCTTCCTTCCTCCCTCCCTCCCTCCCTCCCTCCCTCCCTCCCTCCCTTCCTTCCTTCCTTCCTTCCTTCCTTTCCTTTTTTTTTTTCTAGGACACAAGAGGTCAGTGGGAGTAAGAGCCAGTCTCCTGGGCCCACGAATGCTTTGGATGGATGGGTTGTGTTGAAGCCCGGGCCCACTCATGTAGTCCACATACGTTTTCAACTGGAGCTAATGAGAATAGACTAACACAACCCTCATGAAGCCAGTGAATTGGCACCGGGTATGATACTTTAAGAGTTTTTTCCATCCTCAGGAATCTTTTTCCATCTCTAAGGGAAAACTTTAAAAGTCAGTATGTAAGTGAGAACACAGACCTTTAAATGATATCTCATACTGGATCTGAGAGTTTGGGTTGCAAAAAAATCCCGGAGCATTTAACATTCAATAAATACTTATTGAGCAGGACCTGTTAAACACCTAATACTGTGCTTAGTATTGGAGCTTCAATCTTTTGATCAGACTGGATCAGATGTTATTAATAAGATATTAACATTTGGCTCTATTTCACATTAAGTTTTGCCCTCAATCTTATATGGCTCCTCCATAAACCCTCAGTTAGTTCAGACTGTCCGCTTACACTTGCAGTCACTTGTTGGAATGTTTACTGTATAAGAGGCAATATGCCGAATGCTGAGGCAGTTTTGAAGGTGAACAAGGATGAGTGAGGGTCCGTAGCTGGTTGCCTGAAATACACCGGGGAGATCTGGCAGCTGTTCAGGTTCCTGGGATTCCTAGCCAAGAGGAGGGTGTTTCAGCAGTACCCATCTCTCCTCACTTGTTCTGCCCACACTGGGTCCTCCCCTGTCCCCTCGCCACTGTTCTCTAAGCCTATCTTTAAATTCTTTTTTTTAAACGTGTATTTATTTTTGAGAGACATAGAGACAGAGTATGAGCAGGAGAGGGGCAGAGAGAGAGGGAGACACAGAATCTGAAGCAGGCTCCAGGCTCCGAGCTGTCAGCACAGAGCCCGACGCAGGGCTCGAACTCACAGACCGTGGGATCATGACTTGAGCCGAAGTCGGCCGCTTAACCAACTGAGCCACCCAGGCGCCCCTCTAAGCCTATCTTTAAATTAAGAGAAATGGAAACTAGCTCCTTTGCATTAAATAGGGGAAGTTCCATTAAGGGCAGCACTTCTCTGATGAAGTCTTCAATGACGTTTGAAACCTTTCCCAGAGAATCTCTTCTGTCCGTGTAATCCCAAAGAAGAGGCGTCTTCTCGGGAACTTTCCTCCTTCCTCTGAAAGTTGCTTTGCCTACAGTGTGGACACGCAGTATGCAGTATTGGGTATTTCTCAGGCTCTTTGCTTCGGCCAGCTTCATTGGCTCTTTGTGGGGATGCCAGAGGGGCATGTTGCCTCGTTTTCTTAGCATGAATGACACAAATGAGAGGGAGGCAATCATGCTAAGATTTCCCCTCATTTGGAAAGGCAGCTGCTCAACAAAAGAGAGGCAGAAGATGGATGCAGAAGAGTGTTTTATCGAGCCTTCGAATTGCCAACTGGAGCGAGGTTGTTTTCCCCTCCTTTGCTTGGCATCTGGCGCCAGCTTGTACACCGTTTGGGGTTTGTTCTGCTTTATTCATGCCTGCAAGCTCTTTTGATGGAAAATTACAAGATATAAAATTATCTTTCTCTTCAAATTGGTTCTTTAAAAAAGATAATATGTGCACTGAAGTTCATTATAAAAAAAATTAAAAGCTTCACTTTCCTGTCACCTAGAGATCACCACTGTTAATATCTTACTTAGTGCATCCTCTCTCTTGGTCTCGATCTTTTCTCTGTGCATATATATGTACATATTTGTATTCTGCGTTTTGAATAAGGCAAGATCATACTATACATACTGTTTTTCATTCTGTCTTATTTTCAATTTTCTCCACTTTTCCAGGTCAGTAAATTTTTATTGTAATACCCAGATCATATTTCAGATTTTCCCGGTGGACCCCTAAGTGTCTTTATCACACTGAACCTATAACCACGCACTGTATCTGGTTGTTATGTTCCTTAAACTTCGTTTAATCTAACCTAGTCTCTTTTGTATGATACTATTTGTTGAAGAATTATCCTTAATAATTGAGTACTGACTGTTACCTGTGTATTGCTAAGGGGTTTATAGATGTCATCTCATTTAACCCTTGCAACAACACTGAGAAGCATATTTTATTCTTAATTTTGGTATTCTCTTCCTGTGGGATCTCAGCTCTCTCCAGGGCTTCAACTATTTCCTTTCTTTTTTAAGTTTATTTATTTATTTTGAGAGAGACAGAGACAGCGCAAGTGGGGGAGGGGCAAAGGGAGAGGGAGAGAGAGAGAATCTTAAGCAGGCTCCACACCTAGTGCAGAACTGGCGCGGGGCTCGATCTCACAACCGACCGTAAGATCATGACCTGAACCGAAATCAAGAGTTGCATGCCTAACCAACTGAGTCTCCCCGGTGCCCCTCAGATCCTTTGTATACCTGATCCTGGACAAATCCCTTAACCTCTCTGTGCTTCAGTTTACTCATCTGTAAAATGGGGATAATAATAGTGCCTACCTCCTAAGGTCTTTCTGAGGACAGATGAATTAATCTGTGTAAAGTACTTAGATGACCTGGCACGTAATTTAGTGTATATGATTACTGCTACCAGACAGCTGGGTGATCTGTAGGCATCTCAAGTTTTCCCTGTTGAGTTTCGTACCTGTCTCTGTAAGGCTGTCTTCCTTCTGTATTCACGAGCTCCTTTATTGATATCAGAGTCCTCTCTGATTTCTCCTTTTTTCTCAGTAATCTTACTCAAAGTCTTGTCAGTTCTGTTTCCCAGAATTCCTCCTCACTGTCTTGCCTCGCAGTTAAAGATTTGACCATCTTTTTTCCCGGAATGCATCCTTAATGTCTCAGAACGCCTGCCCCTGGATGTTCTTCAGTCAGTCTCCCAGGCTGTTGCCAAGAGTGATCTTTCTAAAGTAGTTTAATTATCATAGTTCCTTTCTAAAACCCCCTTCCTTTTTTTTTTTTATGAGGAATAACATACAGTAAAGTGCACAGATATTAAGCATATAGCTTACTGGATTTCAGCATTTGGAGTCACCCATGTCACCACCACTCAGATCAGGATACAGAACTCTTCCAGCTTTATGTCTCTTTTGAGGTAGAATGCACATTCCTACCCCTAGCCACTCTTTTATTACCGTTTGTTTTGCCTTTTCTTTTTTCTTTCAAATCTTTACAAATACTTAAAATAGAATTCTTTTTTCCGGTTTTGTTGAGAAATAATTGCTATACATCACTACATAAGATTAAGGTGTACGTGATTTGATTTTCATGTATCGTGAAGTGATTATCACAGTAGTTTCAGCTAATATTCATCTTGTCGTGTAGATACAATAAAAAGAAAAGAAAGAAGGATGGAATAAAGAGAGAAAAATTTCTCCTTGTGATGAGAACTCCTAGGATGCACTCTCTAAGCGGCCTTCCTGTGTGGCACAGAGCAGTGTGAGCTACGGTCATCACGTGGTACATTACGTCCCAGTGCTTATTTATCTTGTAACTGGGAGTTTGTATCTCCCGCTGACCACTTGTGTACCTCCATTTGTTTTGCTTTTTCTTGATCTTTGTGTAAATGAATCATAAAAACCCTTTATTGATTCTTCTTGTTCTATATCTTTGACAGGATAATCCCAAACTCAGTTAATGTCATATTCAAACATGTTTGTCATCTGGCTTTTACTTCAAGTCCTTCACACTTAGCCCGCCCTTCCTGCCTTGCCAGAATTGCACGTAGCATACTAACATGATAGGCTCTTTTTCCCTTTCATTTTTCATGCTTAGTATTCTCTTGGCCTTCTACTTCATTCCCTGGTAAATTCGTCCTTCAGAACTCAGTTCTAGGCAGAATCAAGTCCTTCTCTGTACTCCGGAGGCATGATTATTGTAGTTAGTTATTTACATGTCTTTCTCCTCGTCATTTTCAAGAGCCCATGGATGGCGCATCCTCCCCAATTTTACACAAGCAATTCATATTTTCTCAAGAAAAATTAGAAAACAGAAACAACAAAAAAACCCTCAAAACTCATTATATAGAGATGACCATTGTTTACATACATACCAAAATATATACCAACACCGTCAAACAAACATTCACTCACAAAATACTAAATATTTATCTACTTTATTATTTACATTTAGTTTCCCCCCCTAATTTTTGTTGTTGTAAAAACACTGTGTCGAACATCCTTACGCCTATATTTTAGTGTAGTTCCCTGATTATTTTTGGAGGATACATTTGTAGATGTAGATGAAAGAGATGAACATTTTTAAGGACTTTTGATACACTTAACCAAACCACCTTCCAAGAAGTCTTTACCCTGGGTACACTTCTGCTAGGGTTAGAGTGCATGTTTTTAGCTGCCCCTGCCAAACTAAAAAGAAGGAAAATGGTATTTTGTAAATCTGTATATTTTGTAAATATAAAAATGGTTTTGCACTACTGTTTTAATTTGCATCCCTTTGGTTGCTACTGAGGTTGAGTATTTTCTCATATGCTTAATGCCATTTAATTTACCTTATATAATTTATATTTCATTTGTGATTTACATGTTCATATATTTGTACTGATTTTATCAAAGTTTTTAATACTAAGGATATTAAGTCATATATACTACATATATTTCCTTCAGTTTGTCATTTATCTTCTAACTTTAATTTATTTTCCAAATAGAGAAATTTTAAATAATTTAATGTAGTAAAATGTATTAGTCTTTTATTTTATTATTTTTTTAAGTTTATTTATTTATTTTGAGAGAGAGAGAGAGAGTATGCAAGCATGCATGCATGGGGGAAGGACGGGGGGGGAGAGAGAGAGAGAGAGAATCTCAGGCAGGCTCAGAGAACGATGCAAGACTTGATCTCATGAACCATGAGATCATGACCTGAGCTGAACTGAAGAGTCCAATGCTTAACTGACCGAGCCACCCAGCTGCCCCAAATTTATTAGTCTTTTAAATAATTATTTTACCTGTGGTGTCATTTTTAGAAAGATCTTCATGAGGGAATATTAGATAAATATCCATTATATATTTTTTTTACCTCTTTTATGATGTCGTCTTTTACATTTAAATCTCAATCTGAAACTTATTTTGTTACAAAATCATACTAATAGCTAATGTTTTGAGTGCATATTCTATGCCAGGGACATGCTTCACTGGTACTGACTCGTTTAATACTTCCAACAAACCTGTGCCACAGGCACTATTGGTATCACTGTAAATTGACTTGCTAACGGTTGCTCCGCTTACTAGTAAGTGGCAAAGATAGGATTCAAGTTCAGATAGTTGAGCCCGAGAGCCCGTGCCCTTGACTACTCTGCTAACTTAATTTTTTCCCCATGTCCTAATGTCACTTGTTAAGGAATCCATTCTTTTCCCACTGTTTTGAAATTGCCAGTTTTAATCATATGTTAAATTTATACGTATACTCAGGTGTGTTACTAAACTCTTGTTCCACTGAGCTGTCTGTTTTGGTGAGAATGCCACACTGTTTTAGTTTGTGGAGTTGAAAGATGGTATTCTCCTCACCTTTGCATCCCCAGTGCCTAGCGGTGACTGTTGGCCTTGTAGGTATTTAATGAATATTTGCAGAATGATGTCACTCTTGGAGGTTCATGGATAGAATTCAGAGGATCTGCAGCTTGGTTCAGAAAAAATTACATCATCATTTTCATTGATCTCAGACTGAAATTTAATATTTCTTTTACTTATGAATATAGGCAATAAAGCACAGTAGTAACAGCGCCACCTGTGACTTTGTCATGGATATTTGCCAAGGGTGAACTTTAGGTTAAAAACTCTTGCTTTACTGTATTTCTTTCGTGAGGCCATTTTATCTTTGTATCTCATACCTAGGCAGTGCCTGATACTCAGTAGATGCCCAATAAATATGCTAATTTTAAAAACTTTTAATTTTCAAATATGCACAAAAGTCAGAGAACTGCATAATGAACTCCCAAAATGACTTCTTCATCCAGCTTCAAATATTATCAGCATTTTGCCAGTTTTGTTTTATCTATCTGTCCTCATCTCTGGATTATTTTACATATCAGAAAGCATACCTAATTGATAAGGACTTGACAATATGTAGCCATTCTTTTTTTTTAATGTTTATTTTCATTTTTGAGAGAGAGAGAGAGCAATCATGAGTGAGGAAGGGGCAGAGGGAGAGGGAGACACAGAAGCAGGCTCCAGGCTCTGAGCTGTCAGCACAGAGCCTGATGTGAGGCTTGAACCCATGAACCTTGAGATTGTGACCTGAGTTGAAGTCAGACGCTTAACTGACTGAGCCACCTAGGTGCCCTTGAAAAACATGTAGCCATTCTTAATACATTTAACAAAAGTAAACTAATTCTTCAATATCATCTGTTACCCAGCTTGTATTTAAACATCCTCTCTTGTCTCAAAGGTGTCTTTTATTAAGTTGGATTTTTGAATTTGGGTCCATGTAATACTCACACTTTTGTATTTGGCCGATATGCCTCTCCTTGCATGTTAAAGACATTGTATAAATTATTTGCTAACTTATGTTCATGTTCTGATACTGCTCCTCCCCTCCTTCTCTGTTGCTTACTTTAGTATCTTTTTACTAATAATTTATTCTTGACAATTGCTCTTTTCCCTATTTAACACTTTATTTATCATTTTAGTAAATTGTTGATTTTTGGTTATTTGGTCTTATTTTTTAAACTTAAACACTTGCCTCATTTTAAGTCGTTCTTTCAGTCGTATTTTGGACTGAGCTATGCGATGCGTAAATTCTTAAAATCAAGGCTCTAATGGATATTTGTTTTTCATTTTCTCAAGAAATCTCACTTTGTTAAATAATTCGAGGTTAGGGGCACCTGGGTGGCTCAGTTGGTTAAGCATCTGCCTTCAGGCTTAGATGATGATTTCATGGTTCATGAGTTCAGGCCCCACATTGGGCTCTTTGCTGTCCGCGCAGAACCTGTTTCAGCTCCCTTGCCCCCTTTCTCTCTGCTCCTTTGCTGCTTGTGCTCTTCCTCTCAAAAGTAAATAAATAAAAACTTTAAAAAATTAAAAAAGTACTTTCTCAGAGTTTTATACACATCTGTGGGCCTTAATTGTATCCTCTGCAGAATTGGAAGAAATTGAGATTTGGGTCTTTTTTATAGGCAGAATTTTTTCTTTTCTTTATACTTCAAAAATATGAGAATATCATAGTGTTAATCTGTGGTTGTTGACTTTTTTCAGAATTCCATAAATCTTTTGTATTTGGACCAGACTCTTTTATCTTTCCTGGACAGTTTGCTTCCATGAAACTTTTAATTACAGATTTGAGGCCATTCGTTGAAAGACTTCTACTGTATGCAGGGTGGTTCTCTGAGCCTCATTCCTTCTCATGATTTTCAGCTTGGACATTCTTGAATCTCTCTTTTTCTTTCATTAATTTCTGCATATTATATCTTTTTCCTGATTAGCTTTTCTGGTAGCGTCAGTTCTGTTTTTATCACTTTCATCTCTTCATTGCTTTAGTGTGGATCTCCTGTCTTTACAGTCTGTACTTGTATCCTCATTGTGATGGTCTGTTTCATCTCCTTGAGAATCAGGAGATGCCAACTGTTCTGTAAATTTGATTGATCGATTGAGTGTTTACTAGTGGGGAAGGCACTCCATTATGGGGATTAGCTTTGTTTTTGTTTCCTACTGTTAAGTTTTTTTCCTTATATCTTTTTCCTGTTTCTTCATTTTTCTAAGTTTACTTGTTGATTCCCCTTTCATAGTTTCAGACGATTTTGTTTGCAGTGTATTTACTGAGATTCGTGAGAAGTACTTTTCAATATATTGAGATCCCATTTCAGCCTCATTATAAAGGGTTAAGGAATTGAGGCATTTTTAATTTTTCTGACAGTTTAATTAATGATCACCTAATTATAACTCCCTCTCCCCCATTTTGGAAAATGACTTCATAAAAGAGATGTGAAATTCCAGATTCCCGTTTCATTTTTTTAAGTTTATTTATTTTTTATTTATTGAGAGAGAAAGAAAGCATGGGAGGGGCAGAGAGAGAGGGAGACACAGAATGTGAAGCAGGCTTCAGGCTCTGAGCTGACAGCACAGAGCCCTACGCGGGGCTCGAACTCACAGACCGCGAGATCATGACCTGAGCCGAAGTCACACGCTCAACCGACTGAGCCACCCAGGTGCCCCTAACAGCGCACTTTGATGGCCTGGAAAGCAGAGGTGCTGGGGGGTGGGGGACGTGGAGGTGGGGTTGGGGGTGGCAGGCATGAGAGGCCAACCTAAGGTTGGACGCTGAGCTGACTAAGCCACCCAGGGTCCCACAAATGTAGAGATTCTTATTTATATTCTTCTGGGGAGAAAAGTGAGGCCCAGCCAGGTTCTATTCCACTTCTAGGCTTTGTACCTCAGTAGTGATGCGCAGGCTGAGATTAGTGCTAGAGTCCAAGGATGCTTCCTATGCACTGGCCACATGCTTGGTTGAGGCCTTCAGCTTGTCATGAAAAAGGCTGACTACGTTTTTGGAGCCCAAATTTGAGATCCTTGGGCCAATAAAGGATTTTCCCTTGCTGATTTGTGAATTTATTTATGTGAAAAGCTTTTACAAACTTCTGTAGTTAAATCAAATTTAACATATAAATTTTTTTTAATTTTTTTAATTTAATGTTTATTTATTTTGGAGACTGAGAGAGACAGAGCATGAGCAGGAGAAGGGCAGAGAGAGAGGGAGACACAGAATGTGAAGCAGGCTCCAGGCTCTAAGCTGTCAGCACAGAGCCCAATGCGGGGCTCGAACTCACGAACCTGACCTGAGCCGAAGGCAGACGCTCAACCGACTGAGCCACCCAGGTGCCCCTAACATATAAATTTAACTAAATCACCCTTATAAAGAATTCAACTGTATAAAATTTCTCTGGTCCCAGAAAAGGTAGTACACAAGGTCATACTTCCGGCCCATCTGGTACTGGGAATTATTTTGCTTTCATGATGGAGAAGCTCCCCATGAGAGGGATCAAAATCAGAGCGCTGTAAAATACGACTGTATATAGTCCTGAAAAAATTGCTTATACTTTTTGCCTGTTTGAAATACTCATTCTGCAAAGTAATAGAGCCCTGATTCAGTGTTTGCGTAGAGCGGATTGAATGAACTCCAAAAGGAAATCATCAAAGGGTTGATTTGGTACCACACAGAAACACGAGGTGATGAGATGAGTGGTTTTTCCACATTTTAATATTTTCCAGGATGACACTGAAAGCCTTGCCCTTAGAGAACCCGGAGTCACCTAATAATTCATTCGTCCAGGCTCTTGAGAAGGAGAAATGGAAGATTTATACCATTCAGTAGCTGCCCTGGGCCTTTCCTAAGAGAGCCTGGAAAGGAATTGAGGACAGCCATGGAAATATAACCAGCAAGGCCTAGCTCTTGGGGACAATAGGAGAGAATGCTGTCAAGCAAGTACCGAGTCAGTTCAGAAGACCTATTCTGTGCCATTCACTACTTAACACTTTCATAAATCTTACTAATTGTCTCCAAGAGGAAGAAGTCAGGACTTGGAGAAATCAAGGAACTTGCCCAAGATCCAGAATTTGAACCAGGTTCATTTGATCCCAAAGCCCTTTCTGCTACACTGTGATGCTTCCTTGTGCTGAAATCATGGAAAATGAGCAATATTCTGGATGGAATCAAGGAACTTCTGGTATCCAGCCAACTGTTCTGAAAAACTCCGAGTATGCTTTATCTGGAGGCATTTGGGGAGAGGGGTACTGCTGGCTTGGAGAGAGGAACTGAGGGGAGACTCTAGGAGTTCTTCAGATTGTCTGTTTCATGGAAGGGGATTTTGTGTTGTGGCATCTAGTCTTTGGTGGTGGCTTGGAGGAAGTGGCTTCTGAATTCATTTGCCACGAGTAATCCCTGTGAAGGAAAATGCGAGAAGACTAGCACACTCCAGGGATATGGGATTTCACAAAACACAGTTTTTGTTTGTTTGTTTTTTGAGGCCAACAAGGGATTCCCAGATTTAAATTTTTTTCTCAGGGAAAGAGACTAGAAATAAACAAAAATCCCAAATCTTATATCTTCACATCATGTTGAGAAAGGGCATTTGAGGGGCACCTGGGTGGCTCAGTTGGTTGGGTGTCCGACTTTGGCTCAGGTCATGATCTTGCAGTTTGTGAGTTCGGGCCCCGTATCGGGCTCTGTGCTGACAGCTCAGAGCCTGGAGCCTCCTTCAGATTCTGTGTCTCCCCATCTCTCTGCCCCTCCCCTGCTCATGTTCTGTCTCTCTCTGTCTCTCAATAATAAATTAAAATGTTAAAAAAAAAGGGCATTTGAAAACTAGACTAATAAATAAGTTAAAAACAAGTAAATAAAATAGGATAAAAGGGCAGTCCTTTCCAAGAAAGCACCTTAATATTATCTTGTACAAAATTAGGTTGGTTTTAAAATATTTTGAATCAAGAAAAACGACAACATAAAATTTATCGATGTGTTTGTCAGTTTGGGAACTTTTATTTGATGGTACAGCGTTAGGAGGAGCTTGATTGTCTGGTTGTTTCATTTTTTTTTTTTTTTTTTTGCTCACAAATACTGTTGATAGTCCATTTCAACAGGTGTGTTGATAAAAACAGTTATCAGTAGTTCACTCAGTATGGAATATTCTGGTGGATGGAGAGAAGGGGAGTAAGAGCAGTTCTTAGCTTTCAGTGGCTGAGCTAAGAAGGTAGCTTTGAGGTCTGACTGGCGAAGGCCATGGGGACAGTAGCGGCTGCAGGGACCAGCCTGCCCCTGATTCCCATGCTCCCATGCGGGCTGGGGGTGAGGACTGCGTGGGCCTTTCACTGTCCAGTGTGGGACAGGTAGGAATTCATCTGAGAGAGATGCTGCAGATGGTAAACAAACAAACAAACAAAGAAAAAACTGAAAACAAAAAAAGAACGAAAACAAAAAAATCTTTTATCATGGCCTGGACCAGTATTTAAGGGAACCACTCCTCTGAAGGAATTATCCTGTTTGGTTCTCCAAGATAATCTAAAGGCAGAAGCATAGACAAAGGCCCATTGTTTTCTCTAGGGCAGCTGTTTATTACATTGGTGCTAAGGAGGGGTGTGGGAAGCCAGCAGGACTGTGGTCTAGGTGCTCAGATTTGGGGGTGGTCCTGCTGCTCTGCCTGGTGGTTCTCTTCTGAGTCTCTCTTGTGGGAACTTGGGGTGACTGCATTTTCCTCCAGGCAGTAAAGTCTCAGCTTCACCTTCTACAGGGTCTCCATGCCCAGGAGTTGTTGTGAATGCCAGTGCCGGAAAAAAGAGCCTAAAGGCAGCTTGGGAATTCCCCAACTCTCCTAGCCTGCCTCTCTTGTCCAAGGGAACACTTACCTTCTGCATTTCCAGGGCCCAGCTAGGGGAAGTGTGTGTTTTGGCCTCTGGAGAAGGGCACTTTAGCTTTCCTGGCCTGTTTACATTAGTTTGGTCCTTTCTGCCTTTGATTACAAATGAGGCCTTGGATGGGGGATTTCCCTCCTTCCATGGAGGTCACTCCTTCCTTTTGTCTGCTTTCTCAATTTTTCCACCTGGAGAAGAGCTGTCCTTCCCCCCTACCCCCCATCTTCCACCCTCATTATTAAAATACTGTCCTTGGCTTAACTCTTCCTGTCATAGACTTGGCCTAGTGGATCAGTTCACAATCAGGAAGCAATTAATCTGTCTCCTCAGCGTCTCCTTTGCTGTGTTCTTTGACTTAATTAGATCTTTTTTCATTTGCCTGTCACTGCCTTAGTTGTCGGTACTCTCCCCTAAGAAAATGTCGTCTTCCAAGCCCAGAGGCTGAACTGCTTATTGGTTTTTGTTGTATTGATGCAGGATTTCCTGGTTCTTTGGAATGTCTTGGCTGCTCCAGTAAAATGTAAACTCTCTGAGGTTAAGAGCTCTAGGTTGGTTCTTTCTCTTTCTTCCAGTCTGTGGTATGGCCTATGAGAGGAAAGGTGGGCTTTATGGGGAGGGTGACCACCACTGGAGGAATTTGCCAGTGAGGCTATCTTATCCTTACTCTCAATGTCAGCCTGTCCACGAAGACACAGCCACCGTCATACCCTCTCTGAGGCTGACCCCACTGTGTGCTAGACTGTGGCTCACAGTAAGCAGGTATGAGAGAAAGCCCTTTTGCCCCTAGGGGCAGTGGTAGAAGGCTTGCCGCAGACCTGTGTGTTCCTTTGTGCTAGCTCCCCTTTTCTTCTGGTTCATTTGAACAGTCCTGGCTTCAGAGCCTCTGACACAGTTGAGGGATCTTGTCTGGCCTTTGAAGCCTTTTCTTTCTTAAAAGTCCTTGGAAAGCTCAAGTGAATTTTACGTGGTGGTAATAACTTTTTCGCTCTGCTCACAGCTTTCAGACTCTTGGGAGAGCTTCTCTCTTGGGTATTGAGGTAGAATTTTTTAAAAAATCAGTGGACCTCATTCTGTATAGTGACTTCTTCTATTCCCCCAATCAATTGCTTCAGATTGATCTTGGGTCTTATTCTCCTTTTGGAAGAACCTTGTTTGGGTCCTTAAAGTTCCACTAATGACACTCCTTGCTAGTGGTTCTCTGCCTGGCCTGTCTGCCCTCTCCTCGAGTTCCTGGTGCCCGTCTCACACTCACAGATTCCTGTCTACGCAGCTTGGCACTGGCATATATTTTCTTCTGGCCTCTGTTTGGCCAGTTCTTAGATGACAGTCTATTTACATTCATTCACATTTAGACCTAGAATCCTATTTTTAAGTCTCAAAAAAAATTTTTTTTTAATCTGATCTGATTCCCTTGCTCCTAGCTTGTCTTCAGTTTAAGCTTGGGTCTCCCTCTTCCTCTTGTGCCACCCACATGCTGGCCTTAGCAGTGGTCCTCCCTTCAGTTTCCCTGTAT
Organism: Paguma larvata; assembly: GCA_030068075.1. Lineage (NCBI taxonomy): Eukaryota > Metazoa > Chordata > Mammalia > Carnivora > Viverridae > Paguma > Paguma larvata. The sequence continues at coordinate 63,310,287 of CM057831.1, read as the reverse complement.
GCTGCGCCTACCTCACTCCCACAGTCTTCCCCTCCGGCGTAGATCACAAAGGAAATATTTAGTTAGTCTCTGCCAAACATTCTGGCCGTGTTGTTTTGCTTAAGAAGACATGCAGATAAACTGTTTTGATTCTTGGTCTTGGTGCTCTAGGGCAGATGTTCCTCCTAAAACGGAGGTGTTGTGGTCAGGCCGAAAGAGTGCTGGACCAGAGTTCGGAGAATTGGATTCTAGTCTCTGCCGCGCGATTAATTTGTGGTGTGATATTGCGCAAAGCGCATTTCTGTCTCAATTTCCTTTTGTCAAAAGGGACCTTATGATAAAGAAGACAGGAATCTATGGACGTGATGGGAGCTCAGAGAGTAAGTCTGGGGGATCAAGGAGATAGGAGACAGGTTAGAGGTAGAGAACCATTACTGTGAGTATCACTAGTGGAACCAGAAGGAAATGCAAATTCAAATGCAGATAAAATTAATAAATATAATCACTTTGAAAAAGTATAAGATGTGATAACAAAATGGTGGAAATTTCTTGACCAGGCTGACTTCAGGGATAACTGCCTTGTCTGTCCCTGGGGTTGCTCTGGGTCCACACCTGTTTGCTGTCACCCCTGGGATGTGGGAGGCTTGGCCTTCTGCGGGTTCAGTTCCAGAATTCCACCTCCCACCTTCTACCTCCTTCATAACCCCAGGAATATTTGAAACTCGGCCCAGATCCTCACCTGGCTTTGATTTCCTCATCATGTGGAGAATGGTCCTTGGAAGTTGTAGTTTCCAGAAACCTAAATGTTTGCTAACGTGTCCAACTTCTGCATTTGTTGATCACTCCTTCTGTTCGTGGCTGTGTTCCAGTTCTTGTGCCCTAAAGGTGATTCCAGCAAGAAGGGGGAAGTCTTTGGGGGATCCTATCACTAGGAACTAGGAAATAAGAGTAGACAAAAGAACTGAGAGATGCCCTCTTGGTGTTCATGACAGGGAGGTGTTTGAGGAAGAAACAAAGTGGTTTAGCATCTTCCTAGGTAAACCACAGCCCCCGTTACACCTACTCAGATAGGCAGAGCTACATTTTTCCGTATCCCTACCTGTCTCCTTCTGAAAGGATTCTGGGATTTAATCAGATCTTGCCTAGTTTATATTTTTTCTTCATAAAGATTTACATTGGTTTATTCCAGTGCAGAATGAGTTGGACAGAGAGAGTCTCCAGAGTCTTTTGCTATCCTGTGATCCTTTGTCAGACATAATCAGCAGAAACTTTCCTAAATGAGTACAGAGGATACTTGTCAGAGAGGGTTAGTGATTCAGTCTTGTACTCACTATTGCTGTGCCCAACTCTGGGAGGCTCCAGCTGCTGAAACATAGAACTGAGTGGAATAGTTCTGGGAGTAGAGTTATGTAATTGACTCTATGCTTTCTTTTTTCTTTTCTTTTCTTTTCTATATCTATATCTATCTATCTATCATCTATCTATCTATCTAGAGAGAGAGAGAGAGAGCGCAAGTGAGGGGAAAGGGACAGAGGGAGAAAGGGAGAGAGAGAGGATCTTAAGTAGGATCTATGCTCAGTTCGGAACCCGACATGGGACTTGATCCCATGACCCTGGGATTTTGACCTGAGCTGAAATCAAGAGTCAGACCCTCAAATGACTGAGCCACTCAGGCACCCCAAGTCTGTATGGACCCAAGTTTCAACTGGACATTCTTTGCTATTCTGCAGTCCTTTATTTGTCTCTAAGCCCTGTGACATACACCAGAGTGCCTGTGCCATATTTTTTTTTACTTCGTAAGCTCTGACTCCATTTTGGCCCTACATCACCAATGAGAGTGTCTTCTCCTTTACTGGGATTGGTAGAGCTAGGTGACCTAGAACTCTGGCAGTTCCTGTTCTTTAGACAGCTAGATACTCCAAATCATCCAGCTCCAAGGGAATAGGCAGTGAGCATTTCCTCAGGCTTTGTAGATGTGGTCATTGTGAATGGCAACATCATCTGGGCAAAATAAGGACCTGACTTGGGTCTTGATAAGGGTTGTGAGCCCATATCTGACTGTTTGGTACTTTCCCTCATCCCATTTGGTCTTAAGTCAAGTTGTCCGAGGCAGATGGCACACCTGGTAGTTGTGCTGATGTGCTGATGTGTTCCCCCTGGCACTCTAGTTCTGGATCCTCATGAGCCCTCTGGCTTCTGTGTCTCTCACCAGTCATAGCTCATAGTATCAAACACCATCAGTGCCTTTTAAACCCTACTCACATCTTCTTTAACCCTCTTCTTCCATCCTCTTTCTCTCCTACCTATTTTGCTTAGTTATCTCAGGAAGTACCCTCCTTGCCCTTGCCTCTTTGAGTGTAGAGTAAAAGCTAGCCCTAATCATAGCTGAGAAGCAGGGCATCCAGCACACTTTGAAAAGAAAAGTCAGACATTTGGGAATGAAATCAGATGGTGTGAAAAATTAGTGCTACAGGTCTTGTCCTTATAAATACCTTTTGAAATCCCTAAAAATACCCATCTTATAATTAATCTGTCCTTCGAGGACCACCATTTTGGATATGTAAAAATTATCTAATTTAATTTTTCTTATGTTTTGTTTTACTCCCTAGTATTTACACAGGTATTTTTGTATGTTTATTGTATGTAAACAGTATTTTGACCATGTTGTTTGGTAATGAGTTTATCTGGGTATTCAACTACCATGTCTAATATTGTTTCTTGGGGAAAATGTCTTCAACTTATAAAAATGACTGACTGATAAAGGAGTGGTCAGTGAAAGCATAGTCTCCACCCTCTGGCCCCTGGGGGTGCCGGTGCCTTGGAGGGGGCTGACTGTATATATTCATGTCGTCTGGAGGGGAAGAGAGGCACTGCCAGGGCGTGCCTGGAGCTAGCTGAGGAGAGTGTGGTCCTGCTCCTGCCTTTTGTCTGGGTCTCTAGAGGGATCTAGAGGTGCTGGAGTGTGCCATGCCTGCCTTTGCCTGAGCTCTTTTCTTCTTCCCCACTGTGTGTCACTTCAGGAAATACCTTAGTTCAAGACTGAAGAAGTACCTCCACTTTGAAAATCATGATCTAATTATGAAGGACCACATTCTTCAAATATGTTGTTTGGTGGAGTTAATTGAATTATCCCCTCCTATTTTTGAGTGGGAAATAATACTTTCTTGTGATGCTACAGCAGGTCTTGAATGGAAAGCTTCTAGTTTGAAGCTGTGTACATTTCCAGAGGGAGAGATCTGCTGCCGGTTCAGGAAAACCGAAGATGTCCCTGTGCTCTGTGTGTAAACCGTAGCGTCTCCACTGGAATGAGCAGTTCAGGAAAACGGAACAATTTTTTGAATAAAATTCCAAGCTTCATTAGGTTCCAAGTGACTGGGAATTTCCTGTTAAGAGTGGGAAAGCTCATCCATGTGTTTTTGCCTGGGGACAGTGTGTGTCATTCAGTTCCAGAGAAGTTCGTCCATAGCTGATTTCCTCTTTCTTTGTCCGTCTTTCTCTGGTGCCCGGGAGAGGTGCAGTATGCATTTTGATCATGGTTGGGGAATAAAATCTGTAGCCTTAGGGCAGGGTGAAACTAAGAGTTCTTTTAAGCAGCAAACCTTTCACCTTTGCCTCGTTGGTACCAAGCTGTAAGTGACTGAACTAATCAGCTACAGACGCTTATTGTGCAATTTCGAGGTGAGCATGGGCGAAATCCCGGGGGCTGGGAGGCAGACATGTGGCTACCAGAGAGATGACATCAGCTGGTTTCCTGGTGCTGTGGAGGAAGGGGAGATTCCAGGTGCTCAGTCGCCTTCCTGCATGTGGGGGTGTCTGATGCCACCCCCAGTCCCGTTGGCAGCCGAAGCCTTTGCTTGGGAAAAGCCTTTGTCTAATTCTTCTCCTCTCCTTTCCCCACAGGGACCTGAAATTGGAAGGGGTCTTGCAGCTTTGGCTGTGGAACAGAGCTTTGAGGAACGAATATACATGTGTGTCTCTGTGTGTCTGTGTAGTTTGTGTTAACGCTAACAACCGATGAGGGTTTCCAAACTGAGGGTTGAATGTGAGATGGGGAAGCATTATCTGCGGTTTTTAGAATCTTCATTAGGAATTGCCCTTTTCTTGGAAGGGAAAGCATTTTATGATTTTACTAGTTTTTTTGTTAAAATTATCCAGTTATTTTCTTTTGATACTCTTAATGTGATGACACTGAGTATACAACAGGAAGGCACTTCTGATTTCCTTTCTGTGTCTGCTCCTTCTCCTGGCTGATCCTGGAACAGAACCTCACAAAGCCAGAATCTGTGACAACTGGAGAAAGCACTTCTGCAGGGAAGAGCTTCCTCTGCTTAGCCTTGCCTCGTGTATGGGCATGTGGGAACTGCGGTGGGGCTTCTTGGGAAGCCTGCACCCCCCAGTAGGTATGGAAAAAGTTTTATGACCTCTGAAGCATGACAGAGAGAATAGAGAGTAGCGCCGGGAGGCATTGGAGCCTGTGAAACCTATCTGCGTACCAGCTTTACTTTTCTGCCAGATGTTGGGTACCGTACCCAGTCTGGTTCTACCCTCCTCCCCAAAGAACGTGGGAAAAAATGAAGCCGCTGCATGGAAAGCAGGTGATAAAGCCATCGGCAAAAGCTTATACTCAGAGGTTCAGACATCCCAGCCCCGGGCCTGCCTTGGGTTTCTTTGGGGCTGTCAGTACTTACAGTGTGTTTCCAAGACTCTTGCTCACATTCAAGTGTAGCCACTGCTTACTCGAAGCCATCTGGGGCCAGCCCAGGCGTGTTCTATCCGGGCGTGTTTCCACTGCTGTACTTTTCTCTTCTTTTGGGCTTTCAGATAGGAGGACCTTCAGTGTCTTGTGCTGTAAGAGTCCTTCTTCTGAGAGTCTGGTTCTTCCCCTTCTGGGCCCAGGAAGCTGTGGTAAGCTTTTGGTTTCCTTCTTAGCTGGGCACTTCTGGGAAGCTGTCTGCATTCCTTTCTGCCCAACTTTCTGCCTCTGGGGCTCTGTGGGGTGCAGTTGCTTCAGGCCTCTGTGATGCGGAATGCTAAGGCAGTTCCACAGAGGCCAGTCTCTGGAGATGACCAGGAGTGTGAAGGTAGAATTGCCCTTTCTTGCCTTCCCGGAGGCAGGAGCTCGCTTTTCATGGTATGTGGTATGGCACTGATTCTTCTTAAAACTTTCTCCAACTTGCTTCCCTGTCTCCGTGCCACTCTGTAAGGGAGGGGGGAGGAAGCCTGGTGCTCGGTTTCCTGCGATCTTGCTTTGGCACTGGAGATGGGTGCAGCAGATGCCTTTTGTGAGGAAGGAGTTTAGAGGCAGGTGAGAGAATCTGTTTTCTGGTCGCGGTAGAGCTGGGTGTCTTCCCAGGCTGGGTACGTTGACACTGTGAGTGTTTATGTTGGCATCTCCTCATCCTTAAAGGCAAGTGCCACCTTTACCTGGTTTAAAATCTTAACGGAGGGCACCGTCATCAGCTCCCGTAGAGTAAAAAGGGCCCAAGAGAGCATTAAGAAGATGAACATGCTGGGCAGAAGATAAGATAAGAGAGGCTCCTTGCCCAAATACCAACCAAGGGACTGTGTGTGTGTGTGTGTGTGTGTGTGTGTGTGTGTGTGTGTGTGATGGCTGGAAGTGGAGGGTGGCAGTGAACACTTCTAATGAATAAGAAAGGGTAACAAATCTGGAGGGGGAATGGAGGAAGCTGGCTGTGGAGAACATGGAAGTTGGGAATTTTTACAGAGCTGTGTTTTAGAGTAGCTGGAGGCCCACGGTAGTCGGGAGGTGGGCATGCTCCGTTGTGGTTGCATTGTGGAATACCTTGGGTATGAAGGCCATGAATGCCTTCCTCTGTGAATAGAGCTGGTCCCTCGATAGCCCTCACCATTCTGCATCTGTGTTATACCTATGTAATTCTTGTCTGTCAGAGGTCCTGGCCTAGAGTGTTCTGGGGCAGAGGCACTGGGTCTGAGAGTGGATTGGCCAGCCAGAGTCCCCACCTTTCAGTTTGCTGGCTCCCTAAGGATGAGAAGAAGCATCTTTGTAACTGCCAGTCCTGGCTGGCACAGCTTGTAGAGGTGTCTGTACCCTGGCAGATGACAGAACCTTCTCATGGATGCCATCCATGCCTCTTTGGGGTTGGAGAACTGATGGGGCTTCATCTGAAGCAGACCTACCTGAGGGGCGCCTGGGTGGCTCAGTCAGTTAAGCATCTCACTTCAGCTCAGGTCATGATCTTGCATCCCATGAGTTTGAGCCCCGTGTCCGGCTCTGTGCTGACAGCTCAGAGCCTGGAACCTGCTTCAGATTCTGTGTCTCCCTCTCTCTCTCTGCCCTTCCCTGACTCTCACTCTGTCTCTGTCTCTCAAAAAATGAATAAATATTAAAAAAATTTTTTTGGACCCCTACCTCAGGGGCCCAAATCTGAAATGTGTGTTACAGAATTATTGCTAGTCTTGGCTCTTCAACCCTCTGTGTCTCTTTCTTCTCTTTATCTTCCCATCACTGTCAGGGATTGTGAGCTGCTGCCATCGCATAGACTGATCAGGACAGTAAGAATGGAGCTAAATATAACTGCACACCGCCCTGGTGTGCTCAGGCTCCTTCTTAGAGAAGAAGTTAATTTGAACCTGTGATGATAGAGAAGGCCTTTCCACCCCAAACAGAGTGGGTGAAAGCAGGAAGGAAAAGGTGGGAAGGTACTTCAGGAGTTGGGAGGATATTGATTCCATCCCCTTCCCTTTCACCTCCTCTACCTCCAACATTTCCTGTGAATGGTGGAGGGCAGGAGAGAAAACCAAGATCTTGCTTTTCAGCCATCAGGCAGTCATCAAGTACTTGCTGAATTTTTCAGCGTAACAAGCATTTTGATGCAAATCTTATATAATAATGCTTATTTGTCGCCTGAAGGAAACTATAATCTCTAGGAGAGACAAAATTCATTAAACAGAGGATATCAAAGATCTTAATTATGTTTAGTTACTAACTGAATATATTTATAGTTCAGAAATGAGAAAGTTGTGTCTTAAAACTATAGGAAAGTTTTCTTGGAGGAGGCAGCATCTTTTCTGGTCTTTGAAAGTTAGATGGACTTCATATAAGCAAAGGAGAGGTGGGAAGTGTGGATGTGGAGAAGGGCCAGAACGTAGAGTGTGGCCTGGTCAGGGTCACTGATGATCTGCCTTGGGAATGGTAGGTCTGGGGGAGCAGAACTGGGAACGTGAACCCTGGAATTTCTGCTTTGTGCATAGGAGATGGGAAGTGAAGCAGTGGAGGTGAGAGTTTGTAGAAATCACTCTTGTAGAAAAAAGTCGGGTAATTCTGGAGAAGATGGAGATTGGCAGTAAGTGTGGGACATCAGCAACAGGAATAGAGAAGAAGGGGGCAAATCCAAGAGAATATTTAGAAGCAGAGCAAGTGGGACCCAGACGTGAGATGTTAAGGATGAAGTTGAGGAAAAGACAGAAGATGTCAAAATGTCTGTCTGCCCTATCAGAGTGGACTGTTACTGATAGCTTGTGTTTGTGAAATGCTTTGCACTTTTCAAGGCGCTTTTTCATTCAGTATCTCAGCGTTGTCTGGGCTCTTTCTTTATAGTTCATCTAGCCTGGCTTCATTTTCCACATGGGGATTAGAAAGGGGAAGGTGCTGTTCCCAACTCACACAGCTATTTAGTGGTAGAACTGGACCTCCAGTCTCGGTCTGCCATCTCCTAAGGGAATTTTAAGAGAAGAGTACATGGAGGAAGGAGTGTAGGGTCATAGCAAAGTCCTGTCTAGTTGGGTGACATTAGGTGATTACTAATTTCCGATCAAAATGAAGCTGACTCAGATGCATTCAGACCAGCTCAGTGATTTTACTACTAAGATTTTTTTTTTTTTTTTTTTGAGAATTACTGGACAAGGAAGATGGATTCCTTGGGTCCTTCTAGTTCTGAGATTCTTAAGAGTGCACAAAAAAATGTATATGAAAGGTGCTGAAATGGGTTTCCTGGGAGACTGGCTGGTTTCCAGTGTGGTCTTCTCTAAGGGAATTTCGAGAGTTAATTTGCTCCATAGGATTTTCACCTTATGTGCTGACCACAGAACCTAACCACTGAGGAGGACACAACTCTGCTTTTAGTGGACTGTAGCCAGTGATAGCAGCCAAGAACTCAGTTTTTGCAGAGTTACATTTATGGCTCTTTTTATATTATCCACCTTTCCCCACCTCCTCTTGAAATACAAGACACAGACACACACATATACACACACACTTTCCTCCACTCCCCTCTGTCTCTCTTTCCTTTCCACTTTTGTTCTTTCTTCTTCACTGTTTTTCTTGTCTCATCCCCCATCCTCCATCTCTCTCCTTTACACTCTTGTCCATCTTGTCGTCTAAACAACTTCCTGTGTTGGAGTGACTTCACCTCTTGGTTTGAACTCAGACATGACTACAGCAAAGCACCTTGCTTTGTCTGTATCCCCTGATGTGGTGACTGGTGCCCAGTGATCAGAGCCAGAATCTGGGAGTCATTCTGGCCTTTTCCTTACCTCTAAAGTCAGTCATCCTTCATCCTTCAAGTTCTTGCTTTCTGTTAATATAGCTCCTGCTCATCCCTCTTTGTATCCATTCCCATTGTCCATACAGCAGAAGAGAGAGCAGAGAGAGAGAGAGAGAGAGAGAGAGAGAGAGAGAGGTCACAGTTAGAAAAGATGAGAGTCATCTTTGGTGTCCTCAGAGGCATTTTGCAAACGTCCAGATCCCAAGTAGAGCCTTTCTGTTTGCCTGTCACACACTTGCAGCTAGCTCTCTCCGTGACTGGCTGCTGGCTGTGCCTCTGCTGGCCGTGTTTGAACACAGTGTGAATCTGCAAAGGAACAATAATTTAATAATTTAATAAGGAATAATAATTTAATAAGCAGTGGTAGCTCTCTTGGGAGGACATAGAGTCAAGTCTCATCATCTTGGTGAGCTTTTCCCAAGTAGACTTACCTCTCTTCAGCTCCTGTAGGCTCTTCCTTGGAAGAGGTGTGTCCCATGCATGACTGATCACAGATGTTATCTGCATTGACATGAGTGGCTGCAATCTTTCGTCACCTTGAGGACTCTCAAATGGTTAACTTCCTGTACTTGCTCAGGTTTGAAGAGAGCCAGTGTCTCTGAGATAATAGCCTTTGGAGTTCTACAACTCATGAGAAAGAAGCCTTCTGCTGGCATCTGCTGTGCTGGGGACAGGGGTCCTTGACCTTTTGTTTTTTTGTACTCTGCCCCCCTCCTCCCACTTAGCGGTGTTAGCCAACCAGTTACATGGGCTTTGGGCAAACATGTTAACCCAGAATAAGGAATCCTGACACTGAGGGAATAATAGGCTTTCTCAATTCTTTCTTTCCTTCAAGAGGCTAAGTTGTACTCAGATATGTTCCTTGACATCCGTGGGAGTAATGCTCAGGAATTCCCCCAAGTATGCTCTTTCTCAGACTTCCAAACAAGCTTCCTCCAGTTTCTTTCCTTCAGGATCTTAAACTGCTTTCTCTGCTCCCTTTCCTTTCCTCTGTTTTCCCCCTCATCATCTCACCTATCCTCCCTTTCTTGCGACCTGAGGCTTAATTTTTTCCTGTGTTGCATAGGTTCTTCTATATTGATCTCTAAGTGGAATAATATTACTTTTTTTAAGTTTATTTGTTTATTTTGAGAGAGATAGACTGAGCAAGTGTGTGAACAAGAGAGGAGAAGAGAGAATCCCAAGCAGCTCCTCTCTCTCAGCTCAGATGGGGCTCCATCTCCCGACCCAGAGATCATAACCTAAGCCAAAATCAAGAGTTGGATGCTTAGCCGATTGAACCACCCAGGCGCCCCTAAGTGAAGAATGTTCAAAGCACCTCTTTGTTTACAAAAGCCAACTAGCTCTATTTTATATAAAAATGGGATACACCTAATGCATGTATTTTTTTTTTAATATCTATTTATTTTTTAAGGGAGGGAGAGAGAGACAGTGTGCCAGCAGGGGAGGGACAGAGAGAGGGAGACACAGAATCTGAAGCAGGCTCCAGGCTCCGAGCCATCAGCATTAGAGCCTGATGCGGGGCTCAAACCCACGAACCATGAGATCATGACCTGAGCTGAAGTTGGATGCTTTACTGACTGAGCCACCCAGGTGCCATGCATGTATTGTTAAGGAAGGAGCTAATCATTCTAGAAACATCTAGTTCTTATTCTTTGGAAAAAGAGAATGGTTTAAAAAAATGCCATCTTGTACTATAGGATGTTGAAGTTTATTTAGTGTGACACTCATCTGTAGACCAGGGCCGCCTTCTGTGTTTCTAGGATAAGAACTGGGTTTTGAGGGGTTGCTACTCTTCTCTCTTGCTGATTCTTCCTGAGTATTTAGAAGAAGTATCATAGTTTTCCATTTTGGGAGATAAGCGGGTGCGTATATATCCCAGCAATGCCTGATGGAGCTGAAATGCTGCATTCCTACTGTCTAATGTTTCAGTTACAATAGTCAAACCCAAGTCCTTACTCCCCAACAGCTATCGGATGACAGCTTAGTGTAGAAGGCTAGAGATCCATAAGAATTCACTCTGCTAGTTAAAAATATCACTTTGTAATTCTGATCATGATGAACCATGGTTTGGGGAGATGATGGTTAAGAATTGTTGAGATTCTTGAGCTTCTCTGTGTCCTTACTAAAGCTTGGGTGGTCAGAGCCCCAAATGGGAGGTTCCAGTGTAAGCAGGAATGACAAAGGGCAGATCAGGCAGGGCTCAGCTGGCCCTTCTTTATGTGAGCTTTCTTTATCTCATCTAGCCACTGTTCCCCCGGAGATGACTCCATAGGGATAAAAGTGGTGTCTTCCTGTCCTGCAGGAGGACTTAAGAGCCTCATGAACCAGACACGTTATCTTATTTCTCAGTTTAAGGGGCTCCACAGACTTGATTTTCTTTTTTTCCTTTAGTATACTTGCCTGAGATGTTAGTAAGATCCATTTACCCTATATGGCGTGTGTCCCCTGGATGCACAACTGTTCTAACGGGAATGGAGCAAGTAAGACATGGACCTCATTTGACCTGGGCTCTGTATTTCAGGCAGTGAACCTAAAAACACATGGACTCATCCGTTGACTCCTATTGAGCCATTTCTCAAATCTTCACTTAAACCATCTTCATCCTGTTGTTATGCAGTTTTTTCCCTAAACTTGAGTATAAAATAATTTCTTTTGTCCTTTTAAAGTTTCATCTTGTTATATTTAACCTATGGTTCCAGTTTGTTGAGGCCTTTCTTCTGATTCTCTCTAGAATATAAATCATCCTTCCCATTTTGTTTGTCATAGACATTTCAGATAAGCCTGTCTTCCCCAGGTCATTGATAAAAAGGGTGACAATGATAGGATCTAGAACAGATGGAAAGTGGCCAAACTTCTAGGAGTTCCAGAGTGCTGCTGCTTAGTTGATCCATTTTGCAGCACTGTTTGGCCCCAGCTGTCCTGACTTACCAGACCATCCGGCTGCCAGTATATTTCTTTTATCCTTAAGATCTAGGAAAGTTTTTCTAAAGTCCAGATAAATTGTGCTCCTGGCATTTTTTGATATGTGTGTGTGCATATGTATATGTGTATGTTTATGATACATATATATCATATACAAATATATATCATGGAAATATGTATGCATATTGTGTTTTAAACCCCAAATTGTTATTTATAGACCACTTGATGTCTGTCACTGTGTGTTTTACATGTAATGTCTCCTTTATTCTCCACAATAATTTTATATTAACTTTATTCAATGAAAGTAATAACGTGTTTTAGTATGATTTGTGCTTAATCTCTAGGTGCTGGTAGTTCCTTCTCTATGTCCTTTCCACTTTTCATTTTTCTTTGTTCTGGAGTTTTGCCTATGATAGTGCTCATTTAATAGATACTTATTGAGTACTTCCTATGTGTAAAGAAAACACAGCATTATAGTCTGTTGGAAATTCAAGACTAATAAGAAATGATCTCTTTGCTCAGAAAAGCTTATATGTCATTACAAATGTGAAGGGATGAACAATAGCTGGGTGGGGGAAGGAGCAGAAGCAAAAGAACTCAGGAAAGAGAACCCTGAGTGTGAATGGGATGCTGAAGTTAGTCCATTTACCAGATTCTGAATGGAAAGCTCTAGAAGCCATACTGGTGGTATGTTCCATGTCAGAATATTTGTACAAAGATAGAAGGTATCCAACTGACTGTTTTAAATCCTATCTCAGTACTTTGTTGGTGTGCCTTCCTGAGTTTGAAAGTGAGGAGAGACTGGCCTGGCAAGGGGGGACCACTGTTGAAATCTTTCATTTAAAAGATATTATTAAAAATATAGAGAGTATTTTTTTTTATATATGTCCAGTTTAAACGTGAATATTCATGGGGCACCTGGGTGGCTCGGTCACTTGAGTCTGACTCTTGGTTTCAGCTTAGGAGATGATTTCATTTTTCATGGGTTCAAGCCCCATGTCGGGCTCTGCGCTGCTTGGGATTCTCTATGTCTCTCTCTCTTTCTGCTCTCTCCCACTTGCACTGTCTGTGTCTCTCTCAAAATAAATAAATAAACTTAAAAAAATAAAAAAAATAAATGTGGATATTCATATGCTTAATAAAGAAAACATTACCATTAGTTTTAAAATCTCCTATGTGCCTTTAATAATAATTATCTTAATTAAAAATATTTTTAATGTTTGTTTTTGAGAGAGAGAGAGAGACAGAGCATGAGCATGAGCAGGGGAGAGGAAAAGAGAGAGAGACACACAGAATCTCAAGCAGGCTCCAGGCTCTGAGGTGTCAGCACAGAGCCTGATGCAGGGCTCGAACCCATGAACCGTGAGATCATGACCTGAGCCAAAGACGGACACTAACGGACTGAACCACCCAGGGCGCCCCAATAATTGTTTTAATTTAAGAAAATAAATATGTATGTTAAATTGTGGAAGTAAAATAGTGCAGAGTATTTCAAACTTAGTAAAAAGGAAAAAAAATTGCTAACTTGTGTTTAGTGTTTTGGCATTATTTTCTTTTTCACTTGTATGTGTTTTTATATTTTAATGTAGTTACAGCTTTGTTTTGCACAGTTAGCATTGTCTGATGCTGTTAAAGTCCTCACAGTCATCACTTAAAGTTAATTCTCAAAGAAGTGATACATGTCAAAGTAATACATTTAGGTTCAAGAGGTGCAAAAAGATGTACAGAGAAAAGTGGGTCTTGCCCGTTTCTTGCCTTCTCTTCCCTTTGCCTAGAGCCAGTCACTGCTGGCAGCTTGTGGATTGTGGTTATCTCTTTTAATGGCTGCACAATAGTCCAGTGTAGTGTTTCGCAGACTGCAGGTCATCATTAGTGGGTTGGAAAATCAATTTAGTGGGGGCTGTACAAGCTTTGTTTGTTTTCTTAATGAGTTAGATTAGGATAGAAAATAGCAGAGAGCATCACACATGGTAAAGATAAGTATGGTTTTGAGAAAACTTTTTGGTTCAATTTTATACACACACACACCCCCTCTTATACATACACATACTATATTACTATATTATGTATGTATTTTTTACTCTAGATCTTGATCAAAACACATTTGAAATTTACCAGTCTAGTAATGATTAACATTGAGGTTGTTCCTAATTTTTCATTATTATAAATAATACTAGGAATAGACACTTTTTCCCTCTCATACTACAGAATTTTTTTTAATGTTTATTTATTTTTGAGAGATAGAGACAGAGCATGAGTGGGGGAGTGGCAGGGACAGAGAGGGAGACACAGAATCTGAAACAGGCTCCAGGTTCTGAGCTGTCAGCACAGAGCCTGATGCGGGGCTTGAACCTGGGAATGGTGACCTCATGACCTGAGCCAAAGTTAGATGCTCAACCGGATGAGCCACCCAGGCGCCCCTACAAAATGTTTTTTTAAGGATAACTTCTTAGAAGCAAGGATATGGAGTCAAAGGATGTGAGCATTTTAATTGATGTAGCCAAGTTACTTTCTAAAAGCTTTGTCCCATTTACTGTTTAATAAATGCCGTCTGTATTTTATTTAGTATAGGTTATTTTTGTTTTAACACATTTTTCTATACACTATATATATGTTATTTAAATTATAATTAAGTTAATGTAACACTTTAAATGTTATTTAAATTATCTATATATGTGTTTTTCTATGCACTATATATGTATATAAATATGTATTATTATTATATATAAGAGAGAGAGCTGTCATCACAGAGCCCGATGCTGGGCTTGATCTCAGTGAGATCTCAGTGAGATTGTGACGTAAGCCAAAATCAAGAGTCAGATGCTTAACCAACTGAGCCACCCAGGCACCCCAATGTGATATATACTTTTTAATTAAATGGGATAATTGGTTACTCTTCTTTAAGTAATATAAAGTGAACACTTCTCTATTATACTAAATATTCTTTCTTTTAATGTTTGTTTATTTTTGAGAGAAAGAGAGCATGGGTTGGGGAAGAGCAGAGAGAGAGGGAGACCGAGAATGCAAAGCATGTGTCACGCTGTCAGCACAGAGCCTGACCCACAAACCATGAGATCATGACCTGACCCAAAGTTAGATGTTCACCTGACTCTCAGCCACCCAGGCGTCCCTATATTAAATATTCCTCTAGAGTCATTACTGTCATTCTGGGGGGAGCTTCTCTTGGATGTAGGGTGTGAGGGGTGACTGCTCTTAGTGCTTCTCAACTGGAGCCATTCTTACCCATTCTTATGATTTGTATCACACATACTTTTATTTACTGATCTTTAAGTTGGCTTTTTAAGAGCTTTTTATTCTGAAATAATTGTACACTTACAGAAAAGTTGCGGAGACAATACAAGTTCCCCTAACATTTTATAACTATGGTACAATTATCAACTAAGAAGTTAGTAGTAGTGTAATGTAAACTGTAGACTTATTTTGGATTTCATTAGTTTTTCTATTCCAGGATCTCATCCAAGTTCTCACGTTACATTTATGTACTGTTATCTTTTTTTCTCCCATTTCTCTGACTGTTCTGCAGTCTGTCTTTATCTTTTATGACCTTGAGACTTTTAAGGAGTAATAGTCAGGTATTTTATAGGATGTCCCTCAAGTCAGGTTTGTTTGATGTTTTCTCACAAGTAGACTGAGGTTATGAATTTTTGGGAAGAATGCCCTTCTCAGTGCATCATATCAGGGCTACACATGATGTATGACTTGTTAATAGTAGTGTTAACTTTGATCACTTGGTAAAGATTATGTCTGCTGGGTTTCTTCATTGTCAAGTTTTTGTATTTCTGCCTTTATAATTATAAATATTCTGGGACAGATACTTTGAGGCTGTGCAAGTCTGCTATTTCTCTTTAAGCTTCTACCCACTAACTTTAGCAAACAAAACTAAAAGCAAACATGAAATATATATAATTGACCTTTAAATAACACAGGTTTCAACTGTGCAGGTGCACTTACAGTTGGATTTTGTTTTATAAATACAGTATAGTACTGTAGATGTCTTCTCTCTCCCTTATGGTTTTCTTAACAGCGTTTTCTTTTCTCTAGCTTACTTTATTATAAGAATACAGTATATAATACATTTAACACACAAAATAGGTATTAATGATGGTTTATGTCATCAGTATGGCTTCCAGTCTGCAGTAGGCTATTAATAGTTAAGTTTGGGGGAAATCAAAAGTTATATGCAGATTTTTAACTGCACAAGGGGCCAGCACCCCTAACCCCCAAGTTGTTCATGGGTTAACTGAACCTTTTTTAATTAGTCTAATCAATGAGATCAGTGAAAATGATTTTAATAGCTGGTCGTGTTTTTTTCTTATGCACATTAAGACAAATATAAAAGTATTAAATATTTTTAAAATGTTTGTCCTTATACTACTTATAATCATGTGTATACACACCATACCTTGGAAACCCTGGACCACTCTGAGGTGTTAAGCACCAAATGATTTAGGTATTGTGCTGATACTGTTGATCCCTTATTAAGATTGATTAGTTAGTTGCTTTAATTAGTTCATATATTAAAAATGTATTAATCGTGCTTGGGACAGAGTCCTAAACTAGAAGAATTCAAGTAATTCTTGCCCTAAAGAATATTATAAGCTAGTAGGAGAATTAAGTTGAATAGCCTTGGTACACTAAAATACGAGGCAGTGAGTATCGGCGCTATGGGTAGAGAATCCAGTCCAGGCAGGGAAAGTCGGGGGAGATAGCGTGCAGGAGGTGGCACAGTCTTGGCCCACATTTCCCACAGCTTTACCCAGATCTTATTCTGAGGGGCACTTTTTGTTCAGGCTCCAGGTAGTTCCTTGGCTATAACATGGAGAAACCGTTTGAGTCCACAGTCTTCTTATTCCCCCATCTCCTTTCCCCCCACTTCGTGCTCTTTCTCCCACATCCTGAAGCTTCAGTCATTACAGGTTAAGATCTTGGTTGAGCTCAGATCTAAGCCAAGTAAGCATGAGAAGCACATTCTAGAAAGGTAAAATGGGGCTTTTAGAGGGAGTCTGGAATATTGCCTGTCCAGTCTTTCCTGGCTCCAGACTGTGTTTATGTGGCCCAGTGTTAAAATGCTCAGACCCGACAAGGGACAGCAGTCAGAGGTCTGTGGATTTGAGAGATTAGGAAATCAGCCCACATATGAGCATTGTGACAGATACTCCAGGAGACTGGATCAAGCCACTGTATATCTTGTGCCCTGGGGATCTGAATTTTGAGTTTCATATTGAGGGTTGGGAGCTGAATAGATGTAAACTAAGGCTGGAAGGCCGACAGACCGAAGGAAAGTGTGCCCAGTGCCGCGTGAAGATGTCTGGTAGCCGCTTCACCACAGGGCAGTGGGATCCAGGATAATTACAGGCTGAATCCCACACTCTCTTAGTTCAGAGTCTTAGTGTTGGGTGGGAGGCAGATGGGATTAGGGCAGGAGTAAGGACCCTAGAGAATATCCTGCCACTAAATGGCAGGATTTGGACACAGAATGGCTATTTCTCTATTTTTCCCAGGAAGGCTGTGCAGGCAGGCAGGGTATGTATAGCAGTGGCCAGCATGCCGGAGGTCCTGCTGGATGTGGCTCCTGACAGAGGCAGAGGAGGGCTGGGGTTGCCATCTGGAGGGAGACATTTGTTTTGTCGATTCAGAGGTGCCGATAGAAGAGACGCTTGATTTGCAGTAGGCAGATTATCTTTCAAGAGAACTTAGATATCGCCTATTCTTCTGCTTCGTAAAAGCAGTTTTACAGTCTCAAACTGATGGCTAGGAGTAAGTCCCTGGGAGCCTCAGTCTCCTTCCAGGAACTTCCCAGGCCATTTCCAAATTTCCACATCTGGTATTTGGCATCTTTATTCTCTCTGGCCTTCCTTAGTCAAGAAGCTTGAATCTCCCATCTTCTCCTTCAGGAAAGGCTGCCTCTTTTGGAGGGACGGTCTTCTGTCTGATCCCAG
Organism: Paguma larvata; assembly: GCA_030068075.1. Lineage (NCBI taxonomy): Eukaryota > Metazoa > Chordata > Mammalia > Carnivora > Viverridae > Paguma > Paguma larvata. The sequence goes on along the minus strand of CM057831.1, from coordinate 63,292,898 downwards.
GCAGGCGACTCCAGAGCCCTCGATCAGGGGCTCTGCTGAAAGAGTTAGATGGAGCCTCTATAGCCCCTGAAACAAGAAGTCTTCTTGCTGCTCTGGACTCTTCAGAAAGCACTGGAACTAGGTGACCAGGACAGAACAGTTGGACTGGGCGATTGCAAGAGAAAATTCAAGCTGGAAGGACCCTTAGAGAACAGCTAGTTCAAACAGCCCAACAGCCCTCTTGTTATATGCCGGGGGGGGGGGGGGGGGAGCGGAGGCTGTAAGTGGGGGCAGGGACTTGCTCAAGATCATACCACCCTGGAAACCAGGACCTGGGCTCCAGCCTGCTGACTCCTTCTCTCCTTCTCTGAATTTTTAATTTTCCCCTTCTTAACCACATTGCCACTTAGAAAAAGAAAACCGCAAAGCCCTAAAGGGCACTTGTGTAAACCTGCCTGCTCACATGGTGGCCAGAGCCCAGTGGAGAAATGGGCAGGATGCGTGCCTGATTTCCCCGTTACTTGGCTAGAAGTAGCGGTCTTCAGTGAGATGCTACTAGACTCCAGTCTGGTGAGCACTGGGAGGCGTCTGAAGTACACTGCATCTCTTAGGCATTCTAGGATCCAACGACAGCTTGCTTTTCTTGAATTCCTTTGATCCCAAAGTAAGGAGTGACTTTAAAAGATTTACTCTGCCCCTGTGTTTTCTGGTTGGAATTTCAGTTGTTTTTAAAGAGATAAGAAAATACTATAAACTCTTCTAGTAACCAAATCTAGATCTAATCATGTATATATGATAGACCTTCTGATATATATATATATATATTCTCCTGGTACGGCGTTAAGTCTATACACTCAAATTCCCTCATCTTATGGAGGGGACAGGCTTCTGTATTTATATTTTTAAAAAGTCTCTTTCAAGGATTGATCTATTACATGAATAGATTGGCCACAATGAATGAAATAATAAAGTTGGTAGACCTCATGGGGCTCACAACTGTGGGGGATACAGGGGTACAAGTGACGTTGATAAAGTGATATAAATACCATGATAAAGGCATCTTCAAACTTCTGTGGGATTGCGGACTAGGCAAACAGATTCTGCCAAGAGATCAGGAAATATTTCGCAAAGGAGGTGATAATGGAGTTGGGCCTTGAAAGCGGTTAAGATTTTGCTTGTTGGGGAGGAGGAGGTAGGTAGGCAGATAAAGGTAACGGCATGAGCAGTAGGGAGGGGCTGTAGGAAAGGAAAAACGCGGTGTTCCGGGTACCAGGGGTGCGGGCAGCGGGGGAAGCGTGGGCAGCAGATGAAGCCAGAAAAGATTTCAGATTTTGGTGCTAATGTATCTCGCAAGGCAGTTTAGTCGTACTGCTATTGCTATTATTTAGGCCTTCCTTATTTCCCCCCCAAATAGTAGTTTTCAATATATATACATATATATAGTAATGAAAAAACATTTTTTTCAAAACTTTTATTCACATCTCCAAATTATAAAACGTAAGATGATTTTTTTTAAGGAAAAATGTATTTTTTTTGTAAGTACAGTGACCTGCACAGTGGACGTAAGAGAAAGCGTTTTTGGTCCCTGAATGCTGCTGACCTGAGAGAACCTTCTCGTGTATGGGAGTTGGGCCATTCCTACATCCCGCTTGGTTTGGCAATGATACTGGTGGAGGAGTGCCTGTAATGGGTAATGGGAGAGGCTCTAATACCCTGGAGCGTGTCCCTAGAAGAGTGACCTTACGAGGAAATTTCTGGGAAACAAACCACAGGGAGACTTTACAGGAATTTTTGGTTGAGCCCACAGGCAAGGCACATAAGAAAAGGGGATGTAATTATAGCTTGTAAGCCTATGAAAAGAAACAATGAGTGACATGAAATATCTGTTCTAAGTTTCTTCTTCCTGTAGGACAGGATGAAATGGTTTTTTGCATTCATTCAGCCTACGTTAATTAATTGAGTGCCAGCTGGGAACTGGCCCCCATAGTAAATGCAGGGAATATGGTGGCAAAACAGTTAAGGTTCCTGCTCCTAAAAGAACTCATCGGGGAATACTGACATTGTGAAAAGGATGGATGTATTTTGGTTAGAGATGATGGTGAGTGCTATGAAGGATAAATCCTCCTTTAGATTGGAGGATTTTGGAAGACTTCTCTGAGGAGGTGAGAGGCCGGTCGAGGCAAGGTAAGAACCAGTTCGGCATGTGGGGAGTGTCGTAGGCAAAGGGGAACAGCCTGGAGAAAATCCGGCTCTTGTAGCTGGCACGCTCAGGTGGAGGGCAGGAAATGTGCTGAGAGGAGGCTGGAGAAGGATCATGCAGGGCCTTCTAGGTCCTGGTAAGAATCAAGATTTCATCTCAAGTGCAGTGGGAAGCCACTGAAGTGTGTTAAGGAGGAAATGACATGATCTGCTGTACAAGGGTGAGTCCGACAGCTGCACGGAGAATGGAGCTGTGAGGGCAAGAGTGGAAGCTGGGGCAATCTGGAGGTTTTTCAGTCATTAAGGGACGGGACTAGGGTGGCCGTGGAGGCGCAGAAAAATGGACAGATACATTTTGGAAATAGAATTATTTGGAATTGGTAAATGGATATGGAGAAGGAGAGGCGGGAAGATGCAAGGGTGTCTCCCAGATTTCTGGCACAGGTATGCCTGCATGCCGCTCAGTAGCTCCTAGACCACACGAGGCTCTAAGAACCCCGTCATTTGGGAGAAGTCAAGCAGGATTGGTCTGAATCCAGCTTTGCAGGGGCAGCAGGGGGATTCAGCTGTCCTCTTGCCCTGCCTAATGCAGAGACCTTATACCTGCCACAGCACCCAAGCAGGGATTCTGGTTCTCCCATGAAGGGGCCCTTATTGTGTCCCTTCCTCCAGAGGACAAGGCTCTAAAGAACCTCTGTGAACTCCAGCATACCACTAGGGGGAGCATGGCCTGCATTCTGTTCCTGGTCTGGAGGGCTTTTTGAAGTTTGCATTACTTTAGAGGCTGACTTGTATCCAGTTGTGTCCTCAAGCCTGGTCCTGGCCCCTGGCCCCTCAACAGTGTTTAGAAGAATGCCTGACATATGGGAGGTGCTCGATAGATATTTGTTGGTGCTAATACTGTAACTGAATATTAGCTTGTTGTAGAAGTGAATGGGCATCCCCTCTTCTTAGCATGGATACTCAGAAGTGGAGGGTCAGGAGGAGAGCAGAGGATGCCTGTCAGGAATGGGAGAAGTTTAGTGACTTGATGGTGTCACACTTGTCGTTTCATCCTGTCTTCCTTTGCAGATGTGGGACGCTAGGGAGAGATAACAGCTGCCCTGGGTTTTGTTTGTATGTGGTGAAGACAGTAGAGACAGAAGTTCTTAGCTCAGTGCTTTTACGCCCATCCCGGCCCTATCAGTTGCCCATGGGACAGGTTTCATAGGTAGAAACTGGGAGGGTAGGTGCCTGAGGGCACATGGCTAGTTAGTGGGGGAGCCAGATACTGCCAAGGTCTTCTGAGCCCTGCTCCACCTGGTGCCCCTGCAGCCACTCTGCTTACTGCACAGGAGAGAGTTGAAAAACTTCTGTACTCTTTCTAGATCTGTTATTTTCCGGTTCTGTGACCTGGGGCAAGTCATTTGACCTCTCTTTCAGATTATCATCTCAATCTGTTAAATTAGATTTAACAATCTGTGGTAATACCAGTCCTACCTTTCAGGTCAGTTGTGTTGAAAAGATGAGCCAAGACTTCCAAGAGTACTTCAAAAAAGTGTAAGCTAATTTATAGCTACAGGGCAAGACTTTTCCCTCTAATCTGTGTACCATTACCTTCCACATCTCATGGATGCTATCATACAGTCTTCAGGCCAACAGGATAGTAGTCAGATCTAACGCACAATGACTCAGAAAGATTCTCTACCTTCCTCCTGGGAACTCAGCCTTATATCTCAATACTGCCTATCAAAAAAGTTGTTAGTTTTTAAGATCAGATGATAGTGCACTTTAGTGGAAAGGGCACTGGACAGTGGACTGGTCTCTACTGGACTAAAGGACTGTGGACTGGTCTCTACTAGTTCTTTGACTGCCTAACTCACTAGCTGTGTAACTGTGGACTGAATGTTTGATCTCTCCGAGCCTCAGTTGTGCCATCTATAAAATGGTAATAATATCATCCAGTGTATTTCAGAAGGCTTGAGGGTCAGACAATATAGTGCATATAATAGAAGGTCATGGGGCGCCTGTTTGGCTCAGTCGGTTGAGCATCTAACTCTTGATCTTAGGTCGGGGTCATGATCCCAGGATCATGGGATCAAGCCCTGTATTGGGCTCTATGCTGAGCATAGAACCTACTTGAGATTCTCTCTCTCCCTCTCTGCTCCTCTTCCTTGCTTGTGCTCTCTCTCTCTCAAAATAAATAAATAAACATTTTTTAAAGGTCACAAAGAAGAAATATACATGGGGGGATTGAATTGAGAGAGCCTGCTATGTCCTAGGCATTGTGCTGGCTCTCGGACAAAAATGATAGTATCCCTGGCTGTGACAGCAGCTCACAGACAGCCAGGGGCTTTAGTTGCAGGCCCTGAGCAGGGCAGAGAGATGAGGCTGTGTTCGTGTCTTGCGTATTGCTTGGGCTGTAACTCTGGACTTGCCCGGGACTCTTACTGGTCCTGACCTGCTGTCTTTCCTCTCTGTTGCAGGAAGATGAGAGACTGCTTGGGAATCAGCAATAGTACCATGAGTCCCTGCACTGGTTAAAGCCATCGCCACAACCTGGGCAGGCAGCAAGGTAAGTGGAGAGGCCAGTCCAGGCGAGCTCTTGGGATGTGAATACATTTCCGCCTCAAGTGCTGCCCGGAAAACCCCAAGTGCACAAACAAGTCAAGGCAATGCATCTGGGTCCTCCTCCCCGCGCTCCAGGACCCAGAGGAAGGGCTTGCTTCCCCTCCCGAGTGCTCCAGCTCTAGCTCCCTCCCCACTGACCAGGCTTCTTCCAAGTTAAAAAAAAAAAAACAAAAAACAAACAAACAAACAAAAAAAACCCGAGACACTGGAGGGGAGGAAAACAAGTCCACTCACTGTCTTTCCCTTCTCCCATCTGAGCTGTTCAAGCAAGTTCCCAGGAGCTGCCCAGAGCTCTTGTTTGACTGGAAGGGAGGTAGGAGGAGTGGAATGTGTGCAAAACCCGAGCTGATCAAAAGACAGTGCTGTTTCATGGAAGCCTCCCAGAACTGAGAGCGGGAGAGGAGGGGGGCGGAGGGAGAGAGAGGAGAGGAGACAGACAGAGAGAGAGAGAGAGCACAAGAGAGCGCAAGCAAGAGCAGGAGAGAGAGAGCGCAAGCCAGAGCGCAGAGCACGCTGGCTGGCGAGAACAGGGTCTCCATGACAACTGGCCTGGCCGGCTAGAAGTGCTCTGCTCATTTGGCTGGAAGGAGCGCCACGAAAGGTCAGAGGAAGGAGCTGTGGGAAGCTCGCAGCAGGTATCGGAGCTTAAGCGAGTGGATTTTGGGGCCCTGGGCTCCCTTACAGACTGTGGTGTGAGCCAAACTCTGCCAAGAATGGAGTGGGCAGGAAAGCACCGGGACTTTCAGGTAAGGTCAGCTCCGGCTCGGATTGTTTTTTCTCCTTTCCTGGCCATAGTCTTGGGCTGTTTTCTGGGAGGCAGGCAAAAGTCTGTACTCTCTGCTCAGGGTTTGGGGCTCAGGAATGATGTCATGCTCCAACAGTTGGATTCTATTAGCTTAAGGAGGAGGGAAACAGCCAATTTTCTTGACTTTGCAAATCTAGCTGATCTCACTCTTGCTGAACCTGAGGTGTTTAGACTTTTCTGTAGAAATCATCATCTTTTATTTAGCAAAAAGTCTTAGGATATTTTACAGAAAGAGTTTTTTTATATAGAAGAAGCAAGTTATCATCACTCCGGCATTATGTTTGAAGTTCCTATATGGAAACTCCAGTGTCTTTTGAGTGGCTTGGTTTGTTCTAGTGAACACTGTCTGTTTTGTCTCTTGGTGCTGCTATGTCTGACCTGTAATGAAAAAAAAAAAAAAAAGCCAATTAACTCAGCATGGAGCTTGTAGTGAGTTCCCAGGCTCAGGAGCAGTTATTAGGACAGAGGGACCGTCTTGGGATATCTGAGCTAAGGTCAATTTCTGGGTTTCTCCCTCAGGTAACCTGGAAAGAAGCAAGCTGTCCTCCTTCATTAATAAGGCCCATCACAGGCTTTGCTAAAGGAGGCTGGCAGGTGTGTGTGTGTGATTTGGGGTGGAGGGGGGGGCTGTGAAGAGGTTTCTCATACAGATATCTCTGAGTGAGCTCTCAGTGGTGGTTGCTACTAGGTTGCCTGTGGAGACATGAGGCACGAGATTGTGGTTGTGGAGACATAGTACCGAGGTACTGTGATGGATTCTTTGGGTTAATATTTTAACCAGATCTCGGAGCACGCACTGTCCACACTGTGCATTCCTATTTTGTTTGTCCTATGCTTTGGCGAAACTTGTTCTGACCTAGAGGAGTGGTGTGTGGTGAGCTCGGTGTGGCCTAGGAGAGGCGACCCTTCCAGAAAGGCACTTTTATAGGTTATGGGGTAGTTAGGTTCTCAGTGATCTTATTCGGAGGATTAATGCAGCAGACACTCCTTGCAGTGGAGACTCATCAGGAGATGTGCTTCCGCTTCAGCCATGTTATATCTCAAACCTACTCCTGGGCCTCAGGGAACATCGTGGATGCCTCTGGTTTCTCTGTAGGACGAGGGAACAGCTGCTGTCCTGGCTCTTCGGTTTTTCTTCTTGAACTTTTTGAACAGAATGTCTTTTGTATTCTGGCAGACAATGAGGGGGCCTTCTGATTAATTTTGGGTCAGCTTGCCAGTAAAAGCCCTGGCCATGTCCCCAGTTTGGGCTCCCTGATTGTGTACGTGTATGCATCAGTATTGTGGCCTGAGGGTCCACAAGGGTGAACTCCGTGGCCCTGGAAGGACCTCAGATGGGCCACTGTGAAAGTGACGCCTCCTTTTAATACGCTCCAATGATCCTGTGCTTGGTTGAAGTCTCTGTTTTGTTCGGGGGCGTATGGCATTGCACTGTTGGTTGGGATTTAAATTTGGGGGGTGCGAGGAGGAGGCCTCTCTGGGTCAGTGGGCAGTGCGAATCCAGAATCCCACTTTTCTACTCAAGTGGCTGTGGTCGGGGTTCCTCTGACTTTATCACCCCCACACATGTGACGAGGGCGAGCAGATGGTCATTGTTTTGATGTAGCAGAATGAATATTGCATTTGGGGTGAGGAGACATGAGTCCATGGTCGGGTTCTGTTACTTACCATCAAGGTGGCCATGGGCGAGACCACTAACCTTTGTGACCTTTAGATTTATTAGCTCTGAGATGGGAGATAATGATATAACTACTTCAACAGGTCTGTTGGGAGGAACAGAAATGAGGTAATTTCCATGAAGGTGGGGCACCTAGGTGGTGCAGTCAGTTAAGTGTCCGACTCTTGATCTCGACTTAGGTCATGATTTCACAGTTCGTGAGTTTGAGCCCCGCATCAGGTTCTGTGCTGGTGGCGTGAAGTCTGCTCGAGATTCTCTCTCTCCTTCTCTCTGCCCCTCCCCAACTTGTACTCTCTGTCTCTTTCTTTCTCTCAAAATAAATAAACTTAAAAAAATTTTCTTTGAAAGTAATTTTAAACAAGTCAAGTCCTGTATGATGTGAGCTGTTGTGAATTAAAGCTTGAAGGACGGCCCCACTCTCTTCTGGAAAGTCGTTTTGCTTCTCTGTTCTCGTTTCCCAATTTATAAAGTACGTTTTTCTTTTGTGCATTTATAAATAAAAATGAGAAAAACCTTTAAAAAGTTCTTCAAGATATTAAAGGAAACAAATAGTGCTTTCTTTGGGAAATAGAAAAGGGATGTTCACTGCAGGCTTGAGCCTCATAAATGATCCTTCAGAGATGAAGCTTTCTTTGCTTAGGTCACCTGACCCATGTGTTTAGTATAGAAGAGAAGGATTCCGAGTGTCCCACAGCTAGCTACCTGGCAGTTATGGTATAATTTCAGTAGCTGGAAGAGAGGCTTCTGGTTGTCAGGGCTGGTTCCCTCATATTGCTAGCTAGGGTCTGCTGGGGAAACTGTTTTGAGGGGGCAGAGAGACCTTTCTCCTGCTCTGGGTTTGAAAGACAGAGTTTAACCCGCGGGAAGAGTTATCACTCTGAAAGGCTCCTTGGGGGCTGGGCAGCTCTTTCAGGAACCTGTATGGCTGGAGCTTAGTGGGAAACAAGAAACGAGGAAGTGGGAATTTCAAGGGCAGAGATTCTTGATATGCATTGGGACTGTGCCAAGGAACAGAAGAGCAGGGGTGGGGAGACTTCAGGCAAGGGCACCCAGATCCGTTCTCAGGGAGTGTGTAGGGCTCATGGCATGCTTGATGGGAACACAGGGAGAGACCTGGCACCCCATTTGGCCGCCTCAGCTTTTGTTGCAGGACAGGGCAAGCTGCCTGCCATGCCCTGGAGTGGGCTCTGGGAAGAAGCTCCTGGGAAGACTCTGAGGAGGCAGATCTGTTACTGTTTAACAACCGAGACTTTTTTCAGGTGAATCACATCACAGCAGCCTCTCAGGCCCGACAGAGAAGCGGCCCATAGCTTAGATTGGGGCTGCAGCTGGCCCTCACTCCTGCTCAGTCCAGCTTCCCAGAGCTGAGTCACACATTGGATGGGTCCCTCCATGTTCTTTAAGGATTAAAAAGTAACATTCCTGTTCTCACTCCTTCTCTCCCCCTTCCTCTACTGCCCTTCCTACATTCTCTCCCTCTGGGCTCCCTCTCTCTAAAATTAGAATAATTAGTTACCCAAGGAAGTTGAAACTTTGAAGTGCCTTAGAGGACAGGCCTAGGGCATCCTGAATTCTGCTGGCTCTACCCTGTCCCTGGAACGGAGGGCTTGGGCTTACTGTATGCAGGGGCACCTCCGACAACAGATATCTTAGCTACACTGCTGGGTTATAAGTAAGAGACGCTGCGTTCCATGTCCTACCTAATCTGATTCTAAGCACTACTTCAGGGAGGACCACTGGGAAGGAGGTGGAAGGGTCTGAGTTCGAGACTGCCAAAACACCTCCCTGCAGGCCTGAGAGACTGAAGAGCATATCTTCCTTTTGCTTCTCTTTCTCTGTTACATGTCACTGCCCTGGAGTCTCTTAATTTCCAGCGCTGGGCCTGAGAGAGTTTGCTGAGGCAGCCAAGTGAAAGGAACATGTATGTGAGGCTAGAGAGGCCCAGGCAGCCGCCCTTCTGAGCGTCTACATTAGCTTGGAAGAAGAGGGTGGTTAGGGTGGACAGGGGCGGGGGAGGGGGAAATCTTCTGGCAGATAATTGAGTTCTTTGAGTTAGAGTAACCATGGAAAATGGAGAAGGGGCCAGGAGGGCATGAAAGAAAAAAATTACCATCTGGCATAGTCTGCAGAGATTTCTCTATAAAGCCTGAGGGAGAACTCGTGTTAGTGACTGCCTTCTCCTGGGGGTGGGGAGGGAGATTCTGAGCATCTATTTTTTGTTAGGGAGAAGGCACTATGTGCATCTGTGTCAGTAGGTGGGTGCAGTGAAATACGGGTGTATCTGTCTTAGGGGAATATTCTACCTAATATGGCCTGAGAGAAAAAATCCCCAGTGTCTCCGTTTCTAGCTGTAAGACCTAGAAAACTTGCCTACATGTATTTGTGTGTTGCAGGGAGAGGAGGATGTTAAATGAGTCTAGACTACCTCACTGTAGGATTTCTCCAAAGACCCCTTCTCTTATTATTTTTGACTCTGATACACTGTTCTCGAAGGGCTATTGAAATGATCACAGTATTCTTCTCATCTACAAACTGTCTATATGTTAGATTACACTGTATCTATAGAGGGTGAATTATATATGCAATTAGGGTATGCAGCCTTCTTAACGAGAGCTGACCTGTTTTAAGCGTTTGTCATGAAACCACCCATTTCTCAAAGATACAGACTCTGAGAAGTCTCTGTGACTTGTCACTGAAGGGGTTTGTATATGAGCTGGGGATTGACTAATGAGAAGCAGCACAGTGTGAATGAAGGACTGTTTGACCCTGGGGAAAGTGAAATGAACAGGGAGTTAGGGGAGACAAGATCTGAAGCAGTAGGAAAACTAGAAGGAAACAGAAGAAAGGCTCTGGGCAAGAGGACTGGGGAAAGGTAATTCTGAGGAGCAGCAGGGGAGATAGAAGCCAGTACCTGGGCTGCTCTAGGAGGCCTTCACAATTTAGCAGAAGGATGGCCTGCTCCCAGGGGACCCAAGGAGGCAGGTTATGTCCTGGGAGGCCGGCACTGGAGTTGACACCCCTGTTAATTTGCTCTTGGGCTCAGAGGCATCTCTGGTGCCCATATGCCCTCTTAGTCCGTTCACCCATTTTGTCAGTGAATATGGAGTGGCTAGGCCAAGGGCTGGGGAGGGTCTAGATAGTAGCAAGGGTGAGACTTATTCCATATATATATTATGTTAGATGTTGTATTGTAGTTATTTCCTCCCTAAAGTGAGCCTCTGTATGTTTGACTAAGACAGAAGAAACAAAGACCTGTTGAAGTTTGGGGTTTTGCAGGTAGGGTTAATGACCATCTCGTGCTTTAGGCTGGGAAGAAGGAGGGATGGCCAGCTCTTAGACTCTGTTGTAAAGTACTGTTTGAATGATGGATGAGAGCCAACTATAAAGGACTGGAAATATGAGGAGAGAGAGGGTTCTAGGTCTCTGTTGAAGCTTCTCTGAGAGTGTCAATGAATCGAGTGTGAGAGGATAGGAAAAGGGAAAGGGGAAATTTGGAAAGAAAACTATTTAGTCAGCTGGTTTTCAGAACTCTTTAGCCTTGTTCGAGGAAGTGAATTCTGGTGTGCTCACTTATGTCTTGGAACACAGGCTCCCTGATGAAGTTCTGACAGCTAAGTGTCATAGATTGCTTTTAAATGAATCAAGCCTGCAATATGTTTGTTCAGCTATCAGTGACTCTTGATGCTCAGTGCGTGCGTGGTGGAATGGACCACTTGCACTTACTGTGAGTGTCTCAGTACAGCAAGGTGTGGTAACAAAGAGTTGGTGCCCAAGGGTCTTACACGCCTGGGTTTAGAACCCGCCATTACAGTTACTAGCTGTGTGACCTTGGATAAGTTGTTTAATCTCCCTGAGTCTCCCTTTTCTGTGAGGTATCTGCGAAATGGATGTAATAGTAGTACTCAGCTTGTTAGCGTTGTGCAAGGAGTGAATGAAATGACACCTGTTAAGGCTCTCAGCCCAGAACCTGGCACCCAGTAAAGGTTTAGCGCTTTCCATTATCCTTATCAACTTCTGCAGCATTTTGAAGAGTACAGTGGGTATCTCTCTCTTTTTTAAAGATTTATTTTGAGAGAGAGAGAGCGAGCGAGCATGAGCAGGGGGAGGGGCAGTGGGAGAGGAGACATGGAATGTGAAGCAGGCTCCAGGCTCTGAGCTGTCAGCATCGAGCCTGATGTGGGGCTTGAACCCATGAACCATGAGATCATGCCCTGAGCCAAAGTCGGATACTTAACCTACTGAGCCACCCAAGTGCCCCAAATTAGTTAATTTATATAAAGCACTTAGCTTAGTTGCTGGCACAAATATGCTCTCAGTAACCGGTAGCTGTAATTGTTGTTTGAGATCTGTCTCTCCTGTAAGTTTCTCTGCCTCCATATAGCAGTACAGAGAGCCCTGGTCAGGTAGTCAGAAGATCTATGCTTTAGTCCTGGCTGTGTTGGGTGACTTTTGGGTGACCTTGGGGAAGTAACCTTGGCTTCTCTAGACTTCAGTTTCCTCTTCTAGGAAGTGGGAGATTTAGATTGAGTGCTTTCAATGACATTTTGACTTGACTCTTAAATGCATATGTGTTGTCTTTCCAACTAGATTCCCTGAAGTTCTGTAAAATTATTCCCCAAATTGGCCAACATATATTACTTATGCTAAAAAAAATATTTGCATGGCCTTTTTTTTTTTTTTAAATCCCATCAGCTGGATTCTAGAAAGCGTTTGACTTGGTTCTCACCACTTGGAGCCTGGGATCTTGCTCTCAGATGCACAAGACTTGGTTGTAACAACTTGCAAAGAGGCTCCAGCCTTTAGTAAGTTAGAAAATCTGCCAGGTTAGTAAGAAAGAAGGTGGGTTTCACTTGGTGCTCCTGGGGAAATTTTGGTTGACAGATGTTTAGGGTACTTATTTATTCTACTGTATAGACTCAGATCAGCTTTGTGAATAAGTACTGCCATCACTGTTTCCTTCTCTCTGTGGAGAAAAATGTCAGTGTTTCCTTTAGGGTTTGAAGTGAGCCGTTGGTGCTCAAAGACAAACCTCTGTGTTAGGAGAAGAGCGCCCTAATGAGAGTGATATTGAGAGCCTGGGCTCTGGAGTCAGACGGTAGGGGTTCATATTCTGGTCCTGTTACTTACTAGCTCTGAGATTTTGGGTAAGTTATGGAGCCTGTCCATGCCCCAGTCCCTTTTCTGTGAAACAGAGATGCTAATTGTACTATTTCGTCGTGTTGTGGTAAGGCCTAAGTGTTACATGCTTAGGATAGTACCTTGTATCTGGTGCTGAATGAAATGTGAGCAATTGCTGTTACATTTCTTATTACCTTGAAAGCCAAGCAAAGTTTGTTTCTGAGTGGCTGGTCTGTCTGGTTTGCTCTGCTGAGAAATGTGGAGCAATGTTCCCTTCCTCCATGTTTTGGGCAGACATCTAGCATCAGCAGAGCAGTAAGTGTCCTGCAATCCGTACATAGACCGTAGCTCTTGTACTTTGCTTTTGTAAAGAAATAGATAAAGCAGAAAGAGAATCTGAGGCAAAAGAGCATGTGGGTTGAAAGGACTCTCTTTGATGAGTAACATATATGGCACTGGAGTTAGGGACATGGCAGAACCCTGGGTAAAAGAGGAAGATGGGAACTGGGATGTCGGAGAGCGTAAACTCAGAGAAAGAGCTAGGTAATGAAGAGAGGCAAGTATCTCTGGGCAGATGGTAGTGGCTACAACAGTAAGCCCCATCGAGAAGCTCCTGGCACTTTATCTTCCCTATAGGGACGTTGGCTCCCCAGCCCCAGGTGAGACTTGCCCCCACACCCCACAATGACCACTCAGATCAGTCTCAGAGGAATGGTGGATTGGGATGAGGCGGTTCTAATCTTTTCCTAATGAGTAGCATGAGTAGCTCGGTGTGTCTTATCTACAAGTATAATTATAAAGAGATTTCCTTTTCCAGCTGCAAGAAACAGGAACTTTTGCTGCCAAACTTAGCAGCATGTTTTAAGTCCTTCAAATCTCCTCTGAGTGCTACCAAAGCTCTCAGCTTTGTTGTTATCTCTTGTTGAAATACGGCCTGGAAAGGTCATATCAACAGTGCCAATTTATGGGCCTGCTGAACCCAAGCAGGCCTGGGGCAGAATGGGGAGTTCCTGGGAGTAGGTGCTTCAGAGATTTTCCCTTTGAGTTAGGCTGTTTATAATTTAAGGTTCTTTGTGCTTTAGAGGAGACCAAACTCTGAAGGTTAGGGTCAAATATTTTATTTCGTCTGCAGTTTTACTTGTGTAGGCAGGCGCTCAGACTCTACAGTAGCTCCCTGTATGGTTGGGAGAGGTTCAGCCTTGATGGTCCTTACGGCTGCCAAAACCATGCCTGGCACTCCTTATAGGAGGTAAGTTTTCTCGGCACAAAGTTATGCCAGAATCCTTCACCCCATTTAGTTTCTTAGCAGTGTTTGACCTACCGTGTGTTCTGGAGGAGTGACTGAAAGAGACCAAGAGCACATGGTGTAGAAACCACACACGGGGATTTGCACTCATCTGAGGAAAAAAAGGTCAGACCTGTGTATGCATATGCAGTACTCCATCACTTGGTAAAATAGATGCAAATAGGGAAAGGAAACTAAAGAACTGACCCCGCATCTATAAAGAAGTGTGGTACTCAGTGCCAGAGGAAAATACCTGGGACAGCTGAGGTGAACTTGGCAATGACCGTGACCTTGGTTGGCAGTCTGTGACTTGACCAACTCAGCTGCTGTGTTCAGAGAATTGAGGCTTTGGAATCTAGGAAGGGAAGAGAGCACTGAAATGTTTTATTTTCTTTGCGTCCCTCTAACCCCCTGATTCACTCACCTGTCTGGGTTCAGACTCACATGGAAAGACTGCCAGATCAGTTGCTGTGTTTGAAGTGGTATGGGCAGCACCGTCCTCTCTGGTCTCTGTGTCTCTGTGTCTCTGGATTTGAGTCCTCACTGCTGCTCAAGAGTGAGTTACTGTTCATCTGTGCTGGAGAGCTCGCTAGGAGGAGACTGGTGGTAGGAAAGGCAGCGACGGTGGCAAGCAGTCCTGGAGACTGTGACACCTCTGACGTCATCCTAGCCCCTGAGAGCAGTTAAGGTTTTGTCAGCGGGGGAGTTGGGACGACTGTGTTCCCCAAGAGTTTATTTCTCCTCAGCCTTAAAAAAATTAATTAAGAAATTAATCGAAGCATACATACTTGTTATGTTAATTTCAGGTGTACAGTGTAGTGATTCGGCAATTCTGTACTTTACTCAGTGCTCACCACACTAAGTGTAGTCACCATCTGTCCCCATACAAGGTTATTACAATATTAGTGACTATATTCCCTATGCTGCACTTTTTATCCGCATGATGTATTTATTTTATAACTGGAAACTTGTGCCTCTTAATCCCTCTTATCTATTTCACTCATTCCTCCACCTGCCCCACCCCACCCCCACAGTTTATTCTCTGTATTTAAGAATTCGTTTTTTGTTGTTGTATGTTTGTTTGTTGGTCGCATTTTGTATATTCCACATATAAGTGACATTGTATGGTATTTGTCTTTCTGTGTCTTATTTCACTTAACACTATACTGTCTAGGTCTATTCATGTCACAGATTCCAGGATCTCATTATTCTTTATGGCTGAGTAATATTCCAGTGTGTGTGTGTGTGTGTGTGTGTGTGTGTGTGTACCAAATCTTTATCCATTCATCTTTCGATGGGCGATTGGGTTGCTTCCATATCTTGGCTATTGTAAATTGGTACAACCAATGTGGAAAACAGTATGGAAGGTTTTCAAATTAAAAATGGAAATACCATCTGATCCAGTAATTCCACTAGTAGGTGTTTCCCCAAAGAAAACAAAAGACTAACTTGAAAAGATGTATACACGCCTATATTTATTGCAGCATTATTTATATAGCCTTTCTCTTTTTACTTTACACTCTTTCCTGGAGATTCTATCTTCTGTTACCAGGTAGAGAAGAAGGATATGGGTGTGTGTGTCAAACTCTGCACCTCTTGTTTAGAAACTTTTTATTTATTTATTCACTCATTCATTCATTCACTATATGTTTATTGAGTACCAATTCTGGTCTAGGCACTGTTCTCTATGTAGAGATAATTGAGACAGCAAAGTATATGTGTCATGGAGCTTAAAATATTTGGGGTAGCAGTCGGCAAATAAGTAAACAAGTCAACAAATGAGATAATGATAGTGATATGAGCTATGAAGGAAATAGTGGTGATGTAAAGGAGAGAAACAGGAACTTGAAAGCTATTAAAAGAGAAGTTAGAGAAAGTCTCTAGGAGAAGGTGCCATTGGAGCTGTAAGTTCAAGCACAAGAAGAAGCTATGAATGTGCAGGTTTGGGGCATGTACATTTCTGGAGGAGGGAACAGAAAGGGCAAAGCCCCTGAGGTAGGAAAAGAGCTTGACATGTTGAAAGAACATAAAGAAGTTCATTGTTAGAATATAAGGAGTCTGTGGTTATAAGGGTATATAAAATGTTGGTAGAGGCTAGTTCAGGTACAGCCTTTCGGCCATGGTAAGGAGTTTTTGGAGAACCACTGTAAACGGCATATACTCTAGGTCTGTGGCACAATGCAGGGATAGGATGTCCAAATGTGAGAGGGATGATTGGCTAAGAGGAACATTGGATTTGATTGAGAAGAATCAAGAAAAAATATGGGGAAATTGAGGGGATCTGGAGTGGGGATAGGCATAGCTAATTAGCTAAAAGAGGTGGAATGAGTATAATTCCATTCTGCATAATTCTTGGGATCAAGCAATGTATGTTTCAAAAATTGCCGTAGATTTTAGGTTTGTAGTGTGTCATTACTAGAATGCTTTCTGTCTTCCAGGCATTGTATTACACCAGGCATTTTCACTTACGTTGTTTCAGTAAATTCTCACAATCATCTTTGAGTGAATTTGCTGATGTTCTGATGTCTACAGATGAGGAATTCATAGTGGCTGGCTAACTTGCTTAAAATCCAAATCTAAGTCTGTCTGATTCCAAAGGATATGCTCCTTTTATACCTCCACCCTAATTGGTATACTAAGTGTACTTTCTCTTAGTTACCTACAGTACTTCATGTGCATTTTCCCTCTGAACTGTTACGTGTTGTTTACTGTCATGTTCTGCCTTCTATCCATTGGAAGCTAGGATAGATTTTGTATGTTCGTGAATTTGAATGAGATCTTTTCAGCTTTCTTTGAAGGGAGTACCTGGTCAAGTATGGTGAATTCCATTCCAAATAAAAAACCGGGAAGGCTGGGGGTAGGTGGCAAGACTCGGAAACAGATAACCTGAATCACAGCTCTTTGTCTGGGTAGGAAGAGTGACGGTCTTTCTCATTAACAATATTCCACAAGCAGTTAGATGTCTTAGATTACGATTCCTTCTGTTTATAGTAAGAAGATAGAATTTGTTTTGGGAAAATTTAACTAATTTTCAGCAAATTAGCATTTGTAAATAAACTATGATTTCCTAGTTCATAGGTTTCTTTTAGAATCTCAAAATTTTTTGGTAATATTTGAGGAAAGAAATTTATCAAGCCACAACTTTCACTTGCTGGAAAT
This sequence comes from Paguma larvata, assembly GCA_030068075.1. NCBI lineage: Eukaryota > Metazoa > Chordata > Mammalia > Carnivora > Viverridae > Paguma > Paguma larvata. Next base: position 63,276,065 of record CM057831.1, on the reverse strand, counting down.
TTAGCATTGACTAGTTTCTATTGGTGGATACTTCATTTTTTGAAGGATTGATCCTGTTTGGATTCTGTAAAGCAAGGGTCACGATTCTGAAATGAAAATGTGTGGGCTGTTTATACTCTCATTCCTTGGTGTTCATGAGATCTGTGTTCAGCCTAGTCAGCCAGCGTAGATGGAATAGTTTGAAGGGCAGAGCAGGGTGAGATTGAATTTCAGATTTAGCATAGATTCTTGACACACAGAGGAATTTTCTTTTGTAATGGGATTCTGCTTTTCTGTCTCCCCTGTCTCTGTCTGTTTTAGTAAGTACTTTGCTTCTGGAGGAAAAGATGTGTGGTTAGGAAAGATTCTTGTAGCCAGTGTTTTTATTTTTAGCACTGATTCACTGAGCCGACATGAGATGGTCACCTACCATGAGTGGGTACATACAGATGAATTAGGGGTGAGGCTAAGAAGATTGGTTCGGTCAGATCTTTAAGGGTTTGAACCCTCCAGGCACTGGAGAATCCTTCTTTTGAAAATAGGAAAGGAACACATGTGGATTGGGTTGGTAGAAAAGAAACCTGTGAGACCATGTGGAAGATAGAATGGGGGTAGGGGGAAACTTATCTTACTGGGTGTAACTAGTGAGGGCAGTATTCTAGTCTCTCACAGTTCATTTAAAACAGAGTATAAGGGAAGTCTGGAGGATCTGAACTCCAGATCACAGGTTTTCAGACTTGAGTGGGCCCCAGATTCACCTGGAGTGCTATTTCTAATTCAGTAGATCGCGAGTGGGGCCTGGGGATGTGCATTTTTAGCAAGTTTTGCTGCTGCTTGGGACCACTGCCTGAGAGGCTCAGCAGCAGAGATTCAAGTAAGGGTGTGAGGGCCAGATGTAATCCGTATGCCTCCTTTCAGTGACCTCGAATTTCATGTCTATGCTTTAGAATCTCTTGGGTGGCTTACCACTGTAATGTCAACAAAGCCCAGTAAAGGTCCATGCCCTCAGTCTTAGTGACTCTTCTCACGATATCCATATCACTTCCGGATGAGGTTTCCAGCTGAGTGCTTGTCTCTAAGCAGCTGTTTGACTTATTCTTGGAAAATGCCCGTCCTGGGCGCTTGGTTCTATTAGCATAGATGACGTTTATGCCAGGGTAAGCTCCCACATTGCCCTTTAGCACACCCCCTGGTTGGCAGGACTGTTTCAGGGACTGCCGGCAAGCTTAGTTCTGAGTGTGTTCTGTCGATTAGCCAGGTTTACACAGGACATGCCTGGGAGATTATCTCTTTAGCTCAGGAGTTGTATTTCCAGGACAAAGTCCACAGTTGGCAGCCGATAGGCTGAGAACACCTGCAAGAAAGGATTTCACTTGGCTTTCACTTAGCCAGACCTCAGTGCCTCTCCCACAGAGGTCAGGTGTTTGACTTGTCTGCTGCCCACGTGGGTATCTTTGGGAAGCTTCTTCCAGAGCAGTGTGGCTCCAGGCAGTGCCTCTTTGCATCTATTTCAGAACCTGTGGCTTCAGGTGAGATACTTGAGTGAATAAACAGAAGGTGCCCTCTCTCTTCCTTGAGGTTCTCATTTCTTGAATCACTGTCTGTGCTTGCTTCTCTCCTTGGGGAAGGATCTTCATTTTCTCCTCTATGGTGGGTGACTCTTAGATTTTCCCTGATGCTCCCCTTTTCTTAGCTTTGCTCATTAGTTCAGCACAGTTGTAGAATTCTGTTCAGTATGGGAAGAGATATTAAAGGTTGCCTGACCTAGCACTGCCCAACCGTTTTCTTATCCCTGCACACACACAGGAAATGATAACTTTTGTAAGGCGAGTTGGGATAACAGGAGGAGGCTCCTGGTAGCGCTGAGCCCCAGTGCTGCCCTGGGGCTTGAAGGAGTCACTATGTCTGTACAATCATAACGCATTTTTGGCATTGTGGTTGGGAACTCTGGTCCAGTCCCACTTGCGTCAGAGTTTAGAGGTGAGAAAACTAAGTGCCCAAGGTGACCGAGCTAGGACGGGGATGCAGGTCATTTGACTTTTGATTCAGGACCTTGCTGTGAGCATTTCACAAGAACTGCAGTGGAAGTACAATTTCAGATTAGTAAGTGTGCATGAAACTATCTCAGGCTAATTTTTGTTGAAGACTTTTTTTGGGGGGGTTGGGGCACCTGGGTGACTCAGTTGGTTAAGCAGCTGACTCTTTCGATTTTGGCCCAGGTCATGATCTCATGGTTGGTGAGATCTAGCCCCATGTTGGGCTCTGCGCTGACAGTGTGGGGCCTGCTTGGGATTCTCTTTTACCCTCTCACTCTACTCTTCCCCCATTTGCTCTCTCTCTCTCAAAATAAATATAAAAAAAGATTTTTTAAATAACATAAGTAATACATTTGTTCTATAAACTTTTACACAATAGGAAAATACATGTTGGAATATGAGCCTTTCCTATAAACCAGTGTCCCAGGAGTATAGTCACTGTCACTGTTAACGGTTTGGTAATGGTGGATTTTTCCCTCTACGATACATTTACATAAACACTTATTTTATTTTTACAAAAAAAGGTATTCTAATCAAAAATGGAAAATAAAAATTATTGGTGAGGATGTGGAAAAATTAGGACCATTATACGCTGCTGGTGGCAATATAAATGGTACATCCGTTGGGGAACCAAATTCAAAAACTAAAACTTACCAGGTGACCCAGCAACTCTGCTCCTAGGTATTTATACTCCCCAAAATTGAAACTGGAGACTCAAATACTTGTATGCTAATATTCATAGCAGTATTATCCACAGTAGCCAAAAGGTGGAAGCAACCCAAAGTATTGACCCACTGATGAATGAGTAAATAAAATGTGGTATATACACACAATGAAATATTATTCAGCCATAAAAAGGGATGAAGTTGTGATACTTGCTACAGCGTGATTGAACCTTGAAATCATTGTGCTAAGTGAAATAAACCAGACATAAAAGGACAGATATTGTATGATTCTGCTTATGTGCAATATCTTTAATTGGCAAATTCATAAAGACAGTAAACTAGAGGTTACCAAGAATTCGGGGAGAGGGGAGAATGAGGAGCTATTGTATAATGATGGGTACAGAGTTTCTGTTGGGGTGATGAAAAAGGTTTAAAAATAGATAGTGGTGATGGTTGGACAAGACTGTAAATGTAATTAATGTCACTGAATTGTAACTTAAAAATGCTTAAAATGGTAGATTTTATATGTTTTGCCCCAAGTAAAAAGTGAATGAAAAGATTATATTCTACCAAAGATGGTTTCACTTGGTAATTAACCTCGGCTATTTTTCCGTGTCAGTACATTACTTTGAACAGCAGCATTATGTTTCTCCAGGTGGATGTAACATACTTTGTTTAACCAAGCCCCTATTGATGGACACTTGAGTTGTTTCCAGTTTCAGCTGTCATAAACAGCGCTGCAGTAAGCAGCAGTATACGACCGTCTTTGTCCAAGTGTTGTAGTACTTATACTACCTTAGGCAAAATTCCTAGAAGGGAAGATTTGCTGATCAAAGGCATGCTCATTTAAGGTGTTAATGAATATTGCCTAACCGCTTTCCAGAGAAGTTGCATCAATGTAATTCTCATCAACAGTACGTAAAGGTGCCTGTTTCTCCTGTACCCTTGCCAACACGGCTGTTATAAATCTTATAGACCATTGTAATCTTCGCCAATCTGATAGGTGAAAAAGATTTCTTATTGTTATTTTATTTAGGATTTTTTTTTTTACTTATTAGTGAAATTGAACACCTTTTATGCTCACTGGCAGTTGTGTTTATTCTTCTGTGAATATTTGCCTTAAATACTTTGTTCATTTTTCTATTTGGTCATTATTTTTTCTTGTAGATTTAGTAAGAGCTTTTACATACATGTTACGTTAGAACTGTTTGCCATATAAGTTGCTTATTTTTTTCCCTCAGTTTATTTTTAATTTTTGACTTTTTATGCTAATTACTTGCTTTTCCTATATCTTAAATTTTTATTTAGGCAAATGTATGATATTTTCCTTCACAGCTTGTGTTTTTTCTCTCATTAGTGGCTTTCGAGTTGAATTTTGTGTCATACTTAGAAAAATTTTCTTCAGTCATCAGAACTATACAACTCAATGATTTTTTTTCTAGTGTTTATGATTCCAATTTTTTACATTTAAGTTGTAAGGAAGTTTCTGGTTAGGATTGAGGTAGGAATTAAATTTTATTGATAAAATACCTAAAAATAACCTTCCATTAAATCAGCTCTTTATATAAAATTTGTAAATGTCTATTACATTTACTTTAGTGTTTTTTTTTAATGTTTATTAATTTATTTTGAAAGGGAGAGAGAGAGCGGGGAAGGAGCATAAAAAGAGGGAGAGAGGGAGAATCCCAAGCAGGCTCCCTGCTGTCAGCACAGAGCCCCATGCGGAGCTCCAACTCACAAACTGAGATCATGACCTGAGGTGAAACCAAGAGTTGGATGCTTAACCTACTGAACCACTCAGGAGCCCCTACTAATGTTTTTTGAGAGTGAGGCTACCTATATTCAAATTCTTGGAGTATAAAGGCCTTTAGCAAGAGAGGCAGATCAAAGAATTGTGGCCAAGTCTTCTGATTGCCAATACTGTTTTTTGTTTGTTTGCTATTATCCTTACACAGTGCAGCCAGATTCCTTTTCTTGATGTTTGGGGAAAATTGCATCATTCCCCTTCTGAGAAACTTAACAGCGAATCCTGTGTACAATTGTATTTGACACATTAGGCCAAGGTAGTGTGACATGAAAGCCTTGCTCTTAAACTGGTGAGATGAGCTCAGCCTGGCTGAGGTGAGAGCAGAGAGATGGTTGCATGCTTGATGCTGAGGAGACTAAAGGGCCAAAGTCAAAGAAATGTTAAGACAACATCCAGGAAAGTCGTGACTCTGGGCGAGGGGAGCAGCAGGAAGAAGAGTGAAGAAACTTGGCTGCTTACAAAATTAAGGAAGATTTTTGAACTGAGAGAAGGAAGAGGAATAATTATTTAGATCCCAGATACTAAACTATTAGGTCCCACCTAATTGTATTTTTAAAATATTTATTTATCTATTTAAACTTTAGGTAACATACAGTACAATATTCGTTTCAGGAGTAGAATTCAGCGATTCATCATTCACATACAACATCCAGGGCTCATCCTGAGTGCCGTCCTTAGTACCCATCACCTATCGAGCCCATCTCCCACCTGCCTCCCTCTGTCAACCCCCCGTTTGTTTCCTATCATTAAGAGTCTCCTGTGGTTTGTTTCCCTCTCTTCTCTTTTTTATTGATTAATAAAATTAGATTTTATTGATAAAATACCTAAAAATAACCTTCCGTTAAATCAGCTCTTTATATAAAATTTGTAAATGTCTATTACATTTACTTTAGTGTTTTTTTAAATGTTTATTAATTTATTTTGAGAGAGAGTGAAATTGTATGGTATTTGTCTCTCTCTGACTTATTTCGCTTAGCATAATACACTCTAGCTCCAGCCATGTCACTGCAAATGGCAAGATTTCATTTTTTGATGGCTGAGTAATATTCCATCATATATATCACATGTGATATATATTATCACATCTTCTTTATCCATTCATCAGTTGATGGACATTTGGACTCTCCATAGTTTGACTATGGTTGATAATGCTGCTGTAAACATTGGGGTGCATGTACACCTTCAAATCTGTATTTTTATATTCTTTGGGTAAATACCTAATAGTGCAGTTCCTGGATTGTAAAGTATTCTATTTTTAGTTTTTTGAGGGACTTCCATACTGTTCTCTAGAGCGGCTGCACCAGTTTGCAGGCCCACCAGCAGTGCAAGAGTGTGTTCCCTTTTCTCTGTATCTCACCAACACCTGTTGTTCCTTTTTTTAAAAAATTTTTTAAATGTTTGTTTATTTTTGAGAGAGAGAGAGACAGACAGACAGAGCATGAGTGTGGGAGGGGGAGAGAGAGAGGGAGACACAGAATCCGAAGCAGGCTCCAGGCTCTGAGCTCTCAACACAGAGCCTGACATAGGACTCGAACTCATGAACCTTGAGACCATGATCTGAGCCAAAGCTGGACACTCAACTGACAGCCACCCAGGCGCCCTGACACCTGTTGTTTCTTATGTTGCTAATTTTAGCCATTCTGATGGATATGAGGTTGTATCTCATCATGGTTTTGATTTGTATTTCCCTGATGATGAGTGCTGTTGAGCATTTTTTCATGTGTCTGTTAGCCATCTGGATGTCTTCTTTGAAATATTGGAACTTCATCAAGATAAAAAGTTTCTTTGTAGCGAAGGAAACAGTCAACAAAACAGCCTACAGAGTGGGAGAAGATATTTGCAAATGTCATATCTGATATAGGGTTAGAAATCTATAAAGAACTTATCAAATTCAACACCCAAAAAACAAGTATAACCCAGTTAAGAAATGGGCAAAAGACATGAATAGACACTTTTCCAAAGAAAACATCCAGATTTTTTTTTAATGAGAGAGAGAGAGAGACAGAGACAGCATGCTTGTGTGAGTGGGGGAGGGGTCAGAGGGAGAGAGAGAATCTTAAGCAGACTTCACGTTTAGTTCATGGAGCTTGAACCCATGAACCATGAGATCATGAGCCAAAATCAAGAGTCAGACACTCAACTAATTGATTACCGAGGCACCCCTGATTGTATTTTAAAAGTCATCTTTTGGGGCGCCTGGGTGGCTCAGTCAGTTAAGCAGCTGACTTCAGCTCAGGTCATGATCTCACGATCTATGAGTTCGAGCCTCGTGTCGGGCTCTGTGCTGACGGCTCGGAGCCTGGAGCCTGCTTCAGATTCTGCGTCTGTCTGTCTGTCTGTCTCTCTCTCTCTTTCTCTCTGGCCTTCCCCTGCTCACGCTCTGTCTCTCAAAAATAAACGTTAAAAAAAATTAAAAAAAGGCGTCTTTTAGTGCTGGGTCAGCCAAGGGTTGCTGCTCCTAAGGGTTGTGAACCCATAAGAGACAGCCTTATTCTAGGGTCAGAGTAAGGAAAATCCTGCAACCGGAGAAGTTAGGGTTTGAAAGACCCAGGAGAGCAGCCTCAGCCTGGCATCATTTCTGTTCTTGTCAGCCAGGAGCTTACATGGAAATGTTTTTAGTGGGAATAGGCTAAATAAGGAAGCAGGAGGAACGAACTACTTCAGACCAGCAGATGTTCATTAGGCCCCTGTAGAACCAGCTGCATTTAGACACATAATCCTTAGCCTTAGTAGTTCAGAGGACAAGACACATAAAAGGTCAATGTAAGTGGCACCAGGAGGAAAGGGTTCATTTAGTGACTGGTGGGAAGAGTGTGATCAAGATGGGGGCAAGATTTCATAGAGGAAATGATGCAGATTTAGGTTTTGAAGTATGAAAAGACTGTGGCTTTTTTTTTAAGTTTGTTCCTTTTGACCATCATGAATAGTTGTTTTTTAAGTGGACAAGCCGAAGGAAGGGCATTCCAATGTAGAGGGATCAGCATGTGCAAAGACAGAGAGGAATGAAACAGTATGTGCAAAATTCTGTGCACATAACTACCAACTGGTCATTTTTGCTGTGCGTGGTAGGGCAGGATGAGCAGCGGCGAGATGAGACTGCAGAGACAGGTCTCTGAAGCTAGCCCTTACAGGGCTGGATCTGCCATTGCTCTGCACACCAGCTCACCCCAAATAGTGGGTGTTTAAACAACAATAATTTTTTTATTACCTCTCATGGTTTCGGGGGTCTTGCTTGGGGTCTTCTCATGTAGTTTTAGTTAGATGGTGGCTGGGGCTGGAATTGTCAGAAGGCTTCCCTCCCCCCATGTGTGGTGCCTGAGCTGGAGAGATTCAAGCAGCCGGGGCTCCTGTGCTCTGCTGCTCTCGCTCCATCCTTCCCCCACTCTTCATTATTACTCTCTATGGTCGCTCCAGCATGGTGGTCTCAGGGATTGCTGGATTTCTTATCAGGTGGCTCAAGACTTGAAAGCCAGCGCCCCTAGAGAGGTTGGCAGAGGTGGCATGGCCTTTAACCTAGCCTTAGAAGTTAAGCACCCTCACGTTGGCCACATTCTGTTCCTTGAGGTAGTTAAAGGGGCTCTTCTGATTTAAGGAGAGGAATATCAGACAGGTTGCACTTGTTTTAAAATCATGACAGTTATAAAGAAACTTGAATTTTATGCTATGGGGCAGTTTTTCCCAAACTTAATTCATTGCTTACCATCTTCACAATATTACCATGGCCTCTCAATACCTGAACTGTTATTTACATAAGGTTTAAATCAGCTCACTTTCGAACTTAAATTTGTTTTAAAAGGAAATGTTATCTCACTTTCTTAAAGTGGAAAATCAATATTACTTGTGATACACACAAGATAATGTTTAAAGTAAATACAGCGAGAACAAAAAGTTTTAGCTGGGGGGGGCGCCTGGGTGGCTCAGTCAGTTAAGTGTCTGACTCTTGGTTTCCGGTCAGATCATGATCTCACGGTTCATGAGATCAAGCCCCAAGTGGGACTCTGTGCTGATAGCGTGGAACCTCCTTGGGATTCTCTCTCTCCCTTTCTCTCTGCTTTGCTCACGCATGCGCTCTCTTTCTTTCTCTCAAAATACACGTAAAAAAGAAATTCAAAAGAAAATTTTGGCCAGATACTGCTGCCTATGAAAGTCTGTTTCAAGAGATCAAGTGGTTAGAGCTAGAGCTAGCAGCAGCACGTGGAGACTTTCTGTTGAATCGAGTGAGAGGTTTGCAAGAACTAGCAGGAGAACAACTCGATCACCTTGTGATTTCGTGCTGATGAGTGCCTGCCCTGTAGTTCCTTACCGTGTCCTGGGAAGCACTGCTGTGAGCAGTGGAGCCGCTGAAAGAACTCGAACCCTGGAGTGAGACAGTGAAATTGCATTGTAGCAGGATCACTTTGGCTGAAGTGTAGAAAGTAGGCTTGTAGAAAGTAAAAGTAGAAGCAAGGAGATGGTTCTTAGGGGATTGTGGCAGTAAGTCAAGATAATTGATGATAAACTCTGGGTGAGTAAGGGGCAGGGGAAAGGAGGAGGTGAATCTGGGGCATTAAGGAGGCAGCACTGGCAGGGCCAGACTGAGCTGGAGTAGGAAGAAGTCAGAGATGGCTTGTAGAGTTGGGAAGAAGTGGAGAAAGTTTGTGAGAAAAGTACAAGAGGTGAAAGTGTCTTATTAGAAGTGGAGTGGAAATGATGAGTTCAATTTTAGGCATTTCTTTTTCTTAAAATAAAAAAAATTGTTTTTCTTAAATTTTTTAACATGATTTCACTTGGCACTCCATGGATTTGTGTGATTGTTTTTTAGAGTGTTGGGTGGCTTCTTCCTCTCTCCCCTGTATTTTCCGTAAACTGCAGAGTAGATCTAGAGGCTTGATTAGATTTATGTTAAGCATTTTGGGGAGGAGGAAACCCTTTATAAATGATGCAACAGATCGGAAGCACATAATGTCTGGTTTTCCCACTATTATTGATGCTAAATTTGGTCACTACTTAAGGTAGGTCAGCCAAATTTCTCCATTGTAAAATTACAGTTTTCATTTTATAACCAGCAGATAATCTGTGGGTAACCTTTGGCACTGTTCCCCGTCAATCTTTCACTTAAGTGGTTTTATTTTTTCAACTTTTTATTGTGGAAAATGTCAAACATACACAAAAATAGAGAGAATCAAAGATGAACAGCTATACATCCGTCATCCATCTTCAGCTGTTACCAGTGCTTGGCCTAGCTTGTTTTATCTCCATCCTTGTCGGCTACCCCGCCTTCTCCACTGGATTTTTGGAAGCAAATTTTAGGCATCATACCATTTCATCCATAAATACTTCAGAATGTCTTTCTGAAAGACCTTTCAGACACACTTTGGACTTGTTGATTTCTGACCAATAGATTTTAGTTGCCCTCAGAAGGAACAAAGAATGCTGATGGTTGAACTGACCCAGAGTTAAGGCTTTATAAGTAGGTGCAGTGGAAGGAGAAGGGCCTAGGGGTTTAAGGCTGTGATGGATCGTGGATTCCTGCTCGGAAGTTCATGCTGCAAATCCTTCAGTGGTCTGGCCTCACAGCCCCTCAGTCTGCTCAGCTCTAAAGACTTCATCTTCTCTCCTCTTCTGGTCTCATCTCATAGCATGACCATATCTTTGGTCTCATTCCTTGGAGATGTTCCACTTTCAGGATCCTAAGCTCTGAAATGGCTGTCTCTCTCTAGTCTTCTGGATGCTTACACATCCCACTCTTCATTGTGTCCTCTGGATGGCTGATTCTCTGACCTTTCCCTGCTTGTAGAGCCTCTTAGTGCCCTCAGGACTGCCTGCTTGTTTTTCTATTTAGCCTGAACCCCGAAGACAAGGATTCCAATCAGGTACTGGATTACCTGATTTCCCATCCCTCTTTTTTCCTTCCTGTGCTCTTCGATGGAGCCTGCTGGGCTCCATAATCAGATTTTTCTGCTACAGCTCTAGATTTCTAGGGTTTCTCCATTTTTCAGAAGCACAGTTCCTGACCCATCATTCCTTTCTCGGAAAATTTATATGATTTCCCAGAGAATAGATAAGATCCTTAATTTGGTTCTCAGAGGCCTCTAAGACCTGATATTTCTCTTTCCAATTCTCCTTATCTCTGGTCACATCCAGTTAAACCCCCACCAGGCTGAACATCTTGTCTCTCATATGTCTTCTACTCACTTGCCTGAAAGACCTTGCTCATGTAGTTCCATCCACCCAGCACTGCCTCCTTATTCTTCTGCCATTTGACCTTCTATGCCCCAGTGTAAGGGCAGCCCTCTCTATGAATCCCTCCTGCTTCTTCAGTTGGAAGTAATTCCCCTCTACCTAAATCCACAGCATTTCATCTCTCCAATGGCCCTTAAAATGTTCTTCCTGGTACTTATTATATTTATGTTTCTATTATATCCACCTTACTAGAATGTGAACTCTTTGAGGATGGACTCCTGCCTGAGGCATTTTGGTGTCCCAGCCAGTGCTAAGCACATGAATTTATACATGTCGGTGTTCAGTATGTATTAAATGAATGTACATATGATTCTAAGTGTGAATGGAAGGAGAAGAGACTGTTGCCCTGGCTTACCAGAGATTTGTACTTAAAATTTCCTAGCCCTTCTCCTGTTCTAGTGAGTAAAGAATCAGACTTAGCCTGACTTGGCCCAATAGAGGACTAGACCAAGCTCCTGACCCACATTGCAATGGCTGGAACACAAAGCTTGTCCCACTGTGGGAGCAGGAGCTTTGAGTACCAAGAGTTCCAGCAGGATGTTTCGGGTTTAGGGAGTTAGGCTGGCTTGGCTACATTCTGTGCACTGTAGGGGAGAGGATTTCAAAGTAGTACAGAAAAAGGAAACACTGAGAATGCTCTTGGCAGAGGTGGGAGCAGAGGGATTGGAGAGCATGGTGACCCTGAGGTGAGGGTTTTATTTTCATCAAGTCAGGCCAGTCCTTTTCCTCCTTACCCCCCAGGGCTGAGCCTCAGTTGGATATGTGAAAACATGTGGGCATGATATTTGCCATTCTTCCTGCCTTGGGACCTTGAGTCATAGTCTGACTCTTCATCTCAAATAACCTCCTGTCTCATTCTGTCCAACTACTGTTTGTCCTTTATGGTCTGGCTCATATTTCTCTCCCATAGAAACCCTTTCCTGAGCTACTCTAGCCTCTCCACTTCCAGCCATTTTACTTTAGAGTACTTTAACTCTGTATCTCACATTTGAATTATTTCCTGTTATCTCGTCTCCCTAAGTTAGTCTGTGAGCTCCTTGAGTGCAAGAATCACATCTCATGTGGTTTTTTTCTTTTTTGTTTTCTTTTTTTTCCTTTTTTTTTTTTTTCTGCTGAAAACAAAGCAGTGACTGGTGATTACCCTGGATTTTATTGAGGAGCCTGATACTAGAACTTGGGGAGATTATCAGTAGCAGAAAAACTGAAGATGGGAAAGGGCATGAAGGTTAAACTTCATGAGCTGGTTCTCCAGAGTTTGGGTTTGGGGAGGCAATGCCTGTTCGTCTTGAACGATCACCTAGTATACAAGAGAAGAGCGTGGGTTTCCTGAATTCTGGCTTTTGAAATTCTGACTTCCAACAGCCCTTAGCATCCAGGCAGATAAGGGAATGAGGTGTTCAGAGCGTGGCCTCCAGGGAAGAAGAAGGTGGGCTGATGGCTGGGGGCCCCCGCACAGCCGTGGACAGCTCGGGGTAAGCTGGGACCACACCAGTTCTCCTCGTACATGGGAGCGTTAGGCACACGCGGCAGATTGGTGCTCGAAGGACCCTTCACCAGCCTCTTCCCCGAGCTGGAAGCAGAACAGGGAGCAGCAAGCCAGTTGGCTGACTTGCCTTTTCTGCCTTAAAGTACTTTGTTTCTGTTGCTAACAACAGACATGGGTAGTGTAAATAAAACACAGACACACAGGCACATAGACACATATGTAGAGGCTGAAAATTTGAGTTGTCAGAGGCAGGAGGAGGGGCTGAGGTAGAAGGGGACTGAAAATGTGTAGCTAAGTCTCTGAAGATCCTTAGCGTGCTCTGGGTCCTCTTCTAGTCTTTGAGGATAGGGTAGCTGAGTGAAGGAGCCCGGGCAGTCAGGTAGCATACGACACTGCCTGGATACCACAAGTTATGAAAGACTAGGTGCTTGTTAACGGTTGGATGCAAAGCTTCACTCAGGCAGATACTCCACCAGGTGAGATGCTTGTGATCGCAGGGCTGGTGGCAGCCTCTTGTCGTCTGTCTTGCCTTTCTTTTAAGGCTTTTTCTCATTGATCCCTCATAGTGCTACATATTGTGTACATTGACCAGCAGCAGCTGTGACCTTTCTCGTGGTCTTGACCTGTCAAAGACCCCAGAGGTCTGCACACCTAAACGTGACTGGTGTTTTGGGTAATGTCCCAAAAGCTATGAGCTTGTTTAGTATGGACTGAGACCCCATTTGGCCTTGCTGGGGGTTTGGGGTAGTCTTACCAGTAGGATGCTGAACAGTTAGTGCCATAAGAACTAACAGTGTGTCTCACGTGAGATGAGCTTTTTGGAAACTTGAGGTCTAGATAGATTGTGATGAGAAAAGGTAATGAGGAAGACTGTGAGTCTCTGTTGCTGGAAATATAAATAGGAGTGGGTTAGATGTTCTCTCTTCCTTTCCTCTTGGATCCAAAAGGCATCTAAGATTACATCCGGGGAACATTTTCTTTTTTTTTTATTAATTTTTTAAAAATTTACATCCAAGTTAGTTAGCATACAGTGCAACAATGATTTCAAGAGTAGCTTGCTTAATGCCCCTTACCCATTTAGCTCATCCCTCCTCCCTTTAAGCCCTCCCATAACCCTCTGTTTGTTCTCCATATTTAAGAGTCTCTTATGCTTTTATCTCCCTCCCTGTTTTTATATTATTTTTGCTTTCCTTCCCTTATGTTCATCTTTGTATCTTAAAGTTCTCATATAAGTGAAGACATATGATATTTGTCTTTCTTTGACTGACTGATTTCGCTTAGCATAATACACTCTAGTTCCATCCATGTAGTTGCAAATCGCAAGATTTCACTCTTTTTGATTGCCAAGTAATACTCCATTGTACATATATACCACATCTTCTTTATCCATTCATCCATCAGTGGACATTTGGGCTCTTTCCATACTTTGGCTATTGTTCGTAGTGCTGCTATAAACATTGGGATGCATGGGCCCCTTCGAATCAGCACTTCTGTATCCTTTGGATAAATACTTAGCAGTGCAATTGCTGGCCATAGGATGGTTCTATATTTAATTTTTTGAGGAACCTCCACACTGTTTTCCAGAGTGGCTGCACTAGTTCGCATTCCCACCAGCAGTGCAAAAGAGATCCTCTTTCTCCATGTCCTCGCCAGCATCTGTTGTTGCTTGAGTTATTAATGTTAGCCATTCTGACCGATGTGAGGTGGTATCTCATTGTGGTTTTGATTTGTATTTCCCTGATGATGACGTTGAGTGATGTTGAGCATCGTTTCATGTGTCTGTTGGCCATCTGGATGTCTTCTTTGGAGAAGTGTCTGTTCATGTCTTTGGCCCATTTCTTCACTGGATTATTTGCTTTTTGGGTGTTGAGTTTGATAAGTTCTTTATAGATTGGGGAACATTTGCTATTCAGGGGGAAGAAAAGAGTCTGTATTGATATGATATGTCTCGTGGAGTACCGCATTTGTTCCTACAGGAGTTAAAGGCTCAAGGTACATGTGAATGGGTTACCTATTTTTTAATTTAGAAGGTATGCAAGATTATCCCTATATGACTTATATTCTGATAATCTTAACAGCCATCTGATTTATATTCTGATAATCTTTCTTGAATAGGATAGAGAGAAATAGAGTTACTATTAGGGTCTGAGAATTGCACATTACCCTGGAGGGGCCTCAGGAGGTTGCCTCCATGTGACTGACCTTCATCATCTAGGCAGTCACAGTGCCACAAGGCTGGGAACTCTTTTTTTTTTTTTAATATTTATTTATTTTTGAGAGAGAGTGTGTGTGACAGGCAGAAAGAGAGGGAGGGGGACAGAGGCTCCAAAGCAGGCTCTGAGCTGACAGCAGAGAGCCCGATGTGGGGGCTCAAACTCTTGAACCGTGAGAGCATGACCTGAGCCAAAGTCAGACAGTTAGCCAGCTGAGCCACCCAGGCACCTTCAAAGTCTGGGAACTCTTGAGGAGAGTATTGGTCATTTTCTCCCTGTTCCCTGGCTTAGGAAAGGTAGTCTAGGGCTATTACTGAATGGGGTTGGATTCAGCCTACCTTTGAAGCTGATAAAACTTAAAGGAGGAAGCAGTACTACTCCCCAAGTGATCAGAGAGAATGATGGTTCTTATAATAAACTATGTTCAAAACCACCGAACCTGGGTAGCTTCTTGGAGAGCCTTAAGGGAGAGGCATGAAGACCTCATCCAACTGGACTTCATTTCTCAACCTCATGTGCTCCCCCACAAATATCACAGCAAGTTGCAAGTGAGATCTGGTCATTGACTCCCCTACCTGCACGTTTCAAGTGAGCTGGGAGGTTTATGTTGAAGCCCCTCCCACCAGTTAGAAGCATGTAGGGCTGTGTTGTTTTCCTTTTTGTGTACTCAGTGTCTGGCCTGGTGCCTGGCACAGAGGAACTGCAGAGTCATTGTTTGTGATTGAGTGGCTTCTCAACTTAAGTTTGAGACCTTAGACTGAGCCTTAGAGCATGGATAGTATCTGGATAAGCAGAGAGGAAGCAAAGACTTCAGGCTGGAAATGGTTTAAACACAAAAACATGGAGGCATAAATGGACATGTTTGTAGCAGGAAGTATTCTGCCTAGAGAGAGGTGTGTGTGTGTGTGTGTGTGTGTGTGTGTGTGTGTGTGTGGTGCAGGTCTGTGTGTCTTTGTGTGGAAGGGAATGGAGGGTGTGGTGGTAGTATGGTGAGGGATGGTAGAAGAGGAGAGAAGTATGATTGGTTGGTAGCATTTGACAAGGTTCTGGAAGAACTGGAAGAATCTGGATCTGGTATGGTTGGCGGTTAAGGAGGCCTGAGGAGTGACATGATTATATTGATGTTCCAGGATGCTTAGTCTGTCATTTATGAGCAGGGAGGGCTGGACATGGGAGCATGAAGGGGAACTGGTTATGATAATAGTAATACTTCACATTTATTTAGTGTGAAGTGATAAGCTGGAGAAGAATTGCATAGAAGATGACATAGTTAGCTTCTTCAGATTTGGCTATATTTGGCTCTTACTTGGTTAAATAAGAAATGGCTCCAAGGACATCTTCTGCTTCCCAAAACGTGTCCTTGAAACTGCTGGAGCTGGGGCCGTTATCTGACTCGGCTAGGCTGCTAAGTTTCTGCGCAGTCCCTGCCAGGAACTAATGTCCTTTGGCCTCAGCTGGGGTGTGTCCCCAATCCAGCCATCTGGAAGGTCAGAGAAATTAGCCACTAGAATGTGCCCATTAGTGCTATGAGGGGTTACAACCTGTCACTGGAATCCTAAGCCTGGGAACTGCTTCTCTCACAAGGCTTTTCCAAGTTGGAACAGGCTAACCGTTCTAGCACTGACTGCTCCCTTATTTGGACACTAAATTTTCATTGTGAGATTGGACTTCTCTTTTGGTTTAGGAGAGTTTTTTAAGGATCTGCTATCCTTGTGAGTGATTTTCAGAGATAACAGGACATTAGAGCCATACTTTTCTTCACCTGATTCTTTACTTGGCCTCTAGCCCATCCACTTATAAAACCAGGATAGGGCCCTGTCCACTTACCTCAGTCTTCCTAGGGAAAAATGGATAACTCATCATGAAGCCAAGAGTCAGGGGGGCTGAGGCTCGAGAGTCTGGCTCCAGGGCTTGGGGATAACTTCATGCCCAGCCTTGGGGCTTATCTCTTGGCTTTGCGGAACTTACTCTGTGCATTGACATGGTGGATTTGTAGTTTATCAGCCCAGCTTCATGTGGGGCCACGGTGGGGAGCAGGATGCAGGGAAGGGTATGAGTTAGTGGTGGTGGTGGGTGGTGTGGTGCTGCCGAGGCGAAGAAGCTTTTGTGACAACTTTGAGGCATACTTCTCCCCCTGCCCACACCCTACCGTGGACAGCTAATTATACCAGAAACCCGGCTCTGTCAACTTCTGCCTTTCCTTGTGGTTGACCCCTGCAAACCTCAGAAAAGTAATTGTGCTCATGAAGGTGACATTGGATCCTACTGGAAGAAGGGGAAGCAGAAAGGAGAACATGCTTCTGTCCACAGAGGTGTGCTTTCACTAGTTGGAACTCACTGTGAGGCCGCCTTCAGCCCTTTGGGCGATTACTGTGGGCTTAAAGTGTGATGCTGTATGTGGGAGGGGCTGTAACTCATGGAGACACATATGACTGGAGCGGAGGCAGGGCCTCCAGCCCAACCCCAAGTAAAGGCTAACTGAATGAGAAACCTTTACTGCCCAGAAAGAAAGCACCTTGGGCAAGGGTAAATTCTTTGTGTGCAGTGCCTCACTTAATCTACACAACACTTCATGGTGGGAACTGTCATCTCCATTTAATAGAGGAGGAAACCAAAGTTCAGAAAGGTTAGGTCACTCATAGCCAGTAGAGGCAGAATTGGAATTTATATCCAAGACGACTCTTTTCCATTATTCCTTCTAGAGGAAACCATGACAAGCTATTAATTTTAATATACTCTTTATTTTAGAATAGTTTTAGATTTACACAAACGTTGTAAAGATAGGACAGAGAGTTCCTGTAGACCCTGCAAGCCATTAAGTTTTTTCTTCCCCTTCTGGTCCATTCATAAGGATTCGTGGGGGGTGGGGGCAGAGTACAGATTTGGAGTAAGGACATTTTCCCCCAAAGACCCTAACTTGCAGGTTTTTCAGCTAGGAATTTTTGTAAGTCCATCAAAGTACACTATTTCTTCCCCAGTCCCACTTTGTCCCAGCTCTGCCGGACTAGGCTAGACCTGACTTTAACATCTAGCTTCAGAGTCAAATACGCTAATTTCTTATTTCTTTCAAAAATTTTTTAAATGTTTATTTTGAGAGAGAGAGAGAGAGAGAGAGATCGTGGAGGAGGGGCAGAGAGAGAGGGAGAAAGAATCTGAACCAGGCTTCAGGCTCTGAGCTGTCAGCACAGAGACCGACACAGGGCTTGAACCCACAAACCGCGAGGTCATGACCTGAGCTGAAGTTGGGTGCTTAACTTACTGAGCCACCCAGGTTCCCCAAATACCCTAATTTCTGATGCTGTCAGTAAAATTAGATAGCAGCGGAGTTTCAGAGTTAGGGAAGGCAGGTTGTAGTGGGGAGGATCCTTAGCAGTTCGGCTCCCGGACATTCTTCTGCCTGGTGGGACTGTGACAGGGCATTGTTAACAGTTTGAGCTGGTGGCTCATGGACTGGAGCTAGAGCCCTCTGGAGCGACACAGGGAGCGTCAATGTGGTGAGGCCCGACTGCTTGGATGCCTTCTCGAGCCTGCCCTTGCACAGTGAAGAGTGTTTTGTAGCCATCGCTTCTCTGGGCCCAGGCCTCTGTCTGCAAGCAGGCAGGCTGGCTGTGGGCAGGATAATATCCGTGGGCAGCTGGTGTCCTTTGTTTTGGGTACCAGGCATATTCTCCATTTAAGGGAAAGGGGTCTACAATCTCCTTGGCTCTGGGTGTGAATGGGCCGGCCCAACGTTTGCTCATGGCCTTCGCTGGATGTGCTTTTTCAATGAGATCATTTCAGAATTACATTCCTCTGAAATTATATTTCACTCAGGACGTGAAACTGGATTTGTGTAAAAGCATTGGCACTAAAACTCAGGGCTCAGAGCAGGGTAGAAATGAGAATAGGGATAAACAGCCTCTTCTTTAGAAGGAGGAAAAGACAGAAGGAGAGAGAAAACAGTTGTTAAAGGATTTTGCATTTAAAATTGTACACCGTAAGCATACCCGGGGAGCAGGGATTGCCTTAGACCATGAAAAGGCAGACACGAAATTTGTTGTCCCACCTGCCTGCCGCCCCTAGGCAGTATGGGCTCACTCTCCCGCATATTTCTCTCTCAGAGCTTGTTCTGTCTCTGTCTCTCTGTCTCTCTATCTCTCTATCTGTGTCTTTGTCTCTCTCTGTCTCTGTCTCTCTGTTCTCTGTCCCTCTCTCTGTCTCTCTATCTGTCTCTCTCTCACACACACACGAGGCCCTTCCATGGTGGCAGTATGAGGTTGTCATATTCTGTATGAGTCTGATTTGTACCCCTGTGTAAATGCTGTTCTCTTAGCTCAGAACGTTCTTCTCTCCCCTTGTCTGCCGCAGAACTCAGTCACTCTCTAAAACTCATTCAGCACTGCCTTGTCTGGAACTCTACTGTGCTGTCCTGAGACAGTTATTTTCTGGTACTTCTGTGCTATCCCCGCCTTGTGCATCCTGCTCTTCTGTACTTCTCATTTGATGTATCTGGAGGGGAGGGGTATTTCCCCCAGTAG
This sequence comes from Paguma larvata, assembly GCA_030068075.1. Lineage (NCBI taxonomy): Eukaryota > Metazoa > Chordata > Mammalia > Carnivora > Viverridae > Paguma > Paguma larvata. Next base: position 63,257,140 of record CM057831.1, on the reverse strand, counting down.
CTCGTATGGTGCTTCATCAAGGGTAGGTGCTCATTAAATGATTGTTGAAGGCAGGAAGTGAATGAACGAAGACTTGGACATAAGCAAAAGTTGAGTACTCCAAACAGGGTGAGCCACAGAATGGTGGCTAACATCGCACAGGTGACATCAGGTGCCAGGAGACTAGAGTCAGACTTGCAGGAAAGGTGATGCATGGGGAACCTTAGTGGCTCAGTTTGTTGAGCATCTGACACTTGATTTTAGCTCAGGTCGTGGTTCCAGGATCGTGGGATGGAGCCCTGCATCGGGCTCCACACTGAGCGTGGAGCCTTCTTAAGATTCTCTCTCTGTCTCTCTGTCTCTCTCTCTCTCCCCTCCCCCTTTCTTTGTCCCTCTCTTTCCCTCTCTCTCCCTCTCTCTCCTCTCTCTCTACACCTCTTCTCCCTCTCCCTCTCTCCCTCTCTCCCTCTCTTCTTCTCTTCTTCTCCCTCTCTCCCTTTCTTCTTCTCCCTCTCTCCCTCTCCCACTCCCTCTCTTCCTCTCCCCCTTTCCCCCACTTATGCTTTCCCTCTCTCTCTCTCTCTTTCCTCAAAAAAATGTAAAAAAAAAAAAAGGCGGGTTACATATACGCGCACACAAAAATCAAAGTTCGAAGGTTAGATGACACCGCTTCCTAAGTAACCTGTACAAAGCTACAGCAGGATAGAGAGGAAACAGCTCTAAATTTGAAATTGGGGATTTGGGTGGTGGTGGTAATAATACTTACAATTATTAACAACAACAACAACAACAATAGCATAATAACAACACAATCCTTACTGTAGACCAGATGCCATTCCAGAAACTTTTCATACATTAGTCCATTTATCCTTACTGTAAGCCCTTTAAGGCAGCTACAGTATTCATTGTTGACATATGAAGAACTGAGGTCACACGGCTACAAAGTAGTTCTAGACCTGGTTCTGTACTTACTAGTTGAGTGACCTTGGGACAAGACAGCCTTTGTAAAATGCAGAAAATACTGTAGAGTATACTGAAAAGTCTGTAGAGTGCACAACTCTTAATCTCGGAGTCTTGAGGTCGAGTCCCATGTTGGGTGTCAAGATTACTAAAGAAAAAAAAATTGGAGAATATATTTACTGCATTTAACCTCTGAGGCTTACTTGGTAGAATCCACTGAGATAACATGCGAAAGTGGTTTTGAAAAGTATAAAAAGCACTCTAAACTACTTTGAGCCAGTGCTTGGAAAGAAGGGAAGCTTGTATAGTAATTGTGGTTTAGGTATTGGGCTCATACTTAATGTGTATGCTGCTGAGTGTAGGCCACAATTGTACTTCACAGCTGTCCTGAGCTGGCTTGTGGCAGTATCTTTGAGTATATTTATAATCAGGATTTGAGGGGTGCCTGGGTGGCTCAGTTGCTTAAGCGTGTGACTCTTTGTTTTGGCTCAGGTCATAATCTCATGGTTTCATGGGTTCGAGCCAGGCTCTATGCTGGCAGCATGAAGCCTGCTTGAGATTCTCTCTCTCCCTCTCTCTCTCTCTCTCTCTCTGCCCTTCCCCCATTTGCTCTCTCTCTGTCTCTCTCAAAAATAAATAAATAAACTTGATAAAATAATCAGGATTTGAGCTGCCATTAATGAATCAAGAAACCAGTTTTTATTGGAGCAAATGTGTATGTGAATTATCACTAGGAACAGGTTCTTAGCGATAATGAGCCTTTCCTTTCTAGCCAGTGAAGTAGTGTGGAAGCAGGGTGGTAGGCATTTGCGTGGGGGAGAATTACTCTGTTGGGCCCTTAGGAGCAATGAGACCTAAGCTGGCGGCAGAGAGGCTGGCTCAGAGAAGAAGCCTCTGTCGGCTCCCACAGCCCAGCTGCACAGCAGCGACTGCAGGATTCTCTGGGCTGGTGGGTGTGACCTGTTTTTCCTCAGGTGAGAAATCTGTAGGGGAGTCTTAGAAGTTGATTTATATTGCAATTGCCTTGACAATGGAGATCGTGTCCAAGAGAATGGTCCATTTTGGGGGGCATTGGACTCACAGATGTGCCAGTACTTAGGTTTGGGAGTGAACTGTTCTGAGTCAGGCAGTAGGTAAGGAAGAGGGGTGAAGGGGATGGAATAGGGGTGTCTGCATGTGCAGCCAAGGAAGAGCAGTGTGGCCCTTCCGAAGCCTGTTGCTAACCAGTATTCTCTGGACATCCTTAGAGCCAAGCAGCCTCCTCCATGAGGTCTGAGCTCAGAGTGCCTCCAGCCTAATAGCTGCCTGGATGGGCCATGATGCCTGTGCGAATAATTATAGGTCACTACACAGAACCGCGAGTCAGCTACATCCCTCAAAAATGCCTAATTGTAGGCTACAAATATGAAAATATACAAAAGATTAGATCCATGTCATACCTCATTACAGAGAGCAATGGCATGAGTCAGATGTGACTTGGGTGGCTTTTAGTATGTGAAAGCTGCTTGGTGAGCAAGTTGACTGGCCTGGAAGAATGCAGGAGGCATATTCCCCGTGCTTCTCACAAGGAGACTAGGGACTTAGGTGAGAAAATACATGCTGGGATCATAGCTTGCTCTTTGTTTCTGCACTTATAGATAAATGAATGTGGTTTCATGAAGACAGATTTGATTCCTCTTTGGGAGTTGTCTCCAGCACCGGCTTACAAACCACATTAGAAAATGTCACATTTTCTGTCACAGTCCAGAACTCTTGGCGTTTGTGAGTCTGACGTTTTTGGATTTAACCATTTCTACCACCCCTGGAGTCCTGTGAAGTGTAGTAGTGTGTAGACTGTGGATGTCAACCTTAAAAATAAAACTTACTGTACCAGCAAAATGGGTTTATTCAGGAATAGCAGAGAATTACAATCCAAGACAAGCAAGCTACCACAAAACCATACCTGAGTCCAAAGAACAAAGGAGAGGAACACTCTTTTATCAAGGAAAAGGGGAAGTTGGGAGGGGCTGTTAGAAACAGAAGCCCATTGGAATATAGTGGCTTTTCATTGGCTGAATTGTGACAGCCTCTCATTGGCTGGGCTGTTGGTGGGGGAAGAGAAAAACCTTTCTTCTTCCTGCTGGTCTAGTAAAGTAGCTGAAGTAGTGTGCACTTCCTTTTGGGCCTGCAATTGTGGGAGCTCCCCCTTCTGGCCTCCTGACTCCATTTTAAATGAAGTTTCTTTTTATTAATTTTCACACTAAGGTCCAAGTGTGAAACACGATGATGCAAGGACTCAGGAGAGGCAGGGTGCTTTGTTGTGAGTGAGTCTGTCTTTGTGCCGAGCATTAGCATGTCTGCTGAGCTGTGTAGACCTCCATTCAGAATTATCCGTGCATTTGTGAGGAAGGTAAAATGGGTTAGGATAAGCACTCTTTTTTTTTTTCCTAAGGTTTTTTTTTTTTTTTTAAAGTTTATTTCAGAGAGAGAGAGAGAGAGAGAGAGAGAGAGAGAGAGGAGAATCCCAGGCAGGCTCTTCACTATCAGTGTGATATGAGGTTCGAACTCATGAACCACAAGATCACGACCCAAGTGGAAGTCAGACTCTGAAGTCAGATGCTTTACCGACTGAGCCCCCCAGGTATCCCAGGGTAAGGATTTTTAAAATGAGTCTGTGTGGGGCGCTTGGGTGGCTCAGTCGGTTAAGCATCTGACTTCAGCTCAGGTCATGATCTCACAGTTTGTGAGTTCGAGCCCTGCAGCGGGGTCTGTGCTGACAGCTCAGAGCCTGGAGCCTGCTTCAGATTCTATGTCTCCTTCTCTCTCTGCCCTTCCCCTGCTAACGCTCTGCTCTGTCTCTCTTTCTCAAAAATGAATAAACATTAAAAAAAATTTTTAAATGAGTCTGTGGAGTAGCTTGTGAACCCCCTAAAAGGAAAACCCTGAAATGGGAGACAGAAATGTATGTTTCTACAGGTTTCTGTGGAAGTTCTTGGGGTTTATTAGAGAGACACAGGGCTCCTGTGACTCAGTCAGTAACTTCTGTACTCTAGAGATCTGGGACAGTTTCAGTACGCATGCCCTTTGATATGAAGGCTCTACAGTATACTTGACGATTAGTGCTTATTCTGACCTAAGATGGTTTTCTCTAGTTTGTACTTTTTTTTTGGTCATATGGCTTTGAATGAGTTAGCAAGCTTGAAGAATGCAGATTTTCCTTCAGAGAAACTTCAAATCATGTTCCAAAGCCTTGGAGAGCAGTTTCCAAATGAGAGTTTCAGAAATGCTTTGAGAATGTATTGGGATAAACATTCAGGCCTCTCAGGACTGCTTTTGAAGAGGATAATGTCTGAGTATATTGTGTATCTGTGTATCATTATTGTTAAATAATCTGCTTCATTACCTGTAGTTATAACTCTCTTGCCCTCACCAGTTGGAACCAAGCCTACAGCCCTAGCATAAGCTAGGCAAAGAAGATCTTAGAATTATTTCTTTGAAAATTGCTCTATAGTAACTATGTTGTCATTCAGATAGCCTCTAGCAGGATGATTGCCTGAGGCTGAAAGGGGTATTATAAGCTCTTTGAGAGAAGTGAAAGCATCTCAAATACCTCATGTTACCTGCCAGGACCATACTTACCTATTGCTGGGCGGAGGGAGCCTGGGTTCACATAGAAGCCTACTTTGTCTGGTGGTGGTGGGGATAGGGGGCTTTAATAAATACTCAGCACGGTTGCTTGCTCTGGTCTGATCTGGTCCAGCAACACTGCTGTCTCAGCACGAGGCCTCTTCCCAGCTGAGAAGGCAGCCTTAGCTCAGTCTAGATTTTTAGACTTTTTAAGTAGCAATAGAGGTGGTAGATAGAGTTCATCTGTCGCCTTCCAGGTTTCTTTCCTCTCAGTTTCAAATTTTTTAGTCAATTCTGAAACCAAGGAATCTGAATAAGGAAGGGACCTTACATGCCATCTGTGCTAAACTACAAAGCAGGGGAGAGGGGAGAGAGACCAACCTTATCTACCTATTCACTGCTGTGTCCATAGCATCTTAATTAAGTGAGCGACACGTGGTAGGGATTCAAAAAATACCTTCTGGAAGAGTGAGTCCCTGTGAACACCAACAACTTCAGACCTGTTGCTATTGCTTCGTTGGTTCATTTATTTAACAACTATTAATAAGCACCTACTGTATGCTACTTATTCTGAGTTTTGGGATATACTACAGTGAACAAGACAATCCTGTGTTTGAGAGCATAGTATGTAATCGAGAAATTGGGAATTAAAAAGAACTTAGAGTCTTTAACTGGAATTTAAGAATAAAAACTTCTTCCTCATTTTGTCCATTCTGGATCTTCTTATGTCTGTCTGAGGTCTCTTTAGGGGCCATAGAAAACACATTTAATCCCTTTTTCACATGAGAGCCTTTCGGAATTCTCAAGGCAATTATCCTCTTCCTCCATCCCCAGTCTTGCCTTCTCCAGGGTAAACATTCTCCATTCCTTTAGTCATTTCTCCCGTGACTTGCCTCTGAGTGCCCCCCCATCCTGGTTGCTGTCCTCAGGATGCGGTCCAAACTGAGTCTGTCCATTTGACAGTGTGGAGTCCAGAACTCAATACAGTATCCCAAACATTAAGTTCCAGGGAACATTCCAGCCTGGAGCCTTTCCTGTGTTTCCGCTTTTCTCTGCTTGCTTTGGGCCCAAGTGATGGCTGATGGAAAGAGAAGGTCCTGGACTTGGCCAGACTGAGAACATCTTCATATTTGGCTGGCTAATCCTAAAAGTGAAAACTGTCTTTTGTCTTTTTTCTGCCTTTGCCCCCAACCGCTACCTCTCTCCCTTGATATGAACAGTCTACATACAGCCTTGCTATCAGTGGCTTGCCTTTCCATTTCTGAGTCATTGCCCTTCATGACCAGGGAAATTAGCATGAAAAAGCAAATTCCAGTTCTGTAACTTTATTCTGTTCCAGCCCTTTGTCACAGTCTCTACCCCAGCCCCCACCAAAAATGACAAAAGTTGAGTCTTGTGACATCACAATAGTTAGCTATTGTATCAAAGGCCATGATGTCACCAACGGAGGATTATAACTTCAGGGAAGAATGGAGGGAGGGAGTGTAGCAGGCTAGAGACTCCTTGGGAACAAAGGAGTTATTTTTATGCAAATCTTCACCCAAAAAAGCCGCAGTGGCCTTTCTATGGATGGGCTGTCTGTCAGTGGAAACCCTCACCCCGATTCCCATTGCTCCCTCCCTCTGTGGATTAATGGTTTGGTTTGTGGACATGGCCCAAGCCTGAGCATGTGTGGAAGTCTCCTGCTGGTGGGCTGGCTTCTGGGCTGGCTTTGGGTTTTGTTCATGAAGTCAGTACTGAATAGAGCTTTTTAGGGAGGGAGTTCAGAGGAGAGCCTGGGAGCCTGGGGTGAAGCTGACAGGGATGTGCATAGTCTCTGAGTTGAGAGGGGCAGCTGTTCTGTCGGGCGCTGTGTGCCTTGGTGTGACCTGAGTGCTTGCTGCTCACCTGCTTCTGGGGCAGGGCTGGGTGTGCCCTGGGAACTCCTTTTCGGCTCCTGGATGCAGAGACGTGAAAACACCTGCTGCAGATGCTCCCAAACGTTCTCAGTTCATGGGCCCTGATATTTCAGTAATTTTCTTCATAATGTCCGTAGGCATTTAGGTCTAAATAATTCAGTAAGTAACCTCTGTCTTTTATTCGATTCTTAAATCATCACAGTTACTTACTAATGGGTCATACTGGGCCCTATACCATGTCTCACATCTCGGTATGGGGACAGGTGGTAGCTACACTTGCAGTGAACATAGCATCCTGTATGAACTTGTAGAATCACTGTATTATACACCTGAAACTAACGCAACATTGGGTGTCAACTAAAGTCAGAAAACCCCTTACATCTTGGAATCAGACTGAATATTGCCATCCTCATTTCCTGGTCTACATTGCTTTTCACATGGTACTTGCTTTTTATCACTGTAGCTGCTGAAAATCCAGCTTCACCAAGAAATGGCATCTCTAGAAAGAACGTACTGCTATCTGATGTTAAAACTGTGAAGTCGAGGGGTGTCCGGCAAAGGTTGAATATTGCTCTGTTTCTCTCAGAAAATTAAAATATCTTGTATCTTACTGTGAGTTCATTACAGTGCTCTAGGATACCTCTGCACACACTTTGAGAACCACAGACCTGCAGTTGCCAAGAAGCAGCACTTGCTTTGTTTAAAGGAGGAAAAAGAGGCAAGTTCTGTCCCCATAGTGACTCTTAAAGAAGTTGGGCAGATGGATGGACAGAGTCCCCTCGCCTGCAGTCTCTGCTCTGGCATGACTGCACGTTTTGGGGAAGGTCTGTCTTTGACCAGGGTCTGTCTTTGTGAGAGTTTCTGTCCCCGGGTGGGGAAGAATGATGACGAGAAAAGGCCCAGAAAGCAGCAAGAGAGGAGCGTCTCTTAAACATATTTTGTGTTGATTCAGAACCCTCTGAACTAGATGGCTTAAAGAAAAATGGGATTTTAACACCAAGAATTTGGGGACCAGGCAGGGGACCTCTGCTAATATCTTTTTCAAACTCTATCCACATAGAGCTGGGCCGCAGGTATGTACTTGGGATAGAGGATGGCTTCCTGCCGCAAGATATGACAGACTGATGCGCTCTGGTATCGTTTATAGAGCTCAGTGGCAGCCGTCTCCAGACGCTGGTGTCTGCCACTTACTGTGTATCCCTGGGCTCATTACTTAACCCGAGCCACAGTTTCTTCATCTATAAACTAGAAATGCTGACAGATTAAATGAGATAAATGGATGCCTAGAGCCAGCAAAGCCTGGATGTATATGTACACTTTGATCTACTACCTTCCAAAATTGAGGAACAAAGGGCTTTTCTCCACAGGGAGATCAGTCCTAATGATCTGGCCAAGATCTGCAGTATGAGAGTAAATCTAGTTCTTCGTGATAACTCTGTATCTAATATTCTCAAATCTGCTGAGCCTCTTTCCCCTGTGTACACACTCTGTAAATTCCTTTTTCATTCTCTAAATGGCATTTAAAAGTGAACAGAGTTCTTATTTAATGTGGTTAATTTATCAGTGTTTTCCATCAGGTTATCACTTTTTGTGTCCTGTTCAAGAAGTCTCAGCCTGCTCCAGGGTCTGTCTCCTTGGCTCTTGCTCATGATTTTTCTTCTGCTTTCATTGTTCCTCTTCTGCCTTCTTTTATCTTTCCCAAGCCCTGCAAGACCCAGCCCGGTGTCACTGTCTTCTCCAGATGCCCTCCTGAAATCCATTCTGGCCACCTGATTAGGTGTGCTTCTCCTTACTCCCAGAGCTCTGTGTTCATACTTCTTTCACAGCTCTCGTTACTTTGTACCAGAATCTTTTTGAATCTAACTCAGGCAGGATAGGATAGCCGCTCAAGGGCAAGGACCAGATGAAAGGACAGTAGTTTGGGGGCTTGGCTGGGAAGATATTCTCAAAGGGTTTGAGTAAGTAAATAAATGAAAGGCTTAGGTGCCCACACCTGGCCTTCTTCTCTACTTCTCTAACAGTATTTCCCAGCCTTTCTTAACCTGTTCCCCCTTTGGATGAACATAAAGATTTTGTGGGCAGATTGTGAATCCTCCAGGGAGTGTGATCCTGATTGAGAGTTAACTACGTTCTAGTGCTTCACAGAGGTCTGATCAGTAGTATCCAAAACGTAGACATGAGAAAAGAGAGGTCCTGTAATTCATTACAACCCATAGAGAGGACCCTTGCATTTTGCAGTCAGGAAGTCATTCTAATCTTTGCAGAGAGCAATTTCAGGCCAGCTCTTGGGCTGAAGCCACCCCTGCCCTGAGTCTTTTGGGTGCTCAGAGGGCTGGTCCTTTTTGAGTTTTCTGAGCAGGTGGGATTGTTGCAGGTAGGTCAGACTCTGAACTGGGAAGACTGGTGGGTTGGAAGATGGGCCTGGATACTGGAGCCTGAAGCAGCTCACCCTGTCTAGGGAGGGCCATTCTGAGCTGGTGGCAATTTTTTTTTCATTCAAAACATATTTATTGAGGGCCTACTGTGTGCCAGGCAGTGTTCTAGCCACTCAGGACACAGATTGTGAACAAAACACAAAAATCCTTATATAAACATGGTAAGCGGGAAACAAAAATAGTGTGTTAGATGGCGATAAGTGGTATGGAGAAAAATAAACCAGGAAGGGAGGAATAGGAGTGGTGAGGGGTCGCAGGTTGGAGGAAGGTTTTTTTTGGTTTTGTTTTTAAAGATTTTAATTTTAAGTAATCTCCACACCCAATGTGGGCTCACACTTGCAACCCTGAGATCAAGAGTTGCATGCTCTACTGAGACTGAACCAGTTAGGTGCCCTGAAGAAGGTTTTTTTGCTTTTTTTGTTTGTTCGTTTGTTTTAAGTTTTATTTATTTATTTTGAGAGAGAGAGAGAAAGAGAGAGAGCTCGTGCCGAAGGGGCAGAGAGAGAGAGAGAGAGAGAGAGAGGGAGAATGAATCACAGGCAGGCTCTGTACTATTCGTGCAGAGCCCAATGTGGGGCTTGAACTCACAAAACCATGAGATCATGACCTGGGCTAAAATCGAGAGTCGGATGCTTAGCCAACTGAGCCACCCAGGAGTCCCAAAGAAGGTTTTTAGTAGCAATTTTGTCAATGCTAATTTTTTACAGTGTGGTCAGGGAAGGCCTCACTAAGAATAAGAAGGGGGCATGTGACCCAAGTCCTGGGAGCAGAAGGAGCAGGCTCTCTTGGGGGGTGTGCTTTAGTTACAGGGCATGGCAGGTATGAAGGCCCTGAGGTAGCACGTGCTTTGGGTGTTTGAGGAAGTAACAAGGAAGGCAATGTGGCTAGTGTGGAAAGAGTAAGGAAAAGTAGTCGAAATGAGGTCAGAGGTATCATTGGGCCCCAGATGATGAAGGGCCTTGTGAGTCATTGCAAAGACTTGCTTTTACTTTGGGAGCCATGTCAGGGTTTTCAGCCGAAAGATGGCAAGATCTGCACTAATGCTGGTGGTAGGTTATTGAGAGTCTGCTCTGATAGTTACTGTTTTCTCAGTGAAACAGGAAGCAAAGTCAGCTAGAAGAGTAAGAAAAGGGAAGAGGTTTTACGACTGAGAATTTGGGGAAACCTAACCCACTGGCTAGAGACTTCAAGTGTGTTCCCTCTTCGTTCTGAGTATCCTCTGTTTTTTGTAGATGGCTTCTCATTGGTTTCCATGTTCTCATTATAGAGGTAGGGTATTCTCCCTATGCTACAGAATGGAAGTATTGAGACTTGCACAGTCCCTTTGGCCCTTCCTATTCCCTAGTTCTCTTCTGAGAAAGTAGGCTTGTGGGTGGTGTGTTTTTTAGAGCAGGGGAGGCATCTTTCCATCAGTCAGGTTGAACTCAGCTAGATTGGAGAGCATGGGAAGGGTCAGAAGGAGGTCAAGACTTAGGATCAGGAAAGGCTTCAGAAAGAAGTCGACACTTGAGTTGAATATTTAAGAAAGAATGAGGGAGGAGGACATCAAGATAGAAGGAATTGGTTGAACAAAACCTCGAAGGCATGAACGTTACTGGAACGTGCAGGAAATGGCAACCAGTCTGCTGTGGCTGGCCAGAGGAAGGCACTGCTGTGAGACAGGTCTGTGGCCTTTGATTCATCATCATGATTATGGGACCCACTTCTTGCCAAAGTGAAAGAGGGCAATCGCTTCTTGGCCTTTTGGCTAAGATCAAGTGCAAAGTGAAAGAGGGCAGTGGTTAGCCCCCAGAAGCAGGGCTCTTGGTGGGGCAAGCCTCTGTTCTACTTCCTTTGTCCAAGTGTTGCCAAGTCATTGGACAGAGCAAGCTCCGTTGTCCTGGCAGAGCCGGGTTCAGCTGCTTGCTGACAGGCTGAGTTTCCAGACTGGCTGAAACAACCATGCTGGGTTTTTAAAACTATCTTGGAAGCCACCAGATTTCCTTTGGCCTGCAATTGCCTAACAAGCCCTCAACCCATTTCAGGCCTTCAGGAAACACTTAAACCCAGCTTCCAACCTCCACAGAATCTGTACTGAAGTGGAGAAGGACCATCTGGCAGGAAAAGGGATTGAAAATGGTTGAGGTTGAAAACCCAAACTTATAGGCCCTCTTTGAGGAGGAGGGTTGGGAAAGAGGATGTGGGAGTGATAAATGGACAGTGAAGAGATGGAAAGAGCTTATTTTTTTTTAATTCTTATTTAACAACAACAACAACAAAAAAATCGTCTTTTCCCGTGGCTGCATGAGGAAGATTTCAGCTTCACGGTGACCTGTAAAGACACCCAGCGCTTCTGACTTCCCAGCAAAATAAATCTCAGTTCCTCTCCACTCGACCAGCCTTATGATCCCCTTGACATTTTTGCTTGAAGGGCGTTCTGGACCTAGAATCCCGGAACCTGGGGCTGGCATGGAAAAGCTCCAAGGTATAAGGTATGTAGAAGTAGTGACAGAGAAGAAGGGTCTGGCATTTTGGAGGGAAGTACGGGATAGAGTTGAGAAGATTGTTCCTGGCTCCCTTTCTAAAGTGTCTGTTGCCTACCCACCCAACCTCTGAGCCCACTTTGTCCCTTTTCCCTTGTAAGGCCTTGCTTTTAGGCACAGCAGAGCCAAAGACAGGTTATAGGGCAGATAACCAGTGAGAAATGAATCGGGAAAGGAGGGGAGGAAAAGGGGGATGAAGGAGGAGATGCCATCGTGAATGAGATGAAGGCAAAATTCCCAGGAATGGCCTTTCCTTGTGGGTGTGTTGGATGAGAACCTGTTACTGCGGCAGCGTTCAGGAAGATAATGGGGGTATTTGTGAGGAGATTGATTGAAAGCCCTGAGGTGAACAAGATTGGCTGAGGGGTAGGAGGAAAAGGCCCGCCATTGACATTCTGATGGGGTGGCAGCCACAGCTGGACGACTCTCTCTGGTCAGCTTTACAGCATCTGTGACTTTGGGAAGAGAAGGAGCGCCCCGTGTAGGGGGATTTCTAGGGCCCTTTGTCATCCTTGCCTCTGACTCCTTGGGGGCCCTCTTCTCTAATCACTTAACAAGTCAGTTAACATTTAGTTGAGCCCCTAGGGAAGAACTAGCTAGAACTACCCCATAGCTTTATCAGCCACGTGGAGACAGAGGCGGCCAGCATGGCAGGAGAGCAGTGTCGCTGACCTCCCTAGGAATGCCAAACTACAGAGAGGCTGTGCAGGTGAGCTGTTAGTCCAGGCAGAGCCATGAAAGGGAGACAAAGCCCTTCCCACCTTAGTCTAATCCAAAGACATCTGCTGGAGGAAGGAAAGACTCAAACACTCATACTTTTGAGAACCCTGGTTTGAGTCGTTAAAGGGAACTCATTCTAATGATGTCCCTCCCTGAAGCTGGTAGCGCCAATGTTGGTTGCTGGGACTCTTGAAGAAGGAAATTAAAGACCTAAGCCCTCCTCCGGGGAGCCGCTGGTCTGTTTCTTTTCTTGGCCAGGGACCAGTGATGAGGAAAGTTTACAGGAGGGAGTGAGTAAGAAGGTAAGGAGGGTCTGAGTAGGTGTTCCCTGGGCAGGGGTAGTAGGCATGTTGACCTCACCATGGTCAGACTACAGCTGTACAGACCCGTACAATCTTTAGGTTGCAACCAGGTTCTCAGAGCACACATGGAGCTCTGTTCCCTTTCCCACCTTTTCTTTCCCTTCGGGCTGCTTCCTAAGCTGCCCCTTCCATGTGGGAGATTGCTGAAGACATTAGTGGAATGTAGTTGTTAGCGGAAATTCTCTTACATGGTTTAGAGGTTTCCTTTGTCTCGTGTCTTGACTTCTAACCTGGACTAGTAAAGCACAGTGCTTGACAGTGCCTGTCTTTCCTCTCAGTGGCGACTTTAACCCTAGCAGAATGGGAGGCTTCCATCCAGATACCTGCATCTGTTCCTCATCACCCTCAAGCTTCAAATGTCTCCTCCTTCAGGGCAAGGCATATTGTCACGTCCACAATTAGGCACAGGGGAAAGTATCATACAGACGTTTAGAAATACCACCTAAACAAAGGGGAACAGTTTTTTTGCTCTAGGATCAGAAGGTTCATTCTTAGAGGCTGGGTATCCCTCTGAAGGAACTCTCTTCAGAGACTGACCTGATGGTCCCTTCTTGGACCTTCAGAGAACACAGATGTTCTCTGTGGCCATGGGATTGGATTGTAGGGAGAAGTGGGAGAGAGAATTGCACGAGCAACTCCTTGCTAGCCTGAGCAAAAACTGAGAGCCTTTCAGAGGTCTTTCCTCCTGTGGCAGTGAGGAGAATAAATAGGGGGTTTCAAGTGGCTAAGGAGCCCACACTAGAATGGGCTCCTCTTCCTGCACTGCTCAAGCCCAGCTGTCCAGACCCTTTGTTTGTGTGGATGCTCCACCGGAAGCATGCGCCTGGCACAGTACCTCCTAACCCTTCCCTGCTGGGACTCTGGCTGGGGCTGTAGCACTCACCTGCTGATAGAGAGTCAGGTCACAGAGCTGAGTAAAGCTGGCCAGCTGCAGGCATTGGGTGGGGAGGGACAGCAGTAAATTGGAGAGAGCTTGCTGCGTCTAAGTGGGCCACTTCTGGAGCACCTCGGTGGCTCAGTCAGTTAAACGTCCAACTCTTGGTTTCAGCTCAGATCACGATCTCACAGTTTGGTTCAAGAGTTTGAGCTCCACCTTGGGCTCCCCAGTGACAGTGTGGAGCCTTCTTGGGCTTCCCTCTCTCTCTCTCTCTCTCTGCCCTTAACCTTGCTCCCGCTGTCTCTTTCTCTCTCAAATAAAACAATACAAAAGTAAAAAATAAACGGGCCACTTTTACTCAGTCTAGCCAATCGTTGCCACACAAAATGCAGACAGTGACATCAGATTTTGTGATTTTTCAAGAGAAGCCAGAATCTGATTTTTATTTGCATTTTATTTGTACCCACCCACTTTTTAAAAATGTTTGACAACCAGGGGCACCTAGGTGGCTCAGTTGGTTGAGCATCTGACTTCAGCCCAGGTCATGATCTTGCATTTCACCAGTTTAAGCCCTGCATCGGGCTCTGTGCTGACAGCTCAGAGCCTGGAGTCTGCTTCAGATTCTATGTCTCCCTCTTTCTCTGCCCCTCTCCTGTGCATGCTCTGTCTGTCTTTCTCTCAAAAATAAATAAATGTTAAAAAAAATGACAATTCAAAATTTTTAAAAATAAAGAGAAGGCTAGATGAGACCTATTTTTTGGCTCTTGCAAACCATCAGTTTATATCTCCAGGTATAAACTCTTTTTTGCAGGGGTTTACAGTGAGGAGAAAGTGAGGAAAGCTGATGTTGGGTACCAGAGGTGGGTGGCAGGGAGAGTTGTTTTGAGATACAAGAACACTGACCACACCTGAAAATTGAGGAAATGTTTAGAGGAGACATTGATAATGCTTTCTCTGGATCTCATATTGTACTTGCTTCTTTGTCATTGAGGGTCAGTGGTTCTGTGCAGGGTGGGAGCAGCTGAGGGGTAGGAGGCAGAAGAGGAGCTGAATGAACATCCATCTTTTATTTGCTTACAGCTGGGAAAATCCTTAGGAGGATAGTCACTAGTGACCCTTTGTACCCTTCCAAGTCCTCAGAAAGTGGTAGGACACAAGTATTAACGCTTGCAGGTATATAAACTAGCTTAAAAGGCAAATTCCTAGGCCCCATTCCTATAGATTCCCACTCAGGAGGTGGAGGTGGGGCCTGGGACTCTATTTTTAACAAGCAGCCCACTAATGTTAAGGAAAGTGAGTGCACAGTGGAGTCAGGACAGAGCTGAGGCCACATTCCCGCTCTGTTCCTTCACCACATGAGTAATCTTGGGCCAGTTATTCAGTCGCTCTGAAACTAAAATCTCCTGATGGAATGGGCCTGTATCATCACTACCTTAGAGTGGTGAGAGCAGAATTAGAAGATGATTAGAGGTAATGCAGAGACCTGGCTCTGAGCTGTGGCACTGGTGCAGGCTAACCGGGCCCAAATTCCTGCGTGGCCACTTTCTAGACAAGTGACTTGAGGCAAGCTATTTAACTGCTCTGTACCTTGGTTTCCTTGGTATATGTAAATAATAATAGTACCTACTTCACAGAGTTGTAGGATTAAGCGATTTAAAACATGTGAAGCACTTATAACTTCAGCTATTACAATTATATATAAAGAATGTAGCAGCATGTCTTAATAAATGTACCTTTGCTTTTCCTTAGGCCTCTAACTGTTGGTAACAAATAGGTTAAGGCTCACTTCAGATGTCACTTCCCTATGAGACGTTCCTGCGGTTTACTCTTTACTTGACTCTTCTCTCTTTATAGTTACATCCTCCGGGGCAGGGACCATGTCTGTCCATTTTTATATTCTAGTACCTTGCACAGTGCTTAGCATAGAGCAAACAGGTCAAATGACAGTACCTAGCGAGTCTGAAAATGACTTAAGGTTGGGAATGGAGTGGTTGCCTTCCAAATACCTACAGAAACGTGACCTGGAAGAAAAGCCTTTTGTTAAGCTTCTGTGTGCCAAGGCAATCACATGAGGTAGGTCATGTTGTTATTATAGCTCTTATAGTGACAAAGTTGAGTCTTTGAAACACACTTGTGCAGCGTCACTTAACTAACAGTTGATAGAGGCAGGGTTGGACTTAGTTATTTGACCCCAAGTCAGGTGTTCTTCCCACTGCACCTCAAGTACCTGGGACTGTAGTTTCTCTGTCTCAATGCAGAGTTTGTGGAAAAATTCTAAGTGTACCAAATTATAGTCCTTTCTCTGGATAGTCCTACTCTTCAGATAGTTGTCTATAATTTGCTAGAGCTGGGTTTTTGAGCAACTCGTCATTGGTGGTAGATGCTAATTGAACAACTTCATTTTCTAAACATGCAGTTTCTTCTTGGACTTTGCCACTGATGGGCCTGAGAACTAGCAAAACAGTCTCTCTCAGCCCCCTTCTCTGCTCCTGCTCAGTGGGCATTTCCTCTAACTGGAGTGTCTTCTTCCCTTGCAGCCAGACTAGCCAAGGTATCAGACTGAAAGCATAGATGAGAACCTGGAGTTGCTCTTAGGACCCTGGGAGAAGCAGTGTCCCCCAGGAAGCCAGCCATTCAGAGTGCTCAAGTCTGAGCTTCAGATGTAAAGGGTTAGCCTGTGCCTTAGCTCCTCAAGCCCCTAGATTATTCCCTGATCTGATAGACCTGGCCTAGTGACAGCAGGTGGGAGGAAGGATGATGAGTTGGCATCTCTGTTCTTCTGACTAAGTGGGTCCTTTCTGGGGCTCTCAGCAGTACCTGCCCAAGATGCCTGAACTCCTAGGCTACTTTTGAGAATAGCAGCTGCGATCTTGCAGAAATGTGATCAAGAGTCCTTGCCATGGACCTCGTAACAATATTGATCCACTCCTCTCCTGGTCACCTCTTCACAGGACTTTTCTTCTTGGCCCAGGCAAATGTCAGAGTCATCTGTATTTTTCTTTGTTACGAAGTTGACTCTGTCTTCTCATATTCAGCTACATAAAAGCATTTCTGAGCAGTGGGTTCACCCTCCTTAGATCAGAAATATGGGGAAAGAAAGAATATATTTTTTATCATGTTATTTTAATATCTTTCAGTTTCTGGTCTTTCCACAAATCTTATGCCCTTTCCCTGAGGATCTGCCCTGGAGCTGCTAGAGCATGTCTAGTGTTGTTTTGATGGGTTATGATGGTTATTGCGACCATCGTTACTATGGGCACGGTTGAAAGCTGATGCTTAGCAAGTTGATTCCTTGTAGTACTGGGCTCCCTGAGGACCCTGAGAACTGGCCTGGGAAAGCTTGCAGAGGCTGCTTCTTCTCTCCTTCTTCTTTTGCGCACACAGCCATATGCCAAGCACTTAACTTGGCACTGGTCTGGGGCAGATAAAGAATAGCTCATGAGAGCCAGTGTCCACATGCTGGTGGCAGGATCGACTTCTCCTCCTCATTATTATCATCATCATCATCACCGTCATCACGAACATTATGCTGTATCCTTAGGTTTATAAAGATTTTTTTTCCCCCAAGAGGTAGAGAAGGCTTTTTCTCTACTTTATCAAGGATAAAAGTGAGTCTCAGGTTTGGTTTTCTTTTTTCAAAAGCATCTGCAGTCTTCTCATTGGAGGGACGTTTCATTACTATCACCTGATGTTTGCTAGCTCCTTCCTCCCTTTCCAACTCCCACTTTACCTGCCCCCACCATCAATAAAACCACAACCCTGAGAGCCTCCATGAAGTTAAAGAAATCAGAGGAAGTGCATTTCATGTTGAAATTAGGAAAGAACTGGGAATGATAACAAGAGTTATGGTTTGGCTCATTTTTGCCATTGAGACCATCGCTTATCTGTACCAAGGTAATAAGTAAGATGGCCTCCAGTATTAAGGTCTTTAGTGGCTGTAAATAAACATGTTAAAAAAAATCTTTTTTTCTAAATCCAAGTTAATTAACATGTAGTGTAATAATGACTTTCAGGAGTAGAATTTAGTGATTCATCACTTACATATAACACCCAGTGCTCATCCCAACAAATGCCCCCCTTAATACTGTCACCCATTTAGCCCATCCCTCCACCCAGCACCCCTCAAGCAACCCTCAGTTTTTTCTCTGTATTTAAGGTTTGCCTCCCTCTCTCTTTTTATCTTATTTTTCCTTCCCTTCCCCTATGTTCATCTGTTGGGTTTCTTTTTTTTTATTATAATAGTTTATTTTCAAATTGGTTTACATATAACACCCAGTGTTCATCCCAACACGTGCCCTCTTTAATGTCCGTCACCCCCTCTCCCCCTTCCCTCACCTCCCTCTACATATGAGTGAAATCCTGTGATATTTGTCTTTCTCTGACTGATTTATTTTGCTTAGCATAATACCCTCCAGGTCCATCCATGTTGTTGGAAATGGCAAGGTTTCATTCTTTTTCATCACCAAATAATATTCCATCTATCTATCTATCTATCTATCTATCTATCTATCTATCCACACAGACCACATCTTCTTTATGCATTTGTCTTTATCCATTTGGGCTCTTCCCATAATTTGACTATTGTTGAAAGTACTGCTATAAATATTGGGGTGTATGTGCCCCTTCAAATCAGCATTTTTGTATCCCTTGGATAAATACCTAGGAGTGCAATTGCTGGGTCATAGGGCAGTTCTATTTTTAATTTTTTGAGGAACCTCCGTACCATTTTCCAGAGTGGCTGCACTAGCTTGCATTCCCACCAACAGTGCAAAAGCGTTCCTCTTTCCCTGCATCCTCACTAACATCTGTTGTTGCCTAAGTTGTTAATTTCAGCCATTCCGATAGATGTGAGGTGGTATCTCACTGTGGTTTTGATTTGTATTTCCTTAGTGATGAGCGATGTTGAGCATCCTTTCATGGTTCTGTTAGCCATCTGGATGTAAATAAATATGTTTAACTGTCACATCGAAATGTACTTCATTTTGGTACATGTGATGGAAATGCCAATCAGAGTGAGAATGACTGGTCAGCTTCCACGAAGGGGTGCTAGTTCAGGCCAGAATGTACACTCACATTGGAAATATGCTTGGTTTATCAGTTGTATTCTCTCTCACATTCACTCTTCAAGACACTTAAAAAATTTTTTTATGCCCTTAATTTTTATTTTAACACTCACTCTAAAATTCATGCATTTCACTTGTTTTAGTATCTTCAGAGTTGTGACACCATCACCACTATCTAATTCAAATACTTTTTTCCACCCCAAAAAGAAGCCCGTTCTCATTACAGTCATTCCCAAGTCTGCTACTCTCAACCCAACTTAGGCAATCACTAATTTACTTTCTGTCTCTATGTAAGCCTATTCTGGACATTTTGTAAAATTGGCACCAGGGTCCATGCATGTTATAGAATGTATCAGTATCTCTCATTCCTTTTTTATGTCTGAATAATATTCCATTTATGGATATACCATATTTTGTTTATGCGTTCATTCATTGATGGACGTTTGGATTTGTTTCTACTTTTTGGATATTATGAATAATGCTGTTATGAACATTTGTGTGCAGGTATTTGTGTGGGCACAGTGTTTTTATTTCTCTTGGATATAAACCTAGGAGTGGATCATGCTGGGTCATATGGTAACTCTGTGTATAACTTTTTGAGGAACTATCGAACTGTTTTCCAAAATGGCTGCACCATTGTATATTCTCACCAGCAATGAATGAAGGTTCCAGTTTCTCCACAGCCTCACTAAAACTTTTTTAAATCTTTTTAATTTTTAAATTAAAAAATATTTTAAAAAATATTTGTTTATTTTTGAGAGAGAGTGAGAAGCAGAGCGTGAGCAGGGAGGGGTAGAGCAAGGGGAAGACACAGAATCTGAAGCAGATACCAGGCTCTGAGCTGTCAACACAGAACCTGATGCAGGGCTTGAACCCACGAACTGTGAGATCACAACCTGAGCTGAAGTCAGATGCTTAACCGACTGAGCCACTCAGATGCCCCTTAATTTTTAATTTTTTTATTTTTACACATCTCTTTATTACATATGTTCTGCCTGACTATCGGACTCAAGATTCTGCGGGTTGCAGGGGCTAGAGCCAGATAAAATGCATGGTCTACTTTGTAAACAGTCAGTGAATATAATGTCCTGTAACATCACCTAAACTGTTTTAGTAAACAAATATTCTACTATAGCAGGGGTCAGGAAACCACGGCCCATTGGCCAAATCCTAGACATTTACCACTTGGTTTTGTAAATACAGTTTTACTGAAACATAATCATTTATGCCTATTAATTTACATACTGTCCATGGCTATTTTCATATTGTATGAAGAGTTCAGCAATTGGAACAGAGAGTGTATGACCCATATAGCCTAAGATATTTATTATTTAGGCCTTACAGAAAATTTTGCCTACTCCTGTTCTAGATACAAATTAGTATTCTGAGAAAAAAAAAAGTGGGAAGGAGTTCCACATCACATACATCCAAGAAGTGGCATATCTCTTCATGAAAATTTAAATTTTACGCTAACAAGAAAAAAATATAGAGTTCTGCATAAGTATAAACGTACATATACATATACAAGCTCACACATATATATCAACTTGATTTTACACCATTACTTTACAGACTTCTTTTAAAATTGAAATCCAAGTTAACATATATATAGTTTAATAATGTTTTCAGGAATAGAATTTAGTGATTCATCACTTACATACAATACCCAGTGCTCATTCCAACAAGTGTCCTCCTTAATGCCCCTCATCCATGGAGCCCATCCCCAGCCCCACCACCCCGCCAGTTTGTTCTCTATATTTAAGAGTCTCTTGGGGCACCTGGGTGGCTCAGTCAGTTGAGTGTCCGACTTCGGCTCAGGTCATGACCTCACGGTCTGTGAGTTCGAGCCCCGCATCGGGCTCTGCGCTGACAGCTCAGAGCCTGGAGCCTGCTTCGGATTCTGTGTCTCCCTCTCTCTCTGCCCCTCCCCCACTCATGCTCTGTCTCTCTCTGCTCAAAAATAAATAAACATTAAAAAAAAAAAAAGAGTCTCTTATGGTTGTCTCCCTCTCTGTTTTTATATTATTTTAGCTTCCCTTCTCTTTTGTTCATCTGTTTTGTATCTTAAATTCTACTTATGAGTAAAATCATATGATACTTGTCTTTCTGACTGACTTATTTCGCTTAGCATAATACACTCTAGTTCCATCCATGTTGTTGTAAATGGCAAGATTTCATTCTCTTTGATCACGAAGTAATATTCCATTGTATATGCGTATATACCACATCTTCTTTATCCATTCATCTATCAGTGGATATTTGGGCTCTTTCCATAGTTTGGCTATTGTTGACAGTGCTCTTATAAACATTGGGTTGCATGGGCCCTTTCGAATCAGCACTCCTGTATCCTTTGGATAAATACTTAGCAGTGCAATTGCTGGTCATAGGATCGTTCTATTTTTAATTTTTTGAGGAAACTCCGTACCATTTTCCAGAGTGGCTGCACCAGTTTGCATTCCCACCAACAGTGCAAAAGGGTTCTTCTTTCTCCACATCCTCACCAACATCTCTTGTTGCCTGAGTTGTTAATTTTAGCCGGAGGTACAGAGAGAGAGAGAGAGAGAGAGAGAGAAAGAGAGAGAGAGAGAGAGAGAATCCCAAGCAGGTTCCCTGCTGTCAGTGCCAAGCCCATTGTGAGGCTCAAATCACAAACTGTGAGATCATGACCTGAGCCAAAAGCGAGTCAGACACTTAACCCACTGAGCCACCCAGGCACCCCTCATTGCCAGTATTTAGAAGTAAAATTGATTTTAAAAATATTACCCTGTATCCTGCAAACTTGCTTGACTTTATATATTAGGTTTAAGAGTATTTTAGTGGAATCCTTTGGATTTTCTACATACAAGATTATACCATCTGCAAATAAGAGATAATTCTACTTCTTTTCCAATCTGGATGTACTCTTAAGTTTTAACCTTTTTCTTCCTTTTATTATTTTCACATAAAATAATGTTCCCTAAAGGATAGTGATATATTAGCTAACTCTATATGGTACATGAATGGATATTTTTCACTTTGTCAGTACTTAAATACCATAATGTATATTACTTTTATCTTAATGGATATTATAAAAAATATGATAACTCATAATTTTATGGTATTGGGTCATATGTTACTTTATCAGAATATCCTTTCCTGAACCTTCTATTTAAAATAACAGATCTTCAGGGCTCCTGGGTGGCTCAGTCAGTTAAGCATCCAACTTCAGCTTATGTTATGATCTCACGGTTCATGAGTTCAAGCCCTGCATTGGGCTCTGTGCTGACAGCTCAGAGCCTGGAGCCTGCTTTGGATTCTGTGTCTCCCTTTCTCTCTCTGCCCCTCCCCTGCTCACACTCTGTCTCTCTCTCTCAAAAATAAACAAACATTAAAAAAAATTTTCTTGAAGGCACCTGGGTGACTCAGTCAGTTGAGCGTCCGACTCTTGATTTTGGGTCAGGTCATGATCTCACCATTCCTGAGTTTGAGCCCCACATTGGGCTCTGTGCTGATGGTGCAGATCCTGCTTGGAATTCTCTCTCTCCTTTCTCTCTGCCCCTCCCCTGCTCACATGCTCTCTTTCTGCCTCTCAAAATAAATAAATAAACATTTTTAAAAAGTTAAAAAAATAAAATAAAGTAATAGATCTTCTTTACTCTCCTTCTACCTTGCTTCATTTTCTTCTTCATACTACCTATCATCACCATATATATTATACACAAATGTACACTGATACACACAAGCATGTGACATGTGTAGGTTTATTGTCTGTTTCTCCCCACTAAGATATAAGCTCCCTAGGGCAGAGACTTCTTTTCGTTCTTTGCTGGATGGCAGTGCCTAGGACATGGGTGCTCAGTAAACATTTGTATTTGTTGAATGACTAAATGATTAATTATATATATAGAACAAGGTTAAACATTTTGAGACAAGCAAGTCAGTTTCAGATTGATTCAAGAACAATACTAAATAATAGTTGTTCAGGAGGTATGCAGATAAGGTAGAATTCGTAAAGGCTCTGTGGCACACTAGAAGTTTAAGACTCTCTAAGAAACAAGAAGAGGTAGGGTGGAGATGGAGTTTTGTCATTTTCTGTGAAGTAATAAGTTATCTGTTAGCTCATAGACTCGTTCCCTAACTCAGATCGGGATCCCTTGAGGCTCCTATGGTATGACACATGGAATTAAATATATGTGGGAAAGTGGTTCCTACCACCCGCCACACAAACCCTCCTGGCAGTTTTGGAGGTCATCTGGAAATGTTCGAGGTGCTTTTGGCTGCCCATGGAAACTTGGCTTATGGGCCTTGTCTTCTTTTCAGGGCTCTGGGTTTTCAGAAAGCCGAAATGACCATGACTGCCAACAAGAATTCCAGCATCACCCACGGAGCTGGAGGCACTAAGGCACCTCGGGGGACTCTGAGCAGGTGAGCAGGGGAGCACTGATGGGGGAATGGGGCTCCCTGGAGGGTGGCATCAAGGGCAGCCATATGGCTTTGGTCCAAAATGTAAACGATTGTCATCATGACTCTGATGGTCAGCCAGGTGAATGATCTGGGCCCAGCTCATGCTGACAATGAAGCAAAAGCCATTTCTAATCTATATGCCATTTTCCAGTTTGTAAGTGTTCATAGGAGAGAGCAAACAGGGACCCTAAAACAGATTTTGATTTGTGCTGTTAGAGGAGCCTAGGCCTCCAGGAATGGAGCCAGCAAGAAGCAGCTGATGTTCTCCTGGCTGTGTCCTTTTCCTAAGACGGGGACAGCTTGGGGGCTGCGCCTGAGCTAGGCTACACTGTCCTGAGGGAGGCTGACCACACTGGGGTCAGGGGTGGGGAGGCAGTTATGCATATTAGCACAAGTTCCACGCAGAAGTCCAGATTCTAAAGAATATGGGCTGGGCTGTCAACAAAGCAGCTTGGGAATTTTAGTCACTGTAAGCTGTAATCCACTTTTCTGGCTTTGTTTTCTTTTTAAAAGTGGGAATATAGAACAATAGAAAAACCACAGAGTTTGAAATTGTATACAGTTGACTTCAAGTCCAAGCTCTGGATTTGAGATAGTGAGATCTCAGGGCACTTTCTTATGCCCCTAAATCTTAGTTATTCATCTATGAAATAATGATAATAGTACTTATCTCACAGAGTTGCTGTGAGGATTAAATGAGATAGTATATGTCAGTGCTTAGTGTAGTGCCTGGCATAAAGCTTCTCAATAAATATTAGCTCCTTCCCTGCAATGGGGTAAAAGCTTCCAGAGCTGGAAGATAGAGGTACTGCTCTCACTAGGGATTCACAAGTTTTGGTCAAGGCTGGATGCTGATGTCCTTAAAGAACCTCTGGGCTCTTTTATTAAAGCCATGTACCTTTCCTTGCCTCTTCTGCTGAATTTAAGGTGGATAAATTTGACTTTTGGGACCTCACCCAGTAGAAGGGATAGCTATGAGAAGAATGCTCAGCTTAGGTTGGGATAAGGCTGGTTCCTCTCTGGGCTATGCAGTGCCAGGCTGAAGCTGATAGGGTGTGGCATTCTCAAGTCTATCCAAAGCTGGTGTGAGTTGTTTGGTTCATTCAGAACTGGAATCAAGATACGGTTGGCAGAATGGGGCACTGCACATTGTCCCTAAGAAGTGACCGCTGTGAACGAGGCAAGAGGAGTTTCCTGCACCACACATTCAAGGTTTGGTCCCAGTGGAAATGGCCTGGATGGACTATGTCAACCAGACAGAGACTGGGAGGTTCTGGAACTTAGGCACACAAATTGGATAGCCACTTTGTGGCAGCAGGACCAACAAGAACAGCCCCTACCTCCTGCCCTTGCACCTCCTCTAACCTAGGTAGAGTTTCTTGCATACTCGCTTCCCTGAACTGGGTGAGCTGGAGAATGGCAGGGACTAACAACTTCTTGGGTAAAATAGGTAGAAAACCTGAACTCTCCCAGGCCATGTTGGTGGTCACAGCAGAAGCAGATCTAGATCTCAGAGTCATTGTCTCCCATTGTCTGCTTCCGGGGAACCTCCTTGCTCGGCTCTCACCAGTCTGGTGGCATGTTATTAAGACTGAGTTGGCAGGTGGAGACTGGGAACTAAGGTTCCTATTTAAAAAACAAAAACAAAAACAAAAAAACAAAAACCATGAGACTGTAGCATTAAAATAAGCATTATTTGTGATTGTATAGTTTTATTCTTAATTTTAAAGAAATAGTATATTTAGAACCTGAATTAGAAATTACCATACCAGCAGCCTTCAACTCCTTCAAATATTCATTTTTTCTTCCAATTTCTACTATGTGGGAGATGGAATGGGAGATGCAGGTTTTACAACAAGTCACATGGCAGAATCTGGGCCACTGACAGGTACCTATTTCTGTTTGGAAAATATATACCTACATGTTTTAAATATTTTTAGAAATTGCTCTTCCTTGAGCTTCCTAGCATGCTTGCCATGATAACATGATAGATGATGTTCGTAGATATCTGAGCATCTGATGTGCCTAAAAAAAGCGTTCTTCCAGCCTTTCTTCTAAGTGTTCACTTCTCTTCTTTCCTGTCATATGTCTGCTTCCCTTCCTCCTTCCTTTCCTGGACTTTTAGCATGGAGTCATAGGCCTCTGTGGCTAGCTATATCCTTTTCTCAGAGGCTACTGTTGGACTGTGGGTGCTATTTTGAAATTGTCATCTGGTAGTTTCCCTGGCTGTCTTCACCCCTAGCCGTATCTAGGGGGTGTTCTTTGGGCCGAGTAGGGCACTAAATCACCAGTTCATTTAGGAGTCACTGTCAATGAACTCACAGGACTTTTCTCTCAGGTGCCAGGCTCTGTGGTAGACAATGGGGGACAAAGAAGAATGATCCATTCTCTTTCTTCAAGGCATTTACAACTTGGATTGATGACCTTGGCAGCTGAATTTCTTAGTCTGACTTTTCAGTAGATGTTTGGCAATGACCTAAGGCCCTTTTTATCATTGCTAGCCCAAGGGTCTCAGTGGAAAAAGACTCCTTGGTGTGATGGGAACTTTGGTTGGGGAGTACAAGAGTGCTAGGACCTGGGAGAGCTCGGCGTTTGACTCCCTGGCTGCTTTGGGGACCTTCACATCATCCACATGGAGGCAGAGGAACCCAGTGGTACTAAGAGGCATTTGTATCTCACTTTCGGGATAGAAGGTACTCGGGGGCATGGAATGGTGGGAAAGGTGGGATGGGAACTGTCGGGATAGGTATTGGCAAGGTAGTGCTCTTAATTTGAATGAGACTTCACTTGAGCCAGTATGGGTTAAAGATCCTGAACTCCATTTGATTTTTTGGTTTTTGTGCGTGTTTTGCTTATTTATTTCCTTCCTTTTCCACTGCAACCCAGTATTCATTGGCAGGATATACAGGAAGAAGAAATCTAAGCCTTTTCATTTGACCACAAAAGTTTTGTTCTTTGCTATGTTTTGGTCCCTGGGAGCAGATTACCCTTTCTCTTTGTTGATGGGGCAGAATAGGCACATTATTTCACCCTTAGGTGCCAGACACACCCTCCTCACAAGTTGTTCCCACTCTAGTTCGTATTTAGTTCTAGGAGTGGGAGGTGGGATTCTCAAAGGTCCCCTGGATTTCAGAGGCCGTGCTTTATGATGTTGGTGTTGATGACCTCGGGTGGGACTAGAAGCAGAGTGGCGACTTGCAAACCAGGAAGTGTTGTGTTCAAAGTGAATTCAGACACCCGTGTGGGGTGAACTCTACTACTTGTTGCCCTCAGGGGATTTCACTTGTGCCGTAAGGCCTGGCAGGCAGCAGGGGATGTTCTCAGAAGACTTGTCATGCCTGCCGATTTCCTTGACACCTTCTTCACTGTGAACCTCCGGCACCGGGTCATTGCTACATGGAAATATAGGCTGTCGGTATTGTGTTTGGGAACCTTGCTTCTGGATGTAGGTGCAAGAAACCCGGGCACCTATAAAAATGTAGGCTTCTTGGGGTCAAGGACTTTGATTGACTTCTTTCTGTCTCCCTTGAGCCTGGAACAATGCCTATTATGTGGAAGATGATAACTATTTGTTGACCAGTTGGTTAGATGTCTGGGTGATGAGCCTCTTGGAGAATAGGCTGCGGTGCTATTTGAGTCCTTATGGTACCTTCCTAATAGGTCTGATTAACTTTGGGCTCCCTTTCCATCCAGTCCACAGACTCTTAGAAAAGCAGAACTGAAAAGCTCAGTCAGTATTAACCCACTTGTTTTATAGATTGGGAAGCTGAGACATAGAAAAGAACAGGTGCTGCCCTGTATACCAAGCTAATGGGAGCATGAACTCAAGCCTAGCTCTCTTGATCCTTTTGTTATTTTATTGTGCCACTACATTCACCTCCCTCTAAACATTCCTGGGATTTCCCTGCTCAAAAAATATTGTCAAGTAGGATATGGTCAAACTTGGCCTGGCCTGTAAGGCTTTCCTAAAAAGCCCTGGTCTTTTTTTCTATTCTTACCCTTCATTATTGCGTAATGCAAACCTTACATTTCTGCCAGTCTAGATGTAAATGTTACTTCTTCCCCAGCGCTTTTCTTAACCACCCAGCTAAGAGGAATTTCCCTCCTCTCTGTATTCACACTTAGAATCCTGAGTTTCGAGCCTCCAAATGGCGCTTATCGTATAGTAGCTCATAGAGTGGGTATTTGCGTGGGTCTTATTTCCCCTCTCAACTGGAACTCTTTGGAGGCCCAGCACATACTCTTTTGGAATGTTAAAGTTAGAGGGGTCTTGGGATTCATTTGGCTCAATTACTTGATGTTGCATATGAGGAAGCTAAAACCCACACAGCTAATTGATAGTGGAACTATAAATTCAACTCATATTTGCAGGTTTCTCTGCAGAGGGAGGCATTGATTTGTAAGATGGTGAAGTCCAGAGAGGTCTTGAGATCCCACTGCTAAAGTAGACACAGATCTGGACCTTGTGCCTAGATTTCAGGAAGAGGGTAAGAACTAGCAGATGGGGAAAGTCTACTGAGAGTACTGGCTGTGGGTAAAAAATAGCGCTTAAGAGCCTGTCCTGGTTCTCTCAGGAGAACCTCTGGCCTTAGCCCCCCCCCATTACTTGAGATGCTTCCTAGAATCCACCCATGATGTCATCAGTATTTGTCTGATTATTTACTGCTGCATAACAAACAACCCTAAACTTAGTGCCTGAAAACATTAATAGTCATTTATTTTGCTCACGAATTGCAGTTCGGGTAGGGCTCATTAGGGAAAGCCTGTCTCTTTTCCTCGCAGCGTTGGTGACTCAGTGGCTGGGGGCTGGAACCATCTGAAGACTTGTTCACTTACGTGTCTGTTGCTTCTGGTGGCCAGCTGGGATCTCAGCTGCAGAACACCTACGTGGGGCCTCTGGGTTTGGTTGCATGCTCTTACCGCATGATGTCTGGATTCCAAGAGTGAGCATCTCAAGAGAACAAGGCAGAAAATGCATGACATTTTAATGACCTAACCTCAGAAGTTACATAGTGTTTTTTCTCTTTTACTCTGTTGATTAAGGAGATAACAAGGTCTGCCGAAGTTCAAGGTAAAGAGCTCTATGCAGCAGTTCCAACTTGGGGCTGTGTGTGAGGGTGTTCCCCCACACCACTAAGCAATTCTCTGACACCAGCTTGGTGCCCTACAATTCAGCCCAATTCTGAGACTATCTACTAGAGTTCGCATCAGATTCCACAGGTTAAGGACTCGGAGTTTCATAAGAGGGCCCTTTCCTTCAGATGCTAATCTCAAGCCCAGGTTGTTACCTGTGCTCTGACATACTGGCTAGAAATCAGAGGTTCACAACCCCCTCCTTAAGTTCATTAGTTTACTAGAGTGGCTCAAGGAACTCAGGAAACGCATTTACTCACTAGATTACCAGTTTATTACAAAGGGTATTAATGGGTACGAATCAACATCCAGATGAAGAGATACATAGGGCCAGGTCCCAAGCAAAGGATCTTCTGTCCTGGGGAGGCCCAGCCTGGCATAGTGGCATGTGGAAGCATTCTGATTCACCAACTGGAACCCCTCTAAACCCTGCCCTTTGGGTTTTTATGGAGGCTTCAGTTACACAAGCATGACTGATGATTGATCATTGGCCGTTGGTGGTTGATTCACCCTCCAGCCCCCTCCTCTCCCTGGAGTTCAGGGGCAGGAGAACAACAGAAAGTTCCAACCCTCTAATCTGGCGGACAGCCTTCACGCTTTGGTGTAGTCCAGAAGTCACTTCATTCGCATAACAAAAGACAAGACACCTTTATCATAGTCATCACTTTGGCAATTCCAAGGGTTTTAGGAGCTCTGTGCCAGAAATGGGACTAAGACCAATTATATATTTCTTATTGTAAATCCCAGTATCACACAAGAGGAGGGAGAGTAATTCCCACTTGATGAGAGGATCATCTACATCACATTGCTAGAAGGGCATGTGAGATGGGAGAGGTTGTGGTCACTCTCTTTGGAAAATACAATCTGCCACGGTCTGCCCTCTGATTACAAAAAATTACATCCTTCCCGAATGTGAAATACACTCAGTCTCTCACCTAAGATCCCAGGTCTCATCCTTTTAATGGGATTAGCTTAAATTCTAGAATCTCTTCATGTAAGTCAGGTCCAGGTATAGAGGAAACTCTTTGGGTGCAGTCCCTTTCATTGTGTGCAGTTCCTGGACTACTGTTCCCCTTGATGTGAAGACCTATAAACTAAAGAGAATTTATATCTGCCACCCAAATACCCTGGTGGGACAGGCCTAGAGTAACTGCTGTAGATAGTTCTTTTCAGAAAGGGGGAAACAGCAGTTACAGGTTCATTGTAATTCTTATAATCAGTGAGGCCCCAAGTAACCAATTCCTTGATTAACTCTTGGTTTGACTGCCTTGGAGGCATTTATCTTGTCTCTGACTCCATCCTTGGGGCTTTTGGTTCTCCCCTGACTCTGACTCATTTTTCCTTTTCCATAAAAAGTAGCCCATTCTTGTAGGTGAGTAGTTTTCTCCAACTGCTTCATATGCATAGTATTTCAAGGGTCCAGAGTCTTCCTTCATTTTATAGTGTCTCTGTGCTTTTCAGTCCCAGCTGATGATATAGTTCCTTTAAAAACCTTGAGAGTTTCTTCTGAATTACTTTATAATCCACTGCAGTAGACAAAAGGCACGTGGACAAATCACTTCACTTCAAATCATTAGTCCTTTCCCACCTTGGGTTCTCTGTGAGACTGCTCTGGTTCTTAAGAGTCTTAGATGCTTTACTATTTACAGAGGGTCTGTAAGGCCTAATGTTAAAATTGTTAGAAGGCCTTTTTGTGTGTCTGTGAGATTTTATGAGACAATGCTTGAAAACCATTTTTTTAGGTCTTGACAAAGAATCTTCCAGATCCAGATATTTCTTCCCACTCCAGATATTTTTCAAAGAGATTTATTGAGGGATAATTAGAGTATAATAAACTGAACAGTCAAAAGTATATAGTCTGATTCGCTTACACATTTATGGACATACACACATGCAGTAAAACTGCCACCACAATCTGAAAGCCATTCTTAATTCGGGACTTTTTTTTCTTGTCTGGAGAGACTGAGAATGAAACACGTGTTAATTCCTAACACAGAAGGCCCTTTCCCATTTATGTTTCCTTTCAATTTTGCTTGAGAACTAAACCATTCCTTTTTTGGCTCATCTCTTCCTCTCTTACTGTATGCAGCTAGAAGTCAGGTGGCACCTTAGCGCTCTACTTGGAAATACCTTAAGCTCGTTCATCAAATTAAGTATATTTTCTATTTTCCATGTCACCACTGGTGACAGGATTACCAAACTTTCCAGTGTTTTTTGAGGGTCCCCTTTCCTCTAGCTTCTACTAACATTTTCCTTACTTTCCCTTAAGCCCCTCCTGACAGCCTGTCACTCAGTCCCAAGTCACTGATTTAGGATTTTGTTTCAAAAGCACCCTGTTTCTAGGTATCAAAATCTGATCAGTTATCTACTGCTACATAACTACCCCGGTGTAATTTATGGTGTAATACAATCATTTTATTATGCTCAGAGACTCTGTAGCTTAGGAATTCAGACAGCACTGCAGGGATGGCTGGTCTCTGCTCCATGATGTCTGGGTCCTTGGCTGGAAAGACTTCACAGTGTGGGGTGACTCACTGACTAGGGGCTGGTATTACCTAGAGGTGTCTTACCTTACCCGTCTGGGAGTTGATATTGGCCATTTCTGGAACCTCAGCTGGGAGCGTTAGAATACCTATGTGTGCCCTCTCTGTGTGGCCTGGGCTTCCTCACAGCATGGGAGACAGGAAGTAGAAGCTGCTGGTTTCTTGAGGCTTGGGCCTGAAAATTGGCACAGATTCGTTTCAGTTGTATTCTTTTGGTCAGGCAGTCACAGCGTCCAGACTTGAGAGGAGGGTCATTTTTATAGGAGGCATGTCAGAGAATTGGGGGACCATATTTTAAAACCATTACAAGTATCTTTAGTATGGTTTAGTGTACATTTCTCTCCCTGTTGGCTTTGCATAGTACCTGGTTCTGTTTTGTAAAGCGGTTCCATTTTTACCAGGAGATATTCCTGTAGGGCATATGTTTTACCTGCCTCAGGGAGGGCTTCTGTCTTGTAAACTCTTTGTACTACTTGGTGAGGACTTGGGGTCCCCACCCAGAGAAGAGCTCACCAGTCCTCTTTGTGCTTCCCTCGAAGTCAACTGGAAGGCAGACAGGTGTGACTTCGGTAGATTCTTAGATGTACTTTTGGAAGTGAAAAGGTGACTCAGTTTCTGCTCTGACCCTAGCTACTGTTCTCCCTACCCTGATGGCTGTGATTGACCTCAAGAATCTCTAGAGATGGTGGCTCATATGCAGCCCCACTTGTGGATGAGGCTGTTTGGGGCCCTATTGTGGGCATCCAACCATTTGAGATCAAGTTGCTTTGGGAACAGGAAGGCCAAGTTGTGAGAGTTACCCTGTCCTTTGGCTTTTTATCAGGACTGTCCCAGAGTGGGATGTCAGTGGGAGTTGTTGAACTGAGCACCTGCTCTGGCCTGGGGAACAAACTTCTGGACTTGCTGACAGGACTCAGGCAGTCTTCCTCCCCTTTCTCCTCCTGTATGACTCAGAGTATGGCCTTGAGGGATTATGGTCAGAATGTCAACACCAGAGTTGGGGCAGTCACTGAGTGGTGGGAGGATCCTGATGTCCACTGTGCCAACAAGGACCAACATCCATTGAACAGCCTGAGAATGGTGAATGGCCAACTTCTAGGCGGTTTCATTCAGAAGCAGGCTGGACACTTGTTTGGTAGAGACTGAGAATATTGGAAGCTGGACTCTGTATAATCTTACTCTGTAAACAGGCTCTCTTTATGGTATCTACAGCCCATCTTGGTGCCTCTGGGGATATTTCCTAGACCCATCGGAACCTTCCCCAACTAGCCCAACTTGGTCCTTTTCCTGATAATGATACTCTCAGAAGCCCCGTCACCAACACATGTTGAGTTCAGAAATCTCCTTTCATCAAGGACTAATGAAAGATAACCTTTCCTCCCAAGAGTCCTTGGGTACACTTGGCAATATGTGGGGCATCCCTCAGCATGAATGCTTACTGCTTTGTTACTGGAGAATGGCTCAGATTACTAAGTGAAGGGTTATGTTTTGTTCTTACAAAATAATACCAGAGAGAAGGGCACATGGTTTGATAGTTTGCATTTTAACTCTCACTTTCGGTCTGTATACACACACACACACACACACACACACACACACACACACATTGCTTTTTCTTTAAATTTCTCTTTCCATACCCTTAGTTTATACTCTTTTTTTCCTCCTCACTTGTCTTATATGTTTGTCTATATGTGAGTGTTTATGCTCTTCTGTTTTGTTTAAATTTCCTCTGCATTCTCTCCCCCTCTCTCTCCTTTTATCTCTGTAAATGTTGATTTTGGCCAGTCACATGCTGCAGTTTTGGCATCTACGCCTGGGCTGAGCAGCAGATCTGGCTACCTGCTGACAAGGCAGTGGTGTGACTGCATCATTTCACAGTGTCTGCCTTCCCAGGGACAAACCTGGGATTTTAGAATAAAGAGCAAGAGATGATCAGAACAGTCTTAGATGTCTTTTAGTGGTATCATATTTACTTTTATATTTCTTTTGTCTTCCTGGAGACATTTATGGTGTTCAAGCACTTTTTAAATGCACATCATTTTAGCCACACAGCAAGTATGTAAGGGTACTCAAAGCAAAACCATTTGTTTTATGGAAAACGAATCTGAGGATCAGAGGATTTAGGTGATTTTTCCATGAGCAAATCCAGGAAGTGATGAGACCAGAACCAGAGGAAACTCAGGTTTTTAGACTCTTGGTCTGGTATATGATTATTGCCTCATGGGAAAGGGCTTTGGGAATTGATAGTCACCCTCTGGGCTGCACTAAGTCCTTTGTGTAACTTTTTGTATTGTTCTTGAGGTCACATATCACAAAGAGGGGGAAGCAGGGAAGTCTGTGAACAATGTCCTGAGCAGGGAAAAGGAGACGTAGATTTTTACCATTTATTTTTTATTCATTCATTTAGTCATTCAACATAAATATTAATTCCTACTAAATTCTAGATGCAGTGCAAATAGTGGGGAATATCAAGATTAATAAGACACTATCACCACCTTCAACTAGGTCCATGCATTGTTTAGGCGTTGACATTCTCACCGTAATCCCTCAAGGCCATACTCTGAGTAAGGGAGGCAAGTGAGGAAACAATATAGTCCAATAACATGTTACAAGTACCATAACAGACATTTTTCCAGGCACAGTGGAGGCATAAAAACTTAGCTTTCTCCACCTGGATGAAGGAGGTAGGGTCAAGAGAGACTCCAGAGTGGAGGCACAGAGATATGTAAGTGAACAAGCTAGCATTCCGGGCAAAGAAAACAATGTGTGAAGGCCTAGAAGCATGAAAAGGAAGACGTTTGATGTGGGTAGGATATAGGACTGCATGTAAGAAAAAATAGTGAGATGACAAAGGAAAAACAAATAGGGACCAGATCACGAGGGGCCTTGACAGCCATGTCAGTGAATTTGCACTTCATTCTGTGGATAGTGGGGAGTTTCAAGCATCAAAGATGTCAGAAGATAAGAGGGTCGATGAGAACAGGGTTAAGGTTGAAGGCAGAGAGAGAGAATAAGAGACTGTTTCAGTGGTCCCGGTGAAGATCAGATCTGAATGAAGGAAGTAGCAGCAGTGGGGATGATGAGGACGAGGACAGAGCTGAGAGATGTGAAGGATGTAGAATTGGTAGGACTCAGTCATTACATAGATCAGTGTGTTTGGGGATGGAGCTGGGTACAGATGGTTGAAGGAGCAGGAAACAAAGAACAAGTCTGGACTTTTTTTCCCCGCTGTGGAATGAGTTGGAAAACATGAAGCAATAAAAGCCAATAGTGGAAGCATAAAGCAGCACAGGGATGAGACTATGTGAGAAGATATTCAGCCCAGATGGATGGCAGTGAGAACAAAAGGGATTCTCCAGTCTAAGGGCAACCCTTCTAGATGGGCGTTGGATCCCCGTCACCTTTACTGCCTGCTTAAGGACATTGCTCCTGAATTTGCCTGATTTCATTCTGCACCAACAGCTTTTCTCTCTTCTACTGGACCATTCTAGTCATCGCTCAAGCATACTGTGTCCTATCTCTCAGCTCAAGTTAACCAACAAATTGCTTCTGTTACACCATGTTTCCTGAAAGGAAAACCCTTTGAAAGAGTTGTCTGAACTCTTTGTCTCCATTTCTCATTCTATTTTCTTGAATTCCTTCCAGTCAGGGTTCCCCTTCCTACCTCTCCAACAAAATCTCATTTCTCAAGGTCATAGCGTCATTCATGTTCCTAAACCTAATGGTCAACCATTTCTCAGTCTTCCCCTTACTTGATTGTTAGCAAATTTGACTCAGTTGATCACTCTCTGTTTTTTGAAGGTCTCAGGACATCTCCCTTCATGGTTTTCTTCCCCCAATTACATGCGCTTCTCAGTCAATCTTTTCACTTGTTCCTTCTCCTGTACCTGACCTGGAAACACTAGAATGCCCTAGTTCAGTCATTGGGCTTCTCTAGCTACTAACTCCCTAGATGAGCTCATCTAGTCATACAGTTTTGTGTTTTTTATTATTGAAGTATAGTTGACAAATAATGTTACGTTAGTTTCAGGTGTCCAACATAGTGATTCAACAATTCTGTATATTATGCAGTGCTCACCACAGTAAGTCTAGTTACCCTACAACATTATTACAGTATTATTGACTATATTCCCTATGTTGTACTCTTCATCTGTGTGACTTATTTATTTTATAGCTGTAAGTTTGTACCTCTTAATTCCCTTTACCTGTTTTGCCCATCCCCCAACTCCCCTCCCTTTTAGCAATGATTAGTTTGTTTTCTCTGTTTAAGGATTTGTTTGTTTAGATTACATATATAAGTGTAATCATGTGGTACTTGTCTTTCTCTATCTTATTTCATTTAGCGTAATACCTCATAGTTCATCCATGTTGTCATAAGTGCCAAGATCGCATTCTTTTTTATGACTTAGTAATATTCAACTGTATTTTGGTGTATGTGTGTGTACATCTTCATTATCCAATCATCTGTTGATAAACACTTATATGGAAGGTTGCTTCCGTATCTTGGCTATTGTGAATAATGCTGCGATAAATATAGGAGTACATATTTCTTTTCGAATTACTGCTTTCATTTTCTTTGGGTAAATACCCAGTAGTGGAATTACTATATCAGATAGTATTTCTATTTTTTTTAATTTTATTTTAGAGAGAGAAAGAGAGTATGCTAGGTGGGGAGAGGGACAGAAGGAGAGAGAGAGAAGCCCAAGCAGGGTTCACACTGAATGCAGAGCCTGATGCAGGTCTCGATCCCCTGACCCTGGGATCATTACCCAAGCTAAAATCAAGAGTCAGACCCTCAACTTGACTGAGCTACCCGTGCGCCTTTCTAGTTTTAATCTCTTGAGGATCCTCAATACTGTTCCCCACAGTAGTGTACCAATATACATTCCCACCAAAAGTACACAAGGGTTCCCGTTTCTCCATATGTTCTTGCCAGTGTTGGTTATTTCTTGGCTTTGTGGTACTAGCCATTTTGGGGGGCAAAGAGTGAGGGAAGCTGATTTTATTCTTGGGATTACAGAACTAGCTCCATTTGCAGGGAGTGCCAGAGGAGATTCTCAAAAGAGTGCCAGAGCCCCTAGTAGAGAGTGAGATCCAAACATCAAGACCATGGAAGCTGCTCTGTGGGGAAGTGGAGGAGAGGCACAGGGATGGAGGGCCCAGGGCAGTGGTTCTGCACTGGGATAGGGCAGGCCAATTATACACAAGGCTGGCGTTTCCCACCTGCATTATTTTCCTGTTGCAGTGTAGCAAACCACCCGTAAATGTAGTGGTTTAGAACAGTTTATTACTTCTCATGTTTCTGTGCATTTACTGGGCAGTCCCTCCACTGGTTTCCTCTGGAGTCACTCATGTAGCCAAGTTCAGTTGGGTCCAAGATGACCTCACTCACGTGTCAGGTTCATGTTGAGGCAGGCCGTCGGCTGTGGGGGCCTCAGTTGTGCTCCACATAGCCTCTTGTCTTCTAAAAGATTAGACTGGCTTCTTTATGTGACATTCTCAGGGTAGCACTCCAGGTATGTGAAGGGGACTTCTGCTAGGCCTCTTGAGGCCTCAGATTTGGAACTTAGATTAATTTCTACTCCTATCGGTCAAAGAAAATCACAAGGTTGACCTACGTTTAAGGAGCAGAAAAGAGGGAGGGGGGAGGGGGGTGCCGGGCATTAAAAAGGGCACATGTTGGGATGAACACTGGGTGTTATATGTAAACCAATTTGAAAATAAACTATTATAAAATTTAAAAAAAAAAGGGAGCAGAAAAATAGAATCCACCTTTTGATAGCATGAGCTGCAAAGGATTTACACCATTTTTAGTTTACTTCCTTCCCCTTTCACCCCAGGTATTTAGAATCCAAGGACAAAGGTAAGCTCTTTGAAAAAGTTTGCCAAGCAATTATTCTGAATGGTGAGCCCCTCATTAATATTAGTTATTATCAGGCTAAGATTGGTGGCTGTATGTTAGCCACTGAGCTCAACAATTGACATATATTGTCTCTATTCCTGACAATAATCTCCCAAGATGTGTGTTTTTTTAACCTCCATTTTATAGATTGAGATACTAAGGTTTAAAGAGTTGAAGTTATTTTCTCAAAGTCATGTAATTTGGTAGTGGCTATGCTGAAACTTGAACCCTAAGGCTTTCTAGTATTCTTACCCTCTGTCAAGAACAACTGGCCTAGCAAAACCATTAAGTGAAAAATTTAATATAATGATAATTAACAATCATAGTGAGTTACAGTATACGATATCAATTAGCATCCATCGTCTTATTTGCCCATTATGACAACCCTGTGACATAGTTGGAACGATTTTGAGGAATTGAAACTAGAAGCTCAGACAGAGTGAGTGGCTTTGTCCAAGGTCACATTCCTAAAAAGGTAGTATTAGAAACACAGAGAGTCAAGTGAGAATTGCATGAGGGCAAGGGCTTATCTATCTTGTTTACAAATCTACTCCTAGAACCCTGGAGTGAGTGATGAACCTGGGAATGCCTGGGCTCCAGGCCCCCTTTTTTCACCCCCAGCTGCTAGAGCACTTTGAGCCTGGCCAATAGGGGAGGCTGTGCAAGGAGCACCCGTAGTTCTGGCTGCAGCTTAGCAATGATACAGAGACCAGGACCTTTAAAGGCAAGGGCCAGCCTCTTCTCTATTTGATGCTTCATAAGAGGAGGGAAACTAAACTTTAGTTACAGCAGAGTAGGCATTGAGGCAATGAGAGAATTTCTTGCTTTGTGGAGATTTCTCCATGCTGGAACTGCTGAGGGAAGTTAGGGAGCCATTAGTTGTAAAGAAAGCATGCTGGAATCGGGCCAGAGATCCTTACCATATTTCTTTCCCACCTGTGGGAACCGTGCCACACGCACCTACGCCCGTAGGTACAGTGGCTTCATGGCCTGGTGACTTCTCATCTTGGGAGTTGAGGAGACACATCTCTAAGGGAGCGTATATCAAGATGTCTGGAGCGATGAGACATATACAAAAAGCTTCCTAAGAGATTCTGAGTCTCATTAGATGCCTGTCATCTCCCACTGGAGTTTAAACTTCATAAGGACATGAATTTTTGTCTCTTTTATTTATTCTTATATCTAGCACCTAGAGCAGGACCTGGTACATAGAAGGTGCTCACTAAGTATGTGTTGAATGAAAAAAACACACATTAAGGTTGTTTTCTATTCAAGGCATCTTCTCCCACCTCCAGTTGAGACTAGCTGAAACATAGAATCCTTTGTGTAAGTCCAGACTCTACTGGCTTACAGGGCTGGACCGATGACCTTTTGCATCCTTGGTTCTGTGAAATAAATGAGGGACTTCAGGCCTCCCTTGATTGTGAGTAGGTTGGGATCTCCCCAGGCTCAAGCTTGGCACATTGCCCTGCTGCTGCCTACTCCAGGGAGTGCTGGGACTTATTCTTTTCACACGTCCTTATGGAGCAGAGTCTCTTTGGTCATTGGCTTGGCTGGGCACTGAATTTCTCTCATCTGTGCCCATGTACACGTGGGATGGCTCTTGTTCGACTTGCCCTTTTAAAAACAACTTAAGCATGTTGAGGTTTCCTGTTGATCGGGGGCAGCCAGAGGCTATGACCCAACAGGGAATTGTCAGCCAATCCCTGACTCACTCAAGCCACAGTTTTCTGCGTGTGAGCAAGCAGTGACAGCAGGCTGGCTCAAGGGCAGCTGGCTGCCTTTCTGTGGATGGCATGGCACTCTGGAGCCTGCGAAGCCACCACCCAGCTTTAAGGGCCATGGCGTTAGGGTCAGGTAGGCCTTTATAGCATGTGGCGTTGGCAAAAACCCTGCCGTCTTTAAACTAAAATTGTTTGAGGAGAAGACTGGAAGTTGACAGCGAACTGAAAAGAAAGTCTGCTCGTTGTTCTTGTCAATAAGCTCACCTTTACCTTTTCATTTCTTTAATTGTCCTTCATTCACTGAGCACCTTCCGGATACTGAGGATGTGTCCTTCTACTCAGAAGAAATCATGGTCTAGTAGGGAAGAGGTCTAGTGGTCTTGAAGGGGAAGAGGTCCCTGATACTTATAAATGCTATGTATGAGACAGGACTGGGCCCAGGGCTGTGAGGGTTCCTGCCGAGTTACGTCTGGGAGCCTAGGCAGTTCACAAAGATGGCAGAAGCCACTGCTTCCTCTTCAGAAGGCCGCATAGTAAACCGTAAGTTCCTGTCCTGGCTTCCCCCCTCACTAGATGAGGGACCTTAGGTGAGATATTTAGCCTTCTGTGCCTCAGCGTTTTTCATTTTTAAAATGAAGTTAATAATAAACAATAATAATTGTATAGAGTTTTTGTGAAGACTAAATGAGGTAACAGTATGTACGAAAACACGTGTTTAGAACTATTCCTCGTAACTGATAAGATCTGTGTGTGGATTTAGAGCTGAGAAGTGGCTGGTGCTTGTTTGAAGGGTTGCTGCCGCTGGAAGGTGGAGCTGCCTCAGGAGCTGGCCTCCCTTCCCCAGTGGGCGTCCTCACTGACGGGGCCAAGAGGACTCTTTCTTGAGGGATCCTTCTGATCCTTTTGAGACCTTCAGGGATCTGAATTCTGGTCAGGACCCAAGCTGAGCTGCATACGCTGTGCAACAGAAGTCTCAGGGGGAGATAGGGGTTTGCTAAGGAGACAGATCAAGGGCTCGGGTGTGTCTTCAGGGCACTGCAGGAAGTAGTGTGGTGGAGATGCTTTCTAGCAGCTCCTGAGAACTGATAGCACTAGCATTTCTTCCCAGTGTCACATTCAGTGAGGTCATGTTGGTAGCTTAAAAGCAGCCACAGTAGGAATATTTATACCGTGGAAATTGGCAAATGTTACAGATCTGTGCTCTCTCTTTCAGAGGGCCGGTTGCTAACCATTTTGCAGACACCACTGGCCTTACTGTGCTCTAGTTGGCAGATGTAGATTCTGGGGTCCTCTCACCTGACATAGAGCTGGCTTCTGCTCCAGATGGTACTCAGAGTCTCTGGGCTTGAACTGGGCAGGAGAGACCCATTGAGTTTGGCCTGCAGGTGGATGAGGAGCTGTTTCAGTCCTTGAGGACAGCTTTGAGAGTTGTATTACTTGAATAGAGTCCTTTGAGCTTGAGTGTCCTGCAGGAAAGAGATCCTGAGCTCGCTACAAATGCAACACCATGCCTCTGGTTGTCGGGCCACTCACCTCCATCTTCTTTTCCTTTTTTTGTTTTTGTTGCTTTTAGGTCTCAGTCAGTCTCTCCACCTCCAGTTCTCTCCCCACCGAGGAGCCCCATCTACCCATTCAGTGATAGTGAAACGTCCGCCTGCAGGTACCCAAGCCGCTCCAGCTCCCGGCTGCTCCTCAAGGACTGGCACCCCCGTGATCTTTCACCCCCAAATCCTCAAGCTTCCTCCCCAGACACTTCACCACCCATCTGTCCCCTCAAGGCCACCAACTTCAGTTACTTGGACAGAAGCCCTTCAGTGTGCAAGAGTGAGGACCAGAAGCAGAATGTCCAAGGGGCAGCCCAGGATGTAGAGGGAGTAGCTGCTTGCCTCCCCCTTGCCCAGAGCACCCCATCCCTGGGGCCGGCAGCTGGCTCACGAAGCTTCTTTCTGAACCGCACTGGCACCCGTGCCCATAGCCTGGGCATCCGGGAGAAGATCTCAGCATGGGAGGGTCGCCGAGAGGCTTCACCCAGGATGAGCATGTGTGGGGAGAAGCGGGAGGGCTCCGGGGGTGAGTGGGCAGTCAGTGAAGGCTGTCCCAGCGTGGCGCCATCCCCCTGCAGCTCAGAAAAAACCTTCGATTTCAAGGGCCTCCGGAGGATGAGCAGGACCTTCTCAGAGTGTTCCTACCCTGAGACCGAGGAGGAGGGAGAGGCACTCCCTGTCCGGGACTCTTTCTACCGGCCAGAGAGACGGGCAGGCCGGAGTGAGCCCAGTGCCTTCCTCAGGGGGCATGGCAGCAGGAAAGAGAGCTCAGCAGTGCTGAGTCGGATCCAGAAAATTGAACAGGCCCTGAAGGAGCAGCCAGGCCGGGGACTCCCCCAGCTCCCCAGCAGCTGCTACAGTGTAGACCGAGGGAAAAGGAAGACTGGGACCTTGGGCACCTTGGAGGAACCGACAGGGAGCACGAGCGTGAGCACTGGCAACCGGGCAGGAGGAGTGACCGGAGTTGTGGGGGAGGCAGGCCCACCCCTGGAGAGGGAAGGCAGTGGCTCCACTAAGCCAGGGACCCCTGGAAATAGCCTGAGCTCCCAGCTGCTGCCATCAAAGAGCTCCCCTGATCCCGCTGTGAACCCTGTCCCTAAACCCAAGCGCACCTTTGAATATGAGGCTGACAAGAATCCCAAGAGTAAGCCAAGCAATGGTCTACCTCCTTCGCCCACACCTGCTGCTCCACCCCCCCTGCCCTCCACCCCAGCCCCACCAGTCACCCGGAGACCCAAGAAGGACATGCGTGGTCACCGCAAGTCCCAGAGCAGGTAACAAATGCTCCTCCAGTGTCTTCACAGCCGGGTACTGGGGCTTTGTTTTTGATGGAAGATGCAAAGCAGACTGTAGTTGTGGGTCACAGTCAGAAGTGCTACATGGATCCCGAAGCAGTGAGTAACGGTTAGGTGGTGACATGATTTAGGTGAAAAAGAAATTACTTTGCTCTTGCAGGATAAGGATACATAAACATGAGTGGGAGGATGAAAAAGCTTCTTCCAAATGCTGTCTACTGAAGGTGCGGGCTGGATTTGGCCTTGGGGGGAGAGTTGGGCCGCGTCTTAAGCCCTGTTGGAATTGCCTTGGTCCCTGTGGGAAGGGTAGCACCACCTTACTTTTGGATAGAATGGGCAGTCCCTTGGGGAATGTAGGGTCTTAGCCTCTGACCACCTGAAACGCCAGCATTAGAAACTTATTTCCTTGAGGGAATCATTACTTGAATACTGCATGTTGTCATTAAGATAGTAGTATCAACACACTTAAGGTGATTTTTCTCTCTACTGAGGGCTGCCTGCCCATTTAGGGATCCTGGGCCTCTAGGAAGAGGGGATCCTTGGATCGTGAAAGGGGAGACTGAAGGGAAAAGGAGTCAAAGAGCATTTTACTGGTTTCTTGGCCCGTCCTGACACTGTCGTTGGCTTCCCGCTCAGTCTCAGCATTCCTGACCCTGGACTACCTGGGCTGTCTCCACAATTATAGTGACTGACTGGGAACTGGAGCTGCTAGGGTTGGTGAAAGTTGACAGACACCTTATTCTCCGAATTGGGGTAGGCGGAAGCCCACCTCCTTGGGAAGGCCAATCCCCTTCTCCCTCACTGCCTTTCTCTTCTAACCCACAGTCAGATGTCATTTGAGCTTATTTTACTTCTCAGGGTTCTTCAGTTGGGCCTAATACTTCAGGCTACATCCAGCATATCATCCAAGGATACCATCTCATAAAGATAACTGTTCAGCCATAAGAGGAAGACATTGGAAAGTTTCAGACCCATGGGCCAGAGGAGCCCTGGGCTAAGGGTAATCCTCTGTTTCGGCTTACCCCAACATGCTCACTGGCTCTCAAGGCTCTAACAGCCAGCCAGGAGTGTTTGCTTTGTTCTGATTTATCCGTTTCAGTAAATACCCACCTAGAGCCTGCCATGCACTAAACCATGTACTGGTTGACGGGACACAGGGTCAAATAAGATATAGTTCTTCTATTCTTCCATTCTTGATGTGGTACAGGAAATAGGTGCACAAATAAATCCTAGATGCTCTATGCGGCACAATCCATGTCACTGTAGGATGCTCCAGAGACCCAGAGGAAGACGCAGCTAAATTAGACTGGGGAGTGAGGAAAGCCTCTTTGTAGAGGGAGTTGTTGCACTAAATTTAGGAGAGCAAAAAAGCAGTTAGCTAGGTGGAAAAAGGGGATGAGGGAGGGCATATCCGCCTGAAGGTTTAACACATACTCCCACACATGTTACATTTGTATATAATATATACACACACATATATCATATAGGGTGGAGCCACTTCACATCATAATAAAGATAGCAAATTTAAAAATCTGTGCTCTTGGGAAAAAAGAAAGACCATTAAAAAAGTATAAGCTCTTTTATTTGCCTATTCACACAGTGGCATATTCCTTGGAGGAGCATGAGATGGTAAGTTTGTTTCTGTTGTGTCAGGTATGATTCTTATATTTAACACAATTTTTTATTTAAAAAAAATATCAACCGAGTATTTCTTTTGGTATTCAACCCCAAAAAAAATCTGTTAAAAAGAAATCTGTGGAGAAACTGACTATATTAGTCTTAATGAAAGACAGTGTTTTGGTCTTCAACGTGGTGCCTTCCTGAGGGATTTTCAAGGTTAATTTAGCTGAACATGATTTGTGTATTTGAGAACTATTTGCAAAAGATGTTGACCCCAGTGTATATATGTCAGTGAAAGCTTGATCTCAGACCACCAGTATGTGTGGCCAACGTTCAGGAACCACTGTACTCAACCATTGATATTTAACTGGGAAGTCTAGGTCAGAGACAGATTTGGGAGCTATCATGGTAGGAATGGTAGATATAGCGTTGGCCATCAGTGTTTGGCTCCCAGAAAGCACAGAGTAGAGAAACAATCCTAAAGACAGAACTCTGAGAGACTCTGGCATTTAAAAGGCAAATGGAAAAGATAAATCCCTCACAAGAACCTGAAAACAAATTGCCAAAGAAGCCGTTGACTGTATCATGGAGGTGAAGGGAGGAGAGTGCCAGTGTAGGGTGTTGAGCTGTGTCAAGTGCTACAGAATAGCTGGGCAAGCTGAGAACAATATGTGGCTTTTATGACACACCCCAAGACTCTCAGGAGTTGTTCATTAAACAAGAGATAAACGCTGAAATATCTAATGGTACCCAAAAGAAGTGGGAGGTGTTAACAGGTGGGAGGAGGTCTTTAGTCAGTGTCTTTCCATTCTCCCCCTCCCCAGGAGTCTGCTGGGACCTGCCTTGGAGAGGGAGAGGATGCAGCTGGGGTCAACTCTTAGATAATGGAGGAGAGTAGAGAGTATTGTGGGCTCAAGCTGTCAGAGGAACTAACAAGCTGTGGTTTTGAAATTCTGTAGTAGAGATGGGATGGCTATTTGCAGTGTGGAAAGGAGCAGGTGACTAGCTGAAGGGATGCTGGGTCTTGGAAGTAGCTTCTGGCTGCAAATTGCCTCCTTGTTCCACCTCAGAAGTGGTAGGATTTGTTTGGAGATCTCAGCCCTTCCTCTTCCAACAACACATCTACCACGACATGCTTCCCTGACCCCCAAACAGCCCTGGGCATCACCCGTCCACTGTTGAGCCCTTTCTGCCTGTTCAGAGCAGGAGCCCTTGCTAGGATGCCGGCATGATGGAGACTCCAGAGGCTGAACAGGCTGAACTCTGAGAAGAGTATTTGACCTCTTCTCAAGGCAGATACTTCTCAAGGATGATAGGCTCCAGGGCTTGGAGGCCCAGGTCAAAAACTCAGACCCTGGAGTGAGACAGCCTTGGTGAGTCCTGCCACTTGTCACTTCATTTTCCTGAGCCTCCATCTTCTCATTCACAAAATGACACAATAGTTAGTAGCAGCATTGCGAAGGTTAATGAGGTACAGGTGCAAGGCATTTGACACAGCATCTGACACATGGCACCCTTTTTAGCTGTGAGAGTCATTACCGATATGATTAGCAGGCACCCTGGCCGGGGTCTCTCAGACCATTTATCTCCTCATTTGAATGGTAAGTTTGGATCCATCTTGATGTGTTGTTTGTAGCTGGTTTGTGAGGAAGACGTCTGGTCTTTGCTGATGCCCA
This sequence comes from Paguma larvata, assembly GCA_030068075.1. Classification (NCBI taxonomy): domain Eukaryota; kingdom Metazoa; phylum Chordata; class Mammalia; order Carnivora; family Viverridae; genus Paguma; species Paguma larvata. Next base: position 63,212,838 of record CM057831.1, on the reverse strand, counting down.
TGGCCATTCCTGCAGTGAGGCAGTTGAATGACCCATGCTCTTGTTATCCACAGAAAATCCTTTGAGTTTGAGGATGCATCCAGTCTCCAGTCCCTGTACCCCTCTTCTCCCACTGAGAATGGTACTGAGAGCCAACCCAAGTTTGGATCCAAAAGCACTTTAGAAGAAAATGCCTATGAAGATATTGTGGGTAAGCTGTGGCAGAGGTGGTGGGCTGGCTTGTCTCTGGGGGCTGCAGAACAGGAACAGGAGGGACACTCCCAGGTTCCACTTCATTCACTGTGGGCAGACATGGCCCAGCTTCTGGAACTTCTCAAGAAAATGGGCATCAGAGGAAGCAGCTTGGCAAAGACCGAGCAGCTAAGAGATTAAAGCCTGACCTTGAATGAACTGAAACCCAAAGGGCTTCTGGGACCACAGTAAGGGGAAAACCATATCATTCCTTTTTTTTATTTTCAGAAGGCTTCTTTAGCTGTGTGTCCTCCCTTAGCTGTGTAATCTTAGGCAAATCACTTTTCTGAGGCCTCTGTTTCCTCTTAGAAAGCGATGATGATATGATATGTTAATAATAATAATAATACTTCAAGGGATTATTGTTAGGATTCAATGAGATAAAATGTACGTCAGAGTTCATAGCACAGTGTTGGGTCCGTAATATATATCTCTTTCACTTTCCCTTAAAGTAAGTGGTGTCAAGAAAGCATCTGAGATTTTTATTCTGCTTGCGTACTAACAAGTTTGGCCCTCCCCGGCTTCACAGATGCTGACACAAGGCTCTTGGATCACAGACAAAGGACTTTATTACTCGTGGCACAGCAGGCAGCATGTGGGTTCCCCTTGCTCCCAGGTCCCACGAGACAGTGTGGAGGAGGTCCAGGTAGAGGCTGCACACACAGTGGGTCTGTGTGCCAGCTGAGGAACTCCAAGCTGAAGGAACCCAAGGCTTTTCAGGGGGAAGCTAGCAAAGGTGCCCAACCTTTGCCCCACAAGGAGGTGTTATCTTTATTGTTCTGGTCGGGAAACAAACCTGCCTATATACCCTGGAGGGAGACACTATCTTCCGAGGTTGTTTGCTATACATCTTTGCAAAGACCGTCTGAATGGGTCCTTTCCTCGCTCGAAAGTCAGAAATGTAAGATACCATGGAGACTTGTCCTTCAACAACTGGGAAGACTTGGTGTCGGCAAATTTGTATTCCAGGGTCAGTGATAAACCAGTAGTCTAGGCTGGGTTAGGTTTATTTTGGGCTTTCATTTGAATCCCGGCCTCATTCTTTTTAGTGGGGCTTCAGTTTTGTTGGAATCATATGTGTGTGTGAGTGTCACTCAAGAGAAGCGAAGCAGTGTGGCTTGTGCACTCAAGCCCTCCTCTCTCCTCTCTAGCTGTGTCTCATCTCTGTGTTAGGCCTTGAGGCTGGAGACCCAAATTCTTAGTTAACATATTAAGGAGAGAAGTGGCCCTCGTGGAGAACCCTCTGGATTCTCCTAAGACTAGAGAATCTTAGGAAGAGAGGGTCGTCTATTCCCTCCTTTGATCTTTGCCACCAGTCTCATAGTCTTCTCCTGACCACTTGCTGGGCCAGCATTTCTGGGGAAAGAGCAGCAGTGCTTGGATCCACATAAGCACCGCTTCTTCCCCAGGAACAGAATGTGTGGTATATAGCCATCCAAAGTTAGGTCATAACAGGAATACTGTGGGATTGGGGTCCCTAGAATAGCAAAAGGGTTTAGGGAGAGAGGCCTTTGCTCTTAACCCTGGGAAAAAGCATTGTACGCATAGTCACCCAGAGTTGAGGTCAAGACCTGTGAGGATCAGCCCCATAAATCCGTCTTCCTCCCCACTCCTGTTTCAGGATACATTCCTGTTTCCTGTAGTTTAGAAGAAATCAGAATGTGTTTTTGCTGCCCAGGGCCCTTCAGAGCACCCAGTGTGTCTGCTGCAGTGGGCCGAGGAGGCTCTAGTTCTTAATTCCCTTCCCCGTAGACCAGGCACGGCCCACACCGTGATCCTCTTCTCTCAGAACGCTTTGCAGCCCTTCTGTGCTGGCCTGGCATTTCTGTTGGGGAAATGTTTTTATATCAACTGAACTGAAATAAGAGAAAGAGATGCTTCAACCATTGCTCCCTGTGCAGAGTTCCGTGATCCAAGGCTCTGTTTGGGCTTGTTTGGGGACCATGTCTGGTGGTGCAGGAGGAGATGAGAATTTGCAGGGCACTGTCCTGGGGAACAGAACTGTTCTCTGGGCCTTCTTAGGTCAGGTTAGGGAGAAGAGGGAGAGAGAGGCAAGTATGTCTGGGTCTCAGTCTCCTCATTTAGTAGAGGGGACTTACTGCCACTTTGGGATGTTATATGAGGAGACAAGAAAATATAGGAGCACCTTGGATGCTTCTTGAATGGGTAAGCTAGAGCTGGGAGTAAGGGCTGGTGTGGGATGAGGTTGGAGTTAGGGTGTATTCCTTAGGTACTCACCTAGCTTCTGGATCTTTGGAGCATTATGCAGAGAGTATGAGAAGAATACTCAGGGAAGTGTTAGAGGGAGGGCAGGGGAGTGACCCAGGCACCTGGGTTTTGCTTCAGCCTTGTGGGGTGTGGGTGTGGGTGTAGTTAGTTCAGTGCCCTGGACATGACTTCCTCCTTTGTATCCCCCACGACAGCACTGTCTGAATTTCTAGACTTGACCAGGGAGGCTAGAGGGAAGTATAAGAGAACATGTCTCTTAGATTCTGGTTGATTTATCCCTTTCTCCTTCCCTGGAGACAGGCCCAAGAATTTGGACCCCCCAAAGGCTTCACAGGGGCCCTTGTTGCTGAACTCTGAATGTTGGTTTCACTTTTGCCTGGGATTGACCAGTGCCTCGGACTTCCCAGGAGCCTTCTTTCTGTTCTTGGCCCAGCCTGAGCTCTGTGAGGTTAAGGTCTTTTCTGGTTCTGTTTGGATTAACCAACTCTTATGCTGCCTTGGTTGCACAGTAACAGACAAAGCTTTGTTTTGGATGTGTGATAATGGGGCTGGTGGGAGGCAGGGAGCCCCCATGTTCAGTCTCCATCGTTGAGCATCAGTTGGCCCAGAAACTAACATGTCTTCTCTGTGAGCAGTGGACTTGAACGAGGGGCCTTAGGGAATTTGCTGGCCTCCTGCCCACACCAGGCATGACGCCTGGGGACCAGGGATGGGATATTCCAAAACAGACTGAGGTTTATCCTGCTGATTTGCAATAGAGGGGTTCAAAAATAAAGTTACTGTCTTGTTGCTTCCTGGGGCTGTTAATTCTCGCCTGTCCAATTTGACATCTGCCCCTGAAGATGCTGCTATTCTAGAAAGCCTTATAATCATTTGCATTCTGAGCCTGACACTTAAAAATGCACCCAAGGAAGCAGCTTGTTAGGGAGTTATGTGGAGTGGCCTCGGCGCCTGACCAGGGAGCCTGGACTGCATTCCTGCAGAGGTTCCCACTCCCATCAGCTAGTCGGGGCTGAGGGAGAGTTTCCAGGAACTAGAACAGGATGGGAGCTGGGGACAGGGCCAGTTAGCCTGACTGCAGAGCTTTTTGAACCTCTGTTCTTTCTGCCTTCTCTCATTTGTCCCTAGGCAGGAAAGTAGTAAGGAACAGAGGGCGCCTAACAACATTGAGGCTGCAGCCCAGAGGTACAGCCCAGGGAATGGTGCCTGGGAAGTTGGAGAAAGGTGTCCAGGCTTGGAGGGTGGGTAACAATTGTCCCCTTAGAGTTCCCCATCTGATGTGCCTTGTGTCATAGGGGGATTTGGGCCTTTATCCTGGCCCTCTCTCCACTGTGTGAAGGAGGGAAAGAGACTGAGAACCAGGAGAAACAGCTGGTTGGAACCTGGAGAGGTTTTGACAGGGAAGCTGTAGACTCAGGACCCTAACCAGGGTGTGGTCAGGAAGGAAGCTTAGGATTGTGTTTGGAGAAATACTCAGTGCCTGTGCACATTCACACACACTTCTTCCCTAACTGGTTCTTCCAGTTGTCTGTGTGTGTTGAGTGAGTGGTGTTCGGTACATGCAGTTAATGACCAAAGTTGCTGTGGGGAGAAGTGGGGGCAGGGCTGGGTGGGGTTGGTTTCTTCCTTTGAGAAGATCAGTGTGGTAAGTCTGGACTCTGATAAGCCCCTTTAAAAGAGTGCAAAGCAGAAATTCTTGGTGATGCCCTTGTTCCATATCTCATCAGCAAAGCTGGGAATGGTTGAGACCTCTGGCTTCTCCAGCTGGGCTTGATGTGATGGGGCTGCTCAGGGCCAGGCTTCTAGAGAAGACGGCCTACCTCTTTTCCTGCTCCTAGGGCACTGCAGTGCAGACCGCCCTCGAGGAAGCTGTGTGGGTGGGAATGCAGGTAAAAGTCTAGTGGTCTAACAGGCTTCCTGTCTTCCACCCATGCCCCTGCTAAATCTTTCCCGTGTTCACTCAGCTTTAGCTTCTCCAGCCTTGCTGTAGTCTTGCTTCCCCAGAGGGAGTTCTGAGTCCTCTTCTCTAGCCCTCCTCCAGTCCCAATTCTGAGCCATTGCTTCGGGATTAATTTTCTCTCGGCAGGTTCAGGTGTAGTTCTACTCAGGGCCTGCTTGGTCTCTGCATATCCCCATCCCCTGGGCACCCTTAATCCCAGGAAAGATGACTGGGGGTATGTCCCATGAGACAGCTCCAAAACTGTGACCAGAAACAGTCTAGGAAGTCGAGAGACTAGAGCTGCGAAGGGCCCACAGCGCTAAGGGGTGGAGATGCAGGGTTTAGGCTGGGGCCAGCAGTCATTTCCTGGAGAAGTGGTTAGTGGCTTCTTATATCAGAGAGGATTTTAAGCATTGCTGAAGAAGAAAGAAGCTGGTGTTAAGGCTGGGAAGACAGGAGGAACATTGAAGCTTTCCTGAGGCAATACTAGTATTGAGACCCTGGTGTTCCCCACTGTTTTCTTGTCACTGATGTGTATCAACATTGTACTTCTATTACTTCCCTGGACCTTGGTCTCTTATATCTGTTTCTTAGATCTTTGGATTTTGTATCAGTTTCCAAGGCTCTGATTCTTGGGAAAGAAAGAAGGAAGAGAAGGAAGGTGAGAAGCAGAAGAAAGGAAGGAGGGAAGGATGGAGGAAAGAGGGTTTGTGTTGGGAGTCATGTCATGGCACTCAGAATCTATTAGGAAGTTTAGAAACATCTAAAGCAGTGGTTCTTAATGGGGCAGGGGAGTAATTTCATCCATCCCCCTATTCCTTCCTTCCTTCCTTCCTTCCTTCCTTCCTTCCTTCCTTCCTTCCCTTCCTCCTTTATTGCATCCATCCATCCATCCATCCATCCATCCATTTATCCATTTATCCATATGCTCAGGGGATATTTGAGAGTGTCTAGAGACATTTCTGGTTATTACAACAGAGGCGGTGCTACTGTTATCTAGTGGATTGAGGCTGGGGTTGCTGCTGAACATCCTACAAATGCACAGGGAAGGCTACCACCACAACAAGAATTTCCAGCCCCAAATATCAGTAGTTTGGAGAAACTCTGATCTAAAGGACTTGAGACAAGGTCATCTTGTTGGTTGAGGGATGATGATAAGGACTTTGACTGGTCATCCAGGTCAAGGCAGTTTGGATTTGATGAGCTCAGAATAAATGGTCTTCCTGCCCCCATCTGAACAGTGATGCTCTGGTCCTGTTTCCCAGGTTCAGGAAGATTGTGTCATATATTCTTGAGTCCTTGATCAACCCACCTCATCGATACAGAATATATTTTGGAGGGGGACCAAGAAGTACTGAGTCTATCCTGACTCCTCTCTAAGTGCCCAGAGTAGGGTAGGCTGGATGCCAGGTTTGATACTTGGCTTATTGAGGCAGGGTTGCTGGGCCAGCTCTGCTTAGTCAGGACTCTGGAATGGAGACAAGTCATCTTCATAGCATGACTGTATTACAGGAAAACGTCTGCTCAATTGCTGGGGACTCTGCTTGGTGCTCGGAATCACTTCATCCAGTCCTAAATCCTTTCTTGACCCATTCTTGACTCAAGTTCAAGAGAGTTGTGTTGCTCCCATGGCACCCTTCCTTCATATCTCTTCCCTCCTCCTGCCTCTGTGAATGCATGTCCTAAATTCATTGTGGTTTTTCATGATAGTAATAAATAGATACCCCCAATCTAGGGGGAATCTTGACTTTGGAAACTGAGGATTCTGTAAGCATATAGGGATTAGTTTTTCTCCTGTGTCCCATCCTAGGAAAGCTTACACTCAGTGGCCTTATTTCTAGTCCTATGGCTCTTTATTCTGCCTGCTCCCTGAGAAGTGGTATTTGAACTCCTCTGGGGCGTGAGGCACATCCAGGCATCTGCAGGGCTTAGCAGTCACCAGGTTCCATCCTGCTGCTGACCAGAGAGGAGAGGAGTGAGTCCTGTTCTCTTCATGTATGCTGCCCCCAGCAGAGCCTTATGCTGGTCACTGGTGCGTAGGTCCCAGACATCCCTGACCGGGGCATTGGTGTGGCAGGGAGGATATGAAAAGACAAGGGAAAGAGGAGTGGAGGGCTGTATTCACTCACAGTGCCAATGGATCCGTTGCAGGATTGAGCCAGGAAGGACCTGGCTCATGATGGTATTGGAATGTAGGAAAGTTCCGGTATGGTTGTAGGGAAAGAGGCAGGCAGGTATGGCTATGGGAAGGAGTTGCTTTTACAGGAAGGCCTGTGCTATCGACTCCCCCCCCCGCCCACCCCCCGCCAAGATTTGCTCATAGTGATAGTACAGAGCCTATTGCCAGGGGTTTTAAGAATTAATCCCGAGAAGCAAAAACTCCCCATCCTCACCCCTAGGCCCGGGCTGCTGTCAGGCCTTTCACATAGACATGTCACAGTAGGAGGGCTTATTCTTAAAGGGGAGTGAAGACCCTTCTGTTTTTCCAGGTCATTGGTAGAGGAAATAGAGTGACACTGTAGTGAGAGCACTTCACTGAGCAGATCATTACCGATCTCTCACTACTTGGCTGACAGCGTTCTGCTGTGGGGGTTACCTGTGGACCAGATGGTAGACCTGCCCTGAAAGAGCAGTGCGCAGTATAGTGAGTGAGAGGGAAGCCTGGAAGCGCCCTGCTCCTTGTAGTTCATGACTGTTCCTCAGTGCCCATCCCCCAGAGTGGTCTGCAGGGAGCATCACTAGTGGGACAGCTGGTGGCCTCTGAAAGCCTTTCCTACCTTGAACTCGATATCTCTGGGGCTTTCACGGCAATGGGACTGGAGCCAAGGAACGACGCCTGGTATTGGCTTTGTCCTCTGGCTGGGTGCAGGCAGGGGTAGCTGAGCCAGTCTTGTGCAATCTCTGAATTTATAAAGCACAGGCCAGACGAGGCTGAACTGAACTGGGGGTGGTGGGCGGGAGTTTGCTTCTGGTCTTGGAGCTCAGGATCTGTTTGTAGCCTCCCCACTGCAGACGGGCAGCTGTATGACTCATGGGCTGAAGGGCCAGGCAGAAGCCATTCTCTTTGGTTCACAGGAATTCTGCTTGTTTATTTGTGAGTGCATGTGTTTCCTCCGTCCCTTCTCCCTGTCTCTAACTTCTCCCCCTCTGCAGGAGATCTGCCCAAGGAGAATCCATATGAGGATGTGGACTTAAAGAGCCGAAGAGCAGGCCGAAAATCTCAGCAACTATCTGAAAACTCCTTGGACTCTTTGCACAGGATGTGGGGTCCTCAGGACAGGAAGTACAACAACCCACCCACTCAGGTAACTGCAGCCCCGACTTGAGCCAGTGCGAGGGCCACAGTAGAGGCCTGTCCTACCAGGGTTTGGGCCCGCTTACGCTCACGCTTTTTCCCTCATAGTACTTGACAAAGGAGATGACCTCAGGAGCGGGCTCTGCATGCAGGACTTCTGTCCTCTCAGAATCCTTGTGGGCACGTGAGACATGCGCATGGGGCACCCTGCCCTGTGTTCTTCCCTTCACTACTTGAGCCCGTAAGCCGCAACGCCAAGGCATGAGCCTCTGCCGCCTCCTGTCTTATCATTGTTTCTGCTCCCCTTCTGTCGGTAACAGAAAGACAGGGCCCTGGTTGGAGTCCTGATGTTCTGCAGCTCTGGCAGAAACGATCTCAGTACTGGCATTTGGGGGCCAGGCATAGGCCCAAGAACCAGATTTGGAGAACCAGATGGGCGTCTACCAGACCTGGAGCCACTTGTGCTGGAGGAAATAGGAATGACTCTTTAAGGAATGAGAAGGCACAATGAAAAGAAAGATGAAGAGTCAAAGGAGGCCTGTAGACTTTAGTTCATTCTGGTCTTGTCTGGGGTGGACAGGAAGCAGGAGAATGAAGGTGCTCTCTTGCACCTACCCAGGCAATTTGAATTCAGATTTGCAAATGGAGGGACCTGGATGTTTTGTAACATTGGCTAGAGAATACAGAAATAATTTCTGGTTTTGGAATGATATAATAATTTTTATGAAAGATTCACCTTTCTAATGTGCTGTATTCAAATAGGCTTCCACTGAACTTGTGTTGCCAGACCGATTGGGTGGGAAGAGACCTTTGGGGGACGGGAGGAAGGAGGACTTGCTAAAGGGTGTTGAGAGACAATGCCAGCTGCAGACAGCGGGTAGGAGGCAGGCCGAGTTGGCAGGGGTGCTGCCTTTCTAGCAGTGAGCCGGATTTACGAAGAGTAAGGTGCCTTGTGGGGAGGAGAGTGTTGGTCTAGATGGAAGGAGTAGATCAGGGCCAGGGAGGGTGAAGGAGCCAACTGGCTGTGAGGCCCACCTTGCCAGGCTTCGATAGTGAGAGCCCAGAGCCCTTCTGTTCTGCTTAGAAGAAGTAAGTAGGACCAAGGCTGCCATGTGAATTATGGCCCCTGCTAGAGAAGCCTTCTATGGCTGGATTGGGGGCTCGGGGTTGGTGGCGGAGTGGGAAGACTATCTCCATCAGCTAGGCTGAGTAAAAAGAGCAAAGTCTAAGCCTTGTCCCAAAGCTCAGGAGGAGCCCCCGGAATTCCTGCTTGGCTGTATCTTTTCACTCAGATGAGAGCCCAGTTTTTGTAGCCTCTGCTTTCTTTTTCTGGCAGAGGTGGTTCAGCTTCCTTTGTGGAAGCATGTATCTAATCTAGCCCTGACCTGCTGATTAGCAGCTGAGGTCTTAAAAGAGGAAACCCAGGCAGAGGGAAATTCCAGGGTGGGATTTAGGGGAGCCAGGGATGCCAGCCAAGGCATGTGGTGAACCCCTCTCCCATGTCTTCTCTCCCTTGCCAGCTGTCCCTGAAACCCAGCAGCCAGTCCCTGCGCAGTGGGAACTGGTCAGAAAGGAAGAGCCACCGACTGCCACGATTACCCAAGAGGCACAGCCATGACGACATGCTGCTGCTGGCTCAGCTGAGCCTGCCGTCTTCACCCTCTAGCCTCAACGAGGACAGCCTCAGCACCACAAGCGAGCTGCTGTCCAGCCGCAGGGCCCGCCGCATTCCCAAGGTAGCCTCCCCAGAGGAGCCAATGGGGGCTGGGCAGGTGGCTGAACGAGGGGGGGGGGCGGTCAGGCAGATGGGCAGCTCTTCCCTTCTGCCCTCCCTCCCTTCCTTCCTTCTTACCTTCCTTCTCGAATCTGGGGCTGCTTCCTCAGTTCTCCTTGAATAAATTCTGGGTCCTCGCACTGGCCTTTCTCTTTCATCTGGTTAATTCCCTATCTTATTACCAAAGATGCATTAATGACGATGAATGGGTGCATAGATACTGGGGCAAGGACAAGCTAGCCTCTCCCCCAGGGAGCGCTCTATGCCACTGAGTGAATGGAAACCAGTCGTTTAGGAGACTCTCCATTAGTGAGTGTGGGGTGTGCATTTGGAGATCTCCGTGCACACATAAACACTTTCAGGCTCTGAAGGACCTAGGACTCAAACGTGAGTCTTCCTTTCTCTGCCTCTCAGAATTGAGCATTTTCAGCAATGGTTTGTACACACAGGCAGTCAGACCCAAATCCCCAGCCCAAAGCTGCAGGATTTAGCCAAATGGTATTTTTAGCTTGCAAACAATGCTTGGGTATATTGGGAATTTAGCTCCTTCCTGTAGGGGCCCCAGCTTATAGCCTAGAGGGAAAGGCTCGAATCTTTGTTCCTGTTATTACATCTGAGGAGCTCTTTGTCTCCTTTGGTTCAGTGACTCTGGGGACCTAGAAGCTCCCATCCTGTCTAGTTTGATCACAGTTCCTTCCTCTGGGGAGCTAAGTTTAACATCGTTGTGCATTGGGGCAGGAGACCAGTTAGGGGATGAAGTAGAGAGCTATCAGACAGTCTGCTCTCAGGGTCAGTGCAGCAGGGAGACCAGTACTGGGGCCAGTGTCGGGAGGGCAGAAAGCTCGCATCTGAGGGAACAAATGGGATGCTAATCAGCCTTCTTGGAAGTAGGGGCAACTGGTGTTAGGGTTACCTCACCCTCCCTGCTTTTCTCACCCAGCTTGTCCAAAGAATTAACTCCATCTACAACGCCAAGAGGGGAAAGAAGAGGTTAAAAAAGCTGTCTATGTCCAGCATTGAGACAGCATCGCTGAGAGGTAGGCCTTGATACCTGAGCTGGTTCAGGTGTCCGGGGCCCTTGGGCATTAGGAACGGGGAGAGGCACGGACTAGCCTCAAATTTACCCTTCTGTGGGTTGATCATAGGATTCTCCTACCTTCTAGGACGGTAGAGTCCTGCCAAGAAGTAGCACATAGAAGGGGAGGGCCTAAGAGAGAAGGAAGCCATGGGATGGGTTTGTTCAGGCTTTGGGCCGCGAGGCCCTGATGAGGGAGGTGGGTGTGGGAATCTGTTTCTGGCAAAAGGAAAGGCCGGGCTTATGGAGTGCTGTGGTCTGTTTCCCATTTTGAATCTTGGCGTCCTGGAGGCAGGCCCTGTGTTCCAGACCTATAGGCCTCTCTGCTGGTTCAGCCTCCATCTCAGGCCTTCAGCAGCTTCCCCCAGATCAGGACTGGGTGGAGAGGGGTTTGTACAGCAGTTAGCACCTTCAGTTGGAACTCAGAGGGACCCTGGGCCCATGGAGGCCCAGACTAGATATGATCCACCCCTTGTGAGAATAGCTGGGAGGGGGGCATGGAGAACATTGGCTGTGGGGCAGTGGCTCAGCAAGCATGCACTCCTGCTGTTACTTTTCCAGATGAGAATAGTGAGAGCGAGAGCGACTCTGACGACAGGTTCAAAGGTGAGGCGTGGCTCCCCAAAAGCACGGAACCCCTTCCCAGCCCTGGCTGTAGGGACTCACCCCCTTCCCCTGCACACGTAGTTCCAACATCCCCATGCGGCCTGCTTTGGAGAGGCAACAGGCAGGCAGGATAGCAGCCAACAGCGCAAGGAACTGTAGGGGAGCCCCTCCTGCGCACAAGGCAGCCCTGCTGGGTTGAACTCAGACGGCGCCCTTCACCTGGACTTCCACAAGGTGTCCTCCACGGGAGTTAGGTGCTAGATTTGTCTGGTAAATGCTGTGAATCTGGGGGGTCAAAGGTGGGTTTAGACAGTTACGAGTACCTCTTCTGGCTGTAAGAAATGTGTCACAGTCCGAGGAAAATGGATCCTCCGGAGGCCTCCAAGCCACTCACCCCCCATATCTGTAGAGAGGAGTCCTGCCACCTCCCTGAAGAGGTTTGGGAACTTCCCGTTCCAGCAGCCTTGGACAAATCTCTGTTCTTTCTCTACCGGGAAGCCTGCCTAGACTTTCCTGGATGGTTAAAGTATGTGGAAGCTAACTGTCTCCTTCCCTCTTCCACTGGTTCCCCCAGGCATGTGGACAAGTGGACTTTGGGTCAGGGGACAGGGACAAAGGGTCCAGGTCTAAGGACTCTGAGAGGGGTCCAGGATTCAAGCCTCCATGGAGGTTCATGTCTGCTCCTGTTGGCACTAGGCAGGGGTAGGTAGGTGCCAGTGATCCACACCTGGTTTTGCCGGGGCTGAGGCCCGGCCCTGGCCCAACCTCCAGAGGCTCCCATAGTAGCTCCCTGAGGCAGGGTAGGGCCCTTGCGCAGGCGTAGATACATTGCTCCTGCCACTTCTCCCCTCAAAACCTGCCTGGAGAGGGGGTCAGACCAGGCTCCGGCACTTAGAGGCGGTCCACAGAGACAGAGCCTGAGAAGGGTGCTGATGTGGAGTCTCTGAGGGTCCAGTCTGCCTGTCCCCTGACCTGTGACCTGCCCCCAGCCCACACGCAGCGCCTAGTCCACATCCAGTCGATGCTGAAGCGTGCACCCAGCTATCGGACTCTGGAGCTGGAGCTGCTCGAGTGGCAGGAGCGGGAGCTTTTCGAGTACTTTGTGGTGGTGTCCCTCAAGAAGAAGCCATCTCGAAACACCTACCTCCCTGAAGTCTCCTACCAGTTTCCCAAGGTGAGGCCATCTCTCCCCACTCCCACCCCCTCCTCTAGCACCTTCCGTCTGCCTGGCCCATCTATGGAGCAAGAGAGATCCTGTTGCTGCCGCAGCCACTCCCCTTAGTGCGACAGCCCTGAGCATGGATCCTGCTACCCAGCAGAGAAGAGAGGGCTTCAGGGGGTGTGGGTTTGGGTCAGCGCTTGTTCAGAGCATGAGGAAGGAGAGAACACCTCCCAGTATGCTTAGAATGAAATCCAAATTTTTTATAAGGATGGCAAAGGGCCTGAGGAAGAGCCACTGGGTACTTGTCCTAATTTCTTTCTTTTTTTTTTTAACCATTTTATTGAGACCTAATTCACATACTGTATAATTCAGCCATTTAAAGCATATAATTCAATGACTTTTAGTATATTCAGAATTGTACAATTAGAACATTTTTATCACCCCAAAAAGAAACCCTGTACCCATTAGCTGTCCCTCCCCATCCCCCACCTACCTTCTCTCTTACCACACCTTCTCTGCCCATTACCAGCCAGCCAACCTAGCCTCCTTTCTCTCTGCCTCTGCCTGGAATGTTCTTTCTTCAGCTTTGCACATGGTTGCCAGCTCTTTTTCATTCCTCATTTTCTGCCCATATAGTACCTCTTCCAGAAGATCTTTCCAAATACCTAAGATATCCTTTCCCTGCCCGGTTCTGTCTGTCGTATCACCCTGTTTATTTCCTTTGCGGCATCCTCTGAAATTTTGTTGTTGATTGTCTCACCCTCCTGACCAGAATGTACAGGGTCAGGGACCTTGCCCACATTGTTTTCCGTTAGTAGCCCCAGAGCACAACACAGGGCCAGGTGCCACAGAAAAGTACTCATTTGGCACATATTGAATGAATAAATGATGACTCAGCTCACACCCAGACCTTGCTGTAAGAATCAGGAATGGGGACAGGATTGCTGAGAAGCAGAAGCAGGCCAGTTGGTAGGATGCCATCTAGAGTTGTCAGGGGAGGAGATGCTTCTCAGCCACCCCTCACCACCTCCAGGATCCGCGTCTTCTCTTGTCTATCTCGCCCCATATTCCTCTCCCTGTAGCTGGACCGACCCACCAAGCAGATGCGGGAGGCAGAGGAGAGGCTCAAGGCCATTCCCCAGTTTTGTTTCCCTGATGCCAAGGACTGGCTTCCTGTGTCAGAGTATAGCAGGTGAGGCCTGGCCTGGTCTGGCTGGAGGCAGGACGGGGGCAGAGTCTCCTTTACCCCCATAGGAGGGGCAACTGCATGGGGCCCACCCGAGTCCCAGCCTGCTCTCTTACAGCAACCCAGCCCTTCACCCCCTCCCTGGGAAGGCATTCCCTCTTCTTGGGTGCTATTCCCTGGGTTCTCTGATCCTTCCCTGATGCCAGACCCATCCCTATTCCAGTGAGACTTTCTCTTTCATGCTGACTGGGGAAGATGGCAGCAGACGCTTTGGCTACTGCAGGCGCTTACTGGTGAGTAGGGCCGTTCAGTCCTTGGGGGGCTGGGCCACAGTGTGTGTATGTGTGTGTGTGCGTGCACTTTCTTCAACTCTAGGTTGTATGAGAGCCTACATTCTGCTTCCTCGTATGCTCCGTGAGGCTACCTCAGCACGCGTGCGCATACACGCACACACACAGAGTCTCACACACTCACAAGGATGAGGCAGTCCTGGGATGGCAGGACTCAGAATGACCCCTCTGATCAGGCCCCAGGATCTAAAGATAATCTGCAATGAGAGGAGAGAGTGAATCACCTTCTACCGGGCTGTCATATGTTTTTAACTGTCCTATCCTCTTTCTTCTCATTCATTTCCCTCGGGCTTCTGGGCTCTGAATGCTGATGCTAGACTGCAGGATCAGATCACCCAGCAGTATGTATGTGCATCAGACGGGTGGAGGACAACCTTCCTCATGCCCATACTGCCAGCCTGATGTGAGGAGGCATCCTGTCTGTGGTCTGGTAGTGTTGGAGGCTGAGGAGGGACAGAGCAGTACTTTCTCTGGGATTCTGGGAGAGATGCCTTGAACACAGGGGAAAGGGAGGGTTTTGAAAATATAAGCCATGTTGTGTAGAGGGAAGCCCTTCCCCAATCCCTTCCCGTTAGTTCTGGGAAATAAACTGAGGTAAGGTAAAGAGAGTCCTGTTGCACTCTTACCTGAAGTTCACTAGGGATGTTGTTGGTATGGGGTGTCAGCAGTGTTTCAGGGTCCCCATACCTTAGTGGGACAAAGACTTACTAGATGTCAGTCCAGGGGCAGATGAGGAGGATCCTAGGCAACAGTAGTGTATAGCAGGGACCCTGAAAGATGGATTCTGGGCCATTCATTCCTTCATTCATTCATTCTGAAACACGTACCATACTCCTTTTGAGGGTCAGGCAACACGTTAAAGGCACATAAAGATGAGTTAGATGTGAATCCAGTCCAATCCTCAAAGAATTTTAGATAGTCTAGTAGAGAAGGTAGAACTTTCAATGTAGAAGGGAAGGCAAAGGGAATGAATTATTAGTTAGGACCTATTATGTTCCAGGCTAGATGCTTTAAGTATGTCATATTTTTTGATCCTTTTAATAGTCCATGAGGTATTGTGTCAGTTCTGTAGATTAAGAAACGGAGACTCAGGTGGAATGACTTGCCCAGGATCACACAGCCAGTGAGAGACAGAGCCAGGATTGACCCTAAGTTCTTCAACACCAAGTCTGGTACTCTTGGATCACCCCAGAGGGTAGTGTGGGGGGAAGGGATATTTGAATATTGAATGCCCAGTGAGTAGGGCTAAGGGAATGTGGAGCAGTATGGATGCCAGGTGGGGAGCCAGGCAGAGGCCGGCATGCCCCAGGTTCACCTGGGCCTGGAGAGGAACATTCCGAAGGCTGCCTTTGCAGGCATCGTGATGGAGCAGAGCCGCTCCTTTGCAGCAGGCCTGCTGCCCCCAGGGAAGAGCGTGTTTGTCCTGGCGTGCTCAGAGAGGGCCTGGGCTGGGTCCCTGCCAAGGGGGCTGGCACTAACTCGGCATTCCTGCAGATTGGACACAATGATTCTAACCCAAATCCCACATACTTGATTTAATCACTTGGGGCTTTAGGGGAGGCGGGGGAGAGGGAAAGAGAGAGGAGTGAGTTTCAGGCCTAATATGGACAAAAACAGATTCTGCCTTCTCTTTAGATCTGTGACGTGTGGCCAGCAGGTTTGGAAACTGAAATAGACCCATCTGCATTTGCTTAGCAGCCTGCATGAGGGGCCAGCACCTGCTGCTCTGCTCCCTCCCTACTCGGCCTTGCCAGGCACTCAGGCCTCCGAGCCAAAGGCAGCCACAGAGCTCTGCCAGCCCCTGGCTGGAGAAGTAGACTCCTGTGGACTCACCCATGCCTGCATTTGGGGGCTCCAGGCTTGGGGGGCTCTCCTCCAGCCAATCACCTTTTCAGTCTCCTTTTTCCTTCGTTCTCCACTCCATAGTATACCTCTGTTTTGTCTCTGCATCCCTTTCCCTTCCATCCTGTCAGAACGCAGCATGCTTTAGAGATAAGACAGCAAATCAGAGATCAAAAGAGAGTCCTGGCTCCATGATTTTGAGATGCATGCCCTTGGGCAATGGCTTAATATTTTTGTAACTCAGTTTACTCCTCTATAAAATGCACATGATAGTGTCTGGGTCACAGGGTGTTTATCAGGTACCAAGCCCAGGACTCGGATGTGGTAAACATTCAATAAATAGTTTACCGCCCTTATCTATTTTCAGTTTGCCTCACTAGAATGGGGTGGATCAAGGAAGGGAGGAAAGGGGAATGTAGAATCGGAATGTTTTGCAGAATGTCCCCTGTGAGCTGCAGAGGACTACATGGCTTGCTCCCAAGAAGAAACACAAGTCCCTATCATTACCATAATGGTAAACCAGCCTTAGGGATGTAAATCTGCGAATCACCCTATAGCTTCTGCCAAACTACTTAGTCCTCTGGCAGCCTCTGTCCGTGTCCTTCTGCGAGGAGCTTGGCAGGAGTCTGGCACCTTGGGCCGGACGACCCAGCAGAGGCTGAAGCCTGCCCCTGAAGAGTGTCAGCCTTTCCAGACCTGGGGCCTGGTTGAGTAGAGGTTTAGTGGGGTCTTGGAGTCTTCCACTAGGAGAACAGTCCTTAGTCCTTAGCCTTCAGTTCTCAAGGAAAAGGAACCAGTAGTCATCATGCATTCTCTGTATCTGTCTCTCTCTCCTCTCCCTCATTCCGACCCAGCCAAGTGGGAAAGGGCCTCGACTGCCAGAGGTATACTGTGTCATCAGTCGGCTTGGCTGCTTCGGCTTGTTTTCCAAGGTAAGAGGGCTCCGGCTTACTTCCCTCCCCTTTCCCCAGCGGACGGCTCCCCTAGGAGTATCAGCAGCCAGCTTAGATGAGAAAACCACCTGTGTGTGCAAGTGAGCGGGCTCGAGAGAAAGAGAATGCAAGAGCAAGTAGAGCGGGCTCTCTGACTCCTTCCTGTTCCCAAGCCTGGCTCCCCAGCTGGCCAGCTGGCATATCCCCAGCTTCTGCACCAGCATGGTCTGCCAGTGTCACAGCCTGCCCTGGACCATGGGCAGAGCCAGAGTCCTTGGGGAAGCCAAGTGCCCAGGGACCCAACTCTCAAGTGGTGTTTCCTTTGCCCAGCTCCTGGGTGTGAGGCAAGGATGAGTTAGTAAGCAGAGCAGTCATCTAGTGCCAAGGGAAGCAGGAAGGGTAGAGTGTAAAGCTGCTGGCGAGACCGTCCTCCTGTCCCCCAGCTTTTGGCCCCAGCTGGTCAGATGCCAGGCCACCCTCTTCTCTGCCCAGGAGGTAGGGAAGGGCAGTGCCCTGACACCCTTCCTCTTCGGGCTGCTGATGGTGGGCACAGGTCCTCGATGAGGTGGAGCGCCGGCGTGGGATCTCTGCCGCCTTGGTCTATCCCTTCATGAGAAGTCTCATGGAGTCGCCCTTCCCTGCCCCAGGGAAGACCATCAAAGTGAAGACATTTCTTCCAGGTGCTGGCAATGAGGTAGGGATTTCTGCTGCCTCTTCTCTCACCCCATTGATGGGGCTGGAGCAAGGCCTGCAGAGCCACAGCTGCAGTCCCCGAGAGGGGCAGAGCACGGCCCCTTCCTTGCTCACCGTGTGTGTGCACCTAATCAGTGGGGACTGGAGAAGTGAATGACGGAACTATAATTGGGGCCCAACTCCTTGCAGCTGCACGGGGGCCTTCCCTGACCTGCTTGGACTCAACTGCATTCCACCTGCCCTCCTTTAATTCATTCATCACGTATTTCCTGATAGTGTTCTCTCACAGTCAGGGATCACGCCGTAACCGGGAGCAGTCATGAAGTTGACCTGGGGCACAGCTTTGTCCTCGTGGGGTTCATAACCTAGTGGGAGAGACCAATGGTAAATACATACGCCTGCATTTAAATAGTTTCTGAATGTGTTAAGTGCCGAGTGCAAGCACAGGAGTGTAACAGGGGATCTGCTTTAGGTTTGGGGGGCCAGGGAAGGCCTCCTCTGAAGAAGTGACTAAGGTGAGTAGAGTCAGCTAAATGAAGTGGAGGTGGGAGACTCAAGGAGAAGGGCGTGGATGAAGGTGATTCCAGGTAGAGAGGGAACGGCACCTGCAAAGGCATATGTTGGGAAAGTGACAAGGAACTGAAAACAGGCCGAGATGGTTGAAACAGTTGTGAGCGGGGCATGGTAGGAAGCAAGGGACACGTCACAGTGTGCCTGCTAGGCCAAGGTGAGGATTTGGGGTTTTATCTAAAGCAGGGTTATAAGATCTGAGATTTTTTTTTTTTTAAAAGCTCACTCTGGCTGCTATGGAGATGATGGATTGGAGTGAAAACAGGGAGACCAGCTAGGCTCCTGTATAGTATTACAGGCAAGAGATGATAGTAGCTAGGATTAAGGTGTGGTAGAAAAATGAGACGTAGGTGGAGTTGAGATGTATTTTAGAATTAGGATCAGTTTGAGTGGAAACAAAGAATAAGCGTTAGGGAGATTTTAAGGCTAGCTCCCGGCTTTCTGGCTTGAGTGACAGGGTAGCTGATGGAGTGCTGCCTGTAGGGGAGCAGGCTCTGAAGAGGAAGAGGAGGAAGTGGATCTCGTAGGTGTTGTTTAAGATAGCCGTGAGGCACCTGAGAGAAGATCCTCCTCAGACCTGGGGAACTCCAACTTTTAGGGGTCCTGCAGCAGAGGAGGAGCCGCCCTCAGGAGTGAGACAGCAGGAGGAATAGCAGATCATGGCTTGGAAGCCAAGGAGGGGGCATCTCCAGAAGGAAGGGGTGATTAGGTGAGGTCATGATGAGGAACGGGAAGATGCCTTGACAAAAATGGATTTCGGGGGGCCGGGGGCCCAGACACCTGAGTGGAGTGAGTAGAGAAGTGAATCCGGGTGAGAAGGTGGGGATAGCCTGCATAGACATCTCTTTAAGAGGCCTGGTTGTGGGGGCGCCTGGGTGGCTCAGTCAGTTGAGCAGCCGACTTCAGCTCAGGTCACGATCTCACGGTTTGTGAGTTCGAGCCCCACATCGGGCTCTGTGCTGACGCCTCAGAGCCTGGAGCCTGCTTCGGATTCTGTGTCTCCCTCTCTCTCTGCCCTTCCCTTGCTCACACTCTGCCTCTATGTCTCTCAAAAATAAAATTAAAAAAAATAAAAAAATAAAAAAGAGGCGTGGTCGTGAAGAGAACTAGGGAAGGGGGCAGTCAGTGGTCAACAGGGGAGAGTTTGCTGAAGATGGTCTGGAGGCTGGTGGGAAGGGCCCAGCTGAGGCAGAAGTGAAAGAAGCAGGGAGGGAGAGGACCCTCTGTCTCCCAGGAGGTGGCAGGACAGTGGGATCTGGGGAGGGACTGGCTTTTGTTAGGAGAAGTGGGCACTTCCTTGTGGAATGGCAGGGAAGGGTCATGGCTCATAGATTTTGAATTCTCATCTGATAGCTTCGGTTTTCTTAAGATGGAAAAGAAGGTCATTTGCAAGTGGGAGGTGGGCACTGGGTTCTAGGAGAGGGAAGAAGTGGTTTCAGAGTGGGAGAGGGTCTGACTATAGAAACACCGGGTACTGTGGGTGGTACAGATGCCATTTTAGGGCTTTCTCTTGGCCTCTTTTCTCCCATCCTCATTTGGAGGGACTTTAGGCTTCTCGAGGGGTCTGGCGCAAGATGGCCGGCCCTGCCCTGATGGGAGAGCCCAGCAGCCTGCCTGGGAGCCCTTTGGGATGGCCTGCCCTCACCAGCCTCATTTCTCAACTCTCTGACTTGAATTGCTTACTATCGTGAACCCTGCTTCCTTTTGCCTTGAAGACTCTTCCCTTCTCTCCTTGGACGGCCCAAGTGAAGTTTCTTGTGCTCTGAGCCACTGCCCTGACCCATCCCTGTCTCAGCTGGGGTCTCACCCTTCCTCTGGGCCCCCTCGGCCCCTGCACAGATGTAAAGCATAGCTTCCTCCGTTCTGACGCCAGTCTTACAGCTGTGGTTTAGACTCAGTCAGCCCCCACTTGACTATGACCCTTGAGGGCAGGGGTGAGTGAGAGGAGGACCAGGCCCTATGAGCTGCTTTTGTGAATTCTCACACCCTGGAGGGACCCCAGGGGTAGTAGGAGTGTGGGGCTGTGCTACAGAGCAGAACCTGCTGGACCGCGCACAGGCTCTTGGGGGTGGAGGGGCATGGGGGAGCATCACTGTGACTTCTGGGGTGAGGCAAGGACAAGTGGGGTATGGGGGCCTCTGGGGTAATTTTGGTATGGGATTCCTTCAGGTCACATCTACTGAGCATTTTGTGTGTGTGCGGCATCGTGCTCATCTCTGGGCCTTCTGGGAGTTCACCATCCTGTGGGAAAGATAGCGTGCACCCATCGCTAGGACAGCTTGTGCCCATTTTGCTGCTTCTCTGGGACCTGGAGAGATGAGTATTGAGCTAGGAGTTTGAACTTCCCTTGCTTAGACCCTGAGGAATACATGAGATGATGTGGGGTAAAAGCCCCTGGAAAAGAGCGCCGACACCATGGGGCTCTAAGAGGGAAATCATTTTTCACCCTGCTTATCAGGAGGCCTGCACATCCTTGCTGCCCACATGCGCTGAGAGACTGAGGAGACTCGGCAGGCCCCTGTGACACCTGCTTTGGCCTGGCCTGGACGTCAGCAGTTCCTCCTGTTCTCACAGCTAGGGTCAATTGCTACCCTTCACCCTCAGGAATGCCCCCAGGGAAGTGGCTTTCATGCCACAGCAATGACCTTGGGAGTGGCCTTGCAACCCCCTGGAGGGAGGACAGCTAGGTCTGGCCCTGATACAGAAACTCCTGTTTCCTGGCACAGTTGTGGAGTAGAATGATAGGACAAACATGGCCTCTGGAAGGAAACTCTAGCAGGAAAGGGAGAGGCCATGACAACAAGGACACTAGCACTGCCTTTCAAGAGATGGCACTCAGGGATACAGAGATGCTGTTCTTCCTATGGCCTGGGGAGCAGCGATTGTTTGTGGGGTCTGGTCAGCATGGTGCCAAGACCTTTGCTTGGGGAGATGGACAAGGGGGTGGGGATCCCCCACAGATAAAGCCATGTGGTCCCCTTATTTTCCTTATCTATAAAAATAGTCCCTTCTCCTTTTCCTAAGAGCCTGATGGGTGGCCCATCAACTCCTTCCTTCTGGAGCCTCCTCCATGGTCCAGTTTGC
The DNA here is from genome assembly GCA_030068075.1 of Paguma larvata. Lineage (NCBI taxonomy): Eukaryota > Metazoa > Chordata > Mammalia > Carnivora > Viverridae > Paguma > Paguma larvata. Next base: position 63,191,870 of record CM057831.1, on the reverse strand, counting down.
CCCATTGCTCAGAGGCTGGGTGCCTAAGTACTGTGGTCTGAGGGGAGATGGAGACTGGGTCTTACTGCATGGTGGGGTAGATAAGAGACCTGGAAAAGGGAAGGTGGGGAGAGAAACCTCCAGCCCATCACTTTGTATAGGACGCGGCAGTGACACCCACCTGGCCTGCCTGGACCCACTTTCCCCCTCGCTCTCCTACAGGTGTTAGAGCTGCGGCGGCCCATGGACTCCCGGCTGGAGCATGTGGACTTCGAGTGCCTCTTTACCTGCCTCAGTGTGCGCCAGCTCATCCGAATCTTTGCCTCGCTGCTGCTGGAGCGCCGGGTCATTTTCGTGGCAGATAAGCTCAGGTAGGGCCCAGCAGGGCAAGGGGAAGAAGAGGGGGAAGGCACGTCCACTAATTAATCTGACATGTATTTATATGCCAGCTACTATGGTATTGGTGTGGCAGGATCGAGAACCCAAAGGAGGACTTGGCCTGAGGGAAGAGGTGGGACATTTGTTCCCTTGCCCCAGCCAAGTGTGCAGATGCAAACACATTTGTATGGAGAAAGGTAGAGTAAGGAGATTTCTGGCTGATGGCTGCACTTCCTCTGGAAGGGGAGGCAAGGCCATCTCCGTGGGATGCTGAGTTTGAGGGGAGGGGTGAATTCTAGGCACAGCCACTGTGAGGAAGGGGCAAGGGCACTGACTAGGGGTAGTAGGAGGAGTGCTGAGCCCCCCAGGGAGGAACCAGTTAGGGCTTCACTTGCAGAGGGCAATGATGGGCATGACTCAGGGCCAGGCACTTGGGGATTTGTGGAAAAGGACAAGGTGAGGCATTGAGGGGTGCTGGGAAGGAGAGTGGTTGCAGGAAGGTTGGCTGGGCAAACTGGGGAAGGGAAAAGATGTCCCGGGACAGGAGGTGCCTGTGAGGCAGGGCAGCTGGTTTGGGGGAATAAGAAAAGAGCTGGATGGATTATAGGTCTTGGTCCAAAATGTTGGCGTCTGTGATTATAGAGGTAGAGGAGTTCCAGATAGCAAGAGCTGGTTGTGGCCATGGGAGGGGCGTTGTGGAAGGAGCTGAGCTCTTCTAGGCAGTCAGGATTTGAAAGAAAATGTCTCAGTTCATTCAGGCTGCTGTGACAAAATCCCAGACTGGGTGGCTTGCTTGTAAACAACAGAAATGCATTTCTCAGTTCTCAAGGCTGGACGTCCGTCCAAGTTCAGGCGCCAGCGCGGTTGTGTTCTTTTTTTTTTTTTTTTTTTTTTTTTTTTTTTTTCATTATAATAGTTTATTTTCAAATTGGTTTACATATAACACCCAGTGTTCATCCCAACACATGCCCTCTTTAATATCCGTCACCCCCTCTCCCCCCTCCCTCACCTCCCTCACCTCCCTCACCCTCAGATTGTTCTTAGTCCTTGAGAGTCTCTTATGTTTTATCTCCCTCCCTCTCTGTGTCTTTTTTTCCTTTCCCCTCTTCCCCTTCCCCTGGTTTTTGCTTAGTCTCACAAAGCCCACCTATTCGTGGAAACATATGGTATCTGTCTTTTTCTGACTGACTTATTTCACTTAACATAATACCCTCCAGTTCCATCCATGTTGCTACACATGGCCAGATTTCATTTTTTCTCATTGCCATGTAGTAGTCCATTGTATATATGTGCCACAACTTCTTTATCCATTCGTCAGTTGATGGGCACTTGGTTTGCTTCCACGATTTGGCTATTGTCGAAAGTGCTGCTATGAACATTGGGGTACACGTACCCCTATGCATCAGCATTCCTGTGTCACTTGGGTAGATTCCTAGCAGTGCTATTGCTGGGTCATACGGTAGCTCTATTTTCATTTTTTTGAGGAACCTCCACACCGTTTTCCAGAGCGGCTGTACCAGTTTGCATTCCCACCAACAGTGTAGGAGGGTGCCTGCTTCTCCACATCCCCGCCAGCATCTATAGTTTCCTGATTTATTCATTTTAGCCACTCGAACCGGTGTAAGGTGGTATCTCAGTGTGGTTTTGATTTGTGTTTCCCTGATGATGAGTGACTTTGAGCATCGTTTCATGTGTCTGTTGGCCATCTGAATGTCCTCTTTGGAGAAGTGTCTATTCATATCTTCCGCCCACTTTTTCACTGGATTATTTGTTTTTCGGGTGTGGAGTTTGGTGAGTTCTTTATAGATTTTAGATACTAGTCCTTTATCTGATATGTCATTTGCGATTATCCTTTCCCATTCCGTCGGTTGTCTATTAGTTTTGTTGGTTGTTTCCTTTGCCGTGCAGAAGCTTTTTATCTTGATGAGGTCCCAATAGTTCATTTTTGCTTTCAATTCCCTCGCCTCTGGAGATGTGTCACGTAGAAAATTGCTGCGGCTCAGGTCAAAGAGGTTTTTTCCTGCTTTCTCCTCTAGGATTTTGATGGTTTCCTGTCTCACATTCAGATCCTTCATCCATTTAGAGTTTATTTTTGTGAGTGGTGTAAGGAAGTGGTCTAGTTTCATTCTTCTGCATGTTGCTGTCCAGTTCTCCCAGCACCATTTGTTAAAGAGGCTGTCTTTTTTCCATTGGATACTCTTTCCTGCTTGGTCAAAGATTAGATGGCCATATGTTTGTGGGTCCATCTCTGGGTTCTCTATTCTATTCCATTGGTCTATGTGTCTGTTCTTGTGCCAATACCATGCTGTCTTGATGACTACCGCTTTGTAGTAGAGGTTAAAATCTGGGATTGTGATGCCTCCCGCTTTGGTTTTATTCTTCAGAATTACTTTGGCTATTCGGGGTCTTTTGTGGTTCCATACAAATTTTAGGATTGTTTTCTCTAGCTTTGAGAAGTATGCTGGTGCAATTTTGATTGGGATTGCATTGAATGTGTAGATTGCTTTAGGTAGTATTGCCATTTTAATGATATTTATTCTTCCGATCCATGAGCATGGGATGTTTTTCCATTTCCTTGTGTCTTCCTCAATTTCCTTCATAAGTTTTTTATAGTTTTCCACGTAGAGGTCTTTTACATCTTTGGTTAGGTTTATTCCTAGGTATTTGATGGTTTTTGGTGCAATTGTGAATGGGATTCGCTTCTTTATTTCTCTTTCTATTGCTTCATTATTGGTGTAAAGGAAAGCAACCGATTTCTGTACGTTGATTTTGTATCCTGCAACTTTGCCAAATTCATGGATCAGTTCTAGTAGGCTTTCGGTGGATTCTTTTGGGTTTTCCATGTAAAGTATCATGTCATCTGCAAAAAGTGAAAGTTTGACATCGTCCTTGCCTATCCTGATGCCTTTTATTTTGCTTTCTTGTCTGATTGCTGATGCTAGGACCTCCAACACTATGTTAAATAGCAGTGGTGAGAGTGGACATCCCTGTCGTGTTCCTGATCTCAGGGGGAAGGCTCTCAGTTTTTCCCCATTGAGGATGATATGAGCTGTGGGCTTTTCATAAATGGCTTTTATGATGTCTAAGTATGTTCCTTCTATCCCGACTTTCTCGAGAGTTTTTATTAAGAAAGGATGCTGTATTTTGTCAAATGCTTTTTCTGCATCAATCGACAGGATCATATGGTTCTTATCTTTTCTTTTGTTAATGTGATGTATCACGTTGATTGATTTACGAATGTTGAACCATCCCTGCAACCCAGGGATGAATCCTACTTGATCGTGGTGGATAATTCTTTTTATATGCTGTTGGATTCTATTTGCTAATATCTTGTTAAGAATTTTTGCATCCATGTTCATCAAGGATATCGGCCTGTAGTTCTCTTTTTTTGCTGGGTCTCTATCTGGTTTGGGAATCAAAGTGATGCTGGCTTCATAGAATGAGTCCGGGAGTTTTCTTTCCGTCTCAATTTTTTGGAACAGCTTGAGGAGGATAGGTATTAACTCTGTTTTAAATGTCTGGTAAAATTCCGCAGGGAAGCCATCTGGCCCTGGACTTTTATTTGCTGGGAGATTTTTGATAACTGATTCAATTTCTTCACTAGTTATGGGTCTGTTCAAGTTTTCTATTTCTTCCCGTTTGAGTTTTGGTAGTATGTGGCTGTTTAGGAATTTGTCCATTTCTTCCAGGTTGCTCAATTTGACGGCATAGAGTTTTTCATAATATTCTCTGATGATTGCTTGTATTTCTGAGGGATTGGTTGTAATCACTCCATTTTCATTCATGATTTTATTGATTTGGTTTCTCTCTCTTTTCTTTTTGAGGAGCCTGGCTAGAGGTTTATCAATTTTGTTTATTTTTTCAAAGAACCAACTCTTGGTTTCATTGATCTGTTCCACTACTTTTTCTGTTTCCATATGATTAATTTGTGCCCTAATCTTTGTTATTTCTCTCTTTCTGCTAGGTTTGGGCTGTCTTAGCTGTTCTGCTTCTAGTTCCTTTAGGCGTGCTGTTAGAATTTGTGTTAGGAATTTTTCTTGTTTCTTGAGATGGGCCTGGATTGCAATATATTTCCCTCTCAGGACTGCCTTTGCTGCATCCCAAAGTGTTTGGATTGTCGTATTTTCATTTTCATTTGTTTCCATGTATTTTTTAATTTCTTCTCTGATTGCTTGGTTGACCCATTCGTCTTTTAGTAGGTTGTTCTTTAGCCTCCATGTTTGTGGGGGCTTCCCAGACTTTTTCCTGTGGTTGATTTCAAGTTTCAAAGCATTGTGGTCTGAAATTGTGCATGGTATGATCTCAATTTTTTTATACTTATTCAGCGCTTCCTTGTGCCCCAAAATGTGGTCTATCTTGGAAAATGTACCATGTGCATTTGAGAAGAATGTAAATTCCTTTGCTTCTGGATGAAGGGCCCTGAAGATATCTGTCAGGCCCATCTGTTCCAACGTGTCGTTCAGGTCCATTGTTTCCATGCTGATTCTCTGTTTAGTGGATCTATCCAGCGCTGTGAGTGGGGTATTAAGGTCTCCTGCCACTAGCACATTTTTATCAATAAGATGGCTTACGTTTGTAATTAGTTGCTTGACAAATTTGGGTGCCCCAGAATTCGGCGCGTAGATATTTATAATTGTTAGCTCTTCCTGCTGGATAGTCCCTGTGATTATTATATAATGCCCTTCTTCATCTCTTATTACATCTTTTACTTTAAAGTCCAGTTTATCTGATATAAGTGTGGCTACTCCAGCTTTCTTCTGAGTTCCTGTAGCATGGTAGATAGTTCTCCATCCCCTCACTTTCAGTCTGAAGGTGTCCTCAGGTTTAAAATGTGTCTCTTGAAGACAGCAGATAGATGGGTCTTGTTTTCTAATCCATTCCGTTACCCTGTGTCTTTTAATTGGAGCGTTTAGTCCATTTACATTCAGTGTTAATATTGAAAAATGTGGGTTTAGAGTCAAGGTGTTGTCTGTAGGTTTCATGTTTGTAAGGATGTCTCTGGTGCTTTGTGTTCCTTGCAACCTTTCCTTCATAGAGTCCCCCTCAGGATCTCTTGTAAGATTGGTTTATTTGTGATGTATTCCTTCAGTTTTTGTTTGTTTGGGAAGACCTTTATTTCTCCATCCATTTTGAATGACAGGCTGGCTGGATAAAGGATTCTTGGCTGCATGTCCTTCTTGTTCATCACATTGAAGATTTCCTGCCATTCCTTTCTGGCTTGCCAAGTTTCTGTGGATAAGTCCGCTACTACCCTAATGTGTCTGCCTTTGTAAGTCAAGGCCCGTTTATCCCTAGCTGCTTTTAGGATTCTCTCTTTATCTTTGTATTTTCCCAGCTTCACTATGATGTGTCTTGCTGAAGGCCTATTTGGGTTACGTCTGAGGGGAGTTCTCTGTGCCTCTTGGACTTCAATGCCTATTTCTTTCTTCATGTTGGGGAAGTTCTCATTGATGATTTGTTCAAATACCCCTTCGATTCCTTTGTCTCTCTCTTCTTCCTCTGGAATTCCTATAATACGGATGTTATTCCGTTTGATTGCATCGCTCAGCTCTCGAATTCTCCTTTCCTGTTCCTGAATCAATTTCTCTCTCTTTTTCTCTGCTTCATCCTTTTCTGTAATTTTGTCTTCTAATTCCCCTATTCTATCTTCTGCCTCTGCAATCCGCGCTATGGCCGCCTCCAATTTGTTTTGCCCCTCATTTAAATCCTTTTTTAATTCCTGTACATCTTTTTTTAGGACCTTGATCTCTGCCTCTAGGGACCCCCTGATTTCTTCTATGTTTTTTTCAAGCCCTGCGAGTATTTTTATATTTATCGTTCTGTATTCTTGTTCTGTTAAGTTGCTTATGTCTGCTTTCATCATTTCTTGTGCTGTCACTATTTCCTGTACAGTCTTCTGAGGGGAGTTCTTCCGTTTGGTCATTTTGGCAATGTGTGTATTGGTTTATTTCCTATTTCTCCCTGGAAAGGAAAAGGGTCAGAGCGACAAACAGGAAGCACAGACTCACAACCTTACTGACCAATGAAACGGACAAACAAATCACAACATAAAAAAGATTAACAAATGACAGTCTGGAGGCATGCAACCTGATGTACCAGCTACACGATAATGATGGGATGTGCACTCTGCTGATGGCAGAGTATACATAGAGTAGTGACAGGTGTGGGCAGAAGAAGAAATTGAACTTTGACCAGGTAGAGAGATTAGAAGATTTGATCCAGCAGGAGAGAAATCAGAATAAGGAAGGATGTGAGGAAAGAGAAATGAAGTTAGATGTTGTCCAGGTGCACTATGTGGTCTGACTGTTCCATAGAGAGAGATAGGAAGTTAAAGAGGGAGGTGTATAACATGCATTGAGAGAGTGGGTAAAATGTCTGTTTAAGCAAGCCAAAACCCCCTGGTGACAGGTTTAGAGGTGGGGAGAGATAGGAAGAAGAAGAGGGAGAATATATCTAAAACCGAAGAATTGACCTAGAGTTAATCCAGGCAATGCTGCAGTAGTTGTGTCTCAGCAGCTACCACTCCAGGAGAAGGGCGTCTCTCATATGAGGAGGGGCGTTGCCTGGTGTAGGCGGGTCTCACCTCCACCGCTGGGGGTGGAGTCCTAGCTTTTGGCTTTATGGGAATGCGCGACCACAATGGCGCCCTCCCGGCCGACTGTCTCAGATCACTCCTCACGGACCCACAGTCTCAGATCACTCCTCAGTTTCCGTCCTCAACTCCATCCAGATTACCAACACAGTTCAAATTGCTGGGCGGTCGCGCCGCCCAAGCTCATCTGAGTTCCTTTAACTCGCTCTGACCGCCACGCCTTATGTAAATTGAGTCTCTGACTCAGCACCGCTGCGACCACAATGGCGTCCCCGTAGCCTCTTTTCACGGAGCTAGAGTCTCCGAACCCTCCTCTGTGTCCGTCCTCGACTTGGTCAGGGTGCAGGGGCAGCACGACCCGCTGGGTGGTCGCGAGACCCTGCACGCTCAGCCTTCCCCACCCGAATTATGCCTCTGACTCAGCACCGATCCAGCAATGGCGCGCGCGCCTCTCCGTGTCAGGGACTGGGACAGCGTCACTGGCTCCGGAGTGAGGAAAGCTCTGCCAGCTCCACCGTGAGCAATGACCCTCTCTCAAAAAAGCCTTGCAGATAGGGACTGGATGATAAGCTCCCTCTCCGCCCGGGTTCAAGGTACTTTCCCCGCTGCTCTTCCTCTTCCCCTTGTCTTTCGGAGGAAGGGGCCCAGGGCCCCGGGCCCACTCCCCGCAGTCCGCACCTCCGCGGCTCTCTTTCTTTCTCCCAGATTTCACTCACTCAGTGTCCCCAGATGCTCTGGTTTTGGCGTTATCTTTCCTGTAGGTTCCAACTCCTCTTCCTGCAGATCCCTGCGATTGAGAGTTTCTCGGTCTCAGTCCCTCTCAGATTGAGTCGCCAGAGACCAGCAGCGGGTATTACTTCTTTTCCGCCATCTTGAACCTCCTCGCGGTTGTGTTCTGATGAGGGCCTGCTTCTGGGTTCACAGCTGGTGCCTTCTCCCTGTGTCTTCACGGGGTAAAAGGTTGAGGGAGCTCTGTGGGTCTGTTTTATAAGGACACGCATCCCACTCATGAGGGCCCCACCCTCATGGCCCGAGCACCCCCCAAAGGCCCCATTTCCTAACACTGTCATATTTGGGTTTTGGATTTCAACATAGGAACTTTGGGCACAAATATTTGAACCATAGAATAGAGTATATGTGGAGAGTGGACAGGCAGGGAAAGGATGAGATCTTGGCAACACATTGTGTATTTTTTTGGTCAAAGAATCCATCACAGAATGAAATGGTTTCTTTAGAGGGGTAGAATTAAGTCAATCATTTGGACATTTATTAACCTACCCACTCTGTGCCATACCATGCCAGGTGCTGAAAAGGGGGAAAAAAGGAAAATCCTCTTTCTGGTTGGTTCTCAGTAGGCCCAGGCTCCCTGGGGTCTTTATTTCTGTCTGTGTGAGGGGCTACTGAAGGGAGCAGGAGAAAGGGACTCCCGAATGCCCTCACAGGGCACTGGGGCGGATGCCAGACCCACTCTTGGCCCAGGAGAAGGAAGAGAAGGAAATGCTAGGGCTGCTGACTTTTCCAGAGAAGGCCAGCTTTAGAAATGAAAACAGCCCCTCACTTCCTGCCCCAGCCTCAGTGTTTCTGTATCCCACAGTTCTGTGTATCTTGTGGGCCCATCAGGTCCTCAAGGAAGGGACCGAGCCCAGCAGCTGGAACTAGCTAGGTATAGCAACTCCATGGGGCCCCATCTGCTACCTCTCTGCCACCCGGTTCACTGTTCATCAGCAAAGCCGCTGGCTACCCAGCCATGAGGCTCTGCTCTGGCTGGAGCTTGGTGTCCCTAATGAAGCCTAGACCCTAAGATTTCTTTTCCTGAAGTTTCCATTCCCTCACTCAGGGCAGGGCTTTCTCTTTGCCACCCTTACCCGTAGCCCAGCTCCAGTAGGGCTCTGAATAGAGTTGTTGTTTCCTGTGGCTGCCCCTGCCTCTGAGCACATTCCTGCACCATTCTGGAAGGAAAGTACCCCAAGGCTCTGTTCTTTACCTGGCTCAGCATTCAAGTTCTTCCACTCTTGGATCTTTCAAAAGATGTCTGTCATGCACAGGGTCTGCCTGTGACTGGAGAGGGGCAGGGTAGGCAATCCAGTGATGGCATGCAGGCCTGATTGGGTCAGGGCTCAGTAAATTCAGCCAGCTCATGTTCCATTGCTCACATTTTAGGTTTTCCACAAATCTTTTGTCCCTCTGGTCTAGTTTTAATGTCTGAGTATATGGGAGGGATGCATGGTGTACCTGTACGCAGGTTCTGCAGTGATCAGCCCTAGGGGTTGTACAAAACCTTCTGCCTCCAAAGACCCAGGCCCATTGGAGGGGATTGTAGAGATCAGTGTGCCCCTCCACCCTGAGATAGCCCTTTTCTACATCTTTTCCACATGGCTTTCCTCGCTGTGTGGGGAGCTGCCATCCCCAAGGGAAGGGCTGTCAGAGCCAGGACACCTGGGTCTCTTCCTCAAGGCCCAGCACTATTTTAGGTGTCCATAGGGTGGCAGGACAGTCAGGCAAGGCATTGGGTGACAGAACACTTGTGAACATACAAAGGTCCTTCTAGAAGAGGAGGTTTGCTTCTGTCATGGATTGAACCATGTTCTCCTTCTGGTGGGGTGTTAGGAAAGGGGGAGAGTCCCTGCTGGATCTGATCAAGTAGAGTCTTTTGTGGCTAATGGGTGTGAGCAATACAGGCGGCAGGTCAGAGTAGGAAAGTCAGGTTTAAAACTGAACCTGACTGTGGGTCTCTGCCTTCTCATCTATAGTATAGTCCCTAGAGGAGGGCCTTTGATTTTCCTCCCAACAGATGGGTTGTTCAAGCCAGGCGCGTCTCCTGTGTTTACCAGTGCCCCATACCGGCCCTCAGCACACATGGGGAATGTACACTTCCTTCTAGCTAGCACCCTACGGCACTTCCTCCCTGTCTTGTACTGGTCATTCTGATCTTATAGCCAGCCCTGTAGTGCTGCTGGGTCTAGAAGCCTGGAGCTCCATCTAGGCCAAGAGAGGGATGGCCCCACTGAGACCTTAGGCAAGGAAAGATGGGAGTGGACACTTTTCTCAGCTGGGTAGGAATGGTGCCAGGTGCCTCACCTTAGTCAGTGGTCCTCAGTCAGACCTACATTTTGCAATTAGGAAGAGGGAGGTCAGTATAGAGGGCAGAGTAGTCATGTAACACTGGACTGGGAGACAGTCTGGACAATTGGTTGTGTCCTAGGTCGTCCACTTATGAAACGAATCCTTCATATCTGTGGCCCCAGCTGTAACGATGTGGAGTTGATAAGACAACCTCTGAGGCCTTCCAGTTCTTCCACACTGTGAATTCGTGATCAACTCTTGCTTTCCTTACACTCGCACTCCCTGGCTTGAGCTGATACTCCCTCACTGGGTTAGGCCTGTCTGCACATTAGCGTGGCCCTTGGGGCTGTGTATGTGAGTCCTTTGTGTGTTGAGGTGTTGCCATGTACCTTAATGTTGTTCCTAGGTCAAGGCCCAAAGAGGGTGGTACCAGTGTCCCTGAGGCCCTGAGCAGTGGGAATGTGGGGTCTTCACCAGCCTACAGGGGCAGACCCAGACCTGAACTCCATTAGTACTTTTGTTGCATTAGGAAGTCTAACCTATAAAAGGATGTTCTGAGCCCATAGCAGGCTCTAACTCCCCTTCGCTGAAGGTGCTGGGCCTGGGTTCAGGTGCTTTGTCTCTCTCTGTCTACCAGTACCCTCTCCAGCTGCTCCCATGCTGTGGTGGCCTTGCTCTACCCCTTCTCCTGGCAGCACACCTTCATTCCTGTCCTTCCGGCCTCCATGATTGACATCGTCTGCTGTCCCACACCCTTCCTGGTTGGCCTGCTCTCCAGCTCCCTCCCCAAACTGAAGGAGCTGCCTGTGGAGGAGGTGGGCCATCTGGGGAGCCAGTTGGGCAAGGGGTGGAGGGAGGAAGGGGCAGAAGGAACAGAAACTCCCAGGAGGGAGGGGCAGAGGGGGAAAAGAAGGGACAAAGACCCCTGAGATCTTCTCACTTGTGGCCTCTGGGCCCCTCTACCCAGCTCTTCTCCTTTCTCCCTGGGTGGTCTGTCCCTGACTGGAGTTATTCCTGTTGTCTGACTCTGGGAATCCAGGCGGTCTGGAGGCCTGGGGAGGGCATTGCAGGGACTCATAACTTGCATCACTGCCCCTAATGACTCTTTCTCTTAGGCACTGATGGTGAATCTGGGATCTGACCGATTCATCCGGCAGGTAAGAGCAGGACACCACAGAATATGGCCTGTCCTCAGTGGGCGCTTGTTTGGTGCAGGCTGGAGAGCAGCCAGCACTGCTATACACATTGCTTAACATTCACAGCCTGTCGGTCGTGCTCTCGGGGCTCTATATTCACGTAATAGACAAGGGTGGGGAGAAGCTGATCTGAGAAGTCTTGACCCCAACAGGATCTGCATTTCTCGTTGGGATCATCCAGTGTGATGGGCATGTTGGTGTGTGGAGAGCGTGCCCGGCAGGTGCAAACACTTGAGCTCTGGCTCTGCCACTTTTGAGCCGCACGATCTTGGCCAGGCCTCCAAAAATGATAGGGAATGTCAAGGTTTGCAGTCATCGTGTCAACTTAAAAAATCCTTTGCTAGTCTGGCTCTCCACTAGGGAGCATAGCCAACTGGTGTACCCGCCAGGAATGTACAGTCTGTTACACACCACTGACAGCTGTGACTCCTGGGTACAAGGCATCAAGGTACAGACAGACATGGAACCAGCCTGCAGAGACAGGAAGGACAGACTAGCCTCATAACTGAGACACAGGCTGGGCCACTGCCCTGAGCCAGCTCTGTTTCCCACTTTGGAGCTAGAGATGGAGGAGCTGGGGTCCTCTGCTTCCCAGTTTGGAGCTAGAGATCAGGGTGCCGGGCGAGGAACCCCTAGCTGGTCCAGGGCAGTGAATGCCACTAACTGCACCACTTTTTACCTGTGTGACCTTGGACAAGTTTCTTAACCTCTGTCTATGCTCAGCCTCTCATTATAAAATGAGGTTGATAATAATCAGGATTATTGGGAGGAATGAATAAAATTATCTATTTAAGTTCTTCAAATCGGGCCTAGCATATAGTAAGTGCTCAGCCAGTGTCAGCTGTGATTATGATCACTGTGTGTTGTCCTTCTCCTGTAGATGGATGATGAGGACACGCTGTTACCAAGGAAGTTACAGGCGGCTCTGGAGCAGGCTCTGGAGAGGAAGAACGAACTGATCTCCCAGGACTCTGACAGTGACTCCGATGATGGTGAGTGAGGCTTGCCCCAGGGACAAACAGTTCTGGCCCCAGACTCCTTCTGCTCTGGGTCTGGGCTTCATGGTACCAGGACCCTGTTTCTACACACCAGACCCTTCTGGCTGATGAGGCTTCAGGTCTAGGACCTTGGTTTCAGTCTAGCCTAGAAATCTCTAGCCCCATTACCAGTGGGCTCAGGGAATAATGGGACTTAAGGGGGAGAGAAGTATTGTGGTGTCTTGTCAGAGAAATAAAAACAACATTGGGGGCGCTTCTAGCAAGGCCCAAGCTATAAAGCTACCCTCTTCCCTCTAATTCTTCTCTACCTCGGGAGGTTTGAGAAGGAAAACCCAAAGACATATGGCAACCACAGGACACTTTTTGCTGACAGAAAACTAGTGATTCCTCCCTCTGGGGACTTGCCTTGCCATCAGGAGATGGAGGTAACTTCCTCTTCTTGTGAAGCCAGGGAAACTACCAAGAGTGAGTGGTGTGGGTAAAGTGATCCTCTGGTCTCTGATTTCCAACTTTCATTCACTCAGTGGGTATTTGCCAACTTCCATGTTCAGACCGCAGTTTCTGATCTTCCAGCTCAGGGGCTAGTTACAAGGCCAGGAGCACAAGAGATAAAGTTTTAAGAACAGACAAGTGGTTCTGGCTGGAAGTTCTCTTGGGAGAGAGGGTGACACCACCAGCTAGAGGGCGGCGTTGCAGGTTGGAGATTACAGATTCTTGACCCAAACCTCAAAGATTGTCTTTTCCCTTCCAGAATGTAATACCCTCAATGGGCTGGTGTCAGAGGTGTTTATCCGGTTCTTTGTGGAGACTGTTGGGCACTACTCCCTCTTCCTGACCCAGAGCGAGAAGGGGGAGAGGGCCTTTCAGCGAGAGGCCTTCCGCAAGTCTGTGGCTTCCAAGAGCATCCGCCGTTTTCTTGAGGTTTTTATGGAGTCTCAGATGTTTGCTGGCTTCATCCAAGACAGGGAGCTAAGAAAGTGTCGTGCAAAGGGTAAGGCCAGAAGAGCTTGGGGCTGGGGGCTACGGTCCCTCTTCTCTAAGTTTTCTGCTACTACCGGGCTGAATAGCTAGGCACTGCGACGGAAACTCTTGGGTGTCAGCTAGGGCCAGTCCTCCTAACATTCCTTTCTTCTCTAGAAACTGCCACGGGAGCTCTCTTCTCCTCCCGTCCCAGTAGACGCTGTCACAAGGCTGTGTGCAGGCTGGAGCCACGTGGCTAGAGAGTAGGACTCCTCTCCACCCAAGAGTGGCGTGCCATTCGTTGCCCATACCCTCCTCAGATGACCTTCTTATTCAGAGAAAAAGACCAGACTGAGCAATTCAGGGAATTCTGAGCATCACAGGTTGGAAAAGCCCCTGAAGAAGACTGAGCTAGCTTTCTGACTGAGGCTGGTGGCCGCCCCGATTCAGAGGCTCAGCTCCCTCTCCCTCTAGGACCTTTTTTTTTTTTTTTTCTCTTTAAATCTCATCAAAATCTTTCTGTCTAACCTCAGGGTGGTTATTTCTTCTGTCCACTACTACTGCCTCTTTAGTCTAACAAATCTTTTGGATCAACATGGTAGAGTGATTTAAGAGGAAATAGCAAAGGTGCCCAGCTCCGAAACAAGGAATGGCATCTTTGCCTTATGGAATGTAGCTCAGGCAAGACGTGCCCCAGGAGCCAAGGTACTGAGGGCTTCTTGCTTCAGCAGTGAGCACAGTGAGATGTCACTAATTATAGTTCCAATGACACAGTTTAAATTCTAGAAAGACGCTGCCACAAATTATAATCGCAGATCCTTTGGTTTCTCTGTTTTTGGATCTGTGCCCATGATCCCCTCCAAAAGGCCTCCCCTTTCCTCCCTGCAATGACTGTTCTCTTCCCTGTTCCTCCTCTTCCCCAGGCCTCTTTGAGCAGCGAGTGGAGCAGTATTTAGAGGAACTCCCAGACACTGAACAGAGTGGGATGAATAAGTTTCTCCGAGGTTTGGGTAAGAAGCATGGTCACTGATGAGATGGGTGTTCAGCAAGAAGGCTGTATCCGAACTACTCTAAACCAATCCCATTGGGTATTTATATTGGGGCTATAGACAGAATAGTAAGAGATCCCCTGATGAAGAGGTTCCCCAGCTCAGGGATCCAAGGGCATTTAGCAGAATATTTACCAAACTTCAGAACCAGGAGAAACTACAGACCCTACATAAATCAGGTCTTTTTCAGTGTACTCCTTCCTGAGTGAATATGAGGATGCTAGAGGCAGGGAGCTTTTCTCTGGGCCATAATGGAGTCTACAGAAGTCGAAGTGCCAGGGGTCCTTCTCTGAAAACCACTCCCTTCAAAGAGCTCAACCAATTAAATCATGGAATCATAGAATGTCTCAGTTTAAAGGAAAATCGGGGCCAAAGAAGCTCAATAGCTCGCCCACAGCCCCACAGTGATTGATACCAGTGCCCTAATTAGAGCTCTAGCATATTTTCACTGCCATGAATCAGATCTGTCACAGCTGAAATCCAGTCTTTTTAATCCTATCTCCCGCTGAGAGGGTTAGGGCTATTGGAAAAGTTGATAATGAAACATTCTCACTCTTGCCCTCTCTGACCCACAGGCAACAAAATGAAGTTCCTCCACAAGAAGAATTAAGCCCCTTTCCCAGTAAGAATCCAGTGCCTTGCAGAGCCTGGAGCCTGCGGAGGGGGCCAGGTTGCTGTGGCTGCTCTGCCCCCACAGACCCCACCCTCCAAGCCAGCCCACCTCTGCCTTCACACGATATCCCAGGATACTGTTTGTAAATAATCTGCTGTAAGCTTTCTTATCTCTTTTTGTAACAAGCAAAGAGAATCTGGTAAATATTTGTATATTCCCAAGGGGCTGGGTGCTGGCGACTAGCCAATTATGTGCAGCTGACTGTCTCAGCCGAACCACTGATCTTCCCCTGGAGGCTCCCGGCCTGCCTGCCTGAGCTCCCTGCTGCCAGTCTTGGGCCCTGGAGAGCAGATGGTGTCTTGTTCTGTACAGGAGGACTTTTTTTTTTTTCAATCTTAGAGTTTCTATTTTTTTCTAGTAGTCCCCTCCCCTAACCCTCTGTTTTTAAAAGGCAAAGGCCATTCAATCCCCATTTGCAGCATGGTACCAGGCTCTCAGGTCTGGCCTTCTCTTGTTCCTCCTACCTTCGTGATGGTCAGTGAGTCATGGGAAGCCCACCCCTTCACCCCCCTGCTGTGCCAGTGCTCTCCGGGCCCAGCTCCCAGTCCGTGGTGGCCATGATGCGGTACAGGGCATCCCTCCTTCCCACTATCTACGGGTGTTCTCAATAAACAGTGTACAGTTGTTTGGGCCCAGAGCCCTATGTGTTCCTTGGCTTCATTCATTATCTAGAGTTATCTCTCCTGGAGGATGGGCCGAGATAGGCCAGTCAGGAATGAAACAGTATCATGTAGGGAGTTGAGTACCTCATTAAGAGTTTAGCTTTAGTGTGAGTCACTTACCTCCCCTGCAATCAAGTTCTCTAGCTTGAATTGTGTGATTGGTCTTAGAAGATACCGTTCTCGCTCACCTTTCCTCTTCAATAACCCAACTGTTCAGACTCTCTGTAAATGTTCCCACTGATGCAAAGAATGCTCAGTGCTTTTGGCTCCACTGTTAGGTGAATCTTAACATGTTCCTATTTAGTATGAAGCCCTTAAGATATGATTGAGTATCCTGATATTGGTGGGGTGAAACTCAGCAAAAGCCAACCCAGGCTTGCTCATAGCCCTAGCCCATCGGCTACAGCTCTTCTGTCATTCTGTGACTATTTTTTCCTGTTGGAACCTGAGGTTTGCATGCAGAAAGTTCTGCTGCATTTCATGGAAAAGCGAGAAGGGAAACAGGGTGGGAAATGTGGGTGGCTTAAGCTTTCCACCCTTCCAAGGCCTTCACAGAGTAGAGACCTTGAAAATTTCCCAGATGAGGCATTCAGCTGGAACTCTTCACTGAAATTTGGTTTGGGTTTGGCAGGATTTGAACCAAGAAGTAGAGCTTTCCTCTCCTCCCACCCTGGCCTACTTAAACAAGAAGCAAAATCCTATCCTGAGTTCCCTTCCCTTCTCCCCATTTCCATTGATGCCTATACAGGTCCCAACCTGTCTGTGGTTTGGGGTTGCTAACTGCCTCATAAAGCAAAGTAGAGCGTTTGTCTTCTGGGAAGACAAAGTTGTCTTCTCTGAGAAAGCCTCCTATATAGTTATCTTTGGCATCCTCCAGGTGTAGAGAGAAAACAGTGCTTATAGCCAAAAAGTCCAGAGCCGAGTGTAGTTACCTCCCGTTAACCCAGCCTGGGCTTCATGACAGTCACCGAAGTGGAATGTTTAACAATAGAATAAAACTAAAAGGTGCTCCTTCTCCTTTCCTTCTCCTACTCCCTCTCTTTTTTAACATGACTTCAAAGAATCCTCAAGACGTGATCAGATCGCACGATATATAGGTATAAAGGCTTTTTTTTTTGTAAAATTTGAGACTTTTATGTATCTTTAAAATCTTAAGATACCTAAGATTAACCCGAAGGATTCCTTCCTCCTGTGATGGCCACTGCTCTCATCCTAATTCACACAATCGGTACTGGCACATAATGCCTCTGGTTGGGCTGCAACAGTCCATACAGTGAGTACTATGGGCAAGACACAAAAATCTCTGGGGGAACGTAGAGAAGGGTGTGACCAGGGGGTCTGGTGTGGGGTTGACAAAAAGTGGTCAGGACTTCTTTCCAAGTTCTGTTTCACATGGTCTCTTGACCCCTAAAAAGATGGTTCTCAACCCTATCACCATCTAACACTCTGCTTTTCTATAGCATATACTCTTAACTCCACCCTTTACTATCCTGAAATGAAATTCATAGATAATATACCCTACCTAAACACATCTTAACTATTTTATAAATGGGGGAAAATAAAAGAGAAATATTTTGTTATAACATGTATTTAAATATGTAAATGCTTGGGCACAGGTGAACTTAGAAGACACAATGTGATCAGATGCTCACACCTGTACATAGAATTACTATGAACGTGGTAGCTACACAAGCAGAGAAAAGTGTTTTGTATTAGCAACTCAGATTCTACTGAGTATGTAATAAGAGAATCGAACAACTTTTGGTAATATTCTGAAGAAAATACAGTATGAACTTTCGTTGACTTAAACAGCATTTAGAATCCTGGAAAGCTGAGAAGTATATGAAAACTGGGGCAAAAAAATTGTTTTATTATGTTTAAAAGAGTTCGATCTAAACTAGATTTTTCTTTGGTGTTTGGAATCAACCTCATACATCACAGGATGTCAAGGACCCTTCTTGGTTGCTTCCCCTCCCTGTGACAAACAAAAACTGCCCCATTTATTTCCAAATTGCACCTCCTAGAGGATGGTATTGCCACCATTGAGAACAAGTGTCCTTAAATAGTGCCTTTCTGACAACCCTGGGTCAGTTGCTCAGGGGCAATATAGTGCTGTCTTCTTTACCAGGAGCCCCCGATACCTGTGGAGTGTCAGCCCTCCTCTGTTCTGGAGTTAAGAAAGGTCCAGGGTTTTCTCCTTAATCAGTAATGCTCTTTTTTCTTTTTCTTTCTTTCTTTACTAAGAACCATGCTCTGGTAAACTGTAGTGTCAAAAATGAGGAGAGGAGTGTGGGCTTCTTAAGGCCAGTATTTTGAAGGAGTGCCCTTGGAAAACAGTATTATTCCAACTCTGGCTCACATCAAATGGTGTGTGGAATTAGAGACCCAAGAAAGTTATTCTGATTATAATCACAGCTCAGTTATATTTTTGTTAAAAATAATACCCTTTATTTCCCATGTAGACTGGTAACTTACCTTATACCCGCAATGACTTATTTATAAAGGTACATAAACAGTATTTTTAAAAAAAACCTTAAAAGTGGGAATAAAAGTAAAACAAAGAGCCAGAATGAAGCATAGAGCTTTAACACTTTTAAGGATGATACACAAAATTATTTTCTTGAGCCAGATAATGTGGTGGTATGCATTCCAAAACATCATAGGTTTATTTGCCTAATGCAGATGGTGGTGGGTATCACTTAAAAGGTCATGAAAACTCTAAACCAAGAGAAAATACTACTTTTCTGTACTGGCAAGTTACTGGTAACTTCAAATTATTTTCTGTCCATTTATATTGCGTTTTAATATGAAAATGTGCATTTGGTTAAGAAACTCAAACTACCAAAACATACATCTCCGTCACCTCCCAAAGTTCATGAGGAAATGCTGTCTCGGTTTTAGGTTCTTCCGGAATATTCTCATGTTGTGTACAAGCAGGTACCCAAAAGTGTCTTGGACATAGCTGGCGCTCCTCTTTTTGACAAGTGAAGCTAATTCTGAGAGGTTTGGAAATCCCCCCTCTAACGTGTATAAAGGCCAAGTTCCCCTCTAACGTGTATAAAGGCCAAGTTCCTTAAGCGAGGCCGAAGCAGGATCTGAAGCGCTGAAAAGTTGGCAAGGCCTTCCCTCCCCGCCAAGTGGTCCACGCCCACCCGAGCCGGCCAAGTTAAACCTCCCGCCTCACAGGGGAGTCTCCCGGCTGCGCCACACAGCCCGCCCCCGCCCCCTGCCGGAACTGGCTGAGCACTGAGACGGAGCCGACGCCGAACGTGCTTCCGGCCTGTAGGGGTGGGAAGGTCAATGTGACCCCGGAACCAGAACCTCACACCCTCCGGAAGTAGTTCTCAGGGTCTGAGGCAAGTAAAGCTGCGTAGTTTGGAAGTCGAGTGGCGGCGTAGGCCCGCGAGGGCAGGCAGGGAAGCGCTAACCTCTGCAGATCTCCGGCCGCCGCCATCCCCGTTGCCTCCCTTCCAATGGCAAGCGGGCGTGAACGCTTAGCCTAGCCAACAAGACGCTTATTTATATTTAAAACTTAAAATTCTTTTTAGCAGATTTTGAAAATGGGGTCCAACTTTGCCAATTCTGTGGCCGATATTGCCAATAAAGGCTGCAGCCCCGAGATTTGGATAAAAATATAAAGCACATATACCTTAGGCCGGAAGTTACCTCCTTGGCAATTCCAGCTTATGGAAGACTTAGCCGTCAACCTTAATGTGCTACATAACGTCGTTTTTCACAATTTGAAAAGGTAGGTAAATAATTATGGTTTAAGGAAACGGGAGTTAAGGGGTACTTGACAAAATTCTGTTCCCCATGTGTAGTGGGAGGATATTAACTCTATACATCTATCAGCTACTTGAGACCTAGCAGTAGGGGCCTCTGTGCCTACGGGACAGGCTCAAAGCTTGGCAGTTTAGGCATCGTTTCCTGTGTGGACCATGTTTATCTCCGCAGTAGCACCTTGCTTTCAATATAAAGTCAGGACGTAAGGTTTGCAGCTGTTTCATCAGATAAGCCAAATGGTCATTGTAGGTCTGCCCCCTTCATTTGCAACGTGAACGTATGGCCTTTCATTGGTCACTTAGCTTCCTTAGCAGTATGAACTCCTGCAAAAGAATCAAAGCATCTGCCAGCTCGTTAGTTGTAGATGCTTGAGTGAACTGGAACCAGGCAGCTCACCTTGCCCTTCCCAGGCTGGGTGCATGTTCTGGTACCTCTCCACGGTCTTCAATTTAAAACGGTGAGGGACTTTCATGTTCAAGACGTCCATCTACACCTCCATACAGGATTGGAAAGAATATTATCCCACTCGGCCCCATCCTGTTTATGGACAGTGATGCTACATGGTACTAATAATTTCTAAGAAGCTGGCTATTAAGGAATTAATTTTCATCTTTCTTCCACTAAACCCAACTTGTCTAGGCCTAACCATTTGGCTGTCAGCCCTACCCCAATTCACCCACTCACCAAGTCCTGTCCTTTGGGTTCTCTGAATCCTACTCCTTTGTTTTCTCATTCCTATTTTCTAGTTTCTCCCACTGTAGCTCACTCTGTAAGTACATTCTCCCTAGAATGCTTATTGCTCACATTACACTTGCTGAACTTTGCCAAATTGGTAAGCATGTATGCTCTTCCCTGTGCTTGGAGCATTTTGCCTTGACTTAATTAGACCAAGGGGCTTTTCTTTGCTTCAGTTGTCAAAAACATTGAGGAAAAAGGCCTTCCATTTTACTTAATCCACACAAGCCTCAATTTTAAAGATGAGAAAATTGGACTAAACTTAAGCTACACACAGCTGTTATGGTTTGGACTGAAATCTCAAACTTCATTTCAATCTTTTAAGTTGGCGTATATATACATTTTTGATCTTCAGTGTCTAGTTGGAATCCATTAAAACATTAGATACTCTTATCAACTACGACCTGTTTAAACCCATGGCCTCAGCTTCCATTTTATAGGTCCTCTAAAAGACACTAAGGGTAAACCCATGGTTTTTATCTTTCTCCACCAGAACCATTATCAAAGAAGCAGATTAAAATGATAAAGTTGTTTGTCCAAGGGAGGAAAGCCTTCCTGGCACTTTTCTTAACCAAATCCACGAAGTTTGCTCTGCTGTGCTTCCTTTTATTTGAGGGTCTGCAAAATCCTCACCTGATTCCAGTTTCTGGTGTTTAGGATACTAGATACATTTTAGACCCAAATCATTAACATTTCAGGATGTATTTCTTTGGACATTAAGACTTCTCTGCACAAGGACACAGGCTTTTTTTTTTTAAGATTCCAAACCACTCTGGTGTGTAAAAGGCCTGGTGCACTTAACATCCACATTGCTGGGCCCCATCTCAAGATTTTGAACAGTTTGGTTCAAGATGAGGGAGCCAAGGAAGAAAAACTTTAGTTTCAGGAATTACATCCTTCACAATTGCCTCAATCCTATCACACTGTTCACTATTTAAAATGTGCCCTATAAAACTGAGTCTTCCCCTTTCGGGGTGCCTGGCTGGCTCAGTCAGTAGAGCATGCAACTCAATCTCTGGGTTGTTGAGTTCAAGCCCTTTATTGGGTATAGAACTTACTTAAACAAAACAACCCCCCCCCCACGAAAACCTTTGAGCCATGCATAACAGTTAAGGGTATATTCTCCCACTCACTGTATTTTCAGAGTACAATGCAAAACAGGACTTTCAACTCTATGATACACAAATATACTATCAACAAATATTCTCACTTTATAAATGTTCAAGGTAGGTTAATGGCCCAAGTCCTTTAAGTGCCAGTGCTATCTCTTGCATACTTTCTGAGGGGAGTTGAGAAAGGAACTCAGGCTCTCATACCCTTATTCCTGGAATCTGTTAGGTGGCTTTCCAATGTACAGATAGAGAGGTAGGGGTGCTAAAGAAGTTACACCCAGACCAGAAGAGAAAAGCACTTGTTAGTATTTAATGAACCTCCTTCCATGTGGCTTCAAGCTACTAAGACGCAGGCTCCCCCCACACCCTTAATCTTCTCCTCAGCTCTTCTACTGAAGAATTTGGCCTTCACGATGACAGGCTGTTTGGGGAGCTTTCCCTTTCCCAAAACTTTGTAGTAGCCCTAGAGGAATAGAAAAAAGAGTTTATAACACACACCAATGCAGGTACCAACTCCCTGACAGGTGTAAAGAAAGAGGTCTGCCAATCTACTCCACCTAGGAACTGAGAGGACATGTTTCTGATCTGGGCACTACCGGGGGCACAGACTGCCCTCGCCAGTGAATCAAGACCAGGGGATTCTCTCTGAGGACTCTAGCACACCAGGACCAGAGAGGTGTCGGGATGTGACTCTAGCCTCAGGCAAAGCACAAACCCCCCTCTCCTATTCAAGTACTACCTCATTTAAAAAAAAAGGGGGGGGGGGGAGGAAACCACATTCCCAGCAATGTTCCAAGAAGTCCTGACTATGAAAATTGCTCAAGCGATGTTAAACAGGCTGGGAAAAGGAATTTAAAACTTAAACTGAAAGCCCTCTTAGGGTTTAGACTACCTCCACATTCACGGGAGGTAAAGCTGACACAAGGACCAGAACTCCAAAAGATACACAAAAATGCTTTGTGTTTTGGGGAGTGGGTGGAAATTTCTTCAGATAATGTAGATCCTTAAATAACAAACATTTTATTCTGTAAAAGGCATAAAGGGTCAAGAGCTGTGCCTCATGTAAGCAGACCAGAGCCAGCTGAGCTAAGATACTGCCTTTAAAAGCTCAGGCCAGAAATGCAAACCTGTATAAATCAGGGCAGTAACAGTGGGAATGAAATTACGGATTGGAAAAACATTCAAGAAAGAACAAGTACTTGAATGAATGAGGAACTGGAAAGATTATTATTCTTCCAATGTTTTGCTTGAATCACAACTGAGAATTACCTGTGGCAATTCTATCAAAAGGTGGACTAGTCTAGGGGCACCTGGGTGGCTTAGTCAAGTGTCTAACTCTTGATTTTGGCTCAGGTCATAATCTCATCATTCTTGGGATTCAGCCTTGCCTCAGGCTCTGTGCTGACAGTGCAGACCCCCGACTTGGAATTCTCTCTGCCCCTCCCTACTCCTGGCATGCAAGTAGTCTCTTGCTCTCAAAATAATAAACATTTTTTTTAAAGGTGGAACAGTCTAGTATGTAAATGGGTATGGATTCCAGGTAGATTAAGTAGATTAGATTACCAAGAATTTTTCGGGGAAGAACTATATAAAGGTAAGGAATAGTCACTCACCGATCGCACCACATCGATGATAGGAGCAGCTCCAGTCTTGTTTTTGGCAGCATTTACCCGTGTCTGCTCACTGACCAAGGTCCACAGTTTATCAAGGTTGACAGTTGGGCAGAAGCTCTGGTTCCTTTTTAAGTGGTAATGCCTCATACCAACTTTTCCAAAGTAACCTGGATGACTGGGAAGAAAAGGGCAATCACTTTCATGACCTCTCTTCCATCCTCACTGTCCATCTCCCTCGGTTATAGTGTAAATTGTTCACTGGTGGATTATGGTGACATAGAGGCACCCCATTAATTGTTGAATTAAAACAAATCTTTAAGAAAAGCCTCCAAAGATGTTCAGGAGTAAAAAACAACTCTTATTTCGTGGAACAAGTCACTGAGAAAATGAGAGGCAGTGCCAAGACTAGAGGTCTTCCAGCTCACTTGACAGCACTTTATGAAAAATCAACACATTCTTAGAATAGAGATTTTAGATTTTCTAAGCAAATTTGGGGGCATAAGTGAATCTAACAGGTGTACAGGTTAATCTGATGCCATGTCACTAACCCGGTGACTGACTATGCCATGAGGGTCACAGCCAGTGAATAAGGTCAGCAATTACTCTTCGAGGACTCTAGCACACTAAGGCAATAGCTGATACCCAAGCGTGACTCTAGCCTCGATGATAAGTTCTCAGTTCACATCAAGTGTTAACTTGGTAAAAGGTAAAAGCCAGCAACAGACAAGGCTTTTGAGTGTTAAGAGGCTTGCTTCCCATTAGAAGTGTTCTGGGGCAGCCCTCTACCCCTAACTGCAGATTGCCAGTGCCAGTGAAAGTACAAGCCAAGAATCACTCACTATTTGTCAAAGTTGATCCTGTGGTGATGCATGCCACCAGCATTACCCCGGCCCCCTGGGTGCTTCCGGTGCTTGCCTGCAAGCATACAAAGTTACAGTTAACATAGACTTCACCAGCCCCTCAATTCTTCTCCCAAAAGCATTTCCCCACACTTCTGCATCTCTACTTATCTTGTTGCCAGTCTACAATACCCCTCTAAGCACTGCTATTCCTTCAAGACTCCAGGTAAAACATCTCTATGCAGTGTTCCACATCACAGCACTATCCACAGTGCTCCATGCCTTAACACTTTGCCCCAATCAGTTTTCATTCATTCCTCCAACTGATGTGAAATTCTCTAAAAGTGGAGTACTGTAGAGAATTCTCAGAGAGAAAAAAAAAAAAATCAACACCTAACATTTAAATTCAATCCGACTGACCACACAAAGCTAACCCACTTCTGCGCTACCGACTTCCTGGCTACTTAAGTACCAGGCAGGGAGAGTTCAAAGCCGACCAGGATGGGATGCCGGCACTTACCGATGCGGCCGTGGCCATGGCTCACGTGGCCCCGAAGTTTCCGGGTCTTCCTCAGTCTGGATGGCTGTACAGAAAAAAGTGCTTGGTATTATGGCCAAAGGGAGGTGGGGCAGGGGGCGAACTTGCCTGTCTGAGAGGGGTCTGTAGTAGGCCTAGGGAATTAAGGATCTGGTTTGTGGCACATTGAAAAGTTGGTATTACGAACTTATCTGGGGACAAGCGGCCTCATCAGGGCGGCGCCCGAGCGCGCCGGCCCGCGTGTCTCAGAGATCCGAACTCTGAGCGGAGCATACGGCCCCAAGGTCTCGGGCCCCTGCCAGGCCCCCGGCGCTGAGGCCCGTCATGCGCTGCCTGGGAGACCAGGCTAAGCCTAGGGATAGGAAGTTGAGGTGCAACGCGAGTACAGCTCGCGGCCTGCACCAGCAAAGACCGGGAAACACGAAAGTATGCACCTACCATGTCGGCGGCCCAGAAGAAAGAGGGAGGCCTCTGCGAAATCTCGCGAGGTACTCACAATGGAGGCGGAGCCAATGAGACTCACTTCCGGCCAGGTAGGCCCGGTCTTGGGCGGAGCCTCTTGGATCTCGCGGGTCTCGCGTTACTACAAGGCTGGCTCCCGCCTCTTTCTTCCGGACGTCTTGGCCCTTCCCACGAAATACGAGTGGCCCTGACGTCTGGGACTCGTGCTGGTGGTGACTTTCCTTCGCTCCGGCTCTGGCGCTGAGAGCTTTCGCGGAATCCGGCACTTGGGGCGCTGTCTGGTGCATGCGGCTGCGGCGCCTCGGCGCTGGAACCCGCCTAGGCCACCGTACCTGTCAGACGCCCCAGTTCTGAGTCGTCACACGCTTCTCGCTCTGTTCTTGTGGTCCGCTCAGCCATGGCGGTAGCGGTTGTTGTCTGGTCTCCCAGCTGCAGTGAGGATTCGCGAGGCGCTATTTGCTCTTCAGTGGGCTTACCGGGTGTCTCCCTTTGGAGTCTTTCACTGGATGTCTCCACCACCCACCGGCACCTACTGCCTCGCACTCCAGGGGGGCGTTCGGTCTTAATTCCTCCTTTGCCCTTGTACTGTCATCTGGGCCTCCACAGTTTGAACAATCTGATATACTTCAGGGACCTATAAACCTGGTTGCTTTATGGTCCTTTTTATCCAGACTCTATAAATACTTTTTCTAACCACCCAATTTAAATTTTCACCTAAACCTACTTGACATGCCCGTGACCCCCTCTCCTGGACTAGAGAATCCCTGCTCAACCTCAACCCAAGTACAAGTGTCTCTTTTCCTGTGAAACTTCTCTGACCCATTTAGTCATTGTTGTTTACTCTCCCCACTTGTGCCCTCACACAATGTAGTACATAGCTCTTACATAATTCTTCATCCCCATTTGTCTTCTGTGCTAGACCAAATTCCTTAATGGCTCGGGAATATTTTCTTTTATCCATGCACTCCCAGTTCCTGGCGTGTAGTGCATGTTCAAATTATTAAGGGACCGAATGTATCTTCTGTCACCTCCCTGTCTTCACTAAGTGGAAGAGCCATCTCTCTTGAGTCTCAACCAGTGTTCAAAATTCCATTCTTTCAGTTACTCTGTGTGTGTATTTATTTATTTTCCCTGCCTCATTCCTGTCAGCTAAAATATATTTTAGCTAAAATATCCTAAATTCTCCCTGTCTTCTACCTACTACCCTGTCTTCTTCCTTTACAGCCAAGCTCCCCAAAAGCGAAATCTATGAATTCTGTCCGTTCGTTCATTTCCCATTCATTGTTTAATCCACTGCAATCTGGCCCTCAGCCACACTACTTCAATGAAATTGCTCTTACTCGAACCATCAATTAAACAAATACCAATTGAATGGACTCTTCCTGTTCCTCATACCACCTCTCTCTGTTGTACTTTACCTCTTTCGCTTCTTTGTAGAAATTCTTGCCTTCTTCCTGTCTCTCCGGTCACTTCACAGCCTTTTCAGGTTTTTCTAATTTTATTCACCATTCAAGTGTTGGTATTTTTCAGCCTCCGGTTCTTGCTCCTGTTTATCTTTTCACAGTACACAGTTTTCTTGGGTGAACTTATTTTGGGTGGCTTCCATTCACAGTTTTATTGCTGAGCTCCACACTCATGCATTTACTTAATTTCTGATTATTATTCCTCGGATATTCTATAGACAAACTAGGTAAACATATTCAAAGACTTCCATCTCTTTTCTCACTGGCGCCTTCTCTTTTATATTGTATCTTAGTGAGTGGGTGAGAGGCACTTGTATCCACTTAGTGATGTCATGGATACCTGAAAATTTTCCCAAACCTTTTCCTCCAATACACTGTCACCATATCCTTTTGTTCTCTATTTCAAATCTGCTTCCTCCTTTTAAGCCGCCATGCCACTGCCTTCATTAAGACCCTCATCATGTCTCTTATCCCGAGTTCAGCATCCTCCTGTGGTCACCTTGCCTACATTCTAACCCTCCTCCACTCCCTTCACCCTTCGTACTTCTGCCAGGTTAATCTTCCCAAAACATAACTTTCATCCTTTCACTTACTCGATCAAAAAGTCGGATAGCTCCCTATTACCAACAGAATATAGCCCATGTGCCTTTCCAAACCAACCTCAGCTTTTCATCTCATACCAGCTTTCTACTGTAGCCAAACTTGGTACATCCCTTCTACCCTTTTGCCTGTGCTGGTGCCATTTCTCGTGCCTATAGTGTTCATCTTATTCCTGAACAGGTATCCTGAATCTCTCTCAACCTTTAAGGCCCTCCTTATATTCTGCTTCTTCCCAGGACACTCCAGTCCAGAGTGATAATAGCCAAATACGCCTCGCAGTTTACAAATTGCTTCTTCCTGAGAGGTCAACACTACCAGCCCCATTTTATGAACGAGAAAGAAAGAATTGAGGTACAGAAGGTGGGGTGACTTACCAGAGACTACAGAGCTGCCAAGATATAGAGCTGGGCCTGCCTAGCCTTTAGTCTTCTCTTTCCAGATCTGCTTTTACCTCAGTGACCACTCCCTCTCTGACCTCACAGCATTATGGTCTTCATCACTCCTTCAGTCCTCAATCACATATTGCCTGTGGCCAGCAGAAAGAGGGGTCTCAAGAGTCAGGGGCAAGGTCTAAGAAGAGATCACCCTCTATTTGACATTGAAGCTGCCAGCAAGTGCACAAGGGATGAACTGAGCTACCTGGCACCTACCCTTGGGAACATGGTCTGTGAATGGAGGTAAGCTGGGCAGAACTTTGGGAATGGAAGATAACCATCAAGTGGCTTTTGAGGAGGGTCTGGAGCAAGGACAAATACTGTCCAGGGGGGCGAGGTTGGGTTCTGGGTCATGGGCACTGCTTCTGGGTAGTTTTGCCAGGTTGTGTGGTTATAGAGGAGCTCCATCCTATCCCTCTGGCCATCCATCTGAATGGAAATTCTCTGAGTGGACCAGCACTCTGTGTTAGGTTCTGTGTTCACCTAACATTTCTCTCATTGGTTCAATCACCAGGGTAGAGGGAGTGCCCTGGGCGATTGTCTGGATCTGGTTTCTAGCAGGTTCCGTTTCATTCCTAAGGCAATCCTATAGCTTTAATATAAGGCTCATGTGTGGTTTGTCAGCGTGGGTCAGTTTCTCTAGGTCAGCCAGCTCTAAGAGAGCAAGTTCCGTATCTGCAAAGTTGAGTGGCACCCAGACGTTAGGCATTAGGTGACCTGTCCCTCTCCAGCAGGCACACGGAGCATGACCCTGAGACATGACCTCTGAGAGGCCTGCTTCTCTGTGACATCTCTTCTGAAGTAGAGTGTGGCCTTGTGACATCTCAGGCATATGGGCTCCCTCTGAGAGTCAGAGCCTCAGAAATTATCTGTGAAAAGAGCAAAATGGAGATGATGCCAGGCAGCTGCCTGGCGAGACAGGTAAATGTGGTGCTGACCTTTTCGGTACCCCATGCCTTTCTCTGGGGTACCTTCCGAACACACCCCACGCTGAGGAGGGCTCTGGTGGTCCCTTTTTCTTCCTCTCTTCTCTGGGTTCCTGAGTTCCTTAGCCGTCTTTCAGATGGCAACAGCAGCATGGGTGGATCCAACCTGTTTTCTTGCTTTCCATCTTTAGGTTTGGACATTTGGAAAGATTATATGGCTTTTCTTCTTCGAGTAGAGGATTGTTCATTTAAGATGGAAAGAGCCAGGGTTTCTGGGGTTAAAAATTTTTTTTTATTGTTTATTTATTTTTGTGAGACAGAGTGCGAGCAGGGGAGGCACAGAGTGCGAGCGGGGGAGACACAGAATCCCAAGCAGGCTCCAGGCTCTGAATTGTCAGCACAGAGACTGACACGGGGCTCAAACTGATGAGCTGCGAGATCCTGACCTGAGCGGAAGTCAGATGGCTCAACCGACTGAGCCACCCAGGCACCGTAGGGTTTCTGTTCTTTTTAAGTGAGAGTTCTAGAAAAACTCAGGAATCCTAATGTAGTTCAGAAAGGTATTTAAAAATAACATGTAATAGAAAATCCAATGAAAATCTTTAAAAATGTAAGTATAAACATCTCAAATCATAACACTTTATAATGCTGATTTTATGTCTGAATATTGCCTTTCAGTTCTTGTCTACGTAGAGACAGAGCTATCTACTAAGCTGATGATCACAGCATACAAATCCTTTTGTATTCTGCTTTTCATTTAATACCACAGCGTTTTTCTCTATCGCTACCCAGTCTTCATGATTATCATTTTTAACGTCTTAAGGCCAATTTATCTTCAGCATATGCTATAATTTACTAAGCCATTTTCTCCTATATGTTGTGTTTTTTTGGTTGTTCTTATTGTGTTCACTCTTAGAGACAGTGATGCGTTGGACATTTGTGTATATGTGGTTTTTCTTCTTCTATTGAATAGCTTGTCTAGGGTAAATTCCCAGGAGTGAGATTGCTGTATTATACGGTGTGAACATTTTTATGATTCATTTTATGCTGTTTTTTGTTTCTCCCCAAATGGATTGTACCAATTTATACACCAGCAGCGTGTATAGTTACCACTTTCAGCTCCACTAGGCTCAGGGGTTTTTCGTTGTTGTTGTTGTTTGCCTTTATCAGTAGTTTTTGATAAATGGCAATATGCTATTTAGAGGAAAACCCATAGGACCACAGGGCTTTCTTGAGCACAAAGTAAAAATAATCTAATTTGAAGATTAGGAA
The DNA here is from genome assembly GCA_030068075.1 of Paguma larvata. NCBI lineage: Eukaryota > Metazoa > Chordata > Mammalia > Carnivora > Viverridae > Paguma > Paguma larvata. The sequence continues at coordinate 63,162,543 of CM057831.1, read as the reverse complement.
TTTCCAGGAGTCTTTCCTAACTGTGTTAAAAAGATTTTTTAAAAATTTCATTGTACGACATGGAAAATGCATGAAGCTTTGTTGCAAGCTAGGATGAAAAACCTTATTGCCATTAAACTCAGAAGAGCAAAATGTGAAGAGAGGAATTCTAGGATCTTAGAGGACAGTTTATCCAATACCACAACAAGGAAGGGCTTAAATATTTGGATTTTAATTTAAGTTCAGATGATAAAATCAGCAGAAAGAACATAAAAGCTTGGGTTCATTTCCTACCCCTATTTTTTAAAGTTTATCTACTCAGGGTGAGAGAGAGAGCGAGCGAGCAGGGGAGGGCCAGAGAGAGGAGGGAGAGAATCCCAAGCAGGCTCCACACTGTCAGTGTGTGCGGAGCCCGATGTGGGGCTCAAACCCACCAACCACTACATCATGACCTGAGCCAAAATCCAGAGTCCTATGGTCAACCAACTGAGCCACCCAGGCACCCCTCTACCTCTATTTTTACAGCCGAATGATATTGAACAGACAACATATTCTCTTTGGATCTTAGTTTTCTTGTTTGTATTGTGAAAAATACGAGATTCATTCTTTCATTTTAGAAATATTTACTGAGTGCATTCTGTGTTTAGACACTATAAATATGTGCCAGGCAGTGAGGAGCAGGGACAGTGGTGAACAAGAAAGACTAAGTTCTGTCCTGGGACTGTGTCTAGAACAGACAGTAAACAAGTAAACAGATAATATATCGTGTTCAAACAGTCTTGCATTGAGTGGGTGTTCTCTCATTACCTAATGTGTCTCTCTCCCCATTTCCGCCTGAACTGAGTCTTGTTTTGATAATCACTTGCTCTGTACTACCCATGCAAACAGTCTTTGAAATTCTTACTCCCAGTGTGGCATGGAATGACTTGCTCTGCCATTCCTTGGCAAGGCTACAGAAACCCTCAGATGAGGCTGTGGGGTGTTTTGTAAGCAAGGAGGTGATTTGTAAGCAAGGTAAAGTTATACTTGAGGCTTTCACACGATTTTTCATTTAGTCCTAGTTTCCTGGTTCCGTGACTTAGAGCAGAGATCACAGGCTGATTACTGGTGTATTTTGTTTGACTAATGCTATTTTCATGTTTTTAAATTTTAATTAGTTGCTAACATTTCAGAGTTTAAGTAAAAATTTGGATTTCTGGCGTTTTGAAAAACTAAGATTTGGCAACACTGGACCCACATTCTTTGAGGTGGAGCACTTCCCTATGTGCCCGGCCCCTGTAGGCGTTTGAATCTGCTACCCCTGGCTTAGGTACATTCTGCCATATTCTATCCCTTTTCCTAGGTCGGAGGAGGTAAGAAGGAGAGGGAAGAGCTAAGGCATAGTGAAAAGCAGCCAGAGGAAGGTGATAGAAGAGAGGTCATTTGATCGTCCCCCCTTACCCTCAAATCAGAGACTCTATTGTTTGGTTGTGCCTTTAATTTAACCTTTACCCTCATAGAGTTATGTCAGTTGCTCTTCTAAGACAGAAATGAAATATTTATTTATATTCTTACCCTGAGCAATGCCCATTGGTGTTGGAAAGCAATGCCACTTCCTTGAATCCCCAGAGTTGTTATTTATTTATTGTTTAAAGTTTATTTATTTATTTTGAGAGAGAGAGCATGAGCGGAGGAGGGAAAGAAAGAGAGGGAGAAAGAGAATCTCAAACAGGCTCTGCACCATTAGCATAGAGCCCCACGCAGGGCGATCTCATGAACCAATAAGCTCATGACCTGAGCCAAAATCAAGACTTGGATGCTTAACTGACTGAGCCACCCAGGTACCCCCTCCCCCAGAGTTGTCACCCCTAATGCAGCAGTTCTCAAAGTATGGTCTGTAGACCTATGGCAGGGAGCAGGAGTAGGGTGGGGTTGGGGCGGTCACTGAGACTCTTTCATAAGTGTCCACAGGATCACAAATTTCCAGAGTCAAAACCATTTTGGTAATACTACAGGATGTTGTTTGCCCTTTCACTGGATTGGCATTTGCGCTGATGGTGCCAAAGCAAATGCCAGAGGTGGTGTGTAAAAAGCCAAAGATGCTGGTAGAAGTCATTGTATTCTTCACTGCTAGGCATTTGCAGGAAAAGGGAAAGGGCAGGAAGAGAAGGGAGAAGCCTGTTTCACTTAGGAGTGTCCACGATGAGGCAGGCAATATTTTATTACATTCCAATCCTTAAATATACATCATTTTAATATTCTTTGTGAAGAAACTGGAAGTAGGCATAAAGCATTTCTACTTAAAAGTGAGGAACTGCCCTGTGCTATCATTTGAGTTGCAAGCTGAACTAGCCTTTTTTTTTTTTTTTTGGTATGACACCAGTTTTACTTGAAAGGAAAGCTGACAGATAAACTATGGTTATTCAGACTTAGGAATATGGCAGATACGTTCTCAAAAATGAAGTGAGCCTGTCATTTCGAGGAAAAAAACCTGACCATATTTGTTGCCAATGGTAAAATTAGAGCTTTCAGCAAAAATTAGAATTCTAGTAAAAGCATAGCTGCCTCTATGAGTTTGACATCTTCCTAATAAAGAATTTTCCAGTGAGACTGGAGGCGATGTTTAAGAGTGTGATGTTTGTTTTTGTATAATGAAACATCAGTGTTTGAAGCATCTGCATAAGTCATTGGACCAATGTTTTCCAAATGACAGATGCCTGGTGTTCTAAAACGATGCCTAGATCAAAGGGCAGTTCACGGTGCAAGGTAGACCAGTGGTTTTTCACATCACAGGGTAAGAAAAATTCACTGATGTAGTTTCAGATTCCACATTACAACTAACCTTCAAGAAAGTACCACTTGTAGTTTCAAAGAATGTTGCAATTTCAAACAATTACCTGATAAGGCTATTAAAAATACTCTTATCTTTTCCAACCGTACAGCCCTGCGAGGCTAGCTTTTCTTCATACACTATAAATAAAACAACATATAGCAGACGGACTGCAGAAGGAGGTACAGGAATCCAGCTGGCTTCTATTAAGACAGACGTTAATGAGGTTTGCAAAAAGAAAAAACAATGTCACTCTTCTCCCTAAATTTATTTTTTTAAACAGTTTTTTTCCTTAAAAGTATGTTATTCAGGTTGACATGGAATATGTTTATTGTTTTTGGATGAATTAATATTTAAAATTATCTCAGTTTTCGTTTATAATATGGTAAAGAGCAGTAGATATAACCCACATAAATAAAATCTCTTTGGGGTCCTGAATAATTAAGTCTGATATTTTCAGAGTCTAACAGAATAAACTCAGCTACACTTAAACCTTCTAAGATAGATTGCCATTACCTCCACCAGCGCTACTGTGCTGCCCTCTGGGAAATAACTACTCTTAGAGCCCCAGAATGAATTAGAGGTAAAGTCCATCCATTATTTTATTTAGAGGCATTTTGCTGGGCTTCCAAGCAGCCTGGCCTCTCCCACCCCTGTCACTCTTCATCCTTAATGGGTTTGGGTCCCAAAGACTATGGACTGAAATGAAAGTTCTTTCAAATCTGCATAACTCCAGAGCTCCAGATGTGAATTAAATGACATTTGGTTTCTTTCTTAAGTAGGTACGAATATAAAACAAAGCACACTTCTTTTGCTCTTATACAAAACTTACATAGAACTGAACACAGTTTGCAAGTTATAAGAAACCAAAACAATCAAATTAATGATATCAATTTCATTTGCAGATGATGTGTTGCTAAACTAAACTGCTACCACAGCTTAAATGTGGTGCTCCCTGTGTGGTCAGGTATGGCAAACTTTTGCCAGGATGATGATAGCTTCAATTTCCCCACCTCCTTCATCTGTTCCAAGCACTGTGAAACATTCATCACCACATACCACAACATTGTTGAGACTTCATGTGGCAAGAACGCATCATTTACATATTAAGGCTGCCCCTGTCTCTTCCCACTAGCCTAGCACAAAGTAATGAGTGCATGGTATGAATTAGATCCTAAACTCTTAACCTTGCCTCTAAAATCTCATTATGGTGGATATGTAGATAAACCAGGACATTTATACATTAAAAAATTCTTATCAGAATGAACACTAATTAAAAAATATACTGGAGAGAATTCATGAAAATATGTGTGTTGGACCTCAGCTTGAGAAATATTTAGTAGTAAGGATGTGCAGTCAATTTTGAATTTGAGTTTGAGCTTTGCTATCTACCATCTGTCTTTGTGCAATTACCCAACCTCTCTGAGCCTCAGTTTCCTTGGCCTGTACCTCATGATTTTATTGAATTTGTAAAAGTATCATAATGCCTATCTCCAAGAGTAGTTGTGAGGTTTGAGATAAAGCATACAAACCACCCTGCATAAACTGGGCTTTTAATAAATTTCCTTCCCTTTTCCAAAATCTTGGGTCAAGCTTGTCCACTAATAAAGAGAAGCACAGGTAGATTTTGGACACTTTTGAAGGCCAACAAACCCTGTAAGAAACACGCAACCTAGCAGACCCCTCCAGGCTTTGCTTTCCACAGTGGAGATGCTGGACTCTATCTTTGGGCTCAAATGAGAGTTTGGGGCTGAGCCCTGCAGGTTTCAGGGCACGAGCCTCCAGTTTTCTGAGTCTTCTCTGGCCTGTCCAGGAACATCGCCCACTCCAAAGAAATTAATCACTCTGCTTTGTGCTTCACTTACAGACAGTGGAGCTTGCTCGCTCTACACGCTGCTTCACGCCTGAGGAGGTCATTGCAAGAGCCCCGGTCCCAGGCACAGGCATGGGCTCAGATATGGGCACGAGCTTTATGGGGCGGCCACTAGTTGGCCAGAAACACAGGACTGGTCACGTGGAGCCCATGGTACTGACCTGCTCGTTGTGCCGACAGAACCTGCAGGCTGCGGGTGCCCGGCTCCTACCCTGCCAGCATTTGCTCTGTAAGGACTGCTTCCAGGGCTTGATCCAGGAGCAGGTTGCCAAGGGTTGTGGGAATGTCCCAGGTGGTAAGTACAAAAGTACCATAGGTTCCCTTCCTTCACATCACAGGTCTCTTCCTGTTTCATAGGAACTGAATTTCAAGTGTAGAAAGAATCGGAATTTAAAAGCCCAAGGGACACTCGTTGCTGAACGCAACTCTTTGGGGAATCTGTGAGACAAAGCAAATCCTCTCGATGCCTACTATATGTGTTTTGTAAGCTGGGACTTGCCATGCTTGGGATTTCCTTAAATTGGTGGCAGACCGAGAAACCTGGGAAGGTGTTGATTCAAGGTTTGGCTGGCTCCCCAGATGGAGAGGACGCGTGTCTTGGCTCACTAAACTTCCGAGGCGGAGGGAGAACTGCCGGCCCCCTAAGATTGGTCAGGAACTGATTGTACACAGATGCACACTGACTAGCAGCCATTCACCAGTTAAGCTGCTGCTCAGCGGGAGGAGCTTGTGTCTCACTCCTGAACGTCAGGTTTCCTAGGGAACAGTCTTATTGAGGACTGTGAGTCCTTGGAGACAAGCACCAGGTCCCTTCATCTCAGGGTTCTAGCACAGGCATGCGACAGAGGTGCTGTCTCTTTTGGCTGAACTTGGAGGATGAGAAAGTCAAACAAGTAGACAACATTTAGGAACATCATCTCTGTTTTTGTTGTCTGTGGTATTGTTAAAGTGATTTGTGGCACAAGGCTAGGCTCTTTGGGACATTGTAGTAGAGGAGTTGTCCTTAGCTATGAATTTGGGGCCCTCTAAACCCTTGGGTAAGCTGCATAACCTCTCTGGGCTCTTTTGTGAGTTTGGAGCACAGAAAAGATTTGAAAAAATTAGTATCTGGGGGTGCCTGGGTGGCTTGGTGGGTTAAGTGTCTGACTTCAACTCAGATCATGATCTCACAGTTTGTGGATTTGACCCCTGCATCGGACTCTGTGCTGGCAGTGTGGAGCCTGGAGCCTGCTTCAGATTCTGTACCTCCCTCTCTCTCTGCTCCTCCCCCACTCTCACTCTGTCTCTCAAAAATAAATAAACATTTAAAAAAATAAAAATTAATATCTGATTTTTAAACTTAAATTTCATTCTTCCTTAAACTTCTAATTTTACTCATTAATCTCATTCTGTTTATAAATGTTTCAAATTTTAATAATCACTTTTAAAGGGGACTTTATTAATATTTGAATACAACCTTAGCTAATATTTGCTTTCATAAGTTAAATATATTTTATTTTCTTTCTTTTTAAAAAATGTTTATTTATTTTGAAAGAGAGAGAGAGACTGCAAATGAGGGAGGGGCAGAGAGAAGAGAGAGAGAGAGAGAGAGAGAGAGAGAGAGAGAGAGGGAGAGAATCTCAAGCAGATTCTAAGCTGTTAGCAGAGCCTAACACAGGGCTTGATCTCACAAACCATGAGATCATGACCTGAGCCGATATCAAGATTTGGACACTTAACCCACTGAGCCACCCAGGCACCTCATATTTTATTTTCTTTTTAAGTATTTCAATTGTCTAGCAAATTAACATTCCTAATTAAAGGACACTTGGAAATCTAATAAATTAAATTTATAGGGGTGCCTGGATGGCTCAGTCAGTTAAGTGGCCGACTTCAGCTCAGGTCATGATCTCACAGTCTGTGAGTTCGAGCCCCGCGTTGGGCTCTGTACTGACGGCTCAGAGCCTGGAGCCTGCTTCAGATTCTGTATCTCCCTCTCTCTCTGCCCTTCCCTTGCTCATGCTCTGTCTCTATGTCTCTCAAAAATGAAATAAAAATGTAAAAAAAAATTTATAAACATGTTGAATCTTAAATAAGTCTTAAAAAGTTTTTCTAGAATATATAAAGAACTGCTACAACTCAACAATAAAAAAATCAAACAACCTAATTTAACAATGGGCAAAGGACTTGAATAGACATTTCTCCAAACAAGATATACAAATGGCCAATAAGCACACAAAAAGATGCTCAGTATCACTAATCTTTAAGGAAATACAAATCAAAACCACAATGAGATACCACCTCATACCCATTAAGATGGTTACTATTAGGAAAAAAAAAAAGAACAGAAGATAACCAGTGTTGGTAAGGATATGGAGAAAGTGGAATCCTTGTATACTATTAGTGGGAATATAAAATGGTATAGCCTCTGTGGAAAACAGTACAGCCATTCCTCAAAAAATTAAAAAATAGAATTACCGTAAGATCCAGCAATTCTTCTTCTGGGTGTATACCAGAGAGAAATGAGGAATTAAAAGTAGGGACTCAAAGAAATGTTTGTACACCTGTATTCATAGCATTATTCACATGGCCAAAAGGTGGAAGCAACCGAGGTATCCACTGAAAGATGAATGGATAAACAAAGTGTGGTGTATAGGTGCAATGGAATCTTGTTTAGTCTTAATAAGGAGGAAGAGTCTGACACATGCTACAACATGAATGAACCTTGAGAACATTATGCCAAATAAAATAAGCCAGTTAAAAAAACAAATAGTCTATGATTCTGTTTACATAAAGTACTTAGAGTAGTCAAATTCTTAAAGACAGAAAATAGAATGGTGGTTGCCAAGGAGTGGGGGGAGTGGGGAATGGAGAGTTGTTGTATAATGGTATAGAGTTTCAGTTTTGCCCATGTTTTAATCAGGTTTGTTGTTTTTGTTAAGTTGTAGGAGTTCTTTATACATTAGGGGTACTAGACCCTTGTCAGAAAATATGATTTGTAAATATTTTCTCCCATTCCATGGGTTGGCTTTTTGTTCTGTTAATAGTGTCTTTTGAATCACAAAAGATTTTAATTTTGCTGAAGTCCAGCTTCTCTATTTTTGCTTTTGTTGCCTGTGCTTTTGGTGTCCTATCCATGAAATCATTGCCAAATCCATTGTTGTGAAGCTTTTCCCCTGTATTTTCTTTTAAGAGTTTTATAGTTTAACTCTTATGTTTAAGTCTTTGATCTCATTTGGGATTTTTAACATGAACTAATTATGCATGTCTCTGGGCTTTGTATGGCTCTAAAGTCAGAAAACTAAATCATACTAATGACAATTATTAGAATCAGTGTTTGTTTGCCAAGTTATTTGAAGTGTAATGGAGAATAAAATATAAGCCTTGGTGTCAATGTATTTGGGCATCTGAGTGTGAGTTCTGATCTGCCTGCCACATAGTAGTTGTACAGCTTGGGCAAGTTGTCTCACCTATTAAATGAGGATGGTGATAGTAATAATTAACTTATAGGATTGCTATGAAAATGATAACGTACACATAGAACATACTGTGCTACTCATAAGATATAGTAAGAAGCCAAGAAATGTGAAAAAAATACTGTTATTTAGAACTTTTGAAACTGAAGTGGAAAAAAAATCTCTTAGATGTGAACATGCTTGTTTTGGAACAAGAGAGGCAATTTCTTAAATATGTGACATCTTATGTTCTTTGTTATATCCTATGGTCTGGCTAGGCCATTGCTACCTTCCATATTTGCATTTATGGATGAAGAGTAGAATCAGCTTCCATGACTACTTGGAGATTTTAGGACTCTATTCTGGGTTGTATTTGTTGGTTTGTAGATCTGTCTCCTTCACGGGTGTTTGACTTCTGTATACCTGGATCTATGGCACTTAGGGTACAGAGATGAAAAGGCAGGGCCCTTGCCTTCAAGAAACTCATGTTGTATTGAAAGGGAGGTAACTAGACAAATGATTATAATAGGGTGTGGCAGGGGTGTGAAGAGAAGGTTGTTGAAAGTTCAGGCACAGCAGCAGTACCTCCGGGAGGTTCTCCATGGACCAGGTCTGGTGGGTATCAGTTGCTCACTGAATGTTTTCTGAAGAACTAAAAGAATGGTACCCAAATGAGCTGCCTCATGAAAAGGAGAGCTGTCAGCTATCTCTGGTAAGTCTAGTGAGAAACGCAATATCTGAACTTGATTTCTGGTCCATAATTTGAGAAGCCATGCTCTGGGAGTCTCATTCTTTGGAAAGAGCTTTAAGCACTGCCACTTTATCCAGCAGAGTAGGGGCATAGACTTGCTAAAATGCTTATTGTATTGCTGCCTATCTGGAGTTTTCAAAAGTAAAATATGGGAGCAGGTAGAGAGGAGGTGAGTGGAGGCTGAAGAATAAATAGCGTCCATCAGTGCATCCAGCCATATGCCAACAGTGCACGGTGATATGTCCGTTTCCATAATTCTAGTTCTGCTGGTTGCTGTGCAAAGCTGAGCATTGCTATGTTGCACAGGCTGTGTCCCTGGGCTCAGGGTTTGACCAGCTGGTTTCCAACTCCGATCCCTCGGTGGAGCCTTCCCAGGCCTGCACTTCTGCACTGTACTCGGCACTGGGAAGGACATAAGGTGGGCATCCTATTCAACTGGACTGGGCCTTTTGTTTCCTTTTTTTTTTTATTGTTTATTGATTTTTGAGACATAGGGAAGAGCGTGAGCAGGAGAAGGGCAGAGAGAGAGGGAGACACAGAATCTGAAGCAGACTCCAGGCTCTGAACTGTCAGCACAGAGCCCGATGCAGGGCTCGAACTCACAGACCGCGAGATCATGACCTGAGCCGAAGTCGGCCGCTTAACCAACTGAGCCACCCAGGCGCCCCCCTTTCGTTTCTACAACCCCACGGCCCAACACAGAACCTGACCCAGGATGGGGGCTTAGGTGAATATTTATTGATCAGATGATTTAATCTCCAGATCCACAGAGATCGCTCATGGCTCTTACCTGGAAGGAAGACTGTTTCACTTGTGACACTGCCCCTTTCTACTTCTCAGGTTGCAAGGTGCACACATATTTATCAAGCACCTGCTAGTTGGCAGAGACCGTACTGGGTACTTGTATCTATATTATCTTTTCTAAACTTCACAACTATCCTATAATTAGGTATTATTCCCATTTTACAGATGAAAAACCTGGGGATTGTGAATATGTAAGGTCTAAGGTCTTAAAACAACTGCTAAGTGTCAGCTCAGGTCAAACCTGTCTTCAAAGCTTGTGATCTGCACTGTAGCACTTTGCTCTGGGGGAGGTTTCACCCGGAATCACTGAACTGATGGAGAGACTGCGGAAAATCTTTGAGGAAAGAACCATTGCTGCAGCCTGAGTCATCAGGTGCACATCTTTAATGAGGCCACAGCCTAGCTGAGATTCCCTCCCAGCAACTGTATCACAGTAGGAAATGTGTCTGCATTAGGTCTCTGCCTCTAAGGAGACCAGCTGGGCAAAGTCTTCAAACGCTTGCCATGGCGACCAGAGCAAAGGCAGTTCTGTGCTCATCACACAATGGCTTAGCCATGCAGTGGGATGACTGGAGCTGAAGGCTCTGTGCAGAAAGGCTGGATATTGGAAGTGGATTTACTCAGCCAGTGAGAATATCTACTTGGGACTATTTGCTTTTAAGCCTAATTGACAATGGTCCCAGGCCAAACTCTATGTGAGAAGTTAGCCATTGAGTCACAAAGTGATACTTTAAATGTAGCTCTGAAGGGAACTGGCATGCCTGAAACTGGCATTTACTATGTGCTCCATGTGTCTTCAAAATACACAGGACTCCTGTAGCTATATTTGTTGTTTTAGGAAAGAAAGGCCATTAATTGGATTTATCCTTCCCCAGGTAAGTAAAAGGAACATCGTTCTTTCTTTTCAAATCTTCTAAAAGTCAAACAGTAGCTGACAGACCTTGATTCTAATTTCTAAGATTTGGAATCTACTTGTTTAGTAAAGTAACTAACTAACTAACTAACCTACTTGTTTAGATAAATACCCATTATCCACGTGGGTAATGTGTGAGATGTGAGCCGGACCCTGGTGTGGAGGTCGTGGCCTTTCGAGCTCAGTCTGGACTCCAGCATTAATTGGGCAATCCCTGGTCTTCTCTAGCTTTCACGGCTGCACTTGAAAAGCTCTAAGAACACCAAATAACCGACCGTAGCCTCATGCTTCCTGAAGCTAGTGATGGGTGACAGCACATTCTTCGTAAACTACGATGCTGAAAGGGGGAGCAATCTCTGTCCCTTGTTGGGCAGGTCTTGGGACTTTGGGAAGATCCAAAGAGAGGGAACTGATGCAACATGCTACAACCTCAGAGTCAGAGAAGGAAATGATGATCTTAATGAGAGCTCAGCTGGAGGGGCTCTTAATGGCCTGGGGTGAGAGTAGGAGGCAGTGGGGGGGCGGTGAGATCTCAGCTATAGGAGGCTGGAAGGCTGAGCTCTTTGCCCAGTCCAGGTACTGAACTGTGTCCCTGACCATTGTGGGGTCTGTTGTGGGCAGTGACCCAAGTCTCCTAGGTGGAGGGTAGCCAGCTGAGCTGGGCTGAGCTGAGTGTGCAGCAGGTGCAAAAGCTGGAGCTCCGGAGCCTTATCAGCAGGATGGCTTTTTAGTTCATGAACAGTTTCCTCACCCTAATTGGTTCTCCAGGGCCCTGGGAGTAGCACTGGCACCTCAGAACAGTACCTGTTACTGGGAGAGCAATTCCCTTGGTAACAGGAAGGAGACAGGCTGTATTCTGGGGTATATGCTGACTGCTGCCGACACTGCTTGGGAGGATATAGCTAGAGCAGATTTGCTGAGGGAGGGAGTTCAAGGTAGCTGTGATTGATGGATAGGGTCTTGGAGGTGACCCTTGTCTGCTGGAACTCTCTCATTCAAGGGGGACCAGCCATGGTTGACTGCTGTGGAGGCTAAAGAGCAGGAAAGACCCTTGGAGCTTATCTCTAATCCCTCACTGCATAAATGGGGCATCAGGAGTCCAGAAAGCATAAGAATCCTGCTGAATGCCATAGTTATTACAGAGCCAGAAAGAAGAATTCATATCCTTTGCCTGCTCATCCAGGGCTTGCCTGGGCTTTAGGGCCAGTAGGAACTGCAGACCTAGAGTAGGCTGCTACCCTTTGTTCTATCCACTGTTTCTCTCTCCAGGCCCAGTTGGAGATGGAGAAGTGGCTTTGCATGGAGTATGTCAGTGAAGTGAACTCTTGAGATTTGAAGGGAAGGATATAGAGATGCCAGTCTATCAGATGAGATGAGCCCAGATTCATCCAACTTGTACCTTCTGCATTCTGTTCTGGGTTTTTTCTCGGCACCAAAAGCTTGTTTCAGTCCAGTGGTCCTCGGAGCATGGGGTCTGAAAGCTGTGGACCATCTGTCTCCTGCCTCAGCCTATCACCTAGCTCTCATGCCTAGATTCTGACTCTAGCTTAGATCTGCCACCTAGCTGTGCCCCTCACTCTCTGGCTGTCCTTGCCTAACCTCACTTTACCTTTTGCCTCTGTGCGTTATGTTCCCAAATCCTCTAGCCTTGACCCTGATCACTCTTCTATTGTGAGCTTGCATTTCAAGCTATCTAAAAGGCTCTCAATTGCTTCAGTTCAGAACAGAAACTTAGCATGGCCTTCAACGCTCTTCCCAATCTGACTCCAAACTAATATTAGAGCCTCATCTCTGTCACTCCTCCTACATGAGCCAGCTTTACCAATCTTTCCCCTAGAGGCCTCACATTTTGACATCTGTAATCCTCTGTTTATGATGTTCTCTCTTCCTGAAATGCCCTTTTCGTGTTAGTAACATCTTACCCAAAACTGAAGATTGGCTCAAATGTGACCCAGTTGTCAGAACTTGGAGGACACAGAAGTGGAGGTTGACTCGGGAATAAGCAGGATCCCATTACTGGAATTGAGCTCTTTGCAAAGGTTGAGGCTAGAACAATTTAGGTAGCTGTTGCTTAAGGCCAGGGGCCAGCATACTTTTTCTGTAAAGGGCTAGATGGTAAATATTTTTGACTTTGTGGGTCATATAGGCTCTGTTACCACTATTCAGTGCTGCCATGGCAGCACAGACGATATGGGAATGGATGGGCATGACCATGTTCCAGTAAATTTTTACTTACAAAAACAGGCAAGCTGTGGTTTTCTGACCCCTGTTTTAGGCTCTGCCTGGAAAAACTGGATAGATTTGAATCTGTGAGTGACATCAAATAGAAATATCTGTATAGGAGCCAGGCAAGCCCAGAAAAATATGGAAGGAAATTTCAGGTAGGGAATAGTGTTAGGATGAGGCATGGAAAAAGGGGAAGAGGCAGAGGAGGGAGTTAATTTGGGCTGCAATATAGGTTTGTTTGAAGGAGAGAAGTGGGAACTCTGGAAGGGAAATTTGAGGCCACAATATGAAGGGTCTTGACCAATTTAAGCTATTCTCTAGGCAGTGGGGAGACGTTGGATACTTTGGTCAATGAATATGATCAAATATGTATTTTTAAAAAGTTATTCTGGCTCAGTGAGAAGAATGATTGGAGGAGATAAGACTGGATGCAGAAAGCCCTGCTTCGGAGGCTCCTGCGGTTGTCCTGGCCATTGGTTCCAGAATACTGGTCCTCAAATGGCTAAGAATTACTTGGGTAACTTGCCAAAAATATATAGTCTTGGTCCCACATCCAATCCAAGAGATCTAGATTTGTTAGGTTCAGGTTTTCTAGCAAACCCTCCAGATTTGTGAACCACTGGTCCAGCAAAGCAGGATGCAGCCTGACCCAGAGAGGCTATGGCTACCAGAGAAAGCAGGGGCCATGTAAGATGGGCTTTGGCAAGTACCCTCTTGCTCCCTCTTATCTCTGTTCATGACAGCCCATCCATTTGACTCCTTTTTCTTCACACACCACTCCCTCCAACATCCTATTTTGGTCATGCCCTATGGATTCTTTTTGAAACAGCACTTTTGTCCCTTTCTTTCCATTTCTACCCTTATTCAGGGTCCCATTAATGCCAAACTGGACAAGGCTTCTCCCTGACCCCCCATCTCCAGTTCATCAAGAATCATAAAGCCCAGCTTTGTCACTGTTCAGAGCCTTTGCTTTTAGGATAAAGGCGAAGCTCCTTAGCTTAGCGTTCAGAGTCCTACAGGAGTTTACCCTCCTACCAGTCTTTCCAAGCTTATTCCCTGCCACTTCCCATCTGTGCTTTTAAAATTTTCCTGTGCTCTGTGCTTTAGCAATTATTTTGTACTTGTAGTCTTGCCCCCTCCTAGTGTCTTTCCTCTAACTCGACCCTGCTTTTCCTTCCCTTTTTTCTCCCTGCTTGTGTTCGACTGTATCTCCCTGGGGGGGTTAGAGTTAGCTGCCAAGGGACACCTCCCAGGACCTTTGTGCATCATAAATGTGTGTCTTCCCCATCTGAAGTCCTAATCCTCCACTTGTGACGGACAATTGGTCACTATGGCAACTGACTGTGACGTCACAGGATAAGGACTTCAGGTGAAGTGGCAGGAGCAGGTGAGTGTGTAGGAGATAGATTTTAATGTCTGTCGAAGGCCTCCCCCCCACACCCTCCTTCAGTGCCGGGGGCATGGAGGGATATCTCGGGCTCCTGCTGATTTTTAAAATGATGCGGTGAGAGTGTGTGCCTGGCATCTGCGTGCTGCAGCAGTGTGGGGCTGACAGAGTGTGTCAACTTGAGCTCTGGTTGTGCAGGCACCGCTGCTGCGTGAGCCTGTTATTCCATTCTGGATTGCTATTTTGATACCCAGATTGCATCATTCTTCCTACGTATAAACAGGGGGTCCCCAGGGCCCTGCAGCTACTCACTTCTCCACCAACACTGTTGTTGTGATGAGCTCTATTTAAATGAGCTGCCGGATCGGGGCAGATTCCAGCCATACATGAGCACTGTCATTTTGGGGAACATGGAGGGCTGAAGGATTTTTGGATCGAGTCCTAAAAGGCTGAGAGTGATGGCCTCCCGAGCTGTGCAGAGGGCGACAGAGCTAGTTCCTGAAAGTTGAAAATCTCGTTTTCTTCCTTCTGAGCTTCTATTCCAAGGCACCCAGAGGATTAGGAAGGAGATGCAGCTAGGAAGAGAGTCGCCTCTTTGAGGTCTCCCTCTTGCTGTTCAGTTTGGGAAATTGCTGCAGAGCCTTCGAGATAAACAGGAACAGGAGGAGTCAACCAACCTTTTCTTGCAGGAGCATCTCAGGTGAGCTGGAGAAATGCAGCCCTGGCTGAGGCTATATCAGAGAAAGGAGAGGACCCAGGGTGTTCCCCTTCCCCTACCCAGTGCCCAGTTCCCCAAGGGTTAGGCCCTGCAGCCCAGCTGGCTGCAGCACGCTGGGTGGGTGTTCCTGGGCACTTGGTAAGCACTGCCCTCTGGGACCTGTGGTGGTCTCACCTGTCGCTCTTCTGACTTCTCTCCCAGGTGTTGCTCTAATCACAGGGCAACAGAGCTACAGGTAAGCCTGCTGGCAGCCAGGGGCAGGAGCAGCAGTTACCCTAAGATCAAAACCTGCCTTTCTAGTGAGGAATGGGCATCTTGGGAATGGGTGCAATGTGTTTCTAGAGGGGGGTGCTGCTTTGAGTTATGGGCTGGAGAGAGGCTGCCGGGGCTTGTCTGATGGGGGGTTTAGCTGATGCCTTGTACCCTGGGGCTGCCTCGGGTGGGAGGGCAGGAGTGAGGATGGCAAACATGCCAGAGGATACTACCAGAGTAGTTTTTCTCTTCTTGCATAGCGATTGGCAGAGGCTATGGAGTAGAATGTCTTACTTGTGGATACAGAGGTAGGTAATCAAGGACTGCTCAGTGGTTCAAGGTAGCACCTGTATTTTACAAGGGCTCTGTGGTTTTCAGGTAAGTCCCTCCCTCTCTCTGGCTTCCATGTCACCATCTGAATGGTGAGGGAATTGGCTACGTGAACAGTGCTGAGAGCTAGGTCTGTCCAGCTTTGGTTCTACAGGTGAGAGCTGGCAGAGGAGCGTCAGGCTGCCTCAGAGGATGCCGCTGCTCTATTGGAGTTTGAGCTTGGGCCCCAGCTGTAAAGTTCCTTGGAGCCCTGGAAAAGAGCTGTAGAATGAAGGGCTTCGTAACCCTCAGCAGGTTTCTTGGCACTGGGCTCAGGCTTATGTGACAGGGGTTTATGTGCTCCTACCTGGGGGGCTGAGGTGACCCAATGCTAGCTTTCTTGAGACTTCCCTGGGATTTCTCTCCCACCCTAGCCCCCTAGTGCCCAGGTTGCCTTGGCCCTGCTGTTCACGTCTGAAGGGTGGACTACCCAGTCTTGACCCCCGTCCCTTTCCGCCTCACTCAGTCCTGAGCACAGCACACCCTAGGCCCCAGCAGCCATGCTCGTAGTGCCAAAGCTCAGGCAGCACCCTAAGCCTGCTCATGGGTCCTTCAGTGGAGCTGGGATTTAGGGGAGGCAGGAGGTGTCCTCCAGATCACTGCCAGTCCCCAGTGTACCCAGGTGTCAGGACACCTGCTGTCTGGTGGGAATGTGCCCTTTTCTCTTCCCTACCAGAGGGGAAATACATCACCTCTGCATTCAAAATGTTTCCTAGCTTTGTGGAGCCTCTTTAAAATTGGCCAATCCTGCCTTCCGCAGCTGCATGGTACAGGCAAAGAGCTATCAGACTCAGGGACAGAGGCAGGTGAGGCTCTCTCTAAGGTGCTGGTTCTCAAACGCGGTTGTATGTTGTAATCACCTGGGGAATTTTAACAAATATTTATGCCTGGATTCCACCTCTTAAAACTCTGATTTACTTGATATGGACTGGATATCAAGATGTTTAAAGTGCCCCATAGGATTCAAATATGTAACAAAGTTTGAGAACCACTGGGTCTATATTATGAAACTGTCCTCAGATTTGTTACTGGGCAGAAAACTCTCCTTCACCTGCCTTTTCTCAAAGAGTATATTTTATAAAACTTTAAGCAGAGATGGGGTTGGCTTCCTTCTGGATTCCCATAATCCAAAGCTGGGTCCAGGTCATCATTAGAGTCCGATCATTATTATGGCATGTTTTACTTATAATAAAATTATCTAATTAATTAAAATAAAATTACCTTGTTTACACTTGTATTAGAGAGGTATAGCATAATGGAAAGGGGTGGATTTTAGAGGCAGGGAGACTTGATTTCCAGTCATAGCTCTGCTCCTGTTTCATACGATCTTTGCCAGGTGACAACTTCTTGGAGCCTCAGTCTCCCCAGCTATGAAATGGGGATAATGCCTGCCTCTCAGAGGTGGTTTGATGATTAAATGAGATAACATGCATAAAGTGTCTGGTGCAGGGAGTGGTGGGAAAAGAATAACCCACCCCACACCTCTCACAGACAGGAGTGCTCATTCTTATTACAGGTACACTGAACACCTTCAGCTTTCAGAGCTTCTCTCCCAGAATTGTAGGTCCCCAGGAGGGCCTCTGGTGCCTGTAACTTCTTCATTCAGGAGGCAGGAACCTCATTTCCTCTAGTCATGGTGGTGTGGAGCCTTTGGGCCCTGGCTCTGCATTGCTCAGAATTGATGTTTCTGTATATGAAATAAAAGCTTAAGGCTATTGTTTGAATAATCCTAATAGAAAAAAAGAAATATATCTAAGTATTTTATGTAGTATGTGAATTAAATATGTATTAATGACTAAATATTAAACATTAAATGTTAAATATTGTAAGCAGATGTTTGGTTATTTTATATATACATCTGCAGCCCTAGGGTGTTCGTGTATTATAGTTGTCTAAAGTAAAACTTTGTTTTGGGATTCACATTGGAGAATAGGGAACCCCCTTGAAACAAAAGCTCAAGGTTAACACAGCTTGATAGGGGTTAGGGGCCTTCTGAAGGAAGATGAGAATTTCTGGACAAAGATGCTATGACCCAAAGAGAGCACATGTCCTCTGTGTCTACTCTGGGCCCCATAGCCTCCTGGGGCCTGCTTGTACCACGGCCATGGTGGTTCTCCATCTCTGCTTTCTGCTGTGGCTTCTTCAGACGGGATGACTTTAAGATGTAGGCCTCCCCTAAGCCATAAGCCTGTCCCCTGATTTGCTGACAAAGACCATTGGCAGGTCACTGTTTGGCTCTCTGTCCCATCCAGTCTTGCCCAGGGAAATATTTCTGGAGCTCGGGTGCAGTAGGCAGAGGAAATAGATTGGATAATCCACACTTCCATGCTATTCCTATTCCCCTCGTATTTCGGGGGAAAGGGGTCACTTACCTAAGGTTACACAGTGCCAGCCCCAGGCTTGGAACCCACATCTCCCGGCTCATAGCCTTTCACAGCTCCAGATCAGACCTGATTCCTTTATCGTCCTGGCTGGCTTTTTTCTCATCACCCTGAAAACTTCCAGATGGCTTCTTACTACTCTCAGTGGCTGTGAGTGCAAGGAATACACATGGGATACCCAAACCCCAAAGAAATATAATTGTCCAATCTGGTAAAAATTATGCAATATCTTTTAGTGCCAATTGTGGATTATTTTTGCATGCAGACATATGAACAGATAGTTAAAATGCAATGTGATATTTGTCATACTAGAAGGATGTTGAGGGTGCTGTGGGAACCCAGAAGAGGGAATAATTAACTCATCCTGAGGGAAATCAACCCTGCTTCTTAAAGGCAGACATTTGAACATGTTTGAAAGGATGAATAGGAGTTTATTTGAAAAGGAGGGGAGCGAGAAAGAGTATTTCAAGGGATGGGGAAAAGCACTTTCATGAACAGAGTTATGCAGAGGTTTGATAATCTGAAGACAGCAGAGATATTTGCCCCGGCAAGGACGCAGAGTGTGAGGCAAGTGAAGCTGAAATGAGATTAGAGAGAAGTAAGGCCATCTCGAGCACCAAGATGAGGATTTTGGCATTTAGGGCCCCAGGGCAGTAGAGGATGTGCTGTGAGGCTTTCTCTGGTCGATTCAGTTGTTTCCCTTTTTTCCACGATGCTAATGAGACTAACGTTTGGGCCTCTGCTACCAGGGGGTTGGGAGCCTTGTGGAAATTATTTTCAACATTTAGAGCAGTGTTTCTGACCTGGGGGGAGATAAGGAGAGTCCTCCATGGTGAGCCAAATGGAAAGGAGGGACAGTTACACGATCCCCTTGGATGATGACACCGATGAAGAGCATTCTTCGCCTCTGGCCACTGTTCCTGACAGGCAGGAGAATGTCTAAGGGATTGCAGATCCATGGCTCTGTGAGGGCTGGGGAGGGTTTCTTCATTGGGGGGAAGAGGAGAAAGGGTATTGAATTATTACTTTGCATGATTTTGTGGATCTTGATTTCTCCAGAATAGATTAGTTAGCTTTTGCTTCATTATAAGACACTCAAGACTTAGTAGTTTAAAAAGACTGATTTTGTAGGTCTGCAATTTGGGCTGACACTCTCTGGGTGGTTCTTTGGGGCTTGGCTGGGCTTGGCGAGTCTCAAATGTGCTCACTCCTGTGTCTGTATTTAGCCGCTGAGTCAGTTGGGGCTGACTGGTTTATGACGGCTTCAGGTGAGCACTAGAGAGAACCGAGGCCTCTGTGTGCGTGGTCTCTCATCTTCCAGCAGTCTAACCTGGGGTCATTCATGTGGCAGTCTTAAGAGTTCTGAGAGCAGAGCAGAATCATACAAAGCCGCTTGAGGCCTAGGCTTAGAACGTGTTCGGTGTCACTTTTGCTGTGTTCTTTTGGCCAGAGCACGTCACGAAGGCAGCCTAGCTTCAAACGGTGGAGAATAGACTCTCTGCTAGAGCATGGATGCAGGGGTTTGTGGGGGCGGGGGGAAATTTTATGGTTATTTTTTCATTCTACCTCTCAGACTATCTGACTTCCATCACCTGGGAGAGTTGATAATTGAGGTCATTGCCTTGCCATATATGGGATATGAGAAATGTTTTGAATTCAAAGTCAACATTCATGGAGAATCAGGTGCTTTCTCAAGTATTATTTAATTTAAACCTTGCAGCAACTCTTATTTTCCCTTCCTATTTCACATGTGAAGAAACAGGAGCCCCTAGGAGCTAACTGAGATTAAGTGACTTGCCCAACCAAGGTCACTGGGTGGTAAACCTTGTGTTTAGACTTAAGTTTGTCTGACTGCAAGTCTAGAGCAACTGCGATTGTATCATTTAGATGATATGAGGCAGAAAAGACTGGGGTGGTACTGCTGCATTTTCTGCCATAGCCATCCCTTTCCAGGTGGCCCTCATCCTGGGCACAGGCACCTGGTCCTCCTCAGGAGCCTCATTTCCTTGCACCCGGTGAGCTTCCTGCTCTTGAGTTGGGCCCTAAGAGCACTCTAGTCTCCAGGGTGGCAGTCTCATGCTGCTTATTAGTTGGGAACCCCCTATGCTGAGGAAAGTGTTGGAGATGGTTACATTTCTCTGGGGAGGCAGGTAGGAAAGATGTTCGTGGGCACAGGTGAAACATATGTCTGTGTAGGGCATGCAACATGGACTGGATGGAGGAGGCCCTGCAAAAGCTCTGCGAGCCCCATGGGCAGACTGACTGGTATTGGGGGTAAGAAGAGAAAAATATCTCCTAGATGAGCAGACAGGGAGGCCTTGCTTTCTGTGGGAAGCTCTGGCTTCGAGATCTTTAAAGTACTTCTGCTGTGTGGAGCCTTAGTGGCTGGATCTGTGTCCTGGGATAAACTGACCCCCTGGAGCTTAGCCAGTAATGGGAGGTTGGCTTTCAGATCTGGGGAATGAGGAGTGGGAGCAGCAAGAAGGCACCCAGTTGTCAGAAGAAGAACAGGCAGCATGACTTGTGAGGAAGGCGGGAAGGTAGGATGTGAGAAGGTCTGTAGGGCCGGCCCCTAATGGGACGGTCATGTCCAGAGTACCTAGATGGTAAGTACAGGCTATGACATCAAACAAGTCATTTTGGCGCAAGTGGTATTGGCACATGCCTTGGTGTTATGTAGCAGAAAGCCTCGTGTCTAGGCCTTACGTGTAATCTGCCGTGTTGCCCTGACCTGCTTTTTTGCCCCCTTCCCAGAGCTCGTCTCCTGTCCTGGGTGTAAGCAAGTGTACCTCACCAGGGATGTAACTGAACATTTTTTTCTGCAGTGCTTTTCTACTGGGCGATCCAAGATGACCAGGGTAAGTCAGGACAAGCAAATAAACAACTGATCCTTTTCAGAACTCTGTGGGGCCCCTTCCCATAAGTTCATCTATTCACCCGTCACTTCATCTGAGTCCTTACACCTCCATCAATTTGCCTAATCTTCCTCCCTCCCCCCATCCTTCCCTCCTCCCCTCCTCCCTCCCCCTATCCTTCTCTCCCTCCTTTCCTTCCTTCCTTCTATCTGAAGAGAGTTAAAATATTTTGAGTTAGGGAAAGTAAAATGAGGCTATTTTTCTCTCTTACAGATGTGACTGAAAAATATTAGTACTGATCTTTTATTTCCTTTTTTCTCCTCCTCAGTTGAAACTGATACACCAGCTAAATGGGTTAATCAATCTTGCCTATATTTAGCAACTAATACCTCTTTTTCTGAGTTTCTGCAATTTCACATCACTTACTGCCTGGCACCTACTGTTCCTTTCTCCTCTGGGGTATTCCTGGCACTACATTTTCTTCATTTGCCAGTGTACTTACTTGATCCTGTATCGAATTCTTAGTGAATGCCTGATGTGACCGGGCCCTGTGCTGGGTACTAGAGAGACAGACATCCATGTTCTCTACTCTCAAGGAATTCCTAGTTTAATTAGTAAAACTTGTATTTCTCTTCTTTTTTTTTCCCCACTGTGGATTGGTCAGAGGCCAGTGTGAGGACAAAGCTGTCAGAATCCACATTATTTTGATGGCCTCTATTATTCAGGCACAGAGAAAGCTACTTTGTTATAAATATCCTTTTTTTACACATGTTTTTACATTAGCCCTGCCAGATATTTGCTGACCAAATCAATGAACCTTTGGGCTAGGAGAGGACTAGGTTCTCCTGGGCGCAGCAAGCTGTGTGGAAACACAGCTCTGAGAGTTGGTCTGTACTTGTTCTTTCTTGGTTGTACATGATCAGTCGTCTTTCTGTGTACTCCCACATCTGTGGCTTCTCCCTTTTTGCAGGCAAGCTGAACTTCCCACTTTTGCCTGTACTGTCCCATTTTACTCCCCTGCCCCTGCATGCCTGGGAAACTTCTACTTGTCATTCCATATCCAATCAGAAGTCCCTTCCTCATGAAATAGTTCCTGGAACCTCCTAGACTGAGCTCCTGGAAAGCTCCCTTTGTTCCTTAGCACCGGCTGTGTGCTTTTTTCACAGCATCACCCATTAACCCCACGCCCTGCGGGCTGTGTGCCTGGGAAGCCGACCTTTGCCTTACTCCTCATCTTCAGCATGAGACTTGGGGGAATAGCCCCTGAGGCCACTATTCTTTTAGTCACAAAGGATGATTTCCTTCACAACCACCACGTGTCACTCCCAGCGGGCTCTCCAGAAGACTGCCCTATTGAGAATAGCCCTACAGACCCTCAGTCCCTCATGGAAACAGGCCCAGATGAGGATACTGTCAGTAACTCCAGACCTTTCTGCTTCCAGAACTGCTCCGAATGCAAAGAGAAGAGGGCAGCACACATCCTCTGCACCTACTGCAACCGCTGGCTGTGCAGCTCCTGCACGGAGGAGCACCGGCACGGCCCAGCCCCCGGGGGCCCTCTCTTTCCCCGGGCCCAGAAGGGTTCTCCAGGTATCTTTCCCTGCTTCCCCACCAGTTCACATGCCCTTAAGCAGTGCTGGCCGCTAAAACCTCTGGAGACCAGCTCTCTGACCTTGTTTCCCTGCTGGGGGTGAGGGTAGAGGTGGCCTTAGAGCCTTTCCCAAAAGAAAAATGTCTTCTCCAGAGTCACAGCCACAGTGCAAGCTCACAGCTAGGCTCTCCTTTTTTGGGGGTGGGAGGGGTGAGTATGGGTGAGATGTGCAGGGAGGAGTAGTGATGAATTAATCGTGAGAGCTAGCTGAGTTCTCTACTTTCATCTCTATGTGGAGCAATCATGCCTCACTTCTGTTTAGTTACTTGCATAACTAAATAGCCTGAATCAGGTCTTGTCCATTTGTCCATTCAGTGCCACTTGTTTTCAATGACAGTCTCCTTGACAGTCCTTGCCCAAGGTCCTTGAACTGTGGGAAGGGTTTTACCTTTGTCTCGCCCACACGAACCACAGGACCACAGTTAATGGTCCATGACCAGGCCTGGAACCCTGCAGCAGCACCCTGGTTTATGAAGAGCTTTAGGTTGAATTTTAGAGGATCGTTACTGTGCAGGAGATCCACGTGCCGCAGAGCAAGCACCTATCTCAGCCTCTGAGAGGCGGCAGGATACCTGGGGCTGGATGGTGTGTGATTTCTGGACAGCTGGGCAAATCCAGCCAGGCTAAGCTCACATTCTTCCTTGTGCTCCTGGAACCTCACTGGCCCAGAGAGAAGCCTCTCCTGCCTGCACCACCTTTCCTCCAGGTTCTGTGTCTCCCCTGTGTCCATTGAGGGCTGAGGGCTGCTCAGTGGAGCTTAGCTGAGAGTCTTCCTGAGCAAGAGAAGCCCACTCCCTCTATCTTCTCTGGCAGGAGTGAGTGGTGGTTCTGGGGACTTCGCCTTGTACTGTCCTCTACACACACAGGAAGTGCTCAAGCTGTTCTGTGAGACTTGTGATGTTCTAACATGCCATAGCTGCCTCATGGTGGAGCACAAAGAACACAGGTAGGGATGGCTGGCTGCTCAGAGGGGGCCTGGGAGGGCTCTGGAGTCTGCTTTGCTAGCGCTGGCCTCCTAGTGCATCCAAATCCTCTCTCCACCTACACCAGTCTGGAGCCCTGAGCCTGGAGTTTTTCTCTCCTCCTGCCATGGGGCTTCTCTGGAGAAGACCTGAAGGGTTTTAAGACTCTGCACTATCTCTGTCTTTCCCTAGATGTAATCATCCCAACTTCCATGGGCCTGGCTGAGACAATACGTGGTGGTGTTTCTTGCTTGACTGGCATGCTCAGAAGAAGACTTGGCCCTCCTCAGCTTTTTCTCTGCCTCCTTCTTTAGGTGTAGACATCTTGAAGAAGTTTTACAAAACCAGAGGATGCTTCTGGAAAGTGTGACTACACAGGTGGCTCATAAGAAATCTAGTCTACAGACATCTGCGAAGCAAATTGAGGACAGGTAACACAGACTAGCTCCTTGCCAATTCTAGAAATGCTCTGTATCTTGACATCCCGGACGCTTATATCAGGCTATCAGATGTAGTAGTCATGAAGAATACCTGCAGCTAAGCAGATGTGGGCACATGTCCCAGAAGGCATATGTCCTGGAACTTAAAGGTCTCAGGGCCAAGTGAAAGGGCCATCGCTTGATGAATGGACCAAGCTAGGTCAGGATGATCAGTGTGAGTTTGAGCCTAAGCACATGCCTTCTGAATTTGCCCGTGACATATAGCCAGAGGCAGGTGCTTGAGAATGAGGCATGAAGCAGATTCTGGGTTTATCATGAGGGTGCAGTAAGTCAATGGCAATTTAACCTCCACCACCTCTTTCCCAGTGTCTTCCATATAAATATACAAATGATATAGAACCGTTAATACTTAATGCAGAAAGAGGTATTATGAGCTCATCATGTGGCAGGCACTGGGTTGGACATCATAGATGCATTATTTTGTTCAATTCTTACAATTCTTTGAGTTGGATTAGCTCCATTGTACTGATGAGAAGACTGAGGTTCAGAGAGGTCAGGTGACTTGTCTGAGATCACATAGCTAGTCAGTGATTGAGCTGGATTTGGAAGCTAGGTCTGTGTGACTTCAAAGCCCATGTTCTTTTTTTAAAAAACAACTTTACTGAAATATAATTTATATACCATAAAGTTATTGTTTTAAAATGTACAATTCAGTGGTTTTTAGTATATTCATAGAGTTGTGTAAATCATTATTACCATCTACTTTTTTAGAACATTTTATCACTCCCCAAAGAAACTCAGTACACATTATTAGTAGTCACTCTCCATTCCCCCCAACATCCCTAGACCTTGGAAACCACTAGTCCACTTTCTGTCCCTGCCCATGCTCTTTTTACTACATGGCACAGTTTAGTGGAGCATCCACCTGTTTAAGACAACAGATTACAGGATGTCATACCCATAGTCACTCTCTCTGTCCTGTCTCCATTCCTATGTAACTAGTGAGCTGTTAGGTTGATCTGAGTTTGGACCTGAGGTTTACCTAGAGGAAACCTGGTTCAACTTTGGGCCATTGGCCCACTTAGATCAAGTGGGCTGGGTTGTGCAAAGGGTAGGGTGGTGGAGGAGGGTTCTTATTTCTTTATGTTTGGTGCCTGCTGGGCCCTGATCTACATAGGCAGCCTCTAAGTCATTGGCTGTTATGTTTGCTATCTCTAGGTCATCATAGGCCTGGAGGGAGGGGCTCATCATGCTATGTCCCATTCTGTTTATAGGATTTTTGAAGTGAAGCATCAACACAGGAAGGTGGAAAACCAGATCAAAATGGCCAAGATGGTTCTGATGAACGAGCTGAACAAACAGGCCAATGGGCTCATAGAGGAGTTGGAGGTATATGTGGACAGATGGATCAGATGGATGGGTTGGAGTTCTCCCTGGGTCAGAACTGGGCACATATTAAACTAGTCCCAGGACTAAGAGCCACCTGAGCTGGAATTCAGGCATGCAGTTTCCATAGCTTCTTGCCATTCCCTGTATCTTATAATGTCCAGTCTAATTTGGGGAGGGTGGCTCATTAGGAGCTGGAAAATCAGGTCAGACTCCCATTGATGCTATAAGGCTTTAAGTCATCTGCCTTCCTGGCCTATTCACACTTATAGCCTTGGATTATGAAACAAGTTATACCCAAGAAATGTAGGCATTTGTTCATGTCCTCATTCATTTATCACCCATTTCATATTTGCTCTATAAAATCCACCCACCTCCCTCCCTTCCTCCCTTCCTGAGTCCCACTGTCCATTGTCCCACTGTCGTCCTCTCGGGGGCACAGTCTCATCTGACCCCATCAGGGTTCATGCCAATCCACAGGCCAACAGACTCCCTACACAGGTGGACTCAAATCTGACAACAGATCAGGAACTCTGTCTTTGTCCATATGCAGGGCATTACTAATGAGAGAAAGCGGAAGCTGGAGCAACAGCTACAGAGCATCATGGTTCTCAACCGTCAGTTTGAACATGTGCAGAACTTCATCAATTGGGCTGTCTGCAGCAAAACCAGTGTCCCTTTCCTGTTCAGCAAAGAGCTGGTAAGAGCTCCAACTCATCAATCACTGCTTTTGGGCTAGTAAGTGAATAAGCATCTTTTTACCAAACCCCACAGTGCCAAGGACAGGTGCTAAAATGGTCTTGCTTTCCTCCAGGCAACTCAGGTGGGAAATTCTGTAGTTCCATGTTAGATCATGGATTCAGACCTGAGCCCATACACCAGCAGTGTTCTGGGCATCCCACAGACAATTGTTTGGGTTTAAATGGGGGATAAGAGGAAAGGAGGCATTGAGGATAATGTTGGAGGTATTGGGCTTGTGAGGATGGTGAAGACCAGGAGAAGAAGCAAGAATTTTGAAAGAAGTTGGTGGGGTTTATATTTGTATATGTTGAATCTAAGGTGCCTGCAGGGCATCTCAAAAATGTCCAAAATCTGTTTTGCTTGATGGGCTGAAAGTTGGAAGAAAAATCAGGGTTGGGGCTAGAGATGTAGTAGTAACTGGGATCTTGGTGGTATCACCTCGGAAGAGTGTGTGAAGGAAGAAGAAGACAAGAAATCCGGAACCCAGGGGAATACTACATTTCAGCATAGACAGAGGAAGAATAAGAGTAAAGGAGGGTGAGAAGCAAGTCAGAGATGGCATGAAAAATTAGAGGGTGTGGTGCACAGAAGCGAACAGTTTCACATTTCAAGTGGTCCATGTTATTGTCTCTACTTAGGTGAAAGATGAAGAGTAGTAAAGAGAAGCCTTGAGATCTGGGGATCAGGAGGTCCCTGGTGATCTTCTGAAAGAAATTCTAGCAAAAAAAGAGCGTGAAAAGCTAGAATGAGGGGCCTGAGGGTAGGAGGGGAGGAATTAGAAATAAGTGAAAAGAGGGGAAATAAAGTAGCTTGAGAAGGGGATGGAGTTGGGGGATTGATTTTTTTTTTTTTAAGTGTGGAAGGCATTTGTGCAAGTTTCTTCGGGAGAAGAGGTTGATGGTGGAGAAAGGAGATGTGTGGTGGAGTGAGCATCTTGAGAAGGCAGCAAGAAGTAGGACCTAGAGTGAACCAGTGGACCCTAAATGGAAGAGGCACTTCCTCTGAGAAGGGAGGACAGGAAGATCTCAGTATACTGTAGTTAAGGTTGGAGGTAGGCATGGTACCAGTTTGGGACAGTTTATCTTTTGTGTCTCCTGTCCTCTCTGAAGTAGGGGATGATAATAGGAGGGTTAGGCACTGGGTAAGTAGAATTGAGAAGCACGGACTTTAGATAGTCATCGAGGACAGTGGAAGAGGAAGCCAACAAGAAAAGAAGTGTTAAGAAAAAGGACTATAGGATGCCCCCGAGGTTAGTGATCACTGAAGTGGCCCCAGACATGACTTTGGGATGTCTGGATTGACCTGAGGCTAATAGACCATGATGATGCAGAGGGAGTTCGGCTCTAGTGATACTGTTATTTAAAATGATGGGAAGCTGGGATGGCCCTAGGGACCAATGGTGTGGGACTTTGGGAGTTCAGTGAGGTTGAGGAGCAAGCATGCTCAGAAAGGGTGAGAGCTAGTTAAAGCAGGAGCCAGTTGCTGGAGATGAAGGTCTCTAGAAGATGAAAAGGTCTGGGTGTGGCGGCTGACCTGAGGGAGGGGTAAAGGTGATTGGCACGAAAGAGAGGAAGGAAGGAAGAGGACAAGATGCTGACTGGGGCATTAGTTAACTAGATGATGGTGGGTGAGTTGGACACTTGCCAAAGTCCTAGATAAATGGGAAAGTTCACGATATGGGATAGATGGAAGTAATGAGGTAGGAAGAGGGCAGTTGTTAGGATGGGGTGTTACATGTGGATGGAAGGATAGCAGTGGGAGCTCAGAGAATGTCTGCCCTTGTAGGCTTTCCAATCCAGGTTATGGGAGAATGAATGCAACTCTTGAGAGGGCTACCAGGCATGATATCTAAGGGAGAATTACAGACCATTCAAGGCCTGAAAGAGATAAAAGTATAGGGGATCAGGGACCTGGATAAGAGGAAAGGGATGAGCTGGTGGGAAGGAGGGTGGGGCTGGGGGGACAAGGGCAGGGGAAGGGATTTGAAGATACCAATGTGCAAAGAAATGAGTGTATGGGAGACCTGAGGCTAAAGACCCATGGCTTTGGGCCCTTCACCCTGTCAAAGAGTGAGGGAGAGGGAATTGTCATTCAGGTGCAAGATGCCAAAGGAAATGACCTTTGGTGCTGTTTTCAGATTGTGTTTCAGATGCAGCGATTGCTGGAGACAAACTGTAACACAGATCCTGGCTCTCCTTGGAGTATCAGATTCACCTGGGAGCCTAACTTCTGGACCAAGCAACTGGCTTCCCTCGGTGAGCCAGGGCCCACCCTGTGGGCTTTTACATTAATTGCTAACAATGAATAGAGAGCATCTGCTTAGCTTACTGGGTAGGTTAGCCTAATCCCGAGAGAAGGCACTCTCTCAGACTGTCAGTGGTCATGGAGTCACTCAGCAGACCTTTGTGTGTGTGTGGGAGTGAGGTGGGAGTTGGGGTTGGGGAGGGTGACAACTTAAATAGCAATGGCAATGCAAGACTTTTGTAACAGGACCAGTTGAAATCTTAGCTTTCCATTCGGCATGAATGTCCCTGTTACCTTGGTTTCATTGCTGGAGGAAACAAGACAGTGGCCCTCATCTCCGTAATGCTGTATGGCAGTGCAGGTGAACCTCTGTCTCTGTGGCCATACAAGGGTATTTGTGTGTGTAGGTACAAAACAGGTGTCAGTAACAAAGTGAGGGAAGGGAGGGAGGGAGGAAGGGGTAGTGTCCACACACTTCCTTTGGAGTCAAGATGGAAACAGATAATCCATGACCCTCCCTGCTGCAGTGATTTTCTGGCATTGAGTCTTTAGACAGAATGTAGACAACCCGAGGTCGTACCTGTGTTGATGGCCTAATGGTAGGTTTATTAAACTAACAGCCAACTGCTGCCTCTATGGATGCACCTCTATGGAAGTTTATTGAACTTGGCAGAGTGAAGCATAATATTTAGGTTTATTCTTTGCTTCCCTCTCCACTTTGGTTTAATTCAACAGACCTTTGGCAGGCCCCTGCTGTGGCCCAGCACCCTGTGCTTGGTGCTAAATGATCAGAGATGAATAGAACATACCTCTGGCTCTCAGGTTGTTGGGTCTTCCCCTGAATAAGCCTCGTCAAAACAATGAGCTGAAGAAGCCACGAGATTGAGCTAGACATAGATGCTGTCTACTCATGCATAAGGGCTTGGGACCTCAGGACAGTGCTGGGGTCTGCCACTGACCTGGTGTTGAAGCTCCCTGACTCTGTCCATCCTACTTGCTCAAAACACAGCCCCCAGACCTGTATTTGGAGACTTGGTCATTTGTGCCAGGGTTGACTCCCTCTCCTTTGCTACCTCCCCATTCCCAGTGTTGATTTTTTTTTTTTTTTGGTCTGAGCCTGTGTTAAAAAGGAGTGGGTGCTATTTGAAGTAGCCCATGGTTTCTGTAGCAGGATACAGAGTGAGGACTGAGCATCTGGTAAAACTGAGTTAATGTCTCAAATGTCTCTGGTCCCCAAAGGTCCATACCTGGTTCCATTGCTGGCAGCATTCTATTAGCAATAATCGCGCCCCGGATAAACCTCATTGGCTACTATACTGCCACTGTGCAAAGCTGCTGGCAGCATTCTAGACTGAGTGAGGTGTCAGGGGTTGAATTTCCTAATCTCTGCACCTGGTACAGGTTCATTGAATTATGTCCTTTGGTCCCAGGAGCAGGAAGTGGCAATTGGGGAACAACTGCAGATTCCCTTTGGAAACATTCTCTGTTCTGAATTTTCAGGCTGTATAACTACTGAAGGTGGACAGCTGTCCCGGACAGAGACTCCTGCTTATGGAGGCTTACAGGGACCACCATCCTTTTATCAAAGTCACCAGTCCCCAGTGGCACAGCAAGAGACTCTCAGCCACCCCTCACATAAGTTCCAATCTCCAGCACTGTGTTCCTCATCTGTGTGCTGCTCCCACTGCTCCCCAGTCTCGCCCTCCCTCAAAGGCCAGGTCCCCCCACCCAGCATACACTCAGCTCACAGCTTCAGACAACCCTCTGAGATGGCACCCCAACAGCTGGGGTCTCTGCAGTGCCCTACCCTGCTGCCCAGGGAGAAAGAGCTGGCTTGCAATCCTCAGCCACCAAAGCTGATGCAGCCCTGGCTGGAAACACCGCCCCCCGCGGAGCAGGAGAACACATCCGCATCCCACCGGCCAGGGCAGCTGACTTCCCAGCCCGTGTGCATCGTGCCCCCGCAGGATGTTCAGCAAGGAGCCCATGCCCAGCCCGCCTTACAGACACCCTCCATCCATGTCCAGTTCGGCCACCACCAGAAGCTGAAGCTCAGCCACTTTCAGCAGCAGCCGCAGCAGCAGCTGCCACCTCTGCCGCCTCCGCCGCCCCCACCCCAGCAGCCACCGCCACCACCTCTACCTCCATCCCAGCACCTGGCTTCTAGTCAGCATGGGAGCCCTCCTGGGCCTGCCTGCTCCCAGAACATGGATATAATGCACCACAAATTTGAGCTGGAGGAGATGCAGAAGGATCTGGAGCTTCTCCTTCAGGCTCAACAGCCCAGCCTGCAGCTGAATCAGACCAAATCTCCTCAGCACCTTCAGCAAACCATTGTTGGGCAGATCAATTACATTGTGAGGCAGCCAGCACCCATCCAGTCCCAGAGCCAGGAGGATGCCGTGCAGGTGAGCCTCAGGGTGGCTTGGGACACATGTCCTCCCTGTCCTGGGATCGCTCAGCAAACACAGCCTCCCCAATTACAGGAACACAGATTCTTCATATTAGGGTGGCCTTGAACTCAGCCCTCACATTTCAAGTCCTCCCTGGGCTCCCCTGCCCATCTCAGGAAAGCTCTAGAGAACACAGTACTTAGCCCCAACGTAGATCTGGGGTCAGTACTCTCTAGAGTGGCTTGGCTTATCCCTGCCCTCCTAGATGACACTTGGGACCTTGTCCATTACTAGAACCTTTTGAGCTGTGCTAGCCTTCTACCATTTCCAGGACAGAAGGGAATCTGTCTTTTATCTTTGTAACCTTCTACTTCCCTGACTGAGTACGAATCTCTGGTGGAAGGGGGAGAGCTTCAGCAGTGGCAGGAGGGCATTCATTTGATTCTGGTGGGCAGCATCTTTCTAACACTACACAGCTGTGGACTTAAAATTTACTTCAAACATCCTAAGGTAGGTATACATGTATACTATATGTCTTATCCTATCAACAGTGTTAGGTAAGCATTGCCATGTGTATTTTATAGGTGCAGAAGTGGGGGTCAGGGAAGGCAAGGACTTTGCCTAGAGATCATAAAACATTGAGCGACAGAGCCAAGACTTGGATCCCAGTCTGCTGACTGTAATTCCACAGAAAATGCCTCGTTTTCTCCCTAGGGGGGTGATGAATGCTGCTCCTGTATTCTCTCAGTTTCAAGCCAACTGAGGAGGTTCATTTGTACCTCTGGGATCTTTCCTGCATTCCACGTCTTTATCCTTAACTCGTGCTTTTCTTTTTTTCCCAGAGTTTCCTGTTCCAGCCCCTTCCTCCCTATCCTTTCTCACTTTTTCTCTAGTGGTGTGTCCTTTAATTCTGTAATCACATTTATATCTTCAAAGCAGCTCTATGGACTTTTACTTTATTATAAAATATAAGGCCTCACATTTTTGCTTTAGCACTGACAGTGTCAGATCATGCTTCAGATGTCTCCCTCTGAGGCTCAGTTCCTTTGAGGAGATATGAAGCCACCCTCATGATGGCAGAGAAAGGTCTAGGGTTCATTGAAGACCACAGGCAAAATGTAAGTCAGAACCATTAGGATTGCTAAAGTGAATACCGCGGGTTAGCCCAGAATTCTCGGTCTGGGTTCTATCCTGAGACTGTCATATTAGGATGTAGTCTCGGCAAGAGTTTAGATAAGAGTATCTTTCTTTCTGAAAAATTTTCAAGCAGGTCACAATGTGTAGTTGATGACAATGGGCAATGCAGGGTGGGTATCAGCCTTTGCTGCTGCCATTGCTACTTTTTGCGGTAAACCCACCCAAGTTCCTATTTTCTTCTTCAGGCTTCAGATGAGCCCCCAGCATCTGAAGGTCCAAAGCCGGCTCTCCCTCTTGACAAGAATACTGCTGCTAACTTGCCCCAGGCATCCGGGGAAGAAACCCTTCCCAGTGTCCCCCCACTGGACAGCACCATCCAGCACTCCTCTTCAAATGTGGTGAGAAAGGTACTAATGGAGCCCGTATTCCCTGACTACGGGGGACCCACTGCCAACCAAGACCCCGGGTGCCCGGACGAGGATGACTGGGTGGGGGGAGGAGTGTCCCCATTCCATCCCTGGATATTACGCAGCCCTGACTCATGCCGTCTGTCCTAATGAGTCTGCAACATGACCCTCCTTCACCCCATTTCCACTCCCACACACACACTTAAAATGACAGCAGTTGGACTTCGTTTAGAGTGGAAGTGATAAAGGGAAAGGGAAATTACACACTTACACAGTGCCTGGCACCATGCATGGGGCTTCACAGCTCTGTGAGGTGGGCACCCCCACTTTCTAGCTGAGGAAACTGAAGTCCGGGGCCCTATAGTTAGTAGATGAGAGGAGTAAGGTTTATTTAAAATCCAAAGACTGCAATGAAAATGGGGAAAATATTTTATGTGGCCCTGCAACCCAAAGTTGAATGGCTTTAGAATTTGAATCAGTGCAGTTTGTTGGGTGAGTGATCTGTAAGGATGTCCTGCAGAGGTAGCTTAGCATCTAGGGGCACTGAGAATTCTGGAAAATAAGCTACCGGAGCCCTTCCCGTCCACCAACTTACCTGCTTGCTAGAAATGTTCATTTACTCCGGCAACAACCTGGAACCCCACAGCTCGTCAGCTGTCCTCCCCTTATCCCTGCCCTTCACCCTCGCCCCTGTCATCCTCCTAGCTGGAACCTCATTGATGTGTTATGCCCTCCACTTAGCCTGCCCTGTGTGCCTTGGTCCATTTCTTCTTGTCCTGTTGCCTTTTCTGGCCTGGTGCCTCCTCTCAGCCCTCACTTGAAGCTGTGTCAGTTCTTCGGTACCTTCCCAGCCTGCACACTCAGCCCTGCATATCCCCCTGACTCTGTGGCCCCAGTACACAGTTGTCCCATGTACCTGCCCCTCACCGTGTTTCCCCCAGCAACACTGCTGCCATATGTATCTTAGATTAGTCTATCCCAGTGACACTTGAGAAGAGACTTTAGAAAAGTAAGGGATGGCAAAAATGAAATGGTAACTTGGAAATCCCTGGTGATGCTTGAAGTCTGGCCCAGACCTCTGGTTTTAGTGGTTGTTTGTGTATGCTGGGCCTGTCCTACCCTGTTGAAAACCATTTGGCCTGGAGGCCATAGAGGTGCGGTAAATAGGCCCTTTGTGGCTCTCAGGGGTTTAACTTTTTATACTTAGGCTGTTTATCCATCCACCCATTTATTTATTCACTCACTGTTATACATAACAGTAAGTGAATATAACAGTGAGTGAATAAATTATATATATTTCTAGTATATGTTAGATGTTTTGCTAGGTGCCAGGCACATGTCAGTGAATAAGAGAGCCTCACATTGGAGCTTACAGTCTAGTGGGAGAGACAGACGGTTAAATAAGCAACAACAATAAATATGATAAAGGACTGTGATAGTCACTGGAATGTAGAGAAGGAGCACATAACACTGGGAGGAGAACTGTTAACAGAGGACTTCCTAGGGGACGTGGTTTGAAGCTGGCGTTTGAAGATTAGGCTAGTGATGGTGGCGGGGAGAGGGCTAGAATAAATATCTAAAACGAATGGCTAGTGGGAAGGTCCAGAAGTGAGAGGAAGCCTGGGGTGCTTAGGGGCTTTCAGATAACTTGGCTTGGTAGGAACATGAGGTGTACTGGGGATGGGAGTGAAGCCAGAGTACTTGGAAAGCCTTGTATATTATGCTCCAGAGTATAGGATTCAATCTTGGGGGTTGTGAGGAGTGAGTGAAGGATTCATTCTCCTCTAGCAAGGAGGGACATGGTTTGAATTAAATTTTAGAAAGGTCACTTTAGCTGTAGGAAGGGAGACGAAAATAGTACAGAGGAGAACTAGGGGAGGTTGAATGGAATCAGTAACAATGGGTATAAGGAGGAAGCATGGACTTCAAGAGATTAGATCACAGGAGGTTTTGGACTTGAAGTCTGATTGGTGATGGAAAGTGAGGGAGAGAAAGTCCTTTGGCTTGACACCCAGGTCTGTCTTGCCCACTGGGTTGCCATTCACTGAGATGGAAGCATGGGAAGAAGGGCCTATTTTGGGGGAGGAAAAAGTTAAGTTTGAATTGGTGTTCTCCTGTGGAAGCTACATAAGAAAATGACTAGAAGGCAGCTAGCTCTAGGTGTCCATAGTTCAGAAGGAAACATGGGGATTGCCAGTGCTCAAGTGTAGTAGAAGCCACACAGAAAATGCCACTGCTTATTTAAAGAGTCGTGGTTCCATCCCAGTACACAGTACAAAGGAAAGGAGGTGAACTGTGGGCAAGCATGGAGTCCATGCTGCCTGCGTGGGTGGCCCACAGGGCTCTCTGAGGGGTTGCTGCCCTACTGTGTGCCTGTGGGTTGGCAGTGGGGTTAGTGAAGGTCCTAGGAACTCTGACCTTTCATCTTGACCTGCCCTGGCCCTTTTTAACCTGGGCCCAGGTTTGGAGAAGCAAGTGGCCCAGCCTTTTCCTGATGTTTTATAGGCTTCTTCATGGCTTGGACTCCCTGAAAAAGGAACCTCAGTGTTGCCATCCTGGCCCAGAGCAGCCTTTGGGTCTACTTGACTGAGAGAGGTACTGGTTATACACAAAGCTACTGAGATAAGAGAAAGGGCTTTCTTTTGGCGGGAATTCATTGCCTTGAAGCTTGGATTAGGCATGGTGGAGGGTATGAAGATTGAGGACACCAAACAACATTTTGAGCATCTTATCATTGAATGATAATATTTTGTATAGCATTTTTCTACCTCTTCCCATAGGTTTTTAAGTGTATTTTCCCATTTTATGTCTTTGTTTAACCTAGAAGTGTTATGAAGAAGCCACTTTCATATTCCCCTTTGAAAGATGTGGAAACTGAGACACAGAGAGTTTAAGTGACTCACCTGAGAGTTATACAGCTGAGCATTGGCAAATTTGGCCCCAGGGCATGGGTTCCTGGCTCTGCTTGTGCTCGGGGACTGGGTTAGACTGCCTCTCCCCGTGCACTGCAGTGTGACAAGTACGACTCCCATTTGGCTGCCCACTTGCTGGACTTTCCCCCTTACAGTCATTGGGAGTAGCCTGAGGCCCTGCTGGGGAGAGGTCTTTGGACCCAGCCTCGTTTGGTCTTGGTTATCTCTATCTGGTAAAGGTATTTTAGCCTCCAGCCCACTCCTAAGCCTGGGATGGCCTGTGAGTGCCGGGGAAGTCAGAAGTCTATGTGAAGGCCACGGACCAGAGGAAGCTGGGGCACCAGGCATCTCTCTGGATGTTCCACAGCGACTCCTCCACGCTCTGAGCTGCTCACAGATGTCACATCACCACAAGGAGGACTTCCGCTACAGCACAGCAGCTGTGCACGAATACCTGGGGGTCGATGCTGAGTGAGCTGATGGTGAACGCATTGCTGCTGAAAGTGAGATAGGAACGTTTGCGAGTGGGTTTTCCAGTGGCTTGAGCTCAGCAGTCTTGGAAGCAGCTCATCCCACTACCTTCCTTGCATCTAGCAGGGTGTTTTGGAATGAATTTTGACATTTGTCTGGCCCTTGCCGTTGCCTAATCTTGGTTTAGCCACTCTGAAGAGAGACCACGGTTACTGCACTATAACAGAATACCTTACGTCCCAAGTGAAACTGAAAGACATTTTGATGGCTGCATTTTATACTTCTGAATGAGTCAACTGCTGAAGGACACACACGCACTCTTTTCCTCAGACCTCTCCTGAAGTCAAGGCTGTGGGCATCACAGAGAGCCTGTCTCAGCCCTAATTCAGCTGCAAGGGGCACCTCTCTCCCACTCACGTGTGGTCTGCATCCTCCACAGAGGGCTGAGAGACTACCAGGATGTTGCTTATGGCTTCAGAGGAGTCTGAGATGTATTTTTAGCAAATGATGCCTAAGCAGTAGGCATTCCTGTGGTCTACGTTAGTAAGAGTGACGCAGAAGAGGAAGGGATAATGACTCACATGAAGAACATTTATCTCATTATCAAAGCACTTTGATGCCTGAGCTTTTAATTTGATTCTTATAACTCAGATGTACATTAACCTGTGGAGGAGGAAATTAAAGCCCAGAGATGGGAAGTGTCTTGCTTAAACTCATACTCTAAATCTTGGCTTGCGTAAAGGAAGTACTGAGTGTCCTGCCGTCATAGTCTCCAGATCAATGGCTTCTCACCTCCAGCAATGATCATTTCCTCATAGCCAGGTCTCAACAGCAGAATTTTCTCAGAAACTTCCCAGGGCCTCGTGAGGCTTTCTCAGGACACAGCTTGTGTTCTGGTCAGCAATTGCAGAACTGCTCATTGCAGATCTGATACAGAGATCTGCTCCGGCCTACTCAGAAACCAGACCAAGTATTCCCCAGGTCTGGCTCCCTGAATTTTGTAACTTCTAGGAAGGCTCTTTGCTCCGTTCCAGCCTGATTTCACTCACAGATCAAATCTAAGATCTTTGTCTAGGTCTACTGGTCCATGAGAAAACAGGTCCTTGCTCCTGGGCCCTAAATTTCCTTACATGGGCCTGGCCAAAATATCTCTGGCCTAATTCTCCTGAGTCTCCAAGGCTTGCATTTTGAGTGTTCCATTCATTCTGGATTTTACTTCAGATTTATAGGATATCCACCAGTTCCTTTCCTCTTCCTTCTACTTCAGACTCTGAGATCATCTTTGCTTTTTCTGTCTTTCCTGAATCATCAGGACACTAGGCACGCTTCAGTTCTTCATTACCCATGAATGTTTTCCCATTTGACTCTGGTCAGTTAGCATATATTACCATAGTTATATCCAAAGAAATAGTCTTAATTTGTATAAGAGATTTTCATTCAGCTGGTGGACCACTCACTGTCAATAAGAGCAACAACTTTGATATTAAAAATTAACTTGCAGGACCCTTGCTAGGGAAGTTAGTTCCTTCCTCGGGTATCTGATTCAGTTGTTTGAAGATCTACTAATGTTAAACCAGTCTACCTAATCTGAAGCTTTGAAGCACTCAGATATTCCATGATTTAATACAAATCTGTATACCTCAATCCTTAACTCCTTATCTGTTTCTTTCAACCAGAGTGAAGGCCTTCAATGTATTTCCAAGACACAGTTTCCAAGTCATTTCTCCCCTTTCCTCTGTACATTTACAGGGTGGTCAGTCTTTGACTATTCTAACTACCGGGGCAAAAGCCCAGAAGTGAGCAGGCAAAGCATCAGAGCGGCAACAAGAACAGATGTCACAAAGCCCATACATTATTATTTCTGCATGCGATCATAAGGCCACACTCAACGTGTCTGGTTAGAGGTCTTGACCGCAAACATAGTTACATGGTTTCCTTTGGAAATTTTAGTTTTCCTACATGATAGCAGTAAGCAGAGTGAAGCAAGGAGTTAGAACTTCTGTAATGGCAGCTAACGACAAAGGAGAAGACAAGAAACATCACCTGGAAAAGTGCCACAGTGTGAGGTCATTCGGTGGAAGGACAAGCTAAGCCCTGCATGCCTTAGAGTATCACCGAACTACAGCCCACTCCAGCGATGGAAGTCCATCCAAGTTCATTATGTCCTTAAGGAATAGTCTCGTTAGGCTCCATGTACTCTGTTTAATATGACAGGGTAGTGTGTAAAGTGTTTTAGAAGTACTCCCAGTCAAAATAACATTTTAAAGCCAGTTGCGTTTTGTTATTGAAAGAGGTATGGTTCAGATATATGGAAAATTAATATCTGTGGACCACCACCCTATTTGTGCTGCTTCATCCCCAGCAATATTATCTTGCTGTAAGAACCTAAAATTTATATTAAACTCAGGGCATGTGCATTAAGTGTCTGTTTATTGACTTCTCTATCATGTTTTACTAGAGCACTAGCTTTCTAGTTAATGGTGCAAAATTAAGACCAGCCAGCAGATTTTTAAGGCTGGGCCCAGACTCCTAGACTTGAGCCTATATAAGCTTGGGAAATCTGTATAATTGCTCTGTGTCTCAGTTTCCTTTTCTGTTGAATGAAAGAACAGTGCCTTCTCCAAATTTTGACAATACCATGTGGTAGTCATTGTAATAATATAAATAAGCACATGGAACTCTAGGAAAAGACCCAAGTGGTGAGGATGGGGATGGAGGCGGCAGGTGAGGTAGATGAAGGATTGCACAGGTGACTAGGAGATGAGCCTGAAAGACAGTTCAGGGAATTTGCAGGTCAGGCAGGTTGTGGAGGCCGGTTGTTTAGACAGTTAGATTCTATAGGTTCCAGGTGAGGTGATTCAGATAGGTCATAGGTCAGACAGGTGGCAAACAGAGATAGAGAAAAGAAGAGGGAAGGGACGGGGATAGGAACATACAACAGTGAGGAAGGAGAGAAAATTAGAAGCAAGTGAAGAGATGCTAGATAAGCAAGGTAAGAGGCTCGGGGCAGTCTTCCCTTGTACCCCAGAGTTGACCTGAGCTGATTATCAGAGTGAATGTTTTTGGCACTTTTGACTTCAATTCCTCCCTGAACTAGAAAATAGTAGATTTTCACTTGAAGACCTCAAAACACATATTTTTCCCTCATGAAATCTGAAGGTTTTATATGTGAAGAAGAAGGCAAGGTGTCATGCAGTTGACAACTTGGAAGGGTCAGTGGTTGCCCTTTACAGATCTTACTGTTGGCCATATAAATTTTGCCTTCTCTCCTTCGACCTCTGAATAATCCTGGTTGCTAGAGAGGGCAGGGAGCAGCATCTCCATCGAGAGATGAGCGTCTTCTGTGTGTGAGGCACCAAATGTCAGGCATGGCCATATTCCCAAGCCTAGCATGCTCTCAAGAAGTCCTGTGGTTCCTTCCAGGCCCTGGAGCCTCAGCCTGCTTTCCTGGCCCTGAAATTTGATCCTCCCCTTGCCTCTACTCACTTTGTAGCACTGACAGCAGGGTAGGATGGAGGTTCTCAATCCTCTGTTTCTTCCTACACATGAAATAGTTCCTTCTGGTTTAATATTTTCTATCTCTTCACTACAGAGAGCCAAATGATAAATCAAAAATAACTAACACGCAGCATACATGTTCCAGAAATGCAACCATATTTGTGTAGCCTATAGAAATGGGGCGGGGCTGACTTCATTATAGCACATTCTCTGAGATCTTGGAAGTTTTTCAGGTTCTTTTTACCACTACCAGTGCTTTCCCCTGCTTCCAGACAGCCGTGGTCTCCTTGAAATTGAATGTGAACGTGGACTTGAAATAGGCTAGTCTAGTTGGCAGTCTCTTAGGACATGTTATTTATTGACTTGTGCTGTGTGCTGCGTGTTTATAGGAGCAGGCTCAGTAGGCCCAGCTCAAAATAAACTGTGATAGAATTTCCACAGTTCTTCCAGGGCTCAGTCCTTATGCCATCCTCTCCTCTATCATTAAGTCACACTTCATGATGCACAATAAATAATCAGGACAGGAGAGTTGATATATCCTGCAAAGATATCCTACCTTTAATCTGGAGATAGAGGTGGAGATATCCTGCCTCTAATCTGGGGAGCATTGTCTTTGGGAGTTTAGTGTTGTGCATATCTTGTGACATACAGCACCTGACCATTATTACTTGGGATTGTCCCAGGTAGATTTTGGTGCCCTTACTGCTTGGCCCCAAGGATCTCACAGAGAACCATCTATGTCATTGGCAGATGAGATGACAACAAGAGTTACACTAAATGTATATGTCAAATGGGGGAAAGGTGAATGAAACCAGCTCAAAGGACTAGACTGTCATATAATACAAAAGGGATTCCAATAATCATTGGGTGTTCTTGTTGGTAGATAAGGGAAGATAGAATCTTAGAAAGTTGTAGTAATGCATAACCAGGGCAGCAGGGGATGCCAAGGGATGCGTGTTCGAGGCGGCTCTTGCATGTTTAATCTACCCAATTTGCTCTGAGTATTCTCCCCATACCTCGTTCTCCTCAATATTCCTTATCTTGGGACTTAGACTGTAGAGGCAACGGAAGCCTTTTTATTGGACACTGTTGCACTACCAAGGGACTTCTAAAAATAAAAAATTTTCTTTGGAGAAACAAAGGGTGTTTAGCTTATCTGCTTTTAAGATTGGAAATAAAAATAGAACACGTAAGCTTTACTAAAGCAGTTAAATAATAAGGGAAAGTGTTAGGAGAGAAGAGAAAGAGATGATAAGAAAAAAGGAAAACAGAGGAGAGGAAGAGAGAGAAGTTTGAGGGAGCAGGCGAAGGAAGGGCAGAGGCTGAAGTGCAGAGTGTGGGAAGGGAAGGGGAAGGGAGCACAGGGAAGGACAGAGCCAGATGGACCACAGTCAAGAGCGTGGCTTCAGGGCCAGAGATCTGAATTCTAAATCTGTAAAAATCCCACATCTAATATCATGCTTAGTTGGTGGAGTATTGAAAGGATCCCCCGAAATCAGGAATGAGACAATTCGGCCACTATCGGTGCTTCATTTGACCTGGTATGGGAGGTCTTAGCTGGTGGGGTAAGGCCTGAAAAGCAAACGCAGGGAAAGGAAGAAATAAAACTTCACTCTTCGCAGATGACATGATTTGTGTGCACAGAAATTCCGCAAGTGACTTCATCAAGGTCTCTGGTACAAGGTCAATATACAAAAATCAATTGTAGTTCTACATGTGAGCACACATGTAGAGAGAGGATTGAGAAAGGGAAATGGAAATTTACAAAATTATGTGTTCAATAGCATAAAAAATTTCAGATGCCTTTCTGAGCCTAATTTTTCTCAAGTGTAAAATTAGGGCCATAAGAAGAATAATAACAATAACAATAATTGCAGCAGCATTGGCTGTAGCTGGGGTTTGTTGAGCACCTACAATATGGCAGACGTTGTTCTAAATCTTTACATGGATTCTTTCTTTTAACCTTCACAACAACCCTTTAATGTTTGTTATGAGGATTAAGTGAGGAAATGTATGTCAGACGCTTAGCAAATTTTCTTGCATATAATAAATGCTCAATAAATTTTAGCTATATGAAGACAACCATTATTTTAGAGAGATGCAGAGACTCAGTCATTAATAGAACTAAGCTGCTATTTGTTTGGTTTAAGATTTGTAGAATAAACAATTACACATTATTGTTGTTTTTTAAAATTTTAAATAGCTCATTAATTCATTTATTCAGCCAGGCACTGCTCCTGGGTCTAGAAATACAATGCGTAAGCAAAAGAAGTAAAATCCATTCCCTAATGGAGTTTACAAATCATGGGGGAAACAGAGATTAATCAAATGGTCTCACGGCTACAAGACTATAGTATAAAGAGGAGTTATGAGAACATAAAAGGGGGGAACCAGGTCTGGGCCACGGAATGAAAAGAGGCTTTGCTATAAAAAAAAAAAAAAATCACAGGTGAGCTGAGTTCAGAAGGGTAAGTGGGACAGGGGCAGGGATAGGAGACTGTTCCCTGGAGCAGAAGCAGTCTGTTTGAAGTGGATGAAGGTTGTAGGTGGAGGGAAAGCGTGGCTTGTTTCAGGAACCGAAAAATGTGTGAGTGGCTGGGGCTCAGCGAATGGGAGGGTTTGGGGATGAGCTGTGGCTGCAGAGCAGGACAAGGGATGAGCCTTTGTTTTCACAGTTGTCCTAAAAGCGGTGGAATGCACCGAAGGGCTTTAGGCAAAGGAATTAGTTCCCCAGGACTAATTGGGGCTCCCTGAGCCTTGGCATTATTTCAGAGAAGGCCTGAGGCAGATCAGAGTTTGAACTTCTGAACAT
The DNA here is from genome assembly GCA_030068075.1 of Paguma larvata. Taxonomy (NCBI): domain Eukaryota; kingdom Metazoa; phylum Chordata; class Mammalia; order Carnivora; family Viverridae; genus Paguma; species Paguma larvata. Next base: position 63,120,738 of record CM057831.1, on the reverse strand, counting down.
CCTTCCACTTTTATGTAACAGAAACTAGCCTTTAGGACCCCCAGAAAGGACAAGAAGGCACTAGTGGTTTAGTCAGAGGGAAATGTGAAGTTGGAGGGTAGTCCCACAGTCTGACCCTTTGACTGGGTACTGGATGGGGGTTGAGGGGCATGGGCTGATGGTGGCTCTGTGTGTGTGTGTGTGTGCATGCTCGTGCCACCCTCAGGTCAGGTGGTAGGCTCTCTCTCTCACTCTCCTACACTGTCTTGTCTCTTTCTCTCCCTCCCTCCCTCTCTCTCTCTCTCTCTCACACACATACACACACACATGTACATCAGTGTCCTCAGCCTGTGGACACTGATGCCTCTCTCCCAGCCTCCTTGGTGCAGGGGAATGGGAATGGGGACTTCATGTGCTACCCGAGTTCCCTAGGCAATTACGAGTCTCTGAGGCCAGGGTGAAATCTGAGCATGGGAGCTCCTGCGGGCTGCATCTCTCTTCTCCTTCCCCCATTCCCTGCTAAGAGCCTGACTATGCCCTGTCTTTGCCCCTGCAGCACTCCACTTCGGTGAGCATCATGGGCTTTTCCAACACGCTGGAGATGGAGCTGTCGTCTACCAGGCTGGCAAGGACCCTAGAGCCACAGATGCAGAGCGTGAGCAGCCTGCCTGCCACCCCTTCCCACATGGTACCAAGCCTGCTGAGCGGCACCCCCACAACTGTGTCCAGCCTGATGAGTGGTCAAAACCAGGCTATGCCCGGCCTGACAGTCAGTCATCTGCAGACCATACCCAGCCTTGTGCGTGGCACACCCCAGTCTGTGCCCAGCCTGATGAGTGATTCCTCCCAGGCCATCACAGGCCTAGCAAGTGATCACCCACAGGCCAGGCCCAACCCGATGTCTGGTCCCACCCAGGCTATGCCAAGTCTGGCGCCTTGTCCTCTGCAGAGCATGCCTCTAGCTTCTGACGTGCAACCAGAAACTGGATCCAGCTGCAGTCCTGGCTCTGGGCGAGCTGTAGGGAGCCTGTGCCCTGGAGATGGGGCTGACCCCTCTCTCGGGAATGCCCTGTGTAAGGTAAGTCCTGGGGAAATGCCATTCCACACCCTCTGCTCATCACTGGGAAAAAGGGTGGCCCCCATGGATGAGAGATTATGCTGGCCTTAGCTTAATAGCTCTTTGACCAGTAACAGCAAAAATGTCTGATTTATTTGATTCTTGTTGGCCTTTCACTTTTGAAAGATGGAAAGTGAGGATTCTACCCGCTTCACTGACTCTCTGGGACAAGACTCCACAACCCCCAGTCTGGATACTTCCAAGGACTTGGCTATTCCGTCAGAACTGGAGGAGCCAATTAACCTCTCTGTGAAGAAACCCACACTTGTCCCAGTGGTCAACACATCCATGGCTCTGCAGCAGTACCGGAACCCAAAAGGTGAGGCTCAAGTCAGTAGCCTGTTATTTGTGCTGGTCACAGACATGAGCTCAGCACTTTCAGGTGAGAGAGAGGTCAAGAGACAGGCTCTAGGCATGAGGGAGCAGTGTCTCTCGCTCTCTCTCTGCTCAGTTCACTTCTTCCCTCTAGAACTGACTTATTGGTACCTGTTCTGTTTTCCTCGCTACAGCCAGGACTGACCCGGGCATGGCCAAGACAGCTTCGTGTCACATTCCCATGCAAAAAATTCTGGAGGTCTGGGTTAGAGGTGGGGGACGGAGGAGGAACTCATCCCAGAGGGGCTAGCCTTGACAAAATATTTTAGGGAACATAGCATGTGTGACTTTGGAGTCCCCACAGTTGTGGGGGTGCCGCTCAGCAGGCAGATCTAACTCTGTCTTTTTATGTTTGATCCTATGTGAGACCCCTAACCTTTCTGAGCTGGCTTCTTTCTCCGTAAATGGGACTAACCATAGTCTTCTTCGTAGACTACTGGGACAAATAACTACAGTGAGATCATTTGGTGACTTTCTCTGTAATAACAAGAATTTGCCTTGCACCCGGCAGTCCTCTGGATTTATGTTGTGCCTCATAGTAAAGGGAATTTGGACTGGTGGAGACTGGCTCTGATTATTTTCTCAGATACTTACACCCCTTCTCAAATGGGACTTGGCTTCTTCTGTGGTAGGCGAGGGCTAGTTGGGAAGTTTGAAAGCAACTGCCGAGTGAGCATTTGGGACTTTTTCTGTTTAGTGTATGATGTGTGTTTAGTCTGTAATGATCAGTCTATTTCCCGTACATCTAATAAATGAAAATGAAATAATTTTCCCCTTGTTTCTTTGCACTGACTGAAAGACTAACTGAACAATGATTGGTTCTTACTAACTGCATAATAATGGAAACCTGAATTTTATACAATTAAATTTTTGGACTGTGCTTGCCTATGGAAAGTGCCTAGGACAGTGCCTGGTGCTGAGTGGTTGCTCACTAAATACTAGTGTCCTCCTCTTTCCCCACACTGCCCATCTACACAGGCTCTACTGCACTACCCAGGGTAGGGCCACTGAAGCCTCTTGCCTATGGAGTATGAGCTAGATTCTCAGGCAGTACTAGAATCCCAGAACTTGACTGAAAAGGCAAAGGCTGGACAGAATGATGCCTGACAGCATGTAACACCAGTATATGGGGAACAAGAGATTTCTGAGCTCATTTGGAAGGTGAGAAGCTGGCTCCTCAGCACCCGACCCAACACTCACCCATAGATATCTTCTGAGTGTTATCTGTTTGCCTTTTTAAAAGAGGGTGGCCTTCTTCCCCTCTCAGGAAGGAGAGCCGTGGTAGGATTGCCACCATTATGAATGATTACAGTGTGGGTAACAGGTGTACAACAACAGGTGTACAGTGTGGCCAAAGGTATGAGTAGCACATATGAGTGGAAGGTATGGGTTATCGGGCACGTTGTCATGAAGGTATGTCACAGGTATTTGTCTTTTGCCTTAGAGTATGAGAATTTTAAACAAGGAGCCCTGGAACTGGATGCAAAAGAGAACCAGAGTATCAGGTAGCAGGCTCTTGGCCCAACCTCCCTCTTCTACCCCCCAACTTCATGTCCTGGGAGGTTGGCACAGGAAGTCAGCATGCTCGATGACTTCACTAGAAGCAGAAGTTTGCCTGCAACTGTCTTCTTCAACTCCCAGACCCTCAAGTAGGATCTGTGTGGTTGGGAGTCTGGGATGCCTGTGGGAGGGTATCCTGGCTTTTGTACCAGGGGGCAAGTGCTCTGTGTGAAGTCCTCCCTCTTTAGGAATCCCCCCTTCTTTGAGCAAAGGACTCCCTGGGAGTGGGAGGGAGAAACATGGGCCTGCATGGAGTGGGACTGAGGTGATCTTCAGCAGCAGTTCAGTTGTGGGGTCACGGATGAGCTGACTTAGAGGCTGGGGTCAGAGAAGGCTCCCGCTGAGACCCAGGGGTGTCTCTCTTGCCACAGGCCCTTCGGTAGCGAGCCTAAGATTCCCTATGTGCGACTGGAGCGGCTCAAGATCTGTGCTGCCTCCTCGGGAGAGATGCCTGTGTTCAAGTTGAAGCCCCAGAAGAATGAGCAGGATGGGAGCTTCCTGCTGATCATCGAGTGTGGCACTGAGTCCTCCAGCATGTCTATTAAGGTACCACTCTGCTCTGTCTTGTCCTTGAGCTTGGCCCACCTAGGAGCCTCTCTTCTTTCTCCTCTTTGGTCAGAATTCTGGCTCTGGCCTTGCCCAGAGTCTGAGTGGGGCTACAGCCTGACGGGACTTGTCCTTGGCTGCCAAGGGCCTGTGAGATGCATATCAGGAGTGAGCTGTCCCAGCATTCACAGTGCTCAGCTGGCCTGAGGGCCTGGAAGAAATTGGTGCCCAGGGCTTGTCAGTCCCTCCTCTCCCTCCCTCCACAACTTGTTGGTGCTGTGCCGACTGCTCAGACCTCACTTCTTCTCCAAGGTCAGCCAGAACAATATGCCTGATGCCATCCAGGCCCCAAGTCTGGGGGGAAGAAAGGTCACTGTCACTTCTTTGGCGGGGCAGCAACCACCAGAGGGGGAGGGTGCATCTCCTGAAGAACAAAGACTCATTCCTCGGACCCCTGGAGCCAAGAAGGGGCCCCCAGTACCAATAGAAAATGAGGACTTCTGCGCTGTTTGCCTCAACGGGGGAGAGTTGCTGTGCTGCGATCGCTGCCCCAAAGTGTTCCACCTTTCCTGCCACTTGCCGGCCCTGCTCAGCTTCCCCGGGTGAGTCATGCCAGTCCAGGGCCATCGGCTCCCTGGCAGGGTGATCTTCCAGGGATGACTACTCCAGGCCAGGACCACAGAGCTCCCTGAGATGGGCTTCCTCCCCTCTCCGGGCCTGCATGAATTGCGGGTCTGTGAGACGCGGCCCTACTGCCTTGTGCTTTTGTGCAATGGATAGGCAGGTGTTTGAAATTTGAGTGGCTTCCTTTCTTCCTTTTCCTCCTATACACACATGTTTGTCCCCATACTCCCCTCTCAGCCCCTTGCTAAATCCTATTTTTTTCAGGATTCACTCCATCCCAAGTTACTGAATTTCTTTCAAGCTTGTGGTTAGGAAGCCATCCCCTACAGGGCAGGCCTTAGGGACAGAGTCTCCCATTACCATTCTCTCTCTCCCCACCCCCATCTTGGAGCAGAGGGAGAGGGGAGGTGGCTCTGGGCCACATGCCGATGGATGCCTAATTTAGCGTCATCTGCCTCTGCAGGGGAGATTGGGTGTGTACCTTGTGCCGCAGCCTGACCCAGCCTGAGATGGAGTATGACTGTGAGAATGCCCGCTATAATCAGCCTGGAATGCGGGCCACTCCTGGCCTGAGCATCTATGACCAAAAGGTAGGGAGGGGTTTCTAAGAACAAGGTTCCCTGCCAGGGGCAGCCTCCCTGCACCAGGGGATGAGGCCTTTCTGAAGGGGTTGGGAGGCCTCTCCAGGTACCTCTCTGTTGGGCTATGCTTGACAGCTTGGCCCATGGAGGGGGGGGGGGTTGCTATGGATTCCCTGGTGCCAGCTGTCTTCCTCTAGTCTGGGAGGCTGTGCTGTGCCTTAACATGTTGCCCCATGACCCTTGCTCCAACCCCGCTGGAGTTTTCAGGGTCACTGTCTTCAGTTCTTGAGGTGGGGCCAGGCCGAAGTAACATGCTGCCATTCTGGTTTCTGCAGAAGTGTGAAAAGCTTGTACTGTCCTTGTGCTGCAATAGCCTCAGCCTGCCCTTCCATGAACCTGTCAGCCCGCTGGTAAGGAAGGCCTCCTGTTTCTGCTGACTCTGAGGGCCCTGCGCCCAGCGCGAGTCCAAGTGCTACCTGGGGTGGAATCAGAGCATGGCCACGGAAGTCTGATTAATCCATGCATGGGCTAGCGGACTCAGCGTGGCCACCACAGCCCCCCAGCCCAGCTGCTGCTGCATCACACCTGACTTGACAGTGAAATATTCCTTTCTTTTTATTTGTCTTCTTTCTTCACTTTTCTTCTTGCTGCCGTTCTCTTTTCTGTGTTCTTTCACATCTGTTCCAACTCATTCTCCACCTCTCCCTCTTTCTTACCTGTACCTCCACTTCTTCTCCCTGCTTTGCTTCCCTTTCTCTCCTCCCCAAGGCTCGGCATTACTACCAGATCATCAAGAGGCCCATGGACCTGTCGATCATTCGGAGGAGGCTGCAAAAGAAGGACCCATCTCACTACACCACTCCAGAGGAGGTGGTGTCAGACGTCCGCCTCATGTTCTGGAACTGTGCGAAGTTCAATTATGTATGTCTTGCTTGTTTTCCCCCTCCCCTATTTCCCAGTGACCCTAAGACTCATGCCTGGATGGGGCATATCAGGTTTGGTCCTGAGCTGCCATGAGAACGTGGGAACAGACTTTTTAGGGCCTCCTGTAGTGAGTGTTTAAAAGTTCTCTCTCACACTTGGGCCTCAGTGTGGACTCAAAAGGAAGAAGGGGGGAATGCTAGTGGTCTGCCCTCTATGGGTAACTGTCAGGGTCACTTCTGCTTGAAGAGATTGTACTAAGCTGATTATCTCGAGTCTTCAGGAGAAAATGTCACATTCTGGACCTCCAGGAAACCCAGCCAGGCTTTGTGCTCTCTGTATAGCTCTCGAGGGACATGGAAGAGATGGGGTGGTGGATGCGGGCCAAACTATCACTGCTCTCCTTCCCCTTCAGCCCGATTCAGAGGTTGCAGAAGCCGGCCGCTGCCTGGAAGTGTTCTTTGAGGGCTGGTTGAAGGAGATCTACCCGGAGAAACGGTTTGCCCAGCCAAGGCAAGAGGACTCAGACTCCGAGGAGGTGTCAAGTGAGAGTGGGTGTTCCACTCCTCAGGGCTTCCCGTGGCCCCACTATGTGCAGGAGGGCATTCAACCCAAGAGGCGGCGGCGACATATGGTAAAGGGTTGCTGTCAACCAGCAGGCAGGTTGGGGGGTGGGTTGGCCAGGCAGGAGGCACCCAAGCAGCCTGTAGGGAGCAGCCCAAAGTGAAGCTGCTCTGGAGGCACAGAGAATGGAGGCACTGAAATGTCTCGCCAGCCTGCTGTGTACTGGGGTCCGGCCAGCCATCCCCAGTTGTTTACGGCACTTGGCCCACCATGTTTAGTGGCTGCAGTGAGTTTTGCTGTTGCATTCCTGGGGTAGAGGAAAACCCTTTGGCTCTGGGGAGTCCCAGAAGGAACCCTTGTTCCCAACCCTCTAACAGTCTAACAGGAAGTCAGGGCAGTACGGAGCTCATCAAGTCTCATTACCATTGAGGCTTGAAACTCAGAGAGGTGGATGTACCTGCCCAGGGTCACCTAGAAAATTAGCAGCAGAATCAGGGTGAGAAGCAAGGTCTCCAGACTCACAGCTCAGTGTTGGTTCTTCTACACCACGATCTCCAGAAGAAGAGAAACATCTGGTCTCACTCAGGGCCTGGTCTCAAATTCTGGTTTGGGAGAAAGGAAGGGATATTTTCAGCCCCTTGGGGTAGAGAAGGTGGGAGAGGTGTGCTTGCAGCAGAGAGAGCGCCTCTGACCTTGTGTCTGGTCCCACATATGCAGACTTGGGACACAGTGCAGTGATGGTCCATTCCACTGAAATGTCTCGCCAGCCTGCTGTGTACTGGGGTCCAGCCAGCCATCCCCAGTTGTTTACGGCACTTGGCCCACCATGTTTAGTGGCTGCAGTGAGTTTTGCTGTTGCATTCCTGGGGTAGAGGAAAACCCTTTGGCTCTGGGGAGTCCCAATCTGGACACTTTGCCTTTGCATGTTAATAAGCACTGCATTTGGCCATTTTGATTCCACACACATGTATATATATTTTTTCTTTCAGGAGAATGAAAGAGCAAAAAGAATGTCATTCCGCCTGGCCAGCAGCATCTCCCAGGTGTGAGAGCTGGCGGTACAGCGAGCACTCTGGCAACTGGCACCCCAATCCTGTTGACCACTCCTCCCCACCTTTCAGTTCATTCTCTTCAGATCGTGGATGTGAGATGAGTCTTGTCGAGCTGTGTAGTGCTCTTCTTTGCCGTTTGCATCTTACAACATTCATTTGGGAGCCATAGTGCATCCACTACAGAGAAGATTTCAGTAATAAATAGCGAAGAGGGAGGTGTTCCCTGTTACCAGAAAAATCAGATGTGTGGGGTCCACTTGAGAAGACCAAGCCTGGTCAGGCTTGGCAGGACTTAACTTCCTTGGTGACTGCTCTCTGCTGAGGAAAGCAGACTTTTCTCACCTTTCAGTGTACAGGGCTCAGGAGCAATGTGTCAGTCTGAAGTCCTCCTGGGCCCAGAAGAGGGTAAAAGAAGGGAGAGAGGTTCTGACATATGGCAGGCCTGTGATCCCTGGCCCAGCACAGCCAAAGACTGTCACTGTTTGCCTTTGCTTGGCCCGCCAGGACAGGAAGCTGCCCTGGGCAGGGTGGGAGGCTTCCAGAGGCCATAGGTCTCAACTGGTGCCTATTCGGGTTCTAACGGTTTTCAGGGTATTTGTTTCTCATGCCCCCTGTCCCGATGTTGACTTAAGTGGCTGCTGTGAAAGTGTCTAGGTGGTATGTATGGCATTCTTGACGGGGCCGAGTGGCTGTGCAGGGACTACTGACAGCTTCAGGCTCAGATTTCCCTTGCAGGCTTAAGGAGATGTCAACTTCAGAGCCTGTCCACTGTGCCACTTACTTTGGGTTAATAACTCTTTAGTGTCAGAACCTGCCTTCCTAGGAGTGATTGTCAGTGGCTATCCCTTCGTTGTCTCCACTCAGAGGTCTGGAGCCAGAGTTCTGCTTGGGTAAACCTGACAGTTGGGCTGGGCAAGGAGAGTGACTCAGAACTGGCTCACTGTGCTAGGCTTCTCCCCCGTCACAGAGATCCTGGTTCTCAGCCTCTCCACATTTGCAGAGCCAAAGATCAGAAGTGGGTTCTCTGACTCTCTCACCCCCAGGCTGTCCTCAGCCCCAAAATACCAGGACTGTTGGCAGCTCTTTTCTGTTGGAGGTTGGAGAAGGCCAAAGGGACCGCCAGGAGCCTGGTATAACCATTCATGGGGGAAGTTCTGTCTAGGGTGGAGAAGGGGAAAACTGACAGGTGAGAAGCCAGGGTCTTCAGTGACTTTGAAGCAACTTCAGGACATCACTTCTCTGAGAATGCAGAAGGAAATATTCTGGAAGCCATGGGAACAGGAATTCCAGACTCTATCTTGGATGGAGATGGATCTTCATGGTCCATGCAGGGTGTTTGGGGAAGGCTGCATGGGCAGACACTGCAGGTCAGGCTACTTCCTCAGCCAGGACTTGGTTGAGAAGGACCCTAATGCTCATGGCGTTGGGGGAGCTACAGACCCGGCGCTTCAATGGGCCGGCCCAGAGACACTGCTTTGTTGTGGCTTGACTAATTCCAAGGGAGTCTTAGGCCATGGCTTTATTTTTGCTAAAAGGTGAAGTTTAAAGAAGCTGTTGTTTGTAAGGCCTTTGTTAAGGGAACATTCTGCTCAGAGAAAGCTCTGCTTTCCTTGTCAGTCGGTGGTGCTGCTCATTTCCTTTGCCACCCAGGCTGAGAGGCAGTCCTCTGCCGGCCATTCTTTCACCAGCACCTGCCAGGCTCTCCTGCGCAGACAGGCTTCCATAATCCCGTTTCCCAGTTTGGGGTAACTAAGTCTTTCGTGCTCCACTAGCCAGGCAATCTTTAAACCTAGCCCTCTGCTCTTTGGGGCTCACATGACTCTCTGGCTTGGGCTCTGGCCACTTACCTTTCAATGTTTAAGTCGTTTTCTCTGTTGAGTTGACTTGGCAAGCTTCCCTCTGTAATTACCTCATGGATTTGTTCTCTAGGTCATTTTTCCTTTGTTGTAGCCCCTATTCCCTCCTTCCCTGAGTGAGAATCATGGTGCTTTGTGTCAGACAGCCAGGTGAGGTCTGTGATGGTCTCAAACCTGACTGAGATCCTCCCACAGGACCAACTGGAGACCACAAATAGGAAGCAGAAATGTGGGGCTAAATGCTTAGCACCCCTTCTATTAGTGAAGCTCCCAGCTGGGTATCGCCTGCTGGGCCAGGGGATCTTAGTAACGTAGTAGAGTCACGTATTCCTTTCCCACCACAGAGACCCTGCATGCTGAGAGGCCCACTTTCGGCACCTGAGCAGATGTAGGGTAGCCTCCCTGCAAGGGTGCAAGGCCCTGGCCCGCCACACGACCCCTGCACTTACCCCAAACCACTACCCTCCTCCAGGCTTTTCCTGTGTACTTAGCACCAATGTTTTGTGTCATGGTTTTGTTCTGTTTTGTTTTGCATGCCGAAAACAGAACATGACTTTTTAGAAATTAAAAAAAAAAAAGCTGCTAGCTGAGTGACGGACTTCAGTGGCTCTTCGCTAATATCTGAGCTAATCCTGCTTTTGACTCACTCCCATAATGGCCCCTTTTGACGTTAGGCAAGTCCTTTGGCCTTGGTAAAGTCATGAAATGGAAATACAGTGAGTTCTGGGGCCTCACAGTATAGAATGCAGCCCTAGAGGAGAAGTTGGGCTCCTTGGACGTGCAGAGAAACAAGAGAGCCACGCGGCTTCAGTGGAAGCCAAGGGGATTTTAGTGCAAACACTGCTGCAGGATGAATTGCAGAGTCCTATTCCAGAATGGGGGCAGGCTGGCCCTACCTGACTCCTAATAATTGCCAACTGTGCCCTCTGCAGGTCCCCCTTCCACAGTGGCAGCCGCTGGGCCCTCTGTAGGCTCTGTGCCAGGCAGGCCTCGCCATCAGATTTGGTGGGTTCTGACTCCCTGTGCCCACTTCTGGTGACAGCTCTTTGCCTTGCTCCTAGGACCTAGACCCATCTTTATTTGTTCCTTGGCTCTGCTCTGCTCCCTCTCTCACCCCAGGATGTCACCTGTAGTCTTCCCTTCTGAACTGCCCAACTCCTTCTGGCTCGCCATCTCCTGTGCTTCCTCTTCTCCTGCTCTCTCCCTGCTGTTTATTTAAATGCCTGCTCCTTTAGCTCAGCTCTCTGACCTTCTCTCTCTTTGTTCTCCCAGTCTTTCAGCCTTCTCCTGGCACTTCCTCTTCCTACCCTGTGACTGTCACACAGTGACCTTCTATATCAACATCCTGAACTTTCTTATCCCCTCCAACTCACAACTTCCCCTGAAACTGCCAGCCATTCTCCATTTTCTGCATCAGCTTATTTTCTGCTCTGTCTTCCTGGGTTGCTAAACATGGCAGATTCATAGTTGACACCCTCAGTTGGGCTGTCAGCATTGATTGGGATATCTTTGACATGTGATTGCGTTGCTCTCTGTCCCCGCCCTTCATCTTTGCTCTCTGCAAACGACTGACCTCACTGCCTACTCACAGAAAAGTCCCTAAAGCAAGAACCTTCTTGCCCATTTGCTCCTCTCTCCTTCCCATCTGTATGTTTCTACATCCCTCCTTAGGTCCTTCCCTTTTGCTCCTGTTTGGTGCTCTGTTTCTTGAATTCTGCTGTATGACCTCCAAGATTTTGCTCTGCTCCTCATCCCACTGTCCCACTTGCTGGGGTCTTACTTCCCTCTCCACTGGCTGCTCCACATAGCCTACAAACAAGCAAAGATCTCCCCAAGACTAAAGCAAAACTTCTTAGAGTCTGTTGCACCTTACACATTTTCCTTCTTAGCCAAGTTTCTTTAAAAAAGGATTTTTTCCATTAATAATTCTCAGTCACTCTTCAACCCTCCACCATTTTTCATAAAAGTCACCAGTGACCACCCCATTGCCAAATCGAAAGAAGACCTTTCAGTCCTCAGCTGTCTGGAACTCTCCACAGCATTTCACACCATCCACCACTTCCTCTTTGAAACAGCACCGTCACATGGCTTTTGTGACAACATAGGTCTCTGGATTATTCTCTTACCTGTCGGCCACACAGGCTGAGCTTTTTCTAAGGGAACACATCCATAGCTTTTTGTGGTCTCTCACCTTGAGGAATTGGGCAGTCAGGAGGAAGCACAGCCACTCTGCTCCCCACCCTTGGAGTCTCCTGTTTTCCTTCAGTCCATTTCTTCTCCTGAACTCAGTTATCCCCATGCTAGTCATGTTTATGAACTCTCCAGGGAGGACAGCATCTGTGAGCCCTTCTCTCTGTCTTTCCCAGTTCAGCTGGAGACAGGTTTTAGCTATGATTGCTGAGAGGTCCCATCTAAATCAGCCCACGAATGTGGATTGAGACTTACCAAGAAGCAGTTTGGTAAATGGGATTCCCAGGCTGATGGGCAGCTCATCACTATGATCCCCATACCAGTTAGAGGCACTTGGGATCCGGTAAAACATGTTGATGCATGTCATACAGGAGAGGACGCTGGCAGGGGCGACTGCCACTGGTAACACTCTGGTGGAGGGAAAACTGAGAAGTGCTGTGATTCATCACTTGCTTGGGGCTCTGCGGAGGTCATCCTGGCCTCCTGTAGCCAGGTCTTTCCCATCTGTACTGATCATCACTGCCTGCTTGCTCCCGTTGTTCCTGGAGGTAGATGTTGGCTGTTTTCTTGGAGGTGGGGAGATATAGTAGAAACTTACGTGATTCGAGATGCTGAACACTTAAATTTCGCCTCTACCAGTTATGAGCTATGTGACGTTGGGTTTCAAGAGCAGCTTTGAGCTGCTACTTGAGCCATACGCCCATTCCTCAAGCTGCATCTCTTTCTTGGATATCTAGGGTGAGTTCCTCTTAGGCCTTTTTCAGAAGTGGCCATTGGATCCAAAGCGGTTGGGGGCAGGGGGGAGGAATATTGTAAAGGGAAGTATCACTGATCTTAAAAGGACCTACACATTCAATAACAAATTAAAAAATAGCACTTTTCTTTACCAATAATTGTGTCCTGGAGTGTTTCTTCAGTAATGATGGTTGAACCAACTTCATGGTCTTTTTGCCTCATCATAAAGAACACAACATGGGGAAGAATAGACTGGGAAGCCTCCTCTCTAGGGAAGAACTCGGCTTTCTGCTTCTTATTCCATGAACACAGCCCATTCTTCAAAATTCAGGCAATGAGGCTGAGGTGGGGTTAGGGGAAAACCATCTAATGAGTGCCCACCACTTCTAAGCAATGAACTCAAGAATGTCCCTTTATATTGTGCCATTCCCCAGTCACCTAGACTTAGCTGTCCTCTCTGCCCACTCTACACCAGTGGTTTCTAGCCACTTTGGGGTGTAAAGACATTATTTTGAATATTCATTATTCATTTTTAACTGCATAGACTCTGAACCCCTTTCCTATTTGGGTGGAATTCCCCACTTCAGGAGTGTTGGGAGAAAGAGCTAACTCCTTACTACAGTAGCTAAATGTATTAAAATCTTGATTTACCAGCATCCCTGTAGCCAGGATACAGTTCTAATGGTAGTCATTAAAAAAAGCAGAGTGGGGGAGGCCTCAGGGACCACAGAAGACTTCTCTGGTGGCAGTATTGGTTGCAGTTAGGCGAGGTTTCCATGGCAGCAGGAGCAGCAGAACAAGTCGAAGCACCTGGTGCCTGATGGCAGTGATGGTTTCTATAGCAGAACGATTAGCTCCTAGTTCTCTGGTCTTTCCAACGGTTCTATGAACTCTCTAAACAAATATTTTAATAAACTCATTTTCTGCTTAAATTAACCAGAATTGATTTCTTTACCTTCGAACTAAGCACCCTAACTGATGCAGAAATATTGGAGAATCTAATAATGTCAGGGACCCACCCTCTGAGCTTCAGACCCACATGTCCTGTGGTCGGTTGGACACCTCCACTTGGGTGTCTCAATGTTACATACTAGCCAACCCTCAGCACACTTAACATATTCTTCTTCAATATTCCCTATCTTGGAGGCCAGGGATGTGGGAAGAAAACCAGGAGAATGTGATGCCAGAGAAGTTCGTATTTCAAGGAAGGATGATCATCACTTTTCATACTTAAAATGAGACCCTGAAGTCTTCTCTGACCTCATCCCTTCCCAGACTGGCCCAAGGAGCTGAAACCTTACCCACACCTCCTCTGAGCTTTCTGCTGTGTTGTCCTTATTAACTTTATAAGTACTATCCTTCTCCAGGTCCCAGGGACATCAGCCTGTCCACTCTGACCTCCTCAGGTTCCATGGCAAGCAGCTACAGTAAGCCTACTCTCCACAGCAAGCCCTGTCCTGACAGGCAGTCCTAGAGCAGACCTGTTCCTCCTGTACATGTGGCCAGTGGACTGTTTTATCCACTAGGCAGTAAAGGAAAAGCCTAATCCAGGGCCTAATATAAAAATAAGTACCAAAAAAATTAAAAACAGCAAACCTAAATAAATATCTATCCAGTATCTACATGTTAAACCCCATTAATTGTTAATTTTATATCAACTCCACAATAGTTCTCCATGAATGCTGAGCCTACAGAGCTGAAGACCTGGCATACAGCAAGCCCAGGAAGCTTAGGAATATCCTTTTGGTCCAGTGGGCAAATAAAGCTCTGTTTTTGGAATAAGAGTGCAGGCTCAACTGCTGTAATAACAAAAGAGACCCCAAAATAAAAGAGCAATGTATTTATTTTTCAGGTGACAGCCCGAGAAGTAAGCAAACAGTTTAAGGTGGGTAGATGGCTCTCTCTTCGAGGCTGTCAAAGAACCCAGGTTCTTTATAAGTTCTGGTATACCATTCTCTAGGATTCGACCAAGGATTGAAGTGGTTGACCAGTAGCTTACCTGTGTGCCTGTCTGGAGGAAGGGTAAAGAGAGAGGAAGTGGAAGGCAAGCAGTTTTATTTAAAACCTGTGTCTTGGGAGTTGTATACATTGCTGCTTCCAACGTGCAGATTCGTGAAGCATTCCGTATTTTCAAGTATGAGCTTTGAAACCAGTATTGTTAGATTTCTTCCACGCATGTATGTGTTCCAGTAATGTCAATGGGATGGTGTTAGAATAGAGTTGCGTTGATAAAACCTGGTTTAGAAAAGAAAACACACGCAAAAACCCTGTGTTTTGGAAGCTGTGTACATTGCTGATTCTCAAAACCAATGGGCTAGATCTTATTCATGAGACAGCATCCAGCTCCAGAGGAGGCTTGGAAACACGAACACCACAACCTAAGCCCATACCCCAGCCAAAGAACTCGGGCCTGGTGCTGGTGGAAGCAGTTGTTCTTCTCTAGGGTTCTACTGTCCCTTTGTTCCAGCGAGTCCCAGGCGTGGCCCACTGATAGGTCACTTCATGGCAAAGGCTGTGCCTGGGCAGTGCCTCTCTGCCTTCCTAAGTAATTAGCTGAAGGGAGCATTCATCCTCTCTTTCCTATATGAAATGTATCTCTGAGTAGCTAAATATTTGATGAGGGGAAGTGTCTTTTTAATAATTGAAGGGTTGATAGTTTGGAATATCTCCATTTTCCAACCCCTAATGAATTCATGAATCTGGATAATGACCATGCATGGCTACCCCATATCACAAAAAGAGACATCCAGACATTACGTGTCTCCTGATTGAAGAACACAATATCACCTATGAAATGCTTCCAAACAAATAGGATCTGAATCTAACCAGGCCTCTAGATCTAACTACCAGTTAACAGACGTAACTCCCATGTGACAGGAAATGCAAAGAATAGAGGGACACCTTGAATGACATCACAAGGATACAATCAGCAAAATTCAGTCCGTGGAACCCATAGGACAAGTGATCTGGTTTCGTCAACAAACATATTGCATGGGGGATAGAAGTGGGATGGACGGGAAACATGGATCAAAGAGACTTAAAAAGCATATAAACCAATTGCGAAGTATGGAACTTGCATCCTGACTTAAACAAACTAAAAATATCATGAGGCAGTTGGGAAAAGCTGAACACTAACAGGACATTTGATGATATCAAAAACATTATTTTTCCTGTTATTTTATTTTGTTATTTTAAATTTTTATGTTTTTTAAGGCAGGATAAGGATTTGTTATAGTTCAATAAGAAACAATGAAAAGCCTAGAGAAGATGTTTAAATACTTAATAGAACATAATTTTAAATGACATTTAAGGAATCTATAGGGCATACTTTAAATGAGACAAGGGGCGCCTGGGTGGCTCAGTCGGTTGGGCGGCCGACTTTGGCTCGGGTCATGATCTCGCAGTCTGTGAGTTCAAGCCCCGCGTCAGGCTCTGTGCTGATGGCTCGGAGCCTGGAGCCTGCTTCAGATTCTGTGTCTTCCTCTCTCTGCTCTCCTCCTGCTCATGCTCTGTCTCTATGTCTCAAAAATAAATAAATGTTAAAAAAAATTTAAAAATTAAAAAAAAATGAGACAAAAATTCTCAAACTCTTTGGTCCAGGAATCCGCCAACAGAGTAATGGATGTAGAAAGGGAGAAGAAAATTCCAAAGTTCTTCTGACTTGAGAAACCTCTCAAGTATTTCTGGAAGCAGAGACATCAGTTTAAACAATTTTCAATGGAAGAATAAACTATTAATGCAAGCAAACAGATTTGCAGCTTAGATTACCTTTTATAGAACATCATAACACTCTCTGAAGCACAAGATGCTTTTGTATGAATAACATTTTCAAGGCTCACTGAAAAATCCTGCTCTGTTTTCTGTTACTATAAATTTTTGTGCAGTTTCCACGGTGGATAGGGATGTCTAGAAGATTGTCTCGTCCTTAGTGTTATTTAGACTGGGTTGATTCTCACTAGCACCTAGAATGGCCTAAATTTTCAAGACTAGCACTAAAATTCCATCATTTTACTTTAAGACAAAATTTCCTACCTAAGAAGCTTTACGCATATAATAGAAAAGAGAAGAACGACTACATAAAATGCCTGGTTCTTAGATCAAATACTAGATACTAGATCAAAAAACAAAGCAACCAATCCAGTTGTAAGAGACATTATTCAGACAAGTGGGAAAATGTTAATATGGGTTGGTAGCTTGTGTTGATATGAAATTTCCTGAGCATGATAATTTGAACTGTGGTTATAGGGGAGAATATTGTTCTTAGGTGATCCATGCTAAAGTATTTAGGGATGAAGTGTCATGTTGTGTGCAACTCTTAAGGGTTCATAAAGCTATGTGTTCTATTAGTAAGGTAAATGTGGCAAAAACGTAACAATTGGTAAATGTGGATGAAGGGCGTATGGGTGTCCATTACACTGTTCTTGGGAGGAGAAGGGCAAATTTAACACATGGAATATGAGACATGCATCTAGAATGGCTACAGGGAAAATACTATTGAGATGATACCAATTAAAACCAAAAGCAGAACACAGAATTATATGTAAAATCAAAGAAAAAAGAGATAAATATATTAAAATGTTGCCAGTGGTTATACATTATGGTAGCATTATGGGTGATTATCCTGCCTTTTATCCAAACTTTGCACTAAAAGGTTATACTACTTTTACACTTATGCAAATAAGTGGTGTGTTTCAAATATCATCCTGTGTGTCTTAGCCCCACCCCCACCCCCCTCCTCAGAGAGCCTGTCCTAATCACCCAATCTGAAGTGAACCCCGGGCACTTTCTCTCACAATCTTGTTTTATGGTCATCGTAGCACTTATTACTATATCATTTATCTTTTACTTGTTTTCTTGCTTATTGTTTGAGTCACCCCTCATATGATGTAAGCTTCCTGAGAGCAGAAAACTTGCTCAGACCCTAGAATAGTGCCTGTAGTTGCTCAATGGCTATGTGTTGAGTGAATGAGTAACTCAGGTCTTCGTCATCCAGCCTCCCATTTTACTGGGGACTCTCAAGTCTTGAGAAGGGGAAGAACTTGTCCAGGGTTCCTTATGAGTTAGTGGCGATGTCAGAACTAGAACTCAGGCTTTGTGATTCAGGTTTCTATACTCAGGTTTCAGGTCTGTTTTTTCAAAAATTCTCAGGCTGAAATAGCTCCTGAGCACCAGACAAGTAACTGGCAGGAGTGAGACAGAAGCAGTTGCAGTGTGCCAGAAGCCCCATAGGTGGCGCCAGCAGCACTTATTTAGCTCTGGAAAGTCTGGAAAAAGTGGTAAAGGCAATTCCAGACAGACATTTTGATGAGAAGCAGGATATTTGACAGTCTTAAATTGTCTCTCTACTGATTAATCATTAGTTGTGAGGGAGAAAAAATATACAGTAATTATACAGTGAAGAAATTCACATCTTGACTGTGTGATCAAAATGACATCACAGATGAGGGACAGATGGACGTATTGTGAGCCCAGAAGTGATACACTGATGAGGACACAACATTACTTATACAGTATTGAAGCCCGGAATGCACAACCTTAATCTAATGGTAAAGACATCAGACAAGCTAAAAATGAAAATGTTATGTTAGGGTCATGGAATAGGGCATAGGGGACAGGATTTTTTAAAAATGTCCGTGTCACTAATGACAAAGAAAAATTGTAAAAAGTGTTCTAGATTAAAAGAGACTAAAGAGGCATGACAGCTAAATGCAATACCTGAGACTAGACTCAGTTATTGAGTCCTGAGTCCGGTACTGCTATCAAGGGCATTATTGGGTCAACTGACAAAATTGGAATGTGGACAGTAGACTATATTATTGTATCAATTTAAATATACTATAGCTGATAACTGCACTTTGGGTATATAATAGAATATCCTTATTTTTAGGGAGTATGCACTGGAGTGTTTAGGAGCAAAAGACCATAGTGTATGAGACTTACTTTTAAAGGGTGCAGGAAAATACTGTGTGTGTGTGTGTGTGTGTGTGTGTAAATATCTATCTATCTATCATGTATCTATCTATCTATCTCTATCCCTATCTATCTATTTATCTACATCTATATATCTATATCTAATTCAAAGATATAAAGTATATTGTATATTTATATATACTTTATATATTTAAATTATAAAAATATGTATCATGTATATGTGTATATAGATATAAATAAAGCAAATGGAGTAAAATATTAATAGGTGAATCTGGGTAAAGATTCGTTTGACTATTTTTTCTTTTTAACTATTCTTTTTACTATTGGATTTTCTTTTTATTATTTTTATTTTTGCCACTTTTCTGTAAGTTTGAAATTATTTCCAAATAAAAATGTAAGAAGCAAAACCACATTGAAGGATGGTGGTTCCAGGCGCCTCCTTCGCCCACCCTTCTTTCTGCGGCACAATCCAGAGCTGGTGTCCTGCTTTGCTCGTGCATGTCTTCTGCTGTCCCTTCGCCTCAGTCATTTCTCTCCTGAAAGGACTGAGTTTGGCTTCCAGTCTGTGAGGCTGAGGCCTAAGCTGGGAGGGGTGGAACTATTCTGTCCTTGGCTGGGACATGCCACTGAAGCCTCTATAAGGTGATGTGGAGAAGCAGTGGAGAGCTCTGGGTCCCATTTTCACCGCACTCAAGTCTCCAGGGCCTGCGGATATCCATGGGATCAGCTCATTGGAAGCAATCAGGATCAGGCTAGGTTTCCCGTGCCATTCTGAAGAGGCATCTGGTACCTGGGGGGCTCAGCTGGGCTAGGTGTGGCATGAGTCTTGCTGGTATTGAGACAGGGAGGGCTTTGCTGCCCTTTCCCTCTACCTACAGTTCCTTGGAAGTGCACAGTTCATTTTCTCTATTGAGTCTGGTGTGCTGGGCACCCCTGAATCCTCAGGAATCCTTCCAATCTTCCAATGATTTACTTTGTATTAAATCAGCAAAATTGGAGGTCAGGTGATAGGGAGGAAGAACATTTGCCCCAGGTCTGACTGACCCTGCCCTTCTTTCTGGGAAGACTTCTGGTGGTGTTTCCCCTGGGTTCCATACCCTTCAAGTAAGAGGGAATTCATCCCTCCATCCCCATGCTGGGCCTGCCCCTCACCCAGACCTTCTCATAGGAGAGGGAGGTTGATTTTTGCAGTCAACTGGGGAAAAATGCGGAGGGTCTGGACTAAGGCTCTAGCTCCCTTTTACTCACGTTATAAACCAAGCAAAAAGGGATTACTGCCTCTTACCTGAGCTCAGTAAATAAAGTTCTAGACCATGAAATCCCCTAAACATAGCCCAAAAATATTTGAACGAACTAATCAAACCACCAAGTGACTGGTGTTTTCATCATTAAACCACCAGAAGACTGACTGTTAGCTTTAGTTACTCTTTTGGCCATCTTTGTATTGAAGACCCCTTGAAGACTGAGGTAATGGCTGACTTGCACCACAGCATGCCCCAGGTAAGAGAGGAAGTGATGCCTAATGGTTAGGAGCACAGAGTCTGGACCACCCAGATGGGGCGCATGTGTACCAGCTATGTAGTCTTGGACAGGTTGCTCCAGCACACAGTACTTCCATTTCTTTGTCTATAAAATGGGATGATGGTAGTACTTACCTCATGGGGTTGTTGTGAGGATTGAATAAGTTAGAATATATAAAGCATTTGGAACAGTGCCTGGCACCGAGCTGGTGATGTTAGGTGAGTTAGTATTACCTGTATTTTATGAAAACCAAGATACAAAGATGCTGCCTCTTTTTTGGTCCTTCAGGAAAGTGTCAACAGAATATATTTCCATAATATATTGGGACTGCTACCTGGCTGACAGTTATATGCAATCAAATTGTAAGGTACAATCCACTTCAAAGTTTGAAAAATGAAAAAAAATGTGGATTTTAAAATCCATGAACTTTAAAGCATTATTTAGTTATTTTATTTTTAAATTGAGATATAATTAATTAGCATAAAATTCATCCTTTTAAAGTGCATAATTCAGTGTTTTTTAGTGTTTCACAAGGTTGTGGATTTTCATCATGCTAAAAAGAAACCCCACACCTGTTAGCATTCTCCCCCCATTCCCCACCTTTTCACAGTCTCTGGCAACCACTTAATCTACTTTCCTTATATATAGATTTGTCTATTCTGGACATTTCACATACATAGAATCATGCAATATATGAATGCTTGCATCTGCCTTCTTGCAGTTAGCATAATATTTTCAAGGTTTATTTATGTTGTACCGTGTATATGTTCTTCATTCCTTTTTATAGCCAAATAATATTCCATTGTTTGGATACACCAGTGCATATGGCATGAAGTACACATTCAAATTCACTCCTTTCCATATGCCCGTGGTGTGGCCATGGTATCATTTATTCAAAAGACCATTCCTTGCCCCTACCCCCCCCAATGAATTATCTTGGCATTCTTGTCAATTGACCAATGGTGGTTTATTTCTGGACTCTCAATTCTATGCCATTGTTTCCATTGTTCTATATGTTTACCCTTATGCCAGCCCGGCATTCTTAATTAGCATAGCTTTATAGTAAGTTTTGAAATCAGAGCCCTCCCAACTTTGTTCTTTTTCAGGTTGTTTTCCCGTCTCTGGATTTCTTGAGTCTCCCTATGAATTTTAGGATCAGATTGCCAATTTCTGCAAAAAAGAAAAAGCTGAAATTTTGATAAGGGTCACATTGAATTTGTAGATAAATTTGGGGAGTATTGCCATTTTAGCAACATCAAGTTTTCCAATCCGTGAAACATTAGTTTTGGGGTATACTAAACTTGACTTGAATTAGTTTTATTTGACAAGGAGGCTGGGGCAGACATTCACAGTTTACCAGAAAAACGGAGTTAATTGTCAAATGTTCCACTTTGAACTGTGGAGATAAGGTACATTTTTATTTTTGTCAAGGTAGGAGAAGAGAAAAAAATAGAAAGACGTGCATAAATTGGTAGAACCTACCAGTATTCATAGATAGAGCTCATTAGGAAAACATTACATTTTGCATTACATACTTTTCAAAGACATGTCCCATTAAAAAAGTTGTAATATAACACATAATGATCTAAATATCTCTGAATTTATCTTATAGATCAGAAAAATTACAGAGTGGTTTTTTGTGATGTTGAGTATCTCAGAAATCTTTTGAATAACAGAGATACATGTTTTTTTAATTCTTACATTTTAATGAATGCATAAAGCAATTCTTCTTAAGAAAACTCAAGTCCATCCCATTCCTCCCAAATTTTGGTATTTTTACTGATAGGGTCAACAAATCCTGGAACAAACTGTACTAATTGCTTCTATGTTTTGTTATAGTGATGAACTTCAATTCCGATCTCTCTTCCTTAAATGTCAAGGAACTTGATATTGCATTGTAACAATGACATTACCACAGGGAGTGTTTAAATAAACAGCCTACAACACTTGTTGCCAGCAGTGACATTAATAATTATAGGAACAGAATGAGAGAAGATTGTTGTGTAGTAATGACCCCTGCAAAAGATTGAGTTCCCTTGGCAGTATCAAGAGTTTGTCATGTTGGTGGTCATGGTGTTGCAATCCATTACCTCACTGAGAATCAATGACTCCAGCTATGGTAACTAGCCATAATATTTAATGTAGCTGCCTTGAGCCACTGGAAAACTTCAAACAATTTTTTTGTCTAAGGCATTTACATCAAGTGTTCCCAGGAAAACTCTGTACCCCTAGGTCCATATTTTAGGGAGTTGTGTTTTACTTCTTTGTGTAGTTTCTCTGATTCCTCTATACAAACGTTAGTGATATTTGTATACTAGAAATGAATATTTGTCTATTTGTCAGCCTACCTATCTACCTATTTATCCATCTACATTTCACCATGTTATACAAAGCCTGCTTTCCTTCCTTCCTCCCTCCCTTCCTTCCTTCCTTCCTTCCTTTAGTTCATTCATTTACTAATGCCCTGATTTTTTATTAAATAGCTATTAAGTTTCAGGGACTGTTCCAGGCACTGGGAACAGCCATAAACATAGAGGCTGGAGTTTCACTTCTGCTGAGGAAAGAAAGAAAAATAAACAGGCTTGTTTTAGGTGGCTTTAAGTGTTTTAAGACAGCAAAGCAGAGCAATGTGATAGACTGTGGAGTGGGACTACTTTAGATACAGGGATCAGGGGAGGCTTCTCTGAGGAGGTGGCAAGTGAGCTGAGACCTAAATGATGAAAAAGAACCAGTCTTGGGGAGGTATGGGGGCACAACCTTGTAGGTTGAGGAAACAATAAGTGCAAGTTATTTGAAGCAGCTTAAAACAGTCCATACAATGAAAAACTGCAAAAAGATAAGAGAAGAAATGAGGGAAAATGGAAGAGAGAGAACAGGAGAACGTTGTATTGCTGGTGTGCAAGCCATAGAGTTCAGCAAAGCTATGAAAGTTGAACTTCAACTTTGGTTCCTATCTTCCCGGAAACCAAGGTGAAAAAGGAAACATGATCAGTTTCATGGTATGTCTTCTTCATAAGGAAAAGAGGTGTCAGGTTTTCAAAGGGAAAAAGATTTTTTTTGGCACTCAGGCTGGAAATACGTTTCTTGTGTGGACCTTTCTATAGTGGACCTTTCGATACAGGGCACAAAGTGATTGTATTAGTCATCAGCTTTAGGATAATTTGTTACAACAGCCATAAAACTAGTATAATTGGATCCATTAAGGATGCAGTAATAGAAACTTGGCCACTTGAACAAGCTTCAGCAAAGGAGAGCACTTTATTATAAAGATTTGAAATATTCCATGAAATTCTAGGAAATTTCTAGCTCATTTCAGGAAATACTAGCATCAGGGATAGGAAGCTGTCAGAACTCTTTTCGTCTCTTCTCTTGTTTCTTTGTGGATCTTTTTCATCCTTCCTGTTCTCTTCACAGTTTGCCTGCAGCCTGGTCTTCTACATTTCCACAGGCCATGTGGTGGGAAGCATGTCTATGGACAGCAACTGATTTTCTATGTTTCTGTTAGCTACCTAGAGAAAAACTGAAATCTCTCAGTCCTAATTCCAAATTCCTGGGAGAGACATATGATTGGCTCAGCTTGAGTCAGCTAACTACTATGGGAGCAATTGACTGTAGTCTGGTGGCCTAGTTACCTTGTCTGAGGATCCAAGGCTAGTTTCCAGAAAAAGACATCTATTCTGCTGTTTTTAAAATACACTCATGTAGGGGTCAAGAAACCATTTAATGGGCTTAAACCAACATTAGAAAGAGATAAAAATATCAGGGTGCATAGCATGTGGTAAGGGTAATATTTTATAAAATTTGTTTCTGTTATTAAAGTATAGGTCCATATGTATTGGTTGATAACATAATACATATTTATTTGGGTGGATTATGGTCTAAAAAGTTTGAAAAATCCTAAAATGGGCAATCTGGTAGGATTCTGTTACAGAGATGTAATAAATGGCATTCTTAAAATAATGTATTTTTTAAATAGCATTTCTCAATATAAGCAGATGGCATAAGGGTAAAGCATGCCTTGGTACAGACAGTTTTGCAAGGGTGAAGACAAAGTGGTCTTTGTCTGGCTTCATTCAGGCTAAAATATAGCCCAGTGGTGTCCAACCTGGCTTTGTATCACAGTCACTTGAAGACCTCTTAAAAGTGATTTTAGGGGCGCCTGGGTGGCTCAGTTGGTTAAGCGGCCGACTTCGGCCTCAGGTCATGATCTCATGGTCTGTGAGTTCGAGCTCCGCGTCGGGCTCTGTGCTGACAGCTCAGAGCCTGGAGCCTGCTTCAGATTCTGTATCTCCCTCTCTCTCTGCCCTTCCCCTACTCATGCTCTGTCTCTATGTCTCTCAAAAATAAATAAACGCTAAAAAAAAAATAAAAAAAAAGTGATTTTAATGGGTTTAGAATTCAGAATTCCTGAAAGTGTAACCTGTGAATCTGCATTTAAACACAAAATGAAGCAAAACAAACAGATGTCTCTGACAGGTAGTCAGGTTTGGGACTCACTCACCCATATATAACCCAGAGGGATCACCTGCACACCTTTCAAATAATTCTCCCTAAGTGCAGTTTCTCTCACTTGGGCTTTTCATAGACATTAGGAAGTGAACAATTTGAATTTATTTCCTGGTAAGGATCTGGAATGGAAGGTTTCATAGCTGCTGATTAAGGGCAAATAAATCCATACACTTCACAGTTCAGTGAAGCAGATGGCAAAGTTTATCTCCTTTTGTTGGACTTTGTGGCACTAATACTTATGCTTGGAAGGGGCAGTGTTGAGGGGGAGGGGCAAAGAGAAAATTCTTGCAGGCTATTCCACATCCGTTTTGGACAATAGTTCTGTATTTCTCCAGAACAAAGTCTGGCCAAGACCCCAAAGTTCTACAGTTCAGGATATGGTAGGGGCTGTTTGCGCTTGGAAAATTTGCAAAACTGAAGTTGCAAGTTACCCACCATGGCCATTTTGAGTTTTCTGATGAACCTGACAGAGTGAACCAATTGCCCAAGGTACCCGCCGCTTCTAAGCAATAAAATGAATGGCCCTGCTGTACCAAGTTATTGGCTATTAATCAAATGAATTTTAGAGGATATCTGCCTGAAATAATTAGGCCAGGATTAGCAGAGTTGCATTTCATCTTCACAGCTGCTCGAGAGCAGGACCCTTGTTCACAGAAGCCATTCCTAATGCAGGTCAAGAAATACATTAGCGTACAGCTGGAGCCCATATTTCTAGTCACTATTGCAGGGGGCCTGCTTTCAGATGGTTCCACAGAGGTTCGTGGCTAAAACTTAATTCTGGGAATTGTCACCTTGCCTGTGAGCGGCGTTCGCGGCCCCTCTGAGGGGACACACACCCTTCCCCCAGGCCTCCGCGCTGCGCTGATAGCGGGTTCATGTTTCCGTGTTTGGGGACCAGCTCCGCACACACCGCAGGGCGACGCGAGCAGTCCCGGCCACCACTGGCTGGCCACTGCAGCCCGCGCTCTGCCTGGGAATGCCCGCTGGGCATCGCCTAGGTACCGCGATGGCGCTGTTGGCGGGCTTTCATTTCGTGTGACGTGCGGCTGCTTCTCTGTCCGCGAGCCAGGGTTCTCTGGCCGGTCTCTGGGAAGGCTGCTCGAGGGGCTCGCTGGCGTCTCTTCGCAGGCGCAGCCGCGGGGCGAAGGGGCTTCGCTGCAGCAGACGCGCGGTGTCCCCGCGCGGCCCCCGTCCACTTCCCCGCGGCCTCCCAGCTGCCGAAAAGTTTCTCCAGGGGCGGAATTCCGGGCTCGGCGACCCCCAGCGCAGAGGGTGCGCGCCCCAGGGTGGCCGGCCCGCCCGCGGGCCCTGGTGAGTGGCCCCCCCCCCGCACCCCCCCGCCCCAGTCGCCGCGCCCCAGGACCCCGGTCGTTGCTGTGGCAACGCGCCGGCAAACGGGCCGCAGGGCCTCCCGCTGCGGGCGGGCCCGCCTCCCCTCTCAGTGTCTCCCGGGGCCCGGCCGTTGGGACCTCGTCTCCCCCGGTCCGGTGTTCGGGGCGGTCCCGGTCTGCCCCGTTTCAGCTCCACCTTCTCATCTCCACCCATCCTGGGACCTGACCCCTTTTTGGAAGTTTAAAGTGAAATTATTGTAGGGTAAGTGTGGTTTGGGAAAAGGAACACATCCTTAAATTTTGAAATTGCGGGTTCCCCCCCCACCCCCACCCCCATCCCCGTTTCTCTTTTTTTAAATCTCCTAGGCCTGGCTGCTAGGAGGGCTTCAATATTTGGGACTTCTTACAGCACTTGACGCAGTCCCTTGCACACGGTGAATGCAATCCGAGAAGCTAGTATGGCCTAAGAGCAGCCCCTTACTGGCTATGGGGACGGGAAATTTAAGCACTCTTCTCTCTTTCCTCATCTGTCGGTGTAGATTGTAATTTCTCACAAAGCTGTGGCCTTGAAGGAGCCTGTGTGTCAAACTGCTTTGTGAACTGTGAAAGCACTTGGGTGTTCGTCGTAAGGGATATTTTCGCATGCTGCAAGCGGTTTGATACTCCTGGACCCACAGCCCCAGCTAAGACAGACCTTTTTTGTCCCACCACCATCTCCAGTATCCAACCAGAAAACAGGGTTGTTATGCATTGGTACAGGGCTCCGTGAATGGAAAAAGAAATACCGACACATTTTGAAGCTAAGCTTCCTCCTTGCATTATGCACTCCTCCTCCCCCCTTCACATTACAACCCATAGGCAGATATTTCATTTTTTCAGTTCACACATTTAAATTTCTAGCCCAACATTGAAATCTAGAGATTTAAATCTCTAGCGTTTCTATCTCCATGAATTGCACCGTCATCCCTCTAGTTTGCAAGCCAGAAATCTTGGACTCCTTCTTCACACCTGCCACTCCCTCTCCTTCCAACTCTAAATTATCATCAAACCAATGATCGTCTGTTCATTTTATCCTCCAACCAATGTCAATGCATCCACTTATTTCCGTCCCTGCCACTGGTACCCTACACCAGGCTACCATTATCTCCTGCCTGGTCTCCTGTAGTAGCCTCCTAACTAGTCCAAAGGTTATTTGTCCTGCCGTGTTCATGTTCCTATCTATTCTTTGCACAACAGGAAGAGTAATCTTTTATTTATTAAAATTTGATTATGATACCTCTTTTCTCCTCCATCGCCCCCTGCTTAAAATCCATCATGACTTTTTGTTCTTGGCATAAAGATACAATTTCTTAATACGGCCTACAAATTGGGGGGCCGTATATTTTAACATCCAGATTAAGATCGTTTTGAGAGTAGAAGACAGTGCTATTATTTACACCGGGACTCTTTCCTAGCATTCTGGGGCAAATGGTTACTCTACCTATAAGGCCCTGTGGCATCTTCTTCTTCAGCCGGATTTTACACTAGGCTTTGCTGATTCTCTGTGTTCCAATTACACTGGCTCTTTTTCAGTCCTTTGTCACCATTTTCCCTCCTACTAAAGGCCTTTGCACGTGATCTTCTCCCTGCCAAGTACACTCTTCCCTCTTCTCTTTAGTTAACTCTTGCTCATCTTTGCATCTTAGACCAAGTGTTTCCCCAGGAAAACTGCCTCTGACCACTCCATCTAGGACAGTCCCCCTTGAGGTATAGGCTCTTCTGACACTGGCTCTCTCTCCTTGCAGTTATCACCATTGCAATTTCATTTGTCTGCGTGACTGGCACACAGGATGCAGTTAATAAATACTTGAATGTCTCCCTTATAAGCATTTTCCAATGTCATTAGTCTCCGAAAACATCACATTGTGGTTCAGAGCACAGACTGCAGAGGTCCGCAGATGGGATGCTTGGATTTGACTTTCGGCTCCCCCACAATTCCTTATCTGAAACCTGTGGGGCTAGTTGTATTTTAAAGTTGAGAGTGTGTCTGACTATAGAAAGATAACATGGTGTGTATACTGTCCCACTTCTAAGTGGGGTCTGGGGCAGTACCGTGTAATCAAACATATTAATTTTTCTTTAGTGAGGTGACATCACTCTAAGTGGGATAAAGGCTGTATGTAGTTTTGCATCAGTTCAGGTCAGGTTTTGCCAACAAATGAGTTTGCTACAAATTTATGAGAACCCTTCTTGGATTTTAGGATTTCATGCACGTCTGTCCCAGCATAGCCTTGAGTTAATCACTGACTTCTCTGTGCCTGAGATTCCTCAGTGGGAAAATGAAGAGGATTATAGCACCTAGCTACCTCACAGGTTCCACTTGTGTTTTTGTGCAGAATACATGTGTCAATACGAGCTGGCCCCTGAACAGCGTGAGGTTTAGGGCACCGATCCCCCATACAGTTGAAAATCCATGTATAGCTTTTGACTCCCCCAAGTGTGACTACTAATAGCCTACAGTTGATCAGAAGCCTTACCAGTAACATAAACAAAACATATTTTTTTTGTGTTAGATGTATTATATACTTACTGTACTCTTACAATAAAGCAAGCCAGAGAAAATGTTATTAATAAAATCATAAGGAGAGAAAATACGTCTATAGGACTACACTGTATTTATTGGAAAAGATCTACATGTAAGTGGATCCACACAGTTCGAACCTGTGTTGTTCAAATATCAGCTGCACATGTTATTGGCTTAGGACCGTGAACACTCTTGGGGCGCCTGGGTAGCTCAGTCGGTTAAGTGTCCGACTTCAGCTTGGATCATGATATTGCAGTTCATGGGTTCAAGTCCCACATCAGGCTCTGTGCTGACAGCTCAGAGCCTGGAGCCTGCTTCAGATTCTGTGTCTCCCTCTCTCTCTGCCCCTCCCCCACTTGTGCTCTGTCTCTGTCTCAAAAATAAATAAACATTGAAAATATTATTTTAAAAAAAGGACAGTGAATGGTCTTTAGTCATTGCTACAGGAGGGCCAGCTCTTACTGTATCATTTTATTAGATTCATTACAATCCGCATTGTGTATGAACTGTAATTTATTTGCAATTTACTTGTTGAATTTTTATATTTCAAGTACAAAAATGAAGAGATGAACGTCTTTATATTTAAATCTTTTAACTAGATTTTTGATAACTGATTAAGATCAGTTCCTAAAAATGCAGTTACAGTCAAAGTGCAGGATCACTGGAACGACTCTTAAACTATATGGCAGAATAGATTCAGAAAGATTATACCAGCGCACCATCCTATCATCAGTTTTGTGACGCCTGTGTTTGCATTATTATTTTTAAAAAATCTTTGCTAATTTCACAGATAAAAATAGTACCTCCTTATTTTAACTCAGATCTTTCATTATTGAAGTTTTAAGCATTAAAAAAATTTCGTTGTTAGCTATTAGATATTTCTTTTCTGTGAATTACCTGCACAGATTCTATGATGGCTTTTATATTGGAGTCTCGGTATTTTAAAATCAATGGTTTGTTTGATTTCTGCTCCCCGGAGCCGGGGCAGGAGCCAGTATGCTGGTTGGATAGGTATCCCTGGAGCCTGGGGCAAGTTGTTACTTGCCCGCAAGCTACAGAGCAAAATGAGAGCAACGTTTCAGAGGCTGCGTCTCGGGGAAAATCTAAAATCAAGGCAAGGCTGACCGTGTGTTTATCTGAATCTTCAGTCTAGGAGGACTTGGAAGAAAGAGGGCTCACAGGAGGTAGGAGGCAAAGGACTGAGGCAGAAGAAGGAGGCAGAATGATTCTGAAAGAGGGGAGAGAGAAGCTGTAACCTCATTTTTGTAGGGACCCTGTAATTTCTTGTGTGGATGAAGAGGGGGAACACTGCGGGTACTGTCTTGGCCAGACACTGATTTGTGTGGACTCTTGACAGAATAAAGGACATTAACCCTTCTTTGTCATATGGGAATATCCCCCCACAACTGCTATTTCGCTTAATTTATGATGGTTTTTGATTTCTAGAAGTTGAAATAATTCTATGTTGTCTACCTATTAATCTTTTCCTTTTTTGATTCATAACCTTTATGCTTAAAAAGTCCTTTCCATGCAGAGACCAAGTAACTGTCTGCATCTTCCTTAAAAATGGTAGTTCGTGATGTCAGCCAATCAAGGAAGAGTTCATGGAAGTGAGTAAAAGAGAGTTGAGTAGTGTCATTTCCAACCATAATCTGAAAGATGCCAATACCAAGGGAGATACTCATGTCATCTTCATGTCCCTTGAAGACTGAGCTTACATGTGCCAAGCGAGCTCTGAAGAAGACTCTTTCTGACGGGGTGTGTCACACATTGTGAACTTGTGTAGTGGACGCTTCTGGAAGTGTCCTGACAGGAGAAGATGTGATCTCTGAAGATTCTGTCTACTTTTTTTGTCTATGTAGGATCCTGTTTAGTATTTTAAGCACCTACAGTTGTTAGATACGGAGAAATGATTTCCCTGTTTTTAAAAGAGGCTTAAAAAAAGGAAAATGTAATGTAACATTAATTGCTGACCTTCTTGGCACTGGGAAATTAGTACATTTTAAGATGTGCTTCAAAAAGAATTTTCCTTCCTGCAGAGCTCCAGTTGGGTCAGTGAGGCAAATTGTGTTTCGCTTGAATCTGTTTTTAGGGTTCCAGAATGTGAAGAGTGGACAACTTGCTGTTAAGCCTTATTGATATATTCTTTCTTAGTTTATTAACTAAAATAAATTATAGAGTATGAGAAATGAATCACCTCACAAACTCATGCAGTTTTGTCGTCCTGAAATTCTTTTTTGTGTGTGTATGTGGGACCTGAAGTTCTTTTATTTCAGAAAGGTTTATTTATTTATTTTTAACTTTTTAA
The DNA here is from genome assembly GCA_030068075.1 of Paguma larvata. Lineage (NCBI taxonomy): Eukaryota > Metazoa > Chordata > Mammalia > Carnivora > Viverridae > Paguma > Paguma larvata. Next base: position 63,090,475 of record CM057831.1, on the reverse strand, counting down.
ATGTTTATTTTTGAGAGAAAGAGAGAGAGAGAGAGAGAGAGAGAGAGAGAGAGAGAGAGAGAGAATGAGTGGGGGAGGGACAAAGAGAGAGGGAGACAGAATCTGAAGCAGGCTCCAGGCTCCAAGCTGTCAGCCCAGAGCCCAACATGGGGCTCAAACTCACTAACTGTGAGATCATGACCTGAGCCAAAGTCAGATGCTTAACTGACTGAGCCATCCAGGCGCCCCTATTTCAGAAAGATTTATAAGATGAGGAGCAGTGACTTATAATTAGAATACCTTTTCTACCTATAATGGACTAATTATCTTTCTTAATAGCCATTGATGCATCAGTTTGCATACCAGTGAGAATGTGCTATTATTTGAATAAAGCAAAAAGAAACAGCTTTCTATTGAGGAAGATAAGTTAATTTAGAAATACAGTTACCATTTGCCTTAATTTTTGATCTAAATTATTTGGTAAACAGCTATTATAAACATTCATTCAACGAATATTTATTGGGTACATATGATGTTCCAGGCACAGTTCTAGAATACTGTGTTATATTTCCACTTGTACAAAGTTTGCTTGTGATTCAGTATTTTTTTTTAATGTTTATTTTTGAGACAGAGAGAGCAAACAGGGAAGGGCAGAGAGAGGGGGAGACACAGAATCCAAAGCAGGCTCCAGGCTCTGAGCTGTCATTGCAGAGCCTGATGCGGGACTTGAACTCAGGAACTGCGAGATCATGACCTGAGCTGAAGTTGGACGCTTAATCAACTGAGTCACCCACGTGCCCCTGTGATTCAATATTCTTAACATGAGCTGTACTTATTTGGAAAAATTGGTCATTTGGACTCACACATATTCTTTCAGGGAATCTAAGAAAAGCCTTATAGAAAATGTTCATCCAGTCTCTAAGGTTGAGATGCTAGTAATTGAAAGTTCTACTCTGTTACTTTGTCGTTCTCACGGTGGAATGCTCACGTGCAGCGACGGAGCTTGCTGGGATAGAAACCATTTACCATTTACCACAGGCAGTGCCTCTGAGGCTCAGGTTCTTACACCCGAATCTTTCAAGTCTGTTTGCTGTTAGCAGATCTAACGTAGAGGCTCTTCTGTGTGCTCTTGGGAGCTCAGCTTGCAACCAGCTGAGATACCGGGAAGAAAGCAAATATTTATCCTTGGACGTTTTTCATGGAAATCAAATTAATTTTTTCTCTTAACCTTCTTTATGTTGGTGTTCAGTTTATGACAATAAAATTCAATGCTTTTCATATTTGTTGTTATGAAAGTAAACATGAATGTGCAGCAGTGATTTTCAAGTTAACTTAATTGCTTTTCTGTTATAGCTCTTTGATGGTACGTATGTTATAATTGTACACTTAGCTCATTTTTTATAGTTGTGCCTTTTTTATTGAGATGTAATCAATGTGCTATAAAATTCACCCTTTTAAAGTATACAATCATATTTTTAGTATATCACTGGGGTTTGCAGCCATTACTACTATCTAATTCTAGTATGTTTCATCACCTTAAAAGAGAAATCCCATATCCGTTAGCAGTCAACCCCCAGCTCTCCTCCCCTAGCACCTGGCAAACACTAATATACTTTCTTGCTCTGTAGATTTGCCTATTATATAAGTGGAGCCATACATTATGAGGCCTTTTGCATTTGGTTTCCCTCATTTCGCACGTGTTTTTCAGAATCATTTCTGTTGTGGCACGTGTCAGTACTTCATTCCTTTTGATGACCAAGTAAAATTCCGTCGTATAGACATACCACCTTTTGTGTATACATTCATCAGGGGATGGCCATTTCTGCTGTTTCCTTTTTTTTTTTTTATCATGAATGTAGCTGTGATGAATATTTGCATATGAGTGTTTACATGAACATATGTTTTCATTCCTCTTAAGTATATACCTGAAAGTGAAATCGCCGGTCATATAGTAACTGTATGCTTAACTTTTTGAAGAGTGTCGAAGTGTTTTCCGAAGCAGCTGCACCATTTTACATTCCCACCAGAAATGTGTAAGTGTTCTCATGTCTCCATGTACTCATCAACACTTGTTTCTTGTCTTTCTGATTATTGCCGTCCTAGTAGGTGTGAAGAGGTACATCATTATATTTCGATTTGCACTTTCCTGATGACTAATGATGTTGAACAGCTTTTCATGTGTTTGTTGTGATTTGTATATCTTCTTTGGAGAAATATGGATTTAAATCCTTTGTTTTCTTTTGTTTGGATTACCTTTTTACTGTTTAGTTGCAAGACTTCTCTACATATTCTGATATTCTGGATACTAGGCCCTTATCAGATAGATGTTTTACAAATATTTTCTCTCATTACATAGATTGTCTTTTTACTTTCTTGGTAGTGGCCTTTGAGGAACAAAAGTTTTTAATTTTATGAAGTCCAGTATGTCTGTTTTTTCTTTGGTCACTTGGCTTTAGATGTCCTATCTGAAAAACTCTTGCCTAACTCAAGGTCACAAAGATTAACCTATATGTTTTGTCTTAGGATTTTTGTAGTTTTAGCTCTACATTTAGGTCCTTGATCTATTTTCAGTTAATTTTTGTATACACGTGAGGTAGGTGTCCAAATCCATTCTTTTGTGTGTGGATATCCAGTTGTACCAGCACCATTTGTGGTACACCTCACTTTATTTGTCAACTGGTGAGTCATGTTTTGGGGAAGCAAAATTTGATTTCTTGTCATCTCAGTTAGATGCCATTATTCTACATACTGAACATTCCAGGCAAAGGATCATCTGTATTGCTAGCTAGGAGCTAGGACTTTGGCTCCAAACTTCTATGTAGGCTTATAGCTTGGTGAATCGGCCTGTAGGAGATAGAAGTTTCAGGCCTGCTTCCCTCTCCCAATCTACAGGAAGGCCTCTAAGTGGACCTATGTGGCTGCCTTCTGGCTATATTTTCTCTGAATTATGACCTGATTCTCATTTGACCTCTGGGGAAAGGAGAAGAATCAGGAAGTTTCTTCCTCTTTTCTTTAGAAAGGCCCTAAAATTTCCCTCCCAGCCTTAGAGAAGGAACAGAAGGGCCATGTGAACCTTTCCCCAAAGAAAAGAGGGTGATACTCAAACAGAGCTTTTTACCTCTTCGTGCCTCCCATTGAAAGCTCTTTTCTCTGCAGTTATGACCTAATGGAGACTTGGCTGATTTCGGAACTCCTTTTTCCTTAGAATGGAATGATAAGGAAGGGAGCTTTGTGTTCCTCCCAGAGATTCAAGTGGTAATGTGGAAAAAGCTTAGGATGGGGGTCAGGCTCACCTGAGTTCAAATTTCGGTTCTCTACTTGAGTTTCTTTATCTATAAAATAGGGTTTATAATCCCAATTTCCGAGGATGATTTTGAAAAACAAAGTATCATATGTAAAGTACCTAACAAATTTGGAGCCCCTAACTAAATGCTGGTTTCCTTTCTTCCTTTTCCAAATTTTCTGGGAAATTTGTATAAATCCGTGCAAATACATTAAAAAAAAAAACCTCCATAGTATCTTAGAGTTAGTTGGAAGGGACCTTCATATTTTGTCTATAATACTTTGCTGAGGGGCGCCTGGGTGGCTCAGTTGGTTAAGTATCCAACTTCGGCTCAGGTCATGATCTCATGGTTCATGTGTTCGAGCCCTGCTTCGGGCTGTATGCTGATGGCTCAGAGCCCGGAGCCTGCTTCAGATTCTGTGTCTCCCTCTCTCTCTCTCTGCCTCTCCCCTGCTCCTGCTCTCTCTCTCTCTCTCTCTCAAAAATAAAGAAACATTTTTAAAAAATTTAAAAAATAATTTGTTGAATCTGTTAGAGCCCTTTTCATGTTTATCTCCTTGATTCATTCAGTTAGTATTGATCACTTACTGTATTTCAGGCACTGTTCTCAACATATGTGTCATAAGTCAGTGGAGGAGAGATGACAGACATGCATGTCACAAAGCCTGATGCATGGCTGTCACTTCACTCATCCTCACTTCTCCCGTTTGATTCATTCACTTGGTAAGTTATGAGCCAGACACTATCGTAGATTCTTGGGATACAGAGATACAGTGTTTGAGCTCATGGTCTCTTGTGGAGGGAAGTAAACCAAGAAATTACAGTATCCCGTGGGAGGTGCTGCAAAGGTGCTCTGAGAGTTGGAGGAAAGCACTCCCCAGTCTGCTTGGGCAATTCGAGGAAGGATGAGGCAGAAGGAAGGAGTCTGAGGCAGGAGGCCAGATGGCCCGAAGGCCTGGAGGTGGGAGACGGTATTCCTTTCGGGAAGTTGATACCCAAGGGAATAATCAGAGCCAGTAACTAGATAGGATAGTAGGGCCCAGCTTAAAAAGAGCCTGTTATGCTGGGCTGAATTCGAGGTCTGTTTTGATGGTGAAAACAAGCACAATTTGTAGTTAAGAATTAACATCTATCTTGGCTTTATTCTTATCTAAGCCTAGCTTTAAAAAAATCTTTTCTTTGTCTTTTGTCTTTAGCATTTTTTTCCAAGTATCTGCTGTTTTAGGCTTTTGCCTTGGTGATTCTCTTCACATAGCATCTGGCCATGTTGATATCATCCTAGGTTACAGCCTATCTACTTGGAAGTTACAGCTCATGGAGAGCTCCCTCTGTGTCTGTATACTTTCTTTGAAGGAGTCTATTTCCCGTTTGCCCCAGGACTCAGTCAGTAATGGGAAAGACCCACCATGTGGGCTGCAAGCTGGTGGGGAGAGGGCTGTTGGAGGGGGGCCAGGTGCATGGGGAGGGTCCCTGAACCAGAGGTGCTGCCAGTTGGCGCTCTGGCCTCTCTTCTGCTCTTCTCCCATAGTCACTCACTCAGACTCTGCTCCGGGGCTGTGTCTCCTAGGGTCTGTCTTGCTTTGCCTTATTCAGAGTTACTGAGGGATTGAGGAGTGGCCCTCCAGCTCAGGAATCTTAGCCTTGTTAGTGGCAGCCACGCTCCCACCCAGTCACTTATCCCCCCGAGACACATCTCAGCTGGCTTTTCTGACACAAGAGAACAGGGCTGAATTTCCAGAGGTCAGTCGTGTAGGACTTTGTTCGGAGCTCCTCCCTACGTTGTAAATCACTGAAGAAACTGGCCTTGGAAACAAGATTGGTTAGGGGTGGGAAGGGAGAAGGGAGGGTGTGACAGCTGTTTTCAAATATCCGAAGGGTTGTTGAAGTAGAGTAGACAAGGTACCAGAATTTGGTTTGGAATTATGGCCCTACCTCTTACTAGCTTTGTTTTTTTTTTAAATCTGAATTCTTTTAAGCCTAAAATAATTCTGCGATTTAATAAATGTAGCAGGCAGTGCCTCTACCGATTAGATCTGGATTCTTGAGGCAGATTGAGTGGCAGCATTTTAGCATTTTGAGCTCAGCCACTAGTGAATTGAAGTTGTAATAGCTGTATTTATTATGCCCAGAATTGAATGAGTTATTAATAAACCACTCCTTAGCCCCATATTATCTCTGTTTTACAGACTAATTTTTTTCAATAGGATTTCCTTAATTGTATCAAATGTTTCATTCCTAGAATGCTTAACACATCTGATTGGTATAATCTCCAGGGAAACTAGACAGTCTTAATTACATCTAGTGTTTTGATTTCATTTGATTCTTTAGATGAGATTAAAAGTAATTTATTTTAAAGACTATGACTACTCTCTGTATACCTACACTTATTGCAAATTTAGAAAGCTTTGGTCACATTACGTTTGCATTACCCGTATATCAGATAATTTAGGTTGTGAACTAGGATATAGGGTAGTTAACTTCTTCCAGAACAAAAAGCTTGATGACACTTTTTTTTCCACTACCCTCCCCCCACTTTTCTCATCATTGTCTTTGGAAAGCACTGATTTCTATTTTCTATCCATTTAGCCATTTCCATACTGTATGTCAAGACTTGCTTCCCTAGGAAGTGGAGGGTTCTTGGATTTGACTCTTTCTGAAATATCTGTTTCCTGGTGAATGAATGTTGGCCATAATTTATAGAGCATATGACTTTTAGTTCTAGATGCCCTTTTTCAGTAGAGATACCGGCAAGCTGAATCTCACCTAGAGGAAGGTGAAGCATCTTTACATGACACGAAGGACAGCTCAAGTGGGCATGTTCTTTTTCTTCCTATCTAAAAGACTGAGAGCTATTTTTTAAAAAAATTTTTAAATGTTTATTTTTGAGAGAGAGAAAGCAAGCAGAGGAGCGGCAGAGAGAGAGGGGGACAGAGGATCCAAAGTGCGCTCTGCTTGGATAGCAGCAAGCGCAACACAAGGCTCGAACTCATGATCTGTGAGATTATGACCTGAGCCAAAGTTGGATGCTCAACTGGCTGAGCCACCTAGGCACCTCATAGAAGACTGAGACCTATTAAAGAGGGACTAGGCAGGGCAACTGGGTAGCTCAGTCGGTTCAGCATCTGACCTCAGTTCAGGTCATGATCTCATGAGTTTGTGGATTCAAGCCCTGCCTCAGGCTCTGTGCTGAAAGCTGGAGCCTGCTTCGAATTTTGTGTCTCCCTCTCTCTGCCCCTCCCCCGCTCATTCTCTTTCTCTCTCTCTCTCCCTATGTCTCCCTCTCTCTCTCATTCTCTCTCAAAAATAAGTAAACATGGGGCATCTGAGTGACTCAGTTGGTTAAGGATCTGACTCCGGCTCAAATTATGATCATGTGGTCCATGAGTTCAAGCTTTACATCTGGCTCTGCGCTAACAGCTCAGAGTCTGGAGCCTGCTTTGGATTCTGGGTCTCCCTTTCTCTCTGCTTCTTCCCTGCTCATGTCCTGTCTCTGTTTTTCTCTCTCAAAAATAAATAAACATTAAAACATTTTTAAAAAATAAAGAGGGACTAGGCATATCCATAGGAAGACCAAGCATGACCTATAGAAATATTTATAGGGAAATAATTTTGGCTCAGTCTGAAGAGAAACATTTTATCATGGTGTCCAATGACATGAGCTTTTGGGGGGAAAGTAAAGAATGGGATCCCTGTTGTTAGAAAACTTTTAGCAATGTCCGTGTCAGCATGTATCAGATCTTCCATGAAAACGGTCCCAGGTACTGGATGTCCTTTGGTGTTCTTTCCATTTCCTGTGTTCTGTGGTTACCGCTGCACTCCTGATACTATAATGTGGCTACTTCTCCACTCTAGGTTTTGCTCTAGTGATTTATGTGACTGACTTTATTTTCCTGAACAACCATAGCACAGAATGCTGTTGACTTGGTAGATAGAAACTGCCCGGCATTAAATCTTTGTAGGTAATCACAAAGTGGATATATACCATGTGCACTGTTTATTTACTCTTACACACACACAGCATCTTTTTGTATGTGTACATGTTTTATATAATGGAAAGTTATTATGCTTTCGCGATTTTGTCCTCTGTTCTTATTGTCATAAAATATCATATGCTTTAGAGACCTCTGAGTCTCATAAAAAGAAATTTTTTAATTTTGACATTTATTTATCAAATTGATTTTAAAGATTTCAGCTCTGTTAAATTTTCAAAATAGAGCCAACAAAGAGCCTTTGTGGGTGTAGGAATTAAAAACTGGTGAGATTACTTGAGAAAGATCTATAGAATAGTATAGGCATTCAATTAGTATCTTAGATATTTAAGAATAGGAAGTGAGAACACTATAGTCATTTTGGAAAATTGTGTTTTTAGACTCACTTACCAATTGGATTGTTGAGTGCAGTGTTAGTGGTTTCAAAGGGCATCACAATTCATTGCAGTTCTGACCTGGGGTAATAGATATAGAGGTAAAATGAAATCCATTTTCCTTAATAACTACTGGTTTTATGAAATGATTAAATCTGATTTTAGAATAAAGCATTAAGTGCAAACCACTAAGAGTTCAAAAAATACTTACAGGTCCCATGAAAGAAGATTTAGTGCATTTAGCTTTCAAACAGTTTGCTCATTGTAGATGAAATGCCTTTAAATTGGTGCAAGTTATCATGCTGGTAAATTAATAAACTATGAGAAGATAGATATCTTCTCTTTGGAATGGACTCATTCTCCAGGGACAGACGGTTCTCTTTCAGAGCAGGCTTCTGAAGTGGTAAGGCATTAGAGAGGTCTGTGTCCTGCCTGAGCTTAAGCTCAACGTGGGTGCCGTTAAAGCTTTGATTTGGTATTATGAAAAAGAAAATCATCATACTAGGGGGGTTTGCCCATTGATAAAGATTTAAGTTTTATAGGATTTTGGAATTCTTTAATACGTTTCAATCATAGAGCCTAAAGCATATGATTATGTATGAATACATCTCTCTTTCCATGCAGCCCAGGCCATTGGTATTAGGGAATATGGGGAATGTCCTTACGTCCCTTGGGCAGCAAGGCAAAGCCCTGGCAGTCTTGGAGAAGGAACACATCCTATGCCTCTGCTAAATCCAAATCTTCCAGAGGGGAGCCTTTTCTTCTAACCTTGGCCTGAATTCTGTGCCGTGTAAATAGTGACATTTAATGTCGAACTAAATGTCATGATTTTTCAAATATTGGGGTATCTGATGAAAATAATGAACAAATGAATTTGTCCTTTTATGTCTGAACACTTTAGAGTCACATTGCTAAGTGAAAATATGATAATGAATTTCTGTTGAAAATCTCCAACATTTTTTCTCCCCTTAATAGCAAAATGTCCTCATGCATCATTCTCAAAATATTATTAATAATATTGGCTACGGACAACCATTTTTGAACTGTTTGAACCGCCGTGGCTTTTTAGACATGGAAGCTGGGACACAGAACAGCTTTTTTCTTTTCCTCTTCACTTTCCTGCCTGTTCCCTTTTTATTGCCTCCATGCTTCTCCACAGGATATATAAAGAACTCTCTGCGGAGGTCCTTACTTCACAAGCTTATTTGTAGAGTGCCAGTGGGATGGGACTGAGAAGTCATTGTTGCTGTTATTAATTCCTATTAATAACTTTTAAAAAGTTCGCTGAGTTACCTGAATGTTAACGTTCAGCAATTTCACTTCTTCTGTCCTCTTTTCCTTCCATCTGTGGGAGTTCTCTACCACTGCTGCCTTTTGGCTTATTTGTTTAACAGACTTTTCTCTCTCTTTCTTTCCCTTCCTCGCTCTTTCTCTCCTTTACATAAACGCTGGATACCTACTGTGTGTGCTGAGATAGGCTGAAAGGATACAATGATGAATTAATGATAGGACCAGTAACCTCAAGAGCGGTCTGGTGGTGGAGAGGTACGTACATAACATGATGGAGTGTGACCAAGACAGTACGCTACGAGAACCAGGGATACAGTGCTAGCGAGTGTGGAGGATAGAGGAGCTTATGTGTGCTTTGGGGTAGGGGCAGGGAGGATAGGAGAAATGAACATTGACCATGAAGGTAGAGGTATGATGGAGTATTTATTAATGTTTTTGGTTAATCAGTGTTGTTTCATCTGCATGAATTTTAGGCACTGATTTCAGGCATTTTCAGTTCAGCGTGGTAGAACTTCTAGTTGGTCAGAAGATTGAAGCATGTATTTTGTATCCTTAAAATATCTCCTGTGATAGATGTTTTTGGCTTCCGGAGGCTTAGCAGGATAAATATTAGTGTTCATGATTTCTTGCCTCCATATTACTGAAAACCTTTTCTGCCTATTTTTCAGAGAAGCCTATTTTGCAGTTTCTTAAGGATTCTGACCTGGGCAGCTGCAAAGTGCTCTGGTAGGGGAAGCACATGGCACTGTGTGACACTCACAAAAGGCACCTAGTCCAGACTTAGGGGCCAGAAGATGTGTTTTTGAATGGAGTGGCATCTACATTAACACTGAAGGATGGGTAGAAACCATCCAGGTAAAAGGTGGAGTGGGAGGGCATGGTGTTTCTAGCAGAGGAAATAACACGTGAGAGTCAGGGCGGGCCTGAGAGACACAGGAACTACACGAATGTTGACAGGAGCCTCAATTACAAGGTCTGGGGGAGTGGATACGAATGAGGCAGGAGACCATATCCTACAGCTTGCTGGGCTTGGGGAGCCTCATTAAGGAATCAGCTTCAGTTCAAGCTAAGAGGAGGTAAGGGGTGGGCTTTGAGTAGGGGGAATGGCATGACTAGATATGTGTTTTTGAAAAAGCGTTTTGGTTGCAGTTTGGTGGATATACTGGAGAGAGCTCAAGATGAAGAGATGAGTTAATTGGGGGCTGGTACAGTAACCCAAGCAGGAGATACTGGAGTTGTAGAGGCAAAATGACCACAGGTACTGTATGACTAAAACTTTAGGTGAGATGGAGGTTCAGCTCAACTGGACTTTGGACGAGGTTCTGATTTCCTGTGTTGATGAAAAACTTCTGGATGTTTAAAATGTTTTTTTTTTTAATTTTAAGTTTTATTTAAATTCCAGTTAGTTAACATATGTGTACTATTAGTTTCAGGTGTACAGTATAGTGATTTGACAATTCCATACAACACCCGCTGCCCATCACAAAAAATGCCCTCCTTAATTAATACCCATAATCTATTCCATCCCCCACCCCTCACCTCCCTTCTGGTAGCCATCAGTTTGTTCTTTTTAGTTAAGAGTCTGTTTCTTGGCTTGCCTCTCTCCCTCCCTCCCTCTCTCTCTCTCTCCCTCTCATTGTTCCTCCTTTGGTTGTTTGAAAAAACTTCTGGATTTAAGCTGTTTTAGAACAAATATGACAATTAAAAAATCATGTTTCTGTTGAAAATAGCAGGACATATTATAAAGTGTACCAGACATTATTTTAAGCACTTTACATTATAAATTGATTTATACTTTAAATAATCCAGTGAGATGGCTACTAGTTTTATCCCACCTGGACAGATGATAAACCTGAAATGTAGGTTAAGTATTATGCCCAAGGTCAGATAGCTAGTAAGTGTCTAAGCTGGGATTTGAACCATGCCAGTTTGCGCCCAGGGTCAGTTCTCTTAATCACTGCTCCCCATTCTTGGGAATATGGGGGACTAAGCATGAGCCCTCCTCTCCAACCGTCTCCTATTCTATATCCATTCTGAAGAGAAGATTAATTCCAAAAAAAGTTAGAGATAGAAGCAGGATTTGTGGATTTAGAGAGAGGGCAAAGAGAAGAATGACTCTAAGATTTGTGGTTTGGTCTCTTGGGTGACCGTCGGACCATTCGCAGAAACAGAGAGAAGAGGGAGTTTAGGCGGAGATTGAGGGTGGAGGAGGAGCAAGGTGAGATAATTACTTCTGTTGTAAACATGTTGGATTTGAAGTGCTTGGAGGTCATCCTTTTTTTTTTTATGTTTATTTGTTTTTGAGAGAGAGACAGATACAGAGACAGAGTGTGAGTAGGGGAGAGGCAGAGAGAGAGAAGGAGATGCAGAAATCAATGTGGACTCCAACCGCTGAGCTATAAGCACAGAGCCCAACGTGGGCCTCGAACTCACGAACTTTGAGATCATGATCTGAGCTGAAGTTGGTCTCGACTGACCGAGCCACCCAGGCACCCCAAAGGGTCATCCTTGTAGATTTACTCAGGGGGCAGTTGGATGGGTTTGGTTATTTGCCACCACAGTAATTGGAATTTAGAGACCTGTGGCTACCAGATCCGGGACAGCTTCTGGGAAACAGATCTTGTTTTAAATAGATAGGAGCCTTCTAGGTGAGGGAAGCACAGTGTACGTGATCACTTCCTGGTAAGAATGTGGGTGAAATGAGATGATTTGAATTCTAGACATTTTTTTTTTTATCTCATGAAGCACATGGCCTTTGGCAATTCAGTCCTCTTCTTTGGCTTTCATTTCACTTCATTTATTTATTTTATTATTTTAAAGTCATTTAAATTCCCATTTAATAGATTGCCCTTCATTTAAGAATGTTCATCTACAAAAGAATATCTGCTGTACTTGCCTCGTCATTATTGAAAATTAGAATGTCCTTTAATGGACCTTCCATTTCTGAAATTCTCATTCTAGGAATTGAACTCAAGTGTTTAAACATACTTTGTAAATGGTAAAGTAAGAATACAAATATAAATTAGTGGCATTTGGTATTTTGTAGAGATTATGTGCATAAGTCTGTAGATAGTGGAAACATGCAATGGCTCTTGATTGTCTTGCTTGTGAAATTAAAACTCGTTAGCTGATTCTTGGGGTCCGGGCCAATCCCTAGTAGCTATAAAATGAACAGAAATGGTTGGCTGTCATATTTTTTGAAAGAGGAACTAGCAAAATTTGCTCACTGAAAGTAAGAGAAAATGAAAGTAAGAGAAAAAGAGATTGGTGATGACCATAACTTTGTGATTTCCAAGTCCACAGTATCATTTGAAAGAAAACATTACCTAATAATTTCCAGGAACTGTGCTAAGTGATTTATATACTTGATTTGATTTAATTCTCACAGTAACTATCATTACTCCCATTTTATAGATGAACAAACTGGGGCTTAGAGAACTTGCCTAAGGTCACACACTTGTGAACGGCAGAGCTGGGACTCAAGCCCAGGTCTTCTTGTCCGCAGAGTCTCTGTGTGTAACTGTCATACTATATATTCTTTCCGTTTAAAGTTTAATTACTTTTTCGAGTAGACTATGTTTATACTTGGTATAATTTAGAAATATAAAGGTCTCTAGTGAAAAAGTCTTCCTTTGTCCCTGTCCTCTTGATACTCATTTCCCTAAGGTGGGAACCCTCTCAGAGATGTTCTGTATGCGTGTGTGTGTAACTGTAAGTTAGGCATACAAGAATATACATATACAACATACGTGCAGTATATTCTATAAAAATAAAATTTCACCCATTTTACATAAATAGTAGGATACTATAGGCCTGCACCTTGTTTTATATGTATATAATGTATGTGTGTTTTTTTTGCCTAACAATGTCAAGGAGATTGTTTCAGTTAAAAAAAGACTCTTTACTTTTTAAATTGCTGCATAATATTCCACTGTATGCATATGCCACTAGTCTTCTATTGAAGGGCATTTGGATATTTGCCAATATTTTGCTATTACAAACCATGTCTAACAGGTAACTTTTCACTTGAGTTATTTTGTACGTGTGTGAGTCCACCGTGTAAACTGAACCAGAGCCTAAGGGCTTGCTCTGAGTATGGCAAAATTCACTATAGGAAGAATTATATTTTATTGCTAAGACGGAAGGTGTTTTTTATTCCAAATATACAAGTGTGTGATAATCAACACATATGTAAGTGCTTTTCCGTCAGCGGGGCTCCACATCAGGCAGTGTCATCGTACATGTGCAAAGGCTTGTAGACTCCAAAAATGAGAAAAAAAAAGGTTACAGCATAGTTGGCTGACTCGGAGTGAAAGATGTCTGCCTATGAGCAGACATTTGCTGAACAGAGTGAAAATTTCATTCCTAAAGAAAAATGACTCATTTCTTCATGGAAGAACTCCCTTGGAGACGTGCGAATGCATTTGACCCTTATTAGGATGATGTTATGATTCTTGCTCAAGTAAGTTGCCATTTAAAAATGGCTACAATGGCTCTTTTGCCATTGAGTATATTCAGTAAGTGGCCAAAAGCAGATTTTTAAGAAAACCAAAGAACTGCAGAGCTGTGAGGTGGAGTGGAGTGCATCTTCCTAGCTTCTAAATTGGTAGAACATGCAGTGAACATGGAGGCAAACACTGATACAGTTACATAGTACTTTGTATTGTTATGTGTTATTGAGTGAGCAGGTACTATTTTCAGGAGTGTTTCTAGATATTCTAAAATAAACCGAAGAATACAAAAAAATAATACATTTATATGGCTGGATAAACTAGCTTCAGTAGAGTGACATGATAGAATCAAAAACAGATTTAAGATTATTCTGTTTACAGCACATTACATAAATAGTAAATAATAAATGAAGTTTGTGAAAAGTCATGTAGGCATTTTAAATTTGAGTCAAAGCTGAGTTTTACTTGCTGTCCTAATATTCTAATTTATTAATTATGCATTCTTAGGCTATTTTTGTTGGTTTTCCTTTCTGGCTATTTTCTTTTTCATAGTTATTAGCTCTAGAATCTATAGTTAAGAACTCTATAATACTGACTAAAGTCACTTTAATTAATAAAAATGTAAAATCTTTTACCCAGAAATAGAGCTTCTTAGTTTATTCATTTTGTATTTGGAACATGATCATCTCATGTGAAAAAGTAATACTACCATATTTTGGTAGTTGTGCCATATTAGCTCTTAAGTACCCTCTGTTAGCTCCATACTGGATATGTTTTGGGGCTCCTGTCCTCCTGCATTTTCTTCTAAATGAGTCTTCCTACCCCCACAACCTCTGTTCTGACACATCAAAGTTCCCGCCATTCCCAGCTGCCCTCCCTCAAAGTCTGATTACACCAAGGTTGACTAATTGCTATATAGGCTTTTCAGCAGTCTGTGACCCATGTTGCTTGGCTCATTCTCATGTGTATAGCACTTGACTGTCAGGGTGAAGAGCTCCTATTTCCCAGTTTCCCAGCAAACTCACAGTTTGCCGATATTGGCTCCGAGGTCACATGGGCAACTTTCTTTAGCATCTAATCTAGTTCAGCTGGGCCCAGAATGGCTATGTCCCTTTTTGGTCCCACCTTTTTTTTTTTTTTTTTTTGTCTGCATCTTCTCTTCTCATTTTATCTGTTCTGAGCCTTCTCTCTGCTGGAGAAGGAAGAAACAAATAGAAATTAACACATTTTTAAGATGTGGTCCTACATATAGCTCATTACTATTTCATTCCTTTATAGGTTGTGATGTTCTTATGGAATGCTTATATTTGTATCAGTTTGATATCCCAAATTAATCCATTTATAAAAGCTCCATTAAGCCAACTATTGTTACAAAGTTACCATGTCTGTGAGTTAGGCATTCACCTTTAAATGTTCTAGTGATAGTATTCTAATGGTGTGTGTCGGAACTTCTGATAATGTTCGTCCATGTATTTGGAGAGGAAATGGAAAGCAATAAGAACCAATTTACTTTGGTTCTTTGGGAAGTTTTGCTTGAGTCAGACCTGCTGGAATCCACTGGGTTGAGGTCACTTAGATGGAGCATCTTACATTATTAAGCTTCAGCATCCCTGTGTACTAGTTGGCAGGTATCATGGTTCTTATTTAACAACTCAGAAGATTGAGGTGCAAAGGTTGAATAGCTTGCATGGGAACACTGAATGTTCAATAGTATTGTAGGAGTGGGATCTGAGTATTATTTCACCGGAGGGATCATACTTCTCTGAGCCTCTCTGATTAAGTAGTTTCAGATAATGCTATGGCAGTTGTTCTTTGTTCATGGTCATTTATCCTTAATCAAGGAGTGGGAATGGATCACAGGGATGTTTAAAAATTGTTGGGGGTGCCTGGGTGGCTTAGTTGGTTAAGCGTTCTACTTCGACTCAGGTCATGATCTCACAGCTCATGAGTTCGAGCCCCTGTGTCGGGCTCTATGCTGACGGCGTGGAACCTGGAGCCTGCCTCGGATTCTGTGTCTTCTTCTCTCTCTGCCCCTCCCCTGCTCACATTCTGTCTCTCTCTCTCTCTCTCAAAAAAATAAATAAACATTAAAAAAATAGTTGATTATTTAAAGTTATATTGTATGATACATTCTACTTTGGTTATTTCTCATAAATTTGTCAAAATAGTATGACAGAATTCTTTTTAAAATAGGAGATTCTAGGCTTATTGAATTTTTGGTTTTTCCCCCAATATTTTTTTTATACCTTAAAAGACTATAGAGTAATAGCTTTTACATTCCGAAACTCAGGAAACATTTTCATTTTAAAATTAAATTGGCATCTTTAATTTCTGGTTTCAAAAATGTATTCCCCCCCAAAAGAACATGTTTATTAACATTGTTTAATTATAGAGTACATACAGAAAAACTGAAATTCTTGTCACTTAAATTTACTTAGTATATTTGACTTGCTTCCTTTTAGCAGTATAAGTTTATTTCCTGAGTCCTAGCTTGAAAATGATGAATGTCGAAGTACATTTACAATTATGTCACAGTTTGAGATTACAGATACCTCTTATATGAAAAATGCATATTTTCTAATTTTTCAGTCTATAAGCTTCAAAGTCTGTTTTACTCTTTGATGAGAACTAGTTCTTAAATTAAACAAATGGATTAGTGCATGAAATTTGTTGAAAGCTGTTCCTATGCAATATTCTGATGCTTCCTCAATAAGTATCTGATGTTCACCATATATATATATATATATATATATACACGCACATATATATATACATATATATATATTTTAATGTTTATTTATTTCTCTTGGGCGGAGAGGGGCAGAGAGAGGGGGAGAGAGAGAATCCTCAGCAGGCCCTGCTGCACTGTCAGCACGGAGCCCGACATGGAGGTCGATCTCATGAACTGTCAGATCATGACCAGAGCTGAAATCAAGAGTCAGAAGGTTAACCAACTGAACCAACCAGGTGCCCCTCACTTTATGTTTTTAAAGGGGCGCCTAGGTGACTCAGTTGGTTAAGCATCCGACTTGGGCTCGAGTCATGATCTCACAGTCTGTGAGTTCAAGCTCCGCATCAGCCTCTGTGCTGACACCTGGAGCCTGCTTCAAATTCTTTGTCTCTCTCTCTCTGCCCCTCCCCTACTCACACTCGGTCTCTCCATCTCTCTGTCTCTCTCTCAAAAATAAATAAACATTAAAAAAACATTTTAAAATAATTTTCTATTTTGAGATAATTGTAGTCACATGCAATCGTAAGAGGTAATAGGGATACTGTGGGACTCTTCGTCCCATTTCCCCCACTGGTGACTTCTTACACAGAATAGAGTACAATATCACAGCCAGGAAATTGACATAAATACAATATTTTTCAGATTTCACCAGTTTAACGTGTGTGTGTGTGTGTGTGTGTGTGTGTGTGTGTGTGTAGGATCCCTCATGCCACAAACACCTCCTTCTCTCCTCACCTAATCCCTGGGAACCACTGGTCCTGTCTCCATCTCTGCATGGTGTTATCATTTCAAGAATGTTACATACATGAACCTTACTTTTTTCCCTTCATATGCATGGTGTCTGAAAATGAGAACAACTACAAGAAAAGGGGCAAAGGATTCTTAATATTTGTGTCTGCATTATTAGATGTTCTAAGGTTTTCTTTGAAAGAAAGACAAAGTTACCACCTTAATGTTCACTAGGTAAATTATTTTCCCTGGGCATAAATTACAGTTTCCATATACTAAAATGCTGAGCTACTAAATCCGTAGCGTTGACATATTAAAAAATGCTTGTAATTCAACTTTCTACTTAAAAATCACCTTTTTAGAGACACTGTGTTGATTATTCAAACTGAAGCAGTTTCCAAGTTACTCTCAACCTAACTGTCCTCTTATTTCCATGATAGTACATAGGTACTTTATTCTTTGTTTGTCTCTCTCTCTTTACCCTCTTAAGATACAAGCTCTGTGAGAGCAGGGAACTTATTTGTGCTTTTCATTTTTTATATTTCCGGTGCCCGGAGTGGTGCCTCTACATAAAATGCTCTTATTGCATGCAATGCATGTCATAGGTCTGAAAACATATCTTCTTCTAAGCTCATGTTTGTCGTTTGTTTGTTTGTTCACTTTGATGATAAATTTTAATTTTTATGGTGCCCTGACTGTGCTTGAGTTTTGGTGTATAATGCTGAAATGTTTGAATCATTTTAGTATAATTTAGTCAGCCAGTGAGTTGTTTGGGAACCTTAAACCCCAAGGAGGTAGAACAATTCCTTCATTCCTTGCTCAGGACTATCTGAAGTCATCCAGTACTCATCATACTTTCATCTTTTGTGAAATGACAGAACTCTAGAACGTCTATCACTTGCTCCCTTTCATAGCATTACTCTTAAGAGTCTGGTCTGATAGTAGATTTCCTGGGTTTGAAGCCTGTCTCTATCATTTATTAGCTGTGTGACCTTGTGCATATTACCTAACCTGTCTGTATCTTGGTTTCATAATCTTTTAGAAAAAGATATTAAAAGGACCTATTTTATAGAGTTGTTATAAGAATTAAGTGAGACAGTATCCTAAATTTACTTAGAACACTTCCTGGCACACAAAAGATGTTTAATAAATGTTAGCTATTATTATTCAATGTGAAGTTAGTATCTGTTTTACTCACACATCAAGCAGTTGAAATAACACAATTTATGGTATACATCTAATCAGATAGTAATGTATCATAAGAGTTTTATCTACAATCAGAAAATGGATTTCAGGTTTATTTATTTCCTCTTATTACGTTAGATGGTTTTGAGAACATCAAATAGTTTGGGAAGTGCTGAAAGGAAATGAAATCTGAAAGGCCCGGGAACATAGTCTCTTGATTGTTGGTTGTAATTCTTGCTTTGAATGAGAACGGTCACCTCAGAACCTAGACTATTCTTTTATTGTCCATGCAAATTATGGTCACTAACATGAGTTTCCAGACATTGGTTAAATGCTGATAGTGAAAGGCAGTCATGAAGCTACTGCTCTTTGTTTTTAGCTCCCCTTCACTCCTCCACTTAGAGCTCTCTCCTTGTTCTTTCTTCTCAGATGCTGGCTTGCTGCTCTCCATACACCATCCTGTAAACGTTTTCTAGACCATCTACAATATAAGGTTGTTACTGATTGGCTAACTCTTTAGATTGAGTTAGTCCCTATAATATCTCCCTTGCTTGTAACTATAGGTTTACAAGAAGTTGCAAAGCAGTTTACGGGGAGGTTTCATTGTACCTTTTTCCCATCGTCCCCTAATATTAACATCTCAAGTGACTGTAGTGTAATATCAATACCAGGAAATTGACATTGGTACAATCCACAGAGTTTATTCTGTGCATTTGTGTGTGTGTGTGTGTGTGTGTGTGTGTGTGTGTGTGTGGTTTTTGGAGGTTTTTTAAAATCACCTGTAGTTTTGTGTAGCCATCACTACAATCAAGACGCTGAACTGTACCATCACCATAAGGCTCCCTGTTCTACTCCTTTATAGCCACACCCATCCCTCCCCCATCCGTAATCCTGACGACCACTAATTTGTTCTCCTCTTTATACTTTTGTTACTGTAAAAAATCCTATGTAAATTGAATCATAAAGTATGTTACTTTTTGAGACTGGCTTTTACCACTCAGCTTAATTCCCTTGAGGTTCATCTATCAAAGTTTGTTGCATGTATTAATAGTTTGTTTCCTTTTTATTTCTGAGTATTTTTCTTGGTATGGATGCATCACAATTTGTTTAACTATTCACCTGTCAGGATATTTGGGGCATTTCCAGTTTTTGACTAGTACTAGTAAAGCTGCTATGAACATTCATGTGTAGATTTCTATGCAAACACAAATGATCATTTCTTTGGAATAAATGCCCAAGAGTACAACTGCTAGGTTGTATGGTAAGTCTATTTTTTAGTTTTATTTTATTTATTAAAATATTTTTTTACTGCCTATTTATTTTTGAGAGAGACAGAGACAGAGCACGAGCGGGGGAGGGGCAGAGAGAGAGGGGGTGACACAGAATCTGAAGCAGGCTTCAGGCTCTGAGCTGTCAGCACAGAGCCTGATACGGGCCTCGAACTTGTGAACCATGAGATCATAACCTGAGCCGAAGTCAAACGCTTAACTGACTGAGCCACTAGATGCACCTAGTTTTTAGTTTTAAGAGAAACTATCAAGCTATTTATCAGAGTGACTGTTTCATTTTACATTTCCACCAACATTGTATGAGTGATCTAATTTTTCTTTGTGTTTTATAAAATTTTATTTATTTATTTAAGTAATCTCTACACCCAACATGGGGCTCGAACTCACAACCCCGAGGTCAAGACTCTTGATCTCTTCGGACTTGATCACTTTGTAGCCAGGCACTTCTACGAGTGATCTAACTTTTTACATCCTCACATCATGTGGCAGTGTTACTACTTTTTATTTTAGCCAGTCTGATGGTGATGTATCGTTGTGATTTTAGTTCACATGTCCCTAATGGCCAGGGATGTTGATCATCTTTTCATGTGCTTTTTTGTCATTTGGGTATCTTCTTTGGTGAAATGTCTGTTCATCTGTTTTGCTCATTTTCCAGTTGTATTTTTGAATGTTGAATTTTGAGACTTCTTTACATATTCTAGATATAAGTCATTTGTCAGATGTATGATTTGCGAATATTTTTTCCAAGTCTATATTTTGCCTTTTTAGACCCCCTAACAAAGTCTTTCACCCAGCATAAATTTTTAATCTTGATGGGGCTAACTTATCAGTGTTTCCTTTTTATCTATATTGTTTTGAAAAACCTGGCATGCCGATTTGGAGTTTGCTGAAATTCTTGGATCTGTGGATATGTAGTTGTCATCATGTTTATAAAATTTCCAGCCATTGTTTCTTTATTTTTTCTGCTCTCCTTTTGATGCCATTTATATGTATACTGGATGCTTGATATTTTCCTACAGGTCACTGAAGCCCTGTTTATTCTTGTTTAGCCTTTTTATTTTCTCTCTGTGCTTCATTTTGGATAGTTCCTATTGCTATGCCTTCAAACTAACTGATCTTTCCTTTGGAAGTGTCTAATATACTGTTAATCCTGCCTACTCTATTCTTTATTTCATATATTGTATTTTTCATCTGTGGAGATTCCATTTGGATCATTAAAATCTTCCATTTCTCTCTTAATCGTGTTCATGTGTTTCTCTATCCTTTTAAACATGTAAAGTATATTTGTAATAGTTGTTTTAACATTCTTGACTGCTTGATCTATCACCTCTGTCATTTGGGGGCCACATGCCTGCCAACTTTTAACTGGATGTCAGACGTTGTGACTTTCATGTTGTTGGTTGACGGAATAAGTTGACTTTCTTTACATAGTGTTGGATTTTGTTCTGTTATGGTGTTTAGTTGCTTGAAGTCATTTGAAGTCTTTGAGACTTGCTTTTAAGCTTAGTTAGGGCAGTTGTTTCCACAGTATTTGTTGAAAAGACTTTTATAATTCATTGAATTCCTTTGCCACCTTTGTTGAAAATCAGTTGACCTCCGTTCTAGTCCATTGATTTCTTCCATGCCCCAATACCACAGTGTCTCAATTACTATACCTTTATATTGAGTCTTGAAACTAGGTAGTGTGAGTCCTCCAACTTCTTCTTTTTTAAGATTATTTTATCTTTTCTGGGACCTCTGCCTTTATAAATATACTCTGGAATCAGTTTGCCAATTTCTATAAAATGTGCAGCAAAGTTGAGAATTACAGAATAGACCTTGGTAAAATCCATACCTTCTGATGCTTCTTAGAAGTCATTTCGTGGACCTTCTCTAGAAAATACTTCTTAGGAGGACTGGGTGTCATTCTACTTGAGCGTCCATATCTTTTAATTTCTAAAAAGGTGTTGTAATATATATATACTGTCATATATCATTATTGTATATACTAATAAATACTTTTCTTTAGGTTTTTGCTTGTGTATATTTGTTGTCTTGTCTACTGAATTGTTATTGTTTCAATCTTAAGAATATAAGTGTTGATTTAGTACTAGAAAAACAAGAAAGTAACATAGCACATCATTGATTAAATCTGTCAACAAAGGATGTGTAGGAGAATGGAGCTTTTTCCTCTGTAGTATCAGAATTGATTTTCCTTCTGCTGTATTATATGTTCTAGACAGGTATTAGGGAAATATTGAGGGACACAGTTTTTATGGCACTGTACTTAATGAAGTATCAGTAACTGTAATGAAGTGGAATTATTGCTTTTATATTTCCAAATAAGCTTGAGTTTCCCAAAATCTTCAAACAGGCTATATTTTGCTGTTATCTTATGTAAACCAATTTGAAAATAAACTATTATAAAAAAAAAGGGAAAGGGAAAAAATTCCTTAATAAAATAGTGGGATGCTAACAGAAAAAAAAATATGCTTTAACAGTATTACATTTCTTGGTTACTTTAAATGATTTTTTTTCTAGAAATCATTTACCTAACCATATTGCAGTATTCATTTTTGCAATTATTTTTGAGTTGTGGTTTTACATATATAAAACATTATCCACAATTTATGATTCCAGTTACTAAATTGGTCCTTTTAGTCTCTTGTAGTAAATGCATGTAGATGTTATGAATAAGATCTTAGAGGAACTTTTATGTCATTTTAATGGGCTCATGTTTGTATTGAATAACTGAATTGCAACTTTAATTTCAGTCTGGAATGTTCACAGAATAAAATATTTGAATTAACTGAAATGAATTAGGGCACCTAAGGACAGTGATGGAAAGAACTAAGAACTATATTCATTTTATTAGAGTGATCATATTGTTTTATGAGAAAACAAGCCATTTTGCTCTGGATGGCAATTATTTGCGGTAAAGAAGTACCTTGGAATTATAGATCATTTTTCAGTTTTATGGGGATTTCTGTCAGCTGAAAATAATTGCTGATTTGGGCTTTCCTTGGAGCAAGAGGTGGAAATTATTTTATTAACTTTGTATGGAGGCATCTTTTAGTTATTAATTAGATATATTACTCTGGAAGCAGTGGAATATTGTTTTCTGAAGTTTAGAATTCTGTAATATAAGCCTAATAAAAGAGTAAGTCAGTTGTAGAAAAGTGCTACATATGTGATTCAGAGAATCTGAGGCTGATGATGATTTAGTGTGCAACAAGGTGCTAATTGTATGTGCTACAGACATTGAGTAGAGAGGAGTTCAGAGCTGAAAGATCCAGGTGAACTTGGCTGTTGTTAAAGACAGTATGTGGTGTTCATCATGTTCATATTGGGACTATAAAAAAGACCTTCCAGTATTTCCCACAAAATGATAACCAGATATAGTTCCCTTCCTTCTGATCCCCGTCCTCCTCCCGCCCCCCGCTGTTGAATTATATATACATAGCTCATGTATTTCTGGAAATGGAGGACTAACTGAATTGGCATAGGTCATGTATTTCTGGAAACGGAGCGCTAACTGAATTGGTGCCATATTGGTTTGTTATAGCCTAATCCCTTAAGAAATGTGTACCTGCCAGGACTCTTGGTTTTCTTCATATCCTCTGAAATTATGCTACGCCTCCAATCATAATTTCTTCTAGCTACAAATCACAATAATCAATAATTTTATGTCACTGAACTATGTACCACACAGTGTTCTAGATACTTTCCATATACTGACTCATTTGACCCTCACATCAATTCTGCGAGGTAGGGTAATGTTATTTTTTTCCATTTTACAGATGGAAACTGAAACACAAACATTGTCAGCTAGAAAGTGACAGAAGTGAGCTATGAACCAGATTCTCTGCTCTTAATCCTATTCTATTATGTTTGGCTCAAATTGATTAAGAAATCTCAAGCAAAATTTTATTATCACCTTTTTAAACATTGTTAACAATATCACAAGTTTGACAACTCCCAACATTGTATTAAAGACATCTCCAAAAAACTTGCTTGGTAATTTCTTTCATTTCCACTAGAGGTCGGTCTATCATTTGGCAATGTCAATATTGTCTGCTTCCTGTTCTTGGAAGTGCAAAATTTCAAGTATACTAAGTTAAAGCAGTATGTTCTGAAAGAAACTTGGGTATCAGGATAATTTTTGAATTAGAAACATGATCAAAGAGTCATCTTTATAGTAATAAAGGCATATATGACTATTATAAGACCCAATATTGGCTCAATAGATTGTATTTGCAGAATTTAATAAAGATGTCCTGGGAGATGATAACTGGCAGAGAAAAAGCTAATGACCTTGACCTTTCTTTGTTGCCTCTAAACTAGCCACATATTAAATATTAGACCAATTTTGGGTTGCTGGCACTGCCAATCCCATTTAATTCATTCAAGGACATAGAATTTACCCTGAGAGTAATCAAATAGTGAAATTATTTAGTGTTCACTAATAGACACTCTCTGGTAATTTTAATGCAATATGGGGTCTAAGAATTTTTTTAAGCAGCCTGGTGACTTTTATTTCTCATCTTTCAAGTTTTAGAAATAACAGGGTATTGAATTATGATGCAGAAACCAAGCATCTTCATTTAGAAGCAATATTTTGAGGCAACCTCTGTGGTTATAAAATAGGAATGGCATATTTTGGCAGAATCCAAATAGCTATTTGCAGACTCTAGCATGGTCCTGAGTACAGAGTAATTTAGGTATATGTAAGAAATGATTTTGGCTACTACAGGCTAAATAAAGACTTTTAGGCAGCTTTCAAACTAATGGAAACAATCTGACTTGACTTCACATTTGTCACACTGGAAACGAATGGCAACACGCAGAAGAGGCCAGGCCAGGGAGGAGATTTACACCAGAAGGTGGGTCAGCAGAGTTGTAGGTCTGGAAAGGGAAGAAGTTAAATCCGGGGGACTGTTGGAAGAGCGAGGGACAAGAGAGTCTTACACATAGAGATAGGCAGAAGCAGACAGGATATTGGGCTTCAAGGTAAACCTGAGATTCTTCAGGGGTAGCAGAGAACCACTGAGCGGAAGGTAAGAAAGAGTTGGTGATTCATAATAGCACCTTTCCTTTGCTGAGTACTTAACATGTGCCAGGTACTGTGGGAAGACACTTTGTATATATTATCTCATTTTCTTCTTATCTTATAAGGCCGATTCTAATCCCCTTTTACAGATAAGGTGACTGAGGCCCAGAGAGTTTCAGTAACTTGCCTGGGGTCATACAGCTTGTAAATGGCTGGACTGAGATTTGAACCCAGAGCTATGGGACTCCATCTATGAAGCTGTGCTTCCTGATGCAGAAGATATTTCTTTTCTGCCTCAGTTTTATGCTTCCTGCAGGGTAGGAACAGTTATAGGCTTACATCCGATGGGAAATTAACCCCATGGGTAAACCCCAATTATAGCAAAAGTCGAGGGTTATAACTTCCAGGGAGGCGGGAGTGGGTATATTTTTGTTAAAAATGTGAAGTTTCTTCACCTCTGCCTATATTCACAGTAAAGACCTATATTCTCCACAGAGCAGTGATTAGGTGGTGGTGAATCTATCCCTTGTACTTCTCACCACTTTGTTGTTTTTTTCTCTCTCCTAAAATCCACTAATTATCTTACCAGGTGTTCTCTCTGTTGGCTTGGTTTTTCATAAATGACACTACTGGAGGTGCCCTCTCAAGGACTTTCTAGAGTCTTAATAGGAAGAGTAGTGGGCCAACCTAAAAGGAAGTTTAGGGATCACTAATTTGGTCTGTCAGTATACTTTTGTCACTTTATTTTTACACCTGCAGGCAGCAGTGCTTCTGAGATCTTTTGGTCCTTTAAAGATAGCTTTGATCCTAGATCTCTTTCTGCTTGGGATATGTTTTTGAAGGGCTGAGGACAGAATGTCAGCTTTCTTCTCCCAAAGGCACCCGTTGCTGAATTTCCCCTATAATCTGGGGCTTTCATCATTTCCTCCATGTTGATGGTGGCACTAGACCTGGGGAATAGCATTTATCTTTTGTTTTTTGACCTAAGTGACTGGTTAATGGTGAAAGGGCCATCAGCTAAGAATGCTTTTAATAAGGCCCTCTTTTTTTGTGGTCTAGCCAGGGTCTATCTATGGTCAACTGCTAAAAGTATTCCCCAAGTTCTCTCGCTTTTTTCATCTGAAGTTGCTTGAAGGTGATACTTAGGAAGAGTACATCCACATGCTGTACAAGGGCAAGCAAAAGCTGTATTTCTTTATATAGCTTTTAATCTCTTGGTTAAAACTTTGATTTATTTTGACAAAATAATGTGGAATTCTTAACCTAGCAGTATAGTCTAACACTGGATCCACAAGTGCCAAAATTGCCTTCTAGGTCTTTAGCAGAATTCTGTGAGGCCAGAGTGCCTACACTCTTCCAAGAGGCTTTTGGGACTGAATTTACTAATTTCTGTCTTCAATCCATAAATGCCCACAGTCAGCTCTCTCTCCTAATTGCTATTTCATAGAGAAAGAAGACATTTGATAGGACTTTCCTTATCAACCAAATCCATGAACCTGCTTGTGCCCATCCACTCTTCCTCAAGTAGCTTCCCAACCCCTTTCCTGCTCATTTCCACTCTTGACTCTCTTATATCTTCCAACTGAAGTCATATTTTACAAATACAAGTTAGATCATTTCATTCTTAAAACTTATGTGTTACTTTGCATTGCCCTCAGGATAAAGCCTGAAATCTTTAATGTAGACTACAAGGCCCTGTAGGCGATGGCCCTCGCCTCCCTCACCATCTTTGACAGCGGCATAGCCCTTCTTCACAGTTCAGGTACTCTGACCCCTGTGATTTCCTCAAGTCTGCAAGTTTCTACCTGGATTCTCCTTTTGGAATGTATTCTTTGTTTCCCCTAGCTAACTGCTTGTGGGCCTTCAGATCTCTGCTCAGGTGTCAGTCTTTAAAAGAAATCCCAATGTAGTCAGATCTCTTAATTATCAACTTAATTGCATTTTTCCTACATGTTTTTATTGCCAGAAAGTTCACTATCTCTCTGTTGAGGACTCTCCCTTCACTTTATGTGTTGTCTAAGGACCTGGATGTTCCAAAGGAGTGTTAGTTTCATGTATCAGGTAGAGAATGAATTGGAAATCTGGTAAAGACAATAGAGCTGTTACTGATAAAGACTTGTTGTTGAAGACTGGTCCTGCGTAGCCCAAAGGGGCAAATTATCTGTTACATTGGGATGACCTGTCCAAACCGCAGAATGTATCATTAGTTGACACTCATACACTAGGTCATTGTCCCTCAAAGCATAATCTTGTGTTATGGTGGGTATAGGCTGGTCTAGAGTCACTTGTCACTCTTCCTTCATGAACACTTGGGTTGAATTGAACATGAGTCACTAACTCAGCTCTTGGTTAGCAAGTATTCTTTCAGTGACACTTGCATCCCTTCTTCCCAGAAGACTTTGGTCACGGCCGTGTCAGGTTTACCCCAGTAGATTTTCCTAACTTGTAATTCCAGGGAATACTCTCAGAAGGCCTGTGGACTTTGCATTCCAAGAACAAAGGTAGTTATTTTTAGGTTCTACAGCTAAAAAAAGTTCTATTACATGCAGGTTACTTACTTGTCTTGCCGCCTGTCACTAAGGGAGGCAAACCTGAGGGACTCTTTACAAACTAAAGAAAATTAGCTTCATGGAGACTTTTGCCTCTCCCTGTACTGAAAAGCACCACAGAAATTTCTAGCTAAAATAATTTAATCCATACCTCTTGGGCACTCTGTTTAATCTCTGCTTTAACAACCACTCTTTTACCACTTATTGATCTATTATCCTTGTGATTATTTGTTTAAAACCTGTCTTCCTTACTATAAGTTCCAAGAAGGTAGGAACTATTTCTGCCTTCTTCAGTTCAGGGCCTTTCAAAGTGGTTTGCGTATTGTTAACATTCCATGCATATTTGATGAGTGAATGGATTGTAAGATTTTCAAAGTAGATTTTAATAGTAACTATGACTTCAAAAGATTCAGGAGATATTTAGAAAAGAAAAGGCAGTTAAACATATTCCCCATCATGGAACTAATTAAAACTGAACAAATATAATAAAACAAAGAAAAGTTCTGTGAAACTAGGAGATGTCTCAGTTCTAGGCTGTAGAGTGATTTCTAAGAAGTAGACCGAAATATGGATCAAATCTAGGAAGGAGGCTAAAAGCTGATACGCACTTCCCTAGACTGTAAACAGAGTGAAATTAAGTGAATTTCACTGAAAGAAAGTGAAGGACCTTGCGTGCCCATCCTGTGAGGTTGAGGAGTTTGGAGCAGACCGTGTGAAAAATTGGAAAGTCTCCAAGGGAGTTAGTTCCATATTTCAGAACAGAACGAGAGGATTAGTGAACAGTATTTTTTTATACTCAGCTTCTAACCTATAATGAAATGAGGGGGAAGAAAGAGGAAGAAATGAGCTTTGCAGAAGTTGAGCAGAATCAAATGAACAGAAATGAACAACCAATAAATTAGCAAACCAAAGTTGGCTAAATTGCTTTACTCTAATTATACAGATAAAGTGCATTTCAGATTAAGAATTATTTCCGGAGAAAAAAGAGAATTATTTCAGGAAATAGAAATTCCAGAAAAATACATCTATATTCACTCAAATAATATGAAGGGAACATCGGATTTTTAAAAATTGGAATTAAGGAAAGGAAGGCAATTCCTTTCCAATGGTGATGATCATGGGATGTGAGGCTTTGGAGCTGTTGGCAGCCACATTCCCTGCCTCATAGAGGAAGTTAGTCTTTCTGTGATAGTAAGAGCAAGTCATCACTGTAGAAGCAGTTAAAATAAAAGATAAGAGAGAAACCATCTTGGTTGAGATAAAAAAGGCATGGTGACTATGTTTGAGTGTGTGGTTTTAGTTATCCCTGAGGCCCTGATTCTTTGTATGCATTTCCTAGAGACAGATGAGGTACTCCAGTATCCTTCCAATACATTTCTTTTATCTGAGCCAGTCCAAGTTAGGCTTCTACTATTTGATAAATGCTTGCAACTAAAAGTTTTATTTAATATAATATACATAATAAAGACAGGCAGAGAAGATCCAACATATGCATTACTGGTGTGCCTAATAGAGAGAACAGAACAAATGAACCGAAAAAAAATTTAAATATATGATAGAAAAAAAACTTTCAGAAATTAAGGAAATTCATAATATGTAGAATCTAAAAGGCACATGGTTCTAGGAAAAACTGAAACAGGATGATCAATACCAAATAAGCATATAATAATAAAACTAGCATGCTTCAAGGTTAAGAAAAGAATCTTATAGACATCTGGGAATAAAAAGCAAGTCACTCAAAAGGTGGAAAATCAGACTGACCTTAAATGTCATGGTGACAGTCAAAGCCAAGAGGCAGTGATTAAGAGTTTCTAGAGCTTTGGTGGGGGTATACGTGGGAAGAGCTGATACTTAGTCAAGCTATGGCTTATGTATAAAGGTATTAAACAATATTCTCAAACTTTCAAGGACCTAGTTCCTGAAAAACTACCACATGAATAAAATTAGTCATTTCTTTGACAAATAAGGAAAATAAGGAATGGAGAAGCATATGATGCTCTTCAAAAGGATTGGTAGGGCAATCCACTTAAATGTTGAACTAAATCAAATCTAAATAACCGCATTTTATGAAAACAGAAGAAAAATGTAAGGGCTATACAATTAAATTAGTGACAAAGAATTTATAACAAATGGAAGGTGGGGGAAGATAGAAGAGGCAAAGGTATGTGTAAGTGGGTGAACTCAGTTTTCTTAGTGGAGAGAAAATGAGTAGATACAGCTTAAAGTTGATGAATTTACTGGTCTGATGTGAAATCTTGGCTCTGCCACATACCAGCTGTATAACTTCAGATAAGTTTGAACCTCATCTGTAGTCACAGAATCTTCATCTGTATCACAGAGATAATGACACTACCAATCTTCTAAGGTTGTTGTGAGGATTAAATGCAATAATATATGTGAAGTGCTCAGAACAGTGCCTAGACCAGAGTAAGCATTCAGTAATAATTACTATTATTTATTATTACTATTTTAAAGAGAAAATATGGGCAGGTAGTTTTATAATCTTAGGACAGAGGAAGTCTTTCTAGGCGTAACTTTAAACCCAGAGACCATAAAGGAAAAGATGAATAATTCAATCTCATAAAAAGTAAAACCTTTTGCATGGCAAAATCACTGTGATAAGAATCAGTGAACAAATACTCAAGTAGGGAAGAATAATTGCAATATAATTGACAGAAGAAGGATTGATATTGTTAATATTCAGGGATCATTGATAAGTCAACAAGAAAATATGAGCAACCAGTGTAAAAATGGGTAATCTGAATGAACAAACATTTTACAGAAAAATGAAAATTTGAAAAATACTTAGTCTCTCTTATCATTAAAGAGATAGAAATTAAAACCAGATGCCATTTTTTTCATTTATCAAATTGACAAAGATGAGAAAGTTTGAAAATATTTAATGATAGGGTATGGTGAAATGGGCATTTTCATATCCTTTCTTGAGGGCAGTTTGGCATTTGTCAAAATTAGAAATGTTCATACCTTTTATCTTGGCAATGCTACTTCTAAGAATATATTCTGCAAATATATTTACCTTGGAGTACAAAGACATATGTAAAAGGATATTGCTTATAATATTGCTTAAAAGAGAAAATGACTTGGAAACAATTTACTTGACTACCGATGTGAGTTTGCTATATAACTTAAGGTGCGTATGTATCTTGGAATATCATATAGCCATTAAAGCAGAAGATGTATAAATATATGTACCGATAATGGAAAAGTGGCCAGGCTATAATATTTAGAGAAAAAAGTTAAGTTACACAAGACTATGTATTACAGTATCATCTTATTTACTAAAAATAATACATAATTTATTCATGTAAATACATTGAAAATTTCTAGAATGTTACACAAGAACCATTAAAAGTAGTTGTTTCTGAGGTAGAGAATGGAGATGTTGTAAACATTCGTTGTCATTTAACACCCTCTGGACTCTTCTAGTCTTCATTATAGCAATCATCTTTTAATTTTAGAGTAATTAAGAAAAGAAAAATAATCTTCCATTGACTGGTGACTCTATTGGTTTTGAAAGTGGAATTTAATATTTTGGGAATAAAATTATTTGGGAGTAGATAGCAAAACAAATCAACTAAGTTCAATGAATGTTTGTTCAACAAAAATTAAGTAAGCCCCAACTTTGTATGAACTGACTGTTCTTGATGCTTACAAGCCCGGGGAACATATAATGCTTGATAAATGCTATAAATAGAATTTCAGACGTTTCTCCTAGAGGTTGCATTTTCCTAATTAAAACTAGATGAAATGAGATCTGTTTGCAAACACTATGTTCACTACATGATCGTTGTTGTGATACCAACTTAGAAACTAGTAGCAAGGACAAAAACAATGCTGTTGCTCAGCTATGCCAGTTTGTTGGCTTTGGGTTTTGGTTATCATAATAAAGGCAGCCGATGGTATAGAGAAAATGTGAGCAGGTATGATAATGATAATACTGGTGATAGAAAAATAAGATCCAGCATCCCTGAGCAAAAAATAGATTTGATCGAATGTTGTGTTTACCAGCGATGTTTAATGTCACTATATACTTATGAATATAATATAACAAATATTATATAACACATATAATACAAGCAATAATTTTATGAAGAAGATTGTACTTTCATGGAGCCGAGCAGATCCCAGCATTTCCTTGAGTTTGGCCATATAATTTACACAAATCTATTTAGAAATTGTGACTTTTTTCTATTAGAGAATCTGTGATTTTTTCAAAATCTTGTGATTCCACTGAGCTCAAGATATTTGGACAAAGGGAAATGGCATTGGCTGTTTGATTCTAAATACCCACATAGTCAGTTCTGCTATTAACACTTGTTTTGAAAACCTGAATTTGCTGCAATGTAATTGATATATTGGGAGCCAATTTAAGCATAAATGAATTTTGTATTTGCTATGCACAATTTTGTCAGCAAGAAATCCTAGGTGAGGGGCACCTGGGTGGTTCAGTTAGTTAAATGTCCAACTCTTGATTTCAGCTCAGGTCATGATCTCACAGTTTGTGAGTTCGAGCCCAGCGTTGGGCTCTGTACTCAGTGCAGAGCCAGTTTGGGATTCTCTCTCTTTCCTTCTCTCTCTGCCTCTTTCCTGCTCACTCTTTTTCTCTCTCTCTCAAAATAAATAAATAAACTTAATAGGAATACACAGAACGGCACATGCTCACGCCTGTGATGTCTCCCAGCTACCTCAGTTAGAGTGTTATGAGCCACCTCCACCCACAGCTGCTGTCGCACCATTCCCTCTGATTTAACCTCAGATAACCTTTCCACAACTTAGCAATTAACTCACAGACTACAGCTTTCCAAGCATTCACATCCACAAGCAAACTTCAGGTCTTTTTCAAGATAACGTACCATATATATGTATTTCTTAACCATTTAACATGTATAAAGATGCGCTACCATTTTTACTGGGTTCCCATCTTTTGTGCGTGTGAAAGATTTTGAGTATTATATCCCTAACCGCATTTCCCTCATAAGTCCTGTGTCATATGATTTTTAGAATGTAGTTGGCTCTGTATAACAAAAATGACCTCCTCCTTGAACAAATCTATGCTGATCTTTTTTTCCTTTTCATTTTAGGTTTATATAGTGCCTCTGATTTGCAAAATTTACACACACAAACACTCCCCAATGGGTGATGGAAGTCATATCTTTCCTTTTGTTGCAAGTGCTCCATTGTACGAAGTTAGCTCAGCATTTCTAGGGTTAAGGCAGCGTCTCCTGTTCCTTACTGACAATTGGTTAGGGAGTTTACATATACTAATGAATTGGGTGATTTTTCTAAATTAAAATTTTGTAAAAGGCTTCATCTTGTATTAAGATCCCAAACATTACATGTTGAACTACTTTGGACTTCTTTAGACGTCTGTGACTTTAGGTTCATCACTCTGCTGATTTTCTATACATTTATTATTATATGAAGAAAATATCATACCAAGTTTGTAGTGTGAAACACAAAGGTACAAGTAGCATGTGATTGAAAACCACATACTTATTATTTGGAAATGAATCACTTGTGAAGAAGCTTAGCTATCTTTCTCTGAGGGTTTTGTCAGCTCCAGAGATGATTTAATTTAACATAAAATCTTTCATGTTGAATGTTGAAGTTCTTTTTGAGGTTCCAACATGATATGCATAGATCGAGGAGTCATAACAAGTATATAATTGCCTTCTTGACATCTGACTCACAATGCTTACCCCATACTCAGATTCTGTTCCTTATTCCAGTTGACTCACTAGTTGCCTTATGAATTATTTCTGTAAAGTATGAGAAGTAAGAGTGTCTGTTTTGGTTTGAATACTTGGCTTAAGATTTACTTTGCTGAAGTATAGACTTTTATTCAAATTTTAGAAGTTAAGAATTTGGCCTTAAGTTGAAATTTAAGAATTCTTTTAATTTTTTTCTCTCTGAAAGGAAGTATCTTTGCCATTTTAGCAAAGGGGTTTTACAGTCGTGACCTTAAACTTCTCCTCTTTTTCATTCATTCATTCTTCAGAGAACAAATATTTGTTAAGTGCCTACTATATGTGGTGCCGTTTTATATCTGGAGAATATGATGTTGAGTAAAAATAGTCCTGTCCTTCCTCTCATAATCTGATGGGGGTGATAGACATTAATCAATTACTGACTAAAATATGTAATTATAGATTGTGATAAGTGCAATGAAGAAAAAAGTACAAGTTCCTTTGGAAGAGAAAAAAACCAGGGAGACCTAATTCGGATAAGTGATTAAAAAAAGCCTTTCTGAGGAAGTGACATTTAAACTGAGACCTACAGGATAAGGAGTTTAC
Source organism: Paguma larvata (assembly GCA_030068075.1). Taxonomy (NCBI): domain Eukaryota; kingdom Metazoa; phylum Chordata; class Mammalia; order Carnivora; family Viverridae; genus Paguma; species Paguma larvata. Next base: position 63,057,283 of record CM057831.1, on the reverse strand, counting down.
CGGAAGGGAAAGGGGGTGGAAGGATTTCCAGGCAGAGGCAAGAGGTTTTGTGATATCATTTTATAGTACTTATGACCTTTTTAGATGCTTATATAATTAGGTACTAGTCTATGAGCAAGACAGTTTATAGAGCTGTGTTACTGAAAAGATGCATATAAATTACATTTTTATAAATGAATTCCTGAATTCCTGCAGGCTTACATTATACTCACTGTGCTATATCATCTGCATTTGATTGATGTTCAGTTACTTCAATTACTGCTAGATTGATCTTTCTAAAGCACAACTCTGATGATGCTTTCTCCTGCTCAGAAATCTTTACCAGCTCCCCAATTACTCAATAAAGTCCAGACTGTTCAGCTTTATGGTCAAGCTATTCCAAAATGGTCCTAGTCTCAATATCTTCTTTCATCTTTACTCCTCTTTTGGCAGTGTTCCGTGTTAGCCAACAGAATTTCTGGATGAGCATGGATGCTTTCTTATATGTCTACCTTCACTTGTGTGGTTTCTCTTTCCTTGCAATCCATTTACCTCCTTCTAAGATGATGCAAGACGCATGCGTATTTCCAGGCCCGTCGTAAATGTTACCATCTAACTTCAGTGTCTTTCTCTGATCACCCCAGCTGGAAGTCACTTCTTTTTCTTCTCACTTCTTATGCATTTTATTTTTAGTGTTCTTGAGGCACTTCTTCTTACTTTGTTTTGAAGTTGTTTCTAAGCATGTCTTATCTTTCCAGCTAGACTTGTAAGCTTCTTGAGGCCAAAACCTGTGATGGACAAGTCTTTGCTTTACTCACTGTGCCTGATACAGTCCCTTGCAATTGTAGGCTCCAAATAAAACTTTTGGAAGGAATTTATTAAGTTAGTTGTTGGTTGCTAGATTTCCCTTCAAAAGTAGTTAATGATTTCTAAACAGATGCACCAAGGAAATGATATATACAGGAATCCTTTGTAATGTTAGTAATCCTAAATTCAGATTTTCTTACAAAGGGATACTACTTGTTTGGGATGTTTATATGTCTTTTTGCCCATTTCAGTGACATTGACTCACAGAGATTATTTTAGATTCATAAGTGGTGCTGTCATTTCCATTTTTGCCTCCCTTTTGAAGGTTTGCATGCTCATTTAGCCGTAAAAAAGAATGAAAAGAACAAATCGACACCCTCTCTGGTTGTTGATACCCAGCGGGGAGAAATAGATTTGAAAGCATGTCTAGGTAATGTATTTATTTTGATTGTTTTGGGTTTTCCAAGTGAATGTGGCTTTAAATGAGTTTGGAATAGTCCCATATAGAATTTCGTTATTCATTGGTTCATTTGGACCTATACCTCTGGTAAACAACTTCCTATTTCTAACTTTTTATTGAGAAGTTGTGCCCTTCATTTCTGTCTGAATAAACATTTGAACAGCTTTTAGATTGCTCTTCAACATATAACTGTAAGACCATGTCATGCCTTTAGTCGATGAAATCCTTAGAGTATTTTTTTTTAACTGAAATAACATTATCTCAGGCAATATTTAAATATACAGGATGGTGATATATTTCTCATAGAAACATTTGTCTCCAAGAATTAAACAAAACATAGTTGCAGAATAATGTGTAAATGTTTATAATTGACTTAGTATTTGTAATTAACATTATTTTCGCTAGAAGCAATTCTTTGTAAGTCTCAGTTATATTCATTTTGTTTCCCTTTTGTAGGTGGTAGCTTTTTAAAAGAGAAATAAGGAGCGCCTGGGTGGCTCAGTCAGTTAAACGTCCAACTTCAGCTCAGGTCATGATCTCACAGTTCATGAGTTTGAGCCCCGCATCAGGCTTTGAACTGACAGCTCAGAGCCTGGAGCCTGCTTCAGATTCTGTGTCTCCCTCTCTCTGCCCTCCCTGCTCACACTATCTCTGTGTATCTCTCTCAAAAATAAATAAACATTAAAAAAATAAAATAAAAGTGAAATAATTTAGAAATTCTATACTCTTTATGGGGCGTCTGGGTGGCTCGGTCAGTTAAGCGCCCAACTTTGATTCAGGTCATGATCTCGCAGTTCACCAGTTCAAGCCCCACATCAGGCTCTGTGCTGACAGCTCAGAGCCTGGAGGCTGCTTCAGATCTGTGTCTCCCTCTTTCTCTGCCGCTCCCCTGCTCGTACTTTGTCTCTGTCTCCCTCTGTCTCTCAAAAATAAATAAAAACATTAAAAAAATTAAAAAATTAAAGAAATTCTATACCTTTATGATTAGCTTTGTTGTTCTTAAAATTTAACCCTGGAATAGTATATGAGTCAGTATAAATTAATGAGTATATGTGAGTTATCAGAGGGTCTTTTTCCTTGAATGTATTATTTACTTTTCATATAAAATTATAAAAAATTTGAAAAATTTAAAAAGTTATAAAGAAAAATAAAATGTATCCATAATTCCTCTTCAGAAACAAGCATCATACTAGGTATTTGTTAATAAAAATCAGTCCCAGCTACATAACAGTAAAGATTACATATAAATCTGGGTTAAAAAACATGAAAATATGATTTCCTCTCTAGAGGCAGATTTCATATTAGATTGAGTTGGGGACCCTAGATTTTTTCTTTCTTTTTAATTTTTATTTATTTTTGAGTGAGATAGAGACAGAGCCTGAGCACGGAAGGGGAAGGGAAGCCAAAGCAGACTCCAGGCTCTGAGCTGTCAGCACAGACCCCGATGCGAGGCTTGAACTCACCAACTGTGAGATCATGACCTGAGCCGAAGTTGGCTGAAGTCGGATGCTTAACCGACTGAGCCACCAAGGTGCCCTAGGAGGCTCTAAAATGTAAAAAATTTCTTTATGATTGTTTTGACTTGGAAATTGTGAATGACTGTTTAGGAAAGTCACGTGACATGAGCTTTTTTAGCTTTTCTATTTACACTGTTCACATGATACCTTTTCTAAAGTCTAGTCTAATCTAGTCTAGTCTTTTGTAAAGACTATTTGTTATAGTTATTTAGTCCTGCCCTGTGAATTTTAAATACCTTGGTTTATCAACAAATGTGGCCGAGTAAAATAATGGTGTTTTAATCCCCATAGTTAAAAACTATTTATTTTTGAGCTGTTAATCACTGAAGGCATTTGAAAATATATCCATCTGCTAAATTGAGTGACAGTTAAATTGTCAATGTAGTGTCTCTCTTTTGGATTCCTTGGAACCATGGCATAGGGTAAGATCCTTGGTAAACATGTGACTTTCATTTAGTCATATTTGACACCATGGGGAAATCTGACAAATGGCTAAATAAAGATCTTGAGGCTAGACATAGACTCTGTATTAGGCAACATCAAATTGAGAGAGGTAATAAGAAGCCATAAAAACTAAAAGTGAAAACTAAACCATTTTGTTTATTAAGTTTTATTCATTCATTCAGAAATTTGATTTCATTTGTTCGTGTGCATGGTGTTATTTTACGTCAGGGTTTCCCAGTCCTGGATCTATTGGCATTTTGGACTGGATGACTCTTTATTGTGGGATTGTCCTATGCATTGTAAATGTTTAGCAGCATCCTTGGCTTCTACCCTCAGATGCCAGTGGGGCTCCCCCAGTTGTGACTACTAAAAATGTCCCCAGACATTGCCAAATGTCCCCCAGGGGGCAGAAATCATCTCTGGGTGAGAAATACTATTTTAGATGAACATTTTAAAAGCAAATTTATTGAAATATATTTTGAAATATGTTCCATGTAGTTTGCTCTTTCAGTATTTTCCAGGTAGTGCCCCATCTGAAAAAAATGGCTTAAGTGTTAAAATAGAATATGGAACTAGCCATTTTAGCTATAGAAATACCAAAAAACCTTACATCTGAAAACTAACAGTTGATTTAATCATGATTCTATAGCATTTGTGACATCTTGGATCAAAGAATCTACTATTTCTTGATCTTTTGAAAAGGACTCTGGAGCCTAAGTGCAAATTTTTACGAAGAAACCTAATGCCTGTTATTTTTCCTCCTTTAAGAACAATCCTATTCATCTTTTGTTTTAAAGGCTCTGTAACTTATTGGTACTGCATAAAAATTCCATTATTATAGAGACTGTTCTCTGTGCTTCTCTGCTGCATCTTTTTCTGAAGTTATGAGAGCTGTGAAACATATTCTGAAAATTCATTCAAAGCTTTACAACTTATTATATCTAGGAGAGACAGCTTTAGGATGGCTAAGGTTTCTGGTTGAAGTACTTCAAGTCGAAATCCATACTCCATTAGGCTCTCCAACATTGTGACCTTAATTTTCCAGATATTTTGCCCTTTAAATTGAAAGCAGCATTTTAATACTATTCAAATCTTCTGGAGAGGCTTGTAATATCACAGACTTAAGTCGTGAAACATTTTAAACAAATGAAAAGTAAAATAGCAAGTGACTTAGGCCTGTATAATTCTATATATTTTTTATTCCAAAATATACAATGATAGAAAGATATGCATGGAATGTACTTAATGCACTGGAGTTGGTGAAAAAAAAAAAAAGCTATTTAGTAAGAATCGTTCCTACTGTACTGGAGCGGAATTTCTTCCATGGTTTCTTTTCTTGGCATTGCCTAAAGAGTTTCTCATTAGGAATAGTTGTTAAGTTCTCTGAAGTTAGGAAATTTACTTTGTATAAAACTAAGGTCTGGGTGAAATGAAAATCTGCTTGGACAATAGCTACTGAGTTATCTTGCTTCAACAGATAAAGCAGAAAATGTAAAACTGTATTATACCACAGAGTCAAGAAACCGAGAACTATTTAAGAAGAAAAAAAACCCTCTGTGGAAAAGGAGAGATGAAAAGCCTCTTGTTCTTTCATTAGTAAATTAGGTCAGTTTTTAAATAATACGCTTATTGAAAAATGTACACATTTTCCAAGTAATTGATATAATTTAATCCAATTCCTATCTTAAGGTATAAAACTGAATTCTTTAGGGGCCCTTAATTGCTTCGTCTATTTTCCATTGTAAAATGTTGTTTAGAACCTAAATTGATCATATAATCTTTTCTCTAGTTTGTGGCTCACTGAAGGATAATACATTGAATATTCTTTATTAATCTATAGAAGCTTAAAATTTATATTAGTCTATGTTTGTGTATTACTTTAGTTATGAATTAGCTATTAAGGGGATACTATAACCTCCCTAAGTTCCTTTTACACATATATATGTTAGTTAAATGCCAAATAAATCACATGATTATGTTAATGCCAAGTCATTATTGCATGAGTTACTTGTAGGTAGATTTTCCATATCTTTTGTGGTCCTGTTGCAGTCCAAAATTAGAGTAGCTTACTCTTATTGGTATTGATGTTTTATAGGCACTCCCTTGCTTTAGGCTAAAGGTGAAAAGATCCTTGCCTGTTTGTAGGAGGTATAGCCTGTTTTTGGCTGAGAGTTTGGTTCACCTAGTCACTAGGTCAGTGTTTAATTTAATCTCCAGTTGGCCAGTTGTCCTACTCCTTCACCTTGTTCAGTTACACTCTCCCAAATGATTACCCATGGCCTCATCAGACCAGAAAAAGAGACTTATCACTCCTACCGGGAGAAAACTTTTAGGATGTAGCACAGTGTCCCAAGATGGCTCTCAAGCCCTCCTAGAAGACTGGCCTCAATATCAGTATGAGAATGTCTCTTCTATATACTTTGCAAATCATTCAGTAGTAAAATCCTTCTGGCTAGATCTGAAGTTGCTTGTATACGGCTGAACATCAAAGGGAGAACAGATTTTGGACAATTCTTAAACTTACTCCTCCCAGTTTATATCATCAGTATATTTGGAAATATTCATTTTAGCTTTTATGTACTGTTTTCTAGTCAGAATGGTTAGTTGGCCAGACAGCAATAGTTCATTGTCCCAAAGTTACCACCAGAAACCCTTCCTGACTCCTGACTTTCAGGGGCTCTTCTGTTAGGAATTGTATTTCTAGATTTTTCCCCTCTTTAGCACCTTTTGAAAGGAGTAGACATTCTACTCCTTGCTCAAAGTTTGTAGAGACATGCATATATGTGTGTTCATTCGTTCATTCATTCATTCATTCATTCATTTGGCATTTATTGAACACCAGATACTAGTGCAGGACACATCTTGCCTATGTTCTTGAGCAATTAATTTTTCCAGAAAAATTCCAGCTATAGGCTTTTTCCTTAGTGGCAACAAAGTAATCTATAAAATTATATTTATGATTACTAAAATGACAAGATTCAACCTTAATATTTCCCTTAATAGAACATCTCAGCATAGAAATAAAGAACATAAAACCCAATGATATTTTAGTCCTGAAAAATACAATTTAAAAAAACCACTAGTATTTAGATTTAGGCTTAATTTAATTCTAGTTCAATTGTTAAATAATAATAATTTACAGGCAGTGCTGTGTATTTCCTATTATAGCACATAATGAGCCTCACACCACATCATCAGACACATAGTGTCTGATTGTCCTGCTTTTGATGAGGCTAGTACTGATCGGGGGGCTCAGGTGGTTATCAGCTTGATTCCATCCATCATGGAGTCCCCTCAACAACCTTTCTTTTCTTTATTCTTGACGTTCTGAAATTTTATGATTATTGATGTGGATAATTTTTCCTTAATTTTGCTGTGAAATCTGTGGACATTTCCAATTTGGAAATTCATTTAGGAAATTCTTTACTCATGAGAAGTTTATTTGTTTTTTATTTACTTATTTATTTATTTTTTATGAGAAGTTTATTTGTATTATTTCTTTGATAATTTCTTCTCTTCTGTTTTCTCTCTTCTTTTTTGCTTGAACTCATTTAAGTGTTGGACCTCCAGGCCTATCATTTAATTTTCTCATCTATTCACTCTCATTTTCCATCTTTTTATCATTTTGGTCTATTTTCTAAGTCATTTCCCAAGTTTATCTTCTAACTCCTTTAATTTTTTTTTAGATTGTATCTGAATGTTCTTTTGTTGTAGCTTCTTCTTTCATGGAGATGATATCTTTTAACTCTTGGGGAACATTATAGTTTGGCATAATTCTGCCTCCCGTCTTCCATCTGTTTTCTTTGAGTTCTTTCCCCCCTCATTTGTTTTTGTTTTCTTTCACTTTTGTGTCTTTCATAAAATGTCTAGCTATCCTTGCCTGTGTTTTCCTGTTTAAAAATGAGGTATCAAAATTGCATGACAAGCTCTGTGTTGGCTGGTCAAGGCAACCTGGTAAGGATGTAAGCCTTTTTTTTCTGGGGGGCTGCAGGCAAGGAATCCTTGTATGTCAGTATCTGCTCATTGTGTGTGTGGGGGGGGGGCAGTTTCTCCAGTGAGGCAGCTTTATTCTCCCATGTGGTAGCTATAAGCCTGGCTCCCGCCCTCTGGCCCACAAGCAAGGGACGAGCCTGGGGAAACCCAGTATGGTGCTTCACTTTCGATCTCAGATAAACTTGCATCCCAAACCAGAGAAGGCACCTGCCTGGGGAGGGTAACTTCTGGTCTTTCGTAGGTTGGGGAGGAGTAGTAGTCTGGCTATGCAGAATCTAGAGATACTTGTGAAAGTTTTGCATTGACTGGGACAACTCAAATCTGTAAAGTGTTTTAGTAACATTTTAGACAATAAGCCAAATAATTCAATGCCTAGACCATTTAAGTTTCTTGAATTGAGGCCTAGAAGAGAATAGACACTGTGTCCTTTACAGGGATCTTACTAGACACTGGTGACTGGGACTAAAGTGACATCCTCACGCCCAAGCAGTCAGGCAAATTTATCATATTTTTCTGCCTCTTTTGTGTAAAAGAAATAATATTTTTTCTAAAACTTATTGCTATACCAGGTTTAGGGGTGAGTTTCCATACTCTTTCTTTCCTGGATATCTTGCTAAGGTGCTTAGAGGATTCTATTCTCCAGGGAAATATCTGTACTCTTCTCTTTCTCTCTTCCTAAACATTTTATTCAGTATTTTACATTTTTTTCCGAGAGGCCCAGTGTGCAGTGTCCTTTCAAAGGCAACCACTTTCTAGTCCTTGGTCTTAAGATCAATAGGACCATATAGAGACATATTTTTATTTCTGAGTATTGCAGATTGCAGTTCTGTAATAATAGCAATTTCATTTTGGTGGATCAGATGTCACTCAAAACAGTAGAATGCCCAGTGGAACCACAGATCACCTAATTGTTTTCAATGGATGATGATTTAATATGTTACAGAATTGTATATAGCCATTTCTCATGCCTTAGAGCAGTGGCTTTCAAACATTTAAACCCCAATCTCAGTATGAAAAAATTTACGTTGCTACACACACAGACAGACATACATTCACACACATACCTGAAAGCCAGTTTGAAGAAATATTACCTTTATGACAACTGTTAGACTCTCATATTTTCTATTCTATTTAATTTTAGAATGTTGTGCTCCACAAATGACTTACAATTTGTAAATCACTGCAGTTGTAGTTCTTAATATTGGAGGGGGGATAACAGATTGTGGACCTTTTCAGCACTCTGTTGGGAGCAGTGGACTCTCTTCTCAGAAAAATGCACATACACACATTTTTGCATACATTTTCAGTCTTCAGGCATAAACGTGGACTCCTTAGTTCTAAAAGCTTCTATGCTAGATAACATTTGGAATTATCTTGCTTTCCTGACAGATTTCACCCAGCATGCCTGGACAAATATCATCGACTGCACAGCAGATTTTCTGCCCTTCCTCCCTTCCTCTTTCTAAATATTATTAATATGGTTTTGCAGACCAAAGAAAGTATGTGATAAATAAAACTTCCTCTTGCATATCAAGGTTAAAAGTCTCGGCGGAGCCTTATTCTTCCTGGGAATAGAGTGGTCTTTATAGTATTTCGAGTTAGGGCACAAGGACAAACACTTGTATCTGATATGTCTGGAGCCATTGTGTCCTTTACAGGGATCTTCCTTTGCTGGGAACTTAGCCCGTCAGTGCCCTAGCAACCGCAGGCTGATTTCTGACCATCTTCATTTCTGGTGGCGAAACTTATTTATTACCAGTCACCTTCCCCAACTGTTCTTTATAACCGCCATCTGGTAGTTAGAATGGAGCCACGGCTTTGTGGTGTGAACTTCTGCGTCCCCTCCCTTTCACCTTTCATGCTTCTATCCTTCCTCCCACAAATATTTGTTGAGTTCTTTCTATGGACCAGGCTTTGTTAATGTGAAGAATAACAACACAATGGTTGGAAAAACTCCATGTCTGGGTGTGCCCGGCTGACCCTTGCCTTATTCTTCTGTGGTTCATCCTCCTGTGCCACCAATCTTGGACTCCGTGGCAGCCCTGCTCCTTCCTGCTTTACTGGGATTTGGCATTTAACTCTTCCCTGCCCACATCGGAAATTTTCATCTGTAATTTTTCTTCTGCCTAGAACAACAAACAAATACATATATTTTCTTATGCAATTTTTCTTTTGCCTAGTACAACAAATGCATTTTTGCCTTTTAAATAATAAAGTAAATATGCAAATCTTAAAATATTTCTGTTGCTAATATGTTCTGGGTCACTATTTTGGAAATAACATTATGGGAATATGGTATTAATGTGCAAAAATCACTCCCTGAGTTGAGAGTTGGGATCTGTGAAAGATGTCTTAATAATGGGGGCATTTTCAGCTGATAAAATATGGGCTCATAGCATTTGAAATATTATTAGTATTCTTTCAAGAGCAGACATCAATCTCAGAAATCTTGTGTACAAACATGACAAAATTGGTCTGTATTACACTCTGATAAAATCACAAAATGATTTTATTTTCTTCACTTTCTTATGAATGTGAAATATTTGCATAGTATTACAATAACTTCCACAGCAGTTGGAATGCAATCTGATACATTGTTAATGGTGTGGTTAAAAATGTGTGCATTACATCCATATTTTGTGGTAGTTTTCCAATAGTTTTTTGAAAAAATTCTTAAACCTTGCATGTTTTACAATCAGGCTCGGCAAACAGACACCATCCCCACTGCAAGTTGCTTCTTTCAGTGCCCATGGTACACATCTCTAATCGATCACAACATTTTTCTCGCTGAGCTTGGACAGTCTTACATTCCCTTCAACATAGTGATCCAGGTTGTTGCTGAGTCCGTGAAAATAGCACGCGAGATGAAAGCTATTTGTCCGATCAGTTTTTGCACCTGAACTCGCAATCAGCAGAGGATACCAAAATGTCTGCTGAAGGCAAAGGTTGGCAAATTAGGGCGTGGGGCCAAAGGCCCAGAATAGTAAGCATTTTAGGCCTTGTGTGTCATATAGTCTCTATTGCCACTGTGGTGCCAAAGCAGACATAGACAGCATGTGAATGAAGGAGTATGGCTATATTCTAGTAGAACTTTATTCATAGGAATGGGCAGTGGGCCAGATTTGTCCAACAAGTCATAGCTTGCTAGCCTCTTGGTTTAAATTGCTGCCGCTCAGAGTATACTCTGTGGCCAAGAGGTGTCGACATGATCTGTACCCTTGTTGGAAATGTGGGTCCTCGTTCTGCGCTTTAGACTTGCCGAATCCGAATCTGTGGGGACAGGACCCAGGAATCTGCATGTTACTAGCTGGCAAGGTGATTCTGATGCCCACTGAAGTTCGAGAGCCCCTACTTCAAATAACATGGCACTTTTCTTCTTTAAATGCTTCATAGAACTCAGCTGTGAAACTACCTCATGCATTTATTTAGCAGGTCTTTAACTACTCTCCCTGTCTCTTCTATGGCATTTGATCTATTCCAGCTTTCCACTTATTGGGTTATTTTTGGGAGTTCACATTTTTTAAGAAAGTGATGTTTCCTCTAGGCTTCAAATTTGTTTTTTTGGTGGTTTTAAAACATTTCTGTAAAACTTTTGACATTCCTATCAAGATGTGGATTTCCGTTCACTCCGCTTGGAACTAGGCAGGCTTATGACTGCTGCAGCCAATAGAATGATGCTATGTAACTTCCAAGGCTGGTGCAGCTTTTACCCAGTTCTTGGAGGCGCTCACTGGGGGGAGGTCTGCTGCCATGTAAGAAGTCTGAGTACTCTGACGCCACCAAGCTGGAGAGGCCATGTGTAAGCTCCCAGCGGTCAGCTAGCACAGTTGAGTGAGCCACCTTGGACACACAATCTAACTGAACCTCCAGATGACTGCAACCCTGCTGGCGTCTCAGTGAAGTCATGTGAAAAGATATTAGCCCAGATGAGCCCTTCTTGACTTCTTGACTGATCAAATCTGTGAGCATAATATTTGTTGTTTTAAGCCACTAAGTTCTGGGGTAGTTCGTTATGCAGCAGTTGTAACTGGGAAAGTTACCCTATTGTCTTATAATTATATTCGTGGCTCTCTTATCTGTGCTTATGATTTCTTTCATACTCCTAATCTTATATATATTTTATTCTCAATTTTCTTTAATTAGAGTTGAAGGGATTTTATCTGTTTTATTAATCATGTCAAAAAACAGGTTTTTACATTTTGTATTCTACCATTTGAGATATTTCTGTTTCATTAACTGAAGCTTTACCTTTATTCATTTTTTTTCTTCCTACTTTCTGTTTATTTAATTGTTCTTTTCCTAGTTGCTAAAGGTGAGTACTAGGTTAACTTCCTTTTTCATTTTTCTTCTATCATAAGAAGTATATCAGAAGCTAGAAGATTTTTTTTTTCTGAGTATAATTGTCACTGTGTCCCATAAGTTTGGTAGGAAATATTTACCTCTTTATAGTTTTCTAGAGAGTTTATAATATAAATTTTGATTTTCTTTCTATCAAAGCATTTTGGAAAGTGTTTCCAAATTTCTAAGTAGTTAAGTTTTTCTTATTTCTGGGGTAGAGGGATGATCTTCTATTTTTCCATCCATATTTTGTGGCAGTTTTCCAATAGTTTTTTGGAATAAGTACATATTTCTCTATTACAAGAAATAAGTACACATTTCTCTACTACAAGAAAACAAAATTTCAACAAATTTCCCTCCCAAGACCCTTTCTTCTTCCCTTACCAGTAAGGTTGTTTCATGCTTTGGAGTGCTTTTATTTCCTGACTCAAGCACATGAATGCTTTAAATACTTTCACTTCCACTGTCTCCCTGTGCCTGACCTTCACAAACCTAAGCCTTTTTTTCCATAGTAGTTTAGTAATATTTGTTTCAGACAGTGATTAGGTTTTACTCATTAATTGCCTATGATAGTGTATGTTCTCATTTCATTTCAAGGAACTGTGTGATGCTCCCCCCATTTTTCTCTCCATAGATGCAAAGGCTTTCTTCAAACCTAAGGCATAGGAAGTACTTAGCATACTTTTTCAGCCCCCACTCCCACCAGCCTCAAGACCTACTGGAAATGCCTATTAAGTAATACACTTATTTTAATTCTACCCCTAATTTATTTGGGTATACTTTCACAACCTAAATATTTTGTTTAGAGTGTTGATTTCATTGAAAAGTTTGGAAAGAAATATTGCTCAACACATACAAAGATGCAGGATGGAAATCGACTATAGTTATATGGAAGATTTTCATTAAAAGTATCTCTTCCTAGATATTTCTAAAAGATAAACATTTAATAACTGAACCCTTATCCTTTAAGTGAGAAGTATACTTAACGTAGATCAGATTATACCATCTACTGTTTGAATATGTTGTAGTAAGTGGCATTTAGAATTGTTTGGGATCTTGATGGTCATTCGTTTTAAGCTCATATTTAGGGAGAAATCCATTCTCCACATTTCCCAACTCCTGTGTAGTAACTTCTGCTCTTTTATGGAATTAAATGGATTTCTTTCCTGCTTCCTTGGGCTAACATGCTTTCCCATGCCTTATAATATTTTTCCTTAAGTAACCTGTTGAGACATTTTGTTTTTCAATTTCAAAGGTATATCAACTAATTTTTAATTAAACATGATCTAAACTTTGGTAAAACAAAATTTGGGATTGATAATTTAGCATTTTTTTAATACCCAATTTGGAAAAGCTTGCTCTTTTATCTTATATTTTATACCTTTGTTTTTTTCTGCCTTGCAACAAAATTATTTGTATTTACGCCATATTATTTCCTTTAAGATTGAAAGGGTCAAGGACCTTACTACTTGTTTCTTTCATAGGGCCCATAATTCCTTGCACATAGTAGGAACTTGATGAATGTTATTAAATAAATGGCTGAATAAATACTTGTGATTGCTATTGTGATAATAATAAAGTGATTTTAGTAATAGTTCTACACATTGACCATGTAACTTTAGAGCAAAATCATTTTCTGTATCTAATCAAAATACAAATATAGTACATAGTATTTATACACAGAATGATAAATTTTGAGAGACCTGTTGTATATGGATCTCAAAGTCTTTAGATACTTTTTTAAATTTATTTAAATCCAAGTTAGTTAACATACAGTGTAATAATGATTTCAGGAATAGAATTTACTGATTCATCACTTATATATAACACCCAGTGCTCATCCCAACAAGTGCCCTCCTTAATATTTGTTGCCCATTTAGCCCATCCCCCACTCAACACCCCACTAGCAACCCTCAGTTTGTTCTCTGTATTTAAGAGTCTCTTACAGTTTGTCTCCCTCTCTCTTTTTATCTTATTTTTGCTTTCCCCTCCCCTATGTTCATTTGCTTTTTCTTAAATTCCATATATGAGTGAAATCATATATATGTCTTTCTCTGATTGACTTATTTCGCTTAGCACCATACATGCTAGTTCCATGCACGTTGTTGAAAATGGCAAGATTTCATTCTTTCTGATTGACGAGTAATATTCCAGTGTTTATATATACCACAACTTCTTTATCCATTCATCAGTTAATGGACATTTGGTCTCTTTCCATATGTCAATAGTGCTGCTGTGATCATGGGGTGCATATGCCCCTTCGAATCAGCACACCTGTATCCCTCGGATAAATACCTAGTCATGCAATTGCTGGTCCTAGGGTAGTTCTGTTTTTAATTTTTTGAGGAATCTCCATACTGTTTTCCAGAGGGGTTGCACCAGTTTGCATTCCCACCAACATTCCAAAAGAGATCCTTTCTCCGCATCCTCGCCAACATCTATTGTTGCCTGAGTTATTAATTTTAGCCATTCTGACTGGTGTGAGGTGGTATCTCATTGTGGTTTTGATTTGTATTTCCCTGATGATGAGTGATGTTGAGCATGTTTTCAGGTGTCAGTTGGCCATCTGGATGTCTTCTTTGGAGAAGTGTCTGTTCATGTCTTTGGCCCATTTCTTCACTGGATTATTTGTTTTTTGGATGTTGAGTTTGATAAGTTCTGCATAGATTTTGGATACTAACCCTTTATCTGATATGTTATTTGCAAATATCTTCTCCCATTCTGTCATTGCCTTTTAGATTTGCTGATTGTTTCTTTCACTGTGCAGAAGGTTTTTATGTTTATGGGATCCCAATAGTTCATTTTTATGTTTATGTTATGGGATCCCAATAGTTCATTTTTGCTTTTGTTTCCTTTGCCTTGGGAGGCATGTTAAGTAAGAAGTTGCTGTGGCTGAGGTTTTTGCCTATTTTCTCCTCTAGGATTTAAAAAAAAATTTTTTTTAATGTTTATTTACTTTTGACAGAGAGACAGAGTGTGAGCAGGGGAGGGGCAGAGAAAGAGGGAAACACAGAATCTGAAGCAAGCTCCAGGCCCGGAGCTGTCAGCAGAGCCCGACGCGGGGCTTGAACCCACAAACCGTGACATCATGACCTGAGCCCAAGTCGATGCTTAACCGACTGAGCCACCCAGGCGCCCCTCTCCTCTAGGATTTTGATGGCTTCTTGTCTAACATCTTTCATCCATTTTGAGTTTATTTTTGTGTATGGTGTAAGAAAGTGGTCCAGTTTCATTTTCTGTCCAGTTTTCCCAGAACCATTTGCTGAAGAGACTTTTTTTCCATTGGATATTCTTTCCTGCTTTGTCAAAAATTAGTTGGCCATACATTTGTGGGTCCGTTTCTGGGCTGTCTACTCTTTTCCATTGATCTATGTGTCTGTTTTTGTGCCAGTACCATATTGTCTTCATGATTACAGCTTTGTAATACAGCTTGAAGTCCAGAATTGTGATGCCTCCAGCATTGGTTGTTTTTTTTTTCTTCAACATTACTTTAGTTATTCAGATTCTTTTCTGGCTCCGTACAAATTTTAGAACTCTTTGTTCTAGCTCTGTGAAGAATTCTGTTGTTATTTAAATAAGGACTGCATTGAATGTGTAGATTACTTTGGGTAGTATAGACGTTTTAACAATATTTGTGCTTCCAATCCATGAGCATGAAATATTTTTTCCATTTTTTTGTATGTTTTCTTCAATTTCTTTCATAGGCTTTCTGTAGTTTTCAATGTACAGATCTTTCACCACTTTGGTTAGGTTTATCCTAGGTATCTTGTGCCTTTTGGTGAAATTGTAAATGGGATAAATTCTTTGATTTCTCTTTCTGCTGCTTCATTATTGGTGTATAGAAATGAAACTGATTTCTATCCATTGACTTTATATCCTGTGACTTTGCTGAATTCATAGATCATTTCTAGAAGTTTTTTGGTGTAATCATTTGGGTTTCCGATGTAGAGTATCATGACATCTGCAAAGAGTGAAAGTTTGACTCTTTCCTTGCCAATTTGGATGCCTTTTATTTCTTTTTGTTGTCTGACTGCTGAGGCAAGGACTTCCGACACTATGTTGAAGAACAGTGGTGAGAGTGGAAAATCCCTGTTGTGTTCCTGACCTTAGGGGGAAAGCTCTCAGTTTTTCCCCATTGAGGATGATACTAGCTGTGGGTTTTTCGTATATGGTCTTTATGATCTTGAGGTATGATCCTTCTATCCCAGTTTTCTTGAGGTATTTATTAAGAAAGAATGCCACATTTTGTCAAATGATTTTTCTGCATCTATTGAGAGGATCATGTGGTTCTTATCCTTTCTTTTATTAATGAGTTGTATCACATTGATTGATTTGTAGATTTTGAACCAACCCTGCATCCCAGGAATAAATCCTATTTGATTATGGTGAATAATTCTTTTTTAATGTATTGTTGCGTCCAGTTTGCTAGTCTCTTGTTGAGCAGTTTTGTATCCATATTCATCAGGGAAATTGGTCTGTAGTTCTCCTTTTTAGTGGGGTCTTTGTCTGTTTTGGAATCAAGGTAATGCTGGCCCCGTAGAATGTGTTTGGAAGTTTTCATTCTATTTCTATTTTTTGGAAAATCTGCATCTATTGACAGGATCATATGGTTCTTATCTTTTCTTTTGTTAATGTGATGTATCACATTGATTGATTTGCAAATATTGAATCATCCCTACAACCCAAGAATGAATCCTACTTGATCATGATGAATAATTCTTTTTATATGCTGTTGAATTCGATTTGCTAATATCTTGTTGAGAATTTTTGCATCCATATTCGTCAAGGATATTGGCCTATAGTTCTCTTTTTTTTGCTGGGTCTCTATCTGGTTTGGGACTCAAAGTGATTCTATGAAGCTTGCTTCATAGAATGAGTCTGGAAGTTTTCCTTCCATCTCAATTTGTTGGAACAGCTTGAGAATGATAGGTATTAACTCTGTTTTAAATGTCTGGTAGAATTCCCCAGGGAAGCCATTCTTCCTTGGTCCAGGATTCTTATTTGTTGGGAGATTTCTGATAACCGATTTAATTTCTTCACTAGTTATGGATCTGTTCAAGTTTTTTATTTCTTCCTGTTTGAGTTTTGGTAGTGTGTGGCAGTTTAGAAATTTGTCCATTTCTTCCAGGTTGATGGCATATAATTTTTCATAGTATTTCCTGATAATTGCTTGTATTTTTGAGGGATTGGTTGTAATCACTCCCTTTCCATTCGTGATTTTATCTATTTGGGTCCTCTCTCTTTTCTTTTCGAGAAGCCTGGCTAGAGGTTATCAATTTTGTTTATTTTTTTCAAAAAAACAGCTCTTGGTTTCATTGATCTGTTCTACTATTTTCTCGGTTTCTATATTATTAATATCTGCCCTGGTTTTTGTTATTTCTCTTCTTCTGCTGGGTTTGGGTGTCTTTGCTGTTCTGCTTCTAGTTCCTTTAGGTGTGCTGTTAGATTTTGTATTCGTGATTTTTCTTGTTTCTTGAGGGTAGGCCTGGATTGCAATGTATTTTCCTCTTAGGACTGCCTTTGCTGCATCCCAAAGGGTTTGGATTGCTAATTTTCATTTTCATTTGTTTCCATATATTTTATGATTTCTTCTCTAATTGCCTGTTGACCATTCGTTCTTTAGTAGGATGTTCTTTAGCCTCCATGCTTTTGGGGATTTTCCAGAGTTTTTCCTGTGGTTGATTTCAAGTTTCATAGCATTGTGATCTGAAATTGTGCATGGCATGATCTCACTTCTTTTATATTTAATGAGCGCTTCTTTGTGCCCCAGTATGTGTTCTATCTTAGAGAATGTTCCATGTGCATTTGAGAAGAATGTGAATTCCATTGCTTCTGGGTGTGGAGCCCTGAATATATCTGTCAAGCCCATCTCTTCCAATGTGTCATTCAGGGCCATTGTTTCTTTAGTGATTCTTTGTCTAGTTGATCTATCCATTGCTGTAAGTGGAGTATTAAAGTCTCCTGAAATTAGCACATTTTTATCAATAAGTTTGCTTATGTTCATAATTAATTGTTTTACAAATTTGGATGCCCCCGAATTCGATGCGTAGACATTTATAATTGTTAGCTCTTCCTGATGATAGTCCCTGTGATTATTATATGATACCCTTCTTCATCTCTTGTGACAGCCTTCACTTTTAAGTCTAGTTTGTCTGATATAAGTGTGGCTACTCTGGCTTTCTTTTGTCTTCCAGTAGCATGGCAGATAGTTCTCCATCCCCTCACTTTCAATCTGAAGGTGTCCTTAGGTCTAAAATGATTCTCTTGTAGACAGCAAATAGATGGGTATTGTTTTTTAATCCATTCTGATTCCCTATGTCTTTTGATTAGAGCATTTAGTTCATTTATATTCAGTGTTAATATTAAAAAATATGGGTTTAGAGTCACTGTGTTATCTGTAGGTTCATGCTTGTAAGGATGTCTCTGGTACTTTGTGTTCCTTCATAGAGTCCCCCTCAGGATCTCTTGTAAAGCTGGTTTATTTGTGATGAATTCCTTCAGGTTTTGTTTGTTTGGGAAAACCTTTATCTCTCCTTCCATTCTGAATGATAGGCTGGCCGGATAAAGGATTCTTGGCTACATATCTTTCCTGTTCATCACATTGAAGACTTCCTGCCATTCCTTTCTGGCCTGCCAAGTTTCTGTAGATAGATCTGCTACTACACTTATGTGTCTACCTTTGTATGTTAAGGCCTGTTTATCCCTAGCTGCTTTCAGAAATCTCTCTTTATCCTTGTATTTTGCCAGTTTCATTATGATGTATCGTGCAGAAGATCAGTTCAAGTTATGTCTGAAGGGAGATCTCTGTGCCTCTTGGATTTCAATGCCTGTTTCCTTCCCCAGGTTGGGGACGTTCTCAGCAATGATTTGTTCAAGTATCCCTTCAGCTCCTTTCTTGTTCTCTTCTTCTTCTGGAATTCCTATGATACGGATGTTGTCCTGTTTGACTGCATCGCTCAGCTCTCGAATTCTCCTTTCCTTTTCCTGGATCAGATTATCTCTCTTTTTCTCGGCTTCCTCTTTTTCCATAATTTTATCTTCTAATTCACCAATCCGTGCTATGGCCACCTCCAATTTGTTTTGCACCTCATTTATAGCGTTTTTAAAATTCATCCTGGCCATTTTTAAGGTCCTTGATCTCTGCCACGATGGATTCTCTGCTGTCTTCTTTGCTTTTTTCAAGCCCAAAGATTAAGTTTATGACTGTCATTTTATATTCGTGTTCAGTTATGTTGCTTATATCTGTTTTGATCAATTCTTGAGCTGTAACTACTTTCTGTAATTTCTTTTGAGGAGAATTTTTCTGTTTCATCATTTTGGCTAGTTTTCTGCCCCTTATAAGTTTTAAAAGCTTGTTATGTGGTCTGCCTCTGCAGGTACTGCTATATTAATGGGGACTTATATACTGTTCAGGGTCTGGCCTTTTGGGAGGTGTTTTTTAGAGAGTGTTGCTTGCTCTCTGTTGTTTTGACTTTGGTTGTCCTCCACAGCTGTGCTTTGGTTTGTTCCCTGAGGTAGCCCTGGAAAGGAAAACAGACAGACAGATAAACAGGAAACAAAAACACACAAACGCACTGACAAATAAAACAGGCAAGCAGATCAAAACAGAAAAAAGATTAACAGACGACACTCTGAAGGCATACAACCTGAAATACCAGCTACAAGTTAAGGTCAGGGTGTGTGAGGTGCTGATGGAAGAGCATATACAGAGAGGGTAATGACAGGCGCAGGGAGAAAGGGAAAATGAGCTTTGACCAGGTAGAGAGACTGAAAGGCTTAATCCAGAGAGAGAGAAATGAGAGTAAGGAAATAGATGAGGAAAAAGAAATGAAGATAAAGTTACCCAGAGGAACTATATGGCCTGATTATTCCAGAGAGAGAGAGATAGGAAAGTAAAGAAGGAGGTGTAGAACATGCACTGAGAGAATGGGTTAAATGTCTGTTTAAGCAAACCAATACCCCAAGTAACCAGCCTAGAGGAAGGGAGCGATAAGAAGGAGAAAAGGGAGAATATATCTGAATAACAAGAATTGACCTGGAGTTCATCCAGGCAATGCTGCAGTGCTTGTTTCACAGCGTCTATCTGGCTCCGGTAGAAAAGCGGCTCTCCTGCGAGGAGGGGCGTGGCTTGGTGTAGGCGGTCCCGCCTCCACTACGGCCTGGAGGACCAATCCCTGAGGTCTCCCATTGCTGGTTTGGGGGACAAAAATGGCATCCCCCCAGTCCCTTCTTCACGGATCAGGAGTCCCAATCATCCCTTTGTCTCCGTCTTCACTCTGCCAGGGACACAGGCACAGTGGGATTTGTTGTGCAGTCCCATGTCCTATGCTTATCTGAGTTTTTAAACTCGTTCTGACCCCTATGCCCAGTTTCCCTTGTGTAGATTGCATTCCTGGCTTAACACCGATCTGGAGGTGACTCCCTGCCTCCCAGTTATGTGGTCTGGGCCACTGTGGGCCCCAGTCCGAAAAAAGCCCTGGAGTTAGAAATGGGACTTCTCTTCAAAAGCCCCGCAGTTAGGGACTGGATGATAGGCTCCTTCTCCATCCCCATCGAGGTTTTTCTCTTGTCCAGATACAGTCCTACGCTTCCCCAGCCTCTTTTTCTCTTCCCTTTGTCTTTCCACAGAAGGGACTCCCTCCCCTCCGTACCTCCGTGGTACATTTTATCTCCCCCAGTTTGCACTCACACACTTATTTAGGTGCTTCCTGGATTTCACATTTTCTTCCTTGTAAACTCCGACTCATTTCCTTCCAGACTCCTGAGGTTGAGAGTCCTTTGGCTTCAGTCCTTCTTCGTTTGAGAGACTTGGGAAGACTGGGTACCCCTATGTCTCCACCATGTTGGCCCCCTCTTCTCAGCTTGTAGCTTTTAATACATAAACATCAGTCTAGCATGAGTTTGGGTATAGACTGCTTTATACCCAACTTCAAACTCACTAGAGCAACTCTCAAGAAAAAAGTACAAAGAAAAACCACTATACGCTGCCTGCTATTTTTTAAATGATCCTCCTTGTTGATTTTCTGCTTAGATGATCTGTCATTGCTGTAAGTGGGGTATCGAAGTCCCCTACTATTATGGTATTATTTTCAATGAGTTTCCTTATGTTCGTTATTAATCGATTTTATATCTGAGTGTTTCGACATTGGGAGCATATATATATATATATGTATGTATATATATGTATATATATACATATATACATACATATATACACATATGCATACATATATACATACATATATATTTACAATTGTTAGATCTTCTTGGTGGATAGACCTCTTAATTATGATATAATGTCCTTCTTCATTTCTTGTTACAGTCTTTATTGTAAAATCTAGTTTGTCTGATATATGTATGGCCACTCCAGCTTTCTTTTGATGACTGTTAGCATAATAGATGGTTCTCCCTCCCCTTACTTTCAATCTGCAGGTGTCTTTAGGTCTAAAATGAGTCTATTTTAAGCAGCATATAGATGAGTCTTGTTTGGGGCACCTGGGTGGCTCAGTCAGTCAAGCATCCAACTTTGGCTCAGATCTTGATCTTGCAATTCATGAGTTTGTGCCTCATGTTGGACTCTGTGCTGACAACTCAGAGCCTGGGGCCTGCTTGGGATTTTGTGTCTTCCTCTCTTTCTGCCCTTCTACCACTCGTGCTCTGTTTCTGTCTCTCTCTCAAAAATAAATAAAAATATTAAAAATATAGATGGGTCTTGTTTTCTTATCCATTCTGATACCCTGTATCTTTGATTAGAGAATTTAGTCCATTTGTATTTAAGATGAATACAGAAAGATATGAATTTAGTGCCATTGTGTTGCCTGTAGAGAGTTGGTGTTTCTGGTGATGTTCTCTGGTCCTTTCTAGTCTTTGTTGGTTTTGTTTTGATTTGCTTTGTTTTTTCTTTTCTCCACTCAAAGCGCCACCCCCCCCTTAACCTTTCTCACAGTGGTGGTTTAGTGTCATGAACTCCTTTAGTTTTTGTTTGCCTGGGGAACTCTCTTTATCTCTCCTTCTATTTTGAATGACAGTCTTGCTGGATAAAGAATTCTTGGCTGCATATTTTTTTCTGATTCGGCACATTGAATATTTCCTGCCACTCCTTTCTGCCTGCAAATTTTCTGTGGATAGGTCTGCTGTGAATCTGATCTGTCTTCTCTGTTAAGTTAAGGACTTTTTTTTCCCTTAATGCTTTCATAATCTTTCCTTGTCTGTGTATTTTGTGAATTTGACTATGATGTACCTTATTGATGGTTGTTTTTTGTTGAATCTAATAGGAGTTCTCTGTGCTTCTTGAATTTTGATATTTGTGTCCTTCCCCTGATTAGGAAAGTTTTCCACTATAATTTGCTCACATAACCTTTTTGCCTGTTTTTTTCTCTCTTCATCTTCTGGGACTCCTATGATTCAGATATTACTCCTTTTTGTTTTTTTATTATATTTTTTAATATTTATTTATTTTTGAGACAGAGAGAGACAAAGCATGAGCGGGGGAGGGGCAGAGAGAGAGGGAGATACAGAATCCGAAGCAGGCTCCAGGCTCTGAGCTGTCAGCACAGAGCCCGACGCGGGGCTTGAACTCACAAACCGCGAGATCATGACCTGAGCCGAAGTCGGACGCTCAACCGACTGAGCCACCTAGGCGCCCCGATATTACTCCTTTTTAATAAGTCATTGAGTTCTCTAAGTATTGTATCCTTATCTTTTGCCTTGTTTCCCTCTTTTTTTCTGATTCCTTATTCTCCAAAATTTTGTCTTCTGTATCACTGATTCACTGCTGTGTTTCATCCATCCTTGCTGTCGTGGCATCCATTTGAGATTGCATCTCAGTTGTAGCATTTTAAATTTCAGCCTGACTAGATTTTATGTCTTTTATCTCCACAGAAAGGTATTCTAGGGATTCTCTGGTGCCTTCTATGGTTTTTCAACCCTAGCTAGTATTCTTATTATCTTGGTTCTAAATTCTAGTTTAGACCTCTTGCTCCTATCTGTGTTAAGTACCTGGCTGTCATTTCTTCCTGTTCTTTCTTTTGGGTGAATTTCTTCTTGTTGTCATTTTGGAGGAAGAAAAAAATTAATAAAATGAAAAATAAAAATTATAAAATTCAAAACAAAACAAAAAAATCAAATAAAGGAAACTAGATCCTAGGTGTGTTTCAGTCTGCTTGTTGAAAGAAGCTTGATAAAATAGAGAAAAAAGGGAAAGGAAAGAAAAAAAAAGGTAAGAAAAAATTAAAACCAAATATATATATATAACAAAGTCAAATAAAATAAAGAAAATGAAATAGAATTAAAAAATTAAGAAGGTAAAGTAAAAAAAAATAAAAAACTTTTATTTAAAAATAAATAAAGAATGGAAAAATAAAAACAATATAAGCAAAAACAGAAGCAAAGAAAAGGAACTAATAAATGAATCAGCAAATAGAATGAAACCCGAATAAAGTTATATCCAGTTTCCCCTAGAACTGAAACTATGAAGCATTCTATAGTCTGTACACTAAGCAGGTGGAGGGACTTGTGCTAATCTGGGAGATGTGCTTGGAGAGCACAGTTGGGCAGGCTGGGTGTAATGGCTCTGTTCTCCCCTAGGTGGCACTGTGTAGCTTACTGGGGTGGATCAGTGTAATACACATGTCTGTACATGCACACGTGCGTGTGCACAGGAGATATGAAAATGACTACCCTGCTCCCTAATTTCTAGTGAAGGAACTTCATGCTGTCATCAACCTATGATCAACCACCCCTCGTTTGTCTCAGTCTTCCATCCACTCCCTGCCTCTACCTTGCTCATTTCCAAACTGTCCACCTGCCAGGCGGCACCTCCCTCCAGAGTTTTATCTCAGATGAGGTTGTGTTTCAAAATCCCACACTACAGAGACTCCTGTGGCTTGGACTCCCACTGAGTCTCTGGGGGAGGGTCTTGCTGAGCAATGGCCAGCTGCTGACTGGGCCCCAGGAAACGTTCGTGCATTCATGCAGTGGCAAATTAGACATTATGGCAAACTGTAACACAAACACACAGCTGGTGCCAGGTTTTGTGGCACTCTGGTTTGTCCCAATACCAGCAAACATGGCCGTTCTTTGGGGTCTGCTGGGATCTTTGCCTGTGGGGAGGCCATTTGTCTTCTACCAATTGTACTCCAAGCAGGGGAACCACTTCTCTCTGTGTGGCACATGGACCTCTGAGACCACACTGCCTGCTCCAAGAGATTCACCCTTTTTCTGCACTGGAATACTGCCAGGCACTGAGCTCTGGAACTTCACTCAAAGTCTTTAGATACTTGATAGTTCTTTCACTATCTGGGAATGGCAAAATCAATGAGTTAAGCAGTAATTTAGCTATTCAGTGCAGATGAAATATGTAATGTGATATAAAACTCTCTCTTCTTTTGCCTCTCCAAAGCATTTAGAGTAGATTTTGTCCAAGTTTTGATGATGGTTACCAATGCCATACAGTATTGGGGAAATTATATGACAGACATAGGGCAAAACTGGGGACTGGGGAGCACTTGGGCACCTTAGAAATCTGAACAGAGGTAGAGGCAAGCACTTTGGACAATAAGTAGATGTAGTGACTGGACACTGGGGATTCCATGGGGTTGGCTGCTCATTCCAGAGGAAGAGAGCCAACAAGGACAAGAGAAACAATAGTATCTAAGCAACAAACCAGATAACTTTCAGGTTTATGTCTAAGTGTCGCTGTTAGTTGGTGTATTGAATATTTTAGTAGTTTGTCTTCCACTCAGACTAGGTAAATACTAGTAAAAATTTAGGAAACCAACTATGACCAATTCTTTTTTTTGTAGTTTTATGGTTTTATTAATACAAATATGATATACACATGTGATATGCATGTGTCTAAGTGTTGCTGTTAGTTGATGTATCAAATATTTTAGTAGTTTGTCTTCTACTCAGACTGGGAAAATACTAGTAAAAAGGAAACCAACTATGACCAATTCTCTTTTTTTTTTTAGTTTTATGGTTTTATTAATACAAATATGATATGCACATAAACTGTCTTTTCATTTCCTTCACGGTGCAGCCCAGCATTGGGATTGGTGACTCTGATGGCCAGCTGGGTTGCTCTTTCCACTATGGCTTTGCTGTTCTTGGAGGAGAAATTGTGAGCAGTTACTGCACAGTAAGATTTGTTGCACATCAGCAGCACTTCAGGCTCTTTGATGTTATGTACTAGGAACTTCTAGAAGCCACTGGGCAACATGTGCTTTGTTTTCTTTTTGCTCCTGTAACCAATGTTGGGCATCAGATTCTAGCCTTTGAATCTTCTGTATGCCCTATTGTCCATGCCTCTGGGTTTCCACCAGTTGCACTTAATTTTAACGTATCATTCTGATTGGTTTTGGATAAACTTCTTGGTCCCCTTTTAACAATCTTGGGATTCACCAGAGGTCTGAGGGCAGCTGAATAGGAGATGGCTACCACCTCTGCAGGCAGTGCCAAGGAAAAGAATTATGACCAGTTCCTGGTTCTTATAGTTTGAATTTTCATTTATGTCTATAGTTGTATGCAGTGGAACCAGGATACCCTAATCAAAATTATTAACTTTTTTCCTGTGTTTCCACAATATCTACCTCTTTTGAGCACTTAATTGTTCTTCCTTGTGTTAATGTTACTTGGTCACATATCCAGATTGGCATTTTACAATACCAATTTGGTCAAACTTGGGAACATGACCATTACTGGGTAGCGAAATCAATTTAGTGGAGTGGTGGTAGGGTGTTGTGATAAGAATATTTTTTAAATGGGAATAGAATAGATAGGAATAGCAAATACAGTATATTATAAATACTAAGAATATTTTTATGAAATACATATTTCAGCATACATATATACATGTATATATGCAAATATTTATATTTGTATACAAATATTTATTATACATAATTATATATTACATATATATTGTAATATATATTTTGTATAAAATTTTAGATAAGGTAAAGCCCATTTGAGAAATACTTGAATAGACTAAAAAATTCTTATAATAGGAGTGTGATTGATCTTTGCATTCTTCAGTTAATTTTATATTATATGTACTTTCTAAATGCTCCTGGAATTATTATGGTATTTGTCTCAGTAGTCACTGTGTTAACAAAAAAGGACTTGTTTACCCAATCAGTTTCTGATTGGGCTTATGTGGATATAGAGAGTTTTCATCAGAGGTGCCTTTAAGTCTGTCTACCAGCCATTATTTAGTCTTCTTTAGTTAGATGGGTTCGACAAGGGTATACACTATCTTTTCTCCTTCACCTTTACCTTTACCACAAGTTTCATCAAAGAATCTTTGCTGGGGCATAATGTGAGGCGTGTGGTCATGATTTAGACTCATTTCAGCTTCCATTATCCCACAGTGTGTACTGAGTGCTTACAGCTTATTACTTATACTGGCCTCAGGCTAGTCACTTCATTTTTGAAGGATAGTTTTTGCTGGATTTAGAAACATTGGTTGACAGATTTTTTTAAATATTTATTCATTTCTGAGAGATGGAGAGAGACAGAGCACAAGTGGGGGAGTGGCAGAGAGCGAGGGAGACACAGAATCCAAAGTAGGCTCCAGGCTCTGAGCTGTCAGCACAGAGCCCGACACAGGGCTCGAACTCACAAACTGTGAGATCATGACCTGAGCTGAAGTCAGACGTTTAACCAACTGAGCCACCCATGCGCCCCTGATTTCATGATTTCTGATGAGAATTCAGCTATTAATTACACTGAACATCCTTTCAATGTAATAAATCACTCCTCTCTTACTGCTTTTTAAGATTCTCCTTGTCTTTTTCTTTTGACAGTTTGATTAATATGTGGCCAGGTGTGGATCTTTTTGAAGTTATCCTACTTAGAGATTTTTGAGCTTGTTGGATATGGAGATTAATGTTTTTCATCAAATTTGAAAGTTTTTGGCCATTATTTCTTCAAATATTTTTTTTCTGAGATTCTCATTATTCATATATTGGTACTTTTGACGGTGTCTTCACAGATATCTAAGGCTATGTTAATCTTTCTTCATTCTTTTTACTTATTTTGTTCCTCAAACTAGATTCTCTCTGTTAACTTATCTTCATTTCATTGTTTCTTTCTTCTGCCTGCTCGTATCTGCTGTTGAGCATCTCTAATGAAATATTCATTTTAATTATCATACTTTTCAACTCCAGAATTTGTATTTAAGCAAATACTTTATGCATCTTTATAGATAATTTCTCTTTGATGAGATATCCTCAAACTTTAGTTCCTTAGGGATGGTTTCCTTCAGTTCTTTGAACATATTTAAAATCGCTTATATAAAGTCTTTGTCCAACATTCTGACCTCAAGGTCAGCCAGAGATGAAATCTTAGGATCTTCTCAAATCTTTCCTGTGGATGGTACAGCTCTTTGTGTATGTGTGGCCTCCTAGATTCTCAAGAATATGTTGGAGCTTTTCAAAGCACCTATGGACATCTTAATTTTCAGCTCTTTCTCTTAAGCTTTTTGTTTAGGTTTTTTG
Source organism: Paguma larvata (assembly GCA_030068075.1). NCBI lineage: Eukaryota > Metazoa > Chordata > Mammalia > Carnivora > Viverridae > Paguma > Paguma larvata. The sequence goes on along the minus strand of CM057831.1, from coordinate 63,030,248 downwards.
GCTACTATTGCTCCAAATATTAACCACTGCTTCAGGCAGCTATGAAGTTATAAACTTGATTGTAATTGTTTTCAACAAATGCCCCATGGAAGAAGATGCTGTACAAGTTGAGCCCTGATTCAGGTCAAGTACAGACTAACTTCTAAGTGGGGTCTCCAAGAGAACCATCAGAAAGGTCAAGAAATGAGTATTCTTTGGGGATGAGGATTCAAAAGAACTCTAGCCACATCTACTCCCCTCCATTCCACTGCTCTCCCCAGCAACTACTAGGCTGTTTTTTTGGAGGGCTGTTGCAAAAATAGAGTGGGGATGGGACTTAGGGAATTGAAAATGTGACAAAGCTTCCTGTTCTTGCTGATATACAACTATTTATTTAAAAATAAGTGGCACCTAGGCATTTGGGTGGCTCAGTTGGTTAAGCATCTGACTCTTAATTTTTGCTCAGGTCATGTTCTCACAGTTAATGAAATCAAGCCCCATGCCAGGCTCCATGCTGGGTGTAGAGCCTGCTTCAGATTCTCTCTCTTCTTCTTCCTCTACCCCTCCCCTGCTTATGGTTGTTCTCTCTCTCTCTCAAAAAAAATGCTTCCTGTGTCACTGCAAGCCTTTGGTTAATTTCCATCTCTCTGAAAAAGTTTATTCTAATGATTTTTGTCAGTTTTTTCATTGCTTTTATGCAAGAACAATTTTGGAAGTCCCTAATCTGCCATTTTTTCCAATAATACCACATAGTTTACTTTTTAAATATAATTTTTTAGCCCTCACCTCTCTTGAAAATTTTGAGCCATTTGATTTTTGACCAATCTTTCCTTCATTAAATACCTTCCTTCCTGCCTCTATGGACACTCCTTTCCATTGCTCAGTGGACTCTCTTCCTCTGACTATCCTTTAGGAGTTGATGTTCCTGAAAGTTCTGTCATTGGCTCTCTCTTTTTAAAATTTTAATTCCAGCATAATTAACATAGGGTGTTATATTAGTTTCAGAGGCACAATGTAGTGATTCAGCAGTTCCATATATTGCTCAGTACTTGTCAAGGTAAGTGTACTCTCAATCCTCTTCACCTGTTTCACCTCCCACCTACATGCCCTCTGTTTGTTCTCTATAGTTAGGAGTCTGTCTCCTTTCCCCTTTGTTTGTCTGTTTTGTTTCTTAAATTCTATATATGAGTGAGATCCTATGGTGTTTGTATTTCTCTGACTGGCTTGTTTTGCTTAGCATTATACTCTTCAGATACATCCATGTTGTTGCAGATGGTAAGATTTCATACTTTTGAATGGCTAAGTAATATTCCATTACATATATATATATATATATATATATATATATATACTATATTTTCTTTTTTAGTTTTTATTTAAATTTTAGTTAACATACAGTTTTTATTTAAATTTTAGTTAACATGTGTTTCAGGTACACAGTGTAGTGATTCTTCCACACATCACTTGATTCTCATCACAAGTGCACTCCTTAATCCCCATCACCTATTTAACCCATCCCACACACACATCCCTTCTGGTAACTATCAGTTTGTTCTCTATAGTTAAGAGTCTGTTTCTTGGTTTGCCTCTCTCTCCCTCCCCCCTCCTTTGCTCATTTATTTTGTTTCTTAGATATTATTTATTTTTTAAGTAATCTCTGTACCCAACGTGGGACTTGAACTCACAACCTCAAGATCAAGAGTTGCATGCTCTACTGACTGAGCCAGCCAGGAACCCGTGTTTTGTTTCTTAAACCACATATGAGTGAAATCATATGGTATTTGTCTTTCTCTGATTGACTTATTTCACTTAACATAATGCTCTCTAGCTCCATCCATGTTGTTGCAAATGGCAAGACTTCATTCTTTTTTTTTATCACTGAGTTATATTTATATATATATAAGAGTATATAAACTTTTTAAACTTTTGTCCAGCTTCTATAAGTCTTTATAAAATTAAAAACAATTTTAAAATTTTTTTTTTTTATTTTTGAGAGAAAGAGAACTAGTGGGGGAGGGAAGAGAGAGGAGACACAGAATCTGAAGCAGGCTGCAGGCTCCAAGCTATCAGCACAGAGCTGAAGCGGGGCTCTAATCCATGAACTGTGAGATCGTGACCTGAACCGAAGTCTGATGCTTAACTGACTGAACCACTCAGGCACCCCAATAAACCTTTTATAAAAATCTTTGTTGATTTTTGAGAGAGGGAGAGAAAGAGTGAGACAGAGAGAGAGAGTGTGTGTGAACGAGCAACTGGGGGGAGGGGCAGAGAGCGAGGAGGACAGAGGATCCAAAGCAGGCTCTGTGCTGACAGCAGAGTTCCTGATGCGGCTCAGACTCACAAACCACGAGATCATAACCTGAGCTGAAGTCAGACATTTAACCAATAGAGCCACCCAGGTGCCCCTACTGCGTCTTCTGTATCCATTCATTAATCAGTGGACATTTGGCCTGTTTCCATAATTTGGCTATTGTTGATAATGCTGCTATAAACATCAGGGTGTATGTATGCCTTTGAATTGATATTTTTGTATTTTCTGGGTAAATATCTAGTAGTGCATTGGATCATAGGGTAGTTCTAGTTTTAGCTTTTTAAGGAATCTCCATATTGTTTCCAGAGTGGCTGCCCCAGTTTGCATTCCCACCAGCAGTGTAAGATGGTCCCCCTTTCTCCGTATCCTTGCCAACACCTGTTGTTTCTTGTGTTGTTGATTTTAGCCATTTTGACAGGTGTGAGGTGATAGCTCATTGTGGTTTTGGTTTGCATTTCCCTGATGATAAGTAATGTTGAGCATCTTTTCATGTGTCTGTTGGCCGTCTGTATGTCTTTGGAAAAATGTCTATTCATGTCCTCTTCCCATTTTTAATTGGATTATTTGGTATTTGGGTGTTGAGTATTATAAGTTCTTTATGTATTTTGTATATTAACCCTTTATTGGATAATTCATTTGCAATATCAGTAGGTTGCCTTTAGTTTTGTTGATTGTTCCTTTGTTTTGCAGAAGTTTTTTGATGTAGTCCCAATAGTTTATTTTTGCTTTTGTTTTCCTTACCTTAGGAGACATATCTAGAAAGATGTTGTTATGGCGAGTGTCAGAGAAATTACTGTCTCTGTTCTCTTCTAGAGTTTTTATGACTTCAGGTATCACACGTAGGTCCTCAATCCATTTTGATTTTATTTTTACGTATGGTGTAAAAAAGTGGTCCATTTTCATTCTTTTGCAAGTAGCTGTCCAGTTTTCCCAACACCATTAGTTAAAGCGACTGCCTTTTTCCCATTGCATATTCTTGCCTCTTTTGTGGAAGATCAATTGACCATATCATTGTGGATTTGTTTCCGGGCTTTCTATTCTGTTCCATTGATCCGTATGTCTGTTTTGTTTCAGCACCATGTTGTTTTGATGACTGTAGCTTTGCAATATAACTTGAAGTCTGGAATTGTGATATCTCCAGTTTTGTTTTTCTCAATTTCTCTTTCTGCTGCTTCATTATTAATGTACAGGAATGTGGGGCATCTGGGTGGCTCAGTCAGTTGAGTGTCTGACTTTGGTTTAGGTCCTGGTCTCATGGTTCATGAGTTTGTGCCCCACATCGGCTTGCTACTATCAGTGTGAAGCCTGCCTCACATCCTCTGTCCTCCCCTCCCCCACCCTCCCCCATTGGCACTCTCTCAAAAGTAAATAAACATTAGAAATACAATGGATTTCTGTACATGGATTTTGTATTCTTTGATCTTACTGAATTCATCTATCAGTTGTAGTAGTTTTTTGGTCAAGTCTTTAGGGTTTTCTATATATAGTATCATGTCATCTGCAAATAGTAAAAGTTTTATTTCTTCCTTACCAGTTTGGATGCCTTTCATTTCTTTTTGTTGTCTGATTGTGGTGGCTAGAACTTCCAGTACTATGTTGAATGAAAGTGGTGAGAATGGACATCCTTGTCTTGTTCCTGATCTTAGGGTGAAAACTCTCCGTTTTTCCCCATTGAGTATGATGTTAGCTGTGGGTTTTTCATGTAAGGTATGACCCTCTAAGCCTACTTTGTTGAAGTTTTTTCCTGAATGGATGTTGCGCTTTGTCAGATGCTTTTTTTTTTTTACTTTTTGTGTTAAAGTGATCATGTGGTTTTTATCCTTTCTCTTATTGTTGTGATATATTATGTTGATCGATTTGCAAGTATTGAACCACCCTTGCATCCTGGGAATAAATCTCATTTGATCATGATGCATGACTTTTGTAACATATTATTGGATTCAGTTTGCTAATACTTTGTTGAGGATTTTTGCATCTATGTTCATCAGAGATATTGTCCTATAGCTTTAATGGTGTCTTTATCTGCTTTTGTTATCAAGGTAATGCTGGCCTTATAGAATGCATTTTAAAGTTTTCCTTCCTGTTCTATTTTGTCAGAAAAGTTGGAGAAGAATAGGTATTAACTCTTCTTTAAATGTTTGATAGAATCACCTGTGAAAACTGTCAGGTCCTGGACTTTTGTTTGTTAGAAGTTTTTAAATCACTGATTCAGTTTCATTGCTGGTAATCAGTCTGTTCAAATTTTCTATTTCTTCCTACTTAAGTTTTGGTATTTCTAGGAATTTATCCATTTCTTTTAAGTTGTACAATTCATTGGCATATCATTTTTTATAATACTCTCTTACAGTCTTTTGTATTTCTGTGATGTTTGTTGTTATTTCTCCTCTTTCATTTCTGACTTTGAAGTCTCTCTCTCTCTCTCTCTCTCTCTCTCTCTCTCTCTCTCTCTCTCAGTTTATTTATTTATTTGGAGGAGAGCAAGAGAGGGTGGGGGACAGGCAGAGAGAGGGAGAGAGGGAATCCCAAGCAGACTCGGTGCTATCAAGGCAAAGTCTGATGTGGGGCTCAAATTCACAAGCTGTGAGATCATGACCTGAGCCAAAATCAAGAGTCACATGCTTAACTGACAGAGCCACCCAGGTGCCCCCCCAACCTTTTTTAAAGTTTATTTATCTCTCTTTTTATAGAATCCAGCTAGAAGTTATTGATCTTTTGAAAGAATCAGCTCCTGGTTTTGTTGTTCTGTTCTATTGTTTTTTTAGTTTCTAGATCATTTGTTTCTGCTCTAATATTTATTATTTTCTTCCTTATGCTGGTTTTGGGTTTTGTTTGTTCTTTTTAGAGCTCCTTTCAGTGTAAGTTTAGGTTGTTTATTTGAGGTTTTTCTTTCTTCTTGAGGTAGGCCTGTACTGTTATAAACTTCTCTCTTAGAACTGATTTTGCTGCATCCCAAAATTTTGAACCATTGTGTTTTCATTTTCATTTGTCTCTATGTAATTTTTTTAAACTTTTTTTAATGTTTATTTACTTTTGAGAGAGAGAGACAGACAGAGTGCGAGCAGGGGAGAGGCAGAGAGAGAGAAGGAGACACAGAATCCAAAGCAGCTCCAGGCTCTGAGCCATTGACACAGAGCCCGACGCGGGGCTTGAACCCACAAGGGTGAGATCATGACCTGAGCCAAAGTCGGATGCCTAATGGACTGAGCCACCCAGGCACCCCTCCATGTAATTTTTAACTTGTTCTTTGTTTTCTTGGTTGACCCATTGATTGTTTAGTAGCATGTTATTTTTTTTAATTTTTTTTTTTTTTACCGTTTATTTATTTTTGACAGACAGAGAGAGATCGAGCATGAGCAGGGGAGGGGCAGATAGAGAGGGAGACGTAGAATCTGAAGCAGGCTCCAGGCTCTGAGCTGTCAGCACAGAGCCTGACGCGGGGCTCAAACTCATGAACCATGAGATCATGACCTGAGCTGAAGTCGGCCACTTAACCGACTGAGCCACCCAGGCACCCATAGTAGCATGTTATTTAACCTCCATGTATTTGTGCTTTTTCCAGTTTTTTTCTTGTGGTTGATTTCTAGTTTCATAGAGTTATGGTCAGAAAAGATACATGGTAAAACTTAGGTCTTTTTGAATTTGTTGAGACTTGTTTCATGGCATAATATGTGATCTATTCTGAAGAATTTTCCACGTGCACTTGAAAAGAATGTGTATTCTGCTGTTTTAGGATGGAATATTCTGAATATATTTGTTAAGTCCATTAAAAACCACTGTTTCCTTGTTGATTTTCCATTCGGAAGATCTGTTCATTGATGTAAGTGGGGTGTCAAATTCCCCTACTATTATTGTATTACTATCAATTAGTTCCTTTATAGTTGTTATTAACTATTTTATGTATTTGGGTGCTCTTTCTTTGTCCCTTGTTACAGTCTTTGTTTTAAAATCTGTTTCACTCAGTATAAGTATTTCTACCCCGGCTTTCTTTTGACAGCTATTTGCATGATAAATGTTTCTCCATCCCCTCATTTTCAATCTATAGGTGTCTTTTGGTCTGAAATGAATCTCTTGTAGATAGCATATAGATAGGTCTTGTTTTTTAATCCATTTTGTCACCCTCTGTTTTTTGATTGGAACATTTAGTCCATTTCTATTTAAAGTAATTATTGATAGATATATATTTATAGCCATTTTATTACTTGTTTGTGTTTGTTTCTGTAGTTCTTCCCTTATCCTTTCTTCTCTTGCTCTCTTCTCTCATAGTTTGCAGGCTTTCTTTAATGATGTACTTGGATTTCTTTCTCTTTATTTTTTACATATCTTCTTATTTTTTTTTCATTTATAATAGTTTATTTTCAAATTGGTTTACATAAAACACCCAGTGTTCATCCCAACATGTGCCCTTTTTTAATGCCCATCACCCCCTCTCCCCCCTCCCTCATCCCCCTCACCCTCAGTTTGTTCTTAGTCTTTGAGAGTCTCTTATGTTTTGTCTCCCTCCCTCTCTGTGTCATTTTTTTTCTTTCTCCTCTTCCCCTCCCCCTGGTTTTTGCTTAGTCTCACAAAGTCCACCTATTCGTGGAAACATATGGTATCTGTCTTTTTCTGATTGACTTATTTCACTTAACATAATACCCTCCAGTTCCATCCATGTTGCTACACATGGCCAGATTTCATTCTTTCTCATTGCCACATAGTAGTCCATTGTATATATGTACCACATCTTCTTTAGGCATATCTTCTTATTTTTGATTTGTGGTTACCATTGGTTTGTAACATAACACCTTCTGCATATAGAAGTCTATATTAAGTTGATGGTTGTTTAAGTTTGACTCCCTTCTTACTCCTCTCCCCCCATGTTTTAGGTGTCAGACTTCATATCCTTTTATTTTGTGAGTTCCTTGACTGATTTTTTACTCTTACTTATGGTTTTTCCTTCCCACGCAGAGAATCCCCTTTAACATTTCTTTTAGTTCTTTTAGCTTTTGTTTGTCTGGGAAACTCTTTATATCTCCTTCTATTCTGAAGAATAGCCTTGCTGGACAGAGTATTCTTGTCTACGTATTTTTCCCACTCAGCACTTTGAATGTATCATGCCACTCCCTTCTGGCTTGTAACGTTTCTGCTGAAAAAAATCTGCAGATAGCCTTACGGGATTTCGCTTGTATATGACTATCTTTTCTCTTGATGCTTTAAAATTTCTCTTTATCAGTACTTTTTGCCATTTTAATCACTCTTTGTCTTGATGTGGACTTCCTTGGATTGATTTGGGCAGGGGGATTATCTTTGTGCTTCCTGGTTCTAGATATCTGTTTCCTTCCCTAGATGAGGGAAGTTTTCATCTATTATTTTTTCACATGACATATATCAAAGAACACCCTGACATATTAGAAAGTGAAGAGAATGTTTTCATTGAAAGGGCTGACTTGGAATCAGTGTGACCAGTTAGGAAGCTCTTGTGTTAATCCAGGTAAGAGATGACATTGATGTGAGCATTTGGAATGCAGAAAATCAGATGGATTTGAGAATTGTTTTGGAAGGAAACTGGACTTGTCATTGTTGAATATGGATAATGAGGGGGAGGTAAGAACTAAGGAAAATTTTTTATTATTCAGTTAATTAAGGTTATCTATTTCAATAGTTATCTATTTAGAATATAAAACTCTTATGTATTTGTGTAAGTATGTATGTACATTAGTGACAAGAAAGTATATGGTGTTTTGTAGATTTTTTTCAAATGATCTACCTCTGATGTAGGTCTAAAGATCTAAGCTCCCCTGAATTGACTTTATTGTATACTTGGTAAAAGCTAGCAAATATAGGCCTAATGCCTGGGCCAATTTATTTCTTTCTGTGAGCGTAACTTTTTATTTCCTTTGGGATTCGTGATTAAAATCATCTCACCTCTTCTAGTCAACATTTTTTTCTATCCTAAGCATAAAACTACAATGGTTGATTCCATCAGCTTTCCTCAGCTATATGGGATGTTTCTACTGTGGAATTTGCATTACAAAGCAATTAAAAACTTTTGTTTGTAGTGTAATAGAAGATCTCACTAGAGTAAAAGGTCTTGCTGATTTTAGGTTCAGTTTTATTTAGTCACTTTTTATCAAATGAAGGTATGTCTACAGGACAAAGTTTGTTATCTGCTTAAAAACCGTACTGTGAAATATAATGTTCTTTGAATTTGAAGATCTCTTTAAAGGTGTATCATTTCATCAGTAAGACATGAAAAGAGAATCATTACATATTTGTGCAGAAGAGGTTTGGAAATTCGTATTTTTTGACTTTCATATTCTTTTGCAAGGACTTCGCAATCATTATTCCCTGAATTATTTCTAGTATTTGTTAAATTAATATGTGGTTGTATATAGTATTGTTCAACAAAAGAGGCTTTATTTTTATTTTATGAAACAGTAAAAATTTTCATATTAATATTATTTTTTAATGTTATAGAGGGCATTTTAAATCTTTGCCATAAAAAATTTCTTTTTAATTGAAGAGAAAAATTTTTTCTCCCCCCCAAAAGAAATCCTCTCTGTTCTCAGTTGCTTTTAAAAATCTTGAAACTGTCAGTGAAATTGTGTAATCTAGTAATAACATGCCTAAGGCTTATTGCCTTTTCTTGGGCAACAGTATCAGCAAATGATGTGCTCTATCGATTTTAATCACATTGTTTTTACAGTTCCATTGCAAGATTTTGAAAACTCACCAAGTAAATAAATCTGTGGATACAGACACCTCCTTTCTCTGAAAATCTAACCATCTCCATATTATTCCTTTTTGATCACTTGTTAAGGTAATGTATAAACTAGTAATATTTTGAGAGAATATTTGGCCTTTGTTAGTCTAAACATTCTGCTTGATATTCAGCATTATATATTTAAAAAATAAAATGCTTATAAGGGTGATATTTGAGTGCCTGTAGCATTCAGAATTTAACATAAAACAAGTTGCTTATGGGCTACTCCAGCAAGCCATTTCCTCAACAATTCAGCTGCATACATCTAGAGCAAGCTCTCATAATTGTATTCTGAGCTAGCTATGAGCTAATTAGATGGCAGTTTGTATCCTGAAACCCATGGAGAACAATATTTGGAACATTAGATTGAGAGGTTATTCTTGACTGATAAGATAATTTTTTGATGCTACTATCCATTGGATTTTGACAGAGTTTCATAATAAAAACAATAACTTGCATTTATTAAGAGCTTACATTGTATCACTACTTTGTGTACATTTTATCTTATCCTTCTAACAATTCTGCCATGTAGGTAGATAGGCATCATCTATGTATATATTTTGCATATGAGGAAGCTGAGGCTAGATAGGTTAAGTCACTGGTGAGGAATTTGAACTTTGGTCTTTCTGATTACCAAGGGCAAACAACACATTTCATCTGAAATTTTCTGTATGTGTAAAATGGAATCATTCTGAGAAGACTTGTGAGATTTTCACCCTCATAAATTGTTTAGGAATCTGGGGTCTTTAGACCCTAAATTGTAGAATACTGGTATTCTATTTCTTGGGACTGATAAAGCTGTATTTGTAATAGTGCTACATTTGGAGTAGGGATGTGTGTGTGTGTGTGTGTGTGTGTGTGTGTGTGTGCATGCGCGCGCGCGTGTGTGTGTGTGTGTGTATAAAATAAATAATATTTTATGTGCAGTTATAGTGGGAAGTTTTCTTTGATTTTTTTTTGTTATTTTGAAACTAATTAGAACTATGCCATTTACACTGCAACATTTACTCTAGTGAATTTGTCACTAAATTGTAATTTGTTCATATGGTAGTAGATTTTGATTGATTATACTGACTGGAGCCTATTCCTCATACTTCGGAGCTTTATAGTTTATATTTTCTACATACACTGATACTCTGCGTTCCCTCCACTGCCGAGCCTAGTATGCATGCCGGAGGAGGTAGTATCGGCATTTTGGTAGCTACTCTTTATTCACTTCAAATCTGTGCTTTATTCTTGTCAATGTTGAAACTACTCACCTAAGATGATTCCACTGCAACAACCCTTTCTTTTTGGCAGCTCTCTCAGAATGAGAACCTTGTGTCCCACTCTACCCCATCTGTCTTTTGTGTCTGGTGGAGCCATTATTTTTCAGTGAAAACACTCTTGTTTAATCCTGATCTTTTCTGGAAGCACTTCTTCTCTTTTCTTGTCTTAACCAAACCTGACTTTTTCACTCACATTGTTCTTGCCTTCAGATGGAAATCACCTTTTGCTACTCCTTACCTTTTCTACATTTTCTACTCCTCAGGAACCATAGGCTCTGGGCTCTTGACTGTCCTGGTGTCTCTGTCTGGAGAGCCTTTCCTTGACTTGTGAAGGAACCAGGTGAACTCCAACTCATTCTTTAAGACTTAGTTTGACTATCACCTGTCCCATGGAACCCTCTGTAACCTTTCCCCCAGCAAGTCAGTAACAGTGATTTTTAGGGCAATAATATCTATAGGCAAAGTACTAGACATTTTATAAGTGTTATCTAGTTAGTCCTCACAACAGTCATATAAGATAGTTAACTATTATTATTTCCTGTTTATATATTGAGGAACTGAGCTAGTAAGTGATGGAAGCAGAGTTTGAAATCTGGTCTCTCTCATTCTAAAAATTGTTTGTTTCCCACTAGGTTGTGTAACTTCCTTGATCGCTCCCCCTTTTGTATCACTTTGTACTTTGTATGTACCTATTATTGTCTTTATCATAATCATTATTAGACCCATGTCTTGATAATGTCTGTGTCCCCAATGCCCAATATAACCCTTGGTATATAACAAGTATTAGAAAAATGTTTGCTTGATCCATATGTATACTGTTAGATGACTAGATTCTCAGTTGGCCTGTTCTCCTACTTGGACCTCTGGTGCTCTTTGCTTATTGCCCTCTGGACACTCTTTTTGGCCAGATTTACAGAACCCTGGCAGTTAAGTACTTTTTTGGTCTTATTTCTCCAATTTTTCCTATCTTGCTGAAATTACCATCCATTACACATCGGATCCTGAGATATGACATTCTAAATGCTTTTATCTGGCTATGAATCTGGGGTTTATGTGCACTAAGAGTGAAGAAAACAGATTCTTCCAGAAAATAAGAATCCTTACTTGAGGTCATTTGGCTAGGGATCCTGGGAAGGTTAGGTTTCTAGCAGAAACTCTTTGAGTTTGACAATATGGTTCATTCCTCAAAAAAATGTGTATCTGTTTATATCCTTTCAGACTCCTGAAAACCATAGTATTGAGTAGAAAATAAATATGAGGGCACAACAATAACTTCTTGTCTGATAGGGAACCTTTCAGAAGCAGGTGGAAATATAGACGATTGGGGTCAAGCCTGGTATCAGGGCCTGGCTCTAGGAAGAGAGCTTCGAGATGGAGTGAGGGTTTGGTGGTAGTGCATTTTTTTGGCCAGGAGACTTCCATAAGGATTTTCTGATTTTGTTTACATGATAGGCCGCTGGCTCTCTTACACTAGGTAACTATATTGGATATTCTATTTGTAAGTTCTAAGGCATTGTTTCTAGCAATTAGAATTGACTTGAATCAGTAATCCTATTTAATTTTTTTTAACGTTTATTTATTTTTGAGAGACATAGAGACAGAGTATGAGCAGGGGAAGGGCAGAGAGAGAGGGAGACACAGAATCTGAAGCAGGCTCCAGGCTCTGAGCCGTCAGCACAGAGCCCGATGCGGGACTCGAACTCACAGACTGTGAGATCATGACCTGAGCCGAAGTCGGCTGCTTAACCAACTGAGCCACCCAGGCACCCCAGTAATCCTATTTAATGGAGACCTTCTACTGGACACAAGATGACAAAGGGAATAGAACATAGTTCCTGCCCTGGAAAGGGGCTCACAGTTAAGAGAAGTAGTCTTTGTTATTGTTTTCTGTTATTAAATTATTTATGTAGATACTGAAAATAAGGATCATGGAATCTGTCATTGGTGTTTTGTGGAAGACTGTTTGGGGTTGCTGAGTTTGCAGAGATTTGGCCACAGGAGGAAGGTTGCCCGGATACGTTTAAATTGTGCTTCCAATATTTGAACATGATCTTGAGGGTCAGAATGCCTTTTCTAATATGGTGTGAAACATCTAGGTTGGAGCATTGTATCACACATTTTCTTAGCTAACTAAATAGTTTCATGGAAAGTTGCTGGCTTTGGAAAGTTCCTCTCTTTTAAAACTTCTGGGAATGTTTGGCGTACAGGAAAGGCACTCTGACCACACAATTTTATTTTAATATATTTTATTAATGCAAAATTATTAATCGGTACTTGATAAACAGAGCTAGCAAACCTTTAAAACTTACCATCAAATTCTTACTCGTATTGATCCATTGCTAATTGGATTAAGATTGCTGAATACATATTTACTTTTTTTTAAGCTCTACTCTCAGAAAATTTCAATTATATAATAAGTGTTATCAAATATATTCATCATGTTATACATTAGATTCTCTGAACTTATTCATCTTCTCACTGAAAGTTTATATCCAATATGTGAGGTGATGGCTGTGTTAATTAACTTGATGGGAGAATCCTTTCACAATGTATAGGTATTTCAAATTATCCCATTGCGTATGTTAATTATCTTACAATTTTATTTGTTATTTGTACCACAGTAAAGCTAAGGGAAAAAATACATTCCTGAGTACAAAGAAGAATCTTTGTCTTTTGAGCATCCCGGAATGGAGCACAGCCGAGTGTTCATGCCACAATCATCGTTTGGTTCTACTTCTCTTCTAAGGTTTATTAGCAGTGTTTCAGCTTTTGGCAGCCTTAGCTACATTGGGGCCCATTTGCTAACTCTTCACCTATTATTCTCTGATTTCATGAGTGGGAAGGAAGTCTTATTTCCTTTTTCTTACAATACCTTTTCTTCTACACTTAACTTTGTCTTTTCTAGCCAGGGCCACTACTCCTTAGCACATCCAGCCTTCTAGCTCATCCCTTTCCTCTCCATTATCACCCTGGCTCCCATGATAAAGTCCAAGAATGCTGTCCTATTATGGTGAAATTCAGATTGGCGGAGGTGAATTTGGGGGCTGTAACTAGTTTGGCCTGGTCTGTGGTAGGAAAACAGAATCCCCGTTGTAATATTGAACCTCCATAATGGAAGTGGGGTCAGCTTCCACTTTGGTTCCTTTAAATGTCTGCTTCACCAAAGATGAATGAGAAGTACGGGGACCCTGGGCTTTCCTTGTCCCTCACACACAGCCGTATTGAAATCAGATTACTCGGAACGCCCAGGAAACTGTTCTGTGGAGTGGCAGAAAGACCTCCAAGGTTGAAGGAAGAAAGTGTGGCAGACACAAGGTCCATGGAAGTGAATTGGGGAAGAGAAAAATGGTGGTACTGCAGAGGGGAGGGAACCCTTTCAATGAAGAGATAAAGGGAGAAAAAGAGAAAGGGGTTGAGTGAATGCAGCATCGGGTTTACACAAGAGACAAATCTCTCTGGACCATGGACTGGGGAGCAAAGAAGTACTCAGTGATGCAGGGTTTTTTGCAAACATTGTACGGAGCTCAAACTGGGAGGTTTTGGAAGTGTGCAACTTTTTCCAGAGCAGACCTGTGAAGTATACTCCTGGGGAGGAGGGAGCCGGCCCTGGAGTGCATAGTGTGGTGTAGGGACCTTCAGGGCACATTGGAAGAGAACATTCCCCTTCCTGGAGTATATTTGAAAGAAAGTATGTTGCCTCTCCAAGGACAAAGACCCCGTAGGTGCCAACAAGAGGATTTTCATCAGCAAGGGACAGAAGCACGCCAGAGGGAATATACCATTTGCTGCTGTTAGTGGTACTACACCATAGATTCCATGCACTGCGCAGGCGTGGTACTTTTTTCTGGGACAAAGGACGTCAGATATAGTGTGGAGAGACTCTACTCTGGAGGAGAAGGATGGGTCCACATGGTGCCCGGTCCTTTAAGACTTTGAGTTTTGAACCCCAAGCTTGTGCCAAAAAAAAAATGCAGGAGAGTTGTGGTGCAGGGCAAGATGACTGCCCTCATTATTCTGTGAGGGCTGCCTGAACAGTGAGGGGGTATGAGATCTCCTGGAGATGAGAGATTGGGGTGGCACCATTTCCCCCCAACACCAACACTGTGGGACTTCAGAGAGCATCGCAGTCCCAAAAAAAGAAAAGAAAGAAAGAAAAATTGAAGCCTGATCAAAAAAAAAAAAAAAAAAAAAAAAAAAAGAAAGAGAGAGAGAGAGAGAGGGAGAGAGAAAGAAAAGGAAATGAAACAAACAAACAAGAAACTATGAGCCTGATTCCAAATGAAATAAAGAAGAAAGAAAAAAAAAGTAAGTCTTGTCCTGGTTCCTCCAGAACTGCAGATGTTGTTTTGAAGCACTTGCTTTTCAGTGAACTTGGTGCATGGGGCTGCTGGCTGTGCTGGTCTTCTGGAGGAGAGGCCTGCTGTGGTGGCCCAGAGTCAGTCTTGCCCCAGCAAATAAGCAGTTGCCAGGCCTTGAGGGGTGGACGGGTGGGATTTGTTGTAAGCTGGTCCCACCTCCACTGGAATCAAGCTCATAGTTTCTTGTTTATTTGTTTCATTTCCTTTTCTCTCCCACCCCCCTCTCTCTTTTTGATCAGGCTTCAATTTTTCTTTCTTTTTTTTTTTTTCCTTTTCTTTTCCTTTGGAATCAGCCTTATAGTTTTTTGATTTTCTGTTTGTTTTTTTTCATTCCCGTTCCTTTTCTCTTTTTTGGGGATCAGGCTTTTCCCCTCATTTTTTTCCAGGCTTATTCTAAGAGACAAATCAAAGCACACCTAGTTAAAGGTCCAAACACTCTCCACTGCAAGCAAGGAGAAGCTCTGCAGAGGTCTGACCAGGGGGAAAGAGTAGCCAAAATGCAACAGCAAGTACACACAGCATATACCAGAAACACTTCCTGAAGTTCCAGGCCCTGGACGGTGTATGACCCCTTTTTAATATAGTAGTACTCTCAGGTGCAGGAAATATAACAAGCTTTTAAAACATACAAAAGACAGAAGCTTAGCCAAAATGACAAGACAGAGGAATTCTCCTCCAAAAGAAGGGTAATGAAGAAATCACAAGCCACAGACTTGCTCAAAACAGAAAAAAGCAATATATCTGAACAGGAATTTAGAACAACACTCATACTAGCTGGGCTTAAAAAAAGCATAGAAGACACCAGAGAAAACCTTGCTTCAGAGACCAAAGACCTAAAAACTAGTCAAGTTGGGAAAAAAATGGTATAACTGAGACGCAAAACTGACTGGATACAGTCACAATGAGGAATGAAGAAGCAGAGGAGAGAATAGGTGATATAGAAGATAAAATTCTGGAAAATAATGAAACTGAAAAGAAGAGGGAAAGGAAACTCTTAGATCATGAGGGGAGACTTAAGGAACTTAGTGATTCCATAAAATGAAATAATATGCATATCATAGGAGTCTCAGAAGAAGAAGAGTGAAGGAAAAGGGGTAGAAAGTTTATTTAAACAAATTATAGCTGAGAACTTCCCTAATCTGGGGAAGGAAACAGGTATCCAAGTCCAAGAGGCACAGAGAACTACCCTCAAATCAACAAAAACAGGTCAAAACCATGACATTTCATAATGAAACTTGGAAAATACAAAGATAAAGAGAATTCTGAAAGGGGCTAGGGACAAAAGGTCCTTAACCTACAAGGGCACACACCTAAGTTTAGCAGCAGACCTTCCACTGAAACTTGGCAGACCAAAAGGGAGTGGCGGGAGATCTTCAGTGTGCTGAATGGGAAAAATATGTAGCCAAGAATTCTTTATCCAGCGAAGTTGTCATTCAGAATAGGAGAGAGAAAGAGTTTTCCAGACAACAAAAACTAAAGGAGTTCATGACCACTAAACCAGCCCTGTAAGAAATTTTAAGGGGGACTATCTGAGT
Source organism: Paguma larvata (assembly GCA_030068075.1). NCBI lineage: Eukaryota > Metazoa > Chordata > Mammalia > Carnivora > Viverridae > Paguma > Paguma larvata. Next base: position 63,014,055 of record CM057831.1, on the reverse strand, counting down.
GGAGAAAAAAAAAAAAAAAAGAACACCAAAAGCAACAAAGACTCCAGAAAGTATCACCAGAAATATCAACTCTGCAGATAACACAATGGCCCTAAATTCATATCTCTTAATAATCTCTCTGAATGTAAATGGACTAAATGCTCCAATTAAAAGATATAGGGTATCAGAATGGATTAAAAAAAAAAACAAGATCATCTATATACTGCATACAAAAGACTCATTTTAGACCTAAAGCCACCTGCAGATTGAAAGTGAGGAGATAGAGAACCATCTATCATGCTAATGGATGTCAAAAGAAGACCAGAGTAGCCATACTTGTATTAGACAAACTAGACTTTAAAACAAAGACTATAACAAGAGACGAAAAGGAAATTATATCATAATTAAGGGATCTATCCATCAAGAAGATCTAACAATTGTAAATATTTATGCTTCCAATGTGGTAGCACCCAAATATATAAATCAATTAATAACAAACATGACAAAACTCATCGATAATATTACAATAATAGTAGGGGGCCTTTAATACCCCACTTACAGCAATGGACAGATCATATAAGCAGAAAATCAACAAGGAAACAATGGCTTTGAATGACACACTGGACCAGATAGACTTAACAGAACATTTCATCCTAAAACAGTAGAAAACACATTCTTCTCGAGTGCACATGGAACATTCTCCAGAATAGATCACATACTTGGTTACAAATTAGCCCTCCACAGGTACAAAAAGATTGAGATCATACCATGCATCTTTTCAAATCACAACACTATGAAACTTGAGATCAGCCACAAGAAAAAATTTGGAAAGCTCTCAAATAACATCCTACTAAAGAATGAATTGGTTAACCAGGAAATTAAAGAAGAAATTAAAAAAAAAACACATGGAAACCAATGAAAATGAAAATACACCAGTCCAAACCCTTTGGGATGCAGCAAAGGCAGGCCTGAGAGGAAAGTATATTGCAATTCAGGCCTATCTCAGGAAGCAAGAAAGGTCCCAAATATATAATCTAACCTTACACCTGAAGGAGCTAGAAAAGGAGCAGCAAATAAAACCTAAAGCAGCAGAAGAAGGGAAATAATAAAGATTAGAGCAGAAATAAATGACATAGAAACAAAAAAGACCCAGTAGAACAGATAAACGAAAATAATAATTTGAAAGAATTAATAAAATTGATAAACCCCCACCCAAACTTAACAAAAAAAAAAAAAAGAGAAAGGACCCAAATAGATAAAATCATGAATGAAAGAGGAGAGATCACAACAAACACCACAGAAATACAAACGATTATAAGAGAATACAATGAAAATTTAAATGCCAACAAACTGGGAAATCTGGAAGAAAAGGACAAATTCCTAGAAACATATAAACTACCAAAACTGGAACAGGAAGAAATAGAAAATTTGTACATACCCATAACCAGCAAAGAAATCAAAATCAGTAATCAAAAATCTCACAATAAACAAGAGTCCTGGGCCAGATGGCTTCCCAAGGGAGTTTTACCAGACATTTAAAGCAGAATTAATACCTATTCTCAAAACTGTTCCAAAAAATAGAAATGGAAGGAAAGTTTCCAAACACATTCTATGAAGCCAGCATTACCTTGATTCCAAAACCATACAAAGACCCCATTAAAAGAATTACAGGCCAATGTCTTTGATGAACCTTGATACAGAAATTCTCAATAAGATACTAGCAAATCGAATTCTACAGTACATTAAAAGAACTATTCACCATGATCAAGTGGGATTCATTCCTGGGCTGCAGGGCTGGTTCAGGATTTGCAAATCAATCACCAGGATATACCACATTAATAAAAGAAAGGATGAGAGCTATATGATCCTCTCAATAGATTCAGAAAAAGCATTTGACAAAATACAGCATCCTTTCTTGATAAGAATCCTCAAGAAAGTGGGAAGGGGTGCCCGGGTAGCTCAATTTGTTGAGAGTCCAACTTCAGCTCAGGTCATGATCTCACAGTTTGTGGGTTTGAGTCCTGCATCAGGCTCTGTGATGACAGCGCAGAGAGTGGAGCCTGCTTCAGATTCTCTGTTTCTCTCTCTCTCTCTCTCTCTTTCTCCCTCCCTCCCTCCCTCTCCCCCATTCCTGCTCTGACTCTGTCTCTCTTTTTCTCAAAAAGTAAATAAACATTAAAAAAAAAAGTAGGGATAAAAGGAACATACCTCAAGATCTTAAAGGCCATATATGAAAGACCCACTGCCAATATGATCCTCAATGGGGAAAAACTGAGAGTTTTCCCTCTAAGGTCTGGAACAAGACAGGGATGTCCACTCTCACCACTGTTGTATTGGAAGTCCTAGCCTCAGCAATCAGACAACAAAAAGAAATTAAAAGCATCCAAATAATCAAGGAAGAAGTCAAACTTTCACTCTTCGCAGATGTCATGATACTTTATGTGGAAAACGTGAAAGACTCCAGCAAATACTGCTAGAACTGATACATGAATTCACCAATGTTGCAGGATACAAAATCAATGTACAGAAATTGGTTGCATTTCTATACACCAATAATGAAACATCAGAAAGGGAAATCAAAGAATTGATCCCATTTACAATTTCACCAAAAGCCCTAAGATACCTATGAATAGACCTAACCAAAGAGGTAAAAGATCTGCCCGCTGAAAACTAGAGAAAGCTTATGAAAGAAATTGTAGAAGACACAAAGAAATGGAAAAACATTCCATGCTCATGGATTGGAAGAACAAATACTGTTAAAATGTCTGTATGACCCAAAGCAATCTATACATTCAATGCAGTCCTTATCCAAATAACACCAGAAATCTTCACACAGCTAGAACAAAGAATTTTAAAATTTGTATGGAACCAGAAAAGATGCCGATTAGCTAAAGTAATGGAAAAAACAAACAAACAAACAAACAAACAAACCCACAACAACTAAAGCTGGAGGCATCACAATTCTGGACTTCAAGCTGTATTACAAAGCTGTAATCATTAAGACAATATGGTACTGGCACAAAAACAGATGCATAGATCAGTGGAACAGAGTAGAAAACCCAGAAATGGACCCACAAATGTATGGCCAACTAACTAATCTTCAACAAAGCAGGAAAGAGTATCCATTGGAAAAAAGACAGTCTCTTCAGCAAATGGTGCTGGGAAAACTGGACAGCGACATGCAGAAAAATGAAACGGGACCACTTTCTTACACCATACACAAAAATAAACTCAAAATGGATGAAAGACCTAAACATAATACAGGAAGCCATCAAAATCCTCAAGGAGAAAACAGGCAACAACCTCTTTGACCTCGGCCACAGCAATTTCTTACTTGACAGGTCTCCTGAGGCAAGGGAGAGAAAAGCAAAACTGAACTGTTGGGACTTCATCAAGAAAAAAAGCTACACAACGAAGAAAACAATCAACAAAGCTAAAAGGCAAGTGATGGAATGGGAGAAAATATTTGCAAATAACATATCAGATAAAAAGGTTAGTATTAAAAAATCTATGAAGAATGTATCAAACTCAACACCCAAAAAACAAATAATACAGTGAAGAAATGGGCAGAGGACATGAATAGACACTTTTCCAAAGAAGTCATCCTAATGACTAACAGACACATGAAAACATGCTTAACATCACTCATCATCAGGGAAATACAATTCCAAACCACAATGAGATACCACCTCACACCTGTCAGAATGTTTAAAATGAACAACTCAGGAAACAACAGATGCTGACTAGGATGCAGAGAAAGAGGAACTCTTTTGCACTGCTGGTGGGAATCCAAACTGGTGCAGCCACTCTGGAAAACAGTGTGGAGGTTCCTCAAAAAATTAAAAATAGAACTACCCTATGACCCAGCAATTGGACTATTAGGTATTTATCCAAGGGATACAGGTGTGCTGTGTCGAAGGGGCCTATGCACCCCAATGTTTATAGCAGTACTATTGACAATAGCCAAAATATGGAAAGATCCCAAATGTCCATCAACAGACGAATGGATAAAGAATCTGTGGTGTGTATATATATATATATATACACACACACACACAACAGAGTAATGCTCTATTACAATAGAGTAATACTCTAATACTCTATTACTATTAAAGAATCTGTGGTGTGTATATATATATATATATATATATATATATATATATATACACACACACACACACACAACAGAGTAATGCTCTATTACAATAGAGTAATACTCTAATACTCTATTACTATTAAAGAATCTGTGGTGTATATATATATACATATGTATATGTATATATACATGTATATATATATATATATTCTGTTTCCTTTGCCTAAGATGCTCTTCCTGTAGATAACTGCATGGCTTGCTCCCTCTCTTCATGGTGGTGTCTGCTCCTTTGAGAGAACTTTTCTAACCCCCTCATCTGAAACAGCAGGCCCATTCACTCTGTCCTCTTGCCTTGCTTCATTTTTATTCACACCACTTATCATTTCATTTAAGAAGTTCTCTACAAAGTTCTTTCCTGCTTTTAGGGACCAGATGATTCCCATATAAACTATTTCAGAGTAATGAAAAGCCATCCAGCTCATTTCACTCAGTAAGAATAACCAAAATCTGCCCATGGCAGTTCTCAAAAAAGAAAAAGGCATTCTTACAAGTCAATCTTATTTGTGAATAGATGCAAAAATCCTGAATGCTATACTTATATTAATCCCAGATAATGTGTACAGCATAGTCTAAGATTTTAGATAGAAGTAATGGGCAAGTCATCCCAGTAAGTATAACCTCATTGAAGTTATGTGAAAAAAATTCTCCTGCTGTGATCAAAACTCATAATGGCAAGCACTGGAAAAGATACAGAAAAAGGACCTTCCAGACAGGTGGAGGGAAAAAAGAGTGCAAGAATGCAACTGATGCCACTAAACACACACACACACACACACACACACACACACACACACACACACACACACCTACCTCTTAAAAAGGTTAGACCTTGTTTTTCAAGTATATGTAGCAAGACAAAGAAAATCCAGAATATATCTATATACACTTTGCAAAATGATTTAATTTCAGGCCTTGGAAGAAACTGCTTTGCATCAAGTTAAATATAAAGTCTGTAACCATCAATGACTCAGAGCAGTCGAGCAGATCTGCAAATAACAGCCTTTCTATGTAGGAAAACTACTGTTTTCTCTCTGCAGGTGTAGAAAAGTTGCGCGTAAGATGTGTAAGTTATCGTTTTATGCATGCATTAAGAATACTGACTTTATAGTGCTTTTTATAAGAAACTGAAAGAAGAGTTCAAAATGTAAAGGTGTATCTGAAGTATGCTGAGTTCCTTCATTATTAACAGTACTCCTAAAAGCATGCTTTCCATATCCTTCAAGTTTTACTGTATATCTATCCACAAATTTGCAGCAGAATCTGTACATAATAAATTTCCCATTCTCAAGATGGCTTTTTTTTTGTGAATCTCAAAACAACTATCTTTTTCTTAGCTCTGCTCAGAAGACTTTCCTTTAATTTTTCCATCAATTTCTCAAAATAAATCCTACTTTCATCACATCACTGACACTGAGGTAGTCTTCTGAGTACCTTCTTGGTCCAGTTTCTGATTTATCCATTGCCCTGGATGCACTTAGGAGCTATACTCAGAAGGCACAGGAGGTCCTGTTACTGAGTTTCTTTTCTGCTCTCCAATCTACCAACCACTACATCTACCAAAGTAATGTTCTACTCTCTTACCACAGAGATTTTAAAACAATGGTTTAATAGCTGCATGCAAAATTTCTTAACAAGAACTAGATTTCATATTTAATTTCTTTTTGGCTGACTGAATTCTAATCATTATAGCTTAAAAAACAAACTAGAACAAATGTTTACTCACATTTATTTCTTTCTCATTTATGAATTGATCTGAAAGATTTCTTACTAAAATAAATCCACTATCCAGCAGGCCAAATGATGCCATTCATATTTTAGAGGCATAAACTTAATCAAGCATTGCAAACCTAACATATCTTTATGTAAACACAAAGATGAATAGCTCTTTTTCTATGGAATCATGGAATTATGTTTAAACAGGACTTTATGTACCAAAAAAAAAATGTATCAGAAAACCAAAGAAGCTTCTGCTATAATAGTGTTTTTTTGTATCTCCAAAGACTGGACAACATAGGTGTTAGACATAATGTAAACAAATAAAGGAAGTTCAAATTATGTCACTATTTAACTAAAGTGTGAGCTTTCTTTTGACTAAAGGTTTTCATTTTATTTTCAGAACTAAGACAAGTCAATGGAACAACTCTGAGACAGAAAATCTCGGAGCTTTTATTTAAGCATAAAAAGGTTTCTTACATATTGGCCCTAGAAGATACACTCACAGCAATTTCCTCCAGAAAATGAACACAAGAATGGTTTTATGAGATATAACTAGCTACAATTTTCTTCCCCAAAAGCAATTTTTAGTTTTCTTTGCTAAGACTGTGTCTACAAGGAACCTAAACAGTCAGTCAATTCCATCAAAAATGTGTTCTATTCAAGTGAAGAGAAAAAAAAAACCTTCCGGATTGTCTGCCATTATGCAGACCAAGCTGAATGACTGTATCTTCACTTTTCAACTACTTGTTTTCCCAACATGCTCACAGAGCCGAAAGAGGGGCCAGATGCGCTTCCTAGATCATAGTGTTATGTTTTCAAGGAGACTGGCACTTGTTCCCTGTTTCCACTAAGGGCATGACAAGGGAAATGAGTGTGTGTTGTCTTATGAGACAGTGTACAGTGTGTTTAAAATTTAGGCATTTACAGAGATGTTTACAGAATGCTTAATAGCCGATATGTGCTATTATGTTTTTTCCTATTTTTATTTGCATAATATTCTTCACTGATCGGGCTGTAATCTGGAGGGACAGTCTTAAATGTGGTCTCCATACTGGCAGTTTAAGATACGAAGAGAGATTTCACTAAGAAAGTTTGGCTTAAAGCGGTTGGAGAAAACCAAGAAACCTCTTCCTGATTTTTTCCCGGTTGTTGTCCAGTGTCTTTTCTCTCTGTACATTATAAGCAACCTGAAGTTGGGTACCTTTCTGCTAGCACAGGCCTGTCCTTACACAAAATGAAAATTTCTGAGGGTTCATTTTCTGGGAAAGAGCCAGAATCACAAATCACTTAGGCAGAAAAATAGGCAGGTGTATAGTAAGAGTCATCAAAGTAAAGAGATAGGTCATATGAAACAGGGATCTCTCACAGAGAATGTGAAGGATCTCTTCATAAATATGAAGAGGATTAGGCATAAGGAATTAGACTTCTGTGTGATTCAAAACAAGAGTGCATGGCAATCTAATATAAAGGGCTTCCTAACATTTACAACTATCAAAGATAAAAGGAAAGACTATCTCTCAGTCATTAGAAGTGTCCAAGAAAAGGATGGAAATTCAGTTGGCAGGAAACCGTAGGTCTCTAAGTATAGACTAGGATGTCTTGAGGTTCCTTCTAGTCCTAACAGTCTACAAAGATGAATCACTCCTAATGATCAACTGAGGTGAAGCAGACATTATTTTTTTAATTTAAAACCAAGTTGGTTAACATAGCATAACAATGGTTTTAGGAGTAAAATTAGTGAATCATAACTTACATACAACACCCAGTGCTCATCCCAACAAGTGCCCTTCTTAATACCATCACCCATTTAGCTCATTCCTCCCACCCAATACCCTGCCAACCGCTTTTTGCCATACTGTTTGTTCTCTGTATTTAAGAGTCTCTTATGGTTTGCCTCCCTCTCTGTTTTTATCTTATTTTTCCTTCCCTTCTCCTATGTTCATCTATTGTGTTTCTCAAATTCCACATATGAAAGTGAAATCGTGTGATATCTGTCTTTCTCTGATTGACTTATTTTGCTTAGCATAATACCATCCAGGTTCATCCATGTTGTTGCAGATGGCAAGATTTCATTCTTTTTGATTACCGAGTAATATTCCATTGTGTATATGTATATATATATATATATATATATATATATATATATATATATATATACACATACCATATCTTCTTTATCCATTTATCAGTCAGTGGACATTTCTCTTCATCCTCACCAACATCTGCAACATCTGTCGTTGCCTGAGATGTTAACGTTAGCCATTCTGACAGGTGCGAGGTGGTATCTCATTGTGGTTTTGATTTGTATTTCCCTGGTGATGAGTGATATCGAGCATTTTCTCACGTGTCAGTTGGCCATCTGGAGGTCTTCTTTGGAAAATTGTCTATTCATGTCTTTGGCCCATTTCTTCAGTGGATTATTTGTTTTTTGGGTGTTGAGTTTGATAAGTTCTTTTTAGATTTTGGATACAAACCCTTTTATCTGATATGTCATTTGCAAATATCTTCTCCCATTCTGGCGGTTGCCTTTTAGTTTTGCTGATTGTTTCCTTGGCTGTGAAGAACCTATTTATTTTGATGAAGTCCCAAAAGTTCATTTTTCCTTTTGTTTCCCTTGCCTCTGGAGACATGTTGAGTAAGAAGTTGCTGCGGCCAAGGTCAAAGAAGTTTTTGCCTGCTTTCTCCTCTAGGATTTTGATGACTTCCTGTCTTACATTTAGGTCTTTCATCCATTTTGAGTTTGTTTTTGTGTATGGTGTAAGAACGTGGTCGAGGTTAATTTTTCTGCATGTCGCTGTCCAGTTTTCCCAGCACCATTTGCTGAAGAGATTGTCTTTATTCCATTGGATATTCTTTACTGCTTTGTCAAAGATTAGTTGGCCATATGTTTGTAGGTCTATTTCTGGGTTCTCTCTTCTGTTCCATAGATCTATGTGTCTGTTTTTATGTCAGTACCATGTTGTCTTCATGATTACAGCTTTGTAATACATCTTGAAGTCCGCGATTGTGATGCCTCTAGTTTTGGTTTTCTTTTTCAAGATTGCTTTGGCTATTCGGGGTCTTTTCTGGTTCCATACAAATGTTAGGATTGCTTGTTCTAGCTCTGTGAAGAGTGCTGGTGTTATTTTGATAGGAATTGCATGAATGTAAATGAAAGCCCAAAATACAAGTAGATCAGTTTTTTAGCATTAGAAGAATCATCCATCATGATCATGTAGGGTTCATGCTGTAAGTGTAAGAATGCCTTAATATTAGGAAATATTTTTCAATAATACAACATATCAAAATATCCAATAAGAAAAAATATAATCACAATAGATAAGAATTGGTAAAAGGTAGCACTCATTTCTGATTAGAAAACTAGTCCTCAACAACTAAAACCATAAAGACATTTCTTTACTGAAATAAAGATATTTAACTTTCTCTCCTGATCAAGCTTATTCCAGTTCAGAGGACAAAAGTATATTCCATATATCCCTAACCTTATCAATATGTGACTACAAAATATACTTTTATGTAATAATGGAAATATTATGGTAAAAAACCATATAATGTACTCCCAGTTACTTCTGGAAGTTTCTCAAGGTATTCTCTTACATGTACTGCAGAGCACATTTCTCTCTCCTTCCTCAGCTCGCATCTTTCCAACTTGCCACCATATAGCTGCCAATAACTCTAGTTAGGTAGAGAATGCCAGTATGCTGGCCATACCTGTTTCTATGCTCAGGAAAAAAATAGCACCCAATAGTTCTTTATTTTTTATTTTTTGCTATTTGAGTATAAAAAATGAAGATACTTCTAATATTGCCTTAGAGCTTTAGTAATAAGTGATTTTATAAAATCAAGTTATCTACTCCTTTGCGAAGATGTTAATATGAATTTGTCCTAATAATAAGCTGAGTAAGGTTTAAATTTTGAAACCACAGTAATGAATGTTTTACATCACTGTTTTTAAACCTTTATTTTTTATTTTTTACTACAGCCCACATTAAGAAAAGGGAGTAGATGGGTGAGGTAGGTGAAGGGGATTAAAAAATACAAACTTCCAGTTATAAGTCACAGGGATGTAAAAAGTACAGCATAGAAAATATAGTCAATAATATTATAATAACTTTTTATGGTGACAGATGGTAACTAGACTTATCATGGTGATAATTTTGTAACGTATATAAATTTTGAATCATTATGTCGTATACTTAAAACTAATATACCATAAATGTCAATTATACTTCAATAAGAAATATGTCTTATACTGTGACTCAGTATATAACACATACACAAACATTCTCTACATATATATCTATATAATTAGAAGTTCCATAGAAGTTACCAAGGATCTATGCAGAATACACATATTATCCTCTTAGAATTAAAAAGAAATTGATGTCAACCCACCAAATTGATTTCCCTAGGCCATGCTTTTCAGAAATTTTATCTTTATTAAGTTTTGAAAGATGAAAACCCATTGGTCTCCTAGAAATATGTCCTAATTTTGTTGTAAATATTAACTCTTTATGTATAGGCAAGATGCTTTTGGTGCTAGCTGAAAGTTTTTCTCTGATTTATAGGAAGGTGATAGAATCAGAAAGAACATTCTAAATTATTATTTATTTTCTTTCCGCAGCTCTCATGTGTGAATAGAAGTGTAGTGCATCATCACTATAAAGACCTCACCAACCGGAAGTTACAGTTTTCACCGTCAGCTTACCTTACCCGTTTTGGTCTGATTCTTTTCCTCAAGGAGTGGAAACTTCTTCTTTTCAAGTTGCTTTTGTTGCAGAGTTAAGCAAATGGCCAGTAGTGGCTTTGGTAAACAATGCGCAAAATGCTCTGACTGTTCATCTACTTCTAAGCAAGATGTACTTTCTGTGTGTGCCTGTAAAAGAAAGCTTTCTCCAATCTCTGTGGTGGAAATGTCCCAAGCATCAAGCACTGGCAGCTCAGAATGTGCAGTTTCATCAGAGAAAAAAAAAGAAAACCATGCCACCATAGATGGTGCCTCTGTGAAAGATATGGTAAATATTGAAGATTCACACAAGCTGACGTCCCATTTCCTATTCCCATCCTTAGCTTCATCAATATCCCATGGGCCCTTGTCAGCTAAATCATTGCCTTCTTAACTATTAAAGGAACATTTCTTGCTTATGTGAGAGGTGAGCAAAATTGGTTAGTAATTTCTTTTTTCATAATTCCATCCACTGCCAAATTAGTTATTTTCCATAATAATGAATAATTTGGAATGTTATTCCAGCTTCTTTAGTTTTTAATGGTTTATACAGAAATGAATTGGTTTTCAAGTTGGATTAAATCTGAATTTGGGGGCATTGTTGCAGTGAAATGCAGGGTGGTTATTATTTAAGACAGTTCCTGGTTATCTAGATGGAATATCAAATATACTTTCCAAAACGGATGTACATTAGTTAGCATCAGTGACTACCTGGTTGGATTGGTTTGGGGGTATTTTACCTTTATGGAGAAGAGGCAGTGTGGAAGATTGTAGCGGATAGAGCACAGTTTTGGAGACTGAGAGCAGTAAGTTTTTAAAAAAGGTTCTTAGTCCTCAAAGTTGTATCTTTTTCAAATTTTCACTCTAAACTGTTATTTTTGATTTGTATTACAGTATAGTTATTGCCATTTGGCTGTTCTGAGTGAACTGTTACTATATTATTTTCATTCAAAGGATATTTTGTGAATGTTTGGTCAATAATTTTTTACATATAACCTATTCGAGATGGCTATTATATTTTAAAACAAGGGTAATGGACAAAGCTCTGAAGTTGCCTTCTCTTGTGATTTTGAAGAATCATCCAGTAAGTTCTGATGGATTTGTGATGCAGGTTATCATGTAGACTTGCTTGAATTCAGGTGATTAGGTTGAATGGCTGGCCTCTTATGGTCTCTTTTAGCATAAGCCAATAAATCATATGGGGCTTAGAATTTAAAAAAAGACAATAAGCTCTCTTGTACACAATAAATATCATCGCACACATTAAAGATTTTTTAAATTAAGGTTCTTATTTTGTCAAGATACAAGTGTATTGTATTTGTACTACAAGTATATCTTAATTTTTTAATTCCTTTTGGTGTAAGATCTTGAAAACTTGCAATGTGGAGAGAAAAACATCTCAACAACAGTGGAGTCGGGGAAACGCTACAGAAGGAAAAGTTCCTCACATAAGGATGGACAACGGAGCTGCTATTCAGGTATATAGAAAGCATACTGAAACTTTAGGAACTTCTAAGTCAATAGTTAATGGCAAAAATAATTTAAAAATTAGCCTCTAAGGAAAGGAAAGAAAGAAAAGAGAAAATTCAGCAGTTTCAAGTATGCTAAAGTCTTTACCAAAGAAAATGCAAACTAATTATTTTTTCTGTTTATAGTGGACCAAATAGGCTTTAATTAAAGCAGAGGGTATTTTTATTAGTAAAATGAGAACATTTTAGTCTTTAGGTCTTGTCTGTTGCTGCGAACAATCTTTGAAGACACAGAGAAAGACGAGATGACTTGAAATGGTTTGGCTATTCATTTCTTTGATGACTGGTAGTGAGGCCAGGAGTTCTGTCATGGACCCCTCCATTTGGTTAGATGGATACCACTATTACTCTTTACTAAGAATTCTAATTATTGTGGTTTGAATATTTTCACTATTTTAGAAATTAAAATGTGTTCCTTTAACATCACATTGAAAGAACCACAATAAGAACAACTAGAAGAATAAAATTGAATTAACATTAAGTAACTTTTTTGAAGATTTATTTTTTTTTGAGAGAGAGAGACAGAGTGAGAACAGGGGAGGGGCAGAGAGAGAGAGGGCGACACAAAATCTGTAACAGGCTCCAGGCTCTGAGCTGTCAACACAGAACCCTGTGCAGGGCTTGAACTCATGAACTATGAGATCATGACCTGAGCCAAAGTTGGACACTTAACTGACTGAGCCACCCAGGTGCCCCAACATTAAATAACTTTAAAAAGTTGTTTTAAGAGATGCTTGGCAATTTACTTGAAGTGACTAGAAAAACTTCCTGAGAATTCTAACCTGAAAAATTTAATTCTCCCACTTTAAATAAAAGGCCTGTACTTTTTTGGGGGAATGACTGGGTAGCTTAAGGTTTTGGCTCAGGTCATGATCTCATGGTTCATGGGTTCGAACCTTGCATCTGGCTCTGCAGTGATGACACAGAGCCCATCTGCAATTCTCTCTCTCCCTTTCTCTCTGCCTCTCCCCCACTCACTCTCTCTCTCTCTCAAAGTGGATAAATAAACTTAAAAGAAAAAAAGATAAATAAGCTGTATTTTTTTAAATCCAAAACTTCACTGAATTTTAAATTTAGTCATAAGAGCTTTTATAAAAGCAAAATATGTTCATTGTAAAATATTAGGAAAATATAGATAGAAAAGTGAAGAAAATAAAAATCATGAGCCAGATATAACCAATTTTGAAATGTATTACTTTCATTTTTTCTATGCATGTCTTACTCTATTTTTTATTTTCAGTTTTTTTCCCATTTTAAATTATGAAATATTTCAAATATATACATATTTTTAAGGAAATAACCTTAACTAGGTTTGCTGAAGTTTTTCTCGTCCCATTAAATGGATAGGGTCATTTTAAAGCTTTAAACATTTTGGAAGAGCATAAAAAAGGAATTACAGTCATCCAAAATTCTATCCAGTGATAGCTACTCTTCACGTTTCGATGACCATCTTTCCAGATACCAATCTCAGCACCCTCACATGCCCACATTTTCATGATGGGATCATATCATACGTGCTTTCCTACTCTATGCTATACCATTCTATGTCAATAAAAATAGATCTACATGACCACTTTTATAGCATCCTCTTAAGATTATTACCAACAAGAAGTAATTTTATCCTTGTTTTCACCAGTATGTAACAATGTCAAAGCAGTTAGTTGAAGAAAAAGATTAGTTATTATAAAACTAGTTGGGCAACAGAGCTATTTCTATATCCATTCCTCATTTAAAATATCCTATTTAAACACTGTTAAAATACTGTGTCCAAGTTGTGGTTCTCTATGTTAAAAGAACAAATGAGAGTTTAGTTCCTAAAGGACAAGAAAAATTGGGGAAATAGAGTTTAGGTCATTTTGTTCTATGGAAAACAAAAAGGGATAAATGACCATTTAAATTGAGATTTTACTCATTTTTTCATAGTACACAATTGGGATTTGAATATAAATATAATAAAAATAAAATATTTGTTATTTTAGTCATCTTAGTTTTTCTGATTTTGATTCTCACCATTAAGTGGTTGTAGGAAGAAGGAGGAGACAAAATAATTATAAATCATTGAAAGTCCTATCTTGGGACCCATCACTTGAGCAGGATGAACCTGTATAAATCTAGGAGCTGTCATCATTCACAACATTCAAGACCATAAATCCAAAGTTCTTACTCCGGGGTTCAACTCCACATCGCCAATCTGTCACTTCTCTTACAGGTGTATATATGCAGAAGGTTGCTGGCTTGCTGAGTGAATTTATTGACTGATTGATTCATTCCCTGATTCATTCATTCATTCATCCATTCCATATTTGCACTACTGCTCCTTTGGAATGCCTTCCTTGCTTTGTTTGCTTGGATTATAGAAAAAAGATTCTCAATTATTTGCTTTTGTTTCATCACATGCTGATGTCAGAAGGCATCTCTTTTGTAATGTTTTCCCTATTCCCCCGGTGTTTTAGCTCTGATCTCTGGTCCCAGTGTTTTTTTTTTTTTTTTTTTTTTTAACTTAAGGCTTTATAACTTAAGTGATAATCTCCTCTTTTGAGTAGATTACAAATTCTGAAAAAACAGGAATTGTGTTTTATCCATTTCTTACAAAATATGTACACAAGGAACTAAGGAAAGTCTAACATGTGCAAGCCAAACATTTCTCCTTTCTTCCTCCCTTCTTTCCTTCCTCCCTCCCTGTAGGTCTCCCTCCCTCCCTTCTTTCCTTCTTCTTTTCCCTCTTATGTGCTAAGCATGAATATTTTACCTGCAAAGTTTCATGGTAGGCTTTTTAAAGGATACAGAAGAAACAGCTTCTTAAGCTTCTAGACTATCTTGGAAGAAAAACACAAACCAAAGTATTTTGTTGAAAGTAAGAAAGAGAGTAATAATGATGCCTGAGGACCAGTGCATACATGCTGAGGGAAGCCAAAATAATGGAAAAGTTCCCATGGTGCAAAGTCAGGGAACCCCTTCGTGAAGGAGATAAGTAATTAGTTGGGCACTGAATCTTTTCTTATGAAAGCAAGACAGGAATGTAAGCAGCAGAAGACATGAAGACTAGCAGCTAACTGATCTCTTGCATGGCGGAGGTCAAAGTGGTTGCAGAGAAATAGAGTAGCATCTCTGGGAGAAGCTTTGGCTGCTGACCCAGCAGAGGCATCACCTTTGTGGCATTACTTCAGATGTTTTGTCATGTTCTAGTCCCCAGACAGGATGTGTCCAGAAAGTCTTATAATACCCCGATACTGATTTGGATCAAGGAGACTGACTTCCCCCAACCAAATTCACAAGGAAAGAAAGTGTCAATGAGTCGCATGCTTGTTATTTTACAACGAGGACCAGGATGCTGGTGTTGGCAAAAACGGCGCAATATTATTTTTTTAAAAAATAATCTTAACTTTTATTGAGTGCTTACTATGTTCTAGGTGCTCTGCTTTTTTAAAAAAGTTGACGTGTAGTTGACATACAATGTTATATTAGTTTCAGTTTCAGGTGTACAACTTAGCGATTCAACAATACTCATTATGCTACGTCCACCATGGTAAGTGAAGTTACCATCAGAAGTTAAATAAGAAGCAGAAGGATTCTGGGTCTGGATAGTGTTACTATGGGTGATTTTTATTTTCTTCTCAGTGCTGACTTATATTAAAATTTGTCAGATACTGCCTTTTCCAAAACAAAGGAATTAAAACCACTAAAGTGATTTTTAATAGAAATAATGAAGTCAAGAAAAAGTGTCACTTGGTAAACGGAAAAGCAGTTATTCAGTGGTTAATAGGTGTTGATTTTATAAGATAGCTCTCAGAATTTGGGGATAATTTCTTTGGTGAGTGTATTTTATACACACAAACACACATATACGTATGCATTAATATTCCATTTCTCCTTTTTGTTATGAAGACATTTCATTAATATTGTAGTTTGTAAGAGATTCATTTTTATACTTTTGAGGTTTTCCATATTTCTCCATTGGGATGTTCATGGTTTTCCACCAAAGGACATTTAATGAAATTTGCCAAAACTTATTTTGGGTTAATTAATATCAAAGAGGTGGCATCTTCTATTTGATTTTACCCTGGAGCAGAAACTCTCTTCCCTTGGTTGGATATCTGTCAATATTATGTGTTCACTTTTAATACCTGATGAGTGACAGAAAGACAAAGGAGCTCTTATTTTTTTATCCAGGAAATCTATACCTTTGGAAGAATGTTGGGACAAGGGAGCTTTGGAATCGTCATTGAAGCTACAGATAAGGAAACAGGAACTAAGTGGGCAATTAAGAAAGTGAACAAAGACAAGGTAAGGCTTATTAGCAGCATCATGCTGAAGGCACAGTGCCAGGGCAGCGTGGGGTAGGCAGTATAGTTTTCACACTAACAGCTGACTCTGAGGGCAGGGCCTGGGCTGTTCCCCTGAAGAAGTGTGGCCATTTCCCTAGCCTTCTGGGAAGGGACCTATTCTTGAACTCATGTGTCGGGGAAAAGCAAATGAAGGATTAACTAACATAACCAATATAACCAAATAAGGGTTATATTATTCACTCCTTCAGAGTGAGTTGAAAGTAAGGGCTGAGTCTTAGTCTGTATAGCTGTAGGGCTATGGGCAACATGTAGGGCTATGGGCAGGAGATGGCTTAGCTAGGCTTAAGTCCCAGCGCTCGCTTGCAATATGGTTTGGAATGACTTTTCTCCTATCCTTTCCTGTCCTTTAATTCCCTATTTCTTCATTGTTAGCTAAGTCTCTGATTATTCATCCCACCTGCTCTTCCAGTTTGAACCACTTTTTCAACAACTGTCAACTGTACTGTTTACATGTAGCCACTGTGTTCCTCACGGGACTTCTCCTGGAGTAGACATTGACTGGGCTTGTCTTTAGGAGAGAGTCTAGCTTCTCAGGCTTTACATCTGATCATTTCATCAACTTTTAAACAACCTCTGTGCCTGGGAAAAAAACAAAAGGGAAAATACGTTTTTTTCCCCCTTGGGTTTGTGATGATTGATTTTACATTTACAAAGTGAAATAGTAAGTTTTATGTATTCTTTAAAGCAGACAATAGCAATTTACATAACATTTCTCTCTAAAGTTTAATAAAATAATATATAAATCGTAATAAAAGGACATCTAGAGCTTTTCTATAAATCTTTAGAATTCTAGAACCATGGTGCTACATGGGATGTTGTTTCCTTTGCCCCTTTGGTGTCAGAGATGGTTAGTGTATAGATTTTAGGGTCATATAGTAGGGTACCTGCTTGCAACTTTAGGATTTCATAATCTCACATACACATATTGATGATGAGTGTTTATAGGCACTAATATAGTAAAATAAATTTATATAGTCAATATATGAATTGGACTATATATTTTACTGTATTATATGCAGGTTAGGCCATTTGGGGAGGGAGGGAGAGAGGAATGGAGACTGATATTAGGAGAAATTGTGGTAACTTTCCATGTCTAGTCTAGGTAAGAATTCACTCCTCACAGTTACTATTTCCCTTGACCCTCTAAGGTTAACCTTAAATTGTGACTTTCACCTACTTGGGTAGGGCATAGTGGGCGGGCATTTTCCTACTCACTCTGAGATGGTAATGGTTGAAGGGCGGAGGTGATTGGATGCAGAGATGACTCAGGTAGAATTTCAACGAGGTGAAATTTGCCATGTGACCCGTCTTTTTGCAGTCCTTTAAGAACTATTACTATTTTCCAACCTTGGTGGGGGGATGGGGGTGGAGCAGAGGGATAAGACCTTTATTGTCCCTTTCAGGGACATTTTTATGTGGATGAGGGCAATGCTGGTAATTTAGATATCAATAGAGGTGATGATTGGGGTGCTGGTAGTGGTGGCAGTGGTGGCGAGGGTAGAAAAAGCCCTTCTAGAATTTCTTAGATGACTTTGTAGAAAATCAGTTGCATCAGACACGGTTAAGGGTTACATGTAAGGAGATAAAGCTGGAGTTAGGTTGGTCTGAAGGTAAGATCTCTCTCCCTCTCTCTCTTAGAAGCTGGGGGTATCAGGAAGTGATATATTGCAGGGCTAGTTGTAGAATCTCACTACCTATTTTACATATAAATATAAATATATAAATATAAGTATACACACACATATATTCAAAACAAAACAACAAAAGAAAAACATTTTGTTTTTAGCATCTCTAAATGATGTCACTGGAAAGTAGATTTTGGTTTTATTACTCTAACATCAAAAGATTAACATGATTTTGAAGGAAACACTAAAAGGCATTTTCAAAACTGGAGTAATTCTCTCAGGGGACAGAGACCATGTTGTAGTTAATTTATAGAAAGAGTCCAAGAAACAGATGTGGCTTGAGGCCAAATTATATATAACTTAAAATTGGACAAAGGAAAGAGGGCCATAATTTAATCTTATCGTGGAAATAAATTTCATATTATGATTTGAAAAGGAAACTTCTCCAGAAAACGTAGGAAGAAATATAAAAACGACTATAACTTTTATACTGAGGTTTGTAGTAGTGACATTCATATCTGAAATCTGTGCGTCCTCCTTACGAAAGGCCGGAAGCTCTGCTGTGAAGCTTCTTGAACGGGAGGTGAACATCCTGAAAAGTGTGAAACACGAACACATCATACATCTGGAACAAGTGTTTGAGACGCCTAAGGTAAGGCTCGGTCAGGTGCTGCACTTCGGAAGTTGTTATTATTACAGCTGAGCATCATTCCCTTCTGCAGTAACCCCTGTAGGGCACAGGTGTTCCTGTCCGTGGCATGTGTCTGTCACTGGAGATTGATGAGGGCATTCTGGAGGTCTTTTATTATTGATTGTATAATTAGGTGTCTGATGATTAGATTGATGTCTTTAGTGATAATTCTGGGTGGCTTGTTGAAAACAAATGTTTATAATTGAAGCAACTTCATACGCAAACAGTAATTAGAGCTTCCTTAGAGATGGCTTTGCTTTTGTTTTGGGCTTTGGTTTCTCCATTCGAGTCTCTTGGAATATCGTAATTTTGCAAGGTTAGCTTTGTAAGAAAGTTGGCGTGGGTATATTTGGCACTGTGTAGAAGATATTTTACCATCTGTGTTTTACCAATGTGTTTAATCTTCCTTCTTCCCTAGATGTTATCATTCTTCTCTTTAAATGACTGCAATTTTTATTTACAGTTGTTCTGAAGCCTGAGTTATTTGCCATCCTGCCTCCAGATTGTTTAATGCTTGTGGGTTTGGGTGTTTCTCTGCCTGGAGGCAGTATAATATAGTGGTCAGGCATGTGGACTCTGGGGTCAGATTGCCTGTGCATTCACATCCTGGCTCCACCACTCATTAGCCATGAGGCCATGATGTTACCCAGCCTCTCTATACTTTAGTTTCCTCATTTGTTAAATGAGTTTAATAATAGTATCGATCTCATTCGATTGTGTGAGAAGTAAGGGAAATGATTCACTCTCAGGAATACTAAATAAAAGCCATGTTGTCTAGTTAACAATAGGTTTACAACCTATTGGAAATATGTACAAACTTTCCCTACCCCCGCCCCCACACACAATGGAGTCCCAAACCCTTAGATACTTCACTTCTTGGTTCTTCTTCCCCTTTCCATTTTTCGGGCTTATTTTCATGGGCTTTGCAATAAGCATGTGTCAAAGAACAAAGGGAGGAGGCCTGAAAGTCTCTGCATCACCTCAGGGAATGTACATTTGTTCCAGTCAGGTTACTTTTGCCTTACATGGGCATAGGCATTGTCCGGGTGAGGCTGTAACCTCTGTAGTATTCAGCCAATGAGGAAGCAGGGGAGGGACTTGCATGCTAGGAAATAAATTATCTGCTGTAAATGCCCCAAGCTGCCTGTCTGTCAGACACCCACTCTTGCAAGAACATTAATTAAAATCTCACTTCACTGTGCTCCAAGTCCCCGCATTCTTTGACTGAGTCGGTGGGTTTAATCCTTACAGTAGTTAAAGGATTAAATGGGAAAATGGATATAAAGCATCTGTCTCTTTAATTGTTAGCTATTGTTCTTTGTTTCCTTTGTCAGTTTCTGAGGCAGAAATAGTCCTTTTGGGTTATGTATTATGCTTGATTCGTTAGAAGTGCTTAATAACTGTGAAAGGCCACAGTTACCCTTTATGGGAGGAGTATACGGCAATGATGCCAAAAGTCTGTTCTTTTTAGTCTTGGAGTTGTTATTTTTTATCCCCGAATCTTCTTAGAATAGTTTTGCTCTTTGTCATCAGTTTTAAGCAGTTTGATTTTATTGTACCTTGCTTTCAATTTTCTCGTACTTGGGGTTCATGGAGCCTCTTGGATCTGTGAGTTTATGCTTTTTATCAAATTTAAGGAAATCTTTGGCCATTATTTGTTTAAATATTTTTTCTGCCTTCTATTCCAAGAACCCATGTTAGAATGTTAGATTGCTTGCTGTTGTCCACAGCTTACTTTTTCCTTTGTTTTGTTTAGCATACTTTGCATTGTGATGTCTTCGGATTCAGTAATCTCTTTTTTTGTAACATCATATGTGCTATTTATCTTCTCTAATGGAAATTTGATTTGATTCTTTTCTGTATCTTCCATGTTTTTACTTAACATGCTCAGTATTTACTCTTCATTCTTAAATTTAGTTATAATAACTTTTCATGTTCTTTTCTACTAATTTTATCATATATGTCATTTCTAGGTCAATTTTAATTGACTAATTTTTTTTCCATTATGGGTTATATTTTCCTGCTTCTTTATTTTTCTTGCCTGTGAGTTTCTGATAGGGTGCTAGATATTTTTATATTTTTGTAACTACTTTTGAGCTTTATTGCAGGACATAGTTATTTGGAAACAGTTAGATGCTTATGAAGCTTGCTTTAAGCTTTGCTAGGTGGTACCAGAGCAGCCTTTGATCTAGGGCTATTTTTTTCTTACCCTTTGAGAGTACTCTACCTAATGTCCTATGAATTACGAGATTTTCCACTCTGGCTAATGGGACTACAAGCTCTTTCTGGCCATGTGTAAGCTCCAGTGATTGCTCCCTCTGCTCCTCTTGGATGGTTCTTTATCCAGCTTTGGGTAGTTCCCTCATGTACATAAACTGAGCAGTACTCTGCTGAAGACTTGAGGGGAAGCCTCTGCAAATCTCTGGAGCTTTTTCTATGTACAGCTTTCTCCTCTTTTGGTACTCTGCCCTGTGAACTTTGGTTGTCTTTGGCCTTCCTGAACTCCCTGCTCAATTTCCTCAATTCATGGAGACTGTTGGGCTCTCTTTGTATTCCTTCTCACTGCCCCGTGGCCTACAAACTCTCTCTGGATAGTAAGCTAGGATGATCATGGGGCTTGCCTCATGTGTTTCTCCTCTTTCAAGAATCATCACCCTATGCTGCCTGATGTCTAATGTCTGAAAATTGTTGTTTTATATGTTTCGTCCATTTCTTAAGTTGTTTCAGGAGAGGGGGTCAGTCTAGTCTCTGTTACTCCATCTTGGGCACAAGTGGGAGTCCAAATCTAGAATAGTTTGAAGGCAAAGGAAATTATCATCTGTGATTGGTTTGTTGTGTGTTTTTTGTTTGTTTATTTGTTTATTTGTTTGTTTGTTTGTTTTAATGTACTGCTGGCCCTTGATTCACACAGGTCAGATCTGCGTCCTCCCCTCCCCAACTCAAATACCTAGACCTTCTATGGAAGCCATCTTAAAGATGAATGGAAATTGTTACCTGATTGGGTAGACCATGGTATTAGTCATTAAGTCAGACTATGTTATGGTTTTTTGTCAATCAAAATGTTCTCTAGATCTACACAATTATTTCTAATAATTACAAAAAGACTTAAAAAAACTTTTATTGATATAACTTTTATCAACTTACATATTTAAACTTGACATCAATTTGTGTTGTAAGCACTGCTAAAGTAACTTTTCTTTCCAAATAGTTCACTTACCTTTATGATCCCTACAGTGCTATCAGTGGAAATAATATATAGATCAAAAGCTTGTTCATGTGTTAGACTTCAGATAATTCTTTAGTTATTTTTGAAATTCCAAAGCATCCTGAGGTTTAGTGAATCCGAATTTTGACTGTTAGAAGAAAGGGTGTTAATCTTCTATTCCTGTTTTGATGTTTGGTCATCAAATACAGAAGTTGTATTAGTAGTGACGGTAGAATAGAATCAGACCTCAAAATCTTAAGAAAAATTACAAAAATGTAGCAGCAGAGGATGCTGTAGGGACCTGTAGCGTAGTCTACGACTGATTAGCAATAGGTATGAAAAAGATTTGCATTTCGGTTGACTGTGAACCTTTATGACTCAGAAATGACTTGACTTCAGAAACCCTGAAGTGGTCTTAATATGCATCAACAGAAATAGCAAATATGGAAGAGGCACTTCACCTTGGCTTTTTCCTGTATATACCCAATTAGTTACTAAGTCCTGCTGTTTCTTCTTCCTACATAATTTTCATGTATTTTTCTTCTTCCCCTTCTTGTGTCCATTCTGTGCCTCGCATCTACCCCCCATAAACAAAGGTCAGCATACTATTGCGTGCAAGCCCAAGCTGGCATGCTGCCTATTTTTTTTATGGCCCATAAACTAAGTTTTTTACATTTTTAAATGGCTGAAAAAATTTAAAAAGTAAATATTTGATGGCATATGAAAGGTATATGAAACTAAAATCTCGAAGTCCATAGATGAAGTTTTGTTGTGTTGTTTGTGGCTGCTGTTATGCTGTAACAGCAGAGCCGAGTAGTTGCAAAAGAGATTACGCGGCCTGCAAAGGCAAAAATATTTACTATCTGGATCAGGCCTTTAGAGAAAAAGTTTGCTGAGTGTTACCGTTACAGTGTTCATTTAGAAATGCAAAATTGACAATATCACACACCTTTCTCCCCACTCCAGACACCAGCTCAAAACATTTCAGTGACTCCTTACTGCATATGGGGAGAAGAAATGCAAACTCTTCTGCGTGACATCCAAGAATCTTTACAACCTGGCACTAACCTGTTTTTCCTAGCCTCACCCCTCACCACTCCACCGTTCTCTGCCCTACCAAACTCCCAGTGCTATTAACACTGAGATATCTGTTCTTCTTTCAATACCCAGTGCCATTTCAATCCTTGGAGTGTTTGCAAATACCATGTGTTAAGCCTGTTCTTACCCCCATTCTCTAACCATAAGTCCCGATTCAGTTATTCAGACCTGCCTTTAGTGTCACCTCCTCAGTGAGCATTCTTTAAACAGAGGCTCCTTTCCTCTGTAGCCTCATGGCATTTTGACTATACCTCTTTGGTTAGCACATACCATGTGATATTGTATTTCTAACTGTGCTATGAGCTCCTTCAGGGTTAGGAACTATGCCTTATGCCTTGTTGTGCATCTGGAATCCTGCACAGTGTCTCGTGTGTGATAGGTAATAAATAATTTTGAATGAATACATTGATGATTTAGATTGGGATCATATTTCTACTATGTATGTACAATATATAACATTTAAAAAATCCTCAACTGTATAATTTTCCCTCTATCTCTCCCTCTCTTTTTAAAAATACTATGTCAGAAAATGTACCTGGTGATGGAGCTTTGTGAGGATGGAGAACTCAAAGAAATTCTGGATAGGAAAGGGCATTTCTCAGAGAATGAGACAAGGTGGATCATTCAAAGCCTCGCATCAGCCATAGCATATCTTCACAATAAGGGTAAGAAGAGGGTCACCCAACTCCATTGACTCCGTGAATGCAGATGGCACTTGTGTTTAAGGATGATTGTACTCAGGATTCATAGTCACAGAAAAAATCCTCACTAAAATAGAAGATTTTATTTAAAAAACTTTCTAAAATTGTTTTCTTTTTAAAACTTTAAATATAATAAATATATTTTAATTAGGAACAAGGCAGGTATACAATTACATTGTACATGGACACAGATGAATATTTCTACTCAACAGTTTGGAAAAGTTGCTAATCTTACCAAAACAAAAGTAGACGAGTCAATAATAAAAGTGAAATTTCATAACACTTACATTGTATGGAAGTGTTGAATCACTGTGGTGTACACCTGAAACTAATATTACACTGTATGCTAACTAACTGGAATTTAAATAAAAACTAAAAAACCCTATATATTCTAGGCATTTGTTTTTTGTTTTTTAGATTTAATTTTTAGAGCAGTTTTAGTTTTATAGGAAGATTGAGCAGAAGTTACAGGGATATCCCGTTCCCCCCATCCATACAGGCACAGCCACCTCCCGTTAGCAGCATCCCCACCAGAACGGTACACCTGTTAAAACTGATGAGCCTACAATGACACACTGTGACCACCCAAAGCCCATAGTTCACATCAGAGCTCACTCTTGGTGGTGTACATTCTGTCGGTTTTGACAAACGTATAATGACATGTATCTACCGTCCTAGTATCATACAGGATAACTTCACTACCTTTAAAGCCACATGTAAAAATTATTCTAATTGCTTTACTGTTCTTTGATGTTACTGCCACTGCTTTTTCCCAGGCTCCTCCTCTTTCTCTTCAAGGTTAGTTTGGCTCACACATGACTTTAACACCTTCTCATTATACAGATGAAAGACAAGTTTATTCCAGAGAGGTGAAGTGACGTGGTGAGGTGTGGCAGAGCTAGTATTAGAACCCAGGGGTCCATTCCACAGATATTTCCTGAGCAACTTCTGCATGTGGTCGGACCCAGAGTTAGAAAGATTAAACGGCAAGGCCCCCACCCCTTAACGAATTCAGACTAGTGGGAGATTGAGTACAGAAAGCAAACTGTAATTCAATGTGATAATTTCTCTAATGGAGAGCCATAGGAACATAAGTGCCTCAGTTGACCTGAAAAGTCAGAGAAGGATTCACAGAGGAAACAAAATTTGAGCTGAGGAATACAAACTCGGACGAAAAAGAAGGGAGGGCTTTCCAGGCAGGGGCAACAATTTTTGCAAGGGCAGGAAATCAGGGACTTAATACTACGCAAATGTCAATCCTCCCACAGCGAGGTCTGAATTCAGTATAATGCCATCCAAAATTTCCACAGGAGTTTTCATGGAACTTGATAAAATTATTCTGAAATGGATGAGAACAGCAAAGAAAACAATTAAAAAGAAGAATGATGGAGGCAGTAGGGAGACTTATTGTGTGCTATTTATGTCAGAAGAGATAAGCAAAATAATGGAAACAAGAAAAGTTCCAAAAACACAGGCTGGGTGGGAACTGTGTAAGGGAACTATTCATGATGAGGTAAAATTGCCAGTCTAGGGCTCTTCAGCTACGTTTTCCCAGCAATTATACATGTAACATTTTAAGTCTGGGGAAATGATTGCTGTGGATTTGAACTGAATTAGTTACTTGCAGAGGAAATATTTGGTGCGTGATTATTTGCGTGTACATAAAATCCTACCTGATGTCTCACATGTTCAACTGGAGATTTTGTGTCTTGGGGTTTTCGTTTGTTTGCTTTTTATTTTAACATTTAAAGAGTGGGAAAGTTTGTGCTTCTGTTGTAGAAAAATATGTTGAAATGAGTGCAGTTTGTATACATGTAGTCAAGTTGCAGTATGTTAAATGTTTATATTGGCAATAACATATGCACGGAAGGAAAGAAGTAATCCTCTATTCGGAGACCTAAAGATGTGGGAAACCTTAGTGGGTTTGTAACTACGATTGTCTCCTTCCTCCTGGGAATGCCTAACTTTGGGCAGGATCCTCTGTCCCGCTCACTAGGCCACCAGTCATGAAGGCCATCTGCTAGGGCAGTAAGGGGATGGGGGAGAGGAGGGAGTCAAAGAAAATGGCCCCTTGAGGTTAAACATGTGGAGGAAAGGGATTTGAATATAAGAGAATAGAACAGGACAGAATTATGCTTGGCCCTTCCCAAAGTATTTTTTTTTGTATGTGTGTGTGTATGTATGTATGTATGTATTTTTTTCCCAAAGTTTTTAACAGTGGACATTAACTTGTCAAATATGTATATTTGTTTTATTTGTGTTCCCTCATTCACTATTCATTTGATCCGTTGTTTACTTTCTTGGTAGATATAGTACATAGAGATCTAAAACTGGAAAACATAATGGTCAAAAGCAGCTTTATTGATGATAACAATGAAATGAACTTAAACATAAAGGTAAGATATTAGAAATCGTGGTAAATATATTTGCCCGTAAACAGTTTGATAGTAAAGTGGCAACGTACATCCTCTTTTAAAATACATTTTGGAAGCTTTTGAGCAGCCAGAAAAGAAGTCTCTTGTACTAAAAAAATAAAAATAAAAATAGGGCACCTGGTTGTCTTGATTGAGCCTCCGACTTCGGCTCAGGTCATGATCTCACGGTCTGTGAGTTCGAGCCCCACGTTGGGCTCTGTGCTGACACCTCAGAGCCTGGAGCCTGCTTCGGATTCTGTGTCTCTTTCTCTCTGCCCCTCCCCAGCTCATTCTCTCTCTCTCTCTCTCTCTCTCTCAAAAATAAATAAACATTAAAAAAATTAAAACAAAATAGAATAAAAATAAAATTTTTACAAGAGAGGTTTAACCGACAAGAATAATATTACAAGTTAAGTAGTGCTATTGAATCTTTTTTAAAGTGCATATTCATTTGGATAGTTCTAAATCATTAGTTAATAGCAAGCACACAGATGCTCTGAATTGTAATTAATTTTAAATTTATGCCTGGTAATTTGATGTAAATGTGTTACAGATTTAGGAAAAAAACACACCTTGGCTGTGCCTTTGATACTAAATTAACGCTGAAGTCTGTATTTCTCATTGAAAATTTCCCCGGGTATTAATATTTATGTCCCAAGCACAATTAATGTGCCAAGTGTTTATTCTTCAAGATTTTATTCAAATTAAGTGTTCCTTAATGTCAAATAAATGATAGGATACATTATTTATTACTTAGCGCTTTAATAGTGGCTGCTTTCAAAATATATGAATGTGTTAATTTAGGAATAGAATGTTGTTTGTGAATAACTTGCTTTGCTATAGGAGCGAAATCCCTGTGTAATATAAGTGAGGTTAACAGCATTGTTGTTTTACCAAAGTAAAGAAATATTCTCG
The DNA here is from genome assembly GCA_030068075.1 of Paguma larvata. NCBI lineage: Eukaryota > Metazoa > Chordata > Mammalia > Carnivora > Viverridae > Paguma > Paguma larvata. The sequence goes on along the minus strand of CM057831.1, from coordinate 62,986,954 downwards.
AATATATTCATTTTAAACTCCATGAGGGCAGGAATCATGTATGTTTTATTCACTGTTGGTACCTGGAGTAATGCCTGAAAACATAGCATGTGCTCACTTAATATTTGGTAAATGAAGGAGTGATTGCTCTCTAGAGAACTGAATTGATCGTGAAACCTTTCGTATGTTTGATATCTGTGTAGATTTTCTGTGGAGAAAGATACATATTATAACGCTCCAAGTGAGATAATTGTGAAAACTCCTGGAGAAATTGATTATTTGGTTTAGAAAAATCGTGGTATCACATACGGATTGGAACATTGACTCCAGAAGGCACTGGAACTTCACGTTCAGTGTCTGCGGACCAAGAGCCTATCTTTGGTTGTATGATCAATAAATGTGCCTGTTGTTTTGCTTTCAGCCCAAGGCTGTTCCAACTTGGGAGACAAGACCAAGGGCACACACTGAATATTTAATAACTGACTGTGTCCTGACCACGATTTGGAACAGAGCAGGAAGAGATCAGTTGCGGCAGCAGGGCCTCCCGTGTGTTTGTAGCTCCTCGACCGCATTTTTTTTCCCTGTTAATTTGCTTCTTGTAGTTTTTAATAGTATCATAATTGTTTTAATTAGTATACTTTAGAAACACAAAGGAACTCATAGTAAAGAAAAGATAGTATTTACCAGAGATAGCGTCTTATAGATCATTATAAAAAGGGGGTAGTTTCTGCGAGTGCTGCCAAGGATAATGGTCGCATTTATAACGGTGCTTTAAACTGAAACAGAGCTTGAGTGTCAGACAAATAGAGAGTACACCTACTAAGCCCAGAATGCATTTTACAATGAAAGAGGTTTTTAAAAATAACTTTCTTTTTAATCTGAAAAAGCTAAATGCCATCTTCCAAAATAGAACTTCCCATGTAGAGCTTTAAGTTTAATTAGAAGGAACAATCAATCAGTATCATGGGTGTTTGCTCCAGATAGGAGAAACCATGCTTCTCTTTACCAGGAAGGCTCTTCTTCTTTACAGCGAGCGGTGGAAGAGTAGTGAAAGCAAGGTCCGTGTTAGGAAATACGAATAAAACCCCTCCATTCTCAAGAATCCCTGAATTAAATACAGTGCAATTACAATGTGGTAGAACTCTTGCCTTCAGAATGAGTGAACTCTGGGACAGGGAAAGAGGTGACTGGGTTTCTTCTTCTAGGTGACTGATTTTGGCTTAGCTGTGAAGAAGCAGGGGAGGAGTGAAGCCATGCTGCAGGCCACATGTGGGACTCCTATCTATATGGGTAAGTTCATAGATTTAAAATGACCTTTCTATATAAAGAAGTAGAACAACTCATGTAGATTAAAGCTTGAGCAATTTGAAAGAACTCCTAAAATTCAACACTAAAAACAATCCAATTAAAAAGTGGGCAGAAGAGCTGAATAGACACTTCTCCAAAGAAGACATCCAGATGGCCAACAGACACAAGAAAACATGCTCAACGTCACTCATCATCAGGGAAATACAAATCAAAACCACAATGAGGTATCACCTCACACCGGTCAGAATGGCTACTGTCAAAAAACAGGGTATAATAAGTGTTGGCGAGGACGTGGAGGAGAGGGAACCCTCGTACACTGTTGGCGGGAATGTAGATTGGTGCAGCCACTGTGGAGAACAGTGTGGAGGTTATTAAAAATAGGACTGCCATGTGATATGATAATTCTGCTTCTGAGTATTTATCTGAGACAACGAAGACACTAACTTGGAAAGATATGTGCACCTTCACGTTCGCTGCATCATTATTTATAGTTGCCAAGCGATGGAAGTAGCCTAAGCGTCCTTCAGTAGAGGAACGGATAAAGATGTGGTATGTTTGAGAATGTGTAATTACTCGGCCATGAAAAGGAATGAAATCTTGCCTTTTGCAACAACACAGATGGACCTCGAGGTCATTAGGCTAAGTTAAAGAAATCAGACAGAGAGAGGAGATACCATATGATTTCGCATTCGTGTGGAATCTAAAAAAATAAAACGAATGAACAAACAAAACAGAAACAGACTCAGAGATACAGAGAACAAACTGGTAGTTTTGGGGGTGATGGGCAAAATAGGTGAAAGGGATTAAGAGGTGCAGTCTTCCAGTTATAAAATAAGTAAGTCACGGGGATGTGAAGTACAGTGTAGAGAATATAGTCAGTAACATCGTGTAACTCTGCGTGGTGATAGATGGTGACTAGACTTATTGTGGTGATCGTTTAGTAATGTGTATAAATGTTAAATCACTATGTTGTACACCTGAAGCTAATATAATGTTGTATGTCAGCTATCCTTCAATTAAAAAAAAAAACTTGAGCAGTCTGATTTTTGCCCTAATTTGACTTAATGGCCCAGCTACTTTTTCTTTTCCTAGGTCAAATAATTTCATTGTTTTAGCATTTTTCTCACAGTTCTTATCTTTAAAGATTATAGCTTTTATTGGTTTTCCAGACTCTTCTTATAGTTGTTTATATCTCTTAGGTAATCATACCCCAAACTTAATTATTGGTTTTGTGAATTCATGCTGAAATTGTGTATGTGTTTTGCTTCTTTCCGTTTTTATCCAATTTTATTGCCATCAAATGGTATAACATAAAGAATACCGATGAAATATATTTTGTAAAGCAACAGTTTACACTTTTTCCAAGTGTGATTTTTTTTTTAACAACTGTACTGAAGTACAATTTCAATGCCATAAAGAGTGTACCATTCAGTGGTTTTTCCTGCGTTCAGACTCGTGCAACCATCACCACTGTCCAGTTTTAGAATAATTCTAGCCCAGAAAATTACCTCCTGCCCATTTGTACTCAATCTCATTCCCATCCCAGCCCCAGGTAACCAGTGATCTTTTTGCCTCTCTGTATTTGCCTTTTGTGGACATTTTGTATGAGCGGAGTCCTACCATACATTGTCTTTTATGTCTGGCTTCTTTCACTTAAGCGGACCGGTGTTGCAGTACCTTCCTGTTGTAGCCGTAGTCTGGCCCTTCATGTTTGTGAGCAGCTGTCTGTTGCATGGATGTGCCACCTTTCGCTCATCTGTTAGCTGGTGGACACGCGGGTGTGAGTTTGGGGCTATCATGAGTAACGCTGCTATGAACTTTTGTGTCCGAACTTTCGTGTGGACACATTTTCTTTGAGAGCTACCGAGAAGTGAAGTTGCTGGGTCATAGATGATTTCTGTTTATCTTTTCAAGACACTGCCAAGTGGTTTTTCAAAGGGGCTATAGCATTTTACCTTTCCACTAGATGTATGTGTGAGGGTTCCAGTTTCTTTTTATCCTTGCCGACACTTGATAATTATCTTTCGTTGTAATTATAGTCATTGTAGTGGGCGTGAAGTAGTATCTCATTGTGGCTTTTAATTTGTTAATTTAATTGTCCTCATGGCCAGTGAGGGTGAGCATCTTTTCACGTAGCTATTAGTCATTCGTAATCTTCTTTGATAAAATGTCTATTCAAATTTGTACCTAGGAGATGATCATATATATTTTCTCTTTAAATTTATTAGCGCAATAATTGCATTAATTGGTTTTTAAAATGTTGAACTATCCTTGCACCTTTGAATTAAACTCCACTTGGGTTAATATACTGCTCTATTCAACTTGTCACCACTTTATTTAGGAGCTTTGAATGTAGCTTTCTTTCTTTTGTGCTGCCCTTGTCTTTTTTGATGTTAAGGTTATGCCAGCCTCATTAAAAAAATAAAATGATCTGCTCCTTAACTGCTAAGTAACAGAAAGTGTCTATTCATTAAGAGTTTCATGAAATTTCCTCTTAAAATTTTTTGGCCCTGGTACTGTTCGGTAGATTAAGTTTCTACCGTATTGTCAATTTATCCTGAGTTATTTATGTTTTCCACACCTTCTTGAATTGTTTTGATAGGAAATTGTTCATTATGTTGAGATTTTAAGATTTATTGGCATAAATGTGCATATCATATTCACTTATAATTTTCTTTTTTTCAAATTTTTAAAAATTTTTAATGTTTATTTATTATTGAGAGACAGAAACAGAGCATGAGCATGGGAGGGGAGGAGAGAGGAAGAGACATAGAATCCAAAGCAGGCTCCAGGCTCCAAGCTGTCAGCACAGAGCCCAATGTGGGGCTTGAACTCATAAACCGTGAGATCATAACCTGAGCTGAAGTTGGATGCTTAACTGACTGAGCCACCCAGGCACCCCTAAAAATTTTTTTTGATGTTTATTTATTTTTGAGAGAGACACAGAGTATGAACAGGGGAGGGGCAGAGAAAGAGGGAGACACAGAATCTGAAGCAGGCTTCAGGTTCCGAGCTGTCAGCACAGAGCCCGATGTGGGACTCCAACCCACAAACGAGATCATGACCTGAGCTGAAGTTGGACACTTAACCAACTCATCTACCCAGGAGACCCACACTTATAATTTTCTAATTCTCCAGTGTATTTGTAGTTCTATCCCCCTAATAATTCCTAATATTTTTTTTTAATTCAACGTTTTTATTTTATTTTTGAGAGACATAGAGTGAGCCAGGGAAGGGCAGAGAGAGAGGGAGACACGGAATCTGAAGCAGCTGCAGGCTCTGAGCTGTCAGCACAGAGCCCAACGTGGGGCTTGAACTCACAGACCGTGAGATCATGACCTGAGCTGAAGTCGGCCGCTTAACGGACTGAGCCACCCAGGCGCCCCAATTCCTAATATTTTTAAAGAAGGTCATATGATGTCAGATTAGCAATATGTCCTGTGTCACCTAGCTGACTTGGAATTCCAGCTTTGTCACTTACACCTGGGCAAACAACCTGACTGCTTTTGTTGCAGTTCTACATCTATGTAATGGGGTGTATGTCGTCCATTTATCAAATAATTTTTGAGGGTCTACTTTGTGTTGGAACTGGTCTGGGTATTGGGACTACAGCAGTGAACAAAATATAAAAAAAGTCATGTTGGTGCAAACATTAAACAAAATAAAAAAGTAAAATGTCTGGTTATTATCTGAGATGTTAGAAGTGCTAAGAAAGAGAAATAAACCAAGGAAGGGGGAGAGGCTGTATTTAGAATGGTAATAATAATGTATTTCTTATCAGGTTGACGTGAGAATTGAAAGAGAAAATACATGTAAAGTGCTTAGCACATTACCTGACGCTTAGTGCTCAGCTCACGCTCTGGTAATAATACTGATCATTTTTTTTCTTGATCAAATTTGTTAGTGGTTAGGACAATTTATTGGGCTTTCGAAGAACCAGCTCAAGTCTAATGTTATTTGGTTGGCTTTTCCATTAATTTCTGCTTTTATCTTTCTGAATTCCTTCTTTATATTTTCTTTTGGTTTATTTAACTTCCTAAGTTAAATGCTTATTTATGTTCAGTTTTCTTATATTCTGTGTATTTTCCTCTTAGTATTTCTTTGACCATTTCTTTTGCTATACAGTCTTCTTTGTAACTGTTATTCATTTTTTAATAGTCTATAATTTTAACTTCAGTCTTCTTTAATCCAAGAGTCATTTAGAAATGCTTTTAGAATTTCCCAGGTGGTTGGGATATATTCGATGTCCGTGTGAATATGTGTTAGTTTTCCTAGCCTTTTGGTTTTTCTGCCTGGTTTTCTTCATCGTCCTGAGCAGTTGTGGCTTAAAGGTTTTCAGCTTCTAGGAATTGTTTTTTGTGATTGAACACATAGTTGGTTTTTGCAAATGTTGCATTGAATATTTAGAAAGCGTGTATATTCCTGGTTTGGTGACCACAAAAATTTCTCTGTGTGTGTATATACAAAATTCAATGTGATCCCTTTGTGATTCAAATTTTCCATATTATCAATTTAATTTTGTTTGCTTCTGTTGATTTCTAAGAGAGAGAGTTATTAAAGTCATCCACTAAGATAGGGCTTTGACAAATCTTTTTGTACCTTTTAGAGATTTTTTAAAGCTCTTACTTTATTGAAATATGATTTACATACAATAAAATGCACAGATTTTCAGTATAAAGTTCGATGCGTTTTGATAAATGCATATGCTTATATAGTCGCCACCCCAATGAAGGTATAGAATATCTCTTTTGCCCTGGAAAATTCCTTTGTGTTTCTCTCTGTCAGTCTCCCACCCAGAGCCCAGCAACCACCGATGATTTTTTTTATCACTAAAGCTTAGTTTTCTTGTCTGGAACTTTATTTAAATTGAAACCGTGTACATTCTCGTGTCTGTCTTCTTCTGTTCTGTGTCATTATTTTGAGACTTATCCGTGTCATATCAATGGATTATTCATTTCTATTGCTGAGGAATATACTTAGTTCTGGTTTTGTTGGTTGTTTTTTTTGTTTTGTTTTTTTCCTACTTGATATATAAAGTTTCGAAACTGTTCTCTCTTATTTGGGAAAAGGCTACTTTAGATTCTGTTCATATCCTCCTGTTGGCAAAAGACATCTGGTCTGTAGTTACATGGGGAATATATATCCAAGCACCCTGAGTTTTATGCCTGCTTATTAGCTGTCTACACTGATAACGAGTGAGAGAACAAGAGAGAAGACAGATGGTTTGTAGAGCTTTGCTGACTTCCTGAATGGCTCCCTGGCACCGTCATTCTGGCCTCTGCCTCCCTGTGAGGACTGAGATGGCAGTGCACGTGGAAACACCCCCAGTAATTAAGATGGCTCTGAAAGACGAAGGCCCAGAATCCCGCCCCTGCCTTGTGGGGCACCTAGTGCAGAGGGCCTTCATGGATTCGAATCACATACGTGCCCTTGTCATTGACTCAAGGCCACAGAACAACTTGAACTTTAGTGATTCAGTATTTAAAGAGTTTAAGTAGAGTTAAGGACTGTAAACAGTTGCTTAAAGGAAAATATGAATTAATTTTCAATGATTTGGAAATGAATTACTCAGTTTTGTTAATTATTTATAGTCAGATCTTTACTCATTCTTTCTTCTCTTTGCTTTTTGGCTCCTTTTTGTTGCTTTTTCGTTCCTTTGACAACAGACAGAGGAAGTAATATCCATTTGCTTTTAGTAGTTATAAAAGAGGGGTGTGGGAGGAGCGGGAGAATGAAACTTTTCTGAAATAACACCTTTTATGTGGGAGGCACTCTGTAGCTGTGTAACTTGAGTCAAGTCACTTAATATATCTGAACCTTAGTTTCCCCACTGACAAAGTGAGCCAGATGCCCATCCCAAGGTTCGTAACATGATTTATACAAATAACATAATTTATATAAAAGTACTTTGTAAATATTAAAGTTCTATGGAAATATATGCACCTATATTTTACTTTTATGTTTGTAACTGTTTTATTCTTTCTTTTTCCTTAAGGAGAGATATCTGATCTTTAACCATAGAGGCACAATAGGCTATTCCTGAAATATTATATGTGACATTTTTAAAGCCATTTTAAAAGCCAGCCATTATAAAGTAATCTAATCATTAAAATGTGCTCCCTTGAAGTAAAAAAAAAAGAAAGAAAGAAAGAAAAGAAAGAAAGAAAAAACAACTATTTTGAGAAGCTTGTTTAAAGGAACCCTATTGCGAACACATTGTAAAGTACGGAGCACAGAGCTGGGGACTCAGAGTACCTGCATCCTTGTCCTGCTTGGCTTTGTGACCCAGTTAGGTTGTAGGAGCTCTCTCTCTGCCTTAGTTTTCTCACTTAGAACACGTGGAAAATAATTTGCGTTCTGTCATGGGAGTGCTGTGTTATTATTATTATTATTCTACTAAAGTGATTTCTAACCATTTATCTTAGTTTTTCTGTGAATCCAGATTTCCACATATTGGGCTTGCTTTAAATTGTATCCACTTCAGGCACATATTCAATTCTATTTTTGGAAAGGAACTGAGATGTTGTTGTCTTCTACTATAACAATCTTTGCAAAATCATTTCTTAACAATTTCAAAGGAATGAAGAATAGTACATTTAGTTACACAGTTTATGCCATCGTTCCATTAGAAGCTAAATGACAGGAGTGAGGGTACAGTGACATCAATTGTTAAGGCCTGTACATTATTCATTTAACATCTGCTGTTGGTTCTCTCTTTCCCCGTGGGGGAATAAATTACAACACATCAGCACATTTTTCATGCTTTGTGTTTAAGCGTTTAAACTTCATTTATTGTATTATTAATATTATTTCATTTCTGCTTATTTGGCAGCCCCTGAAGTTATCAATGCCCACGACTATAGCCAGCAGTGTGACATTTGGAGCATAGGTGTCATAATGTACATTCTGTAAGTAGCCTGCTAAAGGTACAGTTTAGAACGAATGGGTAGTCCCTAACAGTAGAATTACATAGATTTTAAATTAAGACTCAACAATATAGTTTTTTAAAAAGTGATTGAAACAACAATTGGGAAGTTCTTCTAAAACCTCTCTTATTAGTTGTCAGCTGCATCCGTTAGGTATTTTTTAATACTATAAATTTATAACATACAGATTTGCTTTTCATTGACCTATGAATGCTAGAATACATGCCATGGTCTGAATGAACCCTTGCTTAACACTCTGATCCTTTGCTACAACCAGAAAGCTTCTTTGTATTTTCTCAAGAGATTCATCAAGTAGAGACAGGTACTAGGACCTGGCACGTAGCTGTCCTGTGACAGGGCATATGTGAGGAGTGGACACAATTAGATGGTTCAGCCCAGGACCCAGGGAGTATTCCATAGTTCCTAATCCTCTTACTGCTACTGAAAACATCACTATTTCTTCCTCACTCTCAAGATTCAGTCAAACCCCATGTCCTGTTCGTTTTTCCTTTGAAAAAGAAATTCTTTGGTCTTTTCACTCATATCATTTCTCCTTATGACCCATTTTCTAGAATATTACAATGTCTTTCTGACTATTCTTCCTGCCCCTGGTCTCCCTCCCTAGGTCATCCTTCACATTGCTGTCAGGGCTTTCTAAATAAGTCAGTCAGAGAAGGACAGATATCTTATGTTTTCAATCATATGTGGATCTTGAGAAACTTAACAGAAGACCATGGGGGAAGGGAAGGGGGAAAAAAAAAGTTACAACATAGAGGGAAGGAGGCAAGCCATAAGAGACACTTAAATACGGAGAACGAACTGAAGGTGGACGGGGGACGGTGGGGGAGAAGGGAATGTGAGTGATGGGCATTGGGGAGGGCACTTGTTGGGACGGGCACTGGGTATAGCATGTAAGCGATGAACCACGGGAATTCACCCCAAAAACCAAGAGCACACTTTACATACTGTATGTTAGCCAATTTGATAATAAATTCTATTAAAAAATAAATCTCGATTCTGATGGTACTACTTTTCTGATTCGCACCCTCTGATAATTCTCCCTTGTTATAGAAAAATGTCAGAGCCTCCCAACACAGCATGAGAGCAAGTCTTTCATGACCCGGCTCCAGCATGCCTTTCCGGTCTTGGGCTAGAGGTGTATTCCCATGCACCTACCCTATGCTGTAGCCACTCAGGCCACTCTTTATGGTTCACACACCGTGTATCACATGTCTCTGGGTCTTTGCTCATGCAGTTCTGTCTACTTAGAATGTCCTTTTCCTTCTCTACTAACCTTTCTCCTGGGTCCTCCAGTACAAACATTAACACCTTCTTAAGGTACTTCCAGATTAACACCTTCTGTTTCTCTAACTCCTACTATGTACCCCAGCAGAGTTACTGCTTTCATTATGTATGTGCATTCCCACACTCCACAGAGGAGTTAAGGAAACATACAAAAATGCATGCAAAACAATAACACTAAAAGAAAAACAATAATATTTCATCAGGAAAGTTTGCCCATGTGTAAATTTGATAGAATTGTTCACTTTCCTGTGTTCTCATAGCATTTTTTAAAACTAGATTGCACTATTGTCATATAATTGTTAGAGTATGTTTCTGTTTTCTGTTTTTGTTTTCCTTGCTCTAAATTCCATGAAGGAAGAGATCTTATATTATTCATCTTTGCATCCTGAGTATCTGGTACAATGGTAGGCATGTAGTCAGTGCTCAATATATGTTTATTAAATTGAATTAAAGCGAATTGTCTAAGAGGTGTTCTGAAAAGTTAGTGGCCATTGTTCTGCCTCTTGGTGAGTATGAACATTTTTATGCTGATGCAACATTAGTTTTATGGTCGTATTGAAGATTTCACTGTGCACTACCTCTTCCAGATCATTTCTAAATATTGACATCACAGTAGTTACATTTTCACAGTTCTGTGAAACGGAATACACAGGCAGTAGAAATTGGAAGATGCGATTGTAGCTGTAACTCAGATGGTCAACACACATCACTGCTCAGATTGCATAAAGTATAAATGTATTCACAAAGTTTTTGATCATTGTTTTGTGCTGATTGCAATCATACCATAAAAATTCCGAGCCTTAGTTTTTAATTAAAAATATAACTATTTTAAATTAGTGTTTTATACTTGTAAGAATTTCTAGACAAGTCAAACATAATATATGTAATCTACCCTTACACAATTCATGTGGTATTTGCTGCCTTCTTCCTTTGAATTTGTTGTTAAAGAAAGTGATAGTGTATTACATATCTTAAATTTTTTTCTCCTTCTTAAAGATATAATTTTAATTTTTCTGCTTCAGAGCGTGACTGCATATCATCATAATGACATATTTTTTTCTTTACAGTAGACTCTTACTTAGCTAATCAGTGCCTATTCATTAATTTGCCTGAGCCCGGTGTTCTTATAGATAATTTCTTTCACCAGGGCACAAACATATTACCTTCTCCAGGGGGGTTATTTTCTTGTTTATCAGTTACCCCTGATTCATTTCTGCTTAATTAGACAATGATAACGTACTTCCTCAAGGTGAAATTAACATAAACACTCTTCATGGGTATTATCCTCTGCTGTTGTGATTCCTATGAAGGCAACAGAAAATAACAGAAAGGCTTCAAGAGGCATTTTTCATGTCTTGGATTCCCTTTTCTAGATGTGCAGAAAATTGCTGTCATAAAATTTCATATGCTGCTGATTGACCAACCATTAGATACATTTTGTGTAAGTAAAATTGCAAAGGACAGAAAAAAAAGTGGGATTTTTTTAAACGTAGCCCTTAAGCTATAGTGGCATGCTAGTCGGGCAGTGCAGGGGCAGCTAAGAAATTGGTGAATGTGCATATCACTAGTTGTTAACAGACTCAATGAGCTGGCCTCTTGCTAGCCTGTACTTGTTATAATAGTCATTGTCCGTAAGACCATTTGTCTAGCTTTTTTTTTTATTGCATTTTCAAACTAAACAATAGTGAGGCAAATAAGACCAGAGAGAGGAGGGTCAGAATGAGCTGGAGAAGTAAAAAGTACTAAAATAAGAGATTGTAGAACAGCTTGATAAATACTGGTCTCTTAACAAGAAGCTGTGTAAATGAAAAGTCCTGTTTTCCAGCCTTGGTTGATGAACTACAAGGATGAAAGCCACTTTCCCCCAGGAAATTATCCTCATCACCATCCTCACTATCGTGTGAATTATTTATCAAGTTCAGATTTATTCAAAAATGTTCATGGTAAAGATTTTAAAAGAACTCCAAAATATAACTTTAAAAATCAAAGTAAAAATCTAATTGCTTGGAAACTTAGAGGTCGTTATACTTATGGACATAACAGACTAGCATTTGGAATTATGGAACTATGCCATTTATTCCTTCAGTAGAAAAATATAATCCTGAGAGTTGAAGAACAGGCATAAGGTATTGCCTCCGTGATGAGTCCAGGTCCAGCTTCTGTCTGGTTGTCACTGGCAAAATCTGGTTGTTGTCTACAGGGCTGTACTCAGAGGTCGGGGCTGACAGTAAAGGTGATAGCTAACGTTTGCTGAGAATATACTATGAAGAATTGAACTCAGCTTTTACACAATCTGTTGTAGTCTTGGTCTGGATTACTTACTGAAGCATAGGCTTGCCGTGCTCTTTGTAAAATACGGTACAACACTTCCTTCGAAAAGATTCTGAAGACACATAGTCTCCATATTACAGAACGTGCAACAAGCTCATGATGACTTTCTATATACCGCTGATGGTTTTACTGATGTTGATCATTATGTACACTCAGCTCTCATTCCAGACTGAGGGGTCCAATCATCATCATCTGACTTTCCTCATCCAGGTTGTCTTCCTTTTGTATATCAGTTTTGAAGAGTTGTGGCCATTTTAATAGATTTTTGGCTTTGAACCAGAGCCTATACACCCTAGAGTTATTCTAGTTTATTCCTACTAACATTTGTGCAGTATTTTACCATGGATACAACTCTCATTGGACTCTGATAAGTCAGTATATTTTCCTCAAATTTCAGTTTGAATTATGTCCCTTAAAGCATTACATTATCCTCGCTCATATTGAAGTGTATCTCCACTATTATTTGCGCACTTAAAATCTCACACCTTCCTGTATTTTGGCCCTATTTAAGCTTAGTTCTCCCCCATCTGGAACACCTTTGGGCCATTTGCTAATCTGGAGATTTCAGTGTCTGTAAGGGCCTAGCACTGATCTGCAAAAACCCTTTTCTCCTGTTTGTCAATCTAGAGAGATACCCACCTCTAGCTATCCTTTATTTAAATTTGAAGCACCACTACTTCCAACTCCTATGGAAACTTAATTTTTAATAGCCTCGTTTTGATTAATGTTAAGAAATCTAAACAAAATGATTGCCTTTATGGTAGGTTATGTGGAGAGCCACCCTTCCTGGCAAGCTCAGAAGAGAAGCTGTTTGAGCTAATAAGAAAGGGAGAACTGTATTTTGAAGGTCCAGTCTGGGATTCCATAAGTGATTGTGGTAAGTAGAGATTTGTTATTATTTACGGAAGGAAATATATGTAATATAAGAAACTTGGCCAGTAATCCAAATACTCGAAATCTCTGTTTAATCATTACATTTACTTGTAGATATAAACCCTATTTACTCGTAGAAATAGTGATCTCTTCACTGTGATTGTTGTTGTCAAAACTCCCAACAAAAACAGAAAATGCATAGTAAAAATTGAAGAGGAAATTGCCAATTATCTAGCTCATTTTTACTGTAGACAATAATCCAGCTAATCCAGGCCATAAAACCTCACTGTAGGCCTGAAATATTATTTACTAACCATTTATACTGATGATATTTATTTTATAATTGAAATTGTCCTTTCAGGTCATATAGACCTAATCCTAAATAAACTGGAAAATGTATGGTATTAATTGTAGCTAAGATAAGATTTTCAGGATTTTCCCTTATTTGCAGCTAAAAGTGTTTTGAAACAACTTATGAAAGTAGACCCTGCTCACAGAATCACAGCTAAGGAACTACTAGATAACCAGTGGTTAACAGTAAGTGATAGTATTACTTCTTTTTTTTCTTTTTGACATGGTATCATTGCTTTTTGTTTTTTGTTTTTTGTTTTTTTACATTTGCCCTTGTAGCTTATGTATAGTCTTAAAATAGTCAATTAGTTTCATCTTTGGACAAGTGAAAAGAAATTATTGAGCCTTAACACATTTCTCATATGGGATATTTTCAAATTATTAAAACTGTTACCACAGTGGTTTACATATGTTTACAGAGGTTTAACTGAACTCTGCTTTGCTCCACGCCATATCAAGTCCTGTAGTAGAGAGCTGAGAAATGTCAGTTATGAAATCTGGAATATTCAAGCAGCTTGTATAGTCGAGTGACGTAAAGCACTGGAACTGTCCACTTCTCTTTCAGCTCTTTGGATAGAAGAAATCTTGGGGACTTAGAAAAACCACGATCTCCTAACAGTGGCTATTACCTGGCCTGAAATTTTGAGTAATTATTCATTTGCATATTGGTTTCCCCCATTAGACTGACCACCTTCAGCATAAACCCTATATCTTACCAAGCTTTCTATTTCTGTACCGAGAACATTCCCTGGTCACAATTCCCTGGTAACACTCCCTTCCCTTGGAGGAATTGCTACTTACCTCTCAATATTTATTCTCTTTTTGTTCTCTGGTAATAAGGATCCTCACTGGTAGCTGGAAACGTTGCCATCTGGTCTTCTTTGCTAGTTATCCCCAGTTTTTGATAGTTATCATGATGGGGGAAGTAGGAGCAACTGTTGGGAAATGTCTTTAAATGGGAAGAGTGTGGCATTCTTCATAACCATCTTTTGTGTTTGACTAGCCATATTAGACCATGAAGTGGAATCCATAAACTGAGGAAGGCAGAGCAATAAGATGCAAGGAACCAGGGCTCTTAGCTCACAGAGCTGCCCTTGCCAGCCTTTTACTGCCCACGTCCAGACTTTTTCATAAGAACAGGAAACAAACTTCTGCCATCTTTAAGACATTGTAATATATGTTGTTGAGCCTGAGACGTACTAATACAACACTCAGTAAATAATTGCTGAACGAGTGAATGATTCAATAAATGAGTAAGCCTGTAGGTATTTCAGAAAATGTTTTAAGAACTGAGATTGGAGATTTCTAAATACACATAGGAAATATTGCTAAGCAGTATTCATCTATGAAAAAATTATTGTACATCTGTTATTTGCTAGGCACTGTGCTAGGTATTGGAGATAGATGATATGCTTACCTTGCAGTGGTATGGTCACAAGGTGATAGCGGCTTGGACAGGGTGGTAGTAATAGAGGTGGAGAGAAATACATGTGATGTGTTTTTTAGGTATAATTGACAGGGCTTGGTGGTGGATTAAATGAGGAATGAGGTTCAGGGAGGAATCAAGGATGACTTCCAGATGTTTTTTTCCTTGCGGGGAGGGTGGTGACTCAAGAGTTTCATATCAGATGTGCAAAGTTTGACATGCCTATGTGGCATCCAGGTGGAAATACTAAATAGACAATTGGCTATGTGAGGAGTCTGGAACTGGGGAAGTCTGAGCTGGAGATAGAAATTTGGGAATCATGAGTGTATAGATGCCATGTAAAGTCATCAGGCTGAAGAGATAAATTAGTAAAAAGATACAGATAGAAAGGAGAAGAGGCCCCAGCACCCTGCCATTCAACACTACAACATTCCGAAGAGGAGCAGCTAGCAGTAGGGGCTGAGGAGGGGTAGCAGGTGGGAAGAGGAGAAAATCGGGAGAGTGGGACCAGAGAAGTTAAATGTGAAGATTGAGATAGTGAGAGCTCAGCTTGCAGGTAAATGCCGCTGAGAGGTCAAGGCAAGGTGAATTTCCATTAGACTGGCCAACAGAGAGGTTGGCGGTGACCCTGAAGGCCCAGGTCAGTTTAGTTACGTATCAGAAATTTATAGTGATATCACTGTTCCTTTCAATTCTCTCATTTCCTTTTGGCAATTTCTAATCATTTTTTTGAATACTATTTTTTTTTCCTTCAGGGGCTGAAACACTAGTCTTCACTGAAAGCTGATTCAGTCTGCCCTCTTCTATGAATGTGTTGATCTCTGAAATGCTTCTGTGCAATAAGTTTTTCTGGCCCGAAGTAATTGTGCAAATGAGCCAGCAGCTAGATCATGGCAAAACCGTTCTGAATAGATTTCTAGTACAGCAAAATCAAAAACTGTAAAACAGATGGTGTGCCTTAGAAATCTATCTCTTTTCAGCATCACACAACATTCGGGTTTGGCCATTTAATTATTTGTTTTCTAATTAGTACAACTTTATTTCTGGCTTTGGTCATTTTTCCAGAAGTCTCCATTTTTGAGCCTCTGTAACATTTGTCTCTATGTAGTCTTTGCCAAATGGATAGAGAAGTGACAGATAGCGTGTACTATATCGGACCACCCTAAGGAGTTCAGTGTATGAAGTTTGGAATATGGGCATTTCATAAAACTTCTGAAAGGCAAAAAAAACCTCTTTTCTTCTTAGCTACTTGAAGTCTTCCTATAATTCATATCCTCTGTTTGAAATAATCTAAAAAGAATACGTTACTTCTCTCAGTACCTGGCTGCTTTATAAGCAGAGCTTATCTTTTGCAATATCTAACATGTAGGGACATTTTTTCAAAGGGCTTTATTGGATAAAAAGTTTTTATGGTTCAGCCTATGTATTGTGCATTTTGAAATATGGTATATATCTGAAAAGTATTCTGAGAAAAATAGTCATACTTTCTCTATGTACATTTAAGTGAATGGAACTTAAAATAAATACGTTTGTCATCCTGATTTCAAAAGTCAAAGATGAGATGTAAGGAAAACCAGCCAAGAAATGCTTTTCCTACAAAGGAAGAGTTTGATGATGGCTCCCATTGCCAGGAGTGTGCCTGGGATTCTCTTGTGTCTGTTTCTTCCTTTCTGTCCACTTTACTCTCACCCATGGTTCAGACGTTTATTCCTTCTTATTAGGTAATTACAGTTGCCTCTTGGTATTCCTTCAAGCCCCCTTCTGGTAACTAACACCAACAGTTTGCATGTTTAACAAGTTTCCCAGGTATTTTTAATGCCTACTTATATTTAAGAACCCAGCTATAATTTAATTCTATGGCTTGTCATAAAGTAGTTTCCAGATTCGAGCTCTGTTGGTATCATTTGTACACTCAGTAATTCCTTCGACCGAGTGTGTGTGTGTGTGTGTGTGTGTGTGTGTGTGCGCGCGCGCGCGCATGCATGCATGTGGATTCCATGTTGGGCTAGATAATAAAATATAATTAAAGATATACAAAAATATAATTAAGGATAGGAAATCTGACATAAGGAACTTAGAATCTGGTAAGGGAGGCAAGCTATGTGTAAGATACAATACAGGGAAGAAAATGATAAATGACATAAGAAATTGCCAAATGACCAAAGGTATAGAGGCAAGGAAGTGTAAAATCCGGAAGTTCAATTAGACTGGCAGATAAAATGCTTGAAGGGAAGAAGGGGGAAATGAACTTTTAAAAGAGGAAGAAAATTGTGATGAGATATGAATCCCAGGCTAAAAAGTTTTAACTTGCTGTCATAGATAGTAGAGCACAATGTATAGTCTTTGAAATGAAGGAAATTATTATTGTAGTGCATTCGTCTTGCAAGGTGGCTTTTTAAAAATAGGACAGCAGTCATTTAAATGTCTTTATTGGTTTTAACAAGTATCTTTAGATTTTAACCCATCAGGCATTATAGGGGTACAAAGATAAATGAAATGGCAGCCTCTCGCCTTAAGTAATTTACCACAAAGTACAGTGTACTTTTGCTTTATGGTCACACTTTGCAAGGGCACATGTCACCAAAGTATGGGATCTAATTTCAGAATAGTTTTTTTCTAGTGTGTGAACAAGACCCTCGTTCATTAATTTATAAGCTATTATCCAGGTTTTAGTCATCAGCCTTTGACCTTTAGCCTTAACATACATACTCTACCCAAGGGAGTGAAACTTTTCTGATGCCTAATTGTTGGGCATTCTTTCTCTACTGTATATTTTCATCCCAATATGTTAATACTCTTACCTTTATTTTACTATATTTATTCTTAAATTATGAATTACCTTATATATGTGAATATGTGGAGGTCCTATTTAATGAAGGTTTTTATGAAAATTATGTTACAAAGAAACTCATTACCAGGAACTGTGGGGTTTTTTCAATATGCAATGATTGATATACACTTAATAATTCAATAAATATTTATTGAATGCTACTATATGCTGTGGAGGACACAGGGATGAGTCTGGCACAGTCCCTACTCAAAGGTTGCCCACAGCTGAGTAGAGGGTTTAAAACAAAAATACAGGGTACTATATAATGTAGTGGTAGTACTAGATTTTTAAGAAGAGAGCTATCATTCCCTTTAGGGGATTATGGAAACTACTTAAAGTGAAGGTAATCTGTGATCTGGCTCTGAAAAGAGTAGGTAAAAGTAGAAATTAATGTTACAGTCATGGTAAGAAGGAAGGAGATTCTAGATGGGAAGAACTTTGCAAAGATATAGAGACAGAAAAAATGTATACTATGTAATATGAAGTATAGTAGTAATTCTTTTTTTTTAGAACTATAGAAGACATGTAGGGAAGTAGGGGGAAATTAAGCTATAAAGACAGGTGAGAACTGTTTTGCTCTAGACCTTGACTTACCTTGAGAGGACTTTATTTTCGGCTTATTTGACAATGGGTTGCTAATGGAAGGCAATGAAGGACCCTGTTCACAGCTGAACCTATGTGAGTTTCTCCTTTGTCCCTCTGATGCTTGTAGGGTGGTTTTGGTGGACTTGGATGAGATCTGTGGGCTAGATTCAGAGGGGAGAATGCCTATCCTAATAGAGTATCCTGCCTGAGATAGTAATAAGCTGGAAAAGCCCTAGGAATACATTTGAGCTGAAGGTCTCGAGGGAGCTTGGCTAAAAGGCAGAAACAGGATCTTGATGGGGCCATAGAACTAGGATCAGGGTCTGAATGGAAACAGGATGGGCACTCGAGCAGGTTGGGGATGAGTAGCCAAGTGTCTGAGACTCCTCACAGGTCAGCTTCATCAGTCAGTGGGCTGGTGGATGCATTCTTGCAGACAGACAGAACTTCAGGAAGAAGAATCTGGCAGCAATGCATGTGGTATGGTTTGCTTGGGGCAAGCAGCAGTTGGAGCACTGAAATAGGATGCGGGTGAGATGATGAAGATGGGAGCTTGGGCAAAGAGAGTGGAACAGAGAGGAGGGGAGTAATCAGACATTAGGAAGTAATCAGCACAATTTTTCAAATAAGGACAAATGTTAGGTAAAAGAGCATAGAAATCAAAACTTTTTCAAGTGACTGGGGAAGTGGTCTAAGACAAAAAGAAAGTCTAGAAGAATTGCTGGTTCCATAGATTGGAAAAAGAATATGAGGCATTTTTTGGAACCACATATTCAAACTTTTATGCTTGAGTAATTCCAGAATATTATTGAAAAATTATGAATCTCTGAAGATATTTTTAGATCAAGCTTAAACATTTATCATCATAAATTTAATTTCAAGGGGTATAATTTTGCATGTTTTATAAATATCGATAATTAAAACTAAAACTAATATTTTTTACATATATAGGACATTTGTCTTATCCATTTATAAAAACTTATGAACAAACTCTTTTATAACAGAAACTTTAGGTTATTCATTCTTTCCTTTGAATTTGTATTTCTATTCCACTTCTTTCACAAAACTATCCTTATATATACTTTTGCTTGAAAGGTTTTTATTAATCATCCTGTCATTTGTCTCATTTTACAAAAAAAAAAGGTTCAAATACAGATTTAATTTTTTGTTTCATTTCCTGTGATTTTAGGTTCTAAATGTTTAAAAATTATTTAACAATGATTTATCATTATGTTTATTAATACATATTGATCAATAGATCATAATTATGATTTGTTTAAATTATTAAGCATCACAAGTAAAATTATATTGGAAATTCATCTCTTTAGTGGATGGATAAGGCTGCATTTCTCCCCCAAATAGTTTATTCATCCACGATTGAATATTACCTCCTGTTAGAAAGAGACAGCATTCAGCACCAATTGTATTGTTGTTTTAGTTTTTAAAGATACAGGCACTAAGGACCTTACATAAATAAGTAGATGGGAATGGAAGGAATTTTTCTGTGTTTTTTAAAAAATTTTTTTAAATGTTTATTTTTGAGAGCAAGAGACAGAGGGGGAGAGAGAGAGAGCGCACGTGTGCATACATGCTCAAGTTGGGGAAGGGCAGAGAAAGAGGGAGGCACAGAATCCGCAGCAGGCTCCAGGCTCTGAGCTGTCAGCACAGAGCCTAACATGGGACTCCAACTCATGAACTGTGAGATCATGACCTGAGCCGAAGTCGGACACTTAACTGACCCAGGTGTCCCCGAAGGAGTTTTGACATAGCAGTGTCACTCAGTTCTTTAAATCTGTTTGAGTTAATTGTCAAAAACCACCCAGGGAGAGGCCACCTCCAGAAAGCTCTGTTCCTTCCCAAGATGCTGAATTAGCACAGAACACTGTGTCTTCTCTGAAGAGTAAACCTAGAGTAACTTTAGAGAAAAACCTCATGATACCAGGACTACAGACAATAGAATGAGAAACCTTTGGGAAAATCAAGGGTTCATTTTGAGCTGGTGTGTATGGTCAGTGAGGCGACAGCCAGGAACCAGGACAGGAAGTTAAAATAGGAAGACAAAAAAAAAAAAAAAACACACACACAAAACACAAAAAACCCAAGCTCCCCTTTTGCTTCTCTTCCTTTGCCTTGGGACAGTGATGCCTGTCCTCTCACAGAGGTCTTAAGCAATAAAATCAAAGCAGCACTAAAGCCCTGTTTTGAGTGAGATGTTAAATAAAATGGGTGAGAAACAACTGGTTTTCAGCAGTGACTCCTTCCCTGTTGAACCCAAGCTCCAGGACTGGTGGGTTATACTTTCAGGAGTACCTCCTTCTAAGGTCATTTCTCCTAGGAGAAGTTTGATAAGGATGAAGCCCTGGACTGAGGAAAAGCTTGGAGGGGGCAGGTTTTTGGTGCTTAGGGTTCCTACCCCTACTCTTCCTTGAGCTTCTGGGCTGAGGACTTGGATCTGGCCTTAGAACCATATCCTGTCCTCCCAAGGACCAGTTTTCCCTGGGGAAGATGAGATCACAGGCCAAATTTCAGACACCATAAGGAGAATTTAGAATAGGCAGTCCAAAATTTGAGAATCAACAAATTGAGCATACTAAAAGAGATAAGGGAAGATGAAGCAAGTATATAAATAATAAACAGAACCAAGTAGAACTATTTGAGTATAATAGGTAAAATATAGAATGCAATTATATAATAAATGGTAAAATGAGTACAGTTGAAGAATGAATTTAAAAACTAGATGATCAGATTATAGAACTTTACAGAGGGAAACAGGAAGATGCACAAATTGAAAATACAAAAAAAAAAAAGAGAGAGAGAAAAAAAGCTATGTGGAGTTAAAAGTAAAAGTGCCCAAATTCATATAATAGGAATTTGACAGAGAAAAGTAAAAAAAGAGGAGGAGAAAATCTTTAAAGAAATAATAGAGATAAAATAATCAGTATTAAAGAAAAGAGGAAGATTTCAGAGCTCAACAGATGGTAGACTACTAAATAGAAGAGAAGGAAAAACTGATAAAAGAGGCATAATGAAATTTAAGAACATCAAAAACAAAGAAAAAACTCTAAAAACTCCCAGAGAGAAATAGCAAATCATATAAAAAAAAGAACAAGAATCACACTGACATCTTACTTTGGGGGAGCAACATTGGATATAAGCATAAATAGAGTAGTATCCTAAATATATTAAAAGACAACGAACTGTGGGGCACCTGGGTGGTTCAGTCCGTTAAGCGTCAGATTCTTGGTTTCAGCTCAGGTCATGATCTCATGATTTCATGAGTTCGAGCCCTAAGTTGGGCCCTGTGCTGATAGTGCGGAGCCTGCTTGGGATTCTCTGTCTCCCTCTCTCTGTCCCTTCCCTACTTGCGCTGTCCCTGTCTCTCTCAAAATAAATAAAAGAAAAAAAGGCAAAGAACTTTAAATTTTGTATCCACCCAAATTATCATTCAAATGAAAGGAATTATGAAAGTATTTTCAAATATACATGGAACTGGATGCCTGGTACTTCTATGACAGTGGTCATACGGTAGACTGGTGGGAAAAGGAGACACTGTCAGTAAATGGGGCTGGGATAAATGGTTATCCATATGAAAAATGTGAAACCAGGTTCCTACCTCACATCATAGACAAAAATCAGCTCCAAATGAATCGAAGACTTAAATATTAAAAACTAAAACTTTGAGACTTTTAGCAGAAAATATAGAGGAAAAATTTTTGACCTTGGTGGGTATAGGAAAGGATTTTATTGGCAAGATAACAAAGGCACTAACAAAAGAAATGATGGATATACAACATATATTAATCTTCAGAACTTTTCTGTTCACGAAACAATACTGTAGGAAAAGTTAATAGGTTATAAACTTGGAGAAGGCTTTTATAACCCAAATAACCAACAAAGGATTAATATCATGAAATTTAGATAACTCTTACAGAGGGGATAAACAACCTGGTACAAAATGGACAAAAGACAGGACCAGGCATTGCATGACAGATGACCCACATTTGGCCAATGAACATGTGATAGGTTGCTCAATTCCATTAGCGATCAGAGAAATATTAATTGAGACCTCAGTGAGATAATCCAAAAATTAAGAAGTCTGACAATATTATGTGTTGGAAAAGATGTAGATAAAGAGTATCTCTTAATCATTGCTGGTGAGAGTATTTATTGGTACAAAGGAAGAAGGGTCTGACACCATCCTGTAAAGGTAACCATTCACATACTCTACAACCAAGAAATTTTTACTCTTAAGAATATACCCAGAGTGCCTGGGTGGCTTAGTTGGTTCGATGTCTGACTTTGGCTCAGGTCATAATCTCGTGGTTTGTGAGTTCGAGCACCATGTCAGGCTCTGTACTGATAGCTTGGAGCCTGGAACCTGCTTTGGATTCTGTGTCTCCCTTTTTCTCTCTGCCCTTCCCCTGCTCATGCTCTGTCTCTGTCTCTCTCTCTCTGTTCTAGTTTGGCCCCTCATCTTCTCCAGTGCTTGTTTTTGTCAATATTTTTAATTTTGTTACTCTGGTAGATATGTAATAGCATCTCATTGTGGGTTTTTTTTTTAAGTTCATTTATTTATTTTGAGAGAGAGAGAGTATGTGTGTGTTTGTGAGTGCACACAGGGTAAGGACAGAGAGAGAGGGAGAGAGAATCCCAAGAAGGCTCCTCTCAGTGCGGAGCCAGACATGGGGCTCAATCCCATGACAGCAAGATCACAACCTGAGCTGTTCTTAAGAGTTAGACATTTAAGTGACTGTGCCACCCAGGCACCCTTCATTGTGGTTTTATTCTGCATTTCCTGAATGACAAATGAAATTGGTCACCTTCATTTGTGCTTATTGGTCTTTTGGGTATCTTCTTTTTTAAATCTTCTTTTGTGAAACACTTGTTCAAGTCCTCCCCCCTCTCCATC
This sequence comes from Paguma larvata, assembly GCA_030068075.1. Taxonomy (NCBI): domain Eukaryota; kingdom Metazoa; phylum Chordata; class Mammalia; order Carnivora; family Viverridae; genus Paguma; species Paguma larvata. The sequence continues at coordinate 62,964,131 of CM057831.1, read as the reverse complement.
TTTCTGTTTGGTTTGAGGTCTTTCCCTTATTTATTTATTAGGTCTTTTACTTACTGATTTATAAGAGATCATTATATATTTTAGATAAACGAGCATTTTGTGACACACAAATATATTACAATAACGAGAATTCGAAGAAGCCGACTTAAGAAAAAGAACATAGAAAAGATTACTGCAAATCCTTGCTCAAGGAGATGGCTTTTGAAAAAGAACGTTGGAAATTGGGGATCTTGAAATAGATTCCTGCAGACTATCCCTGCGTACACATCCCTTTGAAAGTCTTCATGTACAGCCAGGTGTACACGGTTTGAAGAATGTTGGTTTGGAAAATCGAGTTTGTTTTTATTTTTCCAGCTTTATTGAGATGTAAATGATGTATAATACTGTATAAATTTCAGGTATACAACATAATGATTTGACATATGTATATAATGCGAATGATTACCACATTTAAGTTTAGTTAAAACATCCATCAGCTCACATAGTTACAATTTTTTTTCTTGTGACGGGAACTTTTAACATCTACTGTCTTAGCAACTTTCAAGTATACACTACAGTAGTGAAGGCTCTGCGCCACCTCTAGCTAGGAATTCTTGGCAGGCGATTGGAAATACACTTCTGGACTAGGGTAAATCACAAACTTTCTCAGGCTTCTTTCCGCTGAAGAATAGGAGTATCAACAGTAACCCTTGTATGTTTGTATAGTTGCTGCACTTGTAAAAGAAAGTCACCAAGATGATGCTTAGGAAAAATTGGAAAGTGGTGCACAGTTCAGTGGTCATTATCTCCTTGGTGTGCTGCTGCCTTGGACTCATCAAGACCCACGAGGATGAGTTCGGTGATTTGGGTGGGTGCTGTAGTTCATGTCAGTATCTGCAATTTACATTTTTTTCTTGCTGTAATTTACATTAATTACGAGTCGTATAAAGGTAATAGTTAAGATTACCCATGGTAAATGATTTAAATGGTAAACAAAAAAGGAAAAATAACTTTATTCCTCCATCCCCTCTTTCCCTCTTACTAAAGAGAGCTATTGTTAAGTCTCTATGCATTCTTTAAAAAAATTCTATACATATATATATATACATACACACCTTACACAAGCAGATTCATCTTATGCATGCTATTCTCTGCTATCTAATATATCTTGGAAAGATTTCTTTATTTTTTAAAAAGCAGTATTATTTCCCAAATTATGGATACTCTATTATTTTCTAAATAGTCTGTTATGAATATGGAACATTTAAATTGTTTCAGACTGCTTCTGTTACATGCAGTGGTGCAACAAATGTTCTTATAAATATATGTTTGCTTACTGTTATCATATCTATAGGATAAATTCTTAACAATGGAATTACTGGTCAGAGAGAATGTGCATTATATATTTTGATAAGTTATTGCTAATTTACTCTCCTATGAAAAGCAAGTAAATGAGGGTGGAGGATGGGCTAGATGGGTAATGGGTAGTCAGGAGGGCATTTGTGATGAGCACTGGGTGTTGTATATAAGTGATGAATCACTGAATTCTACTCATGAAACCAATATTGCAATGTATGTTAACTAAAATTTAAATTAAAAAAATAAATTACCTTTTGATTTCCTATATGATCCAATAAAAAAGCAAGTAGATGAGAAAGCCTGTTTCCCCACACCCTTGCCAGTACAGAGTATTATCTGGCTTAAACTTATATCCATCTATTAAGTAAAAATGGGCATCTCATTGTTTTGATTTGGGTTTTATTACTTTTGTGAAGTGGAAGATTCTTTTATTTTTTTTATAAAGTGACTATTCCATTTTCCTATTGAAAATTTTTATTCCTAGGTGTCAACTATACTCAAGTAAAAAAAATTATTCTTAGGAATATTACAAAATGATGACTTCTGGCTATTAAAAAATTAGAATGATGACCAAAAGCTAAAGACCTAGAATGTTTCCTTTTAGCTTTGCCAATTTTATGTTTCATATCACCTCACCCCAGCTCATGAATATCATTCATTCATTCATTTAAAAACACTCGCTACATACTTATTGTTGACAAAATACTTACAGTTGCTGTCCTTGAAAAGTATGTTAGGTAAGGACATATGTTTAGGTCTCCATTCTCTTTATTTAATACTAAGGTTTTAAATCCAAATCTCAGTTTTTGCCAACACTTCTTCTCCATGGGTGTTCATTTTTCCATTTTTCAAAATAAAATAGCCTCAGCCATCTGTTAGTTAAACAAGTGGAAATTTAGTAACCAAACGGTTGGTTTTCTACTTTTGAAAGCCTCAGGTTATTGATCTGTTACTGCTGCCTCCTTCCACTTACTACATAGTTGATGAGTTCAGTGTCTGACACCCGATTCCCCAAGCCAATATAGGGAATTCAGAGATTAGTGTCCTGATGGTAAACTCTACACAATCTACAGTGTGCCCTAATAATTCCATCCATCTTTGTTTTGGGTGGTTGGTTCATTTGTAATTTCCAGTGAACCTAGACGGTTCATGACATGTAGCCCCAGGTCATTTAATCATCAGTCGGTCCAAGAATTTGACGCAATTCCTCCTCCTACTGCTAGCAAGCAAGAAGAGGGTAGTCTAGTAAGTTATTGACTGGACTGTAGACAGCAGGGAAAGTCTGGAGTCGGTATCACTATCTTTGCCCTGTTTGGTATCACACATCAATGTCGGAAGCAAAGAGTTAGAGATTTCCAAATAGCATGTTTCAGAGGGAATGATGTCCTGTCCTGAATCCTTTCTCTTCACCACAGTCTCTTTGGACTGAGAAATGGGGTCATTTCTTTGAGTGCAAAGGCACTTTAGGCATTTAGAGTGTCGGTCATCAAGCTTTTATGTATATGTATATGTGAACCAAGCATTTGAAAGATTGCAGGAGATGCAGATTCAAGATAATACAGGGAGTCCTTGGTTTGTATAGTAGCACAGGACCATAAAAATAACAATGCAGGTTGAAAGTACAAAGTGATCTTAATGATATTTGAGGAAAATTACGATTGTCCCATGCACTTTAAAATTTTTTGTTAAACATTGAAAACTGTTGGTTGTAATACTTAGAAAATGGAACAAAAGATAAACTGACTTTTAGTGCATTGTAATTTAAAACATTAGAAGTATCAGAATTAATGTAAATTATTTTTTTTAATAAAAACTCATCAAAATTAGTTTAAACAGTGCTTACCTTCTCCTGCTTGAATATAGCTTGCAATAGAGAGGGGAGCATCTTTTTTATATTTTGGTGAGTTATAATACAATTTTCTAAGTTTGTATCAACTTCCAACTTTTTATCCTTTGTGCTTTCGATGTCATAAATCATCTCTGAAAATCTTTAAACGTCACCTTCTTTGCACCGTCTCTGGAGCCCTTCTGTCCTTTCTGCACACCACTTTCCTCTCATTTACGTTCATAACCTTGCCTTCACCAAGTTCCTTGGGTTGCATGGCTAGGTCCTCTCAAACAGTGGCAGTGTCCATGCTTCCAAGGTCAGCTGCTTCTTCCATTATTCCACTGACATTAGATTCAGGTTCCACTTCCAGCCTGATCCTCTTTAATTTATTTGCCACACTTTCATCTTAGCTGGCAAATTCACTGGGAGGCAAGAAGGCAACACAACTGCATACTTTGCTGCCCGTGTGTGAACTGAAGAGCCCATGCCCAGTGTCCCATCGCCAACAGACTGGGGAAGACGTAACATGATTCGTCACTGATCACAATGCACATCTGTAATTTACATGGTGATTGTGGATCGAAGAGCTGGCAGTGAAGTTTGAATTTCATGTAATTATTGTTAGTATACCATGGTGACTGAAGTTTGAACTGTGTTGTTGGGTGACTGATAGTATTTAAGTTGTGATGATTGAAATTCATGCACGTCAGGACTGTGCAAAGCAAGGACTGCCTGAATAAATGGGCTACCGCATGGTGCTAATTGGATATGATTTCTGTAGTCATTACGGTTTTATTGGGTATGCAGGTTGTACAATGGGCTCATTCTTTTTAAGGGCTTTTAGAAGTGACTTACAGAATGCAAATGTTTAATTTGCTATTTATGTCAGGATTGGCTAAATTATTCTGTGGTAACAAATTACCCCAAGTCTCAGTGGTCTTGATGTCTTCTATCGGACATTGGCTGGAAGGAGAGGAGGAGGCTTTGTTTTTCTTTGTCCTCACTCAAGGACCCAGGTTGAGGGAATTTCCATCTCTCTGCTTCTATAGTTACTATGGTAGGAATTGGGGATATGAAACACTGCACGTCATCTTTTATAGTTTCCACTCAGAGGTGATATATACTATTTTCAATAAGATTTCACTGGCCAAAACAATTCACATGGTCATATCCCAGAAGAGGTAGAGAGGCAGAGTTCTACAACATGCCTATAAGAAAGGAATGTTAGGTGAGCAGCCCTTCTGACTGCTATAGTATCTAAAGAGTTAGCTTACAGAAAGTTTATCAAGGAAGGGCAATTGAGGACCAGAAATACAGACATAGATAATATCAGATTGTCTGTCTACTAGTGAAAGAATCAAGTTGCGGCAGAGTTTTGAGTACTAGCATTCCAGGAGCTGGATATTGTGGTTACATGAAAATTGGGGTTAAAGGTCAGGATGAAACCAGGAAGTTGTAATCGAAGCTAGATGGATCCAAGGGATCAAACAGGGCCGTTGGCAGAGCCCTGGAGATCCGAACTCATTCAGATGAGAGATCAGAGACTCTACCATTCCAGACAGTCCCAACTGTTTTACTGAGACTCCTTCTGTACTTCATCTGAATTTAAGATGACAATGTCTTTTGAAATTCTGGGATGCTTGACAGAGATGATTCTCAAATTGAGCCTTGGAGGAAATGTAGGCTATGGGTTGGCAGAAGGCATGGTGAGGGCATTCTGGGAGTGAATGGGTAGAGGATGCTATGGGTAGTGTTGAATCAAAAGCAAGATGCTAAGAAAGTGGTAAGAATATAGAACTTCTTAAAGCAGGATGAAATAGGAGAACTATGGGGAATTAATTGCATAATGATCCTCATTTAATTGTTACCATTCCATACTTAATGTGTGTTTATGTGTTTACCCACAAATCTGTTAAACTCTACAAATCCTCCACAGTGTGGTCAGACAGCTGTCCTTACAGTGCTCTGTTTCATAGTATTCGGTGTCACTGATGCTTAATGTTTCCGTCCACCCACATACCAAGTAAATGTAGAGTCACTCCATAGCTGTGCCCACACCTGAATTTCCCATTTTAATCTAAATGTGATCCAAACTTGTCTAAACTTTCTCTGCTAGTCTGAGTTAGGAGCAAAAATATTTAAGGCATTTCTACTCTAACGGGAGCCATTTGAGACTCCATTCATGTATTTCTTGGCATTAAGTGGATTATTATATTTGAGAAAAATATCATTAATAAAACACAGTCAACTTTGGTACAGGATAGTCACATCTGGGATAAAAGCAGTGTGCTGAATTAGTTATACTCAAATGACTACATTATATGTAAATCTTCCAGTTAATAAAAGCTTTTAAATCAAAAATCAAACATCTATATTCTTGGACACAGTGATTTTTTTGTTTTTTGTTGTTGTTGTTGTTTATTGTATTATGTATTGTTTGAAATGACAATAAAGAACCCCAAAAGCAAAAATGTCCAATGCAAATGCAGACAAAATCCATTTTTAAATAAGATCTGCTGAGGGACTCCTGGGTGGCTCAGTTGGTTAAGTGACCGACTTCGGCTCAGGTCATGATCTCAGAGCTTGTGAGTTTGAGCCTCACGTCAGGCTCTGTGCTGACAGCTCAGAGCCTGGAGCCTCCTTTGGCTTCTGTGTCTCCCTCTCTCTCTGACCCTCCCCTGCTCAAGCTCTGTCTCTCTCTCTTTCAAAAATAAATAAACATTAAAAAAATTTTTTAATAAGATCTGCTGATAAAATGTCTCTCATGAAATGACATGAGATAATACAATTTTGAGGCTGTTTCACAGTGTTTACTCACCTGAATTTAGCTTTTTTACCTAAACATTTTGAAGTTATATAAACTTGCCCTTAGTGTTGGACCCACTACACTTGGGGCAAGTTTTTTCATTCTTTCCATTTCCCTGTTAGTTTTCTACCAATAGCTCTAGAAGGGGGTCTTTGGGTTCAAGGAGTCCCCATACGCAGTGTCCTCTGCATGAACATGTTGCATTGTTCTTCCAAACCTGAATATTTCCCCCCGGAACCCTAGCGGGTTGTACAGGAGATCGGTCACGTACATAACCAAGAGTTATGAGCCATGTCAGTGCAGGAAACATGCTCCAAAGGGCATCAGAGGTTTTGCTATTTATTCAACATTATAGTTTTTCAATGCAATTGACTGACTTTAGGGAAATATATTACTAAAAAATGTAAAAATCTTTTCAATTTTCTAAACTGTTTATAACACCAAAAATTCATTGTTCATATTAGGGCGACACGCTTTCTTCAGCAAGACCAACCAATGTGTTAGAAATGATGAAACAGTGGAAAAATAACCCAGAAAGTGATGAGGAAAACACAACAGATCCAAAGAACAGCTGGTCCACTCAAGAGAAGTTGAAAGGTTCCCAACCCAACAGACCCAGCCGAAACGTCCAGGACACCAGTAGCACTTCAGATGAAGAGGAGGAAAAACAGGTAGGAACCGAACCAACCCAGCAAGTAAGAAGGACAATTATGTCATTTCTACAAACTGTCAGATACCCTCACTACACTTGGAACGGTTTGTACAATTCTGTTTTTCGTTGTTTGTTTGTTTTGGGGTTTTTTTGCGGTTGGTTTGTAAGGAAGGGCCCACACGACAAAGCAGGTAAAGTCCTTTCCTCCCCTGAGACTGTCATGACTTAGCAGTGTGGCCTGCGTGTTTAAGATCTGTAGTTACGTAGGGCAGGGTCTGAAACTGTTCCCACGAAGGAGCAGAGAGTAAATATTTTAGGCTTTGTGGGCCATAATAATGTGTGTCACGACTTCTCAACTCTGATGTTTTAGTATGAAAATAGGCACAGACAGCGAATGAATGAGCGTGGCCATGTGCCAACAAAACTTTATTTACAAAACAGATGGTGTGTGATATTTGGCCCATGGGTCAAAAGTAATAATTTTTGTGCTTTACCAGGCTATACAATTTGGAATGGGTTTATGTATTACCTAGAAAAAGATTTATTACATTATCCAGTTATTTGTTTCCAATTTTATGATTAATTGAAACTGTTTATATAGGTTTATCATTTTGCCGTATTACATCTGAATAGAGTTTTATTCTTTCTGGTGAGTAAAATTTAGTAACATTTTGATTAATTCCAGATAGTGTCCTACTAACTAGATATCCTAATGATTTACCCAAACCCTTTCTTCTTTTGTTTCTGTTTGCGTAAAAATTTTCCATGTGTTTATTCTCTTTCTTACCTTAAGATCTAATGAACATATTTGAATTCTCTTTTAATAATCGAATGTCCTGTCAGTGGGAGCTGTGTTCACCTCAGGGCAGCCGAGACCCCTGTGAGGAACTGTTGCTTGCTGGCTCCCTGAAGCATAGCATAGGCAGAGTACAGACAAGGCCTGCAAGGGTGGACCCCGAGCTGCACCCAGGAAGGTGTGGCTTTGCTGGCCCGGACCCTCCCATGCTAACAGCTTTGTTAGCATTTTGTTAGCAGAAAGAGACTTGGTATACTGAGTGATCTACTGGTTGATTTTGATTTACTGGTTGAGAACTTCTTCATCTACTTAATAGCAAATATTTAGGTAATAAGTTCTATATTCAATGACTCAGATGTTTCAAAATAATCATATTTCTAAAACCGTAATATAAACATAAATTTGTTGAATTCCCTTCATCCTCTCTGGTCTGTTAACAACTCCTGCCATGGTTAGCAGCTGTGTGAATTTTATGGTGTTAAAAATAATACCCTAAAAACCCATGTTTGCCTTCCCATAATTGAACGTAGTTTGCAGATTTTTCTGTTGGCTGACTTGGCATTTTATACATACGTATTCATACGCATACACACATGCACACGCATACATATATATGCATACACCATATGCATATATGCAGTTGATCCTTGAATAATGGGGGTGGGGGTGGGGCACTGGCCCCATGCAGTCAAAAATTTGCATATAATTACTGACTTGCCCAAAACTTAACTTCTAATAGCTACTGTTGACTGAAACCTTGCCAATAACATTAATAGTCGATTAACACATATTTTGTATGTTATATGTATTATATGCTATATTCTTACAATAAAGTAGGATAGAAAAAAGAAAATGTTATTAAGAAAATCATAAGAAAAAGATATTTACAGTAGTGAGTGTACTGTACTTACCCAAAAAGATCCCTGTACAAGTGGACCCGTGTAGTTCAAACCCTTGTTGTTCAAGGGTCAACTGTATATATACTCATGCACTCATGCACATATATTGAACATATATACCCACATGCATCTACGTATACTCATATGTATACAAACAGAAACACTTACACATACACCACATACACCCATATTATCTTTTGTATTTTGTAATCTTGGATCGTATCTATGTTTGTCACTGAATTTGACATAAAATGTCCTTGTGAACCAAATATTTGGTTGTCTTCCATCTCCTTTTCCATTGCTCTGTCATACATCTCCTCTCTTTTCCCCTTCCCCCTGCAAGTCATAGAGTGATAGAACTTGCTCCGCTATTCTTAGCTGCTTCAACTAGGCAACAAAAGAATTGGCATTTGAGTTGCTTTATGGACGCTAGAACTTTATATAACCAGTGGTATCAATTTTATACCAGGTAGGTTGACATTTTAAGAACATAGATTCTACTCACCAGCAGGAAGAACTTTACTCCAGTCACAGCTCCCTGTACTAGAACGGGCTAGACCCTGGATAGTAGACCCCACCTCCCAGTTATTGTGAAGATTCGTGCAGACTCTGGAAAGCTACTTGTTAGAAATGCTGTGAGCAGGAATCCCGGATGCCTGCACATCCTGGAAGGAACTTTCTCATTGCTTAGGTTTCAGCTGCAATGTCTTGGGGGGAACACATTTACCTCGTGTGGGAGTTTTCCTGAAAAGTATTACCCCTTAAAAGAAAGACTTCTGATACATTTAACAAATTAAGTTTTTCATGGATTTTTGTCAGTATGTTACTTTGTTAATTATCTGGAAGCTGAGTTTATGCTAAGAAATTGCTTCTTTTCTTTCAAATCTTCATTAATGGTAAATATGTTCTAGTATAAAGTTCTCAAGTGGTAACTGAAAATAGACTTTGGCATTTACTCTTGAGTCCACACAGGAATCATATAGTAATTAATATTCTTAAGAGTGAATTTTAATTTTATTAAAATTATTCTATGAATATTAAAATATTTCCCATGGGGAAAATTGTTTGTTAAAATTAGATTATATGAACAATTTGATGTGATAATATAAATAATTTATACCTAGTAAATTAAGGAAATTCTTTTTCCATTAAAATTTTTGAAATTTGGCTTTGATTTAAGTGGAAATCTGCCAGCAGTTCCTGCTTTCCATTGTATCATTGTTCTCTGTTCGGGCAAATCTCACAAATCCATCTAGAGCTCCGATTTTGTATTTTTTATAAACCAGGGTAATCACACTTTTTAGCTAAGTGGCAGAGCTCTTGGAAAACTAACAGAGAAAGTGAGGATTTGTTATAAACAAAATCAAAAACACTCGAACTAAGCACCTCCTTCTTTCACTGAATAACCATCCCTTAGTTCCAAGTGCCCTGGTCATCATGTACAAATGTAGTCTGCATCTCTTTCATTGCTCATGTCTGGACTAAGGTATGTATTGCTTTTTCAAACTTGTCTTCAAATAGTTGGCATTTGGCCATGTCCTTTTGGGTTTTCTTTCTACTTCCAATTTTTAGTTTAATTTGGGTAATCATGTCCTTGAGGAAAGAGATGTTCTCTTGTGTATATCTCGTGTTTTATAGGCTGAGTACATCTAGGTAATGTTTTATGTTTTTAGTAACCCTCTAAAGTCCCTACAGTGGGAACACCTGGATGGCTCAGTAGCTTAAGCATCCGACTCTTGATTTTGGCTCAGGTCATGCTCTTGTGGTTCATGAGTTTGAGCCCCACATTGGGTTCCGTGCTGGCAGTGCGGAGCCTGCTTGGGATTCTCTCTGTCTCTCCCTCTCTCTCTGCCCCTTCCCCATGCTCTCTATCTCTCTTTCTCAAAATAAATAAATAAACTTAAAAAAAAAGATCCACTAAAGAATTTATAAAATAAATAAATAAGTTCCTTACAGTGGGTTCTTTCTTTTTTTTATGTTTATTTATTTATTTTGAGAGTGAGAGCACAATAGCATGAGCAGAGGAGGGGCAGAGAGAGAGGGAGACAGAATTCCAAGCAGGCTCCACGCTGTCAGCCCAGAGCCTAATACTGGACTCCCAACTCCCAAATTATGAGATCATGACCTGAGCTGAATCAAGAGTCTGATGCTTAATCAACTGAGCCACCCAGGTGCCCCTACAGTGGGTTCTTAATCTATTCTATCAGAGATACCAAGACTCTAGCTCCTGCAATAACATTCACTCATCTTCAAATGAGATTCTTGGCAGACTGTGGCTTATTGGAGGAGTATGCCTTTTACATTATGTCCTTAGTGATTTCACATAAGTAGTACAATACTCTTATTATTTATTAAGCTCAGAAAACAATTGGGAAATGAATATCTGTAATTAAAATGCACTTCCCTCTAACCATGGAGGGAAGGACCAAAAATTCTGGATGTAATGGCAGTATATTTGCATTACAGAATTCTTCATAAAGGAGAAACTTCTTAGTTGTTAAATTACTCATTGAACAAACAGTCTTGAATGTACTTGTTTAATGAAAATGGAAGATTTTTCTGATTGTTTTCTCTTGTGATTAGTTTTGTTGACTGAAAACATGGCCTTTACAGTGTCACAGGAGATGGTACATGTAGCAGATAGGTTAGTCTAGAAAGTAGAAATTCAAGGTTGCTTAGAAACTTTGCAGTTATTTTGATCAATGAAATGTATTCATGTAGCGGTTCTTCAAAGGCAAGCAATGTTTGAATTTAAATAACATCGAAATTAAACAGTTAAACTATGGTATGTTGATATATTTTTACGGGGAAGAGTCAGGTTTTCTTGGAATTTTAGTTGAGTAGGATAAAGATTTTCTTTTCTTAACAAATTAAACCTTAGCTCTACGAGCCCGTGTGACTCATGTGCAGATTTGATGGTGCTTCCACAACTGTGGCACGTTTTTGTGGTCCAATAGTGAAGCATTGCAATCTGGCACGCACTTAAAATATAATGGCTAAAAACACAAGTTCTGGATGCGGGCTACCTGCATTCAAATCCTGGCTTCACCATTTGCAAACTTTATGATGTTGAACAAATCTCTAGGCCTCTATTTCCTCATCTATAAAATGGAAATAATGATGGTATCAACCAAGGATTAAATGGAATAATACATGTAACACTCTTGACATGGTAAGCACTCATGAATGTTAGCTTTTACTATTTTATTGTTATCTCGCTAAAGAAGTTGCATAGAATATTACTAGAATTGCACATTTTTTCTTGTCAGCATCAAGTCTCTTGTGGGCATAGGTATTTGAATAAACTAATGAACAAACCAAGAAATATCATTTTCAAAAATTTTGAGGTGATGCTTCCGATCTCATTTGCCCTGAGTTTGGTGGGGTCCCTAGGTCCTTACTGTGGTAGACTAGATTATTTTTCCCAATATTTTAATCCCTCTCTGTAAGGGATTTGTACATTCACATCTTTTGCTGTGTGACGTTGCAATTCTCCCACTAGAGTAGATGAAGGATATATTTTCTCATCCCACGAGTGTTAGTTTTAACTATATGACTTACTTTGGCAGACAGAATGTTAAGAGATATCCTGTAGGCAGAGACTTTAAAAGTGTTTGCATGATTTAGCTTGCTCTCTTGTATTTCTGCTACCTACTGTGGGAAGAACATGCCTGCAGGGAGCCACGGTTCCTGGAATTATGAAGATCTGTGGAGCAGACCCGAACCCAATACAAAGTCTGAAGTCTAGTTGAGTCTAGCATGGCTAATCCCTACAGCTAACTGGGAGAAAGTAATGTGAATCATTATAAGATACTGAGAGTTTTATAGTCGTCTGTTATGTAGTTGTACCAGAAAAGAGTTAACATAGCAGACTTAAGCTGCTATCCTTGAAAAGGACTGCTTGCAAGGTTGGTCTGGCTTCTGGGAACTTGATTTGGTTGCTACCATTAACTGATAAGAATGATTCAATTCTGAGGCGCCTGGGTGGCTCGGTCAGTTGAGCATCTACAGCTCAGGTCACGATCTCATGGTTCGTGGGTTCGAGCTCCACATCTAGCTTTGTGCTGATGGTAAGGAGCCTGCTTTGGATTCACTGTCTCCCTCTCTGTCTGCCCCTCCCCCACTCACACTCTTTCTCTCTGTCTCTCAAAAGTAAGTAATAAATAAACATTAAAAAAAAGAACGACTCATTCTACTTAAACTGTTTGTACAAACAGTATGGTTTATGCTGGAACCTGCTTTCCTTCTGGGAGTCTGGAATTTTTGATAGGTGCTAGGCAGAGACCGCCTACACTTCCCAATAAAAATCCAGGGTGCCATCTCTAAGACCTTCCCTGGTTGGCAACATTTGATATGTGTTTTCACAGCTCATTGCTAGAGTGAGTAAGTGCATTCTGTGTGACTCCTGAGTGAAGCCTCTTAAAAGCTTGAGCCTGGTTTCTACTGGACTTCACCTCAAGTGCCTTTTACCTTTTGCTAATTGTGCTTTGTAATAAATTGTAGCATGAGTACAACTATATGGCTGAGTCCTATGAGTCCTCCTAGTGAATCATGGAACCCAAGGGTGATTTGGGGGACCTCCCAAACACAGTAGCATAACTGCAGCAATAGATGACTAATACAGGTGCAAATAACTGTGCTAACATGAATCTTGACATGTTGTTCTTTGATTCAATGCTGTCGATAATGCCGGTTGCCAATTTGGATTCGTAGGCTTCCATAAACAACAAGGCTTTTGCCCCTGCGACTCCCTTTAGAACCTTCTCTGTAAGGCTTAGGTTTCACCACAAGCATAGCTAGATTTCCACAGCTAAAGGAATGTATTAGTGAATCCTTTCAAATCATTTCCATCTTGTCTCAAGTCTGGCTTTTGCTCAGCTCCCCTTAGGGACTGTAGCTGTTAGGATACCCATTGGGTTGGATTTTAGCAAATATTGCTCTAATTCAACTCTATTGCCTGGGTGGCTCAGTTGTTTAAGTGTCCAACTTCGGCTCAGGTCATGATCTCGGGGTTCGTGCGTTCAAGCCCCGCATCGGGCTCTGTGCTGACAGCTCAGAGTCTGGATCCTGCTTTGGTTTCTGTGTCTCCCTCTCTCTCTGTCCCTCCGCTGCTCGTGCTCTGTCTCTCTCTGTCTCAAAAATAAATAAACATTAAAAAAAATTTTTTAAAACATTTGGCTGAGAGGAGATTCAACATGGCAGAGAATTAGGGGAACCTGAAGTTCCCTCATCCCTCAACCACAGCAGTCTAGAGGCCAGAGGACTTGAATTCCAAGAGTCTGGACTGCAGAGTGACAGAAATGTCTCCAGGGGCCACGAGACAACCTGGCAGGCCATAAGGCTACTTCAGTGAGCAAATCAAAGCACAGCTGGTGGAGGGTCCAAATCTCACTACGAGTAGGGAGATAAAGCAACCGGAGTCACAACAACAGAGAGCAAGTAACACACTCAAAAAACAAAACAAAACAAAACAAAACAAAACACCTCCTGAAGGGCCAGGCCCTGGATGATGTATGACCCTCTTTAATAGAGCAGTGCTCGCAGGTGCAGACCTCATAATGAGCCTTTAAGACATATAAGAGACAGAAAACTGGCCAAAATGACAGAGTGGAAGAATTCTCCTCAAAAGAAATTCTGGGAAGAAATGACATCTAAAGAATTGAACAAAACAGATATAAACAATATATCTGATCAAGAATTTAGAATAATAGTCATAAGATTAATCACTGAGATTTAAAATTTTTTAAAAATTCAAAATATATTAATTTGGGTCCATTCATCTCTTATCCTGCCTTTAGGCTAATATTGTCACATGTATTAAAGGTACATAATTATAACCCCCACAAAACAAATGTTTTGATTTTACTTTAAGTAGTCATATATATTTCCAGGAAATTTTGTCTTTTATATGTACCCAGGTATTTACCATTTCTGTTATTCTTTCTTTTCTGAAAATCCAATTTTCCATCTGGTATCATTTTCCCATGGCTTGATTCATTGTGTCAGTCTCCATTTCTCTGTTAAACCTACCTGGTGAAAATTTAATTTTATATATTAAATTCAAAAATTTCCATTTGATTCTTTTTTGGTATTTCTATTTTTCTTCAGAGACCTTCTTTATTCCTCAAAGAATATATCCCTTTATGTCATTAGTAATTGTTATAATAAACTGCTTTAAAATCCTTGTTTGTTAATTTCAACATCGAGGTCACCTGAGGGTCTGTCTCTATTGATTATTACTTCTGTTGAGGAGTTTTGGACTGTATCCTAGACATTGGAAGTGTTATGTTGTGCTGATTCTAGATTCAACTGTGATGTTTCTGCTTTAGCAGGCAATTAGTTGGTTGGATGCAAATTGCAAATTTTCTCTTAGCCAGCAGTTCAAACCTTAGGTCAGTTCATTTCTCTTTAGCTGGGAAGAATTTAGGATGCCCCTTCTCTGGCTGTCTCCTTTAAGGGATTCCCTCATTACTTTCTTATGTCTGTGGTTGCTTTGAATTCTGTCCTCTACTTGTTTAGACTAGAGAGAGAAAATTGTAAAAGCATCCAGGGTTAGGAGGGCGGTGGTGGGGAACACACTGACATCAAAGGAGCAACATTTGATGTATCAACAGAATTAATGGAAGCCAGCAGACAATGGATTGATGTCATTAAAGTGCTGAATGGAAATGGAAATAAAACTTAAAAAGCTGCCAATTTGGAATTCTGTATCTAGTGATCATTTTCTTCAAAAGTAAAGATAAAATAAATGCTTTCAAGAATGAAAAAGATGAAAGAATTTGTTATCAGCATATCGTACCATAAGAAATGCTCAAAGAAAATTCTCAAGATAAAATAATCCCAGATAGAAATATTGATTGCAAGAAGGTATGAAGGGCATCAGCAAGAATAAATATGTGAGTAAATATAAAATAATATCAACTGTTTAAAACAACAGCAATAATAATGAATCTAAACTTCCGTCTCAATAAGCTAGAAAAAGAACAGGCAAATTAAGCACCCTCCCTACAAGAGGATATTGTGAGTGATTTAGTGCCAACAAATTGGAAAATTTATTTGAAATGGTCAGATTTATTTTAAAAACTTCAAAGTATATATACAAAACAAAATCTGAATAGTTCTATATTTAGAAGTTTCCAGTAAAGAGAATTCCAATCTCAAATGATTTCACTGGTTAATTCTGAATGTTTACAGAAGAAGAGAAACCTTGTTACACAAACTCTTGAGAATATGTCCCCAACTCATTTATAAAGCAAGTATAACTTAAATACCAGAACTTGACAGGGATATTTTAATAAAAGACAATTGTTAGCCAATATCTCTCACAAATATAGACATAAAAATCCCAAACTAATATTAGCAAACTAAATCGTGAAAGATATAAAAAAGATAATATATCATGATCAAGTATACAGTATATTCCTGGGATTCTTTTGGATTAACATCCAAAAATCAACCAATATAATTCACCATATGGTCAACTAATCTCTGACAAAGCAGGAAAGAAGAGTATCCAATGGGAGAAAAGCCTGTCTCTCTAGCAAATGGTGCTGTGAGAACTGGACAGCAACACACAGAAGAATGAAACTGGACTACTTTCTTACACCATATACAAAAATAAACTCAAAATGGATAAAAGACTTAAAAGTGAGACAGGAAACCATCAAAACCTGAGAGGAGAAAACAGGCAAAAACCTCTTTGACCTCAGCCACAGCAACTTCTTACTCGACATGTCTCTGAAGGCAAGGGAAACAAAAGTAAAATGAACTATTGGGACCTCGTCAAGATAAAAAGCTTCTGTGCTGCAAAGGAAACAATCCAGGAAACTAAAAGGCAACCAACGGAATGAGAAAAGATATTTGCAAATGACATATCAGATAAAGGGTTAGTATCCAAAATCTATAAAGAACTTACTAAACTGAACACCTGAAAACCACATAATCCAGTGAAGAAATGGGCAGAAGACACGAATAGACACTTTTCCAAAGCAGACATCCAGATGGCCAACAGACACATGAAAGGATGCTCAAAATCACTCATCATCAGGGAAATACAAATCAAAACCACACTGAGATACTACCTCACACTAGTCAGAGTGGCTAAAACTAACAACTCAGGAAACAGCAGATGTTGGCGAGGATGTGGAGAAACGGGAACCCTCTTGCATTGTTGGTGGGAATGCAAACTGGTGCAGTCACTCTGGAAAACAGTGTGGAGGTTCTTCAAAACATTCAAAATAGGATTACCCTACAACCCAGCAATAGCACTACTAGGAATTTACCCAAAGGATACAGGAGTGCTGATTCATAGGGGTACATGTACCCCAATGTTTATAGCAGCACTTTCGACAACAGCCAAATTATGGAAAGAGCCCAATGTCCATCAGCTGATGAATAGACAAAGAAGATGTGGTTTATATATACAATGGAATACTACTTGGCAATTAGAAAGAATGAAATCTTACTATTTGCAACAATGTGGATGGAACTGGAAGGTATTATGCTAAGTGAAATAAGTCAGTCAGAGAAAGACAGATACATGTTTTCACTCATATGTGGAATTTGAGAAACTTAACAGAAGACCATGGAGGAAGGGAAGGGGAAAAATAGTTTTAAACAGAGGCCGAGGGAAACCATAAGAGACTCTTAAATACAGAGAACAAACTGTATTTGTTGATGGGGGGCAGGGGAGAAGGGAAGATGGGTGATGGGCATTTAGGAGGGCACTTGTTGAGATGAGCACTGGGTGTTGTATGTAAGCAATGAATCACAGGAATCTACTCCTGAATCCAAGGCACACTGTATACATTGTGTGTTAGCTAACTTGACAATAATTTATATTAAAAGACAAATAGGTAAAGGAGAAAAGCCATATGATTATCTTGGTAATTTTGGAAGAAAGCATTTGATGAAATTCTACACTTATACATGAGAAAAACCCTCAGTAGACTAGGAACAGATAGGAATTTCTTTTACATATTAAGGGATTTTTATATTTAAAAAAACCCTCAATAGCTAATATCATTCCTAATGGTGACATATTGAACACTTGCCAACTGAAGTAGGAGAAAGGCAACGAGGACCCTTTCTACTTCTCTTTAATATTGTACTAGAGATCTTAGCCAATGCAGCAAGGCACATAAAAGAAAATTATATAGATTAGAAAAGAATCTATTTTGGCTGTGTGCAAAAAAAAAAAAATCCCTTGGAATCTACAAAAAATCCCATGGAACATACAAAGTGAATTAAACATTTTTCAGGATGCAAAATCTATATACAAAAATAAATTGTCTTTTTATATACTATCAATGAATAAATAGAAAACAAAATCTTAAAATACCATTTAAAATGCCATAAAACATAAAATACTTAGTCATAACTCTAACAATATATGTGCAAAATATTTATGCCAAATCCCACAACACATTGAAATAAAAGAAAATGGAAATATATGCAGAGAAATACTATGTTTATGGATTACTTTGATACTGTTAAGATGTCAATTCTCCCCAAAATGACTTATAACTTGAAAGCAATCCCAATTAGAATCTAGGGCTTTGCTTTTCTAGATAGAAATTGTTAGAAATTGACAAGATGATTCTAAAATTTGTTTGGAAATACATAAGACCTAGAATAGTCAAAATAACCCAAAAGAACAAAGTCAGAGAACTTATGTGGCCTGATTTCAACACTTACTGTATAGCTGCAGTAGCCAATCCAATGTGGCATTGATGTAAGAATAGACAAATACATCAGGGAAACAAAATGGAGTCTTAGAGTCTAAAAATAGGCCCACCTTTAGGTAGTCCATTGATTTTTGACAGAGATTTCAAGCCATTCGGTAGGGGAAAAGATAGGTTTAGTTTTTTTTCCCCGTAAATAGTACTGAGCTAATATGATAACTATATGGGGGGAAATGAACTTTGACACAAAAATGAGTTTGAAATGGGTAGTAGTAGACCTAAACATAAAAGCTAACCTGTAAAGCTCCTAAGAGAAAATATAGGAGAATGTCTTCAACCTGAGAGTAGTCAAAGATTTCTTAGAACATCAGGAAGCATTTTTAACAGATCAAATGGACTTTGAAGTAAACGCATTTGCTCATCTAAAGCATATTAAGAAAAGGAATAGGCAAGCCACAGACAGGGAGGAAATATTTGCAATACATATATCTAACAAAGGACTTGTATCCAAAATAATGAGACAGTTCTTACAACTTGTTAATAATAAGGCAACTCCATTTTTAAAATATGCATAAGACTTGAACGGACATTTCAGATAGGAAAATACACTAATAGTCACTAAGAATATGAAAAAATGCTATCAGGAAAATGCAAATGATAACAGGAAAAGCCACAACATGTATCACTATATCCTTTCTAGAATGGCCAAAATCTAAAAAGACCAGTCCATTTAGCAAATATTGGAGCAGTTGGAATTTTCCTACATTGCTTTGTAGAGTGCAACATGATGGAGTTTCTTTGGAATACAGCTGGGCAGTTACTTATAGAGTTAAGTATTTGCTTACCATTTACCCAGAAATCCCAAATATAAGTTCAAAAAAGGATTTGTAGAATATATTTATAGCAGCTTTATGTATAAAGAGCCCCGAACTGGAAACAGACCAAATATCCATTCATAGACGAATGGATAAACAAACTGTGGTATATCCATACAATGTGGAATACTACTTGGTAATAAAAAGGAATGAACCACTAATACATGGATGAATCTCAAAAACGTCTGTTGCAATACCATGAGAATCTATAATTATTTCAAGAAAAATTTCTTTTTCTTAAATCTCAGTAAAAATTTCTATTAAAAATATGTGTTAAGGAAAAGGAGTCAGGCACCAAAGAATACATGCTGTTTGTGTTTCATTTATATGAAGTTTTAGAAAAGTAATTATGTTGAAATACATCAGAACAACCGTAGACTCAGGATGGGAGGGAGTTGAGTGGGATGTGGCCCCAGGACAATTGTGGGGAATTGTTCTACTTCTTGATTGAGTGTTGGTTATACAGGTCTATGCATTGTCAAAACTCATCAGTCTGCACACTTGAGATTTGTACATTCTACTGTATGTAAATTATACTTCAACTAAAAAAGAAAAGAGAAATTTATATCTCCCTAATTTGCAAGTTAGATTTTATTTTCATTAACTCCATACAAGGCCCAGCTATTTATGTAGGTAGCCTTATAAAAGAAATCTATATATTTGGAACTTAATTACTCTTCTTCCCTTTGGTTTTCCTTTCCCTTCCTCCTTCCTTCTGAAAACCACAAGAATGTGAGAGAAAGTGGGTGACCATTGCGAGCAAACTGGAGCTGAAAACTTGTATCAGAATGTTCTGTCACTTGGACCTTGTGCAGGCCTATAATTTGAATGTGTGACTCTAGAAATGGTTGCTATGGCGATAAACCACTTTACTTAAATAGCATGTATTTTACTCAAAATTCAGAGAAATGGTAACAGTTTCTAGTAATCATGTACTGGTATTAACTTGTAGGGATATGCCTAGAGCTTACAGGTTTTGCATCCATTATCACCAGGTGAGTTCATCAGGTTAAAGTTACGCCAGTGAATAATGAAATATGTATATTTAGCCCAATTTTCTTGTTATGTATCTCCCCTTGCACACATGGAGCCCTTTTCCAAGATTAATAATAGGAGCTGAAGAAATCAGGCCAAGGGTGCTGAATTACTAAAAGATGAAACTGGAGGGAACCTTGTAAGGTCATCTTTTCCATCATTCCGCCTCCAGTAGGACTGACTGTTCTTCAGCCATCCCAAGTGGTAAGCGCCTGTCAAAGATGAGGAACAATTGAAATGCTGCTTAGAGCCGCCCCTGGTGTAACCGTCTTGACTACAGCACTCAGAGACACTGTCTAGCTCCACGGAGCTGAGATCTTCCCCCTTCTGCGTTCTACAGATTGCGATTATATATGTCTTCTATTCTTTATAATTTTAGACTAAAGAGCTCTCTCTCGTAGAGAAACCTCCATCCGTTAATCATATTAGTGACCTGTCTGTAAACCTTCCCCGGTTCCTTTATCTCTGTTCAAGCTGATTTGCAGTGTTTCAGGTATGAATTCTTCTTGATTTTATGTAAGGATGAAGGATATTTTTCTTTGTTTCTAAAATGCTTTCTGATGATAGCCAGGTTTTCTTGATCACCGTGCAATGGTATTTTGCCCCCGTATCTTCAGAGAACAATCTACAATGATTTGTAGATACTTTTTGGGCTGATAATGATGGCCAACAATCTCATAATGATCATTTAAACTTTTTCCCCTAGAACCGAATATTGAATTCCTCTCTCATCTTTCTCCCCCTCTGTACAATCATATGGGAGCTCATCACCTTCTATTTGCCTTTTATGACCTGGAAGATCTTAGTAATTCTTATAGCTTTGGTAATTTCACTTTTCATTTGCCTGTCATGTTACTCACAAAACTGTAAAATTGCATCAGTGACAGCATAGATCCCTGAGGAATCTCCTCAACTGTAAGAGAAGAAAAAGAGAAACTTAAAATTTAGATAACCTATGACCTACAAAGGAAATCCCTGAAGCATTAAGATTTGTTTATATTCCTAGAGAAAAGCCTGGAAGCTGGAATTTGCCTTGGCCATTTGTGTTCAAGGAGATGAGCGGCTTGGCTCTTGGTGAAGAAAGCTGCAGCTCAGTTGGAAGGACACCATGAGGCCCAGCCTGCATCCATGTCTTGTTAGCATCAGGGCACAGCTTCAAATATCAGAGGTGATATTTAAGAGGGGAGACTCAGAGGCTTCAGGAAAGCTCTTACAATTCTGACTGCTAAACAATGGCATTGTAAACTTAATGCACTACAAACTAGCAGAGAAATGGTAAAGTGTACGTGTGCACACACAACGTTTTACAAGGTACACATATGTACACAGAAGCTTCTAAGCATTTGCAATAAACATCTGCATAAAGGTGAGTAGATGTGCACTGATGTTACCAAGGAGTAAAGGAACAAATATTGAGATTTGTTTCAATGCAGCCAATTTTAGGCCAACTTAGAATTCAATGAAAATATGGTTGACTCTATTAGTTTTAACTTGTATTAAATACCAAATTGAAAAGAAAATAAGAAAACAGGCACTCAGATGTTGCCAGTAAGAATATAAGTTGGTACAACAGCATTGGAAAGCAATATGACGATAACTTTCAAAATTACAAATCCACAGATGTTTTGACCCAGGAGTCCCACTTCTAAAATATATATCCTGTAGATATACTTACACATGTACAAAATGACACAAGTACAAGATTATTCACAGAAGCCTTATTTGTACTAGGAAAAGATTGGAAACAACCTGAAAGTCCGTTGTGAGGGGACTGGCAAAATAAATTGTAGTACTTTCAAACAAGAGAATACTGCAGAGCCAAAAAGAAGAATGAGAACTCTTTTCACATATGGACATGGAAGGATCCTCGAAATAATCGTTAGTTGGAAAAAACTCAAGGTGTGAAAGAATGCTTACAGTGAGCTACCATTTGGGTAAAAACAGGAAGAAGAAAGCACATCAATATATGGATTAGACTGAACCATTGCCATTATGCAATTGCCGTTATTAGGTTGTTTTGACCTGCAGAAATGACTACCGATTCAATTTGGTTCCACTTAATATTTGCTCGAAGATGCACGAACTGTCTCTGGAAACATACACTGTAAATTGATAATATTGGTTGTCCTTGATGTGAGGCAGAGCAGAGCCAACTAGTGGGCGGGGAGAAGATTTTTAACACTGTGAATGTTAAATCATGGGGCGTACCACCTATTTTTAAAATATATCGCTAAAATTGGATAGAAAGAAATAAAATAATGAAATATCGCTGAGGAATATTTTCTCATCTTGCTCTAGAATGAAGCAGAAATACTATGTTTCTGCACTAAAGCAAGCAAACATCATTCTGGTTTAGTTTTCTCTTTCCTTCCCGTTTGCCAGAAAATTCTAACGATGCTCTTAAGATATCCAAGAAGAAAATACCAGAGCCTCTAGTGAGTTTTGGAAAAAGAAAAAATCATCTATATCATAACCCTGCCCACAGAGACTGTCTCTGAGTATTTCTTTCTGGCAACTGCAACTTCTGAGTCTACTTTAATGACTCGAGTTCATTAACGAATGGAACCATGAGGAAGAACAGAAGTGTTGAGCCAGATATGAATATAAATGCATTAAAAAGAAAATGGTTGAGTCTGTATTCCTATTCTATAGAAGAGTAGTTGTCGTGGACATATTGAAAGTTATTTCCTCAACTACTTAAATGATCACTCAGAAGGTGGAGAGTCAAAAGAGAGAAGGTTATACTTAGATTCACCTTCTTTTGTTTTTTTAGTTTTTTTTTTTAACGTTTATTTATTTTTGAGAGACATAGAGACAGAGCGTGAGCAGGGGAAGGGCAGAGAGAGAGGGAGATACAAAATTTGAAGCAGGCTCCAGGCTCTGCTGAGCCATCAGCACAGAGCCCAACGTGGGGCTTGAACTCACAGATGTGAGATCATGACCTGAGCTGAAGTCGGCCACTCAACCAACTGAGCCACCCAGGCGCCCCTTAGATTCACCTTCTAATAGGATTTGTATGTCAAGTGAATTAAACGTTCATGAATTGAAATTTCCAAGATAGGTTTCCTGTCTGAGGAATCAGTGCTGTTCTAAACAAAGTAGCTTCTCTCCAACCAGATACTGGAACATCAGAGGAGTTTGTCCTCACCCTACTGCTGAAGATGGGAATTTTCAATGAGAGGATGCAACCTGTATTACTGAATGCTGACGCACATTCAGTATTTTCTATTTTGTGAAAGAACACACGGAGTAACAACCTAGAAATTTTCTTGGGTGAAAAGAATCTATGGAGAAAAGGACTTTTTTTACATTTCCACATGTATACAAATTAATTTTTCAATGTACAAAATTACCAGCTCAAGAATTAGCATACACAGTTAGAAAGTCCTACATGAGTGATGTTCTGAAGAGGTGCATATTTAAGGGTTGTCTGCAATGAGCAAATGTCAGGTAAATTTTCTCTTTCTTTAAATATAGCTACTAAAAATTGTAAATGACCTGAAGTTCTGCTGCAGCCCTGGGAAGTCACTTATTCATTGAACAAGTAGACATTAAGTGCTTACTACTGGGTATAAAACATGGCAGCTTATATCACAAGAGCCTGCGTGATCAAAGAAATACCAGGTTTATTTGTATTGTATTACATGTAGTCTTTCCAGATTCTTTGAAAATGGTTAACCTGATTATTAATTCAGATGTAGAGTAACTTTGCATTCACCGGAGTGTTAAACTTACGAGCCCTTCCCAGACCATTTTGTGTCTAGGAGGCCTGCTGTATCTGTTCTCCCATGCCTCATCCCCCCACCTCGTGTGTGTCTCCTTCTCCTAATACGTTCTCTGCTCTTTTAGAACTCTGTGCTCAGCTTCATTTCATGAGAAGTGATCACTTCTTTTTTGTTGTTGTTCTTAGGTTTATTTATTTATTTTGAAAGAGAGAGAGAGCAAGTGGGGGAGGGGCAAAGAGGGAGAGAGAGAATCCCAAGTAGGCTGTGCACTGTCAGCGTAGAGTCTGATGTGGGGCTCCACATGGGGTTCAAACTCAAGAACAGCGAGATCATGACCTGGGCTGAAGTCGGAAGCTTAACCGACTGAGCCACCCAGGCGCCCAGAGAAGTGATTACTTGTAAAATGGGTTTAAGGTCAAAATGGACTCTGCTTTCCTCATGGCAGCAGAAGCAGAGACTGTTTCCTTGACAGCGGGGTGAGGTGACCTGAGAAAATACAATTGCCTGTTGAGACCCCTTCTATTTGTTTTGTACCGTGAAGAAATTCTTTCATGGTCTCCATCTCCGTGCATTCTCATAATAAACCCATGTGGTAAACGTGCAAATACATTTTCCCCATTTACCCTTGAGGCACCGAGACTCCAAGAGGTCCTTGGGCCTGCCCAAGTGATGTGACCGGGATGAGAAGCCAGTCCCCGGAGTGAGCACAGAGAATGGCTAGAGCTTGAGGAGTGGGCCATATGCGGCGACTGTCCTCAGGTCAGGAAGCGGAGCCGTGCTGTGCTGTGCCTGTCAGCGCAGCCGTACCTGTGGCAGGGCTGGCCTGGAAACCTGTAAAGATGAAATGAGGGCGGTTATGTCCTGGCTGACTTCCCTGTGCAAATAAATGTTGACAGACGTTGACTTTCGTTCTGTGTGGCAGAGGATCTGAAATTGTGCCTGTAGTTTGCGCTACACTAAACCCTAAACAATTCTGTTTTCCTGAAGGTGCTAAAGGAACTTCCTTTGGCATTTAGTAACAGCCGTACAAATGGGATTAGTTTCTGTCTCCCCTCTGGAGAGTGCTCCGCCTTGCGAATCCTGGGCAACTTTGTGGCCCCTTGCTTCTTTGAATTGATACATATCGCTTCATGTCTAAAAAGTAATCCAGGCCTTTCCCTTTGTTTCCAGTCCACTGCTCAAGCAAAGAAATTTCCTGTGACCTGTAAGGAGAATGCGGACAACTTGGACACGAAGTGTGCAAATTCCACATCGAGCAGAAACTTTCCAGCCGGACTCAAGGGAGAACCAGAGAAATCCCCCATGATGTCACGCCAAGGACCAACAGTCAAACACATGGCGAAATCCAATGCCGTGCCTAGAACCAAAAAGAAACTCTAAGGTTCCCTTCGCAGGTGAATAGTACAAACACGGAGCCGCTCTTTCGAGCGCTAAAGTGAGGAGACGGGAGGGGGAGAGGACAGGACTGTGTCGAGCTTTTAGCCTTTAGCCCCGCCGAGCCCTGCCGTGTGTTTGCACCAGTTTAACCTCGGAGCTAGGGATCTTCAAGGCAGCCTGGTGTTAAAGGACAGCCACCAACAGGCTTGACGACGGGCGGGCTGTGGCTGCAGTCAACCTGAGGTTTTTGAGAGTTGTTTGGAGGGGCACATGCCCTCGAAGCAAGGCGGTGGGCATACTTGCTCAGTTTTACTTCAGATTCTTGTATTTAGGCACAATTATTTGTAGGAGAAGGTGAGAGCTAATATGGTGATGGAGGTCCCAAATAATTATGTGCATTTTGCACTAGGAGATTTTGTTAGGAAACTACTAATAAACTTGCCGTAGGCATAACAGCAGAAGTGCTTCAGCCATTCACATGTGTTCTTGTGATTTTAGGTTGCTATAGATTATTTAAGACAACTTATTTTAAATGTAGAAGAATAGGAGATTTTGTAACTGCTTGCCATTAAGTTGCTGCTAAATTCCCAATATATTGATGGAATCAATAAAAGACAGATGTTACCCATGCACGTTAATTTTTATGTTAACGAGAGGTGGATATAATAAGGTCCTCCAAGCCCTTATGCAAATCAAGAGTTTGGCCTGCTTCGGCAAAGGTAGGCACCTATCCTTGGGGAAGGTCACGAGGTGGATACAGGGGAAAAGACATCATTACTCTTGGTGTTGTAAGTATCTCCTTACCACCCGGGAAATCGTTTTGCCTTTTGAGGTCAAACTGGGTGAATAGACGCCTCGCTTGGCCTTCCAAACAAATTCTAAGGAAACAACCTGCATTTGCTTTTACCTGTAAAAAGTAATACTCTGGTTTCATTCCACCTCCCCCGACGGCATTGTTTTAGACCTCCAAAATGACCCTCACCTGGCCTGCTGAGCATGCACTTAGTTGCATGTAAACCCCCTCAGTGGCTAATGGTAATGGAAGTACTTCTTGTGAGTAATTTGGAAGACACCGTAGTACTTCTGGGTGAGTCAAGGGCAGCACCAACGTGCGTTGTCCCTGGCTGAGTAGGTCTGTCGGTATCTTCTCAGTGCCTACAGTGTGCTTCCCCTGGGGGAATTTGCCAGCTGAAGTGTGTACCTGGTTTAAACTGTCTAGACTTTGTTTTAAAACTGGAGTTGGCCTGGCTTCTTCAAGGTCTTTCTCCCTTACTGATTATTACTTCCAGTCCTATCAGGAGCCCGTAAACCATCTCCCGAGCTTTAAGCCTCCTCCCAGGGTTTAGTGAGTCAGTCTTGGAAGAGTGTGTCCTGTCTATATGCTGAGAGGCCTGGCCTCATTAGCTAAGTGGAGATTTCTCTTCCCCGGCGGTGCTCCCGAAGGCGGGGGTAATAGCGGCCCGCTGGCCTCCTTGCAGAAGAGCCAGCTGAGACACTGGCTTTGATTCTGTCCATCCCCCGAGGCAGAAAATGGAATATCTAAGATGCTCTCACTTTCATAAAATGGAGTGTCTAAGATGCTCTTACTTTCATAGGGATACAGTCTTTGGTATCACATATCGGAGAATTCTGATGTTAAATTTAATATTACCCAAATTTCTGTCCACATTGCTCTTTGGTCTTAAATTAGTGATTCTGCTCAGTAAGCTTGACCAGAGGTCCAGAACTAGGCACTCAGGGAAAGGTGAAGTCATTTGATAACCTTTACTGTGTTTGCACCCTTGCCCTCCCCAGCACCAAGCCAGGCTGACAGTCCTTCCCGCCGTAAAATCATTCTACCAGCTTTCGTCTGTCTAGACCTTCGTTTTATTTATGTAAAATCATTTTGGTAGAAGCTGAGCTCACTCTTTCTAAGGGGAATCTTCACATTATTTGTATTTGTTGTTTTCTTGTGTGTAACCCCTGGGCCAGGCCAGGTCTGAGCTTTTTTCCCCAGCGACTGTACCGCTTTACTCTCTGGGGCTCTATGGCCTTGCTCTCTTCTTTTGCTTTCATGTCCTTCATTTGCTTTCATGGCTGTGAAAAAAAGTAGCTCTTCTGTTTTAGAATGGTTTTCGGTGACCAGGAGGCCAACTCCAAGGCACTGGTAACCATCGTTCTGACACCTCATGTGCACTGTGTGGAAGGATGGGCTTTGCAGGACCCAGAGGGACACCAGGACAGCACAGGGCAGGTGTGATTGCCAAGACAGGCACATGCTGATCACACTCCAACTCGAATAACAGACAAGTCAAGGAAGGAGATAAAATTGATACATGCAGGCTTGGGGCTGAGGAGAGAGGTTCAGCCGAGGAGAACAGAAGATGCTATCAGAAAAGGGCTTAAATCAGAGGAGAAAGGGAGATGGGTTGGGGGGAAGGGAGCAGAAAGAAAAGTATAAGGACTAAACAAGACTGGATGGCAACACATGGTTCTGCCGGACTCGGAACAGGAGTCAGAGGAGGGAAGTGCGTAGAGTCCTGACTCCAGGCCCGTCTGAGGTAAGCCCTGCCCTCCCCGGCCTGTGCCCGGGCACACCGGGATAAAGACTCCAGGCTGCAGAATCAAAGACCGGGGAAACGGAGGCTGAGGGAGGCTGCGATGTGGGCCACAGAACAGCCCTTACCCTCTGAGAGCAGGAATGTTCTGTGGCGTTGGGAGGGGAAAGAAGAAGAAGAAGAAGAAGAAAAAAAAAAAAAAACCACCAAAACATTTTGTGCTTATCACTGAAATGCTTTGTTTAAATAATTCTATTTGACTCCAAAATGTAAGTTCCAGGTTAGACACATCAAAAGCAGCCAGTCTTGAAAATGAAGCTTTTTAAATTCCAGCCCTGCTGTTGGAATAGAGAGAATAAAGGCTTTGTTCAAACATGCATTCCCAGCAGTAAGCAGAGCTTTGAAATTGGCCACGGAGGTTGTGTCCTATAATGGTTGCACTTGGCTGGAGACCAAGAAGCTGTGGCCTCTGGGAAACGACCCTGGGCTGGCTGTTTTCCATGTGCCCCTCCAGAGCCACTGTGTCCCGCTCTGCCCTCTCCACTCCGAGGGGCTGATCTTTAGGAACTGCATTAACAATCTGCCTGGGCCTTTGGGTATGTTGAGCTTCTGTCAGTGGGAGGCACCAACAGGACATCGGAGGCTGGGAGCCGTGAGGGCCAGTCGTCGATTCTCCCACGGCCTCCCGCGCCGGGCTGCTGGGAAATCACCGTCTTCTCGTCCTGCAGGCCTCGACGCCTGCTGGCAGCCCCTCCAGGCCAAGACCAGGGGCTGTTGCCCTAGGTACTGTGTCTTCCTTTGTGGGCTTCCCTAACTCTTTCAGTACCTTTATAAATAATCTCTTTGTTGAACTCTCGACTACCCCACTTGAGTGTACCATCTGCCTCTTCCTGGGACCCAGAGTGACCCAGACCCTTTCTTGTCGGTTCTGCATTGTTCTTTGACCTGGGGCAGTTTTATCTGTAGCTGCTGACCTCCTACAGAATAGCAGTAAAGTGAAGAGCAAAAAGCCTGAATGAGTTCTTCCCGAAGCAAACTGGTGCACCTGGGTGGTCACTGGCTAGGGTTGAGGGAGGTGACGGCAGGGATTTCCTGCCTCCCTGGACCTAGCCAGAGCAAAATAGATCTAGCATTGCCCAGCCGAATCTGAAATTGTCTAGACCCTGAAGGTTCACACTTAGGTTTTACATTCCAGTCATTCCTTTTGGAGCCTAAAGAATTTCTGGGACGCCTGGGTGGCTCAGTCGGTTAAGTGTCCGACTCTTGGTTTTGGCTCAGGCCATGATCTCGCTGTTGGTGAGTTCGAGTGCTGCCTGGGGCTCTGTGCTGGCACGTGGAGCCTGCTTGGGATTCTCTCTCTCCTCTCTCTCTCTCTGCCTCTCCCCAATTCATGTTCTCTCTTTCTCTCAAAATAAATAAATAAACTTAAAAAAAAAAAAAAGAAAAACATTCTTAGAAAGAAAGAAAGGAGAGAAGAAAGAAAGAAAGAAGAAAGAAAGCAACACTTGTAACAGCCAAGGGGACCTCTGGCCTGGGACGCTGTCTCCCGGCTGGACTGGAGGGCCTGGCAGAGGCTTCCACTGGGAAACACAGGCAACCTGCAGACAAGCCTTCTCCCCGGGCCGTGCGTTTCATCTCTGCAAGTGCTCACATCGCTTTACGAAGCATTTTAAAGTAACATTTTCCCTCTTCAAAGGCCTCACATGGTTCAGCTTTACTCTTCAGGACCCTGTATTTTTCTGAGTGAGCTGGCTTAGAATTGGTTTTGATTTCTGTGCACTGCATTGTTATCACTTAATTCCCATTGGTGAGCCAATTTTCTTTGCTTTTGTTCTTCAAAGGAAGGCCACGTTCAGCGTCTCGCTTGCATTTTTGTGGCTTCCTTCCTCAGTTGCTGGTATAATCAGCTCCACTCAGTTCCCTGTGTATCAGGTCTTCACATTTCCCTAAATTACCCAGAGCGGCCCTCAGCGGAGCGGGAGGGATCGCTCCTACCGGCCCGGCGGCCTCACCTCAAGCAGCAGGGCTCACCTGACAGTGGGACGAGGGGAAGACTAACGGGGCCACTGCAGCGTCACCGCCGGCTAGCTCCGTGACAGCCTTCTCTGTTGCCATCCCAGACGTCTTAGGTGGACCCGGTGAACTGGGGTTAAGACCTCAGAGGGCTTGGTCCCGGAAATATGCAACGGCTCCTGGCCTGGCCCAGAGGACGGGGCCGCCATGCAGAGCAGCCCCGCCCCGCTCCCCTGAAGGATTCTGGGGTATCTTCAGATCACTCCTATCCTCGGCACTGAGACAGAGATGACACACAGCTCCCCGCCGCCTGGGACACAGTCTTTGACTCCCTCACCCAGGATGAGATCCAGCCTCTCTGGACAAGATCCCGACACCAAGCTGTGGTTTAGAAGAGGTTTTCCTCCCCAGCACAGGAAGTGCTTTCCGTCCCCGGGGCAGTCGAAAGTGCCAGAGTCCGCATTTCCAGTGGGACCCCGGGGCAGGGCAGTGGAAGATGGCCAACGGGCACCTTCCTGGGACCCTGAGGAAGAAGCCCTCGTGTGGAGGTGGCAACCAGTATTTCCTGGTCCAGGCACTGGTTTACACAGAGATTTCTAGAAATCAAAGTCCTCTTGTAAGGTGGACTTTGAACCATATTAGTGGAAGGGATCTTGTCTTTTAACAAAAGCCCGTCTTCAGGGTAATGATGTAAAATTAGCAACATCCACATGCATTCGGTATCAACTCTTCTAAGTACATGTGTTCTTTTCATTCTTAGAGCAACCTGTGGCGTTGGTACTATTATCTCTACAGAGGAGTAAATTAAGGCACAGAAAGGTTAAGGAACTTGTCCAAGGTCCCACAGCCAAGGAGTAGCAGACAGAGATTCAGACCCAGCCAGTGGGCTGAAGTATGTCACTGTTGCGCTCATGCCTCTCGAGGTATTTGTAGTTTAGGCCATGGCTGCTGTAAGGTTTGATCTCACAGTCCGAGCAGGTCAGTGGCTCGCGAACACCTCCTACTCCCCAGCAACAGCCTGGCACAGTCAGCCAAGTTGGGGTCTCAGAATGGAGGAGGGTTATTTTGCATGTTGACGAGTTTGAGTAAGGTGCAACCACACCATAGCAGGGCAAGCTGCATTCTGAAGGACTCAAGCGTGACAAAAATTAATTCTAGATGCTTTGACTGGTCATTGTCAGGAGCAGTCTTCGGAAACCTTTGAATGTGTTTTTGACTGAAGAGAAAAAAGAGGCCCTGTGGCCACCACAGGTATTCCCCTGCACGGCCCTGTCTGTGCAGACACGACAGACTGATGCTCGCCGGGAGCAAGAGCTGGGACTCCCACGGCATCGTACACGTATGAGGCTAGGAATCCCCATCACAGTTCCGTTCCCGCACGGCTCCATCAGGTGGCGGGCGCGGCTGCGCGGCTGCAAACACGGGCCCAGTCAGCGCGGGCGCGCTTCTCCGCCTTCCTCTCTCAAATCCTTTTAGCTTCGGCCATCCTTTCTGCCTTCAGCTTCTGTTTTCCTCGTCACACTGACAGCACCGGTTCAAGGAGCACAGACTGTCTCCAGAGGCCACACTGATGTCTCGCTTTGCCTCCAGGTGACCAGCACCACACTCTGCCGCAAGGATCAGGAGCTGCACCAAGAATGTTCCCTAAGTAGAATCAGACTGAGAGACTCAGTGGTTCATTCAAGAAGTTTTTACTGACCATCCACTATTGCCAGGCACAGTGAGAGGCAATGGGCATAAGATGAGGCGAGAGACAGTCAAGGTCATTGCCCTCGTGGAGCTTGCAGTCTTGGTGCGGGGCAGGTGTTGAAGAACTCCACAAATATGTAAAATAACCAGGTACTGTGATTAGAGCAAGGAAGGAAGGAAAGAGTGCCACAAGAGAGAATGACAGGACAGGAGCCTTTCTGAGGAAGCATAAAGGCTGAAGGGAGGAACGCGCCCAGCAGAGGGGCCTGGGACAGAGCTGGGTGGATTCTAGCACCTTGACCAAAAGCCAGGATCACTGGGGGAAGAGAGGCGAGGGGCTGGGGCCAGGTCCTGTAGGCCTTGGGGGCCACGGGAAGGAATCTATTTATTCTAAACACAACAGGGAACCGCTGACAGGTTTCCAGCTGGGGAATGACATCATGAGAGGCTCACTCTGTCTCCTATGGAACAAATGACTGCAGGTGGAGCGAAAAGAGGAGCAGGGAGATCGGTTGGGGGTCACTGAGTGGGAGGGCAGCGGCGAAGGTGCAGAGAAATGGGTGGGTAGGAAATAGGGTTTGGAGATAGACTGGTAGGATCCGGCGAGGGATCAGATGTGGAGGGTGAAGAAAAGAGTGGGGGGGGGGGACCGAGAGGGACTTTGGGCTTCAGCAGTAGCCAGACTGATAGAGGTGTCACTCTCCGAGTTGGGGGTTGGCAGTGAGATGCAGAGCTCCTCCAGGTCATCCTAAGTTGAGGTGCCATCAGACCTTGAAGTGGAGATGGCCGCTTGAGATGGACTTAAAGGCTGGAGTGGGTCACATGACTGGAGGGGAAAGGATGTGAAGAGAGACCCGGAGTTAACAGGGAGTCGTTCACGAGGGCTTCTGGACGCTAGGCAGGCATCAAGAGACCCTGGCATAAAGGCACCAACTTGGTCACACTCTCACCCAGGGACTGGGCATGGCTGTACTTGGGATGGCATGCGGTGACATGAAGTGCCGTTTGGAGAAGTGTCCCTAGGACATGCAGCCAAACCTCCTTATGGCTGATTAATTGAATCCGAGTAGTGACAGGCAACAGGTCCTCTCTGGCTCAGAATTCCATAGACTCCCTTCAGCATAAATCAGAAAATGGCGGACCAGATATTTTCTCGAACCCCAGTTTACAGAATCATGGACTGTCTGCACTATTCCTTTAGCCCAAATTCCCCGGGGCATGAACCCCCGCTCCCTCCCACATGCCCCCATGATGACGTGCTCTCTGGGATGGGGGCTCACTAGAAAAGTCTTCATATTAACTGACACCTGCTCCTCACTGGCCCCTCTGGAAAAGATTTTCCATCATGGCCCCTGTGGGTGACCCCCGCAGCCCTGTGAACCTTCTCTAGTGTTCTCTTGGACTCCTGCTCAGATGACATGTTTCTTGGACTTTTGTTCTATTTCATCTGGGTCTTTTCCCAAAATGAACCGTGGCTTCCACATGTGGCCTGTCGCCCCTAGGCCTCCAGACACTGGTCCCTAAAACTGGGACCTGTCATGTTCCCATTAGCAAGAATTCGTGGACAGTCTGGCTTGAGTTTATTAGTGCAGCCTTTAATGATGATGCGACCCTGAAGCACATTTATTTTCCTATCGATGTCCTTGTGGCAGACTCTCGGTGACCGCAAAAGAGCCCTTTCCCAGTGTGATGCCAGCGGGGAGTGACAGAACGTGCTGGGTGGGATCTGAGGCACGGGGCCCTAAGATCACCCAGGAAGAGGACTCATTTTCCTCTGGCGTCTGTCTCTCTAACTACCCCTGAGATACGGAGAGTGGGGGAAGGCACAAACTGAGTCACAGGCCCGTCCTGGACCCTCCGCACAGGAAGATCGTGAAGTACCCTCTGCGTCTCCTGGCCTCCCCGCCACAGGGACACATTAACGTCTCCTGCATTAAGCAGCTCCGAGCCCTCCTCCAGCGTCACTAGCAGGGGTCTGAGTCTTTGTCAGAGGATTCCCTCCCCAAACCTCTCTAGAATTCCCAGGGGTGGTCACACGTGTCCTTGTTCACGTCCGGCTCTTCGCTGGCCAGCAGAGGCTCAGATAGGACACTTGAAACCGAAGTGTCACTTCTGATGTCCCTGCCTCTCACTTTTGTCTCCAGAGCTCCTGCTTCCCCAGCTTCTGCACAGTTCCTGGGGTGCCCTGTATCCAAAGCGATGAAGGCTGGGCCCAAATCCCAGGTTCCTCCCCTACGTGACAGAGCAGCCTGGGCCTCGGGTCCTGGCATGTCCCTTACTGCGGGGTGCACCGCATCCAGCCCCCGATGTGGACTCAGCTTGGTGCTGCGGGTGGATGGAGGTGGTAAGGGGGTGCTGGGGTATGTGTGACGAAGGACGTGGGGTGGAATGGTTGGGTTCCTGGGAAAGAATGTCACGTACACTGGAGGAAATGCAGAGGGACTCCGGTAGGAGGGCCCCTGGGGAGTCTCTCGGGTCTTCCCTGGCCCTGCCCCCAGGTCTGGGGCTGCCCCAGGTAATCCTGACACACAACAGGTCTGCTTCCTATCTGGGCCCCCAAGCAAGTAATGGGATTTGCAGGCAATTTCCGAATGTCAAGGAACATAATGGAAAGAGCATATGAGCCTGTGATGAATGGCTCTGGCCACACTCATACCTAAAGTTTTTGGTTGACAAAGTCTTTCAAAACACAGAGCCTGTAGAAGAAATTTTAAAAGGCATCTTTGGGAGTGCAAAGGGTAGGATGTAGCCCGAGCCCTCCCTGCACGGCAAGTCTCAGCGAGCTGGCTTTTCTGGCCTGCTCGGTGCCCACGGGACCAGAAGCCAGGAGGTGGATGCTGAGTGGTCTCGGGATCCTGCGCCCAGGATGTCCCCTGTGGGGTGAACCTTCTGGATCCCATGTGGGGGCCAGGCAGGCACCACTCTGTGACCTAGCCACCCACGGCTCTAGCAGTCCCCCCACCCAGTAGCTGTCCCACTGCTTTCTCTCTGGGGTCACAGCAAGCACCTAATCCTAAGCCAGGGTGAGGTCAAAGGTCAGGCAGGAGACCCTCCGTTGCCCAGATGTCTCAGAATACCCTTCATCCATAGTGTGGGGTCCCCATCACTGCCTCTCGGGGATAAGATATACTGAGACGTATTTTAACTGGACAGTATTTAAGGGGATTTGCTTAGGGCCAAGGTGAAGATTGAGGAGTCTGCAGTGCTCCCACATAGGCAGCGGGAAGAGCTGCGTCAACCCGAGACTGTGGGCATGTTTATTGGTCTTTCTTGCTTAACGAGGGCAGAGTCTCTAGCTTCGCATTTTTGCTTTGGCTGTGACATAGCTGAAGGAAAATGGAGAATTTTACAAGGTGCACGGAGACACAGTCCGGTTACTGGTTTTGATGAATGGACAGGTATGCAGGATATAGGACTCCCGGAAGGAGAGCTCAGGTGCTAGCGGAAACAGCTTCAGACTCGGCCACGGAGGGCTCGTTGCTGCCCGGGGAAGAGTGTTGGGAACTTCAGGGACGGCAGCAGCCAAGTGTGGCAGCTGGAAGATGTGATCTCGCTTATTTAAAAGAAATGCAAAATGAAAGCCTGCTGGGACAAGGTGTGATTTCAGATGTGCTTCTGCACTTCCAGAGATGCCGCCTGCTGAAGAAAGCACCCGGGACAGACAGGAAGGAGGAAGGGGAGCTCGGAGAGCCCAACGCTGCCTCTAGCATCCTGCCGTCTCTCGGGTCGGACTGAAGGTTCTAAACAACACCCCTCCCCCCAACATATACATGTGGACACACTCGTGGGCAACTTCCAAGCCTCACTGCTGCAGGGGACAGATTTGAGCTTGCCCACCTGACATGTTTAGACACATAAAACTCACAGTTACTTTCTGCCCCTCTTGCCCAGGACCCAGGTGCCCAAGAATCCTGCCTCTGCTGAGTATCACTCGAGAACCACAGCTCCAACCTCGCTCATCCCCATATGGCCTCTCTGGAACCTTCCATGTGTGGCTGACTTGAGAAGGCAAGAGTGAAGGAAGCAAGGGATTGCACTGTCCTGTTGGTCGTCTGGAAATCTCAGTGGCCCGAGTGCCCAGAGAGCGGACTGTGTTCTGCAGGCTCAGTTTCCCTCCAAGGCTCACCAGTCCGCTTCCGCAACTCACTGTTGGCACCAGATATGCACTGTGTATTGTTTACTATTAACAAATATAAGCTTAAATACAGTATAAACCAATGCTATGTGTACTTGAAAAATCCCTCAGCAATTCTATCGTTCTGTTCAAGTCACACAAATTCTAGGATTTTGTCACCAGTAATGAGTTTCTCTCTGTGAACAGCAATGGGGGGAAGGAGTGGCAAGTGTACCTCCAAGGTAACCATGGACTGCAACGTCTCTCATTTAAACCAACGTGAATGCCTACCTTCACTGGCTTGGTGGTGGGGGGTTCTGGGCTGGAAGCCCCTTTGTTCAGCAAATATGTGTCACGACACATTGTAGGGTTAACCGACATCGATGAAGCTGAATTGATAGAAGTCTGTAGTTAAAAGGCAAGACTAACAGCTCATTAAAACTACAACCACTCAGGATACTGTGCTTCAAACCCTGCGAGCGTGTGTTCATGTAGAGGCTCTGCACCAGGGCTCGGCACCGGAATCCTCCACGGTCTCTGGAAGCACATGGATAAGTTGAGATTATACTGCATGATGGGAAAATGTTATTGTTTAAAATTCCTCCTGGGGGTGGTGGCGCCTGGCTGGCTCAGTCAGTTAAGCG
This sequence comes from Paguma larvata, assembly GCA_030068075.1. Taxonomy (NCBI): domain Eukaryota; kingdom Metazoa; phylum Chordata; class Mammalia; order Carnivora; family Viverridae; genus Paguma; species Paguma larvata. The sequence continues at coordinate 62,928,120 of CM057831.1, read as the reverse complement.
TCCAACTCTTGATTTCAGCTCAGGTCATGATCTCATGGTTGTGAGATCAAGCCCTACATCGGGTTCCGCACCGGGCATCAAGCCTGCTTGAGATTCTCTCTCTCTCTCTCTCTCTCTCTCTCTCTATCCCTCTCCCCCTGCTCATGCTTTCTCTCTTTCCAAGAAAAAAAAAAAAAAAATCCTTCCAGGAAGGGAAACATTTGTAATACATCCCTCAGTGGGTCCTTGGTTTGGCAGATGAACTAGCCAGCAGACCTGAATCAAGGGGGACGTGTCTGGGGACAGACGGGGTGGGGACGGCGTCCATCTTGGAGAGGAGGCAAGGGAGGAGCAGCCAGATGGTCAAAGCCCTCCCTTTGCAATGTGACCTTGCTGTGACAACATCCCTGAAATAGATTGAATTGTATGCCCCCTCCCCAAATTCATGTATTTAAGTGCCCAATCCCTAATGTGTCTGCATTTGGGCCTCGGGGGAGGTGACTAGGTTAAATGAGTCCTAAGAGTGGGGCCCTGGTGTGATGGGATTAGTGAGAAGAGTCCCCAGGGAGTGAGGACACAGGATGTGTCTTGCCTGGGTGGCAAGTCAGGAAGAGGGCCCCTACTAGACACCCTTCCTGTCGGACCTTCATCTTGGACTTCCCAGCCTCCAGAACTGTGAGGAAATAGTATCTGTTGTTTGAGCCACGCCGTCTGTGGTGTTTTGTTATGGCAGCTGGGGCTGACTGCTCAATCCCCTGACTCTACCAGTCTCGCCTCCTCCCAGCTGGCAAAGTGCCTGAGTGCCCCTGGGGTGGGCAAGGTGGACCCCAGGGCAGTGAGAGCGGCGGTGGGAGCCGAGTGGCAGAGAAGCACCGGAAGCCCAGGGCCCTCAGAGACACCCTGTGGGGGACCTCCACGGGTGGGGAACTGGATGTTGAAACAGCAGGGGGCTCGGCTGAGAGCCCAGGCACATAAGTATCGGCGTTGGTAACCAGGAGGCTTCCATCAGGGAGTGTTGGTGGGGAGGCCTAGGATGAAGGAAGAAAGGGGACGCCAGGAGGCACGTGATTTGTGGCTAAGACCTGAGAAAGCACCTGCTCTGGGCCTGGTGGCAAGAAAAAGACCCTCCAGGCTCCGGAAGGAGCTGCAGCCCCCTCTTGAGAAGCACTGCTTGAGGGCAGAGTCCATGGAACGGGCTCCAGGCGGGAACAGCTCGGCTCTCTCCAGCTTCCGACAGCAGTGCTCCCCCAGCGTCTCCGGGCCCCACTCCCTGCCCTGGGTCCTGCTCGCTGGATGAGTCTCCTGGGAAGAGGGCGTGGATTAGAAGGCGAAAGGGCATGGATACTTCATGTCTTGATCTGATTGCCTGACATCTTGGGGCGGCCGGGGCCTCCCTGGGGCCAGGGTAAGTCTGACCTCGGGATGAATGGGAAGCTGCTATGCAGGAGGGAGTCAGCACGAGCGGGGCTGGACCCCTCAAAGGCAGGGGCCAGGCTCCCACGGGAGACACGGGGCTTCAGAACTGGAGGGGTTAATTAAAGAGGGCTTGAGAAACCCATAAACACCCAGCAATGACTGGCAGGTGCTAATTTCTTCTTTGGTATTCACAATGACTTTCTGTTAATTAAGAAGAGAGAGAGCCCAGGGGAGGGGCGGGTGAGCCAGACATTCTGGCACTGGCAGGCCGGGCAGGCTGCCCATCCGGGGCCTTCTGAGGGTGAGGGGTGGCCAGGACACGGCTTGACTTTGAGGCCCTGAGAGCAAGGCAGACCGGCCCTCAGCCCAGGACGCCCGGCCCTCAGGGAGCATCCTTGGGGGCAGGAGGCATTATGAATGGGGATGTTGTAGCTTTTAGGTTTCTTTTTGAACCCCCCTTAAGAAGACTGGGGACATATGAGGCCTGGGTAAATGCTCGGGGTCTCCCAATTCCCACGGAGGCCTTTTTACAGGCTCGCGCAGTGGCAAGGTGGGTGGCATTCTTCCCTCCCGGAGACAGAGAGAGGGAGGCTGTGCTGAGGTCTGCAAAGCGGTTGTGCTGGCGTGGGTGTGGTGAATGGGGAGGACCCCGCCCTCTGGGGCTGTAGGGGTGTGGTTACAAGGTGGAGACCACCCCCAGGCACCTGCTTCCAGCTCCCCTTCGTCTCAGGCGCACCGCCCTCCTCCCCCTGAGTCCCCACCCACACAAAACCAGGGCTGAGCTGGAGCTCTGGTCTGGGTCACTCTGGACAGCCGGGGTTTGTGTACACGTGTGGATGTGCCTAAGTGTGTGCTCGGCATGCCTGTGTGATCAGGAGTGTGTGTCCGTTGTCTTGTCTACACGTGCATTGTGTATATCATGGTGCGTGCAAATGCGTGTGTGAATATGAGCGTATGCCTGTTCAAATCCTGACTGTACCACTTCCAAGCTACGAGTCTTTGAGCCGGCTCCTAACATCTCTGACTCCTTTTCCTCATCCGCGAAATGAAAATAATGATAGTGCTCACGTCACGGGGTTGCTGTGAAGGTTATATGAATGTGTGTAACACGCTTAGAACATCAAGCCTAGAACCCCCTTCTGTCCTCTACTTCTCCATCCGCTTGGTGACCTCTTCTTGCTCAATCATTCAAAATGTGGATGAAGGTCAGGCAGCATCAGGTCCATGTGAAGTGCAGAGTCTACTCTTAGAACCCTGGGCTCAAGGGCAGAACCCCAGTCCTTAAAGTGAGAGGAGACCGCCGCCTACCCCACACCCATGCAGCAGAGAAAGGGCACTGCTAACCTGGGCTCCTCGCACTCGGCACACAGATGTACAGGTAAGCACACTTCCACCATGGGCGCTTTGTACACACCTGTGCGGTGATGCAGGTAGACACAGAATGTGCACCCGCATATGCCCACGTAATCCTCCTGTATACAGGAGGTACAAATACTTAGCGTCCTCAGTGTTCACAGACACAGGACTCACACACATAATCTTTGCGCACACACACGGTATACATAGGTGTAAGCTCTACACTGTGCACAAACATAATATGGAAGCATAATTTATATGCACACACTTTGTACACGTATAAGGCACATAATTAGGACACACGGTACTTTGTTCACACATACATGAGATTTACACTCTGTACACAAGCATTGTGCATACACACACATACATACACAGAATGCTTACCTGTGTACACACGAGGCACATACCAGTAAACGATGGATATATATACACAAGGCAATGCAAGGATTTTAAGTACACATGCTTGCACACACAGGCTACATAGACAGGCTCGTGGCTGTCATCCTTGGGAAAAACCACCCTGAGCCAGTGCCCCTCCCTTTAACCTTCAGCACTGAAGGCTGCATGGGACCCACAGATGGGGAATTAATTGGTGTCATTAACATGTGGCGATGATAATGACTTCCCATCGATCCCAGTGGCAGACGTATGGCCACCCCCAGGTGGAGCTGGGAGCCCAGGATTGGGGGCCGGGCCTCCCTTGCAGAGCTCTGACCTTTGGAGGCCATGCCAGGAATCCCTATTCCTCCACTCAGGCCTCAGTTCCCCCAGAGTGCAGGGGACATGGGAATCGCAGGGAGATTAGCCACTTGCCCGAGGTCACCTGGCCTGCTGGAGGCTGGGGGCCTGGGAAGAGGACTCCAGCCTCTCCCATCCGACTTTCCTCTCCTTTCCTGCTCCCACCCGCCCCCATTTCTTGTTCTCTACCTCTCCATCCTCTCTGTAGGAGAGGTCACTCTGTCTCTCCGTGCCGGCTCCACGCCCCAGCTGTCTCCTGTGGGGCCTGCTCTGTTGCAAGTGTCTGTTCTCTGTCCTGGAGCCTCGGGTGGGCCCGAGACCGTGTGGTGAAGGGAGGGGATGGCTGGAATACTGCAAGCGGTCATGGGAAGAACAGACACACCAGCAAACTCCTTTCCCCCCTTTAGATGCCGCTTCCTCCAGGAAGCCTCCCCGATGTGCCCCACTTCTGAGGTCCTGGGGTCCCCTCTTCTGCCGCTTCCTCACTTTTTACTCTCTCCCAACCCTTATCTCATAGAAGTATGCCTGTCTACTCAGTTCCTTCCCTGCTGTGTCATGAGCCATTTACTTTCGGACTTTATCTGACCTAGCTTTGTAACTACTTCAGACTTAGTCCAGAATAGGCGAAAAGTAGATGCCTAATGAACGTTGGGTAAATGCAGATATACCGAGACAGGTAGACATAAAGGCTGAGACCAGAGCTGGAGAGACAGAGAGGGGTGTTGGAGAGCACGCCCTCCAGGACACAACAGATAGACAGGCAGACTCTCAGACATCAGACATCGCAGGCCGGCCCGGTGCCCAGGGTTGGGCACAGAATCTGGGCTCTCTGTGGCTCCCTAGAGGTTTTGGAGGCCCCGTTACTAGTGTGGAGCCAGGCTATCTCCTCCTATCTGGACCTCGGAGGAGAGGAGGGTAGCTGCGGGTCCCGCAGCTGGGGGCAGGGCCGGGAAGTGGCACTAGGCAGGTTGGGGAAAAGGACATTTTAATGGGCTCAAATGACTGGGATTCAGACTCCAAGGACTCAGGCATGGGCAGAGAGGCTGAGCTTATTGCCAGTAGCCCCCCGGAAAGCCCAGCCCGGGTCAGGCCTCTGGGGACACCCCGGACTGCCTGGTTGCACTGAATTTGTTACTGTCACTGCATTTCCAGGGTCTCTAATGAGCCGCTAATGAGCTGTCAGCTAATTATGAGAATTAAATGGGGCAGCCAGACCAGGCCGGGCTTTTACTGAAAGCTTCAGGAGGATCAGGAGAAGGGAAAGTTCCCATCATCCGCCTCCTGGTCCCACACGCCTGATTTGATCTCAGCCCCCATGTGGAGAGGGTGGAGGTATTTGCCCATGGGGAGAGACGGGGAACCCCAGCAGCCCCAGAATGAGGCCAGTTCCAGCCTCACAGCTTGGAGGGACTACGCTGGAAGGCAGCTCTCTGCAGAGCAGGCAGGCGCCAGAGGTCTGACTAGGTGTGACCTCAGGCAAGGGCCTCTGGACCTATCTATCTTCCTATCTGTGAAACGGGTCTGGAGGAGGGAAGGGGCCAATTTGATGGTCCCCGCAAGCGCTTCTTCCCCATCTCAGTGCAGTTCTAACCCTGTGAAGCCTCTCCTTTATAGGCGTGGCCCAGATGCCTGCAGCTCTCCGAGGGTGGGGGTTTCCTGGGTCACGTGCAATCATTAGTGGAGCTGAGTAAAGAAATCTTTAACCAGCTAAACGAGTACATGTGTTGACGAAGACAAGAATGTTCGTGGCAGCCTTGTTCGTAATAGAGGCAGCCTGGAAACAACCTAAATGTCCCTCAACAGAAGAATATGTGGCATATTCATACAGTGGAGTAGTACACAGCAATGAAAAAGAAAAATACGACTTACAAAGGCAGTCTTGATCTTACAGGGTTCCGATATGCGTGGATTCCAGTTACCACAGTTAAGTTTTAAATAATACTAGCTTTCCAACAACGCAGTTCCAATTTTAGTTACCGCGGTATATTAGCTGTAATTGCATAAAATTCAAACTAACGCACTAGGTTTTCAGCCCACAAGTCACTAAATAAACAGCGGATGTACATCACATGATCTGTGACCGGTCAAGTCTCTTCTGGAGTCCGCCAGGGACTGGCCACGCGGCATCTGCCGTTCATTTCCCGCCCGGACGGCAGAGGGCGCTGTTGTGTGGCCTCCTTATCTCCAAGTTGTAAACCCAGGCGGCATTTGACAAAATCGATAAACAACAACGAAAAAGAAGGAAGTCGTCAACAAAGATGTAAGTGCAACGAAGAAATAAAAAGTCAATAATGATAAAATTGAAATGCAAATCAAACATGAATGGGGCTGAGCGGCACTTTGTGACCGTGAACTTAGGGCCGTAAATGAGGCGTGTGGTTGTGAGGCAGAGGATGAAGACCTCTCAGAGAAAGGGATGCTCCCGAAATAACTTCCCATGAAAGAAACTTTCAGAGATATTTCACAACGTTGAAAGCACAAAGGAGAAAATGTTGGAAGCTGATCCAAACTTAGAAAACAGTAGGACAATTCACCATGGCACAGAAAAGACCAGAAAAGATGCCCGCTCTGCATTGTAAGTTGCACGGTGAGAGGAAGGAGGCAAGTACGGTTCTAACTGCTCTTGATACGTTTCCTACAAAGAAACAAAACACTCAAATTCTTAATATTTTAAATTACAGTATACTAAATGAATATTAGTATTACTATTTTTAAATCTCCATATACATTTTAAATGTTTTTTTTTAACATTTTTATTTATTTTTGAGAGACATAGAGACAGAACGTGAGCAAAGGAAGGGCAGAGAGAGAGAGGGAGATACAGTATCCGAAGCAGGCTCCAGGCTCTGAGCCATCAGCACAGAGCCCGACACGGGGCTCGAACTCACAGGCCGTGAGATCATGACCTGAGCTGAAGTCCGCCGCTTAACCAACTGAGCCACCCAGGTGCCCCTACATTTTAAACAAATGGTAAGAGACTTCTTATTGTCTTGATTAAAAAACTTTAAAAGTCTACAGAACAATCATAACTTTCCCCACTGATTTTTTTTAAGCTTTATTTATTTATTTTGAGAGAGAGAGAGAGAGAGAGAGAGAGAAAACCAGCGGGGGAGGGGCAGAGAGAGAGGTTGACAGAGGATCGGAAGTGTGCTCTGTGCTGACGGCAGAGAGCTTGATGTGGGACTTGAACTCAGGAAGCAAGAGATCATGACCTGAGCCGGAGTTGGATGCTCAACCGACTGAGCCACCCAGGCGCCCCTCCCCCACTGATTATTACGATCACTTTGTGTGATTTCAACCTACACGGTACTTGACGGTCCCTCCCTGCCATCCGAAGCAAGAGGAATACTGGTTCCTAACAATGGCCTGATGAATCTCGCAGCCATGAAGTTGAGGGAAAGAAGCCAGACGCAGAAGAGTGTGTACTTTATAATTCTGTTTATACGAAGTGCAAAAGCAGGCAAAACTAATGTACAAGGAGAGAAGCCAGAATAGTAGTTCCCTGGGGACTGATGGGGCCGTTAGCTTGTAGAGGTCATGGAAAAGGCTGCGGGGGTGCTGGACCGCCTTGGGTTGGGCGCTGGTTACAGGCATGTATGTGTTTGTAAAAATTTCAGCAAGCTGTGCACTTAATATTTGTGTACTTTACCACGTATAAGATAGTTTTAAATAATTTTTTTTTTTGTTGGAGACATTTTGCGAGCACCTGGGGGTTTTATGTGGCTCCGTCTTCTAGAATTTGACAGTATTTGACATGACTGGTCTTTTTCTCCTTCTTCAGACTCTTTGCTGTCTGCCTTCAGTGACCCAGCCCTCCTGGTATTCGTCCTTTTTCCCCAGCCACACCTTAGTCCCCACTACCTGGCTTCTAAGCGCTCGTCTTCACCGATTCCCATCTTGTCCCTCACCTGCCGGCTTGCTCTAACTGAGAGGCACTGCCTTCCACCCTGAGGCTCAAGCACACCTAGAGCCCTCCCTGCTCTCACTTCATCCAGTGTGGTCAGTGGTTTAACCCTGACACCCCTGTCTCCTCACGCTCTCCCAGGAAGGAAGGATGGAAGTAATGAGAGGAGGAAGGAAGGAAGGGGAGGAAAGAAGAAGCAGGTGAGGAAGGGAGGAAGGAAGGAAGGAAGGAAGGAAAGGAAGAAGGGGAGGAAGGAAAGAAGAAAGGAGGTAAGGAAGGATGGAAGGAAGGAAGGAGGGAGGGTAGGAAGGATAGGAAGGAAGGGGAGAAAGAAAGGAGGAAGACAGGTCTGGCTGCTGGGGAAGAGGCGGCGTGGGAAGAAGCCAGAGGAGCAGGAATTGCTCCAGGCGGATTTGGCCTGATCCCAGCTCTAAAGAAGTGACACCCCATTAATGCCTTCCTGGCCACCAACATGTCTCCCTGATTGAGCCTGGAACTCCACACTATTAGCCACAAATGGCATTTTGAAATGGCCTTTTTTTTTTTTTTGGGCGAACCCCAAAGACATTGCTAAGATTTACATTTTCAAATATATGCTGACCTTTTTTTCCTCTTTCTTTGAGTTCATTTGTCATCAGTGTATAATTGAATCAATATATTTCCCGATCAGCCCCAAGATTGAGTAAGGTCACGGGGAGCCGTGTGTGGGCATTAGACATCATTATTTCACTCTGAATGAGCGGCCATGGCATGGAGCATTCCAGGCGCCAAATGAAATTCTATTAGATTCTATTACACTTTTACAATTATAGAGACGTTCCAATATTACAAGGGGAAATGAAGTCATAATAAAAAAGCCCAGAGGTGTATTACAGAGAAATGGGCACACTATTTTTCTAGTTAAAAACTTGATGGAAGGGGCTTGACTGGCTTTTGGTTGCCGAGATGTGACCTTGTTCTCAAAGCCCCTCGGCCGCTTGCTCGTGCCCTCCCTTCCTGAGAAATCTGCCGGCCAGAGGATGTTTGGAGCCAGAGCCCAGGGAGCCAGCACACCCTGTGTGTTCACACCGAATCCAGCTCCTGGGTCCTAGGAGGCAGAGACAAGCTTCGAAAAGACATCCCACCTGGGGAAACAGGCAGCCCAGATACGGAACCATTCTGGGGGTGGGGGGGGCAGTCCCAGTGTGTGAGGGAGAGCACAGCGCCCTGAGCAGGTGTGTAAGATGGTGGCATGGGACCCCATAGGGGCTATGGAGCTGTGTGGCTCGGGGTAAGCTGCCCCTGCTGAATCCCCTTCGTGTAGGACTGGGTGTCCAACAGTCACAGGGTATGTTGGGGTGCTCCCTCCCTCCCGTGGAATCTTCCCCACATACGACCAGGCTGCAGCAAGCTAGGGTTCCCCCCACCTCATCCTGACCCTTCTAGAGGGAGTTCTAGCCAGCCGCTGAGCAGAGATAAGACAAAGCCCAGGGGGTGGTCTTGTGGGGCTTCCAGAGGAGCAAGCGGACAAAGGAGGCCTTGAAGGATGGTGAGGATGTGACTAATGAAGCCAGATTGGAAGAGCCGGAAGCTCGGTGAGGAGGGCCGGGGTGGTGGCAGGCCTAGAGGCTGGCAGGAGCAGGTGCCCGGGGCGTGAGGGGAAGAGAGTGGAGGACAGTGCAGAGAGCAAAGGCTGGACAGTGGGTACATGGCTGGGGGCAAGGACAAAGGGGCTGGACCTCAGCCTCTGTCCTCAAGTTGGGGAAGTGTCTTGGGAGCTGTGAGGCAGGACCGAGCTGGTGGCCGGGCCGGTGGCTGCCCAGGAAGGGCTGGCTCTGCAGTAAAGTGATGGCTGGACAAGCACCCCTACTGAGATAGGATGGGGAACCAAAGGAAGGGGTTCAGAAGGTTCCCTGGTGCCGGTGTGGGGCTCGGACACCAGGTCTGGGCCCAGGACCATCCTGGGAAGAGAACAGTGTTAGAGTATCTCAGGAACAGGCCTGGGGTCCCCCCTTTCTGTTTCTTTCCCAATCCATAGACAAATGGATTTCAGGAAGGGTTTCCAGAAACACTGGAATAACAGTTTGGTCACTTTTTGCTCCCCTCTCTCTGGGGAGGTGCATATCCGCCCCCCCTTACATGTTAACCTTGGCCATGTGTGGAAAGCAGAATTCTAAAGATGACCCCTCAAAATTCCTGACCCCTAGTTATTCAGCGAAACACTAATCTAGGTACTGCTGTGAAGGGGCGGAGCGGGGAGAGGGGTTTGCCGATGTAATTAAAGTCCCAAGTCAGCTGGTCTTAAAATGCAGCGATTACCCAGGTGGGCCTTTTAGAAAGTGAGCCCTTTAAAAGCAGAGCAAGTTCTCTGGTTAGCAGCAGAAAGGGATGTCAGAAATATTCAAACGTCGTTGCACCATTGCTAACTTGAGGACGGAGGAGGCCTCGTGACTAGGGATGTGAGCAGCCTCTAGAAGCCGAGAGCAACTCTGGCTGACAGGAGTGAGCTTGGAGGAGGATCCTGAGAATGCAGTCAGCCGATGCCTCGACCTCAGCCTGAGCAGAGAATCTACCGCACCAAGCCTGACCTCTGACCTACAGACGGTGAGCTAACAAGTGGGTGTTGTTTTCAGTGGCTAAGTTCATGGTAATTTGTTACACGGCAGCAAACTAACACGTCCTGTGACTCTCTCGGATGGTGGAAGTGACGGCGGGGGGCGGCCCTGGGACAAGGTGTTGTGTTTCTGCCCAGCCTCTTTGGTGGCATGAGAAGCACATGTGTGGGACGTAGTGCCCCTCCTGCTGGGCCTGAGAGGCAGGCCCGAGCCCCACAAAAACCTGCAACCAGCGCAGCCAGCCTGTATCCTCCAGGGGTCACCCGCCCGGCCTGCAGACCTGGGGGTGAGAAAGTGGTGCCCTAAGCCGCGGAGTTCTGCACAGGGTCGTTGCGCACTAGTGTCCCAGCAATAGCTCACTATCACAGACACTTTTGTCTGAGCAGCAGCTGGGAACGGACTGGGACGAGAGGCAGGGGCTGTGTTCTGGTCCCGAGCCGGTGCCCAGTGCAGGGGTGAGCCCTGGAGGCCGAGTGCCGGTGCTGAGCGCATGCTTGCTTTGCCCAGTTCGCTGTGTCCTTACACCCACTCTGGGCCCTTCCTGTTAGTCACCGTCCTGTTAGACCCCCCGAAGTCACCATGCCCTGCCAGTCTCCTGGGGGAGGGTTGTTTCAAGAAAGCTAGAGGCCTGTGCTCTTTCCCTCACCTTTGCCCTCCCGAACTGCCAGCACAGAGCACCCGGAGCGGTGGGTTCACAGGCAGCTCCAGGTGGCCTCTGGAATTCAAACCTCCTGGGAAGCTGTCAGTCAGCTGCCCCCAACCTCTACAGGGACACAGGCCATGCTCCTTTGAGAAACTCTCTGATGCCCCTGCAGCCCTTCCCACCACTGGGGAGGGGAGAGGAGAGGAGCAGCCCTATGTGATCGCTCCAGAAGAATCCTGGCTTCTCTCTCTTATCAGCTGGAGGCAAAAGACGGCGTAAGGGGCCCGGGCCAATCTGGGCTTCCTGTTGGCAGGCCTGGCCTGGAGCAGCCAGTGCCCCGCATGGAACATGGAACACGGGCGACCGTGCTCTTGTTTTTCCCAGCTTTGGGCCCCACCCCAGGCCAGGGCCTCTCTCTGCCCTTTTAAAATTTACTTTTTATTTTGAAATAACGTCAACTTCCAAAAAGGCGGCAATCACCGTACACTGGCCAAATCAGTCTCTTTCTCTGACCCCTTTGCAACTAAATTGGCTACATAATCCCCCATCACACATCTCCACGTGTCAGAGTGTATTTTATACGAAGGCATTCTCCCACCTACCCTCCCGGCAGCTGAGCCCCACGGACGTGTAGCCACCGTTTGGCCTTCAGGTCCCACTCAAGTTCACCAGCCGTCCCAGTGAGGTGGCTCGACGGCAAAAGGATCCAGGTTTTCGGACGATGTGTTTCCCTTCCTCGTCATTTATTTCATGTCCTTCAATACAGGCCCGTTCCCCAGCCTGGTCACTTCTGAGACGTCAGGCAGGTACTTGGCAGTCCCTCAGCCGCGCGGAACGTGCAGTGTTTCTGCAGGTTCGGTTCAGGCTGCGCGCTTCTGGCAGAAACACGACAGAAGTGATGGAGAGCTTCTCTCCTCGCGTCCGATCGGGGGTGCACAAGTTTGATTTGTTCCATTACTGCTGTTCACTTCGATCACTTGATGAAGATGGTGTCTGCCAGGCTTCTCCACTGTAAAATTACTCTTTTCCCCCTTTATAATTAATAACTATGTGGGAAGGTACTCTGAGACTATGTAAATATCCCATTCCTCATTAAATTTCCAATGTATTCATTTATGTCAGTATGGATTCATCTTTCCCATTTGATTCAGTGGGTTATAAACTGCTATTCTCATTATTGATTTTGATGTTCTGATTGCCCCCAGATTTGGTCAGTGGGAGCCCCTTCAAGCTGGCTTCTGTTTCCTGTTGCTATTTCCCTGTCATGTTTTGAGCACACTCTCGCTTTTTGGCACAATGAGATGTTCTAGGTTCACCTGGTACTTCCCCTGCCTCGGCCCTCTGGAATCAGCTGTTTCTCCAAGAAGTCCTGGTTCATTTTAGTGGACAATTCCATCCCTGTCTCTTTTGAAAACTGCAAGTCCACATGGATGCTTCCGATTCTAACCCAGGGCTCATTCTGGTTTACTCCCCTTCCTTGTCTGTAACTCCCATCCCCAGCGGTGAAGCCGTGGGAACATGGCTCCCGTTAGCCTCAGCGTGTTTCTGTATTTGGTCAGCCCCCTGCATGCAGCCAGGCCCTCCTGCCACCCCACTAGGTCTATGCTGAGCTCTCCTCTCTATTCCCTCTGCTTAACCTCTCTGGGCATCAGCCTTCCCATCTGTGAAATGGGGATTGCCTCCCACGTTGTTGAGAGGATGCAGTGATGTAGGTCTAGAACACACCAGGCCCTCGTCCCAGCCCCTGCCTTCCCCTCCCTGTCCCGCCCGCTTCTGTCCACTGCTGGGGCAGGCATACCCGCACAAGCCTCCCATCTACCCTTTCATCCTCCAGGCTTTCACCACCTCTCAGGCCACTTCCCATCCCCACCGGAGCCATCTGAGTCCTGACAGGCTTGGACCTTGGTGGAGGGCACAGGCAGGCCCTCTACCCAGGGGCAGATCTAGAACTGAGCTAGCGACCTCCTGGTGCCCCTTTTGGCCCAAAGGGAGTCTACACAGCTGCACCGGGTGTGTGCTCATTGCCAGGGCACAGACGTGCCCAACATTCTGGGCTGTGGCTCCTCCTGGTCTCTGAATCCTGCAGTCTTCCCTGTGTCTCTGGGCTGAGGGTACGGAGCAGGAGACGGCCATGCTCTGCATGGCTCTGCAGTCGCCAGCAGGCAGTCCATGAATTTTAGGGTATGGAGAAGGCCGGGTGGCCGCTGTGTCCCAATGCAGGACATCTGGGCCGAGTCTGGGGGAAACAAGACAGGGCTCAGAAGAGAGGCTGAGTGATACCAGGATCCTGGCTGGGGCAGCGGCTGGAGTCTCTCTGGCCACATAGGCTGGGCCCCAGGAAGCCAGCCCTCAGAGTGGATGGCCACCACACTGGGCCTCATCTCTACGGTTTTCTGGCTTCAGTCCCGTGCATCTCTAGACCTTTAATGGCATGAAGTTGGTTTACAAACTGGACGTGAGCCCTCTGAACGGACAGCCGAATCTAGGCACAGTGCGGGTGGCTCAGATGGGACTTTGGGGTCCACCTGAAGGATGTAGTTGCCCGTAATTCCTGTGGGATTCCCCGAGGGGACGGTGAGCCCCTCTCCTCTCTCTGGCCTTCTCCTGGGGGAGGGGTCTCAGGGCAGAAGCACCCTGAGACGGCAGGGCCATCCCCTACCCCTCTCGAGGTTTGGAGCCCAGGTTCTGGCTGCGCAGAGGCCCAGAGCTCAAGGCTAATTGTGAATTAGGAGCCCAATTATGCCCGGCAGAATTGGCTCTGTGCTGCCTCCTCTTCCCGACAGACATGTATATTAATAGTTGGCACTTATTGAACCAAATATGAATATTCATCTTCATTTATATTTCAAGGCCTTTCCTCCTGGAGGCCCGCGGGGCTGTGACCAGCTCCAGCCCCATCACGGAGCTGACAGCTCGCACTCCTGGGCCCTGACTCCTGGCTCGGCGGGGCCGCGGTGGCGGGCCTGGCTCCCAGCTGTCCACAAACACTCATTAGGGGGCCGGACCCAGCAAGCTGCGGAGAATGTGTAATCGCGCCGCGCGCTGCTAATTAGGGAGCTGATGGGGCATTGAGGGCCAGAGGACGAATTCTTTAAACAGAGGACGGGAAACTTGAAGAGCTGTAATTACTTGGAGCAGAGTTCATTTCAGAACTTGGGAGCCAATGAGTCTGATGACAGCCCTGCTCGCTGGAGGGCTGGGTGGTGGGGACTGACGGGAGGGGAGAGGTGAGCAGCTGTGGGGCGCCCCACTCTGCACCTCCGCGATGTATTTTGTTCAGTGCCGTCCTGCTGTATGGAGCTCTCTCTGTGCAGGCACAGCTTCCTCCACCTCAGGCTCTGGTGGGGGGTGGGGCACCCCTTCAGGGTCAGATTCCTCTCTCTCTAGAGTGCTCCCCTGGTGTGGCCAGCTCCACCAAGGGCCTCCGGTCTCCATTGACAGCCACCACTGCCCAGAATGGGGGGTCACAGTCCAGACATCTGATAGCCAATGTTGCTCTTTCCTAGAACCAGCAGAGATGGGGGGCTTCCGAGTCACCTCACACTTCAGACGTTGTAGGAGGTGGTGATTCCTGGGTACTCTCCACTCCTCATTGGCCTCCCCAGCTCCAAGGCCCATGGCCCTGCAATGGGTCTCCTGCAAACCTCTCTGTCTGAAATCCACCCAGCTCTCAGGAACTCTTGCCATGACCAACAGGAAAGGACCCTGGCCCTGTGTCTGTCCTTCTGCGCTAGTGCAAACACCACACTTCAGTCATTCACTCTGGAGCAACCCGGGGGTCCCCACTCCTCCACCTTCCCACCAGTGCCACCCAGTTTCCCCAGGACAGGAGGGGACAGGAAGAGTGCCAGGCCCATGGCCAACAGTGAGCATGGGAGCTTCGTGTGGATGGTCTTGTCTCTGCTCCCGCTGGGGTGAGCTTTGTGCCTGACTGTTCCTGTAACTACTGGCAGATTCCAGCCACCCCTCGCCCCACCCAGTCGGCAGCAATTGTTATGTGTGAATCCCTACTCTGAGAAGACACATTTGCTCAGTTAACAGATATTGCCTTCCCCCCCCACCCCCCCGCCCCTCCACCACCAACACACACACCGTTTTGGGGCAGGGCCATGTTTTGTTTGTCCCCTGGTGGCCTTTGCTGCTACTCAAGAAGCTCCAGAATCAGATTGCATTTTAAGGTCTGCAGTCTCTCTCCAGAAGACCGCTGTCAGCCCTCCTCCTATATCTAGCTGCTGCTAACCGCAGGCTGACTAGTGACCGGCGGTGGTGATGATGGTGATTGCATCTAAAGCTGCCACTTACCAAGCGCTTCCTGTGAGCCTAGGGCTGGTCTTGGTGCTTCACGTTCAGGCCTCACAGAAACCCTCAGTGGCTACCGGTATTACTTCTTTCCCCCTGTTTTACAGATGAGGAAATAGAGGTTCAGAAAAGCTTGTGGATTATCGGTAAGTGGCAGAGCCGGGAGGACTTGAACTCCAGTCGGACCTCAAAGGCTACATTCCTGACCTCAGTCCCTGACCGTTCTGGGAAGCAGGCCCACCTGTGGGGATTCGGAGCTTACAAGGCAGAGGCCCAGACCGGAAGTGGGGAGGAAGGAAAGCCCTGTTTTGGTACGTGGCGAGAACGGGATCAGGGGACAGTCCTGTCATTCCTCAGGTTCCTCCCAGGGACCTGGGGGGAATCGGGGTAACCTTTTCCTCGCTTCTGTCTACATCTGTGCTGTCCAGTACTAGCCACTAACCCCATGTGGCTATTTCAATGAACTATAATTAAGTTACGCTTGGGTTCCTCAGTCATGGAAGTCACATTTCCACGTTCGGTGGTCAGATGTGGAGTGTTCACATCCCCTGTTATGAGCCAACCCTCGCTAAGTGCCAGGCTTTCCAGCCCCAGGTAGAACCTGGAGTTGGAAACCTTTGGGAATCTTCTCCCCGGCACTACCCTTCAGGGTCTCAGAGCATTGAACAAATGCCAGGGGGGGGAGGGCAGTGTGAGAAGGGGCTGTGTGGGAAAGTGTAAGGGCCCCACCTCCGCACCTGCTTCTAATAGCCCCATTCAAGTATCAGAAGCTGCAATTAGCAGGTGGCAGCCACTGCTTAAACCCGCTGGGCCCCTCCTCCCCGAGGCTGGGCAGCTCACAGCAGCTCTGGAAAAACCTGCAAGAAGAGCTCAGAAACAGGAGCATTCAGGCTGCGCCTGGCTCTCTTCTCTCTCGGCGGGAAGTCCGTGCCCAGCCCTGCCAGGCACGGCTTCCAATTAGAGAAGCGAGGCTGTGACCACGGGGCGGCGCCCAGCCAGCACCCACTGGGCCCCCTCCCCGCTAATCAGTGCCTAATTGATGCAGGGTTTGGGGGGGTGCTTGCTTCCTGGGGCCCAGCTGCTGCTCCTCAGGAAGGGGCTGAGCCCTTTGTCCCAGCAAGTTTGAAACCATCTGGACAGAAGTTGGCGGCCCCGTGTTCCAGCATTCTGGACTTTCGTCACGCCCCCAGGCAGATTGCTGGGAGGTAAAGTTCCCACACCCTGTGCTGAGCTGGGTGGGACTGAGGGGGTGTGGCGTACCCCGGGAGAGCGCTCCGTGCCAGAGTTCAGACCCAGGCGTGTAGGTCCCCTCAGGCTGGTGCTTTAGGATCTTCTACCTGGGAAGTAAGGCCTGGGGCAGGACTGAGAAGGGAACTAGGGCCCGAAGGTGGGAGTGGAGGTCGGGGCTGGGGTAGGAGAATTGTGGGAGAGTATAGAGCTGAGGCTGGGCCCGGCAGAGGCTTTTCCCCCTTGATGCCACCTTGTCCTTGGAACCAATCCACTTGGAGGAAGGGCAGGGAAGGGAGCGGACACAGCTACATAGCACTCTGATCTTGACATCTCAAGCTGCAGGTGATAAGTGCCTCCTCCCCGCAGCTTCGAGAAGCAAGCAGGGCAGCACTGTCATTCCCATCCTGCAGAAGGGAAAAACTGAGGCCCAGAGTGGGGTGGGGAACTGATTTGCTCCCTAGCCTAGGGCTCACACTTCCGCCTGTGGTCCGTGGCTGCCAGCGGAAACGCCCGACCTTCACGTGGCTTGGGGAGTGTTACTTATGGCTAAAGCGGCCACATTTGGTTCCAAATGGCCTGGATGTAGAGCTGTGGCTGTTTTATTTGGCGTTTTAAGGAAAAGGGCACAGCTGAGAGAGTTGAAATTAGCTCTGTGAGACTTTGCAAACCACCGCAGAGGAATGCGGTCCAGGCTGCAGGAGTAAAATACCCTCGGTGCCCCCACAGACCTCCACGGAAAGCCCCTTCTGTTGCTGAAAAGCAACAGGGAAGGGAGAATTTTGGAGATGGATTAACACAGGGAAAAGGATTTCATTTGGGACGTTAATTTCTCTGTAAGAACTTAACGATCAGAGAAGTGTATGTTGAACTAGCAGGGCCGGGAAGCCTAGTTCTAACTTAAGGTGAGGAAGTAGGAGGGAGGGTGACTTTTTGGCATATGTGTGTAGGACAGCCTGGGGTTAATCACTTAACACCCTGTTCTAACCTATTCAGAGGCTTCTGGGGCCTGCGGCTTTCCAGGAGGTATTGATGGATGGGCCAGAGCTAGCTAGGAACAGGTTGTATCCATGGGCTGTGGGTTGTCCCCAGCGGCAGGCAGCCATGCCCCTGCTAGACAGACCAGAAAGTTCGAGAACAAAAACTGGGTGACCATGGGGAAAGAAGTGCTTCACTCTCCCTGTCCTCTTCCCATGTGAGAACTTCCTCTGAACACTGTCCTCCCCACTCCTTCCAGAGGAGGTCAGAACCTAAGGCATCAACTGGGCCTTGGTGGACCAGCCTTCCTGGACCCCACTCAGGCTCATGGCGTCTTGCCCACCCAGGCAGAGCCCTGAGTCCTGTGGCCACCTTTCCGCTCATCCCTTCTGGTTCCACGTCCCAGGAGGGACGTGGGCCCAGACCCTCTCCAGGGGCATCTCTCTCGCTCCGCAGGCCCTCCAGAGGTGCTGATGACACATTTACATCCGGGGAAGCGATGGCCCCCAGCTGAAGACCTTGCGTGGATGATCCGTGTGCTCCAGGCCAGCCGCTCAGAGCGCTGCCCTGGGGCATCGCAGAGCTAGTGGTAAAGCAGGGCTCTGATCTCCATTCCACTCCTGCTCCCTCAAGAAGCCCTCCAGGAAGAGGGTGGTGCCGGGTGGGAGGCAGGCACTCCTGAGTCCCTGGCAGAAACCGTTTCTGATGGTACCACAGTCTCACCCTCAACCTAGAATGATTATTAACATATTAATTAATATTTAAAAACTCATTACGCCTTGATGATGGCTTCCTTAAGCTGCTTTTATATTCATTGCAGCCACCCAGGAGCAATAACCATACTTATGTGGCAAAATGGAGTCATTCTACTTAATTACCGGGGAGGTTTTCCAGGCAGTCTTCACAGCCCACAAATAATCAGAGAGTTGATGTGATTGTCTTCTTTTTAGATTTTCTTTTAAATTGGATGCTGTGATGGTTAGAAAGTTACACTGAGAGAGGAAATCTTCCCATCAATACCCTCCTTTCCTCTCCTTGTGCCCGGCCGGGGCGTCTAGCCTCTCCGGGCATGGGGGCCCTGGGAGAGAATGTCTTGAGGCTGTGAATGGGGCAGGGGCGGGGGAGGGAGGGAGGGCCTAACGCCCACCCTGCACCTCAGGGCTGCACCGCCAGACAACCCCACAGGCTGAGGTCCCAGGTCTGGACACCCTTGTCCTCCTCCGGGCAGGGTTCTGCCTCTGAGCCCCAGGCTCAGACCCTAGCACGGTAGTTAACATCAGTCTTCTGGGTGGGCTGTGCCTTCAACAGTCTCCGTCCCCTGGGGGTAATCCTGCCAGGCTCCAGCCGCAGCGTCCCTCCTCCCCGTTAACCTGCAGGCTTCTTTCTGAACCGCTCCTCCCCAGTGCCCGGCTCTGGAGTGGCCCATGTGGCCACTGCCCCCCAGCTTTGCCCCTGCCCGCGGGGTCCCGTGACAACACGAGGCAGCTCATGCTCAGTCTGTCCGGACAGTTGCAAATGGCGAAGGTGATGGAAGAGAGGTCACGGGCCCTGCCTGCACCCCTCCTGCCAGAGCAACTCTGGGAGTTTTAGGATTTCTGTCATCTTGCAGAGGGGCTGAAGGCACAGCTTGGCAGGGCGGCACCTTTAGGTGGCATTTGCCTCACCTGCCTCCTTTGGGCTCCAGGAGGGTGCTCCTGGGAGCATCAGGCCTCAGGTGAGCCAGGAGTGGTGCCGGGGCCCGGGCAGAGGGGGCCTGGCAGAGCATGGGATTGCCGGAGCAAGGTGCCCATCAGCGCCTGCAAATAATCACACTCGCGGGCCATCTCTTCTGGGTCCTGGCCCCAAGGAAGCCTTCAGAGACGGGGACGGAGTCACACGGTGTAGTGAGGTGGAATCAGCTTACTGTGCTTCGGAATTACGGTGAAGTGACAGGCAGGGAAACCGGTGAATCCCTGCGGTGATGCTGATAACACCAGAGCTCCTCCGTCACTGCAGAAGGATGACCGGAGCCGTTCAGAGCCCAGCCGTTCTAAGGGGTCCCCTGTGGCCCTCAGAGCAAGGCAGGCAGCGGCCAGCAGCCACCAGGTGGCCGGCACGGTCCTTCTGAATGAATGGAGCTGTGGCCCTGGATACACGTGAGCGTGCAGCCGAGTCACAGGCAAGGCTGCAGGGTCGCAACGGATGTTAAAGGTAAGAGCGGTGTGAGAGGGCGATTGACAGTGAAGTCTGGGGTCCATCAGGGGTCAAGTGACACTTCCCTCTGAGCACAGGAGAGGGGTCAGGATTAGGGAATAGAACTGGAGTTTGGTTCGGGGGGAAGGTGTTTTGTCCTGGACAAGGGTACAAGTGGGGGTCACATGTGTGTCAGACTGTGGGAGTTCCTTATCTGAGATACTCGTTTGCTTTTAATCCTGTCTGGAGGCCCAGCCAGAAGATAGGACCAGGCGTGTCAGCTTAGGGTCCCCTGCAGCTCCCTCAGGGGACATCCAGGGATTTTCTTCTCTCGTTTCCAGCCTAGAGTTCCGTGCCCTGTCTCCTGCCCTCATCTCAGAGCTGCCTTCTGTCCCAACTATTTCTGGAGACAAACGGTGTGGGGGGCTAGTGGCCCAGTCATTTCCACCGGTGCTGGTATGGGCAGTGTGGTGCCGTGTCTGAAGGATAGTGATTCTTGCATTTCCTCTTCTCCCTCCCTCCCTGCGCACATCCACGGCCATCAGCCCACACCTGCCATTGAGCCGCAAACCCTGTCCCCAGCTCGAGAAGAAGCTTGGCTCCAGATCTCAGGAAGGGGAACTTTGGATTCCTGGTTGGCCACTCTTGACTTAAAGCCACTCCTGCAGGCCCCCAGGGCTGAGGCAAAAGCTGCTCTGTGACAGGTCACAGATGTGGGCCACTCCTGTCTTTGCCCTCCCCTGCTGACCCACCCCTTTATAGGTGAGGTCCATGCCCTTCCCCCACCTTCCTCATCAGCAGCTAGATCAGGGTGATCCCTCCCTCAAGTTGAGTTCAAAACTTGTCCCTGGGGTGCCTGGGTGGCTCAGTTGGTTGAGCATCCCACTTCAGCCCAGATCATGATCTCATGGCTCATGAGTTTGAGCCCTATATCAGGTTCTCTGCTGTCAGCTCAGAGCCCACTTCAGGTCCTCTGTCCCCCTCTGTCTGACCCTCTCCTGCTTGTTCTCTCAAAATAAATGAACTTGTCCCAAAGGGGTTGTGTCCCATAGGAGTTATGTCTTCAACCTGCAGCCCTCCGTGAGTGGATCCTTCCTGCTCTGGGCCTGTCCCTTCCTTCCTAAAGGCCAGAGCCATGCTAGGAGTCTTATGGTACAAGATAACACGTCCGTAGCCAGGAGAGCAGCATGGAGCAGACCAGAGTCCCCACGAGGGAATGGTGAGATGTGAGCGGTAGCGCCCTGAGCTTCCCTGATGTTCCCGTGTCACCATGGCAGCTGCACAGGCCTGTGGGCCAGCTGAGCCCAACCCTTTTCCAGTCCCATGTCTTGATCCGGGTATGGGTCTACTTCTCCACACATGTCCTCGCTTTGAGCTCTTTCTGTTTTGCTCTTCCATGATTTCTCCAAAAAGGATCTTGTCCTTCCCTCACACTAACTACGTTGGACTCTGGGCCAAGTTCACTCATCGTACATGCCGGGGTAGGGTGGGCATTGGGAGGGTAGCGCACCGGCCGTGGAGCCCCACAGTCCTGGATCTAAATCCTGCTCCACCGCTTCTCGGCTGGGTGGCTTGCAGTGAGTCAATGATGTTCTAAGCCTTGGTGTCCTCATCTGTAAAACGGGAATACTAATGTGTCCCATCTGGCAGTTCAGTTCCGAGGACTGAGTGAGATAAGGCACGCGAGGTGCAAGGCACATGACGGGTGCTCACTAAACAGCTGGTGCTCTTAGCTTGCACACTCACAGCTCTGCGGGGCCTGTGTGGCCTCTGGGCTGGGCTCTCGGTAGCAGACCCCAAGATGAGGATGTGCGTTCAAGTGGTTTTTAAGGAGGCGTTCCCTGGAGAAGCCTGTAAGGAGTAGGTAGGGGGAAGGGAAGGGAAAAGCCAAGCCTGTGCGTCGGGGGGTGTGGCAGAGAATTTCAAACAATTTCAGTTCCCCAGAGGGCAGTGTCAGTCCAGTCCAGTTTTGCATGAGGAACTCTGGAGTGAAATACTGTTGCCTAGTTGTCCTGAGCAGGGGTGAGGGAGCTGGGCTTTTGTATTCCAGCCCCTGCGGTCCTTGGCCAATGCCCACGTGATAATTAATTTTATGTATTCACTTGACTGAACCACCAGATGTCCAGAAGGCAGGTAAAAATATTACTTCTGGGTGTGGTTGTAAGGATGTTTCCAGAAGAGATAAGTATCTCATTTGGTAGACCAAGTAAAAATTGCCCTCACCGTATCTATGTGGGCGAGTATCTTCAAATGGGTCGAGGCCTGAAGAGAACAAAAAGGCAGAGGAAAGTGCATTTGCTTGCTTGAGCGGTGACATCCATCTTCTGTAACACGTGGGCCTGATGGCCTTCCCCTGCCACCATGAGGGGTGCCCGCTGCCCTCAGCAGCCAGCGGCCATCTTGGGAAGAAGGGAGTAGACTGAAGGTGTACTGACAGAGGAGAGAAACAGTCGTGATAGCTCGATTCTGAAAGACTGAGTATTTATGAAAAAGTTGTCACGTTAACCTGAAAGAGACTTTCAAGCTGGAAAAGGTAGAGTTATCTTTAACTGGTTAGCCAAAGGCTCTCCCACACTCCCCTCCCAGTCATTTGGGGGCTTTCGAGCTCAACAGCAAGGTGAGGCGAATAATAGAAAACAGAGGTCTGTGATTTTGCACATCTGAATGTATAACGTTTTGCAGCTTTGTGCTTGCCCAACTCAGTTCTGTCTGGCTTCCCAGCCTATCCCTTACTATCCCCTAGTAGCTCATGTTCCCTGCAATGCGACCCCCCCTGGAAGAAGGTTCCCTAAGGGGCCATGTGCCCGGCTTAGAATGCCGGCAGCAAGAAAGGTGAGAGCTGGGATGGGGGAACATGAGGAGGCCATATCTTGTAGCTGGTAAGTCCTTCGTTTTAGAATCAGAAGAAGGACAAGACGAGGCATGTCCTCTGGGGCACAGAGCCAGTGCCGACTGCCTGGGAGCCTCAGGGTGGAAGCAGGGCCCTTCCCGCACTGACATCCGGTCCTCCCTGGTCTTGGACACTCTCTCAGAGCTTCACACCACCAGCTGCCAGAGACCCGTGTCATCCTTGACGACTCTTCCTCCATGCTCAGTGTCCCTGGCCTCTGGCCGACCCTGTGGTGGACACTCTAGGTCCACCCTCCCACCCGGCCCTGTGCCTCAGGGGCACCATCTGCTTTCTGTCCCAGATGTGGCCAAAAGGACCTCCCTGGAAGGGCTCCGATAAGGATGGAGAAACTAGATGTAAGGTACAGAGATCCAATACCTAGGACCCAGGTGTCACTCCACACCCAGAAGCTGTGATTAACTGGGACCAACCAAGTACTGTCGAAACACCATTTATCTCCATCCCCACGGCCACTCTCCTAGGCCAGGTCTGCGTCACCTTGCTCCTGACCATCTGAATTGTCCTTCTTGTCTCCCTGCCCCAGTCTCGCACCCTACCTCTTCTGCCAGAGTGACCCTGCTGAAGTTTCCTCTCGTGGTGAACCCCTCATGTAGAACCTTCAGCCCCTGCGTGGAGTGCAGGCTGCTCAGCCTGGCCCACAGACCCCTCCTGAAAGCCCAGGCCTGTCACACACACATGAGCCCTCCAGGTGGGGACCGTGTCCCTAACTCCCTGGGCTGCCCTCTGTCCATGCTCTCAAACCACAGGCTGTGGCTGGGTTTTCTGGACCATCTCTCTCACTAGACTGTTAACTCCTTTGAAGGTCAGTATTCCATCTTTCAACCTTTCCGCAGCACCCAGCATAGGACTTGCTCCAATTAAGTGCTCAAAACATATTTGTGGAAGGAAGGAAGCGAGAGAGGGAGGGAAGAAGCAAGGGAGAAGAGTTTCATGGCTCATAATCACACACGTTAAAAGAGAGGCATGAGTCGTAGCCAGACCTCGGACTTTAGGACTCGCTCTCCTAACTCCCAGATGTTCCAATGCTTCCCCACCGCCCTCTCTGGATACGTTCTCCTTGAGTCTGGTCTTCCTTAGGCTAAATGCGTCCACTCTGTCAGCTATGGGCCTCAGGTTCTTGCTCAATGATGTATTATTTTAAGGCAGAAGGTGAGGCCGCAGTCACAGAATCAAGAAGGAAGTTGGTGGGTGGGGACGTGACTGTGGGCGTGTGGAGAGTTGCTCTGGGAGCCCAGGGGCACGAGCGAGGCAGAAGGTTTCAGGGAGGCAATGGGAGTGGTATGGGGCTTCTGGGTCGGGGTGGTCCAGAAACTGCCTGTGATGAGCTGGGGCCAGAGGAATTAGAACTCAACCGAGGCGGCCTCTGTGCCCTGTGGGGTTGCTGTCCTCTGGCAAAATGGCCTTGCCAGATATAGGGGCCCACTCCCTGTGGCTCCCCAGAGGACCAAAGGAGCTGACAGGGTACCTGACCCTATCTCCTCGGCTGCATATTAATGCCTAAGAGCTTGGGAAAAGCTCCTCAAAGTATTCCCTGCGGTCTCGCTCTGGGAGCCTCAGTTTCTTGGTACGACATGGTGTGTAGCTGGCGGTAGTCTGGGAGGACCTGTGTTACCACTCAGAGTGGAGCCAGGCTGATGTTGGGAGGCGGCCTGGACACGGGAGAGACCCAGGTTCCACCTCTGCTTCAGCCTGGGACCTGCTCCGTAGCTGGGACACTGTTCAGCCCCTCAGAGTTTGTCTTCCTGACCGGAAAAAAGAGGGAAGAGGATAATTGATCACACTTGAGGTCTTTCCAACTGATGTCCTTGAACTTTGCTCAAGGGCTGAAGAAAGGAACTGAGGAGGCTTCTCCAGAGGATGGGTTCTCCAGGAGTCCATAGCTATGAACAATATTTATTGACCACCACCTCAAGGCGGGCACTGTAGTGCATCGTTGATAAAAACAGAGACCTGTGGTAGTTACCAAGCAGGCCAAAGTCAGGTTCGAGGGCGCTGAGTTAAACTATACATGGAAGGGAGGGACCTCGTTGTTCAAGGAAACCAAGCTGGAATCCCTTGGTAAATCAAGGGAAGTCCCTTCATTTCTCTCCTGAAAAAAAGACCCCAGTTTTTATAAACCGTGTTTGCTTAAATGGAAGCGATCAGAGACCAGTCTGTTTCCAGGCTGTTGGAGGTGCTCATTTGCATATGGATATGCTATTTATAAACGTACTTCTTCTATTCATTAAAGCGGGTTCCCCAAGGCCCTCAGCTGCTCAACAAGGTGCAGCCATGCACGTGCGCCTTCTGCTGGGAAAGCCCACCTGCCCTGCGGGCTCCGCACAACCCCACTGGCCCCGGGTGGGGGTGGGGGGCGGGCTGGCTGGGGGCACCCGGGTCGCATAGCAGGGAAATAAGGGCTGGCCCGGGGCGGGACGGGTTGACGGGGTTGGAAGAGTTGATGAGCAGGAGAGGCCTGGCTCCCGGGCTGCGCTCAAGCCTAGTGGGGCGGTGCCCAGGGCTGGCCCCCTGGAGGTTGGAGGCTTCTCTCCCTGACAGTGGCGAGCATGGTGGCGGGGTAACACATCCCGGCCCAGTCCTGCAGCTGCTCCTGTAGAGAAAGTGTGGGCTCCTCCCGGTGGTTGTGCCCTGGACACCCCGGGAGCCTCCCATCAGCCACGCCAGGTGACAGTGCTGTGCGCAGAGCCAGCCCTCCCCGTGCGAGGCCCGCCGCCCTCCACCCTCTAAGCGCACATCCTTCTAATGGGATTAGGCTTCACACGGGTCAGGGAACAATTTATTATTCTGCTGGCTAGAGCCAAGTTTCCCTTTGAAAAATGGTTACTCCTGGAGTCGGCAATTACTTCAAAATAAATTTACCAAAGACAAAATTGTGCCTCTTGGGTCAGTAAACGACTTGCCTGTTTGGGGCTGAGGAGACAAGGTGTTTATTAAGGACCGCCTTCGTTTTCTGTGCAGGTTTTTCAGTTTGAATAATTGTCCAATTAAATATAATTTGGAAGTCAGTGCTAACCTAGCGCCTGGATTGCAGGAGGAAGAATCACTCGGAGGCGCGCATTAATAAATCCCTCGGAGCCCCACCGCTCTCCAAACCCCTCCTTTGGTTTAATTTTGAGAAATTTTTTTTGTCTTCCCATAGCCTATATGCCTACCGTTTGGAAATGAGCTTCTTTCCCCAAAGAATTCCTAGGCCTCACTTGCTTCCATCTGTCTGTCTGCTTCTCCCCAGCAAGCAGATGCATGGGGTTTCTCGGTGGGGCTCAAGTGCTGGGGCCAGGGCTAACAGCCCGTTCTTTGATGAGCCTGCGCACTTGTGGGTTATTCTTTCATCCATCTAACACGTACTGGCGTAATCGGGGCCAGGCCCTGAGATGGAAAAGGAGAAACGCCAGCCATTGTTCTGGCCCTCAAAGATGACTCAGCCCATTGGGAGCGAGGGAAGTGTAAATGGGCAGGTGTAGTACCATGTGATGAGGGCCGTGTGCTCCTCCCCTGGGGGCCTTGGGAGCAGAGGAGACCCCCTTACCCTGGCCAAAGGAGGCTTACCTGGAAAAAGTGACAGCCAAGGGAAGCTTGGAACGCCAAGAGCAGACAGGCCCAGGAGGAGAGAGGGTACAGGAACCCAGAAGTGGGGGAGCATCTAGGCGAATGTCCCAGGTCCTTTGCTGTGGTGAGGTACAGGGGCATTGGCAACTGGGTAGGAGACAGGCAGGAGAGGGTTGGGGCTGGGGTGTGGTGGTGCCTTGAGCCAAGTGAAGGAATATGGAGTTTATCTGGATTTAAGGGTGATGCGGGGCTGGGACTAGGGCGAGTCCAGCAGGGCCTCTTTGGCACAAGATTTATAGAAGCACTGCTTTTTAAGAATGACTCTGCATTAGCACAACCCTGGGAGTGAGCACCTTCTTAAATTTTGTAGCCTAGTCTGGGCCCTGGGGCAATGCAAGCTTTCTGAGAGGGAGATGCAGGACCAGATTTTTAAAGAAAGATCATTGGCAGCTGTGTCCTGGACCCCAGCCTCCTAGCGTAGCGATGCCCAAGGTTTAGGGTCAGGATCAGAGAGGCCAGTTAGGAAGCGATTGCAAACATCCTAGGGAGAGGAGGACCACACTTCAGTAAGATGAGGGCAGGGAGGATGGGGGAGGAGCTGTATCTGGTGTCATGGCTAGGCCGACCAGACAGGTAAGAATCACTGATTGGCCTCACTGGGAGAGTCCACAGCCTAACGGAGAGAAACAGGCCTCTTGGAGACGAGGAATCGCTGTGGGTGGAGCTGCCATGTGCCTGGCTGGTGGATAAAATCTGGTGGAGATGGATGTGGGGAGGCAGCCGTGCTTCCTGCAGCTCAGCTCAGCGAGGAGGCTGCCAGCCCTGAGGGTAGCGTGTCCACTGGGGCAGGAGGTCTGGGCCGGGCCTGGCGTCAAGGTCAGTGTCAGTGACAGGGTCAACCTTGGGGCTAAACTGGTGACCAGGATTCTATTCAGCACATTTAAAATGGGAGAAGGGAAGGTCACAGAGTTATGGGTCCCGAGTCAGAGACTCCTGGCCACCACCCCCCTCATGCCTACCCCAAACATGAAGAACTGATCAGTGAAGTCTCCATGAGGGTTGAGGTCAGGTTTGGTGGCCTTCTAATCCTCACCGCCTGGGTGCCTGCCTGTGGCTCATTTGGGGTCCGAGAACAGGAGGGGAATGAAATCATGACTTGGGGTGTCTCCCTCACTGCCACGCTCTCACCTGAACCTTCTGGGCCTGGCCCCAAGGTTCTACTCCATCCCAGGCTCACAACCCATCCGCCTGCCCCAGTGCAGCCCAAAGATGAGAACTGGCATTAGATCAGTCTAAGTGCCTCCCGCTGCTGGTTCTGATTTCCCCCAGCATGGGCCAAGGGCCCTGATTACAGACCACTGACCTCTCAACAGTACAAGGGGCAAGGGAGCGCTTGTATAACCACTTCCCAAAGGCCCCATTTCCTAACACCCTCACTTAGGGAATTAGGATTTCCATATATGAATGGGGCAGGGGGGACACAAACATGCAGACCAGAGTGTATAGTAATTATACCAACTCGCCCAGTCTAGAGTTGTATTGAGGGAGGTGGGCAGCAGCCCTGGGGTCCCCGCAGGAAGATCCATCCTCTGGGGAGGGCTTGTAGAGGGCAGCTGAGGGCCCAGAGGATGTCTCTGGCACTGTCCTGGCCAGTTGAATCTGACGGGGTGAAGCACCCTCACGAGGGGGCCTGTGCTATGAAAATTTCTGTTGACACAGAGTTGAGATTTTTGTGGGGGAGATAAAATAAAGCAAGTAAAACATAGAATATGTCCCTTGTGATTGCCGTGAGGAAAAATAAAATGTGGGGGTGAGCTGGGTGGAGGGAGTGCCACTTTAGCTGGGGTGGCCGAGAAAGCTTCACTGAAAAGTTGATGTTGGAGCCAAGACTTGCAGGAGTTGAGGAAAGGGGACTTGAGGATGTCTGGGGGAAGAGGTTTCTGGCATGGGAACGGCACTGCCAAGGCCCCGAGGTAGAAGTATGTGTGGCCTGTTCTGCAAGGAGATCAGGGCTGGAATGGTGTGACCAAGGTGGCAAGGGCGTGGGGGTGGGACAATTACAGAGGATGAGCAGTAGGAGGCATAGAAGACGAGAGAACAGGCTGAGGGCAGAGGTGGGCAACTCAAGGGTCCCTGGAGTTGTCCTCTGAACCAGGAAGGGCTGGCTATGCCCCATCTGCCAGCTCCCCAGGTCCACGGGGCCTCCCCTGGTGCCCCTGAGGAAAGAGCTGGCTCTCAGGAGCTCTGCTGAGGCCTGTGGGAAGGCACCCAGGCGCGGCGAGGAGGGGCGCGGGAGCTCCCCGGCATGCCGGGCCCGCCTGGCTGCCATCCCCGTTCCTCCTTCGCCCCACCGGCAAGGAAGAAGTGGGATTTGTCTGCCCATATTCACAGCTATGGAGGTGATCCAGGTTGAAAGAAAATCAATAAGATGTGTCCATTTATGTGGCACAAAGGAAGAAAGGTCTGCAGACAGAAATAGGCCGGGATTCACACGCAGGTGACTTAATAAGACTTTTCCCCAGTTTGAAGAGGACGGTAATTTAGATTTGCCTTTGAACATCTCCTTTTTTGTGCCTCAATAACTCTCAGGATCAGCCTGCTTAGGAAGCAAGGGAAAGGAGATTGGCCGCCTTCTTAGAAGACAGGCCCGTTTGGGAAGGCCGCTTGCTCGGAGAAGTTCAAACACCGGCCTTGAGAAAAGATGAAAGTGCCTTGTCAGCACATCCTCGGCCCATTGATCATGATTGAGGCCTGGGCCTGGTGCATTTGGGCTGGAGCAGGACAATGAGAACAAGGCCAGGCCGCCAGGAGGCCTCCTCTGAGCCACGGTGGTGTAAGAGACGCTCATTACCAGCATCGGGCTTAGTGGCCAGGTGGGGGCAAGAGGCAGATGAGCCCTGCCTGCAGAGGGAAGGCCCCACCGGCCCTACAGGCTACCGCCTGACCTTGGCCCAGGAGAGAGGCCAGATCCTACCTTGGGCTGTGACTTCCCGGCTTCTGGCAGGCAGGACTCGGGCCTCCTCTCTTGCCCGAGCTTGGCCCATAGGCAGACTCGGTTCATCCCAAAGAAGTCTGGAATGCCCGCAGGAAAGGGGGAAGAGCTGAGGCTAGGCTCCTTGGGGCTCTGCTGAGGAGGACACAGCAGCAGCCACCACCACGACTGGGCTCTGCCTCCCTAGCAGGCCTGTGGGCAGGGCTGGGCCATCTACTTCGTGCTTCCTTAGCGGGCTCTCCTCACTTGGGCTACTCACGCTTCAGGGATAGCGGGGTCCTGGGATTTTAAGAAGCCAGGTGGGTCGCAGCTGCAGAAAGAGGCCTCTGAGCAGGTTTTCTTCCCCTCTTCCCAGACCTATTTCCCTTCTCCCCATGAAACCCTGTTCTCAATGGTTCCACGGTGCTAAGGGCTTCCCCGTGTAGACCTTGCCACACTGTGCGGTTGTTTGTCCCATCCCGACTGCAAGCTCCTCCGGGTAAGGACTGCCCCCATGCATGACACGGTGCCTGGCCTGGAGCAGGAAAAGGAGGTATCTGCCACTCCACATGGCCGACCAGATGAGAGGGCAGGGCCAGAAGGGACCCCAAGTTCAGTGCCGTCTTGACCTACTTAAGGCCATGCAGAGAGAGGTCAGCAGAAGACCCAGTTCATGATGCTGGTCTTTAGCCCCGGCCCATGGTCTTCTATCTCAGCACCCTGGGCCCTCTCAGGACCCAGCAAGGCTGTGGGAGGGACAGAAGTTGGAGTCAAGGGACTTTATCCCAAAGCCTGGATTGCATTTGGTCCCAAGTAAGTCTGTCTTAGTCAGTTTGGGTTGCTATCATAGAATACCATAGACTGGGTGTCTTAGAAACAACAGAAATATATTTCTCATGGTTCTGGAGACTGGAAGTTCAAGGTCAGAGTGCCAGCATGGTTGGCATGCTGGCATGAAAGAGCCTTCTTCCAGGTTGCAAACTGCCAACTTCTACCTGTGTCTTCACAATGTAGAGCGCCGAGAGGAAGCCAGCTCTCTCTCTCTCTTCATCCAGAGCCGGGGGACCCGGGCTAGGGGTAAGGAAGGGGTACTGGGCCTGTCTGAAACTGAGAGTCGGTGTTCTCTCCCATTCCCAAGCTTCTCTGGCTTCCCCACACTTCCTCACTGCTCTCTCTACTGGAAGTCTCTGTTCTTTCCTCCACCTGGTGACTTCCTACTGAAGCTCACAGGCACCTAGCTGCTCAGGAGCCCCAAGATGGACTTCTCTGTTCCCCCTGTCAAATGCTCACACCTGTTACACCGTGATGGCGCAGTCCTGCTGCTTGGATCTCCCATTTGGCTGGAAGCACCCCAAGAGCAGACAGAATCTGATTCTGGGTCAGCCCTGGAACAGAGCAAAGGTGCTGGGGAGGAGTAGGCAGATGAGACAGAGCTTGGTAGGGGAAGGGTTTGGGGGGAGTGATGCAGAAAAGCAGTGTGTGCACCGGGGGAGTAGAGGAATACTTCCCTGAGCCCTGTACCAACAGTCTTCATGTGCGAGCTCCTCCCTGCAGGGGGCGACACCAAACAGGCTTTGGGCAACCTGGCCAAGGGGAGTAAGAGGGGATAGGTCCTGCCCCTGGCTTCCTGGGAAACCCCAGGAGCCAATAGAGCAATTGGGGGATTTGGCCCAGAAGCCAAGGGAGGCCCAGGAAGGCCTGCAGGCACTGAGGGACTTGAAACAGGGAGAGGCTACAGAGACTGGGAGAGAGGAGGGCCCTGTCTGGAGTTGGGGGGGGGGGGGCGGTCCATGGACTGGGAATTTGGAATCTGGAACAAGAGGGTCCCTTGAGAGATGACAGGTAAGAGAGAACTAGAGAGGCTTCCTGGACTGGTGAGGCTGAGCTGGGGGAACTGGTCCCCCAAAGGGAGGGGTCAGGCCTGGGAGTAGGAGGAGGCTCGCTGGGTTCTGGAAGGGAGGCTGCTGGGGGCGCTGGGATCTTGCAGTGGCCACCGCCAGGATGTGGGCAGGCGCCTGGCCCGCTGCCCCGCTGAGCTGCCGCAGGACACTTGTCAGCTTCTCTGCACTCCTGCGGGCCCCGGGAGTGGGGAACATCACTGTGGCCCTCAGGCAGGCAGCCCCGGGGCGTCCCTGGGTCCAGCCTGCTGGCTTCAGCTGCAGCTCAGCAACTGATGGCCAGGGGCACCGTCTTTCTCCCTAAGCCTTGGGCTTCTCCTCTGTGCAATCCTTGGGGGCAGCCGCCACTTCCTGCCCACCCTGGACAGCCCAGGCCAGGGCCCAGCCTTTGCCTCTTTGTGGAGGGGCTTCAGCGTCTCGGCCAGCAGGGGCAGATCCCCAGAGCCCCTCAGGGTAGGCAGATGAAAGGGGCGCTGCCCCTCCTTCCCCAGCCTCCCCGCCAGTCACTTCCCCTCTCCTCCCCTCGGCAGAACTGTAAGAATTATTATTTTTTAAATCCTCATTGGAATGCTAATTTTGATTTTGAGTGTCTGTCATGGGCTCTTTGAAGTTTTTCAGACAAAATAAGTATCTCCTTAACAGAGGGGATTAGCGCCTACTTGTTTAGAATCCTCTGACTGAGAGTGACAACCAATTTCAGAACCTGTGGGCTTTAGGGAGGCTGCAGGGAGAGGGGCTGCCTCCCTCCCTGGTGGTCAGCTTCCCATAAATGGCTTAATGGGGTTAGAGTTTAACCCCTCAAACAGGGATCAGAGCTCCCAGCTTGAAAGCCAATGAACAGTGAGGCAGATCTTGCTATTTAAATCCAGCAGGACTTGGTTAGAACTCTTTTATTCTCTGGAGTTTAAAGAAAACAAACCCACTTCCCTTGCAGGATGTAGGGCCTGCTCCAGCCAGTGGGGGCCCCCAGCTTCCTCCCCCAAAATGCAGGCAGGCCTTCCAGCCACAGGTAATTCACGCACGGCCCAGGGCTGGGATGCTCCTGGCGTTATGATTCAGTTCAATTCGAGAGTACTAATGGGGCAATTTGTAAAGAAAGAAATATAATGAGTTATCACAAAGCTCAGCAAGGACTCGACAAACTGGGCACTTCCCATCCATCAAGCATCCCAGCGTGGTTGCAGGCCAGCCGGGCCAGAAATCCCGTGGAGCGTCTGGGAATCTAGCTCACTTCTGCCTGGACGTGCACGAGCCTGTGTGCGGCTGCAGCTACCTTCCCCTCCTCTGGGCCCCGGATCGTGGCCCCGAAAGGCCAGCTGGCTGGGGGTGATGGTGTGGGGTGCGTGGAGGTAAAAGGGGGAATACTTAAGGATTTATTTGCTGAGGCAAATTATCATGCAGGCCAGCTTTAAAAAGAGCACCGAGACCACGTGACAGCCCGTGGAGCCCCCAGGTGGGCCACAGCGTTGCCCCAGGACTCCCACCGCCAGCCTGCGCCTGGGACCTGAGGCTACGGCTTGGTCTGTCATGAAGCCTAAGGTCACGGATGGTGTTGGACAGTCAGTCCATCCCGTATGTCACAGAAAGCCAAACGGCAGCCAGCGAGGACCTGTGGGTGGGCTGTGGGACCTCCCCTGCAGAGAACAGGTGAGTGACATACTTACTGTGTCCATTTCCTGAGAGAATAGGCCATGAACTTGAATCGCAGACCCCTAGACCCTCCTGCTCTTCTTTCAGATGTGCAGGATGAGGTCCACAGAGGGGAAGTGAAGGGCCAGAGGACTCACATTAGGCAGCTTGTCACCTGTGTACACGATGGCCTAGGACAGTGTTACGGGGTCTGGCTGGGGGCCGTGGGAAGGGTGGGCCCAGAGGCATGGAGTGAGGCATCTGGGCTCCACTCAGCCCGGCCTGCTCACCGTGCATGCTGGGATGCCTGAGTGGCCCTCACCCCTCCCCAGCCACCCGCTACCTACCCTGGTCTACTTCGGACCTGGAGACCCTGGGGGACACAGATCTCAGCCAGCATGGGAAGGAGGGCTAGTCCACGCAGAGGGGCTTTGTAGGCTACTGTGCCCCTTTGCCCTCTCTCCTGTCCCTCAGGTACCTGCTGCCTGTGCAGCTAGGCTGGACCCTGGGGATCTGCCCCCGCAGGAGCCTCAGGACACCCCTTCAGAGCTGCAGGTCACAGGAAGGCCCCATCACCCACAGATGGGACAGACAGAGGTCTGACCACTGTAAGGACTGCTTGTTCCTGAACCGAGTGATATGGTCCAGACTGGTCCTCAGTGAGGTTCTAGGTAGCCTTCTTCTACCCCCTCAGATCCTGCCCCTTTTCCTCCTATTTTTGGGGGCCCAGGAGAAGTCAACTTGCAGCCTCGCAACAGGCAGATTCCACAGAGGGGGCAACAGTCGTCTTCCCCATAAAGATGATAAATAAAAATAACTGCCCCAGTTACTGCTTACTGTGTGTGTTAGGCGTGGTTCTGAATGCAGAAATTAATCCACTAAACCTTAACAGCACTGCGATAAGACGCTATTGCTATTATTCCCATTTTGCGAATTGGAAAACTGAGGCATGGAGAGGCTAAATAACTTGTTCAAGTTCACCCAGCTAGTGAATGACAGAGTAAGAGTTCAAGTACAGCCAGCCTGGCTCCAGAGTCGGTGCTCTAGTGACCATCAGTCCCTGGGCCAGTGGAAGCCTAAGACCCATCCTTGGCACCCACCGTGAAGCCAGGCCGAGTGGCCAGAGGCTGAGATTTTCCTGTGCGCGAGGGATGAGGCACAAGGAGAGGGCAGTGGAGGCAGGGCATGGACTCAGGTTTGAGGAGACCCTAGAGAGCACGGAGCTGCCCCAGTACACACCTGCCACGTGCCAAGCACCGTGCCTGGCACATCATCCACGGTATCTGATGAACATCTCCCAGCCGCCCTGCTAGGTAGGATTTACTGTTTTCATCTAGCTGAGATATTCAGAAAGGTTAAGTAACTTATCCATGGTCACATAGCTCACAAAGAGCATACCCGGGTTTCAAACCCAGGTCTATCTGCTTTCCAAGCTGGGTCCCATGGCCACCGCATGCAAGAGGGGCCTGGGGTGGGGATGGAGGCAGACTGGGCTGGAAGGCAAGAGCTGAGAGTGACGTACCTGGGGGAGTGTTGCCGGCCATTCTGCAGCTCACCACCGCTGGGCACACCGGGAAGTCACTCTCAGAGCCAGAGAGCTTCGGGTCAGACCGGCTCAGGGCCAGAGGGGGATTCTTGAGAATGCTCATATTCTAGGCTTCGAGCACGCAGAGGGCCGCAGGGCCTGACCTCCACTCCTAAGTCTGTGCTCCGAGCTGCCTCTGGGGCAATGGGAGTTGAACTCTTGCTCGCCCCATGCCCCCCAGACTGGACAGCAAAGGGGAGGAGGCCAAAGACCTTTGCTCTACTTCGTCCCAGGCTCTATCAAGCCCAGGGGCTCCAGCACGGTTTCAGCTTCCCCTGTCCCCCTGTCCTTTGTGTTTCCACACCTCCTGGGTCACCAATCCCTGTCCTGGGTTCCCACGTCCTGGGAGCGGAAGGGTTACGGCTTCTGCTGCTGAGTGGAGGCTGCCGTTCCCCAGCGTTAAGCAGCTTTAGTGTCTCCTACCCCAGCCCTGATTTAAAATTCATAAATGCTAATCCTTCATAATTTACGGTTTAAAAGCAGCCCCACTCCCAGGCCCCGTGGCTACAGCTCTGTCAGAGTAATTATGCCGCCAAGCTGAAATTGGACTACTAACTGAGATATTAAACAGGGGGGGAAATCCTCGCGCTGGCAGCCGACCCAATTATTCCAAATAAGCAAACAGATTAGTGAGTAATTTTCCAGTTAAATTTGGTGATTGGTGCCAGAATTGTATGTTAAATATTCAGAAGTAAATAGATTAAAGATGAAATGTGCCCCCCTCCCTTTTTCTGGGCTTAATTTACTGTGTATATTAAAACTTTTTCATGAGGAGAAAAAAAGTAAAAATGATAATTAAAAAAACCAAATAAACCCCTCCGGGCCTCCCCAGTGCAGTTTGGCAGAGGCCAGAGCGGGGCCCGGGCCTCTCCAGCCTCCTTGCCTTCCCAGCCCTCCTGGACAGGGCCAACCACATCCCCTAAGCCCAAACTCCAGCCCTCCCCAGGGAAGGGGCACCTGGGTGGGCCAGGAACCTCCCAGCCCCATATGCTGGGCTTGTATTGCTCACAAAGAGAAATCCCAAATCTATTAGTCCTAAAGTCAGACCGTGCTGAGAAAACCCAGTTAGGAGCGGCAGGGGGAGAGGTGGTTTGTGGGCACGTGGGCCCCAGTGGCACAGGGCTCTCTGCTCTTAGGTCCCAGTGCCTGGAGCTGGGTCCCTGACCACCGTGATCCACCACCACCATGCTACCCTGGCCTGTCTGTAGTCGCTGGCCTGCCATCCTGGAGATGGGGGGGTGGGAGTGGGGGGAGGTTCTGAGCCATGGCACCCTCCGTAGCACACAAATGGTGGCCACCCCCTGCCCCCCCCCCAGCCTCCAACACTCCTTCCTGGCAGCTTGGACACTCACTTCTCTACCTCCTCCTTCAATTCTCTGTAGCAGCTTGGCCACAGCTTTGTGTCCAATAGGGAGTCATCTCCCCAAAAAGCAAATGTAGAAATGGAGGCCCAGAGAGGGCAATGGATTGTCCCAAGGCACCCAGCCAGCAATTCAGGGAATAGAAATGCATCTGGAAGAGGGCTCTTGGGGCACCTGGGTGGCTCAGTCAGTTAAGCGTCCGATTTTGGCTCAGGTCATGATCTGGAAGTTCATGGGTTTGAGCCCCCCAACAGGCTCTGTGCTGACGGCTCAGAGCCTGGAGCCTGCTTTGGATTCTATGTCTCCCTCTCTCTCTGCCCCTTCCCCATTCTCTTTCTCTCTTTCTCTCTCTCTCTCTTTCTCTCTCTCTCTCTCTGAAAATAAAAATAAATAAACATTAAAAAATTTTTAGAAGAGTGCTCTTTGGCGGCTTACTCTGGACTCTCTCTGCCGCCCCCTAGAGGACTCAGGCTTCTGGCACAGGCTCACCTGGGTAGGTACAAGGATCTGCGCAGGAATAGGTGGAGAACAGAGAAGGAACCTTTGTCCCAGGCCAGGAGTGGGCTGGCTGGGTCTGCGGAGAGGGCGTAGGGTAGAGGGGGAGAAGACCATGGGCCCATCCTGGGACAGCCAAGCAGCGGGAGCTGGAAGAATGTGCCTGGGGAGAAGGGTCTGTCCGGGGGAGGGTCAGGTAAAGCCTGTAGGCCCTGGGAGGGGAGGGCAGTCTTGGGAGCAGGGCCTTCCTGTCTAGTTCCCCTTACCTCTGCCCCTCAGCAGACCAGTTCCAGGTGTGGGGCCAGCCTGAGGCACAGACTCCTCCAGGGCAGGCCTCTTTTCCTCCCTTTCTCTCAGGGATTCCCTTCCATTAGGTTCCAACTCCTGAACTGAGAGGATAGCTGGGGGAAGCTGGGGAATCCTAGAGGCCATGACACCTTCTCCAGAGGCCCCTCTTCCCTTGTTCCGTTAGAGGAATCTGTGTGGCCCAAGGGATGCTGAGAAGACGCCCTGTTCCCTTGGGTTGAAGGGAGCCCCCCTTTCAGCCTCTTAGAGGCACACACCTGAGGGCAGTGGGGCTGGGGTGTGGCCGGCGTGCAGCCACCTCTCCCCAACACAACATAAGGAGGCTGGTCCAGGCCACCGAGATAGCACCCCAGATAAACACACAGGCAGGCCTGTGGGCTCACGTCCCAGCAGGGGAGGAGGATGCAGGGACACAGGACACGATTTGTCCCATCCATGGGATCCGCTTGGCTCAGCCTTCTCTGACCCCACTAGGCACTACTGGCTCTCAGGGCAAATCAGAACCTCCAAGAATCTGGCACAAAATACATGCAACTCCCGCCCCAGCCCCACCGTATGGAATCCCCTAAGGGTTATTAACCAACCTACCCAATGAAATTTCTGCTCCGAAACCAATGATTTGCAATTCTTAAAAAGTAACTGAACGCTTTCTTCAAACAAAGTCTTTTGTACAAACAAGCCTATTATGCAAAGCAGATAGCAACAGCTTGGGTTAAATATCTTCACTTACCACTCCTTACCCCCCACATTCTGAGTCCTCTCCAGGGAACCCCTAGAATGCCACCAGAGGGCAGCCCACCAGGCACCAGGAAGCTGAGCCTCTAGTTTGTGGTTCCTGGGTGCTCCTTCTGGGGTGGGTCCCCATCAGTGGGTACAGTGGCTGTTTTCCCCGAGGGGGTCAGAGACTGGGGACAGAGCCAAGTTCCTCTGGGTGCTGCTGAGGACAGCTGCTGTGACCAGGAGGGCTGGTCCAGCCAGTGGTCAGCTGAGGTTCCGCTCTTTCACAGAAAGTCTACCACCCACTCTTCTGAGCGTTCCCAGAAGGAGGGGCCAGTTAGAACTAGACGGTGAGTGGGTGAGTGGGTGGGTCCTGGCCCAAGGTCCTTACCCTCTTGGTCACTTCTTGTACAGGTAGACTCCCTCCTTTGGGGACATTGTAACAAAGTCCTTCCCTCTCAGACCTTCAGATGGGAGGAAGGGCCTGGATCATTATCCTCCCATCCTGGGCTCTAACCAGCATCCTGGGGACCCAGGGTGTGCAGACATCTCTAGTCCCTATCTAGAAAAGAAAGGGTGGGGGAAGAAAGGAAGACCCCTAAAAAGAAAAAAAACACACACCACTTACGGAGCACTGCCTGTGCACGGCCAGCTCGGGGAAGTGACGGGGTTACCTAATTGTCAGCCCTCCCATTTTGGGTGCACCCAAGTCTTCCCAATGGCCTCTGCTGACTGAGAGGAAAAAGTCCTGACTTCCTTCCACAAGTGCCTGGCCCAACAGAGTCCAGGGGTGTCCCAGCCCTCATAGGACACCGAGCCACAGCTCATTTTACAGAGTGTCTTTTTCCTCACCAGGTTGGAGTTGCCGTAGTAACCAGCGCCCGCCCACCCCCCCACACCCCCAGTTGTGCCCTCTCCCTGGATGGCTCTGGATTTGGAGCATTGGAACATTAGTGAAAAGCTAAAGATGATCTCTTTACTAACCTCAGGTAATTTGTTATTGTTGTTGCCGTTTCAACCGCTTCAGACTTAAGACTTTGTAGAGTCACCCAACTTTGCTTTCTGTACAAAAACAAAAAAGAACGACCAAATGAATCAGAACACACTTTATGAATAAAGCTGACAAGTGGCTGTCAGACCAGCTGCAGGGATTCTGGGGCTGCTGACGGATTTATCTGCTCAGAAGTCCAGCCCTTTACAAGATGATTAAGGTGAGCCTGAGTCCCCCGCTCCCCCCACTCCCTGGCTCTGTCCGGGCTTTGGGTGGAAGAGCCTGTGTGGTCACAGGTCTGAGGAAACTCTTGCCACGTGGGTAGTTTTGGTTGTCAGAGAACCCGCCACCAGCCCCTGAAACACACAGAGACGGAACACAAACACAGGTCTCATGCATACACATGCATGTTCTACAGATACGTACGGAGACGCCCACAAGCACAAACACAGGCACACATGTACACACACACACCAGGCATCCTCCTTGTCCCATGAGAATCAGGGCTCCATGGCATGCTGTGCTTGTAACCTGGCTCTCCGAGGGAAAACAGGCCCTAATTTGTAGTGTTTGCCAATTTCCTTGATGTAAATACTTCCACCGTGGCAGATTTTAAGCTCCCAATAGTGTAACAACTGACTTGCAAAATTTCTGAATATTTAACAAATCGGCTCTTGCTGACACAACCAAACCATCGTCTCAGGACCATGTGCCTTCTGTCCCAGGCCCGGTTGCTGTAGGGGTGACCTGACTGACATGGTCTGGGCACATGGAGCAAGGGAGGGGCTTGGCCTGGAGCAGGTGAGGCATTGAGCTCCGAGTGTGTGACAGGAGGACCAGGCAGGCGGGTTGTGGTTCTACGCTGACGAATGACATCACGGCTACCTCAGGAGGCAGGAAGTATAGAAAGAGGGCCAGAAGACAATGTAGCTGGGACACAGAGAGACACCGGGTCACCCCCTTTTCCTACCTCGGTAGAAGCCCACACTCAGTCCTTTTGTCCTGTGTCACACCACAGAGTAATGAGGGCTTGGGTTGTTCCTGCTCCACCTTCTGGAACTAGGAAACCTAATTCTCAGGGAGGGGAGACAGAGCTGTCTGAGCCTGGCCTCATGTGGCACGAGGGACCACTCAATATGTTCAGTGGGCTTGGCTGAGAGCCAGGCCCCCTCCTCTGTTTTCTGGCTTCTGTTCATGCACCTGGTTGGCCTGGTGGGAGCGGAGTGGGCATCCTCGGGCTGGAGCGACCTGGCTCTGTCTGCCCTGAGTTCTCTACAGGGTCCACGCTCCCCAGAAGTCACCCTCTGGGATGATCTTCCATTGCTCCAGGAGGGAAGTTCTCGTGTGTGTGTGTGTTGTTCATAAGGTTAGGAGCATGTGCATGCGTGTGAGGAAAAATAATTTAGAAAAACAGAAAAACAACAACTATCATCTTATCATGCACTTATTTTAACAAACAAGGCAGAATAATACAGTGGTTATGAAGACAGGCCCTGGAGCCAGATGACCAGGGGTTAGAAAGAAGCCGGCTTCTTCCATTTCCTGGCTGTGTGATTTGGGACAAGTTCTTAATCTCTCTGCACCTCAGTTTCCTCAACTGCAAAATAGACCCACCTTTCAAAGTGTGCTGAAAACTAGATGAGTTGATGCCCGTAAGCCCTGAGGCAGCGTCTGGCACACAGTAAGTACTATACAAGTGGTCGTTATTATTACCGTTCTTCTTACTGTTCAATAGCACGTTCAATGTCAAACGCTCTACTAAGCATCTTTTTTTAAATTTCACTTAATCCTCACAACCTTGCCCAATTCCCCAAAAGGAATAAACAGCAGAGCCAAACCTCCAACTCTTAACTCCTAGGGGCACCTTGCTGAAGGTCTACATAGCAACCTAAGCCACGGGCAGGCACGATCGTCTTGTCAAGAAACAAATCTGTAGAAACTGAGCCGTAAAGAACTCCCCTGAAATATGCAATAAGTAACACTGATGTATCTGCCTCTGCATAGCCCCCCATGGTACCCATACCAGGAAAATGAAGCCAGAATAAATGGAGGCATGGTCAGGGAGAGGGCCTGCCTTGTTTCAGACCCCACGTGCCTCATCTGTCGTCCCTGTGCGAACTGAAAAGGCCCTTTGCCACCTGACAACCCAGGCAGGGTATGTGTGGGATACGACCTGTCCTTGCATGGGGGATGGGCGAGACCACCCCCCCACCCCACCATGGAGTTGACTGTGGGACTCTTTTTGACCCTGGCTGACGAGGGCAGGCAGGGATGACTGCCACTGTGCCCTGCCCAAGAGGCTGTGGGATGCGTACCTGGCCTTCCCCAGGTCTGTGTCCAGAACCCTGCCAGGGTGAAGGCCAATTCCGAATAGGGCTCTCCTTTGTCCCTGGAGTGGAGGGAGGCAGCAAAGGGGCCCTACTCAGGGCACTAAGGGTAGGAAGAGGCTGAGAATTCACCCTGGGAGGTTTGGAAGCTGGACTGTATTCTAGGTCCTTGGCACATGCTCCATTGTCTCCTTGGGCTTCATATACAAATTACAAACTCAAAATTCTAAGAATTTCAAGATGGAAATGATAGAGCATCAAACCCTCAGCATGGGGCCTTTCCGAATATGGGCCACCGCATCTAGGCCACAGCCCTTGTTCAACAGCTGGGTCCCACAGATCTGCGCCCCCTGCCGCCTCTTCACCAGGCCCCTGCTTGGCCATTGCCCCCCGACTGTTTGGAAGAGTCCCCATCCACCTTCAGGAGAAAGCATCGCTCACTGCCCTCTGTGACGAGTGCCAGCTTCCTTCCCGGCTTTGTCTGTCACCTCCTGCCCCCATGCCTATGCCCTAGCTGTGCCAATCACACACACACACACACACACACACACACACACACTCGGCTGCTCCTCTCTGCCTATCCTCTGCCCATGCTGACATTTGCTCAGTGCCTTTACCCAGTGCCACCTATAAGCTTGTATTCAAACCTTAGGAGTTCATCTGTTTGTCACCAGATGACATGAAGCCTTCCATGATCTCCAGGAAGAGGAAAGGTTTCTTTCCTATCACTATCCCTGTTTTGTTATAATCTATTATGACACTTACTGTGTTCTCTCATTTGTTCAATATCTATTTATTGAGCACCTGTTATATTTAGTCACTGCCTGGCCGATACTCTGTTAATCTCTCTCCCTTGAGGGATAACCAGCCCCCAGAGGTCACTGTCTGTGTTCTATTCATCTCTGTATCTTCAGATCCTGGAAGCATCTCATAAATATTTGCTGAGGTAAAGAAGGAAGGGAGGGAGGAGATAGATTGGGGCTGTGTGGAGGAGAGGTGGTGTGACAGTAGCCTTCACTCCAATGCTGATCAGGTGAGAGAATAGTTTGGACTCAGGAAGGTGTGCTGCAGGGTGGGAACATTCCAGACGTGGGGGGCAGGGTCCATTTTTTACCAGCTACTCCCCTGCCCTATTCTCATCCATGTATCCTTCAAAGCCAACAAAGAACCAGAGGTCCTCTCTCTCTCCACATTGCTTCCAAAGTTCTTTGGCCTTGGGAAATTCAGGAGATGGGATGGGATGTTTGCTCGTATCTTTGAGGGGTGTGTACCTAGTTTCTGATTATAATACTCAGTCCATTCTGTGGTTTTAGAAAACATACCATTATGCAAAATACATACGTATGTGCCGCATCCACACATACTCCTAAAGGGGCGTGTCGCACACACGTGCGCGCACACATGCCACAGGTGCTTGGCAGACCCACCACCCAAATCTGCACTCAGGCACATGCGTGGGGTGGGGCAAAGGATAGGGCAGTCACCGCCACCACAGTCATCATCACCGTCATCCCCCAGAGTGACCGCTCCCTCCTGCTCCTGCTGGAGCCCCCCCCCCACCTGTCCTGACCCCATACGTCACTCCCACTGGGATTGCATGCACTTGAAACCTCCATACCCTCCAGTCTCACCCCTTGGGTTCATCTGACCCCTACCTCACTTCGCATGCCCAGCGCCCTGCCGCCCCTGACTTCGCACGTCTTGACCCCACCTCGGCCTCATCTGATTCTGATCTTGCCCTGAGACCATGGAGGAGACCCTTGCACAGCACTTGCTGAGGGGGCGTCTTCAGTGCAGGCCTTTCTCTGAGATGAATTGCGCTATAGGGGATCCCGCCGGAAGCAGGCCTGGCCCCGCTTA
Organism: Paguma larvata; assembly: GCA_030068075.1. Classification (NCBI taxonomy): domain Eukaryota; kingdom Metazoa; phylum Chordata; class Mammalia; order Carnivora; family Viverridae; genus Paguma; species Paguma larvata. Next base: position 62,886,214 of record CM057831.1, on the reverse strand, counting down.
GATGTTCTTCCCCAGCTCTAAAGAGGATCACGTTTTTCTCAGCTGCCCTAAATTGTTTGGGAAAGGAGGCAGGATAAAAATTCAAATCAGCAGGTAACTATTTACACTCAAGTCTCCTCAGTGAATCTTGTTACCAAAAAGGAATCTTGTTTAAGTCGGCCTTCCCCCCGGCGCCCTGCCCAAGGCATCTTGAACCCCTCTCCCCTTCCTGCTAAGTCTCTGTGGGCCCCATGACTCACCATGCTTCTGTGAAGCCTTTTCCTCCCATTTTCTCTGATCCTACAGTCCCCTACTTTCCTCCTACCTCTTGGTGCTCCTCATTCCCTTCTCTCTCCCCTTCCTCCACTGGCCTCCTAAATGCTGGTGTTCCCAGGGCCTCAACCCAGTCCTCTTTCTCTCACTGAACATACCTTCTTACAGTCCAGCTGGTGCTTGGCTCTCTCCCCATGCTGAATTTTACACCGAGGCCCTGCATCTCTGTCTCCAGCCCTGAGCTGTCTCCCGACCCCCATAGCCAGCAGATTCCAGACACCTAAGCTTGGGCATCACAGGGTCAAAATGGAGCCCATCCCTTTCCTCCCACCCACCCCTCCTGGCCCAGGCAGTCCTTCCTCCTGCACGTAGCCTCCCGGCGAATGGCACTATCATCACACGATTGTCTGGGAATTCTCCAGAAACCTGGCAACCTGCGAGATCCTCCACTTCTCTCTTTTTCTCTTCCCTCAAACCCGAGTCACCAAAGCCTATTAATTCTACCTCTTTAATGCCTCTTGCATGTGGTCTCCTGTCTACCACCATCTCCCTCAATTCTTCCGTGATCGAATGGAAGTGTTTCCTGTCTGGTTTTCCGGTCTCTACTCCACATTCCTTCATCTTGGAGCAACTTTCTAAGAAATCGGATCATGTCTTCTAATTGCCTGAAACCTTCAGTGGCTCCCCCACTACCTACAAAGAAAAGTGCACAATCCTTACCAGGCACCCCAGGCTCCTCACAGTCTTGCCCCTGCCCACTGTTTCTTTTTCCTCTGTCTCCCCCACCTCACAGCTCTGCCCCCATCACCCCACCCCTCAGTGCCCATCCACCTGCCACAGGCCACCACTTCATGCCTCTAACGTATTGTGGTCAGCTGCAGGTCCAAGGAGTTGACTCTAAGTACCAGTAGATGTGGGACAAGGGAGGGAGGAAGCGCCCCTTGTATGCATCATGCATTCACTCAGGAATCATTCAGGGAGCTGTTCTGTTCCAGAATGGTGAAAGTCCAAGGGCTGTGTACTGAAGGAACTCACTGTTCCCTGGGGGACCCACAGAGTGACAGGCAAGCACAGAATAAAGAGGAGCAATTGAAGATGTTAAATCAAAGTGTGGTGAAATCCTGATATGCTTTAGATGCGGGGCGTCGAATGCAGTGGAGAGGGCAAGAGGGGATTTGGGGAAGCCACTGTGGAGCAACTATAATGGTCCAGGAGAGAAATCATGGTGCCTGGATGGGAGAGGAGGCAGTGGGAACAGAGGGATGTTCAGAAAGGGGAATGGGTAGAACTTTATAAGTAATTAACTATGGGGTGCGCAAGAGAGGACTCTAGAATAATTTCAGGGTTTCTGCCTCAGGCAATGAAGGGATGGTGGTACAATTCATGAAGTGAAAAAGGGCATAGGGAGCAGATGTGGTCCCCAGCCCCCCCCCAGGTCCTTAGATTTATCGTTGTTGTTGTTTTAGTTAACAGTCATGAGCACTACTATAGCCAAGCAGATGCTAAGTGACTTACCTCCTTTATGTGATGGTATTCTCACAATAAAACCCTTGAGGAGACAACTAGTATCCCCGTTCTGCAGATGGCGCTACTGAGGCTCAAGAAAGTTCATTAATTTGCTTACACTTACATAGTGGCAAATGAAGGAGCCAGGATGCCAGCCAAAGGCCACTCCTGTAACAATGGTATTATGTCACCTCCCCAGACGGTAACCCCTTCTCAGGGGTGGGAGGCCCTGTGGGGCTGCCTCCATTCCCTATTTCATGTTCAAGGGTGGAGCTTGCTCTTCCTCCCCATGGCTCTGGAGTCTTGTAGTGGTGCGGGGGCGGGGGATGGGGGGGAGTAGCAGTGATTGGTGGGGGTAGGGATCCAGAGCTGGGGCAACAACTTGGCCCGTGGGCGGTGGTCTCACTTCTGCTCACACACATCAGGGCCAAGAGCTGTGCCCTCCCAGGCCTCTCCTGCCCCTCCATGGCCTGCCCTTCCACTTTGAGCTGCACTCCTAGGCAGGCGCAAGGTACTTGATGGGGTTTGCAGAGGCCAGGTTGGGGAGCTGGCTTCTGTGAAGTAGCAAAACGAGGCAGGCAGGGGGCGCCACAGACCCCTCCAGGGTGGTGGACAGGCTTGCGAGGTTGTACCTGATGAGCTCCCCTGAGCAACCAAGCACCGGAAAATCAATATCGTTTTCCACTTTCTGTGCTGGGCGACTCATTTTCATTATGTCTCACGCTTCCTCTGTGCTGCTGGGGACTGAGACGGTTCTCTGGCCATGGTCCCAGCCCTAATCTCTGTACAGGCTGACAAGCTTAGTGAACACATGCTCTAGGACCCATGGTCCGTTTCACGCTGCCTCAGAACCCGGGGGCCATCCCCAGGCCTGCCGCCCTTAGCTACACCCCTGCCCTTCTTACCCACGCAGACGCATTCCGCCCTCACTCATCACCCACATCAGAGCACCAACACTTAATCATTTTACCCCTTATGGATGAAAGTCTTTCCCAAATGTTTTCAAATCTCCCCTGACGTTAAAAAAAAACCTGTATATTTATCTCTTTTTATTAAAATAATAAATATCCCTTATATACAAAGTTTTGCAACTATAGGCCATTATGAGGAAAAATTATTTCATTCAGGAGTCATTAATGAAGAAGAAAATGCAGACAGGTGTGCACACATATGGGGTCTGGAAGGATTTGCAGGTATGCACCAAGGGGGGTGTGTGTTTATCGCCCTCAATAGCATCTCCTCAGAGAAGAAAGGGACTCCGATCCACGGGGCTCAGAAAGGCCCTGTCTACAGCAGGTGGAGACTTGTGGAATGAAGTAGCTAATGCGCTTCTGCAAAAGGATACGCCCCCTCGCAGCCTGCCTCCAGGTCCTTCCCTTGCTCCAGCTCGACAGAGAAGCAGGAAGAAAACAAAGAGCTCTGAGGAAACTGCGCATCCCGACTCTTACTTTGAAGAGGATTCCCGCGCTCTTAGCCAGTCTATTTTATCTTCTTTCACAAAGAATTCATGAAGTTTGGCTCTCTAGTCCTCGTGCTCCAAAGTTGATTTCCCGGCTGCCGAGGTCACCCACAATGTGGAGCAGTAGGAGGACGCGAGGATGCTCGGGACAGACACCCCGAGGGCGACAGCCCCCGTGCACCTCCAGCTGCCGGGCTCAGAAACCACAGCGCTGGGGCAATCCGAGCAGGAACGGCTAACAGCCAGCCTCGGAGTGCACCAGTGTGTCACACTCCCAGCTGACAGAGACGTGGGCCATCTCAAGATGGAATCCCATCTAGAGCGCTGTCTTTAAGTAGACACTTGAGGCATATGGTATTCGTGTTTATTCTGTTCTCCCACACAGCCCCCGGCCTAGCCGGCCCTCACACTCTGCTCTGCGGGCCCACACTAAACTATTTTTGAAGACGAGAGAGGAACACACTTGATCTGGATGATCTGGAAAGCACAGAGAGGCCCCTGGACCCTCCATCCGTTGTTTAGCTCTTTCCCACCCAACCTCGCCGCCCCCCCCCACCCCGTAGGGTGGATTCCGGTGCACCCGAAGCAGATCAGCCTCTGCAACGATGATTAATTGACCCTAGCAGTTTAAGAATGCTTATTTGCACACAGTTATGAAGTGTCACAATATGTCTCAAATGCAAGCGGCTTCCATTAGGAGCGGAACGGCAGAGCGGGAAGCGCGAGCAATATTTCCTTAAAAGTTCATCGCAGGCAATGGGGTAGCGTGCGAAGCTAAACAAATCCAGGCAATAATGGAAATGTAGCATGAAATTACTTCTGTAAACAACAACCATTCATTATTTGAACATTTTTCATAAGCGAGCAGGCAGGGAGAGGGGCAGGGGCTGTGGGTGGGAAGGGAGGGGGCTGCAGCAGGCAGGGCCCGGACGCCCACTGGAGTTTCCGGGCGGAGCTTTCGCGGGGCTCCCAGTGCCCATCTGTCTTCAGAAAAATGCCGAGGCGAGGCTCCATTCTGCCCAGCGCCTGCCGTCAGGTTCCCTTTCTTCATTAAGCGGGATTGGCGCAGGCAGAGGGAATGTATGATTTAGGGAGGAAAGAGAGGCCCACTACTTAATGTTGATTTGGCGGAGTGTATAACCCCGGAGAGAAATGTAAATAGCAGCCTGCAATAACATGACAGCCCACTAATCATATTTACAAACGATATTAAATCTGTCCGCACGCAGGCCTGCCTGCGGATTGGCCCGGCCGTAATTGTCATTGTAACCAGCGCCGGCTTATGGGAGGATTTAACTGCAGTGATATAAGGTGAGTTGCGGGCTTATTATGACTTTATTATTACCCGGTTTATGTTTATTAAAACAATTTGTCATGCAGAGCAGGAATGGAGGAATGGGAGCATTAAATCGTGCCATACTCAACCTGGAGAGATGACTCCAGGGATGAATGGCAGCCGGCCCCGGAGGCTCTGCTCTGTCGCCTCTGGAGCTGGGACCCATAGGCACCAGGCACCCGGAGCCCTGGCCGGGCCAAGGAAGACCACTCCGCCAAAACCTCAGAGCCAGGCAACACATAGCCAGAGTCTTCTCTGTGGTTGTAACTGCCTTTCAAATAGGAGTCAACTCAAGACAGTCACGGGAAGAATGATGGCCAAGTCATCACTGGGCTTTTGCAGGAGTGACCACAGGGGCCACACCGAGGGCTCCTCTTGCCGACAGGGGCAGAGCCAGGCCTGCCATGGCCTCACAGAGAGAGCCTGCAGAGAGGCTCCGCACAAAAGGTCTTGGAAGAAGTTTAATAAAAGCTGCTTTATTTTCTCTGGGGGTCCTTATTGGTTATTATCAAATTTATTTCATCCCCAATCTTTGTTCTTTGGCAAGACAGAGAAAAGGGAGGGTAGATGGGTCTGAGAGGAACAGGTCCACGCAACTAGTAAATAACACTCCCTTTCCCCAATCCAATTACCCAAGGAAGAGAGGCGTTGGGAGGTGGGAGGAACGAAGTAGCAGCTCCCAGATGTAACTGGGACTGAAGCCTGGTGTGCAGACATAAAAGTCACAGGCACCAGTTCTTGCTGCCAATCCCAGGAAAGACTCCGCATGCTGGGGATAGACCCATGTATACACTAGGCTGGGTCTGGGACTGTCACAAAGGCTTCAGAAATGTGAACCTTGATCAGAGTGACTTGGAGGGGAAAGAGCCAAACAGCGGCAAGGACAGTCCTCATGGACCAGGTGGCTGCATCTTCAGGGTCTCCACTAGCCCCTTATATTAAAATTAGGAAAAGGTTTCCTTTCCTCTAGGCAGGGGTGGGCCATGCAGCGCCTATGGTTTGATAAACAGAGAAAAATCAAGATTTCAACCCTCATTTGCCCTCTTAGCCCTTGTGCAGTGAACAGCCTAAGCAACTGTATATGACGGCCCTACCATCCCTCCCCCACCCACCAGCAGCCTTGTGGCCTGAAATGCCATATTTAAGCAACTTACTGTCTGCCTGATGTCTCCAAAGCCCTTAATGTGCCGGGCAACGAAGCAAGGAGAGTCTCCAGAGGGGGCGATGGACAGTGAGAAAGAACCTTCCCATTATCACTATCGGCCAGGATGCCTACAGGTGTTAGGCCTCATGGTAAGTGAGGGCAGGCAGAATGGACAGACTGCGCAGGCTCCCTTCTGGGCTCCCGAGCAGTGCTGCCGTGGGATGTAGTACAAGGTGCTTCCAGCAAGAGGTGCTCTGGGACAGGGTGCCTCCTTCCAGTCTCGATTCCCCAGGGGCGTGGGATACGTGGCTCGCAGGTGTGCAGCGCCAGGTAGCTGCCTTAATTGCAGAGTGTCTCCGAAAGGGTCACCACATTCCTCTGCTCTCTCCCCCCACCCCGCACCCGTTCCTGTCTGGCCAAAAGAGCCTGTTTGGAGATCCTGAGTCTGGGCATCAGGACACTGGAATGGACCTCCTCGACCAGAATTCAGGCGGCAGTGGGCTTCTGACCTCTGCCTGGGAGTCCGCTCCCTTCTGAGGGGGCCTCTCTCACTGTTGGAAACCTTTCCTGGGACACTCCCCCCACCTTCCACAGAGGACTCCGAACATGAGGCTCATCCCCTGTGTCCCCCGCACCTGCTCTTCTTCCGGCTGTGCAGCAACCCTGCGGTGGGACTTCTGGGCCCCTCCCTGGCTGAGGCCCGCCCCCCCGGTGCTCTGGGGTCCTCCAGAGTCCCTGTTGGAATGTGGGTCCCAGTGGACTGGGCCCCCTGCTTGTCCTCTCCTGTGGGCGCAGCCCAGAGGGGGGCAGAGTCGGGCCTCCCCACAAGGCCTGGCTCTGGGGTGGCTGCGGGGGATGCCTGCTGATTGTGGGTCCAGCTCCTCGGCCTGGGGACGCCTGTGGGCCTTGAGTTCCTTTGTCTCACTTAAGAAAGGAGTCACCAAGCAGTGGCTCAGAGGAGGAACAATAAGCCTTTATTGCTGCTGCCCTTCTCCATAAATGCTCAACCTGCTGGCCGGTGGGAGAGGCCGAGCTGGCAAATTAAAAGTCTCTAAACTTTCTTTATGTCTCCTTGGACACTTCGGCGACTTTAACACTGAATAGGCTGGCCTGGCCCAGAGACAAAGAGGCCGGCTGGGGTTAAAGAGGATCTGCCCGTGTGGTCTCTTCCAGGCCAATGGATGATGGTGAGGTGGGATGGGGCGGGGGTGGGGGTGTCTGAGGGCCTCAGAGGCCCCAGAAGGCCTCTTGGGGCAGGACCCTGCTTCCTGACAGTCTCCACTGCTGTGGACACTGAATCCCCACCAGCTGTCTCTGAGGTCCACCCTCAAGGAAAGTACAGCCTGGGCCCCAGAGAGCCTTAGCTTCCCACCTACCCTCTCCATCCTCACTGTGTCCCGAGGCTGGTATGCCCCCAGAAGGGGTTGGTGGGTCAGGTCTGGTTCTGCAACAGGTGAGGCCCCCCACAGCACAGCTCTCACTGAAGACTTGGGCTCAGAGCCTCTGAGCTCTGACAGAGAGGCAGCAGGCCCAAGTAAGGAGTGAAACGAGGATAGTCCCTGTTAATACCTGGAGTCCCCACATTATTAACTTTCTTTACTTTCCAAATTGCCTGTGTTTCCTCCTATACACCACCAAGGTGCCGGGTCATGCTACTTTCCAGCAATAGCTCGGTCACAGGCACAATGGGGGAGCCCCACTGGGCCGACCAATCCATTCTCCTGCAAGGGAGTGCCAAGATTTGCAGAATAAAGATTACCTCTGTGGGAATGTACTGACTTGGAGGAGGCACAAAGAACCTTCTAGAATACTGGAAATCTAGACCTCAGGCTGGGTAATGCTACATGGGTGTACACATGAGTGTACACTTGAGTCCCATGTTTTGCTATATGTAAATTTAAAATTATAGTGATAACAAACAGACATAGGCTCACCCTTTAAGGGCCTCAGATTTTGGGGGGGGGTGTTTGAAATTTTTTTTCAAGTATTGTGACTCACAACATAATGGCCTAGGTTTGGATCCCAGCTCTACCACTCCACCCGCTCCCCAGCGGGACGACCAGTGGGACACCTCACACTAGGTCTGCGTCTCAGTCTCTTCCTCTGTAAACAGGGAGACTATCACCTGCCTCTTTCCCACTGGTCCTCAAGCTTCACAAGAATAGGGGCCATAGAGAATGTTCCCCATTCTGTGTCCTCCCTGGGCTCTACTCAAGGTCTGGGTTAAGAAACTGCCAATACGGGGGTGCCTGGGCGGCTCAGCTGGTTGAGTGTCCAACTTCAGCTCAGGTCATGATCTTACAGTTCATGAGTTCGAGCCCCACATTGGGCTGGCTGCTGTTAGCACAGAGCCTGCTTTGGATCCTCTGCCCCCCTCTCTCTCTGCACCTCTCGTGCTCACTCTCTCTCTCGAAAATGAATAAAGAAGGAAGGAAGGAAGAAAGGAAGAAAGAAAGAAGGAAAGAAAGAATGAAAGAAAGAAAGAAAGAAGAAGGAAAGAAAGAAAGAAAGAAAGAAAGAAAGAAAGAAAGAAAGAAAGAAAGAAAGAAAGAAAGAAAGAAAGAAAGAGGGAAAGAAAGAAAGAGGGGAGGTTTGACGAGCTCTGCTGATAGAAGGCCCAGCGATGAGGTCCTGCCTGGCTCTGGCTCTCCGGGAGAGAAGGAGGCCCGGAGTATTGGCCAGGGGTGGTGGGTAGGTGGCCCAGACCCTGCCTCCTGGATTCCACCATCTCTCTTGGGCCCCAATCAGACTGGATGTTCCAAGTTGTTTTTGGAGGAAGGGTCCCGTCTCTCCATCACTTTATCTGATCATCCGCTAGGCTAGTTCTTGGCAATTTCTTGCTCTGTTTCTTTAATCCCTGATTCTCCTCAAGCGCAGAGCAAATAGGAAAAAGCTGAAGGCCCGTTGGTGGGGGAAGTGGGGGAGGGGTGAAAAGTGATGAAAGAAGCGGCTCCAGCCCTAGGCATCCGGCCTCCATCCAGGGTGGGGGTAGCAAGGACCCCTGAGGGTCCCGAACCAGAGCTGTGAGACCCAGGGCTGAGGCTGCCTCTTCCTTGACCTCCTCCAGGACTGGCAAGGTCAGTGTGAGCGGCCTGGGGGCTGAGACCCCTGGGCTGCAGTCATTTTATAGGCCAAGACCAGCGGCCTGGGATGCACAGCACCAGAGGCAAAAGCCCAGCAAACTCCAAGCCCCAGAGCTGGGACTCAGGTAATACTCGGGTCAGGGCTCGGACACAGTCTCGGCCAGCGTTGAGGGTCCCCGGGCCCCAGAATGGAGGCTTCCCTGCTGGAGGCTGCTGGGGTGGGGGGTTCCAGTGAACCAGAGGCCTGGGCTCCCCTCCGTGGCTTGCCCCGCCACCCCCCTAGGGCCTCAGAAGCCCTCCTGCTTCCTGGGAGGGAGGGGCTTAGGCACAGGGCAAGCTCTGGAGAACAGAGTCCATGTGGCGTCTGCAACTTCTTAGAGAAAAACCTATTGAGAAGCTCAAATCATGGCAGTAATTAGGCCACTTATTTTGCAGAAGTCCAAATTAAATGGAAAATTCGGCACTAATGAAAATGTTTCATTTTCCCCTTTTATTAAATCTAGCCCTGTGCCTTCCAAGAGTTTGGGAATAGCCAGCCCCTGATGGCTTCCTCACAGCCAGTTCATATCTCCGATTGTAGAGTTGCTGAGACAGAACGCACTCCCAGGGCCTCCAGTTACTGGCTCAATTGAAAAATGTCCTTCATAAGGTAGCCGCATTAACCCACCCCTGGCCACCCATTCCTCCAGCCCCCCCCAACCCCCACCACCACCGGCCTTCTGCTTGCCACCGTCTGGGCGGCTGCGAGGGCTCCTAGGGACCCAGGCCTGTGGGGGAGGGGCTGGTGTGCTCCCTTAAAGCTGGGCTTCAGGTCTAATTCCCTCTGGAGCCCAGGAAAATCTGAGCTCTGCATCTTCTCCCAGGACCTCAGCACCAGGAGCCCGGTGGCCCTACCACTCCAGGCTGCCTGCCTCCTGACAACCGTTCTGGAAAGGGCTGAGGGGCCCAAGCTTGACTGGACCTGCGCTTCCATCCCCCACTTACCAAACAGGGGCCTCAGGCAATTCCATTTGCCTCTCTGGGCTTCAGTGTCCTCATCTGTAAATTGGGGGCATTGCTAATATCTGCCTTGTAGAGCGTTGTAAGGGTGAATGGAGACTACCTGATGGGGGGGTGGGAGACAGAGCGCAGCTCTCTGCGGCCTGGTCCCTCCCTGACTCACTCTCTCTGGCTAAGGTTAGGACACGGGTTCCATTACTCCCTCCCCAGGATTTCCTCTGGAAGATTTGGTGAGGTGACAAGGGACACCTCCACACCCGGCTAGGTAGCAGGCGTGGAGCAGCCCACTCTGGTCCTGGCCGGCAGGATGCCTGGGCTTGGGAGCCTGGCCGTCAGGGATAGGGAGGTTCAAGGGTGAGTGAAGTGGGCGGGACAGTCATCTCACCCAGACAGACAGAACGATAGGAACAGACACACACTGGCTCAGCCCCAGCCCTCCTCACTGGGACTGTCAAGTACTTGGCAATGGGTCACATGGAGACCTACAGCTTGAAGCCCAGGCCACACTTCAATCTACATTTCAGGGCAACCCCCAATGAGTCTACCCATAAAGGTTTGTCAGAAGCCTAGAGGGCACCCAGCACCAGGTCAGAAGAAACTGAGGACAGGGGCCGAGCAACAACCGTCATAAAATAAGGGGCCCCTCCCTTTCAGGCTCTCCACCTTAGTGACGAGCACCCCAACACACACCTGATACCCAGATGAGACTGTGGCTGTCCTCTTGACTCCTCTTACTTCTTTATCTTCTCATCCTTTCCGACCCCGGTCTACAGTCTCTGCTCGTTTATCAGCTTCCTACCTGACCGCTCCTTGCCCCCCGCCCCACGTGCCTTCGGTTCCCTCTACGTTTCATGGCCTTCGCTGGAATTGTTGTAACAGTCCTTCCCCAGTCCCTCCTTCCTACAGGTCCCAGAGGGATCCTTCTAAAATGACCATTTGAACTCCCCACCCTCTGCTTCAATCCCTTCAACCACTGTAAAGCTCCCATTAGGTTCGGGATAAAATAAAACTTGGTAGTTAACGTATTCTGCACCTCCCTCACCTCCCCAGCCTCTTTCTGGCCATGTCCCCCTTTATCATACCCTCCGCTCCTACCAAAGAGCTGGAAGTTTCTCAAATGCAAAGCAGTCTTCATACTTGGGGTAGATTCCAGTTGTTTTTGCTCTGTTAGGATTTCTTCTCACTCTGAGAAGAGTCCTCTCATGTGAGGAACCAGTTCTATGTGGTTTGAGTGAAGATGGCTGGAGATCTAGGTCTGTGATCTAGGATAATAACGTGCCACGCCACCCTTTTAGACTCAGTGGTTGATGCAGGCATGTCAACATCACCTCAGCAGGACCTATGAAGGGTCTTCTCTGGGAATCTTGGCTGGAACTTAAGAAAGAGACCACCTCCTAATGCCATTGCTAAGCTGAAAGGGAGTGAGTCTGGGGCTCTTGAGAACCATCTGATTCACTAAGAGATAAAGTCTATCTAAGAGATGTGGAGATTAAGCTCCTTGATCCAGCCATGCCTGAACTCACTCATCTGGTTTTCAATTACGTAAATTTAAATTTTGTGTGTGTGCCTAGCTTGAATCTTAACTAAGACAGTGGCTGAATTGCTTTACGCCTTTGTTTAAACTGTCCGCGATTCTCACCTCCCTCGTCATAGTGGAAAGTAAAAACGACTAATTTCAAGACTCATCTCCAATGTCAACTTCTCTAAGAAGTCTCTCTTCTCCCCAGTCTGATTGTGATGGTCCCCCTTCTTTATGCTCCCATAGCTCTCTTCATCCTATGGCGTAATTACGCATCGCACAGCCAACCCTGTGAGCATTTAGATGACAGGATCCATGTGTAATTAATGCACCTCTATATTCCCTTTGCCCAGCACGTGATTAGATACCAGGCAAGACACGCAGACCCCAGGCAGAATATAGATTTCATTAATATAAAAATCAAGAACAGGCCAAGAATTGATACTATTTAGGGATGTAAATATAAGTAACAAAACTGTAAGAAAAAACAATTTTTAGGAAAATTTATTTTCCTAAAAGTCAGGATGGTGGTTACCTCTGGGGAGCAGAAAGAGAATGCAAATGGAGGGGGCACACAGATTTCTGAGATTCTGGAAATACACTGTTTTTAAATCTGAGTGATGGTACGCAGATGTTTATTGTATTTCTTAACATTCTGGGTATCACCTGTATAGTTTTTTATACACACAGTATAGTTCACAACAACAACAAAAACAAGAATTCTTAAGAGATATTTTTGGACCTAAGTTTTTTTATTGTTTTCTAATTTTATTGAACTGGAGTCATAGGACATGTGTCATTAATTATATCAGATTTTTAGTATCTGTTAAGACATCCTTTGTGGCCTATTACATAGTCGATGTTGTTAATGTTCCATGTGTACTTAAAAATAAAGTGTACTCTATTGGAGACGGATTTTATATATGAACATTAAATAAGTGTTAATCTGTAGTTTGACCATAGGGATTCAACTGTATATGTTCTTACTAATCTTTAGTCCTGTTAGTTTCTGACAGAGCAGATTAGAATCTCCCATTACGATTTCAGTTTCTCTCCCATATTGCTACATAACTTTGCTTAATGTACTCTGTTAATTTTTTCCTCATAAGTCTGTCATTTTAAGAGTTATGTCATTAAAAACAATCTGGTTCAGCATCACTATAGGTTCGTATTGATTGTTTTTCTTGTCAGTGAATATTCACGTTTTTAAAATCTCAAAAAATTTTCTGCCTTAAAATCTTTCACTTGCTGTTATGTTATAATTATATTACTTTTATAATATAGAATGATAATATAACATTATAATATTATCATACCTCCTTTATTTCAGTGTTTAGATGTTCTTTTACTATTAAGCTTTCTGCATAGTTATGTTTTAGTTATTATATCTCTTTTAAACAACTTAGAACTGGATTTTAAAATCTCAGAATAGGTCAAAATAAGTGGGTTTAATCATTTAAGTGAATTGTGATTACTGATAAACTTGGACTTTTTTGGGCCTTCTTGTAAAAATTTTGCCATGTTCTTTTCCTTTCCTTCCTGCTTTCAGCTGGATTTATTGAGTTCTTTTTATTACCTTTTCCCCCCCTTCTCTCTAGTGGGTTGGATGTTATGCTTTTTTTTTTTTTTTTTTTTTGAGTTTAGATGTAATTTGGGGCACCTCGGTGGTTAAGTGTCCAACTTCGGCTCAGGTCATGATCTCACAGTTCATGAGTTCGAGCCCTGCATCAGGCTCTGCTGACAGCTCAGAGCCTGGAGCCTGCTTCGGATTCTGTGTCTCCCCTTCTCTCTGTCCCTCCCCACTCACACTTTGCCTCTCCCTCTCTCTCAAAAATAAACATTTAAAATTTTTTAAAAAGATAAATAAAAGTCTAAATTTAATTAATATCTTTATTTGCCTCCTACAATACCAAGACCTTTAAATATTTTAACTCTGATTCCTGCTCCCATCTTTTTGTTATAGAGTACTTTAATTCTACCCTGTTTTTAATTTCTCCCAAAGGCTAGCCTTTATTTTTTTGTGGGCAGGGCTTACTTAGCTTAACCGAACATATTTTCTCCTGTATTTGCTCATCAATTCTACCTTTTGGTCTTGATTTCCTTCTAAGGTGCAATCTTCACTCGTTAGTTCAGAGAAGATTGTTGAGTCATAAACTCTCTCCAGCTTTTCCTGATGTGGTTTATTTTGTCTTTATTCAGAGCGAATTATACATTGCCAGCTATTTGTCTTTTAGTACTTTGAAGATGTTCTTCCGTTGTCTTGTGGAATCAATCTGGCAGCTGGGAAATCTGCTGTGAACCCAACCATTGTTCTTTTTCAGAGATTCTGCTGTCTCGAGTTCTCTACTTGTTTTCCTCTTATTTCCTGTTTTAAAGTTTCCTGATAGGTTGGGATGAGCACTGGGTGTTGTATGGAAACCAATTAAAATTTAAAAAATTAAAAAATAATAATAATAAAAATAAAGTTTCCCGATAACACATCCAGGTGTGGAGATGTTTTATTTGTCCTTCTCGGGACTTAAGGGGTTTAATCAGCTCGAGGACTCACCTGTTTCGTCAGCTATGGAAAATTCTTAAACATTTTCCCTTCTAGCATGCCCTCCACCAATCTTTCTGCTCTCTTCTTTTGGAACTATTGGGAATCTTCAAATGATCTCATATGTCCTGACTCTCCCTCATGGTGCCTCACTTCCTCACGTAGTTGGTAACTTTTCTGAGCTTACCTTGAGCAGGGGTTTTGTTTCTATGGAATCTCTTGTGGCATAGTTTTCAAAATAATCGTTCCAAGCCATTTTATGGTTCCTGTTGCTGGCACCCGACCCATTTTATACTCTTAGTTTGTGGATCCTATGTCCTACAGGCACTATGCACTGGGACTTCACACCTGCTTCTGTTTCATTCCCAAGTCTTTACCTTCTCCTGGGCTCTTTCCCTCTTTCATCCACTGCCCTAGGTGCCCAATATGGTTTCTTATTGTTTCCTCAGCTTGCGAGTTCAGTTTTTCTACTTCCATTTTCATATAGATGGCAGCGTTTCAGTGCTCCCGGCCATTTACAAGGGACTTAGTTCCAGCTCTCTGCTTTTCACGGGCAGGAGGCTAAATCGCCTGTCCCTGCTTGGGTGTTAAAACCCTACGACCACCACCGTGGGACTTTACAGCATCACTGTCTGCTTGCCATCCTTGCAATAAATACATTCTTTCTCATCCTGAAGATCTATCTTTCTTCCTTTCCTTTCTCTTTCTCTTTCTCTCTCTCCTCCTTCCTTCCTTCCTTCCTTCCTTCCTTCCTTCCTTCCTTCCTTCCTTCCTTCCTTCCTTCCTCTCTCCTGTGACGTTGTATTAAGCATCCCTATCCATTTAGTAATTTTTGTTTAGAAGCTGAGTTTAACCTCAAATATACATACTCTGGGTATCACTACTAATTTTTATAGTTAACACTTAATTGAATTTACCAACATGCTTTTATCATTTCCTGTGGTCATCCATAGTTTCCTGCATCCTATTTCATCGTGTCCACTTTTCTTCTCACTAAGGGGAAATCTTTATTCCAGGGATGGGCTCTAGGGAATATTAGCTTAGTCTTGCATGTCTGTAAGAACTTTTGTTTTGCCTGCACTTTTGGATAATAGAGTAGTGGGGCACACATTTCTAGATTTATTGTCATTTTTTTTCTTAGCACCTTGAAGATATTATTTCATTTTGCTGAAGAGAATCCTGTTTTGGATCTAGTTTGATTTTGGACATAATCTGTTTCCACTTTCTAGTAACTTTTAAATGATATCTTTACCCTCAATGTTCTGAAGTTGCACTATGATGTGCCTGGATGTGGATCTATTTTTATTTTTCCAATTCAGTATAATAGGAGGATTTTTAAATCTGAAAACTCCCATCCTTCTTCAATTTTGGAAAATTTTTGACAATTATCTTTAGATATTGCTTCTCTACTATTACTTTCATTTCCTTCTTAGGTAACTTAAAAAATTTTTTTTAATGTTTACTTATTTTGAGAGAGAGAGAGAGCACAAGCAGGGGAGAGGCAGACACACACACACACACACACACACACACACACACACAGAATCTGAAGCAGGCTCCATGCTCTAAGCTGTAGGCACAGAGCCCAATGCAGGGCTCAAACCCACGAACCATGAGATCATGACTTGAGCCGAAATCAGATATTCAATCGACTGAGCCACCCAGGCACTCCTCTTTTTGGGTAACTTTTTTTAGACCCATGTTGGAGCTCTTCAGTCTAACTTCCATGTTTCTCCATTGCTTTTTTTATATATATTCTAACCACCACTTTGTGGTGCATTTTGGTTGAATTTCTCCAGTTCGAACTTTCAACTCAATTCTCTGGTTCTCTCTTTAACAACGCCCAGTCTAGGGTTTATTCCATCTATTGAACATTTAATTTCATTGACTCCAACTTTCCTTAACCAGATTTCTAATTGGTTCATTTTCGTATCTACCTGTTCTTTATGCCTGTTTTTTATCTTATAATTCTTTTGTTTTCTTTTAATAAGACTGTATCTCTTTGAACTTCTAAATATATTTATTTTTGAGTCTTGGACAGATTCTTCTGTCAAGTGAATTCTTTTTTTTTTTTTAATTTTTTTAATGTTTGTTTATTTTTGTGAGAGAGAGAGAGAGTACGAGCAGAGGAGAGTCAGAGAGAGGGAGACACAGAATCTGAAGCTGCCTCCAGGCTCCGAGCTGTCAGCACAGAGCCCGACGTGGGGCTCGAACTCACAAACTGCGAGATCATGACTGAGCCGAAGTCAGACGCTTAACCGACTGAGCCACCCAGGCATCCCAAGTGAATTCTATCTAGAGTGAATTTCAATTCAGATTGCTGATCTTTTTTTCTGGCAAGAAGTCTCTTCATATGCCCTGGAATATTGATTCATAGGCTCATTTTAAGTGGGGATTCCTTTTCTCCCTTTCTTTCCCTCTCCCCTCCTCCTCCTTTTCTCCCCCCCTCTCTCTCCCCTGTCCATTTTTTCCCCATTCTTGTCCTAAACCAGCTCTTATATTAGCACTTTGTGGTTCCTTTCCCCTGGGCATAGTGACATGTTCCAAGCATAGTCACAGAGTTGGCCAGCTGACCGACCTTCATTCTTGACCACAAAGCTGCATCCTACCCCTCCTGTCCTCTGGGATCGCTTTCAACCCCTTAATCTACAAGGGTTGAACTGTTGACTGTGTCTCTTGATGCCAGGAATCCAAGCAAAATTATGGTTTTGGTCCCACTTGCCATTTGAGATTTTTCTTCCATTTCTGGTTTGTGGAGATCTTAATTTTATTTTTGAAACTGCTGATGAACTTTTGGGTTTCTTTTTATAAAATTTATAGTCGTTGATCCTCGTCTAGGCCAAATTAGGCGATCAAAGTGTGAACGAAGTTCATTCTGAAGTTGACCATCCCTCCATCTCAATTCAGAAAATCAGGACAAACAGAGTGATGGGCCTAGATTGTGTCACTGGGTCCAGGTTGTACAGCACAGTGACAGGTTCCGTTTGTATTACATGCTTATCTTATAGAGGAGGTCGTACCAGATACCTGGACTGAGACGCTCATCATGCACATGGGACAGAAACAGGAGTTCTCTAAGGAAAAAACAAATTCTCCAAAGGTGGGAGATGAGATCATGTTCTGAGAAAAACATAATCATGGCTGCTACAGTCCACACTGGGAGCCCTTCTCATGGTATGGAGCACCTGGAAAGCTTAGACTTACACTTACACTTCCATTTCAACACTTTGAGTGCCCAGTGGAGGGCTGAGTACAAGGCAGTGCCTCAACTGAACGGACAGAAGGACATGTTAGTACAGCATAGAGGAGAGCCCACCCAGGAAAGCCCCCTTCCCTCAAGCTCTTCTCCAAGGACAGCAGAGGCTGAGAAGCAGGGCGGCAGGCTTGGTCAGTGTAGGTGGTTCCTCCAGTTATGACATTGGCTTTACTTTTCCTCAAGGCCCAGAAGTATGTAATTGAACACAGAGGTCCATGGCTCCAAATTGAAGACAAAAGGAGCCTGCTACTAAGCTGGCACTTAGATGCCATCTTGCCATCATGGGGGGAACAATCAGTTTAAGCTCTCATCTGAGTGACCAGCCCAGAGTCGTGGGATGTTGGGTAGGTGGTCATCCCAGCAGGGGTCTGTTGGGAGGATTAGTGGGCCATGGGCCTTGGCTAGCCAAGGCACGGACCCCCGCCCCCCACAGCAGAGCTCCTGGCTGGGGGCGCGTGGTGGTGGCGGGGCAAGGTTAGGTGGTGGGTGGGTTCCTAGGCAGGGCCATGGGCTCAGGTTCTACCCTGCACCCCCAGCCCCCATTTCGAGGCCTGCTCAGCATTGCCACTGCCGCAGCCACAGTTAATGGCATCTTTCATTTCATTTAGAGCTTGATTTGTTTACAAACTAATAAATATGATTTATAAAATGTGCCCGTGGTTTGCTAATTACTGCACATATGGCGTTTTCATTTTGTAAAACTGGCATTTGCATTCTTTGTAGATTATGACTTTGTGTCCCCAGTGCTAATTAGTCTGATTAGGCAGATAACTTCCCCGTTACTAGGCTGAGAGGCCGAAGGCTGCGGCACTGGGGGCGACGGGGCTGGGGCTACGGCCAGCTTTGCAGGGAGGAAACAGGGAGGTCCCAAGACTTTGCCGAGGACCCTGGAATGTCAAGCAGCCCGTGTTGTGTCCTTCTCCAAATCCAATTAAGCACAGTGCGTTAGCACAAATTTCCTAATCAGGCCTAATCTTCCCACCGAATGTACAATTTCTGAATTGTCACAGAGCTGGCCAGCCTGCAGAGAATGGAGAGGCTGGTAGGGCCCTTAGCAGGACAGCGAAGGGATGGCTGCCACACTCTTCCCCGTGGCCACAGAGAAGGACAGGGAGTGCTGGGCTTACTGACATCCAAGTCCTTGGGTGGCCGAAGGAGATCCTAAGCCAACCAACTTATGAACCTCAGGTGGGTCCTCCCAGTGATTCAGTCCATGGGATACATCCTCAGACTCCAGGAAGACCTCCAAGAAAAGCTTCTGGGACCACCTAGAGGAGCAGGTGGAAGGCTGACCAGCAGGCTCCAGCGCCTTGAGAGAAGGTCCCAGCTAAGGGAATGGGCCCCGGTCACAAGCAAAGACAGCTGTATCTGAGGATAAGGTCCCCGAATTTCTTATAAGATAAAAAGGAGGGGAATAAAGAGGCCACTACAAATAATGGAGATTGGATCTCTCGCCAACCTTGGGGAGCTTGGCTGGCACCAGATTTAATCGGTTAGGAAACTAAAAAGATGGGCCATTGCTTGCATCCTGAGTGTTGTAGAGGGATTTGTACCATCCCCCAAGGGAGATGACGTCCCTAAGGCATTTAGCAGAAGGTGCGGCACACGTCTTTGGAGTGCTTGTGCCAGAGCTAGTCGTACTGTAAACAGTGCTTAGAGAAGGGGCCCCCACTGGTGAATGTGTAGTGGGCAAGTTCCAACGCATGTGCAGTGGAATCAGGGTCTGCGGGCTGCAGGCGAGGCCAGACAGAGGCTTATGGAGACTCTCTGGGCACTCCACAGAGGCAGTCCCTGACCCCAGCTCCCAGCCTCTCTCCCGTTGCCCTCCCACTAACATTTGGAAAGCGCATGGTCACCCATGGTCCAACCTCCTTCCTCCCCTGAAACCCATGGCTGGCTCTTCCATCTGTCGTGGCTCAGGAGTCCTTCTTCCCCAGCTGAGTAAAGTGACATCACTGTGCTACCGCAGCTCCCTGCGCTTTTCCTGTGACAACACTTAACGCTGGTTTGACATGACTTCTCCTGTCTTCTCCAGACCCATGAGCAACTGGAGGACAGAACTGGAGCAGCCTTACTCGCTGCTATAGCCACGGTGTAGCCGAACTGGGTGGACGGAAGGATGGATTCACGCATGTGTGGATTTCTACGGGTTCTGGAAACCATTTCCTCCTGTATAGGCCTTCTTCCTTGCTTGATCCTGGGGCCTGAAGGGGCCAGCACAGGGGAGGGCTGAGGTGGGGTAAAGGCAGCAGAATCAACTTGGCCTATTTTTTTTGTCTCTTTGGGCAGGATAGGGCAGGAAGCCCAACAGACCCAGCAAGGGAAGAGCTGGGGTCCTAGGATCACCTTCCTCATGGGCCTTCCTCATGGATTCAAGAACCTGGTAAGGGCCTCAGACTTATGCCTGGAAGTCTGAGAAGTTCTAAGGGGAGAGTCCTGACCTTGGAAGATCTGGTCCCTGTTGACCTTCGAAGGGTCACTTTCCTCCTTCCTGTCTGAGCCTCCATTTTCTCCTTTCAGCAATAGGGATCAAATAGTCATCTCCTTCCTTCCTGAACAAGGTGATGATTCAAAGAAGTAACTGTAGAGAGGGAGGGACTGTCGTGTGCATGCATGTGTGTGTGTGTGTGTGCACGTGAACATGCGTATGTGCATGTGGGGGAGGAAAGCGAGTGCAGATGAGCCCAGGCAAGGCCAGTGTGGTAGCTTTCAGGAGAGTGGCGCTTTGCTCAGTGGCCGGGTCAGGACTCCAGACTCCGAGGGGTGGGCCCAAGCCCCCTCCTCATCTCCCAGTTTGACGTGAGGGAGGTACCTTAAGAGGATTGCTTTGTCCCATCCATTTGAATTTCATAACCAGCACCCTGGCGTAGGGATATGATTCTTTCTCTTTCTTCAAAAATCTTAATGCATTCTGCCTTAAAATTTTTTTGAAGTAATAAAGGGATTTTCACAGGCAACAAATGAGTCTCTGGACAGACTTAATCTGAGGCCAAAAGCCAGAGACGGGGATTTACCTCCCATAATGGCTCCTTTCAAGTGAGACAAAGCGGAAGCCTGACTTCCACTCCTGAAGGGGATCTGCAGAGAGACAGGAAGGAGCGCCCCAGAAACCCCTGCTCTGGGCCTAGAAGCCTTGCTTATGAGCAAACCCAGGCCAGCAGCTCCACAAACCCCGCTTCAACCAACTTCTGGGTGCCATCTTAGTCATAGACTGACTGCCTCAGCCCACCTCAGGTGTCTGTACCTTGTGCCCAAATCTGTTCTCCTAAGCCAACCAACTTATGAACCTCAGGTGGTAATCCTGGCTGCATGGCCACAGCCAAAGCCGGACCCTGGGACTAAAAGGCATGCGGTGGGTGTTGAGGGCAGAGGGCCAGAGACCATAAACACAGTTGAGACCTTCTCTCCAGGCTCCAGACCTGCACATCTAACCACCTGGACCCCTCTGCTTAGATGTCCCGTAGTGCCTCCACTGCATCCCCAACAGACCTGCCCCACCCCCTGTGCTCCCCGTCACCAAGATGGCATCACCTTCTTCCGACCAGGGCACAGAGCCGGCTGGCATTCTGGAAGAGAGTGGGATAGGGGGTGCTCATTCCCCAAAGACTCTTCAGCCTCAGAGAGGGGCCAATGGGTGCACTTAACCTGACCAGAAGTCAACCTCCAACCCCGAGATGGGGGCCAGGCTGATGGGAACCTTTCCCACAGGAAGTTCCAGGGAACGGGATGGTGAAGGGTCCACAGACAACCCCCAGGTGACCTGACGTTTCTCCGTCCTTCCCATTCTCTTCAGGGCCTTCCCAGGGGGACTGAAACCGAGTCTTTCCTGATCTGGGTGCACACGACATTGTGCACTCACTTCAGCCTCTGCTCTTCAGGCGGGGTAAGAATGCACACTTTTGTACAAGCATCTAATACTGTACTCAGCACACGGACACAGGTGCCCACACACACCCCGAACCATGCAGCCGAGCAATTGCCTCTCCATGTGCACACACGAAGGTAAACCCTCATGTACTGGGTTTGGAAGTCCTACTTTGCAGCCCAGGCATAAAAGGGCATGATGCCAGCCAGTCAGTGAATGCCCCTCCCAAATTTCTAGGTCAAACCTTGAGCCGGAAGGAAAAAGAGAAAAGGAAACGATGATGCCTCTCTCATGACCTGGGGCCACGGAGGCCTATGCTGACTGCCTACAAGTGGGTAATGGGCACGTGGTCCTCTGGGGTTAGTTCAGAGCTCCTGCCCTGGGAGGTAGAAGGACCCCCTGCCCTGAGGTGCCCTGAGGGCATCTTCAGTGTCTCAGGCCACCTCTCTGCCTTTGGGACAGCTATTATATTGTGGAAAAAGGACTCACTCGGTTGTGAGTCCTGGGTGTTGTTTCTAAGACCCCTCTTATAGGCCGTGTGATCTTGAGCAAGTCACTTAACTGCTCTGGCCATCCGCCATCTATAAGATAAGGATAACGGTACCTACCTGTCTATTGCTGGCAATGATAGGAATCAGTGACTGAAAGTTCTTCAAAGCCACAAAGCCTTGTATATATTTGAGGTGTTATTAATACATTCTGCCTCCCAAGCTGGCCTTCCCCGAGGGGATGATGCAATGTTTGTGAACATGGAGCACATTCCTAAACTGCGCCCTCCCCCTCTCGAGTATTTCTGCCTTAGATTGTCAAAAATGGTAATCTTCTCTCAGGCCTGAAATTATGAGCCTGCTTTATTGGTCAAAGGCCATAATAATTTGAGCTCTTATTTTATAAACTCATTTCTGCACAGTGATATCCTGATAGGAGCAGGAATAATAAATCACAAACATGTCCCCCAAGATTGCATTGTAAATGTCAAACTAGACAGGAAATTGTAATTAAAGAAAGGAAATTGCTACAAAGAAGCACTTGATTTTAAAATGAGCCAAGCATAGAATTTTCTAAGCATTTAATTATAGTCCAATTTCAACTGACTTGGCTTTTGCAGTCATATTTCTTATTATAACTCTTCTACATAATAACCCAATCTCCTTGCTCACATAGGTCCGGCCCGTCAGAGGGTAAGGACACCGCGTGAGTGCAGGGAGTAGGAACTTTATAGGGATGGTAATCACGGCGGAGGCTGGCGTGATGGACACAGGTGTCAGATTTTAAATCAACCACAGTTGAATTTCCAGCCAACAGGGGAGCAACCTAACACCTGTGAGGAAGCCGATTTGGCCTGACTTCAGCTCAGTGAGAAATCCATTCCAGGCCCTTGCTTCTGTCAGGAGAAGAGAGGCCCAGGCTTCCACGTTCTGTTCCTCACCCCCACCCCACATGCATGAGAACAGTCCCCCCACAAGCCACCCACCTACGGGGCATGCTTTACCCAGGCCACACCTCCGACTGGGCACAGTGCTACGTGCACATCTTGCTTCTGGGCCCTGGGGGCTTGGTATGCTTATTCAACCAGATGTTCAGCATCCAGGGGCTTTAGGGGTGGGAGAGCAGAGTGGTTGAGCATGTAGGACGGGCTTCCAGCCAAGCCTGGGTTCAAATCCCAATTCCACCACTTACCATGAGCTGGACTAAGTCACGTAACCTCTCCAGCCTCACTTTGCTGGAATGGGCGTGAGCATAGTCTCCATCTTGTCTGGTACGTGGTTCCCAGTCATATATGGGAGTGACTACAGTGGTCCTTACGGCCCTGAGTCCCCTGGGCTGTGCCGGAGGGGAAGGTGGACACATTGACGGGCCGTCTGGGTTAATGTGGGCAGCCCAACTAGCCGGGGCTGAGCCACTGCAGTTAGTGGCGGCTGTGGGTAGCGGGAGTGGTGAGCAATGACCAGGGGCACTTTGTTGTCACCCTACACGGTAGGGAGGAGTGAGCACACCACAAGAGGAAGTCTTTGCCTCTCCTGAGGAGAGGGAAGCAGGGAGGGCAGAGAAGTAAGCAGGTCCAGGCTATATAGGTCCTTGGAGGGAACTCTAAGGACGAACATGATCAAGGTCTTTCTGACTACATCTTTGAGAACAGACTGAAAGGAGTCACGGGCAGAAGGAGACACTGTCTGGCTTCAATCTTGGCTTTGCCACCTACTAGTTGTGTAACTTCAGGCAAATGACTTCACCTCTCTGGACCTCAGTTTCTCAAATGTAACCCGGGGATCGATAATAGTGTCAACCTCAAAGCATTGTTACAAGGCCCAAAATAGCTCGTCACAAGTGCTTCATGACTGTGAGCCACCACAGCTTCGAAGAGGGGACAGGTCGGATCTCCATGTCATGAGGCTCACTGGGGCTGGCCTGAGGAGGTGGGCTGTGGGGACAGACCCAGAGGCAGGGAGAGTGGCTTTTGCAGCAGTGCGGGGGAGACATGATGAGGGCCTGAACTGAGGGGTCTGGGCAAGGCGTAGGGGACAGATGGAACTGGGAGAGTTTGAGAGAAATGAATGAGCGAAACTTGGTGATGGTCAGAGGGGGGAAGTTGAGGGAAAGTCAGGTCCTCCTCATCGCGGCTGGGGTTCCTGCAGCAGCCTTCCAATCACCCCCGCTCCTGAAGTCCCATCGCGCACTCCCCTTTGACCCCAGCGGATATTCTCAGGCAGGCCCCTCCCTCCCCTGCCTGAGCTCCCTGTCTCCCTGTCCGTCTATCCTGACAGGATCCAGTCCAGACCTCCTGGGCTGGTTGTCAAGGCCCTTCTCACTCTGGCCCATGCTGGCTGTGTCACTCACTACCCCCCCCTTAAGCCCTCTTGTGCTCATGCCTCTGGCCCTACATCCTTCTGCCAGCTCCTCCATTCCAGCAGGCCCCCTGCACCTCCAGATCTCATGCCACCGACTCAAGGCTGCCTCCCTGCGGCCACAAAGCCCTCAACGGGATGGTGACTTGTCTGCACTTCAGCCCTCGGCAAAGGGCTCCCTGGCTGGTATGGCTCCAAGTGTGACTCCTCTCCTCCACCTGTGCGTGGTGTCCTCGATGGCTGCGGCTTTGGGGGAGCATGCCCCTGCCCCCAGGTGCCTCTAGTTGGCACAGCTGCGACCCATCTATGAAGGAGGCAGTAGTGTACTCTGGACTCGACCTTGGTACCCCAGGCCTTGTCACCGTTTGCTCAGTGAGACCCCAAAGGCTTCTCCCATGAAGACGGAGCTTCAGGAAAGGACCTCAAACTCCCAGGTGAGATGACATTTTAACAGGGAACTTGAGGCACACTGGAGGTGGCCGGGCCAACCAGCAGAGGCAGCCAGCCTCGCCTGTCCCAGGACACCCAGAGGCCACTCTTTCTTGCAGAGAGAAAAGGTCCTCCAGCTACTGGGTTGTGCTGTCACAAGGCTCCATCTCACTCTGGCCAAGACACAAGACCACATCCAAATATCTCCTCCTGGGCTCCAAGGTCACCTACTGTCCCCAGCACTGCCTATGCAGAACTCTGGGCCCAGCTGTGTCTGACTACCCCTCCCTTCCCAGCGGGCTCACCTCCCTGCCCTGCTCACTCCTGTACTCCGCCTTCCTAGCCAGCACCTGCACCCTTTCCAGGGAGCAAGCTCCCCTGAATACCTTCACCCGTCTCCGCCTCCCTTGCCTATTTGCTCTAGGAGACACCATGTTCAACTTAGCTCCATCACTGAGGGCTCCTCAGGGCCAAGACAGCCTTGGGCTGCAAACTTCAGCCCTGCCTGTCTGAGGCCTTCCCCGGGTTCCTGTCAGGATTCCTCTAGGCCATGAGACCTCCAAGAACAGGGACCACCTGCCTTTGCCTTCTCTGTGTCCCTTCACAGAAACTGACACAGTTGGAAGCATTAAGTAGGTGCCTGAACCACAGCCCAGACCCAGGGCCTGACAGGGAGAAACCAACCTGGTGGGGGCTTCAGGCAGCAGAAGCTGGTGACAGAGGACTCAGAGGGTTCGGTAGAAGCCCCTCGTGGCGCTTCAGCAAGGAGCTCCAAGCCACGTCTGAGGGAAAAGCAACGTCCACTAAGTCCATTAACTTTAACACTGAAATCAATGTTGCAGCCACCAGAAGTAATTAGCGGAATTCACATTTCAGATCAGGAGAGTTTTGAAAACCAAGTTTAATTATGTTGAAAAATGACAACTTCATTTTCCCTCCTTGGATAAGTTCCCCTGATGGTCCCCACATTTTCATTAAAAAGAGGACTGGTCTCAGATTTTTGGTTGTTTTTTTTTTTTAATGTCATTAAGCAAAAGCAGTACTTTGGCTATTTCAGAGCTAATAAATCAGTTTGGATGCCCACACAGAGTTCAAACAGCTTTGAAAGTTTCCTTTCCTTTTATCAGGACAGAATGTTTGGTTTTTGGCCTGAGAGAACCCAGCTGGGGCTCTCAAGCAGCCAGTGTGGCTCTAAGAGAACGCCGAGCCCATTTTACAGATGAGTAAACAGAGGACCAGCCAAAGGAGGTGACCCACTCGAGGTCATCTTACCATGCCCCAGGCTAGCTGCCAGGCATGCAGAAATGGCCCCTGCTGTCAAGGAGATAAAGCTACAGGCTGTGACAGACCAGCTAGGGAGTCAGGAAAGGTGGAGGTGACATCACATCTGAGTCTTGAAGGCTCTAGGACTTAGCTGGGGGAAGAAGAGAAGGCTGCCATTCCAGACGGGGGAGAAGATGACAGCCAAGGCCAGGCAACAGGCAGGAGACCCAGGAGTATATCTGGGCCTCGATAGAAGATGCCCACTCAGGCTCTCATGGGAAATGAGATGTGGGAACACCGCGTCTCACTTCACTGTGGCTTCCCAGACAGAAAAAACATCCTCACATCCATGTGAGGATATCAGGTTCCCAATCAATTAAAGATGGCGGCCTAGAAGTCACTCTGTATCCTCCATCCCATTCCACTGACATGCCATGCCCTGCCCTGACCCCACCTCCCCCGTTAATCGTTCCTGCAATGCTTAGCCCCTACCCCAAGCACTTACCCCATCTCTTTGTCCCCACCCTCGGATCTGTCTTACCCTGACGTTTTGGGCTGCTCATCCTTATTTTCAGCTTCCCTCAACCTGAGCCTATGTTCGTAGCCTCTGGCCTCTCTGACAGATGCATCTGAACCTCCCCCACCCATGACTTGGTCCCATGTGTTTGTTTAAGAGGCTGCCATGGTGCTAATTGCTGTGTTTATTCCTGCTCGCCAAATGCGCTCTGTTTTGCAGGCATTTGCTTGAGTGGCTCTGGATGCCTGGTCTTGCTTGTTTTTCTTTTTGCGGGGAGGGAAAGAGAAGCATCCTTCTCAGCACTGCCTTTCTGGAACCACAGGCCGGAGCCAGTACTAGGGCCTGTCCCCTTGTCCACCTCGACCCCTCCCCTCCAGGAAGGGGCCCTGGTCTCCCAGTTGGCCTCCTGAGTCAAGAGAGTTTAAGTTTGCTGTTAGGGGGCTGGAGCAGCATCTCCCTCCCTGGAATCATGTCTCTGTTTTCCCAGCAACCCCCACGGCCAGAAAAAGCAAGTGTTAGCTCATTGGTTGTGCAGTCTGGCCTGGCCTGTTCTCTAAGTAAAGGAACAACCTAGATGAGAATGTTGTGCTTCGCTGGATCTCAGAAGATGAGGCAATAAACGTGAGCCATCCCAGCCTCCAGGGATCCCCACGAGGGCTGCTCAGCCAGGCAGGCCCCCGCTCCCAGCACCCCCCTTCCTTTGCCAAGCCGCTCCATTGTGTGGGCTTGCAGCCGGGGTTGGGGGGGAAGGGTCGTGCCTGCCAGGGTCTTCTCATCACAGCTCTGTGCTGAAAGACCCCACCCCCTCCCCTGGGCCCCACCAGCCAGGCCAGGGTCAATGGGATTAAAGGCTCAATTCACGCCAGTCAGTTCTCTGGTAACACGATTTCATTAGAGGCAGGCAGGGAGGAGAATGGACAGAAACAGCTGGTGTATAAATTATAAAGTCTACTTTGTACTGAGTGAGCACACCTTTCCCCAGCCACATGACTAATTAATGTGGCGGGGAGTGGACTTGAAGTCAAATTGCCTTTCCCCCTCTCTCCTGGGGCTTGGTTAACAACAGGTCCCCGCAAAGCTGGGGAGAAGGGAAGATTATGCAAAGCTATCATCATATGAAAATAGCGTATTAACATACTGCCTGTGAGCTGTGTCCAATCAGTTCCCTCCCAGTGGCGTGTGTACGAAACAATTAGAATGGCATTTCTACCACGCTTCTTTAATACATTTTGGCATTAATATAATCAAGGAGTGGGGGCCTAGACATCTTGCAGGCACAGTTTTCTGTAACACCCCTGGGATGTGAGGGGGGGGCTGATGGGATCCTAGGGGGCGGGGTGGGGACGCGGCTGCGCTCCCCTGGACCAGAACCTCAGGCGTACTTCTCCAGAGATGCCGCGAACTCTGCCAGCCACCCACAACCTCTGCCTGCCTGGGAGCAAAGCTGCCTTCCCCTTGGGCAAGAGACCACAGACCACCGTGGTTCCTCTACTAGCAACAGCAAGAAGTTTCTGAGTCAGAGGGATCCTTCAGAAACACCAATCACATCTTTCAATCATCTGCTGAAACCCAGTGACTTCCCATCCCGCTCCCAGTAAAATGCAAACTCCTCACCATGGCCAAGACCTAGTCCCTGCCTACCTCTCCAGCTCATCTCTCTGGGTTCACCTACTATAATCTTCCTTCTGTCACACACACACACCCTGCCTGGAGGCCTTTGTACATGCCATTCCCTGTGCTTACTGTGGTTTTCCCTCTTGTCCAGCAGGTCTCAACTCCTCAGAGAGGCCCACCCCGTCCCACTCAAAATCAGCCTCACCCCACTCACTGTCTGCCTCTTTGTTTGAATACTGTCATAGGGTCTGGTGCTGATTAAAATTTGTCTTGTGTATGGATTTGTTCCTTGCTATTTGCTGCTTCCCACTGAAACGTAAGCACCTGAGGGCAAGGACCTTGTCTGGCTTGGTCACTGCTTGGTCACTATATTCCCAATACTGTGATGATAATTGACACTTAGTAGCTGCTTGGCAAATATTGTTTGGGTGGATGGATGAATGAATGAATGACTCAAATTCTACCATCTGAAGGCTCCAGGGGAACCAGTGGACCTGGTGGGAATCCTGGCTTTGCTGCCATCTCCCCATGTGGCCTTGGGCAACCTGACTCCCTGCCTCATTCACCAAGCCTTCATTCAGCACCTGCTCGTTGCCCAATCATGAAGAACTGGGAGAAGCAGGAACCAGATGTGGTTCCTGCCCTGAGGGGCTTGAAGCCTAATTGGGGAAACAAGTCTAGATATGAGAAAAGACCAGCTTTCTCAGTCAGGACTTGAGCATAGGGGCGCAGGGGGCTGAAAATGTGGGTGTGAAGGGCCCGGGGCCAGTTCTGTTACTAATGCTGTTATGTGACCTCAGGCCAGTCTTCGAACCTCTCTGCATGTCGTTTTCCTCATCGGTAAGGCAGATAGTAGCCAAAGTCAGCTTGTGCCCTATTTCAGAGATAGGCAAACAGAGGCCAGAGTGGGGAAAAGCCTTACCTAGTGTCACAGGATGAGTTAGTGGCAAAGCCGGGACCAGAGCCCTCTCCAGAGTCTGTGCATCAGTGGGATGCCAGACTCTCTGCCACCAGCCACCTGAATAGTCCCAGCTTCTCTGGGGGTCTAACTGGCACCTGGCTTATCTCACAGCTCAGAGAAAGAGCTGAGAACCTGAGTACGCGCCTCCTTCCCGCACAACAGGTGGGCACCATATCTGAGTGAATGCATCTCCAGGCCAAGAGCCCCTTGGGCTCTGCCATGAGACATCTGGAAAGTGGCTTGCTGCCACTCCCTAGATTTTGTATGAACACAGTCTTGTTTTATGGGAAAGAGCCAGGACAAATAAGCCCAGCTGAGGCCCTTTCTCCTTAACCTGCTCTGATACTCATGGGAGTTGGCCTCAGTGAACTCAGGTGTCCATATTCAATGTAACCAGCAAGTGTTTACTGAGTACCTGTCCTATTCTCCTGGAGATGCATGGGTGAAAAAACATAGTTCTTCCCATGAATCTTACACATAATGGGAGAAGTGAACACACACACTACTACTACTATATAACATTGGGGAAATAAGTACTATGGATACATGTAGCAGGGGAGGAGGATAGTAACCAGAAGGGAGGCTCATGGATAAGGTGCCATTAGGGTAGAGACCCGGATGTAGTGATAGATCGAGAAATGAATGCAGTTATCTGGTGAAGGCATCTTAGGCAGAGGGAATAGAAAGCCCAACGGCCCTGAGGTGTGAGGATGTTTGGCATATCTGGGGAACAGCAATGTGTGGGAACTGAATTATCTAGTAAGAGAGTAGGAGGAAGACAAGGTTGGAAGGGTCGGTAGAGACAGGAGGAAGCATGGAGCAGATCGTGTGACATCAGAAGCCATAAAGGAACAGCATGATCTGTTGTGTATTTTTCTTCACTTTTTATTTTTTTTATTTTTTGAGAGATAGAGCACGAGTGGGGGAAGGCAGAGAGAGGGAGGCACAGAGGATCCGAAGCGGGCTCTGAGCTGACGGGCTGACAGCAGCGAGCTCAACGAGGGGCTCAAATTCACGAACTGTGAGATCACAACCTGAGCCGAAGTTGGATGCTCAACCAACTGCGAGCCACCAAGGCGCCGCTGGCATACATTTTTCAAGGTTACTGGCTGCCATGGGGGAAATGCTCTGTAAGAGGAACAAGCAGGAAGATGGCCAGGGGGCTACTGCCTACTGCAATAGTCCAGGCAGGGGATGACAGCGCGTTACGTTAGAGCACCCATTGTAAGGAGCAAATGAACTCTGCACTTACTTCAAAGGTATGACTGACAGGGGTTGCTTTCGAATCAGACATGGGGTTCAAGAGGGTGAGAGAAACTCTCATGATCCTAAAGGTGAAGGTGAGGCTCCTTCTGGCCTGATGCCTGTGAAACTGGCAAAGCACTTCCTTGGACATTGTCCCTTCTAGCCTTCAACCACCCAAGGATGGCAGGGCCATGTTGTTGACTCACCCTGGGCAGACAGAGACTAAGAGGCCTCTTCACGGCGCAAACCCAAATCTTCCGAGTCCACGCTCTCTAGAGTCAGCCCATCTTCCCAAGGCCCTAGCCAGTTCTCCTTCTGCGAGCTTCTGCCCTTGTTCCTTCTAGGGTCCTGTCCTGACCTCCCTCTTAGGGGTACGGGGGCTGAAGGGCTGCTTCCAGGCAGGGCTAATGGTCTCCCAGAGCCAAGGATCCTGTCTGGCCTCTTTCCCCCTGAGTGGGGACATCCCCAGAAGGCAGAAGGGACAGCTGGGGCCAGATACCCATTCCCTGGGCCTCAGACATTGCTCTGCCCTCAGCTGGATGTCCAACCCTGAGGCTCGATGAGCCCCAACAAGTCCCTTTGGTAGCGACTGCCTGGACTACACACAGCCCAACACACCAGGAAGGCAACAGCTGTCCCCCAGCACAGTTCATACCCTATGGCAAACTCAAGCTGGAAACCCATCATAGCGGTAGTAGACTGTGTTATGTGGAGACCTTTTCCTGACACCATCAACTCATAGGCTCCTTATAATTCTAACTGTCCTTATTTTTCAGAGAAGGAGATTGGGGCTCAGAGGAGTCAATAACTTGTCCAAGGGTGCAGAGCTGAGTCAGAACTTGAAGCTGTCTGCTTCAGGGTCCGGGATGACTGCTGATGGGGTATGGGGTACAGGGACCATCAAGGGCTGAGGGTTCACTCCCTTTTCCCTGAGCTGACAGAGCTCCTGATAGCCTTCTAATCACTCAGCCTCAGACTGGGAGCTCTCCAAGTACCATCGCTGAGTTTCTTCTTGGGCCTCTCAGTGCCCAGCGCAGGGCTTGGCCCAATAGTGACATGGATGTAAACATAAGGCCCTGTTCTAAGCATGTCGTCTATCTTAA